>OY744481.1:47147079-48464765 GCA_963556165.1 Tipula helvola
TGCCTGCAATCAACGAATTTATTTTCGACACATTATTAACCAAATAACATTAAAATTAACTCCGATTTAAAATATTATTTATTTTTTGTAGATAAAAATATTGTGTAATTGTAAAGTAATTATTATGTAATTGCATACAGGATCATAATGCGAGGGAAAAATAATTATCCCGTTAGATTTTGTTTTCATTGTGAGGTATTTGACGTCTCTTTCCTCAAAATTATAAATTTGAATTAATCAAAAAGAGAACGGCATATACATACATTCTTGAAACTTGCAACGGCTTTTTGAATAATAAAATGAGACGTATCGCACACTTATATATTACATAATTTATTAACTATTTTATTAATCAAAAGGTCGTTACAAATTTGAAAATTATGTACATGAAACACATTACTCTATTTACTTGAAACACATTTAAGTCACTGAAGAAAGAAAAACTAATTGCACGTACCACTAAAATTTACACGAGTTAATTTTTCTTTGCCTCTTTATAATGGCCAGATTTCTGAACTAAAATTTAACGTACACTATATATATTTCACATATCACATAATATGATTGAACTTATTTCAATAAACAATTTTTTAATTATTTTTTTGACTTTAATTATTTTTTAGAATTTTTACACTTTGCACCTTCTGCAATGAAAACTAAAACTGCAATGATTTAAGTATACGATTGCCTGGCAATCAACGAATTTATTTTCGACACATTATTAACCAAATAACATTAAAATCAACTCCGATTTAAAATATTATTTATTTTTTGTAGATAAAAATATTGTGTAATTGTAAAGTAATTATTATGTAATTGCATACAGGATCATAATGCGAGGGAAAAATAATTATCCCGTTAGATTTTGTTTTCATTGTGAGGTATTTGACGTCTCTTTCCTCAAAATTATAAATTTGAATTAATCAAAAAGAGAACGACATATACATACATTCTTGAAACTTGCAACGGCTTTTTGAATAATAAAATGAGACGTATCGCACACTTATATATTACATAATTTATTAACTATTTTATTAATCAAAAGGTCGTTACAAATTTGAAAATTATGTACATGAAACACATTACTCTATTTACTTGAAACACATTTAAGTCACTGAAGAAAGAAAAACTAATTGCACGTACCACTAAAATTTACACGAGTTAATTTTTCTTTGCCTCTTTATAATGGCCAGATTTCTGAACTAAAATTTAACGTACACTATATATATTTCACATATCACATAATATGATTGAACTTATTTCAATAAACAATTTTTTAATTATTTTTTTGACTTTAATTATTTTTTAGAATTTTTACACTTTGCACCTTCTGCAATGAAAACTAAAACTGCAATGATTTAAGTATACGATTGCCTGGCAATCAACGAATTTATTTTCGACACATTATTAACCAAATAACATTAAAATTAACTCCGATTTAAAATATTATTTATTTTTTGTAGATAAAAATATTGTGTAATTGTAAAGTAATTATTATGTAATTGCATACAGGATCATAATGCGAGGGAAAAATAATTATCCCGTTAGATTTTGTTTTCATTGTGAGGTATTTGACGTCTCTTTCCTCAAAATTATAAATTTGAATTAATCAAAAAGAGAACGGCATATACATACATTCTTGAAACTTGCAACGGCTTTTTGAATAATAAAATGAGACGTATCGCACACTTATATATTACATAATTTATTAACTATTTTATTAATCAAAAGGTCGTTACAAATTTGAAAATTATGTACATGAAACACATTACTCTATTTACTTGAAACACATTTAAGTCACTGAAGAAAGAAAAACTAATTGCACGTACCACTAAAATTTACACGAGTTAATTTTTCTTTGCCTCTTTATAATGGCCAGATTTCTGAACTAAAATTTAACGTACACTATATATATTTCACATATCACATAATATGATTGAACTTATTTCAATAAACAATTTTTTAATTATTTTTTTGACTTTAATTATTTTTTAGAATTTTTACACTTTGCACCTTCTGCAATGAAAACTAAAACTGCAATGATTTAAATATACGATTGCCTGGCAATCAACGAATTTATTTTCGACACATTATTAACCAAATAACATTAAAATCAACTCCGATTTAAAATATTATTTATTTTTTGTAGATAAAAATATTGTGTAATTGTAAAGTAATTATTATGTAATTGCATACAGGATCATAATGCGAGGGAAAAATAATTATCCCGTTAGATTTTGTTTTCATTGTGAGGTATTTGACGTCTCTTTCCTCAAAATTATAAATTTGAATTAATCAAAAAGAGAACGACATATACATACATTCTTGAAACTTGCAACGGCTTTTTGAATAATAAAATGAGACGTATCGCACACTTATATATTACATAATTTATTAACTATTTTATTAATCAAAAGGTCGTTACAAATTTGAAAATTATGTACATGAAACACATTACTCTATTTACTTGAAACACATTTAAGTCACTGAAGAAAGAAAAACTAATTGCACGTACCACTAAAATTTACACGAGTTAATTTTTCTTTGCCTCTTTATAATGGCCAGATTTCTGAACTAAAATTTAACGTACACTATATATATTTCACATATCACATAATATGATTGAACTTATTTCAATAAACAATTTTTTAATTATTTTTTTGACTTTAATTATTTTTTAGAATTTTTACACTTTGCACCTTCTGCAATGAAAACTAAAACTGCAATGATTTAAGTATACGATTGCCTGGCAATCAACGAATTTATTTTCGACACATTATTAACCAAATAACATTAAAATCAACTCCGATTTAAAATATTATTTATTTTTTGTAGATAAAAATATTGTGTAATTGTAAAGTAATTATTATGTAATTGCATACAGGATCATAATGCGAGGGAAAAATAATTATCCCGTTAGATTTTGTTTTCATTGTGAGGTATTTGACGTCTCTTTCCTCAAAATTATAAATTTGAATTAATCAAAAAGAGAACGACATATACATACATTCTTGAAACTTGCAACGGCTTTTTGAATAATAAAATGAGACGTATCGCACACTTATATATTACATAATTTATTAACTATTTTATTAATCAAAAGGTCGTTACAAATTTGAAAATTATGTACATGAAACACATTACTCTATTTACTTGAAACACATTTAAGTCACTGAAGAAAGAAAAACTAATTGCACGTACCACTAAAATTTACACGAGTTAATTTTTCTTTGCCGCTTTATAATGGCCAGATTTCTGAACTAAAATTTAACGTACACTATATATATTTCACATATCACATAATATGATTGAACTTATTTCAATAAACAATTTTTTAATTATTTTTTTGACTTTAATTATTTTTTAGAATTTTTACACTTTGCACCTTCTGCAATGAAAACTAAAACTGCAATGATTTAAGTATACGATTGCCTGGCAATCAACGAATTTATTTTCGACACATTATTAACCAAATAACATTAAAATCAACTCCGATTTAAAATATTATTTATTTTTTGTAGATAAAAATATTGTGTAATTGTAAAGTAATTATTATGTAATTGCATACAGGATCATAATGCGAGGGAAAAATAATTATCCCGTTAGATTTTGTTTTCATTGTGAGGTATTTGACGTCTCTTTCCTCAAAATTATAAATTTGAATTAATCAAAAAGAGAACGACATATACATACATTCTTGAAACTTGCAACGGCTTTTTGAATAATAAAATGAGACGTATCGCACACTTATATATTACATAATTTATTAACTATTTTATTAATCAAAAGGTCGTTACAAATTTGAAAATTATGTACATGAAACACATTACTCTATTTACTTGAAACACATTTAAGTCACTGAAGAAAGAAAAACTAATTGCACGTACCACTAAAATTTACACGAGTTAATTTTTCTTTGCCGCTTTATAATGGCCAGATTTCTGAACTAAAATTTAACGTACACTATATATATTTCACATATCACATAATATGATTGAACTTATTTCAATAAACAATTTTTTAATTATTTTTTTGACTTTAATTATTTTTTAGAATTTTTACACTTTGCACCTTCTGCAATGAAAACTAAAACTGCAATGATTTAAGTATACGATTGCCTGGCAATCAACGAATTTATTTTCGACACATTACAAACCAAATAACATTAAAATTCTTTTAAAAACATTACATGTTAAGTTACAGTTGATTAGTTGAACATATTTTAAAATATTGAAGACTTACAGTACAGTATACGATAGATATGCAGTTTACATTCTCATGGATTGCTACTACTATTACGTTTTTATTTTGGCTTGTTAAATACTATAAAACTAAAACGAAAAAATTGAGATTATGCAATATATGTAGATAATTACTGAAATTATAAACACGGCTTATCCATAAAAAGACATGTAAGTTTAAATGGCGAATAATTCTCACTAGAGGGTTTATCAAGCGTTTTGGTATGGTTGAATAGGGGCAAATACTCGGTTGTGTATTAATCGAAGTATATGATCGTTGTTTCGGCATGTATTACGTGGGGCGCTTCCAGGTCCGCCAACTGTTGACAACATGTTGAGCAAAATCAACATTTTGTTTCCTGAATGCATTCGATTTATTGAAAATTTCCAAAGCCAACATGTTGCGAGACCTGAAATCGCCCATTGTCATATGCTTCTACGTCAATTTAGATAGTATAGTATTGATGATATAGTATTGAACTTCTATAAAGTATTTATATTAAATAAAAAAATAAAAACAAAAATAAACAAACTGAAATATTTTAATAAACTGGTACCTATTTTCTATGTCAGACAAACATATTTAAATATTTCTATGGCATAGAAATAATGCAATTAAAGCATGTTGGATTTTTGTTACACGACCCAAGTACAACAAAATTGGACTCATTCATCAGTTTCAAGTTTTTTTTGCCATTTATTAAAATTATCGTTGGAACTTAGGTAGCCCACACCTATCAAGTTCCAGATAAGGTTAGAATTTTTGTTTCACTTTTCATAGTTAATCTTATAATAAAATAAAATTCAAACTTTTAACGCAGTTTAAAAAAAATCAAAATATATTTGAAGTCGTGATACTTGGTGAACTGAAAAACGAACTGTTTCATAAATTCAATTATTTCTTTTCGTATTTAAAGAAAACATAAAATACAATTCACAACAATATTAAATAGAACAAACATGATGTACTCGTACGGTACATAATAATGCTTGTAATGAGAATGAATATTATGAATAAGCATAATCTGAAATTGTGTACCAAATACATACTTTAATGGAGTTAACACTGGTATTAAAATGAAAATAATAAGTTTTACAACAACTGGTAGTAAAGTTGTGATATTTTATTGAGGTAACTGTATTAATGTATTTGGTAAGGAAAAATTTGGAATAACATTTCGGAAGTAAATTGTTTTTAATGACAAATCGTTATTAAATTTTAACTTCTTGTCGATTTAACTGCCCCTAGCAATTTTTTGGGGTTAGCGAAATGGTTTTTTTGAAGATAAATTTTAACTACTAAGAGCAAAAACATATTTATATTCGTAAAATAGTTAAATTAAAATCAACTACTATTGATTTTAACTCACCGTTTGGGAAGAACGTCCCATTTTTTACTGTGTACAATATATGTACATGCATACGTATAACAAAAAAAAATATTTTTGTTCAAATTTTAATTTTTTATAATTTTTTGGGATTTTATTGATTTTAATCGCTTACATTGCAGTTGTAATAAATCAAAAAGTTGCAAAATACAAAAAAAACTACAACTAATTAAGTTTTGATTTGATTATATGATGTTTATGTACTGTATACACTGGAAACGTGAACAATATATAGTTAATTGGGCTGTAAACAAGATGTATTTGTAGATAATTTATGGATATTATACAATGCTCAATTTACAATAATGCATGAATGTTTCGTTACTTGATTTTTGATTTCTCAGGACTCGCATTCTTGAATTCAATGTTGTGTACCAATTCCGCTATAGTTTTAGATTGGCTTTCCACACATCTCATAAAATGAGAAACCATCGTCGGTTATCGAACTGGTGAGATACTCACAAATATGAGCAGATCTCAATCAAAAACATGCGAGTTCAGAGGATAGTCCGGCTGAATTTGCGTTCAGGAAATCGATTCAGAAAAATTACAAAACATTAGCTTGTGGGGAATGGTCCAACCCTGCTAGCAAACTGAAATAAGTTGGCAAGAAAATATAGACAATGGATCCGAAACAATTCAGCAAATACAATCCCAATCAATACATGTTCAAATGATCTGATCGAGAAGTCATATACAGCCTCAGTAAAATATATATACCGCAATTCATAAATATGAGCCTAAAATAAAAAACCGAGAAAATCTCATATTTGTCAGCTTCCATCTTATGTGTGCAACAAAAACACTTTGAACTCGAAATTTAGTTCATTAAATCCAATAAATATATTCCCCCCCCCCCCCCCCACCCCGTAAGTAGCCTTAAATACCTAAATACCTCGCCAAAAATATCTATATGCTGGCCCAACATTTATGATGGCGACTCTTTGACATAAATATGGATATAGAAATTTAATTAGGAACGTACGAAGCAAAGGAACTTAACCAAATCATGGTTGCTTAAAGTTTAGGTGAACTATGCAGGTCCGATTCAAACACACTTAGTGAGAGGAAGGAGGCAAAAAACCCATAAAGTTGCATTTGCATTTTCATAAGCCTGTTCACCAAGCTGCGCACATCGAGCAACACCCTACCATGGATGTATATGTTGCCGCACTTCGAAGATTTGTTGCTCATAGAGGAATGTGCAGCGAAATACACAATTATAACGGAATAAGCTTCATGGGGCATAGAAATCATTTAAAGTTAAAAGTCAGAAATGCTGCTTGAGAAGAGTAACTTACGGCCAAATACTTCCAATAGAAAAGATGACAAAACTGTTAATCGAGATTGAGCCATGCTCAAATCATGCTCATTGGCCGATCTGTATACGCTCGAACGATGATTTTATTATTGCGATTATTAAAATTGGTTTGACGCATGCAAAGGCTTCGTATTCAATACCACAAAGGTCTGTGCAAACCGGAGATTCTATCCCAATTTGCCTTTTATAGCCTTAGTAAACTAAATGTATTTGAAGGACTTAGTTTTAAAAACTTATAACCGAACTGCATCAAAAATCGGACACCCGCATATATAATGAATGCAGTACTCGGTGTCCTCGAGAAAGCCCTCGCATACAGAGATGGATTCACTACTAAATAATTTCGACATAAGACAGCCGACGCTTCGAGCCATATTAAACTTAATTCATTCAGAATAAAGTCCTTACCTGCTTTCTTTTCACTATAAAAGGATAGGGGAGTAGCCGATTGGACTGTCACTTTCCAAACATGAATCCGTTTTAGCTAATAAATCGGACACCTCATTATCCTCATTGTCACAGCGGGCAGTTGCCTACATAATTGTGACCCTATTGCAAGAACTAAGTAGACCGAAGAAGTATTTAGTTGCAGTGGTAAGTGTGTAGTTTTGTAGTTGCGCCCAGGTTTGCACCTTTGCACATAGAACAATATTTTCACAATTGTCAGTAAATTCTAACTCGAACCGCACCAAGACCTACAGGAAAGCGAAGTACAATACATAACCAACCCCACTCCGACATCAGTGAGAGAGAGCGCGGGGAAAAAAACTAACTACTCAGTCATGAACCGATTAAGAAAGTCTAGCGGGATCCATAAATCCCATTGAGAAAGACAAAGCGAAATCAAATTCAATCAAATTCTATCACCAACCGTGTCTATTTCTGTTATAAATAAGCCGTAGGAATTGAGAATTTTCTTATGCCACTCAATTGATCTGAGAGATTTCCTCGCCGAAATGCACCTCAGTCGAAATGCGGTAGAACAAGCAGTACGTTAAACGTAGGACTGTAAGTTGGGGCAGGAACCAAATGGTTTCCATTGGCAAAAATTTAGGTTACAGCGCCAGTGACAGCAATTTCATGAACAAGTTTAACTTTTGAGGATTTTAAGTTAATTACAGTCCACCAAACCAAAGAAGCCTAAGACAGAGGAAGTATTTTTGGAGTCAAACCTTAAGATTTACCGAATGTTAAATGCCATAAAAATGGCAGGAGCTTTTTGAACGCCAAGATGTTTAACGTAGTCTGATTTAGTAATCATCTCACCGAAAAGGGAGGGCATGGACAATTCGTCAATAATTATGTAGTGCAGAAAACCAAATTATGTAGTTTTAGACGGATTGACGTGAAAATCCTTACTGTACTATTTATCAGTAATGATATTCAAGGTGTGTGTAATGATTTTAAGATAAAAGAGACGAGGAAGTATTGATCTAAGTGTTTTGGGTGGAATATGTTTGATTATTGATCAGTTTAATTCGTTTAAATTAGCTGTTGGAATTTCAATATGAGTTACCTTATTAACTTTTTTGTTTGTATAATAATTAAATTCAAAATTAGATTGTAATCAACCAAATATATGACCACGGTGAGTAATGCAGTGACGAGCGGCTTTCAGACAATATTGTTCAATTTTGTTTGACATTACTTGTACATATAAATTTAGCATGCGGCAAAATTTCTGAATCTTCCACTGGTTGCAATAGTTTCTCTTTATTTAATACCTTCTACTAAATTTATTTGTGCCTCAATTTTTTGTCATTAGTTTCACCCACGAGTCTGGCAAGACTGAGTTCATCCCTTGAATACCCCATTCCGACACTCCTGGATATTAGCCGAGCTTTAATCATTTTTGATGACGAAATGAATTTTCTTTTGTGCCATCTCGCTTTAAACTCAATAATAGTTTCATACTGTACAACTCAGTTGCAGAGTATTGTACAAAATCAGATGAGACATTTATATGCGTACCTGAAATGGTTAAAACCAAGTTGCCAGAATACTAATTTTTTGTACAGAGATGCCATCAAGCGCATCCTCGATGATACCAGACCTAAGAACAGATTCTATTCAACCGACAATGATTTCACCAATGCTAAACCTTGCACAGGTATTAGTATTCGCAAAAATGGAAGTGCTATCGAAGGCTTCAGCAATACTTAAAAGCACATTATTATCAAAGGATCTTTCAATCATTGTAACAAATTCCTGTATAGGATAAGCAGTACGCATGCTGCATGTTACTGAGATGGGTAATAGATAAATAGAGAATTCGTTCTAATGATTTAAGAAAAATAGACGCCTCTAATAGGTTGGAATGCCCTCGGTCAGTGTAATCTCACCTGCCAGCTTTCGGAATAAATACAGCTCTACTTCTGCTCTGCAAATGTGGAACGGCAATCTTATTGGCAACAATTTTATTGGCATAATTCTTAGCCTAAAAATCATAAAAATCCACTTTAATTAATATAGGGTATGTCCGAAATGCGAATATAAATGTACATGCTTAAACATGTCACACAAAAAAATAAAAGGTCACCACAACACCGAATCGGTGTTACATAGTGTCCCACCGATCGGATATTTATAATTTTAATCCAATCGGATATTATAATAAAAATGGCATAAAATACATTTGGATAAAAACTGGAACATTCATCTTTAGGAAAACGCCTAGAGGTGCATTTTATTAAATCCAAAAGGAGTTTTTATAAAAATTTATCTTTTCGGATAGATAAAAATATTTATCCTTTGATGCGTATTTAATTTTATAAAACTATATTCAGTTGGAGAAAAATAAAATACTTTTTCGGATAAAAAACCAATTAACACTGCACATTTTTTGAGTGTATGGTTTTTATCCCATTGGTATTTTATTTTAATGTATATGATTTTAATATGTTCCGAAGATTGTAAGAGAATTGAATCTTCTGATCAGGCCGCTGCGACTAGACTGATTGTATCACAATTTAAATTCTATTATACAGAAGTAATATGCAGGTTGCTTTAGCGAATTTAACTAATACAGCGAAATTCTCTTACAATTTTACTTTTTCACAAAAACTCCAAACGGTGTAAATATTTACTCCGATAGAACGAAAATAATCTCTGGGAAGTACCTTTTAAACAAATCCGCTGTTGATAACTTTTGCGTTTACTCCGAACGGTGCAAAAGTATACTGTTCGATCCTTTTGGATATTTTAAAATTTGTACCCGATCTTGCGGAGTTAATATGGTACTATTGTATAAAAAATAAATTTTTTTTCGGATAAAATACCATTCACACCGCGATATTTTTTTGTGTGATAAAAGTACGTAGAATTCTTTAAATTTATTTTTCGACTCATGATTGATGGCGCAGTAATGGACGAAATTCATTTTTTTCGATTTCTCCTACTGAGAACCTATGTATACGATTCTGCCATACGTTTGCAATCAAAAATATCACGTTTTCGTTGTAAATACTCGAAATTAGTCTTAAAACAAATTGTATTTCTCACGTATCGTTGGTTCTTGTTTGTAAACTTTGTATTGAAGGTAACCCACAAACAGAAATCTGGTGAAGTAAGATCTGGTGATCCAGGCCAATTTGCCGGACCTGCTCTACCGATGCAGCGACTATTGAAATCACAATCAAATACCTCAGGTGCTACCACTGAATTGTATCTGAATAACCATCGTGATGAAACCATATGTTCTGCCGAACCTCTAAGCTCAAGTCTTCAAGTTATGTTGGCAGTTAATATTCCAAATTGTCTTGGCTAATTTGACCATTCAAACTGCCTTCAATAATGTGAAGGCCGATAAGTTTAATGCATAAGTTACGAATGCATAAGTAGCGGTAAGTTATTCCACACCAATTTGGAATTTTATTGTATTTGTTCACGTATCCACTGACAATAAGTTATTCGCTTTTGGAAATCACCGTCATGAATAGGATCTGCAAACCGGGTTTATCCGGTCTCAAAAACATAGATTTTTTTCAAATATGATGAACCCAATAACCCGGCTTTTCTTACTTAAAATCTGGATTTATTTTCAAAATAAGTTCTATTCAAAATTATGGTTTGCAAAAACCTTTTAGGTTTGAGAAATCCTAGAACCGGGGTTTTTGCAAACCCTAGCCATGAAGATCTTGGTGTAAGGTCACATGATATGGATAATACTTATGATGTTTTAAGATTTTCCAAATACTGGTCTGAGACAATACGTAATCGCGAGCTATTTTTCGTATACTAATATGAGGATTATGAGCCACTGCATCCACAGCAATTTCAATATTTTCTTCAGTGACTGTTGCTCGATGAGTCCTTTTTTCGGTTAAACACTTTCAACAGAAATAAATTATTTGATAGTACAGTAAAATAGAGCAAGTCAATGACTTCTATCCGGAAAACACTGAGGGTATACAGAGTATTAACAAGACCTCTGCGGTGCTGCCAGCTTCTCCATAAACCAAAACCATTTCAATTTTCTCTTATACTGTTAAATATTCCATTCTGAAGTAGTATCAGCCTAACGGAAACAGAGGGCCTATTATGATATTTTTCGATTTCGAATTTTTACGATATTGAAAAAATCCGCCCTATTATGAAACAAAAAACGAAATTCGCAGCAGTTGGCAGATTTTTTAAGATTGATGGTATTTTGGGTGCCAAGTACAAAAGGAACAAATATTGCAACATTTGCCGATGATACTGCAATCTTGGCAACTGGAAACAACATAGAGGAGTCAACCAGCAAATTACAAAACGCTGCTAATTCATTGAGTAATTGGACGAAGAAATGGCGCCTTCAACTCAACGAAACTAAATCAGTACATATAAACTTTACCAACAAAAATGTTAATTGGTTACCTGTTCGACTGAATTCGCAGCCTATTCCACATGCAAACACGGCAAAATATTTAGGAATGATCCTTGACGCTAAACTCAAGTGGAAGCACGTTAAAAAGAAAAAAGAAGAGTTTAACATCAAATATAGAAAAATGTATTGGCTCATAGGAAGAAACTCTCAGCTAATATTACATAATAAAGTGCTATTATATCGGCACATATTGAAATCTGTATGGACGTATGGTATATAGCTATGGGGCTGTACCAAGAAAACTAACGGAAAATTAATTCAAACTTTACAAAATAAAGTCTTGCGTAGCATGGTCAACGCACCGTGGTACATAAGGAATGATAACCTTCATAAGGATCTAAAAATGGAGTACGTCGATGAAGAAATTAAGAAATATGCTAGGAAATACGAACAGCGCCTCAGTCAACATGAAAAAGAGGATTTGCGTCGTATGCTGAACAATCAAAATCCAGTAAGTCGGCTTCGAAGAACGAAGCCTTTAGAACTTGGACAGATAAATTAATGAAGTAACCAACCTGGAGCTAACCGATCGGTTATACTCCTCAAACAGTTAACATCATTTAATATAGATAAATTACTAGATGAAATTGTATTCAGTTGTAATATTTGTTAAATAAAAAAAATAAAAAATGTTTCCATAATATCATACCATCATAAGACTATACCATTAAACCACCATACACTCATACCATCGTACCATAGTAAAATCGAACCATCACACCATGATGTATATCTTACCATCAATGTGCCATACCGTCACACAATCACACCATCATACCGTAATATTATCATACTATTATATCATCATACCATCGTACCGTCATACCGTCATATAATCCTACCATCATATTTCAGAATTGTATCCAAAAATTATTTTAGAATTCCATGTCCATCGCAGATGTCATATTTCACTAAAGTCCGTTAAGAAATAGCCAAGTTCCGTCCTAATTGTCCATATTCCAGAACTTCATCTAAAAATCATTTTAGAATCCCAATGAAAATGTCAAATTTTATTATATTCAGTTAAGGAATATCCAAGTTCCATCCCACTTCGCCATATTCCAGAACTTCGTGTAAAAATCATATAGAATCCCATTTCCATTGGAAATACTGAATTTCATCAAAATCGGATATAAGATATAGAATCCCAATAATATTTTTATAAACAAAAAAAACAAATCCTCAGCTAACCGACAACTCACTACAACGGACAACTTTTTGGTCCCGTCGATTTTTTTATTTTAGGTAGTGGGGTTTCTCTATATATAGATTGTTCAAGTGCTCACTAATCCCTATAATCCAACCCAACTCAACCCTGATTCAACCGGCAAACGGAACCTAAACCAACCATCAACACATGTCAAATTTTATCAAAATCGGTTAAGGAATAGCCAAGTTCCACCCTACTTAGCCATATTCCATAACTTTACCTAAACATCATTTTAGAATCCCATTTTGAACGCAAATATCAAATTTCATTAAAACCCGTTAAAGAATATCCAAGTTACATAAAACTCATCATTTTAGAATCGCATTTCTAACACAGATGTCAAATTTCATAATAATCGGTTGACAAATAGGCAAGTTCCATCATACTTGGCCATATTCCAGAACTTCATACAAAACTCATTTTAGATTCCCATTTCCGACACACATGTCAAATTTCATAACAATCGGTTGATAGATAGAAAATCATATAAAAAATTTGTTAACTACTCACTACATCCTAATCCAACGCCAACTCAACTCCAACTCAACTTCAACTCAACCCGCAAATTGCCCCTAACTTAACCTTCAAATCAATTCCCAATTCAATGCCCAATTCAATAATCAAACCATAAATATTATATAAAAAAATCGTAAATATTTATAAAACCAGGTATTTTGGGTTAATTCGTGTGGCAGGTGCCCTACCCTCTTGACGTACAGTCTCCAAAAGCTTTCCAAATCTCCGCCTTGACCATAGAAACAGATTGGCGAATAAAAATTCCAAATCGTCCAAGCCGTTCTTGAGATACCACTGGTACAGACATCCAGACAGACGAAAACGTTGAGAAAAGTGGTTTTAGACCAACCAAATTTTTCGTTATTTTTGACAGGATTTTAATACTATGGTCTTTTTAGACCGAAGTAATTGTTTGTAGATAAGAACATCATATGTATACTATGAGAGGTCTACTGTTATCATTTACTTAATTTCTTTTGAAACATGGAGTTACCCCACTTTCTAAATAAGTGGCTCAAATATTGAATCTATATAGAAGTAGTAGTTCTGTATGTCAAAAATAAGGAAATTGCTGATCGCATTATTTATAAAAAAAAACGGTAACGGACACGTAGAAACTTAAAACAGTTAAATGCACATATTTACGTTAATTATAGATACGAATTTTAATCACAATTAATGTTATTATATCAAATTACCAGTTGTCTGTTGATTATCATTTTAATGTCACAATTTATTTTAATTAATCAAATTTAATTTTACAAAACAACGGTTATCACTCAATTCACTAATCTAATGACTAATTTGCAAATAAACAAATGATGAAATGAACTTTGTTTGTATTCACATTAACATGGAATTTAGGAATTGATTTTGTTTTCGCCTACTATATATGACGATATTTCATTTAAGTAACCCTTGTACTGTTGTATCGCTTCTTGTGACAACCGACCAAAGTTTACTTTGCTATAGGTATAACAATAAGAAACCGAGAATCTTGTTCCATAAACTGCACAGTTTTGTTACAACATCTGAAAAATAAGAAGTGATTGAATTGACTATGAATTGATTATACGAGTTCTATGTGGAGAATACAACACAACACGTGTCCTAGTAGATAATACCAAAGCAAACAAATTATTCGTAATAAAGAGTATTTACGAAAATATAATCATCATTATCATGTTTGATCGTGTTCGTGTTTTAATTTGTTTATAGCGAGAGTATATTATTGTGAAAATACTCTTCAAAGCTTAGATTCTCTTGATTTACTTAAAATACGTCTACTAGACAGATTGTTCAGCAATTCTATTTTCTAATTGCGAAAAAACAAATTGGGTGAGGTTTCAAAGTGATTTAAATAAAGTTTGCAGTTGGTCAGTTAACAAGAAAATTCTTTTTTCAATTCGAAAGAACCCATCGTGTTTTTTTTTTAAATAGAATCTGAATTGTTCAATTTGCAACGCATTATAACCGACAGCGTTCTTTGTGCCTTCTCATAATTTACAGATCAATTCGATATCAAGATTATGTGGTACCTCCCGCACAAGAAAAGACAACAAGTAATTACAATTACTGAAATATAATTGCATACACTGGTACTTGTCAAAATCAAAATATTATGTAAATTGTCTCTGATAACAAATGACACAAATCATTACAGATCAGCACTTAAATTAATTATTTGCAAGAAATTAGATTAAAAAAACATAACATATGTAAGGCATAAAATATAAATTTTATTGGTTGGCGTTTAAAAACGTTTTATTTATTAATTTGAAGCTATACCAAAGGGATTGTTGACCCATGGGAATACAGCTGGGCATGGTGAACAAGATGTCATCCATCTCTCTTGAGAAACATCTTCGCGAGTCAATTGGCATGTTCGTGGTAAAATGCATGTGTTTGCGTGTAATGTTTGGCATTCATTTAAAATTTCACCGTTTGATCCAATTGGGCGTGGATTACGCGCATACTCGATGACACGTTGTGATGATACTAAATATGTATCTGGCATACTTTGAATATAGTCCAAAAATAAATTGTAAGCTTTTGGATGATTTTCATGTCTCAACAACCAGGCGGCATGCATGTAAATTGGGAAGGGTGCTCGAGTTGAGTCGTACACTCGGTGGAAATTCATTTTCATCCATTCAACCATCGCATCAACATCATCTGAATCGGGAATTGTACGACATGCATCGACAAATGCGCATTTAACACCTTCAATATCGTCCCACATTAGCATTGGAATAACCCAGACACCGGGAATTGAACTGGTTGGGCAACGGCCTAACGGACAATCTTGTTTTGATGGGAAGTCTAATGTGTATGGCCATAGGCCGCGATACCAATCTTGGGTTGGCCACGAACTGTCATATGTTAAACCAATATCACGAAGTGCAAGATATGAAGTATCTCCAGATAATTCTAGTAATGGAACTCTCATTCCTTTAACATCGTCAACATCGATTTGAGCAAAGTAACTAACAATAGTTCGTTGATCTCCAAATTCGGCCGTGATGTTATCCAATGAAATTTGATTCCAATACTCAATGTAGGGTGTATGTCTGATTAAGAAAAAAATATTTAATAAAAACTAAATTATTAATCCATATATTCAAAATTTAAAAAAGCTTACGAAACTGAATGAAGAGCCAATTCGTGTCCATTAGCCCATAAATGATGTACTTTAGTGTAATCCGTGTACTCATGCGAATGGAAATACGTGATTTGTGCTGGGCAACCATCTGGATTTAACCGTCCATCAACCATTGGCATGACCAAATCGTATATTTGTGCTGTTACGGCATCATCGAATGTCAGCATAACCAATTGGGGTGTATTATTAATTGGAATTTCCTCATTCAACACTTCACTGGCACAGCGACAATTTGGAAGTACACAATTTGTAGCAGTGCATGCTTGTGAATATACTTCACTTACAGCAAGTGTTGCAACGAATGCAACCAATAGTAATAATTTCATGATGTACTTTAAATCGTTTCAAGAACGTTTTCGAACTGATTTGAAAACATTTGGCTGGTACCTTTTATATCAAAAATTAGGTGCAATATTTCATCGCAATATCCTTCCTGTTTTCTTTTGCCCAAATGTATAGATTACACTTTATAAAATCAATTTGCTAATTAAATTTGTCGGCGCTATCAATCGGCGACACTTTGTATGCACTTATAAATACGCGTTACATGCACATACACCCGCGGTTAACTATATTAACATATGTTTTATTTCACAATCTGATCGCTAATTTCTCGATTTTTTTGCATTAATCGCGTCAATTTTGTGATGTAAATTCAACCCGTTGATAGAATCATGAATGTGATGTGTTAAAACAAAAAACAATAAATGCTTATCAGTTTTAGGAAAATCGTTTGAAGTTGAACCGTCTGTAAGGTATAGAAGAAGTACTCTTGCTAAAGTGCTGATGACAAGATTTTGTTACCGCAGACATACCGGGGATAAACACTTGCCGATATTTGCAATCGTCAGTATTCAATTAAAATATCATCTCACGAAACAAGACTCCCCGAATGCTAGAGATATTAAGCTGGGCTTCAATCTTTTGTAATCTATTCTACATATAAATTCAAAGGTTTTATAACATCAGAATACAAACAAAGCATGTGTCCTTATCACGGGTTTAATTATGCAAAATGGTATAGCGAAAGAAGATCATAATTTGGAATAATATCAGGTTGGCGGTGTAACCCCTAACCATCCCCTGGATTGCACCTTAGAAAGTTTTAACAAAATGTCAATAATAATCCATAGGACATCTTTAGAACTCTAACTAGTAGACTAGTTCCAGTCCTGTCCGTTTTTTTATAAAATCGGTAAATAGAAAATTATTCGACAACAAAAGCCTGGTTCTATCAAAATCGGTTAAGAATTAGGCCAGAGCAGCCGGCTAAATTTTAAGAAATAGCCTGCCTCCGTTCCGGTTTGCCATATTCCACAAGATTACCAACGGATCATTTTAGAAGCTCCCATACCCATTAGACATGTCGAATACCATCGTGGCAATAATATGGTTGGAGAAGTTAAGAGTTACTCAAAATCGCATGAGACTTTTGAATTTTGTACGCGCTACGATTGTTTGCTGTTGCCGGAATATTACTACAAATTGATTTGATATGACATCGATTCCGAATTTGAGATAATATGTACATAAAAGGTATCACCCTGATTAAATATGGCATCACAGCATTTCCATTTCAGTTGGTCATTTCTCAGCAGTTTATCAAATAATAATTGTTGAGTCCCTTTTAAATTCTACAAGGTGATTTTCTATTAAATCACTGGGATCTCACATAGAAAGTTTAGAAATTATTTTTTAGGCCTATCAGTTAACAGAAACATAACTACAGAAACCACTTCAATTGTTTGAAATATCTTTTGTCTATGTAAGGTGTTACAATTCTCATTAAGTGTCATTCCGTTTCAGGTTTTCTAATAATTGTCCACACTCCTCTTTTTATTGTTTTTATTATACCGAAGTAGGTGTTAACTACATTGAAGAAATTATTTTCCGAACAATACGAGCTCCAGTTTCTAATCCATAATACTTCAAATTTCAGTTCATGAGTATATCAGTTGTTGAGTATAGTTTGAACAACTTTAAAATATTTTGCCTTCGAATGCTTCAAGTGGCCAGTGAAACCTATCAAATCGCAACTCACTTGAACTCAAAATTTTGTAAAAAAAAATTATTTCTTGGAATAACTAGACTACATAGGATTATTTTGTATAATGGTCCCTTAACACAACTTAATTGCAAAAAATTACGAAATTTCATATACACCTGCGTGTGTTATCGATATTCATTTCCTTCCTCTGGTGTATTTATTTTAATTTGATTATATCAAAATTCTAATGAAATTTTTGGTCTTATCAGACCGCCACTTGACGCCGTCACGTTATAAGGTTAATGTCTAAAAAATGAAAACTTGGACAATCATTAAAATTAAATGAAAAAAAAAACTTTTTGAAGATTGACGAATTATGGGAATTCATTATCGCATAATCTATAAAACTATGTACATAATTTTTAATTTATTGCAATTGACCAAATTGTTTACTGTTGTTGTTAGTTGATCAATGCAGCACGTGTTTGGATGACGTCGAAAGTTAGATTAAATATCAATGAAGGCTATCGCCGTAATGGAAACGTTGGATAGCAGCACGCGAACCTGTACCAACCAATAAATATAACATCAGCAAGACTAAATACAGTTAGATACATTCCAAAAGAGTGATCTACAATTTTGTAAGGAAGTTCGAATGCAACTTGAGTGAAATTTAACGTTTTTCACTTAAAAAAGTTTAAGTTTAGTTCAATTCGTAAACTAATTCGTTTTTTCACTCATCTACTACTTATACCATCAGTGGCGAAATAAGGAAAATCTGGGCCGTTGACAAGCTTTTGTTTTCGGGCACCCTCGTAATAATAGTTATAAACTTGTGCCGTTTGCAAGCTTTCGTTTCTTGAACCAAAATTTCGTTGTCGTACAAATAGATCAATAGTTCATTGGTATATTGGGCCAGATACTCGATACTCTAGCAATTCGCAAATCGGTAAATATGGCGGATTTGCGAATCGTAAATTTATTTGCGTAATATAATCAATAAATATTTCCACAAACATTTACGTAGATTCGCATACTTTGAAACTCTCGCAAAATCTCTACGATTTGCTTGCTTGCTAACCAAGAAAAAATATCGTGTATACCAATTTTTGGTTTGCTAAATTATCGTGTATGGCATTTCTAGCAAATTCGCAAAAAATAACTGCTTATCTGCTTATCTGAGTATCGAGTATCTAGCCCATTATTTAGTTAGAAAATAGGCAAAAGTAAGAGCTAAGAGTATAGTAATTTGAGATGCGTAAAGAAAATGGTTTTTGAAGCCATTAAAACCTATAAAGATACTGAGAATTTTGAAAACAGACAGAAAAGAACGGCTCGAAAAATTACGGTAAGAAAAGATAAAATCATTATTAACCCTATACAACTCATGACTGTATTTTTCTACCTTGAAACTCATGGCTAGGGTCCAAACGCATCAGACGCTTTTCTTGATCAAAAAAAACATATTATGCTGATAAACAGACTTTCTTATACATGGTTTCGTTTTTTCATAAGGAAAAAAGTGGTGTACGAGAAATCATCCCAGTCGTTGAAAATGCAGATTCCTGTCAACTCATCGACTAACCCACAATATTCTCAAACTGATTATAACAATGCCACATCTGACGTCATTGGAATAGGCGCGGCGACTTCTTCGTTACAATCCGTTGATGTGCCTGACAACGATGTCTTATATAGTAGACTGAACCCTCACACGGAAGAGGCTGCATTAGTTGATTATTTAAAGTCGAAACTAAATAATCTAGACGGAGTTGATTGTCATCTATTGCTTCCTAAGGGGCGAGATAGAACTAATCTCACGTTCGTCTCATTTAAACTTACTTTGGACAGAAGTTTCTCAAATCAAGTATTATCGCCTACTTTTTGGCCAAAAGGGGTTTTAATTCGACGTTTTGTACGTAAAACTGGAAGTCCAAAAAACGGCAGTCGAGTTGTCCTACCACGAGTAGGGATCGACGATCATGTTTAGGAAAAATCAACCTATTTAATTCCAATCCAACTTTTCCAACATGCCAAGAAAATTTTCTGCTACGGAATCATTACCATTACAGTAATGACAACAACGATAATCATAATTCATTATCTTCTTCGGGCCATTGTAATATCAGTTATGTATTTAATTGTTGTTTTTATAATTTTTATGTATTACTCTCAAATGTTTTTTTATATTTTAGGTTTTTCACTAATTCTATTCTCAATCTGAACTCGTTGCAGAAATGCTTATCTTCAACTAAAGATGCTACGATTAAGAACCGGAATGGTACTTGTCTGAATGTTGGATTTTTGAATGCTCGTAGTTTATTCTGCCATGTTGACAAATTGAGAATATTTATCGATACCAAAGATTTCGATGTGTTTGGTGTCGTGGAAACATGGCTTTCTAGTAAAATCAATAATGAATCTGTTGCGCTGAATGGTTACAACATCTTGAGATTTGACAGAACTGATAAGGGGGGTGCTTGCATTTACTATAAGAAGTGTTTCAAGGTTAAAGTCGTTGATTCGTCTATGTATGGTAAAACTGAAGTTCTGATGGCTGAAATGATACTACCATCTATGACTATATTGATTGTGGTTTGCTACAATCCATCAACTCCTACGCAATCCGATTTAGACGATTTTCAGGAATTTCTATCATCACACGTTCTAAACTATAATCAGTTCATAATTGGATGTGACATAAATTGTAACATGATTGATCAATCCAATAAGTTCTACAATCTTTTAAAAGCGAACAATTTAATATCGGTTCCATTTTTACCTACCCATAATCGTACTTGGCTCGATCAATTCATTGTACCTGTATCGGATTACTCTAGGATATTTTCGTCTAGTCAATATACGTTGCCTGATATTTCCGACCATGATTTACTGGCGATCTCTTATAAAGCTAAATCAAAGCGCATTAAAATGGATTACAGGCTTATCTATGACTATAGTCAGTTGGATGCTGAAATTATTATGAATTTTTTTTCTGACGTTGACTGGAGCTTTCTGTACTATTTAAAGTTATTTTTTTTATTATACATAATTTGCTCTATAATGGTCAATAGTGTTAGTTTTTTTTTAATTTCTATATTTAATTGAACGAAGTGGCATCCAACGTAAGTGTTTTCGTTTAGTGCCTTGGAGGTAAAATGGCCTCTTGAAGAATGGAAAAAAGAAAAGGGAACAATTAAATACTTATTTTCAGACCAACACGCCAGAGCTCTGATACGTGGAAAATTGGTGAGTTTTTCATATTCATTTTTTTTTTAAGTTTCTTTTTGTTTCTTTATTTTTTTTTTTTTTTACTATATGCAATATATACACACTCTAGAACATAATTGTGGGGATGGTATTTCGGTTCAAGAATATATTTATTTTTTTTTCTTTCTTTATATTAAATTTTTAGTATTACTTTTGTTGATTATTATCTAAGTTAATTAAGTAAAAACTATTATTTTTTTTTATTATTATTGGTCATATACTAATTTAAAAAAAAAAAAAAAGGAAAAGAATGTTATTCAAAATATATATGGTCTAGGTGTAGGCAACATTTAATTTTTTTTTATGGATGAATTTAATTAGAAAACAATTATTGAATAAAAATTGGTTGTAGTCTTAGCTAAATAATTCGAAAATCTGATTTTTTTATTAATTTACTATTTTCTTTTGGTGATGAATACGTTTAATATTCTAATGTGTTGCTAATTCGGAAATTATTGCGGAGGGGAGAGTGATGATTTTTTTTTAAAGTGAAGTGTTTAGTGATGTGATGTAACGAGTGTTGTTGTATTAGAAATTTATTAAAAGCACATGATAATTAATAAGGGCTAGCTACATTAATCGCAAACGACCCTACCCGCTTAAAGCACCCGATAAAACAATAATACAAAAATGCAAGCATGTGCGAAAGGCGATTAATGGCTGTTACACAATAATGTCAATTTTACCTTCCAGTGTTTTTATGATTGCCTATATTATTTTCATAATAATTGTGTACCAACGAAAAAATTAGTTAATAGCCAGCCGATAAATGTTTAATAGTAGTATTGCTAAAAGTATGCTAAAAGTATGCTAGCGAGGGATCGTGCTTATATTAAGTATAGGAGAACAGCCGATGTTATGGACTTAGTAATATATCGTAATGAACGCAATAGGGTAACTAGCTTGATAAGAATCTCAAAACAGAAATACTTTTTTGGAAATAGTAAATTAACCAAGAAACGAATTTGGAATAACTGCAATCATATTGGATTAGGGGCTGGTAAAACTAGTTCTTTGACCGATTTAGACCCTTCAATCATCAATTCTTATTTCTGCAACGTACCCATTTTGCCGGTTGTTATCCCCTTACCTGAGTTTGAGTGCACAGATAATCACACATCTCTCTCGTTCAGCTGCATAAGTGAATTTGATATTTCCAAAGCTGTTTATCTTATTAAATCGAATTCATCAGGTCACGACAAAATCAACTTAAAATTTCTTAAGAATATTTTACCATATGTTATATCACCTTTGACCTACCTGATTAATAACTGTATCATGCGTTCCGAATTTCCAGATATTTGGAAAACGAATATAGTGATTCCGATTATAAAAAAGAAGGGCATTGATTCTTTGGATAATCTTAGACCGATTAGTTTAGTTTCGATTCTATCAAAAATTTTTGAAATCATTCTTCGTGACCAAATCAACCAGCATTTAACTAAATTTAATTATCTAAATCAGTTTCAGTCCGGATTTCGTAATAACCATAGTACAACAACGACCCTTCTTCATGTTGTCGATGATCTGGCTTGTCATCTTGACAAGATAAACTCATTTGCTGTTCTTATACTTTTGGATTACTCAAAAGCATTTGACTCGTTAAACCATGTTTTGTTATTACAGAAGTTAATGCTTTTCTTTAATTTTGACAATACAGCACTGAAATTTATGTTTAATTATTTAACAGACAGATATCAAAAAGTCATCATAAATGGAAAAGAATCGGAACCTGAGCGTATAATGTCAGGTGTATTTCAAGGAACGATACTCGGTCCAACTCTATTTTCTCTTTTTATAAATGACTTTCCTCACGTAATAAAATATTCCAAATACCATTTGTATGCTGATGATTGTCAAATCTATCTGGGTGGTACTAGTGAAAATATTTTGGAAACCTTCAATAAAATCAATCTGGATCTATCATACATACTGTAACCTTTGCATGGTTACTTCAAATTTGAAATCGTGTTCATCGTGCATGATAGGTCAGCGCACGCAAATTATAATAATTTGGTGCAGTACTGTATACATAAGAATAAAAAATTTACAATTACATAGCTAGCCATTAAACGAAATTTCGAGATGAGACAATATTTTTGTTGGTGGGAAAAACACGTTTAACGTTATGTTGAAATTCTGAAATAAATTTTTGTTTTGAATCATTCTTGTTTTGTGCACAGTGCAAGTGGCTAGTTACATATTATCTAAATATTATTTATTTAAAATTAAAAATAAGTTATATGTACTCGTATAAGCGAGACACAGTTTAAGTGCAAATTAAATTATTAATCTAGCCCTTGCTTGCACAATATATACCAGTGAAATCAGAAGAAAAGTTTATTGTTGTCAATATTTATGTTGTATGTTAACGTTGCTTACCAAGGTAAATTTTCTAAACATATTTTATATTTGGTGTGTAGTTTGGTTCTAATTAAAAAATTGTTGCCTTTGTATTTTTATGGTAAATCTAGCTAAGGGCCAAATACAATACATATTAATTGTTAACCCATTAAGTGGCAAGTACCTGAAAAGCTTGGTAAGCACATTTTTAAGTAATTTATATAAAATAAAAAAACACAATTTTTGAGGAAATTCATATAGTACAGTAGTGTACAATTTCAAAACGGAATACAAGCCTGACAAAAAATCAATATAATGTTGCATAGGAAACAATGTTGGCTGAATAAATATGTCCTATAAAGTTATGTCATGTACTTCGTAATTTGTATCTTAATTATTTATACAAAATTATATTTATTTAGTAATTAAATTTTATAATACAAATATTTAAGTTATTGAGCCATGGTTCATGTAAATAGCTAGGAAATCATTTACAATCATTATATTCATTTATTTTATAATCACTATATAAATAATATTTATACATTATTAATTTATTTTTATTTACATATGTTAATTAAACGTGTTTCTTAGCTTACAAAAATATTTGCTATTTTATTTTTAACATATCAATCAGCTGTGTAATTGTGAGGTTTTCTAGTTCGAAAAGTCTCTGAAGTGTCATGCGTGGCGTCGTGTTCAGATGAATCAGTTTATAGTGAATAGTGTTTTGTTAAAATACAAATGTGTGATTAAATAAAAATAAAAAGTGTGATGATTTGAGTTTCTAACCACACAATGGGAACTCCATAGTGCCCATGTGTAATCTATTTATATGGAAGGTGTGGGTAAAGATTATGTGACCGTAAGATCAAAGGTCACGCAACTTTTGTGTAGCTGGATATAAGTGGTGTGCGATGTGATGGTGAGTTTATGTATAAGTGAATGGTCATAGTGGTTCAGTATTCATGACGAACTTTTTTTTTTGGTTTATGTTAAATATCTGAGTTGAAAAGCAGCATTTATCAAGCTTCTGGTGACCGGTGAAAAGATTCCACCCACCCGACTGCTACCTAGCCGGCTATTTGCTGCTACACCGCAAGGTCACTAGGAGATTTCTGTTTAACGGTCTACGGGGTATCTACACACGATTTCAAATTTACCAACAAACCGTTACAATACTAGATTGGTCCAATTCTAATGGAATCTCACTAAATATCGCAAAAACACAAGCAATTTTCATTTCTAAAAAGCACTTCCCAGTGATTCCTGAAATTTTTATCAATAGTGTGAAAATTAATTTTACGAATCATGTTAACAATCTAGGAATTTGTATAAACAACAGATTCCCATGGGATTCACAAGTTGTTAATGTTTGTGGCAAGATCAATTCCACTTTGTATGGTTTGAAGCTCCACAAAAATATTTGCCCTAAAAATGTTCGAACTTTGTTAGCACGATCATTAGTAATTCCCCACGTATTTAGTTTATTGCGAATTCCTTTTTTTAAGTTGTGATTCTGCCTCAAGTGGTTTGCTGCAAGTTACTTTGAACAACATCGTGAGATACGTTAATGGGCTCAGAAGATTTGATCACGTATCAGCTAATTTTAAAGAATTTTTCGGTTGCACTATGGTTCAATTCTTTTATTACAGAGCATTATTGCTTTTATATAAAGTCATTAATAATCGGGTTCCTTCATATTTATATGATAAAATTAAAATTGGTTCCAGTCGAAATGGCAGAATAATACTGCCTGTTAACCGTACAAATATTTACAATAATTCACCTTTGTTTAATACATTTACTATTTGGAATGAGGTTCCGATTGAGATTAGAAGAGTGAAGCCTTTTGCAAAACTCAAAAAATTAGTATTTAATTTTATTCAAAATAAATTTTAATTTTGTTTTATTTTTTTTTAAATTTTTGTAACATATATAATATGTATATTTTTAAAATTATATTGTATGGATAGAAAAGCTATGCTTTATCCTTTTTTTTCTAAATAAATAAATAAATAAATCTGATTTTATTTATATTTAGGATATGAAAAATCCATTCGAAGACTGAAAACCGGAAACAATCAGCAAAACGCTCATTTTGTAAATACAAATTTGTAGCTTTTCAACCGTTAAACTGATCCTCAAATTGCAAGTGGTATTTTGAAGGGGAGACATCAGACTTTTGAAACAAAAATTGTTGTCAATTTATTCAGAAAAAAAGTATGGTTGGCGATGAATGCTCGATGGAGATGGACATGTTTTTGTTTGTCTCCGGAAGTGAAATATGTTTTAAATTTTAAATTTTTTTTTTAAAGTTTTAAGCCAAAATTAAATTAATTCCGATAAAATTAAATTAAAGTCAATTAAATTAAAGTAGTGTTAATAGATGTGTTGTGTTATTTGGTGAAATAGTAAGGTATACAGAAACAGTTTGGTGTAATGTGATAATATAAAAGTGGTTAGTGCAATAAGTTTTGTAATAAAGTGATTTTCGTTTGATCAATAAGGAAAACGTGATCAAGTGTGCTCAAAAAATAAATAACGGTACTCCCAAGAACCGTTAGACAGGTATTTTCGAATCACACGTTTTGGAATACATTGACAAATTGTGTAAAAATTTTCTTTATATTTATTAAATTATATTGCTTGTTGTATAAAAAAAAAAAGAAAACAACTATACAAGAGGTACAAAAATGTACAATGGGGTATGTTAGTGTTAGTGTTCTACGATAAATACTAGTTATTGTGAATTTCATTATATTAAATACATACAGTATGATCAAAAAGTACCGGGAATTTGTAAATAAAACAAGTTTGTGTTAATTTTCGGGCAAATTTATTTTATCTCCTTCAAAATAAGATCCATCTGAAGCAACACACATGTGCCAACGCTTAACCCAATCATCCATGCATTTACGGTAGGCCGAAACTGGGATGTCCTTCAGCTCCTTCCACGCATTTCGTTTTATGGCTTCCAGAGATTCAAATCTTTTTCCACGAAGTGGTAATTTAAGTCGAGGGAAGAGAAAAAAGTCGCACGGAGCCATATCGGGTGAATACGGTGCCTGCTCAAGGATATTTACGCTGTGTTTGGTCAAAAAATCTGTCACAATACGCGCTTTGTGTGACGGCGCATTCTCGTGGTGCAAAATCCAACTGTTGTCGGCACAACAATGTACTGAATGGTTCCGTATGAGATGTTAAGATCACTAGCAATCTCTCTAATACTCACATGACGATTTTTAAGCACAGTTTTCTTCACAATTTCAACGTTTTCATCGGTATTCGATGTGGAAGGGCGTCCAGAACGAGGCAAGTCTTCAACCAGTTCACGACCATTTTTAAACACTTTATACCATTCATATGCTCTGGTTTTTGATAGAGCAGACTCCCCAAAGGCTTTCTGCAACATTTTCAACGATTCAGCACAAGAAATTCCGTTCAAAACACAAAATTTCAAGCAAAATCTTTGCTCAATAAAATTGTTCATGTTAAAATGCGACAAAACACAAAAACTTGTCTATTATGAACAGCTGACAAACAAACACTAATCATCTGATCCCACTCAAGTTACACACAGATGTCAGTATAGGATCTACCAACTTAAAAAAAAAAAAAATATCCGAATCGGTCGAGAGCGGTTCATTTAAATTACAAATTCCCGGTACTTTTTGATCATACTAATGAATCTTATAATGATGTTAAAGGTATTTTGTAATTGATGCATGTGTGTGTATGATTATTGTTGCATTGATGATGAATCTCGGTTATATTTAGGATGTGCTGCTTATTCTAGAATTACCGTTATTCATAGTATAGACAGAATTTCACTTGGTTTTGTATGTATAAGCATAGACATTCATAATAGATTTCTCATTTGACTAAAACCACACAAAAAAAAAATTAAAAATGTCCATTCAAATGTTATCGGTGTATTGCATAAACGTATTAAAGGTATATGCAACGCATTCTAAAATCATTGCCTTATAAAATACACAACACATCGATAACATTGGAATTATCAGAAGTCTTGTTTTTTTCCATGAAATGAAAAATCTAGTATGAATGTCTATGGTATAAGTACAGGCAAACCTGTTTTTATGCGGTCGATAGGGACCGTACAAAAAAAAAACGCACAAAAAAAAAAATATTCACAAACTTCATAAATCGCTATAATAAGTAATTTTGGACAAAAATTTAAAAAAAAAATTTTATGCGGTGGATAGGGACCGCATAAAAAAAGTCTCCCTTAGAAAATATGTCAAAGTTTTACGAAATTAAATTACACATGGACATTACACTACAAGCAATTTTTACAAATTGAAACACATTAAATCTCTCCGCTACGCGGCAGTATAATAAAGAAAAGATAGATTTTTTTTTGTTTTTGCTTTGTCCGAAAACATTTTATTATTCATTTAGTTTTTTTAGTGCAGCATAATGCTTCAAAGAAGGGAGATGCGCATTTTCTGATCAAAGAGGAATACCATGTGAATTTGATTTATTCATGTAAAATTAAATTTTTTAGATAAATCTAGTGTATTAAGTATTTTAATAATAAAATATTAGAAATATTTTTGAAAATAAATTAAATCAAATAAAAATTAATTTATGTACTCGATTTGAAAACAAATCAAAGCGTAAAATAAACGCGTGGCATCTCCCTTTGACGTAATATAATGCACTAAATCAAAAAAAAAACTCAGCGAACAAATTGAAAATTTATCATTTCGATTTTTTGTTTACTTTTCGCTTCTCTCTTTTGTTTACTTTTGTTTCCTCTCTTTAGAAAAGAAATAAATCGATCGCTGTCGCTGTTTCATATTCATGCCCTATCTCTTCCCTTCCCTTTGTTTTTTATACGAGGAGAGAAAGAGATATTTTATTATTTTGAATTTCGTTCTCCAAATAAAAAAAAAATTTTTTTTGTTTCCTTCCGCAGAGAGAGATTAAAGAAGGGGACGAGAAATGAATTTTTAACATGAAAGATGAAACAAATCAATACACAAAACAAAAAAAAATCTTTACTTTACTACACTGCCACGTAGCGGCGGAGACTTAGTATGCCGTCACTGTTTGTAGTCATAGCCATAGGCCTGTACCATGATTCTATAAATCCCAGGTTAGCTCGATTTTTCAAAACACCTGTTTATGACATCATGCAATTCTTTTTTACTTTTCGTTTTTTTATTTGTTGTTGTAATTTATATACGTATTGAAAATTGAGTGACGTCAAAAAAAAAAGATGGCCATTTGTTTACATATTTCGAGCTAACCTTTTGTTTTATTGAATCATGGGCCTGTACATTCACGACGGCATTGATCGAGCACAATTGATTTGTTATTGTTTTCAATTTACTTTTTATGAGATGCAAGTATGTATGTAAATATGTTGGGGCATGGATTGAAACATTTTTTATTAGATGGATATGCATTGATAAAATTTGTATTATGTTTTATTTTATTTTTGGAGTTTTCAAAATTTAAATATAATAGTTTGTTCGTAATAATTTTTCTTTGGGATGAGGTTGGGATCGGGTTCAATTTTAATTGAGTTAATGAAGTTATGAGCCAAGTCATGTATGTGTTTTATGCTAATTTGGGTTGTTGGTATAATGTGTTCCTGTTTAGTTTAAACTGTTATGCAGTGAGATTTAAACGGAATAGAGTAATAAGCAATTAATCATTTAATTTGATTTTAACCCTTTCAAACGCCATTTAAAATTGACTTTCTTCCAAAAATAAAATACGTAGCACAATTATGCACTGCTATGATATGGCATTGCTCATAAAACTGTAGTGTGAACATAAATACATAAGAGAACGATCGCACAAGAGAAATGAGACAAAAATTAAAAATTACGGTTGGTCGAAGCGATGAAAGTTGATGTACAATATATTGTACAAGGCGTTTGAGAGGGAGTTATTTCTGGAATTAACTAATTCAGCTATAATTTTGGAAATTAAAATTGTATAAGGTTTTTAGTTTTAGAAGATTTTAAATTCGAATTTTAGAATTTGATTATAAATGAAGCAATTAAATTAAATTTTTTGTGTTAGAATTTAATTTATTATCTGGGGCAAATTGGATATATTTGGATTTTATTAAATATTTATCATTGGTTGCGGCTTTTTATATTTTTTATTATTGATTTATTATTCATTATTTATTTGTACACTCGAATTATTTAATTTAATTTAATATGGCAACTTTAAGCTATTAGTACTTAATATGATTCAAATACATTTAAACTAATTTGCAGTGTTATTTTAGCAGGATGGAGTAACAAGCAGCTGATTATTTAATTTTGATGTTTGTGATACTTCTGGAATTAGCTAATTAATTTGTCATATATGGACTAGTGTGAAGTATTTGACAAAAAATGTTGACACAAAATGTAGACTTCGTATATATTGGTAACAATAGAGCCTAACAACAGTTAATACACCAAATATATTTAAAGTACAAAAATAAACTCCCGATGTAAAATTATTTGTAGTAACTGTACAAACAAATTATATTTCAACCCTTATGCAACCAACTCCCTCTAGTATGTAATTAAACAAAAATTATAAAATAATGATTTTGTAAGAATATTATAAAAAACCCTCCTTAAAAACTGTAGTTTCAAATTCGATGGTCACTAACAGGCCAGCGTGGAGATGTTTACGTCAAAATGAACATAGAGTGATGTGAGTTTATGTTTAGTACATGATTTGTGGTGGTCATCATATTAGCGCGACCCTCAACAGACTAGCTACCGATTTTAAAGTAAAACCGTATACTAAAATTTGTTTTGGTGGATTTTCAATGGCCAATGACAGGCCATCGTAGAGATGTCTCCTTGAAACTGAATATTAGGTTTTGTGTGTGTATGTCTAGTAGATGATTTGTAGTGGTCATCATATTAGCGCGACCCTCAACAGACCAGTTACCGATTTTAAAGTAAAACCGTATACTAAAATTTTTTGGTGGATTTTCAATGGCCAATGACAGGCCATCGTAGAGATATCTGCCTGAAAGTGAATGTTAGGTTTTGTGTGTGTATGTCTAGTAGATAATTTGTAGTGGTCATGGGGGGGGGGGGGTGTACGTCCTATCATTATTGTTTCGTCAAGGTAAAACGAAGGCCGACATTCGAATAACAATCATTTACCCTTGTTCCTATGTTTTACCCTACTTCTTAGTACAGTATTTCAATTTACCTATGCTGTGTTTGGGAAACAGGTTTCAGATTTGGCAGATCAAAAAATGATCAACCGTCATAGTAAAAAAAGCGTGCAGATACATGTTTAATAATTGTACAAATTAACATTTAATGATTATTTAAATCGTTGAGTAATTTCGCCAATTGATGCATGCTACTTTAGAATATTGGCACTAAAGCAATACCATTCATTCTGTTGTGTTGCAAGATTTTATTAATGACCACAACCAGTTTATAAACTGCTACATAGGCGAAGTAGGGTTAGCACATGATGCATCTGTGTGGAACAAGTCACCTAATTAAACAGGAAACTGTCCAGGTAAGGGCTCCACCTTATTGGTGACAGCGCATACCATTGATGGAATTTTTGGTAACGCGTTTTAAAAATATTGGGTATAATTAACCGATAACCAAAAAAAGTAATAATCAATGTTTAGCGAAAAGTAGAGTATGCATTGAGAACACAAATCGGTTTATGTCTTTAAAATTATTGATCGAGAATCAGAGAATGGAATTTATAGTCATAATTACTATGTCGTGTTGCATTCTACATTATGGTGAGCATTAACTTTAATGGCGATATTGAGATAGAAAGTGTTGATTTGGAAAACTCTATACCTCGTCTCAGTAAATGAACTTGAAATTGTTTTCTCTTGTGCTAAATATTTTACTAAAAAATACTATTAAGAAATTTACTATCAACTTTTTAGGTGTCTGGAACCGGGTTGATTCTTTGTTACTAATATACCTTTCCTTTCCTTAGGTTTTGTTATATGTAAATCGTTTACGGAGGGCCCGGTGTCATCTGGGAGTCTTGCTTAGGCTTGGTCGTACATTCTAATCAATCAATCAATCAATTTATTCAGTAAAAAAGTATATTTATTTGGGCCAATGAAAATTACGAAAATCCGAAAACTGAGAAGTAGGGAAAATCAATTAAAAAGTGACCAAAAATTGAGTTTTAAAGGTTTCTTTTATTATAAATTCGTACAAAAAGTTAAACTGACTTAACAGGATATAGTATCACACAAAAATTTAATCAATTGCCGCACAATCGGTGCAAAATATAGGAGTGTTTGCTCTTCGCACATGCTTATAGCAAACTATTGCGGAGGTCCATTGGTGGTTTGTTATACCGGAACTTTACTGTATTTTACTAACATCCTCAGATTGCGTAATAATGTATATAAAATGTTGATTTCAATATAAAATATAAAATTAACTTACCGCCACAAAAGTTAAACGTCAACTCATAACTGGGATTCGTACACACAATTTCGTAATACACTGCGTGACAACCAGCTATCAACTGAAGATACAGCCGATCTGACACCACTAATAGACTTTCGAATTGAATTATGGTTCAGATCAGGAGTCGATAATACTGCTGAGGGTCTAGGTGTGAAGCTGCCTGGGGAAATCAAGTTGATACTAGTTATCAGCTCCGTATCTTGCAACTTCCACAGGTGTGCGTATTACCCTCCCGCGGTGACCATCGGGCAACCTGCTCATCTTTCTCTTTGACTGATGGGTTAGGTTAAAACACGGCGCTAACCAACTGGGCCCAGTCTAAAAACTAGCTCAGTCTCTATCGGTGTATCCGGAAACTTGGTGCCCTACAGATTATGTAGCCTTATCTGTACATCGCGCAGATATCTGCATAAATGGACGTTTTTCCTGCGCAACTCGCGGGATCCTTATGAAAGATCTACACAAAAATATAGAGGCCGGGACCCTTAAAAATTCGGAAATTACGGCTCGGGTGACATCGGCCTCTAAGCTTCATCCTATTAGCCAAGAGATGAAGCGGAACATAACCAAAAATATTGCTGATCCCTCTATTACAACAACTGCTAAGGGAGCGTTGACTGAGAGGTCTGCTTTACAAGCAGCAGTAATTAAGATTTTATACGATCTTAGCTAGTCCCCTAACTGTTTGAGAAAGGATAAAGGTTCTAATAAAACTGGTCACGGAGTACACGGGTGGTGGAGGCGATGTTGTAGATTGATGTTGGAGTTGTTGCAAATCAATTTACATCACGCAAGGCAGCCTCGGATGCTCTGCTTCTCAAAATTCAAGCTGATGGAGTTGACGTTGTCAAACCAAACTATAAATTTGCCAAGAAAAAGGTAAGATTCGTTGGTGCATTTTAGCCTATCTACCATATGAATGTGATGATATACCACCTGTAATTCTTAGAGATGCTTTAATGAATGCTCAAAAGCGAATAATTGGAGTCATTCTGGGTATGTGATGTGAACTTACACCACACAATATGAGGAAGTACGAGTACAACTGAGAGAGGTGAGTTACTCCTTAATTTTATTCTTAGTACTAATCTTCAAATATGCAATTTTAGGTGTAAACCCACTTTTATAACTAGAAACCGACAAGAGGTGCTATATATCACGCTTGTCTCAGATTATATTAAGGATAGTTTGGTGAATTGGAAAGTGTCTGATGACTCCTATCATCAGTATGAACTGGTAAACAAAGGCCACCTTGGTGGCCGAAATAGTTCCAATGCTCTCGTCAAAAAATGCAACCTTTTTATGAAAAAATCCAAGAAAACAAGAATTGCTGCGGATTGGGAGTGCTATAAAGAAGTCCCAAAGAAGTGCCAAAATAAATGCCTGGAGGCTGTACTGTAGTAAATTACAGGAGTTCTCGGAGGCTGCGAGGCTACGGAAAGTACTGGTTTTAAGTCCTATCATCCCGAGTCATGTCCAGCGACCGAATGATGACCGGAGTTACTACTGATAATCCACTTTCCGGAATGCTCCAAATTGGCATCTGAAATACCGAATGCTTTTTTGGGTTCAGGCGTTGAAAGTCGAATAATAAGCAGGAGAAAGTTAGTATGGGCAATTAAAAGCTTAAAACCATATAAGTCAGCTGAACCTGACGGCATAATTCCTGCAGGTGTTCAGCAAGTCATTGACTTTGCTCTACCCTGGCTGGAAGTTATCTTCAGAGGCAGCCTGGAACTTTATCACATTCATAGGCAATGGACTAAGGTAAACGTAATATTTAAACCTAAGACGGGAAAAAGCTCTCATTGCTATCCCAAAGTCCTTAGGCGTATAAGTTTATGCTCTTTTCTATTAAAAATACTAGAAAGACAAATAAAAGCTCACATTAGAGGCTCTATTGAGCCGGCGAAATCTCAACATGTCTACTGTAAAGGTTAATCGGTAGAAACCGCTGTATACTCCTCGATTCGTCCTATTGAGAAATTCTTAGAATTTAAGGAATACTCATTGGTAACCTTTTTGGATATAGAAGGTGGCTTTAGCAACGTGACAATATGACAATATGGCAATAACTCGTGCTTTGCTCGTTGGCTAGATAGATCATTAATCCACGTAAGTAAAACAGAGGTAAAGCTCTTCCCTAGGAAATACAAACTTCACCAGATTGATACTCTTACTTCTCTTACTATCTTCTATCTGGGTATTGTTTTGGACAGAAAACTTAGTTGGAAGCATAATACATATTTTAGAAAGGGTAAAGAAAGCTACTATAGCGCTATACTCTTGTAAAAATGTTATTGGAAAACGATGGGGTATTGAACAAAATATCGTATAGTGGTTTTATACTTCGGTGATAAGGCCCATACTTTTATATGGGATTGTTGTTTCATGACCAGCTTTTACAGTGTGGCTAAGCATAAGTTGCTGATAAAAATTCAGAGAACTTCCCCATTGTGTATTAGTGGTGCACTTAAGAGTACACCTATTCAAGCATTTTGGGTTATTTTTCATCTCATCATACCCCTACATATTCTGGTCACTCAAATGGCAGCGAGCACAGCTATAAGGCTCAAATCTATTTCTATGTGAACCTGTAGTAATACAGGACACTCATCTATTTTGTGTAACAGGTACATCCCTGGTACCACCGATTACATGATTCCATTACCATCTTTTGAGGAAAGGTTTAGTACCGATATTCCATCCAGAGACGGATGGTTCCGAAATGAATGGTAGAGTTGTTTGTGGTGTTTTCTGTGAGGAACTAAATGTTAACCTTTCATTTCGTATCCCCAACATTGCAGCGTTTTACAAGCTAAATTAATTGCGATAATGGAGGCCGCGGATTGGCTGAGGTATACCGTATAATGTAATATCTGTAAGGGATACTTGCATTTTTACGGAGAGTCAGGCCGTTATTAAAACGCTACGTGCTTGGGCAAATCAGTTCAACACCCACCTAACGTGGATGCCAGGGCACTTCATTGTTACGGGGAATAAAAAGGGCACGGTACAAACTGCCTCACTTTACCATGTAAGGTAAATGGTGAATTCCGCTCGCTACATGCCAACTTTTGCTTCAGGAAGAAACTGAAACATTTTTTCACAAATTTTGATCACATTGGTTTGATAGCTGCTTAAATTAATTTTTGGATCTTAAAGTTCATTTGCACCAGAAACAGGTTCAAAAACCAAAGCCGAATTCAGCCGCTACGAATTGTTGCTTATTTACAATGAGTTTATAACCACGATTCCTTTCGTGGAAGGAGCTTGAAAATAAGTGGGGCTCCTTCGTCTAGTATTCGAAATCTTTCTAGGTTATCCTCTTTGAAAACAAAAATCGGAAGTTTTTAGAGATGGTAAATTGTTGCGCTCGGCCGTTTAACCAGTTGCAGCAAATCTGCACATGAGCAAGTCTGAAACAACTAACAAGTTGTATGGGGTGCCAACCCAGGCTAAACATTAATTCGCTAAAGAAGTAATAGCGTCAATAGGAATTGAATTTTAAAGCTCCAACATTTTGTTTAGTGTTAGAATTTTAGGATCGGTTGACACAGTGCTGCGGACACTGCCAAAATGAGACACTTATAATAAAAAAAAATCTCTTTTTCAGATACATTTTTGCTTATTTATTCAAATTTTTTACACATCCCATTTCATTCAGACTTCAGTGGCAACTCCAAATGGATTGTTGATCCATGGGAATACAGCTGGGCATGGAGAACAAGAAGTCATCCATCTCTCTTGAGCAACATCTTCACGAGTCAATTGGCATGTTCGAGGTAAAACACATGTGTTTGTATGCCTGGCTTGGCACGCATCAAAAATATCACCCTCAACTCCAATTTGGCGTGGACTGCGTACATACTCGATGACACGTTGTGATGATACTAAATATGTATCTGGCATACTTTGAATATAGTCCAAAAATAAATTGTAAGCTTTTGGATGATTTTCATGTCTCAACAACCAGGCGGCATGCATGTAAATTGGGAAGGGTGCTCGTGTCGAATCGTATACACGATGGAAGTTCCTTTTCATCCATTCAACCATCGCATCAATATCATCTGAATCGGGAATTGTACGGCAAGCATCAACCATTGCGCATTTATTTCCTTCAATATCGTCCCACATTAACATTGGAATAACCCAGACACCAGGAATTAAGCTGGTTGGACAAAGACCTAGCGGACAATCTTGTTTTGATGGAAAGTCCAATGTGTATGGCCAAAGACCACGATACCAATCTTGTGTTGGCCACGAGCTATCATATGTCAAACCAATATCACGAAGTGCAAGGTATGAAGTATCTCCAGATAATTGAAGTAATGGTAATCTCATCCCTTTAATATTGTCAATATCGATTTGAGCAAAGTAACTAACAATTGTTCGTTGGTCACCAAATTCGGCCGTGATATTTTCCAAAGAGATGGAATTCCAGTATTCAACTAATGGTGTATGTCTGATTAAGAAAAAAATTTGATTTAATTAAAACTAAGTTTTTTGCCGACATGGCTTCACAATATTCAAACTTACGAAATCGAATGCAATGCCAATTCATGTCCATTAGCCCATAAATGATGTACTTTAGTGTAATCCGTGTACTCATGTGAATGGAAATACGTGATTTGTGCTGGGCAACCATCTGGATTTAGGCGTCCATCAATCATTGGCATGACCAAATCGTAAATTTGTGCTGTAACGGCATCATCAAATGTGATCATAACCAACTGGGGTATTTCATTAATTGGAATTGCCTCATCCAATACTTCACTGGCACAACGGCAATTTGGAAGTACACAATTTGTTGCATTACATGCTTGTGAAAACACTCCACTTACAGTAAATGTTGCAATGATTGCAATCAATAGTAACGATTTCATGGTTGGTGTATAATCAAAGGTGTTGTTCTCTTGGTACAATTGAAATGAATACTGATTGAAAAATTTAAAAAGGCCAACTTTTATACATGCGTAAATCCGCAACTATACGCACTTTATGAGATACGACAAATTGATAATGGAGGCCTACTCAAACCGTGAGGAAATAACGTTAATTTGTATTTGATGTTTGGCGGTTTCCGTGATAAAAAAAAAAAAAAAGTTAAAAATAAACAATTTCTCTACAAATCAGTTTAGTTGAATCGCACAAAGGTAGTTTAAAAGTAATTTATTTCGACAATCTCAACAAGGCAATGATTGTGTTCTTTTTTTTTTTAATAATAATTTCAATTCATGTATTTTAGCGTGATATCAGGCAGCACAGATCTTAGATTACAAAATGTTGTTTTTTTATTTGGACCTTTCAAATATTAATTAAATTATTAATAATAGAATTATTGATTATCACTTTTGTTGTTCGCAATGTACATATTCTCGTGATAAGACCAGTTAAATCCATAGTCGTCCGAGACAGTATACAGCTAAATATTAAGGTGATATCTAATATGATTTATATAAAGCCTGTCTAATTGTTAACATTTGTTCGCAGTTTATATTAAGCTTTCAATCAGCAAGGTGTAAAATTTAGAAACAAAATGGATTCAAAGTGTAAATTAATAATTTTAGTTATAATATCTGTAATTTGTGTGGCACAATGTCAAGTGGCTGAACTGTGTACGGCAGCAACTTGCTTACCACCAGATTGTCGATGTGCTAGTGAACAACTGGGAGCGGGTTTTGCAAGAGAGAATACACCACAATTGGTGATGGTCACATTTGATTCGGCTGTAACCGCACAAATTTATGATATGGTTATGCCAATGTTTGATAGTCGCATCAATCCAGATGGCTGCCGAGCGGCCATAACATATTTTGCTTCACATGAATATACTGATTATTCCAAAGTACATTCGCTGTGGGCCAATGGACATGAGGTTGCATTAAATTCAATTTCGTATGTTGAACAAAAATGTTTTTTTTTTTTGCTTTTTTTTTCGTAAATTTCGAATAAAACACTTTTTATTTTACAGGCATGCAACATCACTTGACTATTGGCGTACAATTTCAATGGAAAATTTAACCGCCGAATTTGGAGATCAACGCCAATTAATCTCACATTTTGCTCAAATTAATTCAAACGAAATCTTAGGTATTCGGATCCCATCGTTCCAAATGTCGGGCGATAACACGTTCAAAATTATTAGTGAATTGGAACTATTGTATGACAGTACATGGCCGACGCAAAGTTATGGTAATGGATTGTGGCCGTATACACTTGACTATCGTTCTACACAAGATTGTCCAACCGGAAATTGTCCAACGGCATCAATACCTGGTGTTTGGGTTATTCCCAATACAATGTGGATAGATACGAATGGAATCAGATGTGCAATGCTCGATGCATGTAGTTACATGTAAGTGTGTTTGTGTGTGTGTATTATCGTAAATAATTTTTCTAAATTACTAATTGTATTTTTTAGCCCATCTGATGATCTAAATGCTTTAGTTGATTGGTTAAAAGGAAATTTCCATCGACAGTATGACACCACAAAGGCGCCTTTCCCAATTTATTTGCATGGTGCTTGGTTCTTAAGACACGAAAATCATTTACCAGCTTTTAATCTTTTCTTGAACTACATCAACTCGCTTCCTGATGTGTACTTTGTATCGCAAAATCGAGTAATTGAATATATGCGTGATCCACGTCCAGTTGGCATAGTTGATGAAACAACTACGGAAGCTCAAGAGACTTCAACTGATGTGAGTCCGCCGTCTACTACAGATTCAACGGTGGATGTAACTTATACAGATTCGTCTATTCCATCAAGCACAGAAAGCACTGCTACGGACAGCACTACTACAGATACCACTTCTACTACTTATATAACTTTTACAGATACGACGTCTACTACAGAAAGCACTACTTTAGATCCGAATAGTACTACAGATAATCCTTCGTTCGCCGGCCGCAATATTGGTTATCAAATTTTCGATCAATGTCAAGCAATTCGTACAAGTACATGTTTGTCGCGATTATGTAGTGTGGTTCGTGAAGATGTTGGAGAAACAAGATGGATGACATCTTGTGCCGCCTGTCCATCAGTATTCCCATGGAAAAATAATCCCTTGGGCTTATATTTGAATTGAGATTTAGTTTTTGTTTAATTTATTTATTAGCATGAATTAGTTTTGTTAATGCCTGTATCATAAAATAAAACATTTCATATTCAGCTACAACAAAATTTGGTTTAATTGAATTTTTATCGAAATCGCCATCAATTTTATTTAAGCATGGCTTTTGTTACCTTTATATATGTATGATACCGACGTTGATTATCCAATAATTTTCTCTCAAAATATTATTGGTATTTCCCATATCAGTTTCTCCGTGAATACATCATTTGACGGCAAGATAATTGGGTGTTTGCTATCATATTCGCAGCCTGCGTTAAAAAGACGACCGCCAACTCTAATAATTTCGGTGCCGTCTAGGAAAGGTGCTAAAGATAGTAGCTTTGATTCATTGTTCACTTTACTTTTTTATCTCGTCGCAGATTTATGATGTTTTCATGGAAATTTCTCCGTTCTACCCATTTGATACAAATTATTTTAGGTTGTTCAATCTCATTTGCCTTTAATTCGTCACAATTTTTTGTTAAAACCTTTTTCCTAATATTTGTGAAAAGCGATTCACGTAAGCGACGATTCGGAATATCTTTCTGAGTTTAGAAATTCTGTCGAATATTTCGTCTATCCAAGTAACTTCATTAACAGCTTGAAACGCATATGTTGTTGACTTCCTTTTGTTTGCTTCTGCATCAATCTCCGTTTGGCTGAATTCTGCGTTAATTTGAGTATTAGGCCAAAAAGACTCCGATTTTCTTAACCGTTCGGGACCGTGCCACCATTGATTCAGATTCGCAAGTTGTTTGGGGTACACTCCTCTAGCACCATGATCTGCGTGATTATCGGAAGATTTCACATGACCCCAATGCTGCCTAGGAAGTTTGTCCAATATCTGACTTGTTCTATTGGCCACGAAGGCCTTCCATTTCGCAGGATACGTTGACAACCATGCTAAAACGATGGATGAATCTGTCCATGCATAACATATTGCTGTAGGTTCGATTGTTTCTTTGACGCTAAACATTAATTTCGATAATAAATGGGCAGCACACAGCTCCAGCCTTGGTAAAGACACTTTTTTCACCGGAGCCACTTTAGTTTTACAAGTCAACAAATTTATGACTGTTTCTCCTTTTTCATCGAAAAAGATTTTCGTGGAATTTTTATCATTTCAAAATAGGTGAATTCATTTCTGATTCGTTGATACTCATCTTCAAAGTACTTGGGTAATTTGTCATCCCAATCAATTTTTAGAAACCAAAGCTTTTGAAATAGTATTTTTAGTAAAATTATTGATGGAGATAAAAAACTCGGTGATGATTCGGAGATAATTTTGCGCTTCGTAATAGGACCATCGTGCTCTAAGCTAACTTTGAAAGTTAGAAAATCGCCCGCTGGATACCAGTGTAGCCCTAGAATTTTCACTGATGAGGTATCATCGCTACATAAATCAGTTCTATAGAGTAATCATTTATTTCATCAAATAAACCAGAATTGTTTGACTTCCACTTTCTCAAACTAAAACCACCCGCTTGTAACACACTAGTAATCTTTTCTTTTAATTGAATCGCACTTTTTACATCTCGTGAGCCAGTTAAAAGGTCCTCAACATAAAAATCGTTTATTATATGTTGGCTGATTGTTGTAACACTCGTATATAGCTAGATATGCAGAACAAGCAAGTCCAAATTTCACTCTGGTCAATTTATAATGCCGAATTTGCCGATCAGAGCTCTCTCGCCACAGGATCCATTGATAATTACAATCATCTGATGCTACGATAACCTGTCGATACATTTTTTATATGTCGGCAGTTAGGGCGATTTTATTGCTTCGGAAACGCAATAATGTAGCCCAAAGCGTGTGCTGAATGGTCGGTCCTATCATCAAAATGTCGTTTAAAGAAGTTTCTGTGCTGGTCTTGCTTAAACCATCAAAAACAATTCTCATTTTGGTAGTTATAGGCTGTCTTCTTTTATCACTGGATGATGAGGTAATCTTGTTGTCTTTTGTGAGTTTCCATAAATTTTTTTTCACATTTTTCATCATCTGGCGAAAGGTTTTTTATCTGAGGCAACTCTTCTATCTCCCAAAATCTACGCAAAGTATTATCCACGTTCATATATTATGTTTAGATTTAAATTAAGCTCCATAAAGCTGGTTGAGTTATCACTTTGATCTGTGGAATGTTGACGGGATACTATCCACCCGAATATACATAGTTCTATGTAGGATAGTGGATTTGAATTGTTTTTGTGCACCCTCTAAGATTGTAAAGAATTTATCTGCTCCTATCAAGACGTCTATCGGAGCGGGTTTATCGTAATCAGGATCAGTCAATTTTATATTCCGAAGCTACCGTTTATCATCAGACTGAATGTTCTGCGAGGGTAGTCTAGATGGTAGATTGTTGAGAATTAATTTACTCACTTGGATTTGGATTCTGGAATCATGTATGGATTGTAACGTAAGTATCACTTTTCCATTTGAAGTTACCGATCCAGGCGTTATACCACTTACATATGTTCACATTTGCTTGCTGGCGTGGTAAACGTAATCTTTGCATGCAATTCTCGGACACAAAAGAAGATTGTGATCCTGAATCTAATAGAATGCGACAGCTTTGTAATTTTCCAAATTTGTCCTTGATTAGGACACGGGCAGTAGAAAGAATTACTTGGGATAGTTTATATTGCGAAGAATCAGGATACAATTGGCTTGGGTCTATCCGACGCCACATGGCACACTGTATACCGAGGATACCTATCTGTGGCTAGGGAGGGATCTTTACCGTATAATATAGCGTCGGAGGCCATTTATTAGAAAAAAACAAACAAACAAATTTACTTAGTGTGTCCACGCATTAATATTGGTTCGGCATAACGCAAGCTATTTCGAAGGTCAATCAAAATTCTTCACATATATCAAAATGCACCTTCGCAATTTACTTCATCGACTGACCTTTTTTCGAGATTTTCTCATCTCTACATTTTCCCCGCAAACAACTTTTTTTTTTTGAGACAGCGTATTACTTCGTCTGATACATCAACTAAATAACGAAGAGTCTTTGAGCAGCTTTGTTGTAAGTTCGGTTGTTCTATAAATTTTTCAATAAAGTATGCACCACATGTTTCCGTTTATCATACCGTGCTTTGATTTTATCCCAAGCTTCATCATAGTTAGCTTCAGCTACGGTTAAATGAGTGATTAATGCATATATGCTTCTCCTTTGAGTAAGCCTTTCACGTATTGTAACTTGTGCACCTTAGAAATGTTGCTGTTTTTATGAATTGAAGCTTTAAAAAGATTACGGGACGACGGAAACTCGGCATAATTACCACTAAATACGGAAATATTAACGCGTGGTAAACGCACCTGATTGTCTCTTTTATTCATGGTAGCACTAGTTCGTCCAATGTATACTGAGCATGGTGAGTCTTGTTTTCTTCATACAATTTTTCAAATTTCAACAACTTTTGTTTTAATTCAAAATGGAATCCCTCAATTTTATCGATATAATCCGAATGTGCATCGTCGAATTTTCCCTTCTGCGACTTTTCTAGCGCTTCAAACTCTTTCCATTCGTTGCGTCGGCTAGGAGAGCTTGATAAGTTTTAATTTCACTTACACGTGTATCATCATTATACGTTATTACTTGCGCATTAATATTTTCTAGACCTTTTAATAAGCGTTTAACAGCTCTAGCTTCCGCCATTTTGTACGCTTTACAGACCGTTATACGAAGTAAGAAAGCAACAAAGAGAAGGTCGTATCGAAAAATTCACCGATTAAATTACTTTACTAATTTTACTTCGAATCAGTTCACTTAGCCTGGGCTCGGATAAAATTAAAATTTTTACTCACAGTTTAAATTCGGTGGAGAAATCCGGCTCGAAGGACCATGTAAAATGCGAAATTGAATTTTTGAAAATTGGTGTAGATGTTGGTAGTGGCTCACCGTTTTTATAAAAAGCCAACACAAATCGCCGTCCAAATCTCTTTAAAATCCAATGTAATAATTTGTTAATGGTAATCCGTTGTGTTTATCTTGTGTCCTATTTTCCTGGCTGCGGTTATTCAAATAAATGAGAGCTGGTTTCTCTTTTCCAAATTGAGCGTATAGGTCCAAAATTATCGTTGCGTTGTTATATCGTTTCCAAAAAAAAGCAAGCGTAAGTCCAAAATTATGTTGATGAAAATTTTCAAATCCAAAAAATAATGCGTAACAATGGGTTATTTTACATTTTCTTTATTTAAAATCAGTCTAGTTATAGGGCTATTATGTATCAAAATTGGATAAAGTATATAAATAATGTAGTGTTTTATATTTAATTTTAGGTTGATTGTTTGGGTAAATATACAGGAAGAAATTATATACATACATTCCTTATTTGAAGAATTTGATGGCCCATCAGCTGCTGCTTTTATAATATGGTTATGCAGTGTATCTAGAAAATAATGGATTTTTATATAAACTAAAGTTTTAACAGTGTGAATTGTTTTAAAGTTTGTGCATAGTATAAATACATATAGTACATACTACCATATCATACGCAAAAAATATTTAATCGGTTAAGTTCCAGATGTCGCATTGATCGAATTTAATTACGTAGTACAAAACTTTGGTAACCGCCTAAATGAATGCAAGGTTAGTTAAACTCCCGCTCTGGCCTACTCGTTGTCTAGCACATTACATATTGTGGTGCAAATATACAAAATGTACATTATATGTATATGATATAATAAATAAACACCGTCAATTCTGGGGTGCGATTATGTAAGCATTACGAGTTTAAAGTTTCTCGAAATTGCGACAAAACGCGATTATGTAAAACATTACGAGTTCTCGTAATTGTGACGTGTTGTTGTTGTTTTACTCGTACAGGGCTTTTTATGTACCAGATGCAACTCGTAATGATTGAAATAAAATCAAAATGTGCATAACAACAACAAAATTTTATGCCGAAAATGACGCTATCGGGCAACACTTTTGTTTAAAAAAAAGTGTTTCTCGTAATTGTTTACATAATTGCGTTATGTCGCAATTACGGCATTCTGAGTTTCGAGTTCTCGAAACTCGTAACTCGTAATACGAGAGATAAGGTATAAACAGAACAAGAGGGTCGACGACGAGCGATGACGCCTGTCAAATTAAAATACACAGAAATCATACGATGCTAACAGAACTAATGTCGCTGGCGACGACGACAATATCGCCGAACTTTTTTTAGAATCTATTTCTAATTTTATCGCCGGCGATATATTTTTAAGTAGACTACGATAGCTGTAATATTATACCATTTTTTTCAATCAATTCTTTAATAAAACGGAAAATCTATACCCACCAACGTCTACTTGGCAATATTAAATTATAATATTCATGTGCTAAAAACAAAAGAGTTAGGTTATGTCGTTTGTTGTTATTTTTTTATCGCTTTCAATTTTAAATTTTAAATTTTAAATTTTAAATTTTAAATTTTAAATTTTAAATTTTAAATTTTAAATTTTAAATTTTAAATTTTAAATTTTAAATTTTAAATTTTAAATTTTAAATTTTAAATTTTAAATTTTAAATTTTAAATTTTAAATTTTAAATTTTAAATTTTAAATTTTAAATTTTAAATTTTAAATTTTAAATTTTAAATTTTAAATTTTAAATTTTAAATTTTAAATTTTAAATTTTAAATTTTAAATTTTAAATTTTAAATTTTAAATTTTAAATTTTAAATTTTAAATTTTAAATTTTAAATTTTAAATTTTAAATTTTAAATTTTAAATTTTAAATTTTAAATTTTAAATTTTATGATTTATAGAGTTAGCTTGGAGTTTGGAGTTCATTTATCAGATGAATTACATGTCGAGTTAAGGTTGAGTTGGGGTTGAGTTAAAAATAAATTGGCGGTTAAGTTGGAATTAATTTCAGTTGGAAGTTAGCTGGAGTTGCTTTGGGTTGAGTTTATGTACAAATATAGTTTCTCGAGTCGCGTTGATTGCTGGACGTTTAATTTGGCGTTAAGTTGACGGTTGGGTTAAAGGTCGAGATACAAGTTGAGTTGGGATTGAGTTATGTTGATTTAGGGATTGACTTTTGGGTTGAGTTCAGGTTTAGTGAGAGGGTCATTTGCGATTTTATTACGTGAGAGTTATGGGCTAAGTTGGAAGATAGATTGAGTTAAGTTCATGTACGCAAAAGTACATGCGTATAGTAATTTTTTGGACCATATTGATTTAGGGATAGAGTTGGATGTAGAGTTAGGACATGAGTTGAGGGCAGCATTTTTATTTAGGGCGGGGAGAGGGAGTAGATTTGAGGATTGAGCTGGAGGTTTAGTTAAGGGTTGAGTAGCGATTAGGGTGTTGAGTTGGGATTGAGCGATGGCGTTCAGTTGGGGATTTATTCCGACATTATTTTGCGATAGAGATGGAGATTATATTAAGCTGAGTTCATGTACGGGCTGATTAAGGGTTTGAGTTGAACGTTGAGTTTGGGGTTCAGTTGAGGGTTGAGTTGGGGGTGAAGTTGAATATTGGATTGTGGGTTGAGTTATAGATAAGTATACGATTGGGTTGAGGGTTGAGCCTGAAATCGAGGTAGAGTTTGGAGGAAATATTTGGATTTTAGTGGGGGGGGGGGTGGATTTCCAATTAATTTGCAGCCTTATAGAGCGTTTAGTGCATGGTAAGATTGATTTGATTTGAATTGAGTTCATACACGCCTTTCGAATCGAGCTGATTTCGGGTTGAGTTGGCTGGCGAGTGTAGAGTTAAGTAGAATGATGAAACTTGGTTCGAGCTAAGTTGAGCTAAAGTTGAGTTGGGTTTGAATCAGCTTGCGTTAAGGTGTGAGGATTTCGGTTGGATAAATGTTTCGAGGTTTTTTTGGATTGAAGGCGTTGAGTTTGGAGTTAGGCTAAAGGTTGATTTAGGGTTGAATTGGTTATTTAATTGAGAGTTAGTTTAATGATTGATTTGGTGATTGCATTGGGGATTGCGTGTCGATTGAGTTGGAGGTTGAGCTGAAGAGTTAAAGGTTTAGTTCGAAATTAGTTTGAGAGTTTAGTTAATTTTTAGTCTAACTCGTTTGGTTTCAGCCATTTATATTTATTGTATTACTGTTATTTTTTATAATGATGCAGCTGGTTGAATCATCTACGTGGTAGTGAGCAATTGGGCGACGAGTTTGCACGATATGATTATGCCAGTGATCGAAGGTCGTATCAATCCAGATGATTGCCCAGCAACCTTAACATGTTTTGCTTCACATTTATAAACCGACCATTCCAAAGTACATTCGGTATGGGCCAATGGACATGAGATTGCATTAAATTCAGTCAATTATTGGCGTACAATTTAAACGGAAAATTTGGCCGCCCAATTTGGAAATCAACGAAAAATACTCCTAGTCTTTGGAAACATTAATTTTACTGAAATTGTGAGTATTCGTATCCCATCGTTCCAATTTTCCGGCGGCAACACTTTCAAACTTATTAGCGATTTGGACTTTTTATACGACAGTGCATGGCCAACGTAAGATTTTCTTCATGGATTATGGCCGTATACACTTGATTATCGTTCAATACAAGGTTGACGGAAACTGTCTTATACGTCATCAATAGCTGGTGTTTGGGATGTCCCCAATCTAATGTGGGAAGATTTGTAAGGATATAAGTGCGAAACGATCAAAGCATGCATTAATATGTAAACATATAACAGTTTTTTTAAATCTCTATACCACGATGTAAATTGGAGATGTAATCCATTGTGAAATGACCTTAACATTTCAAGTTCCGAAATAATGTTGTGTTTCAAATTTTATATTCTTCCGAACGTTTATCGTTCAAATGTATTTACCAAATAATCAAATACTGGCTTTACACCGTAGATAGTATAATAGCAAAATAGTATAATACTATTTTGCTATCCGGTGTAAAACCGATGTTTTGATATTATAATAGCAAAAATAAAATATAATATTTTGATTTGATAGCTATCAAATTTTAATACCTATTATATTTTATTTTATGTTATTATAGAAGGAAAATTTTGACAGTGGATTATTGATAAATTAGTCTAGAGATGTTTTTGTGTATTTTGAAATTATTCTTTTTCATTATTTCATTTTTCTGTTTATTATAAATATTTTATGCGGTGCAAAACCGACTACGGTAGATAGTAAAATAGTATTATACTATTTTGCTATTATACTATCTACGGTGTAAAGCCAGTAAAAGAAAGGCGGAAATATTTGTTTTTGTTTACTTAGTTAATTGTGTGGCGCGTGATGTTTTTGTTTGCACTATTAATCAGAGCTGCATGTCAACTTGTAAATAAAGAATCGATAAGAAGCTCAATAAGTAAAATAGTGACCAAAAATTATTAACCGTTTAAATTTGATAGACTTTCGATATATGATAAGGTAAGATTTTTTGTTTTGATTGTGTCAAAACTTGCTTTTTGCTTTTTGTAAAATGTTGGTGATAACTCTTCCAAAGTTTCTAAATTAGTGGCTTATTAGTAATACAACTTGCATTAGACCCACTGGAAATGCAACGTTACGACTTGCGTTTAAATTAAAACAAAAACTTTGTCAGCAAATTTGACACCATACGCGGCCGTTTAGACTCAAACCTCATTTTATCTTGAATGCAGTCATTGAACGCATTAGACGCAGTGCATTCTTGAAATGTATCGATAAGTATTTGCTATAATGCGTCAGTGCCCGAAATAATGCGAGTTTAGTCTGATCTCTATCAATTTGTGTGTGCTATAGAAAGTGAAAGATTTTTCAAGACTGGAATTATACGCCGAAGAAAACTCGATTGAATTCATTTAAATGACAGGAATTCAGTACCTCGAAACATTACCTCGTTTGCATGACCAATTACTCTATCATATGGCACATTGCATCATGCGAAATAAATAAAGATTTATTGCGACGCATGTAGCTATATTTAATAGAATGGTAAAATTGCCAAAACACATATTTAATTTATTTCTTAACATTTACTAATCGATAGTAATAAAATTACAAAAGAATAAAAATAAAAATTCGTGTAAGATCAAAATAAAATTTATCCTGCCGTTCACATTTCACATCTTGCACCGTATAGCAATACTAAAATATCTTCAACACAATCCATCTTTACATGGTATATTATACATTGAAACACAAAACAACACACATATGGAAAATGTCTTTAAATTTAGAAATTATTTATAAAACATTTCAAAACCAATACACTTGTAAAAGGCAAGGCGAAAAAATTAAGAAAATTTTGTTGGTGGCATATCAAAAGCTGGATACGATATAAGAATACAAAAAAAAAAAAAAATCGATGTCACATATTGACTTGAATATTTTAAAGAAATGACACAATATTTTATTTGTGAGGGAATCGAAATAGCATTCGAAATATCTAGCAGAAATGCTTAGCATAAACATAAATGTTTATTGTGTTTGAGCGCACGTACTAGTCTTGTAACAGTTCGCATGCTAAATTTTCGAAAAAAATATCCGCGTCCTCGTCGGGCAGGAACGAATTTTATTACTGTAGAGCAAAATAAATTTCATCAATTAAAATACGTAAAATAAATTGTAGTCTGGTTGTTCTAGCGAACTGTATAACAAAACCATAAAAGTAAGAATGACCACAAACTACTCTGACATAGCTTTAAACCGTATATTTGTAGGTACTTAACTATACCGTATCGAATAAGTCAGATGAGAGTCAACATTGGTACGACGTGTCTGTAATTGCAATTGTAGTTGTAATTGTAATTGTAATTGTGTTTGTAATTGTAGTTGTAATTGGAATTTTAATTGGTATTGGTTGCTTTAACTTGTCATCTATTTTAATCAATACATAATCAAAGCAGAAAATTTCGATTACGTAACAAAGAGTGACATCTCTGGTCGACTAGCTTAGATAACGTTATAAAATTTAGATGTAACATAACCTGCGTTTTTTTATTCGCTCCCGATAGCTGCTATGCGGAGCAGTCAATTTTCTACACCCAAATTTAAATTGGATGTGCTATTTATTGGTAAATTACATATATTTACCGTCGAAATATAATTTTTAACTCAATTCATAAGTGAAAACGTGAAATAAAAAATATTTAGCTTTACCTATTTATATGGATCCGCTATCCGGAGCTATTTTCATATGACGGCTCTCGATCAGAGATGGGCGACGTAGATTACGTGATGTAATCTACGCGGTTGTCAACGCGTAATCTATTACGTAGATTACTTCGCGATTTTTCGCGTTTTTGGCGTCGACAACGTAGACAACGTCGACAACCAATGAAATGATTAATTTCCTCATTTATTTAGCCGTTCTGATCATATTGCTGTCTGTTAATAAATAAGTCATTGTCTAATTAACATAGTGATCAAAAAAAGGTTACATATTGATAATAAATCACATAAATTACTCATTGGTACATGAACTGACTAAGTGACTATCATAGTTATTTTTCGTTCGATTCTATACAACAATATAGAGTAAATTATGCACAATTACTAAAATACTTATATATTACATCAACAATTTGACATAGTTCAAATTTCTACACTCAATTTTTAAAATAAAATTATTGGGAATAAATTTAAAATATCTATTCAGCTAGTGACATCTATCTAAAAATAGAAGAAGAAGCGGCTACTAAATATTTCGACTGCAGGCATAAATAAGTTGTCGACGTTGTCTACGAATAGTCGACGTTGTCCACGTTGTCTACGAATTGTCGAAGTTGTCGACCGTTGTCGACGCATTCGCGTAAAAATTAGTAGTCGACGCGTAATGGCCCATCTCTGCTCTCGATAGCAGCTCCGGATGGCGAATAAGAAAACGCATTAATAATTGAGCTATTTAACCTTCACTTTGTCGATGAAAAAAGATACTATTACGTTTTTGCCTTGTCAATTAAGGTTCGTATCAGTGGATTGTGAATAAAACCCAACTTCAATTAATCACTTAACACAACACAATTTATTAACAAAAATAATTTACTATGCTTTTTGCACAATTCCATTGTTCACTTATAATTTTTATTTCACATTAAATCACGTTTTAATTTCCTTTTTAATCTTCACTTATCGCTTACCAAAAACTTAATGTTCTAATTCGAATTCGTTCACTCCCAAACCAAAACTTCTCGAAATTTCATCATTGTTCCGGTAAGAACAGTTTAGAAAAATTTAGAACAGTTTTATCATGGAAAACTCCATAATAGAAATTTCCACTATCATTTAACTTATTCTACTGCATCCTAGATGTTACAATCGTGTTCCTGTTTAGAACTTCTGCCGGCCATGAATCGGCTGATTCATATGATTCGATGAGTGGTTTGCACAATTTGTGTTTCGGTTGCTGGATGATTTGATTGCTGTTAGCCAAACGTAAGTCAATTCTGACATGGCCATCGTTTCCTTGATATGTTTGAACAATTTTATTTAGCGTCCTTCATATTGATGCTAACCCTGTCTCCATTAACAAAACAATGTCGTCGGCGGTAAGGTTTTCAGATTCACTTGTAGAATAGTGAAATAATCACCGTGCAATCAAATATAGAAATCTTGCTGCATTTGTTTTACTAATCTTCCTCTAACCAAGTGTGAAATACATACTTTATTCAGTGATATTTTCATCCACTATGCCAATTAAGAAGTATGTTGATGTTATATAATTAATATCCTCAGCTTGGGTTACTGGTAACGACCTTGAGTTCATTATGGACTCTAGTTTCGTCAGCAACGTATAAAATTCCTCAAGCGCGAGTTTTGATTCGCCAACTCTGCCTTTCTAAAATGAATTTTTGCTTGCTTCACGGCGTCTTCTCTTATCCCTCCGATGTGTGGTGCTTCTGGTGGAGTGAGTTTCCTATTTATTTGGTAGTGTAAAAGCGCTAAGACTATGTCAAAAGCCATGGCTTTTAGAAATTGGAATAACTCCATAAGATAATTATTTGCACCTACAAAATTTATTCCATTATCATTGCCTATATTGTGTGACAGTTCCCTCTGCGTGGATCAGTGGTTTTGCTGTATACCTATGGAAAGATAAACACCTGAATTTTTATTGTTTTCTCTCGTTATTTTCATTCCAGTTTCGCCGAGTCCCTTTACAAGAATTCGTGTATTTTCGCATTTCAGATTAGCAATAGTGACTGACAGATGACAGAGTACATACCGATATTATCGTTATTGTCGGTCGTCATCGTGGTATACGACGACTTATTGATATCGGCGATGACATTATCGGTATAATATAGAAAAAAGCTCTTAGATTATAAATTTACTGGGTGGTAGTGGTAATGTATCTATAGATACATTGGTTTGATGTATCTATAGATTTCCCGAACTAAATGAAATCCTTCCTGCTGTAAACGAATCATCCGATTTAAGTCACTATTTCCAAAATGAACGAACATTTTTCGGAATTGACTGAAACCTTTTACGGAATGAATGAAACCAATTTCGAGGGGAATGAAACTGTTCACAAATTAAAATAAACCTTTTCAGAAATTTGTCGATCCAAATAAAATAAAATTAAACCCAATAAATGCATTGTGTAATAGAACAGGTATTCCTACAACACCAGCGAGGAGTGTCATCATGTGATGTCTAAAAAGAAATTTGACCAATCTGTAGCTGGCACTGTTTAAATTCTATATATTTGATCATATCATCAAGTCCTTCGATGTAATTGAGGAAGGCGATGTTCTAACGGTTGTCAAATAACACTTCACCAATTGAAATAAAACTATTGACGAACATAAATTAAACTTTGTTCAACCAGCATTAATATTTTGTAAAATAGTTAAAATCAATTGGATAAAGTTTAATTGTGACTTAAATTTAAAAAAGTTTAATTTATGATCGTATATTTGTATAGTTTAATTTAGATTAGCAAAAAATTATTTTAATTTCTAAAAATAGTTTAATTTATTTGTCGGAAAAAGCTAAAGAATAAAGGCTCTCTTGGAAATAATTAATTTAATTTAATCTGTAAAAGCTGACAGTAGGAAAGAAAAAACATTTTAAGAATTTATGCTACTTATTAGAAAATGTCGTTCACATGAACCCTTATCATGATGTCCACCACGAAACAATTCTTGCACGATATTATAAATAATTTTGGATCACCAATCTCGGTACCGTTCCGCCATCTATTCCAAAATAAATGCGGACAGTTTCATTCACAAAAAAAAAAATGAAAATAAAGGAAAATATCAAGTCAGTTACAATATTTTCGAGAGAGGAATTGAAGATAAGAATATTGAAGCAGATCAACAAGAAAATATCGGTATATTTTAAGATTCAAGAAAAATCGCGTTAAAAATCACGAAGGTTATAATCCAACTTTAAATTTATTTATTTTTGTTTCATTTATTTTGGAAAAGGTTTCATTCCATGGTTAAATTCATCCAAGAAATGTTTCTTTTAATTCGGAACGTACAGTTTTGGAATTAGTTTCCCTTAATTCAGAAACTTTAATGGGAAAAGGGTTTCATTTAATATGAAAACCATATAAGTAAGGTTCAGTTTGGTAAGATCATATACTCACAAACAATCATGAACCATTTTTGATAAAAAGTGTTGAGGGCCACGAATATTCATATTTATCTAAAGCTTACAACGGGCGAGGTGTTAATTTATTTGCAAATGCCTAGTAGTCTTAAATTCAATTATAGATTAACGAAGTCGACGAAAAAAACACCGTCGATTGAAGATTAATCTTATTCTCGGATTTTTATTTATTTATCGTCGTTCATAAAATCGGGTCTAAGTATACTGTAAACAATTTAATTGAAAATGATTGGTGTTATATGAATTTAGTTTACAAAATGACGACCCTCGATAACAGTTATCGGGACCGAATAAAAAAGCACAGCCGTGATTTCCATTCTAATTGTATTTGTACATAATTATAATTGGAATTGGAATTGGAATTGGAATAGGAATTGAAATTGAAATTGTAATTGTAATTGTGATTGCACATAATTGTGCTTACAACAGCACAATTATAACTGTAATTTTACATAATTGTTCTTAAAACAAATTATGCTTACATTGTAATTGTAATTTTAATTTGTAATTAAAAGAAATTATGCTCACAGTGTAATTGTAATTGTAATTGTAATTGTAATTGTAATTGTAATTTAAATTGTAATTATAATTATAATTTGAATTGTACATAATTGTGCTCACAGTGTAATTTTAATTGTAATTGTAACTAGAATTGGAATTTTAATTGTAATTGTAATTGTAATAGTACATAATTGTGCTGTTAAGTGTAGTTGTAATTGTAACTGTAATTGTAATTGTTATTGTGATTGTAATTGTAATGGAATTGGAATTGGAATTGGAATTGGAACTGGAACTGGAATTATAATTGTAAGTGTAGCTGTAATTGGAATTGTAATTGTAATCGGAATTGGAATTTTAGTTTTAATTACAATGAAAACGAGAAAGAATGTCCATATATACAACATACATATTGTACATAAACACCATTTTCTCCGTTTGTTCCTGACACAACATATGCCACTTCCATTGCCACAATAAGATTATTGAACATAGTGGCGGAACACCGTGGGTGGATATATCTTTAGCTATGTGGAATGAAAACTTAAAGTTTACCATTCACGGATGAATTACTCTCGAACCTACGCTGACGTTTATACTGTGGTTGTTGACGATAGGAATTTGATTGTCTAACCTGTCTTAAAGATTAGGCCCATATGTTCAAAACTAACTACAGTATCCTCTATTTATTACCATAATGCATCCGGTATTCGAGTGAAATCTAAATTGTTTCTGTTGGGTGCCCTTGACAACGATTATGATGTCATAGTTATTTGTGAAACATGGCTTATAAAAAATTTCAATTCAGAAGAATACTTTCCACCAGATTACCTGGTCTACAGAAAAGACAGGCGTGATTTTGATACCAGCCTTAAAGGAGGAGGTGTGTTGATCGCCGTGAAAACTTTACTTTTGAGTAAAGTTATAGCGTGTCATCCGATATACAACATTATATGGCTGTACGTATTAAAGCCGATATTTCTTTTATCTTCGTGGTCGCTGTTTATGTGCCATGCGGATCAACTGTAGAAGTGTATCTTGTATTTATTGATTCTTTCAATTCTGTAATGTCTGCAGTGCATATTGATGAACAACTCATAATGATTGGTGATTTCGATCTTCCAGACATTGTTCAGTTTGACGTTGATGGTGTTCTCAAGCCCTCTTGTAACGATCAAAAACTGGCCATCGCAGCAACAGTCGTATACTGAGGAAAACTATTGGATTTAGTATTTTCATCTGGTGTTATATATTCGGATATTTCTTCATGTGAGGATTTTACTGGATGTGGGAGATATTATAAATATTTTTCATGATAAATGCAATATTAATTTGTCCCTTGATAATTCTTTTCATTTTAATTTTAGGCATGCTGACTACATTTCTTTAAACGATTTTCTTGCCAACTCTGATTGGGAGTTCCTTAGGCGTGGGAAAAACATGAACGAAGCCGTTTCTTTGTTCAATGAACTGCTCAAGACTGGCGTTGAAAGGTATGTCTCTTTAATTAAAAATAAACCTCGGTTTCGTGAACCATGGTACAATAGGAAACTACTGCGCGCCTGGAAAAACGGCATAACAAATTTCATTCATTATATAGGCTACATGGTGCTGAGTTTTATTCTAGATTCGATGCAGCTCCTATATAATAACTATATTTTGCAGATTGAAGTTGATTTAACGTCCAATCCAAGAAATTCTGGAATTTCCTTAATGGTAAAAGGAAAGCAGTTGGATTTCCTTCACCGATGATTTTTCAGAATTCATTGGCGAGTCAACCCCCTGATATCTGCAATTTATTCTCCAAATATTTTGAGTCCGTGTACGAACTATCCGCGATATCATTTGCATCACATAACACGTCTCCATTAGCCTGTATTCGTACTGGTTACAATTTATTAAAATTCACTAAAACGGAGGTTTATCACTGCCTGTTTCTTTTTGATGTAAATAAAGGGGCTGGTCATGACTCATTAAAAATTGTGCTGGAAGTTTAGCTCTTCCGCTTACTCACATCTTTAATGAAAGCCTTCGAACTGGGATTTTTCCTGATCCCTGGAAAATATCCTTCATTCGTTCAATTTTAAATCTGGTAAAAGATGTGAAAATAGCAACTATTGAGGAATTGCTATTCTTTCTGCTATTCCCAAACTTTTCGAAGCCATAGTGCAGAAATTTTTATTTTGTCATGTGAAATTTCTTATTTTCTACACACATTTTTAATACACACATTTTTAAAATTTTTTAAAAACACTTGTTAAATATTTCGCAAGATAATTTTGCGAAATATTTAACAAGTGTTTTTAAAAAATTTTAAAAATGTGTGTATTAAGTGTGTTTCGCCAAGTGCCTACGGCAGAAAGTGTAAAAAGTATTTCTTATTTTGCCTGCACAACATGGGTTTTATCCGGAAAGATCTACAATTATCAATTTGGCTGCATTCTGTGGACATTTATACAGCAGAATCGAGGGCCGGAAACAAGTAGATGTAGTTTATACTGACTTTTCAAAAGCTTTTGACAAAATTGATCATTGAATTCTTATCTACAAGATAATTTCTAGATAAACTAAATGGTGAGTTCATCCCTATCAAATGGTTGGAATCTTATCTGTCTGGCCGGTCACAGTACGTTAAGATTAATGATTCTGCCTCTCGTTTATTTCGTGTAACTTCTGGAGTACCGCACTTCTGTTCTCATTATTTATTAATGATGTTGTGGAGTGTCTTGAATTTGCACATTGCCTTCTTTAAGCAGATGATATGAAAATACAAAGTGATTTGAACACATTTTGCAGTTGGTCGTTTAACAACAAATTGTTGTTGAATGTGGCCAAATGTAAGGTTATCTCTTTTTTTAGAAAGCGATCACCTAATCTTAAGCAGTATTTTCTTTATAATGTGGTGGTTGACAGAGTTGAGTACATGTCTGACTTGGGTATAAATTTCTCTTTTGATCTTTCCTTTACAAAACATATTGATTCTATTATTGCTAAAACTTACATTATGTTAGGCTTCATTAAGCGTAAGGCCCGTTGCACATTTCAGCTAAGCTAAGCGAGAAATACAGTTTTCGTTAGTTTAATTAGCCCGCCTAGCTCACCCCTTTGCACTTTCCAGCTGATAAATACTCTTATACGCACATACATTTTTGGTTTTTTATCTTCCCATTAAAATTTTTTATATATAAACGGGAGGTAAGAATTTAGCTCACATCGCTTAGCTTAGCTTAGCTAAAATGTACAACGGGCCTAATTGTCGAAGAAGAGAGAATTCCAGCTGCAAAAAGATATCCATTTTGTCTGAAAAAACAAATTGTAATTAATTTAATTGTATTAATCTTCTTAATTTAATTATTGTTAACTTATCTTAAAATTGTTCCTTTTAAATTCGCGGCGCATACGTACATATTTGATACCTTGTTTTTATACCTAAAAATTAATATTTGATATAATTGAACGTCAATTATTTTCGCGTTGAAATCGAATTCTATTCGATTTCAATCCGAAAGAATTATTTTCTCATTGAATGCGAATTCTATTCAATTTCGAACACGAAAGAATGGACACGTTGTTACATTGAAAAGAGATAACATTACATACGAAAGGGAGTCAAATATAGTATGAGTATTTTTCTGTATTTTGTAATTTTTTGTGTGAATCGGAGTTGTTGATAGATAATTGAAACGAAAAGAGCTGTCAAAACTAAAAGGAAAAATTTATGTAACAAGTTTTAAGATTATAATTTATAATTTAATTCATGTAATTATATGTAAGTTTATATTAAAATATAAAACAAGTCGTTTAAATTATATAAATAAAAATCAGTTTGTGTAATACATTTGGAAAACCTGAATAAATTCGTGCAAATATATGTATATTTATCAAACTAATTCAATTTGTTCTAATAAAAAATCTTTGCAAAATAAATCAACTGGTGCAAATTTATACAGTAATTGTAAAGACTTTTGTGACCCGCTTACACTAATATCCACAGATAAGAATAGACAGATGTGGATCTTGTATGGGCTATATTTACATACCAAAATTTCAATACCAAATTCCAATCCAATCGTTTTAGAGCAGGACGTACATTTCTGTCTTTTTTTATCTTTTTTTACGTATGGCTATTTTGATTATATTAAAGCAAACATAAACCATCTTCAAGCAAAATTTTATTTTATAATATATACGTCCTGCTCTAAAAGGATTAGATTGGAACTTGGTATTGAAATTTAGAATGTAAATATGGCCCATACAAGATCCACATCTGTCTATTCTTATCTGTGCTAATATCTTTATATGTGTCCTTTATTGTTCGGTCTATTCTTGAATTCGCTTCTCAGATCTGATCACCGTTTTATAAGACGTGTAATTCAGACAGAATTGAAAGCATTCAGAAGCAATTTGTACTATATCCTCTTCGTGGTCTACCTTCTGATAGAGTGAATAACTATATTCTTCAGCCTTATAAAGATCGCTGTAATTTATTAAAATTACAACGATTAAATCACCGAAGAGACATAGCATCAGCTATCTTTGTGCGCGATGTTTTGGCTTGACGAATTGATTGTGTACCTACTCCTGCGCGTTGTTTGCGGCGACGAGACGGTTTCTTACACAATGATTCTGTTACTACAAACTACGCATTTTCTGAACCACTCTTGAGAATGTCACAAATTGTTAAGTCTGTTTTTGAAATTTTTGATTGTCAAAAAATTTGTTTAGAAATGAGTTATTTAAACTTTTTTTCTATTGATAATTAATATTTTTGTATTGCATTATAATTTCTTAATTACCGATTTTACTTTACTGTAGGTGTAAATAAATAAATAAAGAAATAGAAACATTAACTTATTGTTGCAACTTTTGGACCGTCATGTTTACCCAGATATTTTATGTAAGGCTGCGAAAATTGAGCTACTCCCCTTCCCTCCCACATATAATTTTGTTGTTTTAATATTCGATGTATAACATGGTCGTGCCTAGTTACAGGAGATATTTGTATCACTTAAATTATAACGACGTTGAATCATCAAATAAATTACGTTTCTTAGTCATCCCACCTCACCGCCAAACCAAGAAATCAGGTACAGTATATTTTTATATATACGAAGAAGAATACTAATTCAAAATCATTTATTATTAATTTTGTAATCTATTTGATCTTAGGAATCTTAAATTTTGATAAATTTTTATGTTTCAATCCGTAAAACATGTGTAGAAACGAACAAAAAAGATAAAAAAAAACGATGATAAAATTTCAAGGTGGTTTCGTTGGTAGGTTGTTTTCTTATTTCTACCTAAAATACTCGTTTACTATATTTACAATTTAATGTTTCTTTTACTTTGAAAACGTCTTACTTCGTTTCATTCGATGTGGTTTTTATGGATGGTTTTATAAATTTGACTTTTGACACGATTTCTTCAAATTGCTTAAGGATTATGTGTATTCTTGTATTTTATAGAACGTTTTGGAATTTTATTTCCATTATCTAAGTATAGGAAGTGGTTTATATACGAAATTAGGAACATTAGGTAAATTATTTATTCTTCTGCCTACGTTTTAAGTATTTTTGGTACTCAATTCTAATTTGAATAATTTTAAAAGATTTTTGCAAAAATCCTTCCGTGGAGTTATCATACTGAGCATGAATACTTTTGATAATTTGGCGCTTTAGATAACACCAATGCAGAATAGTTGTTTTCTAATTAACACAATCAAAGATTAATTTTGAGAATTCTATATAAATCTTGATGAAATACCCCTGAATGTATGTGTTCGAGAAGATATTTCAATTTAGTTATGCTTCATTGACGTGATTTTCGCTTATTGGCCAGGATGCAGACATCAATATGCGATAAAATCTATAAAACTGATAACCAACATTAGACAACTATAACGACTACAATAATAATTCCGCCTCATAATTTATGTACATATGTACATGCAAATGAAAACCAAAAACTAATTACCAAAATCGTATCATTGTGGTTTTTCCTAAATTTCCAAAAAACTGAAAAAGAAAACTTTTTAATTTGTTTTATGTCCTCATTATTATCACAAAAACGTAAAGAGCAAGTGGAGAGAGATAGAAAGGAACAAATACATTTTACGAAAGGATTATTTTGGTTTCATTTAAATGTAAGTAGCGAGAACCATGTATGAATATAAAATATAAAGAGCATCGACATTTAGGCGTTTCTGGTCAAATTATGAAACAAAACAACGCACACTATTATTACTAATCCCCGGAAAATTCATACACACACCAGCTAACGCCACCCAAATTTATATGTTTCAATCAAAATTAATTGGATTACCTTTTCTTGTATTTTCTTAAGTGTTATTACCCCGTGGTGCGGTGTGGCTGGAATAAATACGTAAAATATATACTTCATCTTTTTTTTTTTTGCGAGGAAATTAACTGGAAACCCAACAACAATGATAAAAAAAAGTATTCAATCCTTTTCTATGTGTGTGCGTGTGTATGTGTGTGTTATATCCCTTTCAACCTTTTAAATACACAATACGACTTCATTTTCTTTTAATTTAATTTTTATATTTAATCTTAAGAAAATTAAAAGACATCCATACAAAAAATTTTTGTACAGAATACACCGGTAGTTTAGATGCTAGAAGGACGAGCAAATTATTATATAGGAATAGGATATACATATATCGTATGTAGAAGGTAAGGACAATGATAATGATGATGAGAAGGTATTTATTTTACTTTTGTTTAGATATACCTACCTAACCTCATCTTCGTTCACTTGCTGGTCTCTCGCATTTTGCCGTTTCCTTTTAAATAAAATTCACATTTGGACTCTTGTATACGATACATGCAATAAGGATGAAAATTAAATAAAAATGCTTGTATATATGTACATAGAGATACTAGATATATCCTTTCTTTATTTTATTATCGTTGTGGATCATCCAGCATCAGGATTTTTCACATTTTCTTCCTCGATTTTATGTTATTGTGTATACGAGTATATGTATATGGATGTACATTGTATTCTCAATTAATTTATTTAAGAAAAGCATAATTCTTGGTTATTACATTTAAAAAAGAAACAAGAAGGAGCAAAAATAGGAAACGCAAAATAAAGAAGAAGGAAAAATAATGGCGAAATAAAATTAATACAGACGCAGATGGTGTCTTAGGTTTTGGTTGGATTTTCTCTGTGGAGATGTGTACACCAGTTTGGTAGCAGAACAGCAGAAAACATAAAAAACAATTAAAATTAAATCAAAATAAAAATAGTTGGAAAGATGTTTTTATTTTAATTGGTACAAACAATATGTGACACAAATGAATTTATTTTCATATACATTTATGATATTTATTCATTCCACCCGATTTTTACTTATGCGGGTAAAGGTTCACGTTTAAAAATATCTACTATCCTGAAAAGTATAGTTTAAGATGGCTGAACATTCGAAAATTATAGTGGACTGTATTTTTTCTTACAAGATTTTAGATTGAATAAAACGATACACATTTGAAGTTAATATTGAATTTTCTGGTGTAGGTACTTAATCTACCTTCACTGAGCTATTCCAACGATGAATCAGGAATTGATGTTATTGATTGACCTATTAAGAAATGACTCGGTGTGAAACACTCGAAGTCATTCGGATTCGGAGTGCTTGGAGAATTTCAACAGGGTATAGAACTGGCTATCCCCCAATTTGCACAGAGCTCTCGTCTACCAACAAACCGACGAAGAGTCGCCAGAAATGCCTCGACGTTTAAATCGTTCACTATTTCCATATTAACTGCATTGGACGCTAGACAAATAATATAGGTTTTAAATTTCGTGATCTGGCGTTAGTTTTGGTCATGAAAGGACCACAAAAATCAATACCGACTTTTGAAATGCCAGGCAGGATTAACGCAGTATTCTGGTAGTTGGCCCATATAATATGTTTCAAAGTCTGAGCACTAAACAATTTTAAATAATTTGCCGACATAAACCTCTACCCTTCTAGTAAGTCTATGAACTACTATCATAGTTGACAAGTAATTATGGTAAATAAATGGCTTGCAAGTAGCAGTATTTGATGTTTATGATCGAACCGAATGTTAGAGTGCTTCAAGCGTCTACCAATTTGTTACTGCATATCCGGTGACCGTCACGCAATTTAGGATAAGCCTCAGGTGGATAATGGGTGAGTTATTTGTCTCTCGGTTATATTGTTCAGACAAACATTATTCGTGACTCAAAAAAAACTGTGCTTTAAATAACACTACATTTATATTTAAATATGTGATAGTTGATTAGTTAAGCTTCATTTTGAGAAAAAAAAAATTTAAAATCAAGGGTATTTAGTTTAATAAGTCATTTAATATTTTACCGTTATATTTCAGGTCGAAGAAATTGAATTTTGATAAAAATTTTATAAGAATTCATAATTGCGATATTTACTCTAATAAACCTAAAAAAAAGTTAAAATCGATTAACTATTTAATTCATAAAATTGCTTTGAAGTTTACTCCAAAAGGCGTTTTTGATCATTTTTGCATAACTTTGGGATCATCCTGTGCACAACATACACCCTCTATATCAAAAAAATAAAATAACGGTATTTTTTATTTTTGCAACTACTACACGTACACCAAAAATAAAGCAAATCAAAAATCATGAAGTTCAGTCACTGCTGCCCAAAAATGAGACATTGCTCAACTGCTCACTAATCTAACCCGAACTCAACCTTAATTTATTCCGTAAACCGCTCCTAATTTAACCCTTAACTCAACCGAAAATCTCTTTCAACTCAATCCTCAAACCTGCATATATAAAATTTAGTCAACTGCTAACTTTATCTTATAACTTCTCACAGTCTGCTCACTTTCCAACTCAACTCTCACTCCACTTCAATAATACCCATAGATCGACGCCTAACTTGATCTTCAAATTTAACCCTCTAATGCATAACTCCGCCTAAAGGCGGACTTTACGTTATCTTGAATTCTCTAACTTTACGTTATCATGAATATTTTGTTCTTTTGTTTTTACATGAGTTATTCTCTTTTGAAGTACTTTCGTCATAACGGTTTGGTTTTTGTTGTTGTAATATGCACATTTGTTCAACAACAACGAGTTGAAGTCAAAATTTTGATAGAAAATGATTAAAAATTCATGCATTAGAGGGTCAATGCACAACTCAATATTTAAACCAGCAGACTCTTGGGCCCGATTCTGGAACGATAAAATGAATGTCATGTTATGTTATTTTATTTCCCCGCTTCCTATATGAATTTGTATTAAAGAAACAAATATAACATAACATAACATAAAATTTTAGAAGGCAGAATCGGGTCTATTATACAAAAAATTGGTTGAATATTTTTATAAGCTGTTGTTTTGAGTCAATTCGAATTGCAGGTACACGACCCTCTTCAGTATAGGTTCCAAAAGCTTTTCAAATCTCCGCCTTAACCATACAAACAGATTGGCAAAAAAAATTCTAAATCGTACAATACTTTCTTAAGATAGGGTACAGATATCCAGACAGACGGACGGAATTTTTTTTTCAAGCTCAGGGACTTTCAGAACGTCGAGAAAAGTGGTTTTGATTTCAATACTTTGGTCTTTTTAGACCGAAATAAAATTGCAACAACCTCATAATGATCCGTACATATATGTATATATGGTATCAGACTTATTTCAAGTTTATTAAGGAAATCTCAAATAGCTCTTTTATGAATGTACAGGGTCAGTACCATACACTTCGATGCTATAATCATAATTACTCGCGCTTAAAAATAAGCAATATTATAATTACAATTACAGAAATAATTTCATCCCAACATGATGTCGCAGCCATCCCAATGTATCTACTGTGCTTCAAAAAAGAACCTGCCATGATCCCGAATTCAAAACTGCCTAAGCATTTTGTGGTTGACTGGTCCTGGGTGCTTTTTTACTAAGGCTTATCTAATAAAGATCCAGATGTCGGTTTTTTGATTTTTGTTGAAGAGATTTTTTTCAGGGATGTTTGATGACACGTCATCTATTATTGTCGACGTTGACGAGTCGTCAATGCTTCGACAATAAGATTTCAGCGTTATCTATGTCAACAAAGTCATCAATTCGTCGACAATAAATAAACAAAAATCGTTAGGATTGCTGAATTAAAAAAACTAAAAAGAATTCTTTGAAATTTAAAACTAATTAAAAAATTCAAATTTCACATCATAGTCACCATTCAGCTCTTAATTCGTGTATCCTTGTTTATTATATAATCCATTAGCAATCATGATTAGTATTTATTTTAACAACCAGCACTTGCCGCTGACGGCATTATCGTTATAGCGGATCGAAACGGACCCATAACTCCTGATGGAATCGAAATGCCATCATCAACCATTTCTGGCTCATCATCTTCATTGATTTCTTTTCCACTTTCTAATACAACTAGTGGTAATACAACACAATTAACAAGTGGCGTATATCTTCAGTCAGTCTCAGACGTAAATCCGATCGTTTCTCAATGTTCCGAACCAGAAATTTAAATTATTGAGGTATCCAGTGGCACAACCTCAGAATCTCAAACTTTGTCGGCATCTAGTAAACCAGAAATTTCATCAAGAAATAATTACTTATTTACCAACGTTACGCTAAATAAATTAACAAGCCAAACTCTGACGAAATCACGGAAAACTATAAATTCTCGAAAATAGATGAGCGTATTTGTTGACTGCCTTACTAAAGACGAGGAAGAAGAGTTAAATGAATTGCTGGCTAAACTCTTCTTCGGATGTAATATTCCATTTAGCGGGGTAAATTCAGAGCACTTCAAAAATTTTGTCAGAGCATTACGGCCAAGCTATGCCGATAAAATACCTGGCCGACAATCACTTTGATCAAAAATGCTAAATCAATTATATGAGAAATCTGTACATAATATATTCGCAAATTGTTGTAAAGATTCGGTTCTGGTTATTGACGGATGGAAAAATACGGCCAATAATTCAAAAAACGATAACGATGATCCATAACACAACCGGTGAAAAGGCTTTCTTAAATGCGTGGAATTTCGCAACAGAGTCTGAAACAGGAGAAGCGTTGGCCAACATTGTATTGGAATCAACTGAACTAGCTCTTGAAATGTGTAAAACTCATATTTATGCCGTTGTATCAGACAATGCGGCAAATATGATATAAATGGGAAGGTTGAGCTCCCAGTGGCACACGACCTGCAATATCCACATTGGCCATTTGTTATCTATACTCTCAGATAACAATCTTAACTGTCTGACCGATGTCGTAACCGTTCTAAAAGAATTCAAACATCCGAATCTGAAAAACATTTGAATATCGAAAAATTAGGTATTGTTGACATTGTTGACATGTTCGACATTGATAACATTTTGTTGTTTTAAATCAAGACGTCAACAATGAAAATTGTCGACACGTCGACAATTGAATAATTGACATGTCATTGTCGACCTCACCATCGCTGGATTTTTTCATTGAGTGACATCTTGCATTTAAGGCCTATAGAATAGAGATCTCAGAAACCATTGACGAATATTAATCTTTTGATTTTTTGTTGAACAGATTTCGTCGTTGAGGATTGATGGAATATTCCGCATACATATTGCCTTTTATTTATATCGCCGAACGCCGACCCCTAGAATCGACCAGGTCCACGGGCGCTTGTTTTGCTTTAGTCATTGTGATTAATAAAAACTGCCTAAATGTAATCTTTTAAATTAAAAAAGAATATTGTATTTCTCCTAAAAGATGATTACTTGACAAATGACATTTAGGCGAATAAGTCACCACCACATATAATACATAAAATTATACATGTAGGGAAAATAATCTCCTGATACTACTCTCAATACATTTTTTCATTACACACGAAGCAATTTTATGTTCTCGAAACCTCAGCAGGAGTACAGGTCGCTGGTTTTGCTGATCTCTCAAATAAAATTCTCTAGCTGAGCGAAGCGGGTAGATATTCGTAAGCGGTAAATAATCTGGTCTTGTTTTAAATGTCTAGAGTGTTGGAATGAAAAGTGTTACCCTTTGGAAGTTACGATCTTTCTGCACCTTTCTGGCGGCAAATGGATCTTTTGATGGAAGAAGTCTTGCTCTTTTGAAGGGATCCAATTTATTGTGGTTTTTGTGATACGTGCGTAAGAACTGAACCGCACTGCAGAAATAAGTGACTGGGACTACGGCGGGAATGGTAGTACTAGGCTAGCACTTGTCAAGTTGGAAAATAATCATATTGTCATATGTTTTTTGGCATATTCTGGTAATTTTATGGAGTGTTTGGTAACGTTCAGCATTGACGGTCTTGCAGCAGATCTTAGTACATCATATTCTGCAGATTCCACAAGATCACCCAAAAGCACGGCATAAGATATGAACCATGAATCTTTCGTTGTTGTGTTAATTGTCCTGGTTCATCTGGTTTTACTCGTGCTTTCGGGTATGTTTAGGACGGGTAACAATTCAATGCAAAAATCCGTTTCCTTTCTCTCTTTAAGAAATACTCATAAGGTTGAGATACAATTTAGTCTTCTGAGTCTGAAAAATTTGGTTAAGAAGTAGTGTCTGTCTGTGTCCTATCTACATCACAGATGGTTTAATGAATCGAACTGAAACTAAATATTTAACCTTTTTTCGAATTTTAGTGAACATCTGCCAACAGAAAGTGGCAGCCTCCATGGACCAGTAACTTTTAACTTCCAGTTGGCCGATTTTCACTAAATTTCACTGAAGTCCCCTTTTATATAAAAAAAACTTAAATGTGCGAAACTTTAGTTAACCGATTGGTTAGACCGTCTGGACTGTAGACGGGACACATATTGACAAAGAGCACTTCGGTTATTAATTTTTTAAATCGAGATGTCTTTCTTTACCCATGGTATCTCAAGAACGCCTGGTACGATTTGAAGTTTTTTCTAAGGTCAAGGCGGATAATTGAAATGCTTTGGAACCTGTACCTCAAGAGGATTGGGCACCTGCCATATGAATTTGAGGGCAGTGTTGGGCGTTCAGTTTGGGACTGCGTTGAAGGTTAAGTTATGGGTCAATTTACGGATTGCGTTAAGGTTGAGCTGGAGTTGAGTTGGATTAGGTGTAAGTGAAAAGTTGAGGAATTTTTATGTACGCTGGTTTGAGGATTGAATGGGCGTTGGATAGAGGGCTGAGTTGGGTTCCATTGGCGGGTTGAGCTAAAGTTATATTAGGGTTTAGTTTGCAGATCAGCTGAGGATTTATTTGTGTGTTGAATTGACGGTTAAATCAGAGTTAGAATAGAGAGAGAGATTGAGTTTAGGTTTTTTGTGGTCGAGTTTATTATAATTTAAAGTTGAGTTAAGATTGAGTTGAACGTTGAGTTGGAGTTGATTTATGGTAAAGGTTTGCGTTGTATTGAGGGTCGAGTTAGGATAGTAGGATTTGAGTTGAAGTTGAGTATATTTTGAGTGAGGACCTCGGTTAGGAATTCATTTGGGTCGACTTGTAGGTTTAGTGGGACGTTAAATTGAGGTGAGTCCATACACGCAATTAGCTTTCGAATCGAGTTGATTTCGGGATTGAATTGGCCGTTGAGTGTGAAGTTATTTGTTTAGTGGAAGATTGAATCAGTGAAAATATTATTTTGATAAATTAAAGAGAATTAGGATCAAATTAATTTAGGTGATCCATGAGTTTATCAGTTTACTGTAATTCCAAGTATTTCTAACGAAATAATGATTTGTTTGCAGATTGAGTACACACGATGAATAACAAATATAGCGGAGAAACCCTTATGCTTAAATAGAGTGAGCTCTTGATATTTTGGGGCATGCTGTGTATGCGAATTCTGCATGAAACTCCTTTGAGTGACAGAATTCAAGCGTGGCTCATCTTGTAACAAAATCCCCCAAAAGGGATTTTGTTAAACAGAACATAGCAATAGAGGTCTGGTTGCGGTATTGCACTGGCTGAAGCTCGCCGCTAGGCGTGGGGGTTACCAGACATATTACTATGCTTGAAAACCGCATAGAGATAAAACGAAGGGGACAAGAAAATTATTCTACTGTGCCACGACCACAGTGGTAGATAATCATAAAAACAAAATTTGCGTTCGACAGGGACGCCGGTGCCACTCCGGCGACCCTGCTCACGGCCTAGGTCAGCATAAGGCCGCCCATCCTCACGCGATCACAAAGAACTATTTAGTTACACATCACTAAAAACTTGAAAATGATAAAAGAGGGAAAAAACTGTAATTACGCAGGAAAAAACCCAAATCGGAAAAAATGAAATGAGAATAATGAAATGAGAAAAACAAAAATTTGAAAGAAAAAAAAATGAACCGTTAATGAAAATAAAACCAGAAAAAAAATGTGGTGCGAATCGATTATGGGGTGATGTCGCATGTGACGCCACCCGGAACCTGTAAACCCGCAAAAAAATAAAAATTTATATATATATATATAACAAAAAAAATATAATAATAAAACGAAGAAAACCAAGTTTGGCTCACAAAATTTTCCAATACAAAAAAAAACACGCGGTGTCCCTGACTTATTATATATTTTTGTCCGGTGACACCTTACCTGAACAAACACCAAAAAATGAGCCCGGCCGACCCTCCGCAACACAGCGCCGACGCAGGAAACAGTTGCAGCAGCCCCCTCGCACGAACCCCACTCCGTTTGGCGGAGTTGCTGCCACAAACCCAATATTCACACCACCTCACAGACTAATAGTCTGAATTTTAAATACAACTCGGCTTTCAACACTGATTCGCAACAAAATCTTTGTTGGACTTGTCGACCATTGTTTCATACAAATAGATCACTACTTTTTTATTATTTCCACGTAAACAATACTCCAAACCGGAAAATAGGCCAAAACTATTGTATTATTCCACCCACAACATCACCAGTTACAACAAAAAAAAAATGTTTTTTTTTTTTCAATTAATCAAGGAAATTGACAAAACTTTATATATTTTACTATTGCTATTGCTATATATAAATTTTTTTTTATTTATTTAATTAGTGCAATTTTATTTGTGCAAATCAGATATATAATTAACAATGTTTTTATGTTTTTTTTTTATGCAACTAACAAAATTTATTTGTATAGATGATCTAATATTTTTAATGTTTTTTATTTCGTACAATATTTTTACCAAAATAATATATTATTTTTTTGGTTTTTTTTTTTTTTTTTTATTTACTAGCAATCGATATTCTAATCACTGGCTTGATTGCTTTTCATCAAAACAAAACTTGACTGTTTATTTTTAAACTCAACATAACAACAAAAAAAAAATATTAATGACTCTAGATGAGTCCATAACTTGACTTTTTTTTACATCAAAAAAACTTTTTATTTTTTTTATTTCAAAATTGGTGGACTCAACATGTACAGCACCACCCTTAACCATACTCCAAATTTGACTTTCTTTTATTAAAATTTAAAACGAGACTGTCTTCGAGACATTCAAAACTAGACTCTCCAAAAAAAATACGGACGCGTACAAAATAAAAATTTATTCCCCCACCCAAAAATTATTTACTAAAGAAAACATTAACCAATTACCCGACCGATAGATTTCGGATGGCGTATATACATACAACCGCACCCAAAAATCGACTCGCACACACCAATACTATTTAATTTAATCACTGGAACATTCCATTTACATGGAAAATCCACGCGCTAACCAAAACAAAACAGATGAAGCAACACACCAACCACTACACGTCATTACATACCATCAAAACAAAAAATGATAAAACGAATCGAGTAACCGACCAAAATACGGAGAAGTATAAAATGCTAAATGGTACACTCTACCAAAAAAAAAAATATTTTCTATTACAAATTAAGCCAAAGAAAGAATGACGTGTAGTGGAAGAGATTTTAGGCAGCGCAGTGGATAAACATGCAACCTTGTTGGGATTTCCAACCGTAATTACAGATTTAGATTAAATAAAACATAACAACCACAAGCGGTTGTTACAATCTACTGCGAATGTAATAGGAAACTCGACAGCAGTCGTAGGCTAATAATTTCGTCGAGGTTTGGTTCCCCAAACGATGTTGAGTATACCCAAACGATTGATCATTCACTTGTTGTTGCCCTTAATGAAAAGTTCACGATCGAACCTATTATCAAACCAATCGTGTGTAGCCTCTCAATAGCTGAGTACCACAGTTCGCTTAGTAATAAGTGCTTGACAGCACACAAGCAATGGACGTGCATCATAATAATAACACCAACGATCACACATGTTGCGCACATCAATTTTGAACAAAATTGATCGTTGCGCTCGTCACATCAATGGGCGGTCAGATATTAAACTACCCATGGTACTGAGATGTGATCAAAAGTCGAACATCAAATGAAATCGCGACTGAGTTCGGCAATTAAAGCGCATCTACCTCAAGAAGGCTAGGTCGATTACGAGTGGAACAGTATTATGCAGAAAACGCGTCACTATACGACGCCAACATATCTTTTTGAAAGAGGACGGTCTTGATATGTTCATCACTTTTACTGCCAATCCGTTGTGGTCAGGAAAGATACCAGATCGTAACGATTTCGAAAGAATATGTCTATACCATCGAGTTGCAGAAGGGGGGCTGTCACATGCTCACATTTTAGAGACACTAGTAACCGAGAACAAATTCATAACGGCTGAGCGGATCCATAAATTTGTTTGTGCAGATATTCTTAATCTAATCTGATGACAGACTACTTAAACGAACTTCTTTTAGAAATGCTACCTCATATGCATGCCAAGGAAGCTGCGCGATACCTTCGACACATATCAACACGATTTTGAAGCAGCGCGGTTTGAAATGCGATTCGGTTGGCTTACGAACCCAAATTTAAAATTTGGTGGAAGATCAACCGACCGAAATAGCATGCGAAAACGTGTTATAATCATGTGAATCTTAACGAGAAGTAATTAATGGTAAAGATATTAACCATCGATACTTCTATCATGACATTCAAGTTGGATTTGAAAAATCCTTCCTAAACAGTCAGTTTAATGCCGCCTGTTCCTTCCATCAACCCATACATTTCCACTATTGTATTGACATCTCCTGACGCTCAAGTTCTGTCATCGATGAGACCACAGTTCTACCGAAAAATATTGGAGTAGATTTCCGAGAAACTTCCGGTTGTAACAAGGGGAACGCGAACAAACATCGTAGAGTGCTTTGCCAAGGCAAGCAGGCTATATGGAAGCTCTTCACGCAGCTAACTCGAACCATAAATATGCGGAAAGAGGAACATGAGAACCACAACAATTGGCTTCTGCAAGCCGGAAAAGGAAACGTGTACCAGTCTGAAATATCGAACAACCGATAATTTGTCGAAATGAGTGATTGTTGCTCCGGGAACCGCTCAAACTGATATGAATCAAAAAATCATCGAATTACTCCCATTTGGCGATTTTAGAGGACCAGACGGTTCAATGAATTATCCTGGGAATTCTTCAATACATCATCGAGAATGCCTCCGCATATTTTGCAGTAGAAAAAAGTGGATCATCCACAAAATTCAGTCAAACTAAGAAAATTTGAATACCGCACCGAAAAAAACAGTATATCGAATTGCGTGGTGGTAGTGTGTACAACGCATATACTAAACAAATAAAAATTAATCCGAATTTTAATATTCCATCCACAACTCAATTATGTATATGATGACACAAAATATACGATTCTCATACCGACCTGTATGTGTAATATAATAAATAATAAAATTCGGGTTTTCTTAAGATTTTCCATTAGAGTGAGAGAGGGGAAAAACATGAATTGGATCAATTCTCATGTATTCAACCGATTCACAAAAAAGTGTGAGTCAAATCAACTCACAAAACTACTTTGTCATCAATTTTACATACATATAAGTATTGTTGCTCGAACAATGCTATCATCTATTCAAAATTAATGTTGTTAGTGTTGTTGTCATCGAATTATACTAACAAAAAAAAAACATGTTGCTAACGGGAGACGATACATAAAAAATGTTTCATCATTTTCGCCAATTTTTTGTTAATAATTTTCATATTATTCGCGTTTTATTGTCACATTTTGATGTACTGCGGTTTGGCTGTTGTTGGTTTTAACTTTGTGTATAAATAACAGAGCTACAATCGACAACAATAAAATCAAATATCAACAATTATGATTTTGATGATATGCCAGATTTACGACCATGTGTATGCGTATACCTAAATATAGGAACGAAATAACCATCAAACAAGAAGATGCGGCATTGTGGAAAAAATTTGTTTTTTTATTGACGACTATGACAAAATGTCGAGACAGAAATCTATCGGAAAATATGAAGTAATAAAATTTATGATATTCCTTAGATTTAATGGATGTAATGATTTTTTTTTAACATGCGTATCCGTATTATTCGTTGTGGTACCACCACTCTTTGGCAGTATTTGTATAGTGATGTCTTGAGAAGGTAAAATTCCGGCTTAACACAGCCCAGCTAGTTGGAAGTTTAGCAGCTGCTAAGTTTAACCAGAAAAATATCTATCTTGAGAAGAAGTCTCCTCATGTCTGCCTTCTCACGCTGACTATATTTAGTTGATCTGATGGCCAATTTGTTGGACTGTTAATTCCAAAGTTTGGATCATCTCTTTCAAGGAGATGATGATCAGGCGATGTTAATTCAAAGGAATTCGAAAGTTTGCCTTCTGTTAGCATCTTGCATATTGAGTCGTCCATTAGAAGCTGGCACATAGAAGCGAATTTAGACGGTATGCCCAGCTGGTACTACAAGCCGATCCAACATATTCCTCTTAATGATGACGTGCACCTGTTGAAAGTCAAAGAATATCCTGTACACAGAGATGTCCTTTTCAAAGCACTTCTCCATTTGGACGAAAACTACATTACTAATTTCGGCCAATTGTAGGTTTTTCTCGCAGCGATGTAGGACTTATCCAGACAAGGATGTATGTCTGTTATTCTGAATTACAACCAATTGACTGGAGGTGTATTGTCTTCATGTAAAATTACTAACGACCCAATTTTATAAATATCATTTGTCGATTTCTGCCATTTATAGCGTTTCTGAAGGTCACTTAAATATTCATTATTCCATCGCTTCCACAAATCTTGTAGCACAACTTGTATAATTTAATATTGAGACAGCTTATTAATATTCAGATCGTGTAATGAAGGTTCAGGATTGGCCCAATAGTGGACTACCAACCAAAAAGTGGCCAGACGATAAAGCAGTTACATCTGTTAGGTTATTGGAACGCGCTGCTAATGGCCTTGACCTTAGACACGCTTCAACTTCACATCGATGTGGTTATTCGCACAGAACACTTTAGCATTATGAAAATTCTGTGAATAAAATAAAGTTCGAAGTTTCTTTAATTCAAACCGAGCCCCAATGAAATTTGTGGCATTATCTGAATAAATTTTGGGACAGTAGCCTCGTCTTGAAACAAATCTACGGAGACAAGCCAAGAACGATTGTGATGTCCATAACAATCGGTCCATTACAATATCCAAGTGAATTAATTTTACTGCAAAACAAATTAATTTTAGTTTTGCACCTTAAATTTGACTTGGCAAGAAATGGTCCACAGAAATCTATCCCTACTATTGAAAAAGGTCGGGACTGTGTTACTCGATCAGACGGAAGATCGCCCATTATTTGATGCGATATTTATTCTTGAAACACGTAATACATTTATTAACAATCTGTCTACACAAATTTCTACCTGATATTATCCAATATTGAAATCTTAAATTGTAGAAAAGAGTTTGAGGTCCACAATGTAACAACCTCTCATGCTCGGATTGTACTAAGAATGTCGAAAATATGTGCTTGGTAATATAATTGGATGTTTATTGGGAAAGTCCAATTCGAAATTATCAAGGCGTTCTCCAACACGAAGTATCCCAATTTCATCAATAAAAGGATTTAATAATTTTAAATTACTGGAGGAGTGGACAGCTTAATGTTGTTTCTGTTCTAGATCTGTGCTGAATTCATTATTCTGTAAATTTTTTACAAGGCTGAATAATAAATGTTAAAGTTCACCCACAGTAAGCTCACCGGTATTTTGAAGCTTGTTCGATATCAGGATACTTTATAGGCTATAACACGACATAATCTTGTAAATGAAGAGTATTTGAAGAATAATTCCCAAGGTTTTTGAGAGTTATAAACCAATAATGAAGAATTTTTCCGAACATCTAAGTGTAATAAATCAGAACTTACCCGTTCATTTGAATTTTTAGGTCAATTCAATTGGTGTTCGAAAAGAAATGAAGGACCCGACCACCAATATGTCCTGCTTCAAATTTTCAAAAACTCGCTGAGCATTGTATCACACGACACGTAGTCAGAAATCTGTGTGCCACGAACGAAGCTAATTTTGATGGTTTAGATTTGATGCGAAGCAGGTTATTTCTGAATCCGACCAAAGGAAAATGTGTGGTCAAACTTCACATCTAAACTGGTAATTAACTTGTTCCAAGTTTGGGCCAACAGAAAAGCGGCAGAAAGTTCCAACCAAGGTATGGTTTGCTTCTTAAGCGGAGCAACTCGAGGTTTGGAACAAATCAATCTTATTTGATTTTTATTTTGATTATCTATCTGTCAAAACATCATCAACGTAGAAGTCATTCAGTAAAACGTGCGAAGTTAAAGGAAATGATTTTGTTTCGTCCAATGCTAGTTGTTTTAAGGTGCGGGTCGCCAAATATGGTGCACTTTTAGTTCCATAAGCTACTGTGGATAATTTGAAATATTTTATTTTATCCGAAGGATTGTCCCGCCACCAGATTTACTGTAAATCTTGTTGGTTGTCATTAATCATAATTTCCCGTTACGTTTTAGCAATATCGGCTTTGAAGCCAACGATATGTTTTCTAAACTTCAATATTATTGCCAACCAATCTTCAAAGTTTTACTATTGGCCGCTTCATTATCCCAGTAGATGTTTTTATTGACATAACGCGGACCAGGCCATCGCTACCCGGATGATGTGTTACGATTCGACCCATTAGCCACTTAGACGGAGGCAAGTTATCTTCCTTGATGAGTACAAGATCACCAATTTTTATATTTTTAGTCTCGTCATTCCATTGACGACGCTGTTGTAATGTATGTAAATAATCGATTTGCCATTTTCTCCAAAATACTTGCATTCTAGCTTGCACATTTTGCTATCTGGATAGTCGATTGCCGGCGAGTTGTGCTCCAATGAAGGCTCTGGAATAGCAGTAATAGGCTCGCCAGTCAGAAAATGAGCTGGAGTTAGCGCACCTAGGTTATCGATGTCATCAGTTACTGGACAAAGTGGTCTGGAGTTTAGAATACCTTCAATTTGCACCAGTAGAGTTTCCATTTCATATACAGCCATACTTGTATTTCGAGTCACTCTGTTGAGATGATGTTTTATTGATTTCACTCCGGATTCCCACAATCCTCCAAAGTGTGGACCGCTAGGTGGATTAAAAGTGAATTTTATTTCATTCTGTGAAATAAAATTAGAAAATATAAAGGGCTGAAACCTCACGAGGTGATCAGAACTTCGGTCTTTGGTATCTTCAATAATATCATAAAGTTGGTGTGACTGTTTTGACATTATTGATTTCAATTTTAACCAATATATATTTACTTATACAACAACAGCCAAACAGGTCAAAAGCTTCAACAAGGGTACAGGCATCCAATTTAAAACGAAAAATCGTATTCTAGAACTTTATACCGAAAGTAGTATAACAAATTATACTGATACTTCTAACCGTTTAACTGACCATATTCCAGAAATTTATCTGAGAACTCATTTTAGAATCCCATTTACAACGCACATGTCTAACACAATGATACCCGCGGTTAAGGCATAGTCAAGTGCCATCCTACTTGGCCATATTCCACACATATCAAATATTGCCATTTCCAACGCACATATCAAATTTCATTATAATCGGTTAAGAAATAGCCAAGTTCCATCATACTTGGCCATATTCCTGAACTTCGCCCAAACCTCATTTCAGACTCCCATTTCCAATACACATGTCGAATTTCATTATAATCGGTTGAGAAATAGACAAGTTCCATCATACTTGGCTATATTCCAGAACTTCATCCAGAAATCGTTTTAAAATCCCAGAACTTCATCCATAAATCATTTTAGAACCCCATTTCCAACACAAATGTCGAATTTCATCGTAATCGGTTGAGAAATGGGCAAGTTCCATCCTACTTGGCCATATTCCAGAACTTCATCCAAAACTCATTTTAGAATCCCATTTCTAACACACATATTAAATTTCATAATAATCGGTTGATAAATAGACAAGTTCCATCATACTTAGTCATATTCCAGAACTTCATCCAGAAATCGTTTTAAAATCCCAGAACTTCATCCATAAATCATTTTAGAATCCCATTTCCAATACATATGTCGAATTTCATCGCAATCGGTTGAGAAATGGGCAAGTTCCATCCTACTTGGCCATATTCCAGAACTTCAACCAAAACTCATTTTAGAATCCCATTTCTAACACACATATTAAATTTCATAATATTTGGTTGATAAATAGGCAAGTTCCATCATACTTGGCCATATTCCAGAACTTCATCCAGAAATCATTTTAAAATCCCAGAACTTCATCCATAAATCATTTTAGAATCCCATTTCCAACACAAATGTCGAATTTAATCGTAATCGGTTGATAAATGGGCAAGTTCCATCATACTTGGCCATATTCCTGAACTTCATCCAGAAATCGTTTTAAAATCCCAGAACTTCATCCATAAATCATTTTAGAACCCCATTTCCAGTACAAATGTCGAATTTCATCGTAATCGGTTGATAAATAGGCAAGTTCCATCATATAAAAAATTTGTTAACTATTCACCACATCCAAATCCATCCCCAACTCAACTCCAACTCAACGCGCAAATTGACCCCTAATTTAATCTTCAAATCAATTCCCAATTCAATGCCAAATTCAATGCCCAATTCAATAATCAAATAAGCATATATAAAAAAATCGTAAATATCTATAAAAGCAGTAATTTTGGGTCAATTCGTATGGCAGGTACCCCACCCCCTTGACGTACAGTCTCCAAAAGCTTTTCAAATCTCCGCCTTGACCATAGAAACAGATTGGCGAAAAAAAAATCCAAATCGGACAAGCCGTTCTCGAGATACCATGGGTCCAGACATCCAGACATCCAGACATCTAGACAGACGGACGGACATTTTTTTTTTTTTGCTTTTTCAGACTCAGGGACTTTCAAAACGTCGAGAAAAGTGGTTTTGGACCAACCAAATTTTTCGTCATTTTTGACAGGATTTCAATACTTTGGTCTTTTTAGACCGAAGTAATTAATTCATTTTTAAAATTGTCTTCGTACAACACGTGTAATTCTCCTAATAGCCTTGCTGCTCCCACAAAATTCGTGCCATTATCTGAAATAATTTCTGTAGGAATACCTCATTGTCATATCGAGACACAGCTCGATATGGATGGCCTTCGTGGCAAAGCATACAAATAAACAAATGTATCCTTTCATCATTGGGATACGACCTCTTCCGACCCTGGACTTGATGGAAAGAGGACCAGCATAGTCCACACCGGTATGTAGAAACGGTCGACTTGGAGTAATTCTCGACGCAAGTAGGTTGCCCATTAATTGCTGCGCGGTAGCTGCCGTTTGTCTAACACACTCTACGCAACTGTTGATTTGGCTTCGAAGTGAATTTCGACAATTGAGTATCCAATATTTCTGGCGTAATATGCTCATTTGTAGTATTGACCCTGGGTGTAAATACCGAATATGTGTTTCTTTCACAATCCTATCAGTGACTAAATGTTTTTTTCAGGAGAAGCATTGGATGTGTTACGTCGTATGATGCGTTTAGATTACCCAATCTTCCTCCGACTCGTAAAAGACCTTCTTCATCGACGAATTGTTTTAGTGAATTAATTTCGTTTTCAAATTCTTCCAACTGAGCCCATTTCACACAAAACTTTTCAGCTTTCTTGAGTAGTTCTACAGTATCCAGGTGTCGATTCATCACGCTGAACTTTAAAATCCTTGCCAAAATACGCATGATTTTTGAATATGATGCCACTCTCGTAAATAATTCTTCTAGTGTTTCGTTATGTGGTGATTCGGTGTTAATTCTTAATGCAACAGCTCTTTCTTCTAACGTCGTGTGTTGCGATTTCTTTTGGGTTGGCCATTTATTCGTAGGATTAAGTAACCAAGGAGGTCCCGTCCACCATAGGGGGCAATGTATGGTAGCTGCTTAGGAGTCACATCTCTTGAAGCGATGTCAGCTGGATTTTCTTTCGAAGAAACATGATTCCACCTATCTCTTGGTACAGTTTCCAATATCTCCGAGGTCCTATTCCCGATAAAGCATTTCCATCGCCTCGGAACATCGGATAGCCACCATAACACGATTTCAGAGTCGGTCCACGCGTAGCATTCTAGATTGTTTATGTCTAAAGCCTTTTTGGTGTATTCGAGTAATCTGCTTAGCAATACAGCTCCACATAATTCCAAACGTGGTAAGGACACTTGTTTCGGCAGTGCAACCTTGGTTTTTGAAATAACAATTTTTGTACTTGTTATCCCGTTTTCGTCGCTAGTCCGGAGATATACGTCCGCTGCATATGCATGCTCTGACGCGTCACAAAATCCGTGAATTTGAACATTTCTTGTAGAATTTGTCTTCAAAAATCTGGGAACTTCGACTTTCTTCAATTCCAATAAAGATGATTGGTTCGCCGTCCATTGCTGCTCTATATCTTCCGGAAGTGGATCATCACAGTCTAATTTTCTGAGCCATAATTTTTGTAGACTTATTTTAAATACTATTATAGCGGGTGAGACCCATCCCAACGGATCAAAGATTCGTGCTATTTGTGATAACATTTGGCGCTTAGAAGACACTATTTGATGTTCGATCTTTATCTTGTAAGAAAATGTGTCTCTTTTTGGATTCCATTGTAATCCTAACGTTTTTACGGTTGTGGAGTCATCATCGATATTTAGGTTTCCGTCGTCTTTCAATTCTGCTGGAATGCTGCTCATCAGCTCTGTTGAGTTCGACTTCCACTTGTGCAATTTAAATCCACCTTTAACCAGCATATTTAAAACTTCTTGCATGGCCACCATTGCTTCGTCTGTTGAGTTTGCACCTGATAAACAATTGTCTACGTAAAAATCACGTTTCGCTATAATGGAATCAGCGTTCGGACTGCCAGAAAGGGAGCAAAAGATGTTCCGTACGTTAATCGGAACATTTTTATGGGTTCAGAAGCTGTCTTTCTCCACAGAACTCGTTGATAATCATGGTCGGACTTATTGAACTTTACCTGGCGGTACATTTTCTCCACGTCTGACGAAAAGCTATTGCGTGCTTCCGAAACATCATCAAAATAGTAGCCAAACCCCTTTGAATTGTCGGACCAACTAACAACTTATCATTTAATGATTGAAGATTTACACGAGCCATCGAATACTACTCCCAATTTCGTTGTAGTACTGTCACTCTTCACCACAGCATGACTTCATTGGATTTTATCTCCTCCATGTGTCCTAGACTCAAGTATTCTTGCATGAAATTGATGTACTGCTCTTGGAGGTCTGGATTTTTGTTAAATTTATGCTCCATAGACAATAACCGGGTGACTGCTGGCGATTTCGAGGGCCCTAATTCTCCGGATTCCCTATTGAATGGTAGTCTGACAACGTACCTTCCATCGGAGCTCCGTTCGTGGCTGTCCAAGAAATGGCTTTCACAAAGCACTTCAGATTCAGATCTATCTGAAACCATTTGAACTTCTTCTAACTTCCAGAATCTCTCAAGCGATCTGGATAACTCATCTGGGTATATCTGTACTGATAAGGATTTTGACTCAACATTTTCGTTGCTTACCGCTCCAGATATAACCCATCCAAATTTGATTTTATTCTAAATTTCAGTTTATTTGTATTTAAAACTTCGAAGAATATGTCCGCTCCGAGCAAAATATCAATTTTGCTAAGGATGTGATACGCGGGATCGGCTAACTGGAGTTCTAGACTACTCAACTCAGCTCTTCTGCACAACAAGCATCTATTTTCGACGGTGGACTCAGCAATACCCGACACTCTTACATTTGCGAAAGATCTTTCGAGATTTAATATTTTACATAAACTTTCGCTGATGAACGACGATTGAGATCTAGAATCTAACAGTGCTCGAGCCATGTGCTTGTTTCCTGCCGAATCATGAACATATACTAACGCTGTCGGTAATAAGGCGAGATTCGATTTACGTGCATCAAATGCAGTTAGGCTTGAATTCGTTTGCAAAGTTAATTGTGGATTTGCTGTAAGTGTTTGCTAGTGGCAAAGCACACTCCAAAAATATTCACAATGGTTCGTCTCTTCTCTATTATCATTTTTTTAAAAGAGATGCATCTTCTTAAGTTGTGTTGACGTTTGCAGCATGGACATTGGACAATTTTCAACATCTGGTGAAACATGCATTGCTTTTACCGGTACACCAGAACCTTTAGTTCATTTTTTCCTTCTATGCTCTCTTTGGCATAACAGCGATCATTTAAAAATTCGAGGAACTTATAAATTGTTGGAAATTCTTGGTCTAAGGTGTCATTTGCCCAAGCTATACGTGTCTCATCATCAACCTTGTTCAATAATAAGCGTATAAGCTACGGATCTCGATTTTCGGCTTCTTCACCTAAAGCTTTAATTCCTCTGATTATTTCGTCTGACGTATCACTTAGCTGACGAAGTGACTGTGGTGAACTATTCAAGGCGGATGGCTGTTCAATAAATCGGTCAACGAGTGAATTTAAAATTGTTCTGGGCTTGTTATACCGTTTTACCAGAAAATGTCTAATGATGTTAAACGGTAGACCCCTTAGCTAACCCCTTCAAAATTTGAAATTTATCCATTTTAGAAATATTGGTTAACTTATGCACCGATGACGTGTACAAGTCATAAAATGAAGGCCAATCTTCATATTCTCCGCAAAACTTATCAATTTGTACATGTGGTAATTTCATATTTTCAGACGACTGAGTTATAGATCGCTCGTTAATAGCTTGCGTGCGATCGGCAAGACTCTCGAGAAATACTCGCTGTTGGTCTAAAAGCAGATCGAAAGAATTTGTTGTTGTTGGCTGCGGCAACCTTCGCCTGGAGATTTTTCAATATCTCTAACAACTTTGACTTAGTTTCAAAAAATTTATTCTCAAATTCCTCTTGTTTGAGTTCTAAGTTAGCAGTAGGATTATTAGCAGCCAATATAGCAACTTGATCTTCGTAATCTTGGAATTCACCCCAAAGACTATCAAGTTTATTTAAGCGAACCTCAATATGACTACACGTGGTCTCTTGATTTACCTTTGCCAAAAATGTACGTATCATGGTTAGTGATCCTAAAATACGACCACGTGATTGGACAGCAGTAGACGCCATAGTTAGATTTTAATTTTTTTTTTAACGAAATCGGTATTTATGCACCCACCCAAGGTAAACCAACAAATAAATGGCAAAAAACAAACAAAATTCGTATACTTATCAGATGATTCTGGTGTATTTCCAACAAAATACAGCGTGCTTTTAAGCACCAAATCGGCGGCATCAGTAGGCAGCCAAAATGATGAAATCGGATGTATGTCTGTCCAATAGAATTTTCCGCGGGCTATTTCGCGCTAAATAAGCGGCGTCAATAAAGCAGCAATGATGATTTACCCTCGCGAGTTTGGAGTTGCCTTAATTTCACATAAATCTGTATATAGATTTCAATAAAGTTTTGTTGGTTTCATTATAATTTTAGATGGTCAACTTTTGAACATAACCCAAACTTTAAAGCGAAGGATTGGCAAGAAAAGTTTCTAACCGAAACTTTATTACGGAGATAATCTTGATAAACGATCAAGATTGAAATGGTACCTTTACACTGTCTCAAAAAAACCTCAACAGCTGCATGATTCACAGAAACCATATTCTTATTGACCATATATTCCAGAACTATATCCAAAAATCATTTTAGAATCCCATTTAAAAAGCAAATTTGACCAAGTTCATTTCTAATAGGCCATTCATATAATTTGCTAAAGGTTCAATTTGAAATGTGAAAGGTTCAATTTGAAGTGTAAAAGGTTCAATTTGAAGTGTAAAACTGTATGATGGTATGTTGGTATAATGGTATGATTGTATAAACCATTATTCAAGTCGGTTTGCTGGTATGGTGGTATGATAATATGATGATAAAAAGGGAAATTAATTTGGGGTCGAGTTTGGGTTTAGTGGAAGGTTAAATTGAGTTTAGTTCATACACGCATGAAACTTTCGAATCAAGTTGATTTTGGGATTGGGTTGGCCATTAAGTATCGAGTTGATGTTGTGCTTAATTTAAGTCACGGTTTATATATAGCTTGCATTGTGGTTAGGTGAGTTGCTCTGTTGGGGAATTATTGAAGGGTTGATTTGGGGCCCAACCGAATCATTTATTGAAAATTATTTGGGGTTGATTTGGTGATTGAGCTGAGGGTTGGGTTGGTGGTTAATTTGGTGATTGCGATTGAGTTCGAGGTTTAGTTGTAAATTGAGTTGAAGGTTGAGCTGAAAATTGATATAAGAGATTCAGTTAGGGATTGATTTGTGAGTTGAATTAACCGAAGCTCTGATCACCACAAGACGTTCCAGCCCTTTCTATTTTTATAATTTAGATCGAGTCACGATACAGTCAAGTACACAATCATAGTATGTATTTTAATTTTTTCCGATCGAATGCGTCTTAGTACAGCAGTGCTTGTCAAATTTTGGGTATTATACCTTTTTTGGCTAGCTTGAGGTCGGTTACGTTTATAATTTCCAAATGGAGATTATAAGCCGTTTAATGTAATAAAATTTATTTCAAATTATTTATTTGGGAGCCTCTAATTTCCTTAAAAACTGGGTTTTCGCCTTCGTAAACTTCCAGATCATTTCCTTGCACCATAGCCGTGATTCGTTTTTCGTTAAACAAAAATTTATATTTTAGCTAATGTTCTTCAAATTTGCAAGCAGCATATTTAAGAAAACCGCATCTGAATTTTCCCTTACAGGATGAATGGTTTGAATAAAATTTCGTAAATTTTCGGCAGTTAAACTATCAGTAATTTCAATTTTCGTGGGAATAACATATTTTGTTACCTATTGTGGTTCTGATTGAACTTCTTTATGTTTAAAATATAGACTTAAAGGTTGAACCTTAGGTTCCACCACATAATTAATTTCCAATGCCACCATTAAATTGGAATCATATGGCACGTATGAATTAAAATTATCGTTGTTAAAATGGTTCATATTAGAAATGGTACCTGCAGGAGCCGAGTTGTTTTCTGAACCATCATATTTAGAATCAGTCATTACTGTTATGTTAGCTAGAGCTGTTTCCATTACTTTATTCTGTCCGGAAATGTTAAGTTTAAGCGTTAGTTTGTTTTCATTGAAACCTTCATATCGTCTATTATTTATATCGGTCGCCCTGGGATCGATCATTTGACATTTTTCTTTCAAAATCTATAGCCCTGTTGGCATTTAACTAACCCTAATATCAAACTTTTCTGATTCTTATTTTATAGGCAACTTTTCTGGTATTTGTATGCAACTTTTGTTGCACAAAATATCACCTAAATGAATACTATTTGTATATACATACACTTACACATTTTTTGTTATTTGGGAAGAATTTCACTTCGGTATGAGATTTTGAAGGAGGGAAAATCGATTAAACCTTTGTCTTGCCAGTACTATATTCGGTATCGTATTTATGTAGCTATAAGAAACAATCGTTCAGCTAATCATCATCCAAATTATGATGCAACTGTCAACCCTCCAATTTCGAACCATGAAGCTCGATCTTATATAGTTAAAACCACAACGTTTCGCCAAAAATTCATATTGCACGTATATTGCGATACGCACATTTTGTTGTACTTCGTGATTTAAAGTTAGCATAACAACCGAATTTTGTAAATATGCGGGTACGCAGCTTATACGCATATCGATGATAAAATAAAATAAAACTCCATAGTCATCAATTTCAATTTAATGAACTCATCTTAAATCGAGCAACAAATATAATATCTAATATCCATGTTGACATTTTCATATTACCGTATAATACATTATTTATTCATTCGCCTTAATACACAGCAAAAAAAAAAAAAAATGTCGCGCAAGCCTACACAATTTTCCCACCCCCCACCAAGTATCACCAAATAAACCGCTTAACCTTCTCTTCCATATATTCCAATTCATCACTCATAACGTTTCTTCTAAATTCATTGCGTCGTATACATATTCCTCTAATCTATAAAATGTATAGTGTAACTAGTATACAGTTGTTGGACACAAGATTTTACATTGGCGACGAAATTTTCATTTCATTTTTCCAACAATTTTTTTATTTTTTAATATTTTTGTATTTTATATACATAGTTCTTGTTGTTTGTTAGACGGCGCCACATAGCCGAGACATAAATGACGATATGGCGCCGCAAGACACCGGAAAAATTACAAAAAATAAATGAAGAAAATTCAACAAAACTAAAAGCGGAGGAAAGCTTTGGTTTTTGTTTTATTTTGATTTTTTTTTTGTTTTGTTTGAATGTTTGTGTGTTAAGAGCTGTATTATGAAAATTCCCCAAGCAAAGTATGAGATAACACTATAATAGTGCTCTATGTGTGTGTGTATAGTGCTTTTGAGCGGGGTACAATTTTCTCTGTGACGAATAACAATACTCACGAAAAACTATACGAAAACAAAATGTTATGATGTTTAATAATATTGGTGTGGTGGTGGTCGTCACTTCGTTTCGTTTTGCTGTTGTAGTAATTTTCCATGATTATGGTTCATTTTGAAAAACAATTTTGGTTTTTTGTTTTCAACTCTATAGTTTTTCCGCTTTACGCTTATTGTTTTACTTTTATGATTCAACCACATGACAGGTGGTTGGAATTTTCATTTTTATGCATATTTTGAATGTTACAATCATGAAAACTTATTGCTTCGGTTGTTGTTTTGAATTTTTATCATATATGCGTATATGTATGTTGGAAAAATAAAAAAATAAAAATTAAATAAAATTTCCTCAGTAGAATGTGATTCCGAGCAGATGGTTTCAAATTAATTCTTGAATTAAAAAATAAAAAAAAATGAAACTTTGCATATAAAAATTGTATATACAACAGTTGTAATGTCATTTAAATCAAAAGTAATATTTTTTCAAATTTGCCGATTTGTCGGTCTGCCTGTTTGTCTTTGTCCAGTCTCTTAGTCTGTTTCTCGGTCCGTCGATCTGTTGGATTTCGGTACATTGGAAGACATTTTTATTACCAAAATTGCATTCAAAGTCCTTTATGATGCTTTTTGCATCCTCATCTCACGAGTAAGACCCGTGAGAACCATCTGAATTGTAATGAGCTCTGTTAGCTTATATGATGTGCAGCCTTTCCCCTTTGATATTCGTAGTATAATCGGACCTGCATAGTCTACTTCAGAATGCTGAAATGGTCGACTTCTTGTAATGCGTGGAGAAGGTATAGATTTACCATTAATTGACTTTTCGTGTTGGCTGCACAACGAAAGCATGTTGTACATTTATGAATAAATTGTCGCAAAAAATTTCGTCCGTTAGTGATCCAATATTGTCGTCGTGTAAATCCAATTGTTTGACTAATGCCACCATGCAATGTGTTGCTATGTGCTTGAGCTATGATCATCTTAATGATTGGACTATTGCGAGGCAAAATGATGGGATGTTTGGTTGAATAAGATAAGTAACTGTGCTCTAAACGACCACCGACTCTTAACAAACCAAAGTAGTCAACGAAGGGATTAAGAGATGCCAACACATCTTTATGATGACGTTTTCTGACAGGATTTCAGTGACCCTGTTTGCAAGGAATGTTTTCCATCGATTAGGGTGCCCTTTCAACCAGCATAGCACCACCGGGGAGTCGGTCCAGCCATCCATAGTACAGTAGTTATATGGGTTCACGGATGTGACCTTTTCGAATAACCTCGCCAATAATAGAGCCCCACACAGTTTCAGTCATAGTAACGATACTTGTCTTACAGGTGCAAGTCTTGTTTTTGCTGCAATCAGACAAAAACTTCCATCACAACATAATATACGGGAATAGATGGCAGCTGCATAAGCTAAATCGGACAGATCACAGAAGCCATGTAGCTCGCACACCTCGGACTTTTTATCCGAGACATTGATTTAAGTTCTTCTCGGTATGTGAGCCATATTCCTTTGATCTGTTCTGGGACTGGATCGCTTCAATCGACGTATGCCAACCAGAGATTTTGTATAATGATTTTCGCAGTAATAATGCACGGAGAAACGCAACCCAAAGGGTCAAAGAGCCGAGATATGTCAGAGAGAATTCCTCTTTTTGCTATGTCCTCATCATTGGACATAGAAATGTTGTAGCCAAATTCATCGGTCGTTGAATTCTAGGAAATACAAGTGTTTTAATTTAATCATCGTTGTAGATATCAAATAGTATGACTTAGTTTTGTGTAATTCGCTTTAAATAGATCGCAGAATATCAGCATGATTTCATGACCATTTTCGAAGCTGAAATTCACGAGATTTCAGGAGTTCAATCAATTCTGTTTGTAGTTTTGACGCTGCCTCGATCGAATCTTCACCAGACGGAGTTAAGAGCCAAACAATTCGTTTAAAATTGGTGTCATGAATCACCTTAATTTGCCGGTACATTTGTTTAATGTCTGCCGTGAATGCAACCAAATAAGTGCGCTAATTCATGAGTATGGAAATCAGTTCAGGTAGAACCGTTGGTTCCGTAATTATTTTTTGATTCAATGAGACCATTTGATGACTTTCGAGAGGCATTAAATACCACCCGAAGTTTAGTAGTATAGTACTGCTCTGCTGGAACACAGAATGATGTGGCATATAGAATGCTCGAGTAATGTTAGTTTGGGGATTTTTAATGATTTACATGTGCTCTTGCTCTAAATAATCCTTCAAGATTATGGTATACTCATCACGAAGCTGTTTGTTTTAACGGAAACGTTTTTCCAACGAAAATAGTCTGGCAATCGCTTCATTGGGTCTAGAATTAACAAACGGAAAAGATTAACGACATATTTACCTTCTGGTGATATTTTGTGTGTTTTTGATTAATATTCTTCACGTGCTCGTTTTTCACGAGTGAAAGATGATGCTAGTAGATGGATTGCCATTAACTTGAAGAATTTTCACTGATAATACCCAGTGTTGTTTTTTGTGCTGTGGGCGAACCATTGTGACTTTTGATAAGTCCATCAGTTTTAACCACAAGCGCGTTCGTTGATACCTTATAGTCAGAGTTAGAACTAGATTGAATGTCGAGCTTCACCACATAATTGGTCATGCCAGTATTTACAGAAGCAACACCAATAATAGAAACCTTAATCGGTGTTCTATTAAGACCTAACTCATTCCGAGCCAGTTCGATAATAAATGTTGCCTGAGACCCTTGATCGAGAAGAGCTCGTAACGTCATCTATGCACCAAATTTCGACTGTACTTTGATAAGTGATGTTGCCAATAAAATTTTTGTATCCGTCGATGTAAAAAACCGCTCATTAAATTGACGATTGGAGTAGTAGCCTCTTTACTTTGTTGTTGTTCGTTTGCAGCTTGATTAACTTCAGCCGGTTTAGTTTTCTTTGTTATTTCATGAACCAATGTGTGTTATCGTTGGTTGCATCGTGAGCAGCTTTTAGTATTTAAACACTCATCGCTATTATGACCACTTCTTAAACAGTTGAAGCATAATTGTTTGGTTTTCACAAAGTTCCGCCAATCATCTACGTTCATTCCTCGAAATCTAAAACGCGAAAAAATAGTATGAGTAGTTATACCGCATAGTACACAGGAATCAATGATGTCGAGTGAAAAGTTTTCATTTCCATACTTACAAAATTGGCTTAATAGCTTAGATATAAAATTTCAGTAAAATCTATTAACAAACGTGCGTGTTCCATTTGGTGCTGGAAATGTTAAACAGGTTTGGACTGGTTATGAATTTTAAAAACACATTTCTCTTTGGCAAATCTATTTTTTCGTTTATAATTTGTATTTATGTATCGAAGTAATACTAGCAGTGACCCGGAATATCCGATGAATTCTGCCCATGTTTTATTTAAGAAACTCTATCCTTGCCCCAAACGGAACTTCTCCGATAATGCACCACTTCCATAGAAATTTGATATCTGACTTAACCAACATATTTAATGATAATTAAATTAGTTGGTTTTAAATCTTTTCTAGAAGAGATTTCACTACAAAAGTGTTTTCTAACCAGTGGATATCGTCGCTTCCAAACCAATTTTAGAAAGCTATTTCCTTTTTATATAACAAACTTCGAGGCTTACAAACTGTCCTTGGTTTTTTAAGTCGAAATATACTACTTTTTCAAAGTTTTCAGACTTCGTCCATGTTTAAATGTTTTTAAAATGGTCACCATTGATTTGATTGAAAACCGATGCAAACGTGCCTCTTAATTTGTCGATCAATAAAGTCTAAATTGTTAGATTTCAGTACCTAACAAAAATAGTTTGAAATTGTGAAAATACGAGGTTTGATCAAAATCGGAAGTTCACAATTTTCTATCTTGTATTGGTACTGGATTCTTAGTTTATTGGGCGCTGTCGAAACGTTATAATGGTTTAGTGTGCTCGGTGTATAAATCTGAATATAATTTATACCGCTGGTAATGTGGCTCGTTGGATCCAATAATAAATTACACGGAAGAAACTCGGTGGGCGATGCAAATTGTTGAACTATTCCGTATTGAAAAAAACTGAATTTAATTAACTCAACAATGAATGTATTCCGTATTGAAACTCAAGTTAATTAATTCAACAATAAAAATGATTGATAATTAATTTCAATTTTATTATACACGTTATAATTTTATATTTTATTTTTATATAAATTGATGATCGCATTCCAAGTTGTAGCGCAAGACTGACTAAAAAATATTATATTTTTTATTAATACAATAATAAAGGTTGAATCTACCTGCCACTTTGTCCTTTTTTGTAATATTGTTAAATACGTCGTGTGCCACTTTGTGATATTTAATGGATTTTAACGCAGCTTCATACAATCCTCCAAAGTGTGATCCGGTTGGTGGGTTGAATTTCCAATTAATCTGTTTTTGAGAGAGAAAATTGGCAATTTTAGTATCATTGACAATATTGAACAGTTCTTTGAGGTCATTTTTGGCCCCAATAAAATTGGATCCGTTGTCACTTATGATTTCGTGACACAGACCACGGCGTGATATAAATCGACGAAAAGCCGCAATAAACGAATCTGTTGACAAATCGCCAGCTAATTCCAAGTGAATTGCCTTGGTGCTTAGGCAAACAAAAACTGCAATATAGGCCTTATCTGGTTTGAGGCCTCTTCGTTTGGATGGTCGAACATAGGTCGGCCCAGCATAATCGACCCCTGTTGACATGAAAGCCCTGACCAAGGTGACACGGTTGATTGGTAAATCGCCCATTAATGGTTGAATAGGTTTAGCCGAATATCTGAAGCATTTGATACATTTTTTTATTACACGTCGTATAACTATCTTGCAGCTAATTATCCAATAATTTCTTTTTACCGTGGTGAGCAATAAGGTATGATTGCCGCAAAGTAATTCCTTATGAGTCGTGCGAACCAGAATTTCGGTGACGTCATCTTCAGCTGGTAGTATAATTGGATGCTTTACATCAAACGGAATAGTTGCATGTGTTATACGCCCGCCAACTCCAAGAATACCATTGTCCATTTCTATCTAGGAAAGGATTAAGATTAATTAGTTTGTGGTTTTTAGGTAAAGGTAAATTTTGTTTTAGTGTCTCTAATTCAGTACGAAAATTCTTTTCTTGCACATATTTTATCAATAGGTCTTTAGATTCACGTAATTCACTGCAATTTAAGAATGATTTAAGTCTTTCATCAGGCTTTAATCTACAATTATTAACATACCGTTTACAATAGGCTAGCACACGAATAATTTTATTAAAATTTGAATTTCTAGATACAATCAATTCAATTGGTGTCGGATAAATCGTTAAATTACAATTGACTGCGAGCTGCGAATTGATTGGCCATTCAGATTCCGGGTATTTAAGCCATCCACCAGAGGTTATGGTGCACTAATTCTGACGGCAGTATGCCTCGAGAGGCGCAATCGGCTGGATTCTCCTTTCTGGTAATGTGGTGCCAAAATTTCCTGGGATGGTTTGTAATGAGTTGTGAAACACGGTTCCCCAAGAAAACGTCAAGAGAGCGAGGTACTGCTTCTAGCCATGCTAGCACGATTGTAGAATCACTCCACATATAAATATTATGTTGTCGATCACCCAGTACTACCTGAACACTATCCATTAACTTGGAGAGTAGAAGTGCTGCGCAGAGTTCCAACTTCGGTATCGTTATCTGCTTCTGGATTGGTGCGACTCTGGTTTTAGCTGACACAATTGTTACCTCTATATTTCACCATTCTCGTTGGAACATACAGCATACACGACAGCAGCATAAGCATTTTGTGAGGCGTCTGAAAAACCGTGTAAGCTTATTTGATCGGAGCCAAATTTGAGCCATCTTGGTATGGTAATTGATTCAATTAATTTTAGCTCATTACGAAATTTGCACCAACCATCCAAAATGTCTTGTGGTAGGTGGTCGTCCCAATCTAACGCCTTCACCCATGTTCTTTGAAATATTATTTTTACGTAGATTGTTATTGGAGCTAACCAGCCATGAGGGTCGAACAGCCTTGATGATTCTGATAGCATGTCTCGTTTGGTAAGTGTTGGGGCTTCGTTTAGTTCTTCGTCGTGGGTTCCAGTAAATGGTACTTTTGAAAACAGCGATTCTCTATCGAATTCAATTAATTTTTTCGTATCGGTTGAAACATCTTCGTCAGGTAGACAATTGGACAGCCATTTACGGAGATTAAATCCTGATGCCTTCATTATTGATATTATTTCTTGTTTTAGCTTGATGAGCTGTTCCAATGTATCTGTACCCGTCATCATTTCGTCGACATAAAAATCACTCTCGATAACAGCCGCCGCCCTTGGGAAAGTATGTCGGTTTTCGTCAGCGATCTGCTTTAACACACGGGTAGACAAAAATGGTGCTGGTGCGGTGCCATATGTAACAGTAAGTAACCGATATTCCCGAATTGGATCAGTCGGTTCTTCTCTCCATAGTATTTGTTGGAAATCCGTATGGGGTGGTGTAACTAAAATCTGCCTAAACATTTTTTCTAGGTCCGCGGTCATGACATATCGGTGGAAGCGAGTCTGCTGTATTTGTGGTCCAACTAACAGATTTTGGTTTAGAGATCGGCCTGTTTTAGTTTTAGCCGAACCATCAAAGACCACTCTCAGCTTAGTTGTGGTGCTGGTCTCTTTATAGACAAAATGATGTGGTAAGTAGTATGACTGGTTCCATGGTATGTCTATTTCGGCATCCGGTATACATTCCATGTGACCCAATTTATGGTATTCCCTCATAAATTCAATATATTTCGATTTTAGGTCTGGATTTCTGGCTAGCCTGCGTTCGATGGATTGGAGTCATTTGTTAGCCTGTGTTTTGGATTCTCCAAGCGGTGTTACCATGACTCGGCCATCGGATATTTTTCTGAAATTATGTATAAAATTATTTTCACAATAAATTTCTTGCGGGGTTTGAGGGGTGGTTGTTTTAATGTCCTCGACTTCCCAAAATCGAGTGAGCGTTTGGTCAACATTGATGGAAGTACATAGGTTTGTCAGTTTTGACGGTTCCCGGTCATTCAATGTGCCTGAAATAATCCAGCCTAGCACTGTTTCTCGTGCTATCAGATTGGTTTTGGTGCTTCGGATGTGACCTGCTAAAATTAATGACAGGTAATGGTCACAACCAATCAACATATCGATATCGCCAGGCTTATTGAACGTCGGATCTGCTAGGTCCAGGTGGTTGAATTCTTCCCAATGATGGAAGCCTATGGTTGTCTGTGGTTGTTGCGACGTAATTGATGGTAGAATAAGACCTTCTATATTAAACGATAATTCTGGTCGAGTTCGCGAAAACACCTCCAAACCCACCTTTCCTTTAGTTGTTCCTACCTTGGCTGATGATAGACCCTCTACTAATATTCGTTGGTTGGTACGACGTAGCCCTAGCTTCTGCACACACGCTTCTGAAATAAAAGAAGCTAAACTTCCGGAATCCAGTAACGCCCTGCAAGTAGACAACTGGTTATTTGCTCCACGAATGTTAACTAGAGCCGGTTGTAGTAAACCTGTATTAAAAGTTTTCACGTGGTGTGATTGCAATGTTTCACCGGATGGGATCACTAAAATACTTGTCGTCGTAGGTTTATCATTTGGAGCATTTACAGCGTTTTCTTCGGGTTTATCTGGCATCACGTTCAGATGAAGCAAGGTGTGGTGCCGTTTATGACATTTCAGACACGATCTTTTGGACCTGCATTTGGACACTATATGCGAATCACACAGGCAATTGTAACACCGATTGGCCCTTTGCTTGAATTCCCTTCTTTTACGTGCATTTCCTTGAATTTTGGACATTCATATAGGTTGTGAGTTGTATTACATAAGGAATAAGCCTTGATCGCAACGGTATGACTATGAATGTTGGTTGATCGTGATTGTGGTGGTTTTGGTGTTGGTTGACAATGTTCTAGCGCATCTGCACGTTTATTCAAAAAGTCGTTGAAAGACTGCCAGGTAGGAACGTCGACTTAGGTAGTTTCATTCGCCCAACGCTCTCTGGTATCATCATCCAATTTAGCTAGCACCAAATAAATGAGCCATGGGTCACGACCTTCTGCAGCATTTCCTAGGGCTCTTATCCCTCGTATCACTTCATCAGAGGTGTCGCACACCTGTTGAATGTGTTTGGCTGAAGCGGTTGGTACTGATTAATGATTGTTTTGATATATGCGTTTATGGTAAGTTTTTTTTTGCTGTATCTTTTCACCAACTTTTGATAAGCTTCAATATAATTATTTTCTGTGACCGCAAGATGTCTTAGGAACGAACTAGCCTCTCCCTTTAGTGCTCCTTTGAGGTATTGAAACTTCTGTACACCTGATAAATTCTTATTGTCGTGTACAGTCGCCATAAACATATCATTGAACAACTGCCATTCTTGGTAGTTTCCATCAAATGTTGGCAGCGTTAGTCTCGGTAATCTGATTTCACGTTGAGATTGGTTCAAGTTAGCAGATTCATTTTCATTGTTAATTGCCATTGAAATGTTTTGACTCAGGCCTTTCTGGTGGTCTTCATATATCCATCGATTTAATTTTGCGATCGCTGAGTAGTACATTTCGTCACATTCAAGCGCCTGCGATTCAGTTTCTCCGTCCTTCGCGAACAATTCATCTTCTGTTTCCGAGAATCTTTTCATTAATTCTTGGAGATTTTCGAGCCGTGCCTTGACACCCATAACATCCATGGTAGCGGTTAGTTTGTTGGCGTAGGTTTGAATCGCCTTGATTTGTTCAACGATGATGTCACGGCGGCGTAGGTATTGATCAATTTTCGGAGGCATTTTACACTGATTATTTATTTTATTGGTTTATTAAATTCACTTTTTCACTTCACAGTTAGGTAATTTCACTTCGCAATCGAAATATAAAGGTTTAAATAACGCCAATAATATGGGTTAGAGCACAATGCAATTGAACGAACTTATACAACAAGTGAAAAAATTAAAAAATGAAAAATAAATGTTTTGCGCACTGATATTTTATTAAAACGATTAAGGAACTATTGAATAAGAAGGAAAATAAAATGGAAGAAATGGTAATATGTAATAAAATAAAATTTTATACTTAAGGTTTGTGAGTGGCTTTCCAAAATGGCGTCTATATGTGAAATTTGCACGTGGTGATGATTTCTTCTGTGTGGTGAATTATCCAACGATCCGGCTCGAAAGACCATAAAGATGTATAAATCTGAATATAATTTATACCGCTGGTAATGTGGCTCGTTGGCTCCAATAATAAATTACACGGAAGAAACTCGGTGGGTGACGTTATAATTTTATATTTTATTTTTATATAAATTGATGATCGCATTCCAAGTTGTAGCGCAAGACTGACTCAAAAATATTATATTTTTTATTCAATATACACTCGGCGATTTTTACTTGTGGAAAAATGGATCTAAGAATACACATACATATATTGACGTTTGCTTTAAGAATGGAATGAAGTGCACAGCTGAATTAAAAATGATGAATAGTTTGGCGAATTTTCTATGAACAAATCAAACATCTGCCAATGGTACAAGCATTTCAAAGATAACCATGATGAAGTTGAATATATGACGAGCTCGTTTAATGCCCGAGCATACCAACAACCGATTACATCGTCGAAAAAGTCAACAAAATGGTTATGGACAATTGATGAATCACTATTAGAGAGGTTTCTGCCTTAGGCTCCCTATTCGCCTTTAATGCCCCTGCGTGTTCCTCCTATTGCAAAAACCAAATAACTGAGCTCACCAAAATTGTGTGACCTTTTCGATAGCGAACAGTAAACTTAGCTTCCAATAAGGCTACAAATGTCAAGGTACCTCTGGATGACGTGTACGAATACAATAACAAAACATGATTGTTGCAACTGTAGCAGCTATAGTAATTTTCTTTCGATATTTGATATTCATTCCAAAGATACCAAATTAATTTTATGCATTCTTCTTTCATTGAATTGCATTTCTTTGATTCCCAGTTTTAAATTTGTAATTTGGTGGGTGGCATGTCACACACAACGGGTTCCTAATTATTGTCATAATATTCATTTGTGAAAATACAAACTCACATTGATTCGGTTATACCGTGTTTTTTGGGGTGCCCCGCAATTTTTTACTTGTGGAAAAATGGAACATAGGATTTGCATTGAATTTTGCTTTAAGAATCTATAGTGAAGTGTGCATACCTATATTGGAATTTTTCACAGTTTTTATGAATAACACAAGCATTTACTAGTGGTACACATGTTTCAAAGAGAACCAAGGATAATGTTAAACAGGGTTTTCCAATGTTTGAGGGCCAAATTGGCTCCTAATTGGTTAGATTTAGACCAGAAGCGGCGCCTAATGGACATTGCTCAGAAGTTTCTGAATGAAGTCTTTGACGACCCATGGCTACTGAAACGGATCATAACTGGTGATAAAATAAGTGTACCCGAAACTATGGTCCAGTCCTTCAAAGGAAGATTACTTATGGAAAATTCCTTATGGGCATTATGAGTCCTTACCACCAGGCCGTTCGATCAATAAAGAGTACTACCTGCAAGTTATACGCTGCTGCCTGAAACAATTCGAAGGAAACGCCCGGATTTGTGGCGAAACAACTCATGATAACTCTACCACTATACCATACCAGCTCACACTTCTCTGATTTTTTGAAAATTGTTGGACAAAAACGACACTCTTATTATGCCTCAGACTACATATTTGTTATTCCAAAAACCAAATTTCCGAGTACACCAAAATTGTGTACCTATTCGACAGCCAACAATAAACTAAGCATCCGATATGGCTGGAAAATGGCTACACCTAATAATTTTCTTTCGAGCTTTCCGATATTTGTCCGATTTCCCAGAATTTCGTTATTTGGGCTTTATCAAAACTATAGCTTGCCACATTTTGATGATCACTTCCCTAGATGTTGGAGTATTTGAAAAACAGACACAGCATCTGCCTTCTTTTGTTGCTAATGTTAAATTCCTTAATTTCTTCGTTCGTTAATATTTTGAATTTCTCACAGTCGCCTAACCTTGACCGCAACATATACAATTATCAGTGGAGGTGCAAAAAAGTTTTCATAATTTCATGAGTTTTTAGCCCTTTCTATTTACAGTATTGCAGTGTTCTTCTCCCATCACGCAATAATTGTTCCAAGTTATTATACAATTTCTACGTCAGTTCGTCTTTGATTAACTCTTCCTGCTGACCGCCTTTGGTAAAATATGCAATAGAACTTTTAGTTTACCCATTAGCCAGTAAGGAATTTTAACTCATGTGAACGTGGTTTGATTGTACCTGTTGTGCATTATGTGCCGCATTGGCTACGCTATATTCATCCAATATGTAGTAGGGCGGGATATCGTTGGCGGGTTTTACTTTTTCAAGATGTTTACTGACCATTTCAAGACTAACATTTGACAGTCAAATAAGTAAGTTGTTAGCATGTTTACGGCCTTAACGTTGGAATTCGATGCGCTAGAAGTCATTAATGTTCAGTGCAACAAATACTAACGGGAGGCTAAATCAAAGCAAATAATTCTTTCTTACACTGTACCCAATAGAAAGCTATTAGGCGTTGACTTCAAGAATGACAAGTACTTTCAACACACTTCTCCAAAAACAGATGATGTCTAATCGACATGAACAGGAGGGAAACTGTCTGGGATACTTTTGATTATATAAAAGGTACTATTCCCAGAATGTGGAAAGTTTTGCCACTGGAACTGGAAGGGAACTAGATTTAGTGGACAAGCGGCCAAACGCTAGTAGGCATTGGTAGGCTCTAGTCCTCTTAGTAGGCCTATAGATCAATCTCGGCCACCTTGGTCGTCCAAGGAGATTGAACAAATCAATCAAAAATGCAAGAGACTCTTTAAAATCAAGGAAAGCAAAAACTGCTATAGACTCGGGACTCCAATAAGAAAGTCATCAAAACATATTAAGAAGTACCTAGAAAAGATCTTGAAGACTATACTGCGACAAAATTCATGAGCCTTCAAAAATATCAAGACTAAGCAAAAAACAATCTACTGGCATTTCCATTCAAAGTTGTCTTCAACGGCCAGATGGTGTACGGACCGCAGCAGGGAAAATGCTCACACTGCAGTCCTAAAGACTTTAGACCTATTAGTATATATTGCTTCTAAAAATACTGGAAAGACAAAACCGTAAAAATTTCAACATGCATATTGCAAGGAGAGATCTGTGGAGGCTCTTCCTTATCTTATATATTTCATCGAGAAATATTTCGAGCATAGGGAGTACTCAATGATGGATATTGGGAGGGCATTTAGTAACGTGCTGCTATAGCTCAAGCACTTTCGAATATAGGAGTGGATGGATCACTCAGGGGCTGAATAGATCAAACTTTAAGAGGCAAGATCATAAATTGCAGTTTAGGGGAGTTTTCCGCTAGAATATTTGGAAGCATAGGTGACGCAATGTGGCGTACTATCTCCCTTTTTTTGCAATTTATTAGCGTGTTGCTAAAACTTGAGGATAGTGGCTTTTAGGTGGCTGCATATGCGGATAACGTTGCTATTAGTGTATGTGGTAAATATCCCAGTACCTACCCTTAGTGAACTCATGCAAAATGCCCTGTGCGTTGGAACAATGGTTGTGGGCTAAATGTCAACCAACACAAAACTAAATTGGTTCACTTTCCTAGGAAATACAATCTGTTCCTTTAAATTAAAAGAACTCGGTTCCTTTAAAATCGGTTGCTTGCAATTTTGCAAGAGTATAGAGCTACCGGTCAAAGCCACGGTAGCTCTATACGCTCTATACTCTTGCAAAACTTCCATTGGGAAAGGATGGAGGCTGGAGCCCAGTATCGTTGGTTGGATCTACACCGCAGTAGTCCACGCCTTTTGTATGGGATTATAGTCTGGTGGCCTGCTCTGGATAAAACTGCTAACCAAACGCTGTTGGCGAAAGTTCAGAGAAAAGTCTCAATGTAGATTAAAGGGAGGACAACGAAAACAAAAAAGAGATTCTTAAGACCAAGGACTATGCTATCCCATCATTATCTTTTTACACAAACTTCCTGATTGTGGTTCCCTTCAGAGAGGACTGAGTGGAGGTAGAAGTTCTACAACCAGGAGTTATATACTTCTTCACTGTTGGTTTAGAACGGGATGAGAAAGTCGAGGCAAGAGTGTTCTATGAGGAACTGTTGATAAACCTCTCCTTCCGGCTTCCCAAATATTGTAGCGTTTTTCAAGCTGAAATAATTGTCATAAAGGTAATCGTAGAATGATTGTGGTATAATCTATAATATCCGTCGGTTATATTCGCATTTATACGGACAGTTCGGCTGCCATTAAAGTGCTTTTATCGCACCTCCACTTGTCAAAAGTAGAGTAAAACTGTTTCTCATCTCTTAACGAGATGGCAACTTTACGGACCTTAGTAAAATGGACGTCAGGAGTATCCAGGGCTTAGTCAACAGCTCAAAATGGTTTCATTGAGAAGGTAGATAAGTTATCGACCTTTTGACCCATTAATTGCTATGCCGATTTTATTTATTGCGGCTTCCGGGACACAACACTTTATTTTTGTCACTACAATATTATTTCACTTGTACAAATCAGTTTTAATTATTCCCTACGCGTGTTCCAGAACCACACTAAAAATCATTTTTGAAATCAATTTTCATGGAAAGTGATTTTCATAGTACATATTTGGTTAATAATATTAATTTTTATATTTAACGATTTATTAAAATTGCCTAAATGTTGATTAATGTTTAATTGATTACATATATGGAGCAAATGTAATCTTGCAAATCATCGTATTCAATTTCACCGCCATGCCATCCGACTGACAATGAAATTACTTCCCGGAAAATATATTTTATTACTGCCACAAAGTAACATCTTTAATCTGTTCAACGACATATTTGATGTTGGTATGCTATTATAGCCAACATGCGATTTGAAATGATTCATTATTAGGACTCATCATATAATCGGCGATATTCAATCGAATATTATTGCCGTCGTTTATATAAAACAAAACTACTTAAATTTTTATTTTATTTTATCGACAAAATTACAAGCATATTTTCACGATAGAGCGTACACAACTAAAACAAAAAGAGCTTTCAGTAAAGAGCTTTGTTATTTTTAGCATCGTTGTATCCAAAAAAAAAACAGAACTTTAGCATTTATCTTCACTCTCATGATTAGCTTCTGGTATTTTATAAAAAAATATTTTTCCCATGATAAATTTATACTCGCATATCGTGACTCACTGGTAACAGTAAACAAACAGAATTTGGATTTAGTGGTTGGGGCAAAAAAAATAAAACTCTATTTCATAACGATAGAGGATTTGTTGTTTGTGCACAACGAAATTTGTTGTCGTCAAGGCATACAAATAATATATTTTGGATACAGTGTCCTCGTTTATTATACCTAAGTAGTCCTGATTTTAGCGGAGCGTTCATCTTATTATTTCTTCAAGACTTCGGGTATACAGATAAATTCGGAATTTTAATTATTAAATTCATCTTCCAATTTTACTTTAACATGAAAATATTCCAAGCTGTAATATGGCGGTATTGTAAAAAAAAACCGATTGGCCTTGGAGTACATTCATAAATATTGTCTCTTTGTTCCTCTCTTGTTTTAAAATACCTGCGAAATCTAGTCTCAATTTCAGCTCAAACTCGAGCTTTTGTTTCAAGATCATTGTATCCGGATAATTGGTACAAAAATTGGAGGAGATCGCACGCTTGAGAAATCGTGTAACCGGTGCAAGCATATAGCTTAAAGATCCTAAAACAGAGATGCATCCAATTATTGTATTTCGGTTAATAAAATCACGCTTAAACCTGTGTTACAGCTACTCTATCGAACGTTTATACGTACGCTAATATTTTGCTACTATACGCATTTCTTCTACGCATTTAGGTTGTCAAGGGAATTCCACCACAATCTTCTCTGATATTTAGCTTTGGTAATTAACCTGTTGAAACATCCTTCCACCATCTGATGCCAGCTACAACACAATCGTTCAAGGATTTCCGTCTTCTAGTTTTTGTGGGACCATTAAATACCCTGGTAAAGTTAGCCGAATGTTCCCAGCCGAAAGTAACAAGTCGATAATGTAGATTACGTTATTAATAATGTAACGTTATTACGGATACATGAATTGTAATAAAAAATTCTAAATAGTCTTACGTGGAAAACTTTGTTTAACATAATCGCGAAAAATATCGGAAGATCAGAGGACTTTACAAAATTGCGAAATTGGAATACTATCAACCTCTAGAGTGTATATCTGAAGTTGAATCGTTTTTATTGGATTTGCCAATAGCTATCGCAGGACAATAATTTAGTTCAAGTTTCTCGTGGGAAATCCCGAAAAATCATTAAAAAATTTGTATATTATCAGTCTCTAGAGTTATGTCTGTCTAGAGATGTATTTTGTTAATATGACTTATAAGCTATTTCAGGACAAAAATTCAGCTCAAATTTTCTAATGATTTTTGAAAACTCGAATTTTTCGAGATTCCCCGGGAGAAACTTGTACTGAATTTTCTTTTTTGCGTGTGACAAATCACATTAATAAAATGTATCTCCAGACATAACACTCTTGAAGCTGATTTTATACTAATTTTCCGAACTTTCCCACAGGAAACTTAAACTGAATTTTTTTCGAACAATAACTATTCACAAGTCACATCAATATTGTAATCCATTTCCAGACATATCACTCTAGAGGCTGATTTTATTCCAATTAAATTTTTTTTTGAGTTTCGCGAGTTTTCCACAAATGTCCACGAGAAATTGCAGCCAGGTTTTGCCATATAAGAATATTAACAAACGTCTTTAATGCTATTCATGCATCCTTAGTCATTTTTAGGCTAAACACTACCGATTGATATCGACTTTATTTTCTATTTTCGGCTGGGATAACACAATCTGCATTATCGACTTTTAATTTTCGGCTAACTTTAACAGTATCCATCACATACCACTTTTAATTTGGTTGTACTGCTCGAACTTTTGATGATGCCGTGATGAGTTAGGTAGTACCGTGAGAATTTTCGTCAGCTTCGTCAGGTGCTACTCTAGTTAACGGGAATCCTGCAGTTGTGCCGAAGGTGCTAAAACAATCTCCATGACAACCAGTTGTATTGAACCGTTCGATATCGCTAAACCGGACAAATGGGCGAGTTATTCTGCACGTTTTGATTTATACTTGCAAGCCAATAAAATCGAGGCAGAGTCACGGAAACGTACGATTTTCCTCATAGTTTGCGGACTGCAACTCTTTGATCTCCTCGTCTCATTGGCATCACCTAAAGAGGTAAGTACTCTTACCCTAGAAGAAATTAAAGATACTCTGAAAAATCATATTCTCCCAAACCATCTGAAATTGCTGCGTTCTTCAAATTTTTTAAACGGGACAAATTACCGGACGAACTGAACTCGTTTGTTGCGGAATTACGTCGATTGGCCATGGATTGTAACTTTGGTACCTCATTGGGTAAGATGTTGTGTAATCGACTAGTTTGGCCTTTGAGATAAAGGACTGCAACGAAACCTCATAGCCGAGGAATGACTGAACCTGAGCCAGGTTATCAATCGAGCTCAGACAGCTGAAGCAGCAACGAAAAATCTTCATGATATTCGCCATCCGGAAAAAGTTCAGCAAATCTCGAGACCGCCTTTCCTACAAAAGCAACAGAATCGACCACAATCTACAATTCGGCCTTGTAATGGGTGTGGTGCATCACATGCTCGTTTGCCATGCCCGCATTTAAATGCCGTATGCAATTCTTGCGGTAAAACCGGTCATATCCAAAGTTTATGTCGATCTTCTGCTAAAACAACACCGATCAACAAAAGGAACAAGCACAATCGTAACCAATCGAAATCGAGAGTTAACCAAATATTGCCGTTGGTTGATTGGAAAAAAAGGACAACCGTTATCATCAACGATAAGCCATGTTGTTTCGAAGTCGATTCAGGGTCAAATTCAACACCTTTAAACCGATTTGGCCGCCATCTCATCCTGAGATTTCAAAATATGAGCTGGATTTAATGGATTTTCAACGCAATTCCATTCCTCGGGATTATCGATGTAGACGTGTCGTACAATGATCAAACTATCAAGAATCTGCCGATTGTCATTGTGGGAGGCACGCGATCCAAATTTTTGGGTTGTAACTGATTTTCACCGTTAGGGATCAGTTTAATAGGAGTCAACCGTGTCGATGCCAACCAACTAGTGGAAGACGTTGTGAAAAAGTTCCAGCATCTATTCAATAATAAACTGGGCTGTTATACTGGTCCACCAGTGTTTTTACAAATTGATACCACCATTCAGAATTCCAATCGCCTTCAGGGGCCAAGTCAAACCTGAATTAAATCGATTGATCGAGCAAGGCATTTTGGAATCTTTAGAATACTCAGACTGGACCACACCCATCGTTTCAGTACCGAAGAGCGATAGCACCATACGAATTTGTGGAGACTATAAATCAACGCTGAACAAGCCGTTGGAACCACACTGTTTTCAGATACCAGCAACTAGCACACTGCTGTCGCAAATCGACGGAGGAGTGATTTTTGTTAAATTAGATTTAGTACAAGCGTATCAATAATTATCTGTTGATCAGCAATCGTCTATGCTTCAGACGATAGTGACCCACAAAGGAATTTCCGAGTTACCAAATTACAATTTAGAATCTCATCTGCTCCTGGGATATTCCAAAATTTCGTACTTCGATGATATCGTCGTCACCGCGCGCGACGAAATTCAACTGGCTGAGAAGAATTGAGAAGAATGGCTTTCGTCTTAAGCTAACAAAATGTAAATCTGGAGTACCAACCATAAATTTTCTCGGTTGCAAAATCGACGGGCTCGTCCAACCACGGAAAAGGTACACGCCATCATAAATGCATCACCACCGATTGGCAATAAACAATTACAAGCATTCTTGGGCCTCCTGAATTATTACCACACTTTTCTACCGCAAAAGGCAACCGTCGCCGAACCATTGCATCGTCTTCTAAAAATAACTAAAATTTATCAAGAGGCATTCGATGATCTAAAACACATGGTAGCGTCCGACCTGTCGCCGGATAACCGACGGAGCTGAGAAACCGATATCGTTTTATTCGAAAACACTGTCAAAAGCTCAGCGAAACTACGCACAGATCGATCGACAATCTGTTACCATCGTAGAAGGAATTAAACAATTCCACGAATTTTTATTTGGTCGACATTTCACAATTGTCACCGATCACCGGCCGCTCATGGGAATATTTATTCCAGACAAACAAACTCCGAAAATTATCTCAACTACAATGCTACGCCGTATAATATTTCTGAGTGCTTATGATTACAATATCATTCATCGCTCAGGCGTGAAAATGGGAAATACTGATTTTTTAAGCCGTCTGCCCTTACCAGCACCTGAATTACAATCCGATGAAAGTGAAGATGTCCTCATGATCAAGACTACAGCGAAACCGGTACTTGACGCCGAATGTATCGTTAAAATGACATCAAATAACTCTCTTTACCAGAAAGTTCTCAGCTGGACGTTAAGGGGGTGGCCGGAGAAGCTTCCTGCAAGCGAAGAAAATCTCAAACCATACTTTATTCGGGGGAATCGTATAATTATTCCACCTAATAGCCAAGTGACAAATCTCAATGCACTACATTCCGGACATCCTGGAATTGTTCGCATGAACAACCAGCCGGAGAATCAACAGGCAGCTGTTCATTATTGAAAAACCACACAACGACCGTGGACTCTTTCTCGAAATGGTCAGAAGTGTTCATCGTTAATTCTATGTCATCACGATGTAACATCCAGCACTTTCGATCACTTTTCGCCACTCATGGGTTGCCAGACGACATTGTATCGGATAATGGAACGGCATTCTCATCCGAAGAGTTCTCTGATTTTTGTGAATCAAATCTGAACCGCCTCATTCGGGTAGCCCCATTCCACCCATCATCGAACGGACAAGCGAAAAGAATGGTGCAAACCGCTAAGAACTTCCTGGAAAAATTACCAAACGATGCCGATGTCCAATTGAAGCTGTCTCAGTTCTTGATCAGTCAACACATCACACGATCGCCTACTACAGGACGAACTCCATCTGAGCTACTATATAATCGGCAAGTTAAAACATATTTTGATAAAATTCATCCTTATTCTATAGGAGCACAAAAACAAGCACCCGTGTAAAACTTTGACCCTTTTCCCTCGACTCATAAAATCGATCGAAATTTATTTCGAAAACCTATATTCCGGTTAACTTCCGGAATGCGGAACTTGAACGACGGCATTGGATTAATAATAATGCTTTTGTGCGGATTCAACAAGTAAAGTTTCCTCAAACCGATTGCGTTCGAAGCAAAATTGTTACGCTAAGTTAGCAACAGGCTAGCCATTTGGGTTATTAACCATTTCAAAGATATAGAAGCACAGAGAGTGAGTTAGGATATGCTAAAGATGGTATTTGGGTACAACCTATATTACAAAATTTTACAAAATAATTGAATTCCGTAATGAATTGGATCACGAGCGGTTACACTTACAAAAATATGTTTGTATTAGTAAAAAATTAAAAAAAGAAAATCTTGTAACTAACTTTCCAATTTATTATTATATTTTTTAATGTAAAACCAAATTTATTTTTCATCGTTTTCCTTTTACAAATTTCAATAGTCTCCCGACAGACTGTCTAAGCAACATTAATTTTACTGTTATACGGATTTTTGTTTTTTTTTTATTTTGCTAACTTGAATGTTATTGCTACTTATACATCAAACCCACTTTCGTTAACATAATTCGTATAAATACAAATTGCCATCAAATAACGCACAATATTGAATAAAACTGTATTGCGCCGACTATTAGGAAATTGTGGTAGACTGGAGGTAGTAAACAAATTATTTGACCTCTCCCATTTAACTTAGATGATGACTTCTTTAATTGTAACCATACCAAAAAGGAAAAAAATAAAAAAACAAAAACGTATTACATTGAAAATTGCGCATTTCCCTTGTTTTATGTTGATGCGGTTTGATGGTGAAGTGCGGTGGTGGTGAATAAGGTGATGGTTCGGTTTCTCAACCAAATGCAATTAATTTAATATTTAGGTCGCAAAGTATTTTTTCCCTTTTCTGTTTTATGTTGTTGTTGTTGTTGTTGTTATTGTGTTGTTGTCTGCTATTATGTATACAAACATAATAAAACCTGGTGGAAAATGCGAAAATTTTTGAAAATGTTTTTATTTTATGTTTTAATATGCAAAACGTATAATAAATATGTAAAGTAGTTTTTATGTTTGTGTTTATATACAGTAGGGGTTGGAATTTACTTATAATTACAGGTAAGATAACCCTTCTTGTTTATATATAAGAATATAATATCCAAAGACTGTTAGTTGATAAAACAAATTCAATTTATATGAGCCAAATGATGTAATTATGAAAGATAGCTGGAAATTCACTAGAGACATTATTATTTGAGTCGACGACATACGTAAACCACATAGAAAATTAAATTAGTTTGAGTTTTCCTATACACAAGATATCAGCTTGATTAGATTTTTATAGTGTATACGAGTGGACGTTCTAAAATAATTGGATCATATTATGAATTGAAACAACAAAAAAATTAATTGTTGGAAAAGATGTATAAAGGGTGTATATTTAAAAAGAAGATCTATCAAAGTACTCTTTATATCGTGCTATGAGCAAACCCAAGATTTTGACTTGGTCACAGAAATCAATCCTTTGATTATCAACTTACCAGAAGAATAGACGATGCAATTACTTGCTTTTTATTAGAAAGGATAATAGCTTGAGATTTACTATAGGGTTAATTTGGAGTTTATTTACGGTTGACCAATCAAGTACTTTGGATAAGGTAATATTCAGATGATACTACATTATCAACAGAGTCGAAATCTCCAAACGAATACAATTGCAAATCATCAGCACAAAGATGATAGTAAGTATTATTAGTTTGTTGAACGACTTTGCATATTTCATTTATGTAAAGAGAGAACAATATTGGCCCCAAAATCGAACCTTGAGGAACTCCAGATGTAATACAAAAAGTTGAACTAAAATGCTCATAATATTTTACTGATTGTTGTCTTAAATGTAAATAAGAAAAGACTAATTGACAAGTGCATTTAGAAAAGTTATACTCTTTACATAGCTTCATTAGTAAGATTGTATGATCAACTTTATCAAACGTCTTAGAAAAATCTAATAGAACTAGAATACCAAATTTACCATCTTCTATATTAGAAGTGATGTCGTTCACCACTTTTAAAAGTGCTGCAGTAAGTGCTATGATCCACTCGAAAACCAGATTGATAGTTGTTTAATAAGATATACTTTGACTGTTTATTTGGTATTGAATAATTCTTTCAAAGAGTTTGGATAGCACTGGTAAAATTCGCCCAATTAGAAAATCGTTGGGACACGTGTTTTAGGAATAGGTGTAACCACGGCTATTTTCCACGTATCTGGAAAAACAGATGTAGTAAGTGCTGAATTTATTAGATAGATTAAATGGGGCAAAATTATTCGATTAAAAGTTTAATAAAATTAAGTGGTATGCAATCAGCTCCAGCCGTGCCGGATTTAATTCTATCAAAATGAAGGGATACTTCAATATTAGAAACATTACGAAAATAGAAAGCATTTTCAGAACTACACTACCGAGCAACTGAATCGACTAAAACCTTAAGCGCTCACATAAGGGCGATTTTTGTTAGAACGGTCAAACCGATCTTCATAAGACATTATTTTTTTGAAAGCTTGATATTTTTGCTTTAAAATGACACTATTTTTATGAAAATTGGTTTAGTACTTTTTTTTGTAATGAATTTTGAATGAAAACGCAACCAAAATTGATGATTAAGCAAAAAATATTGGGGGTGTTTAAAATTAAATTACAACAAAAAACTCAAGCAAAACAAAAATAATTTTATTGGTTAATAATAAGTATGGCCCCCCTTGCGTCTACAACGGTTTGCATGCGGTTCCCCATTGACCTTATTAAGGTTTTGACAAATACTTGGGGGATCGCACCCCACTCCTTCTCTAACGCAATCTTCAGGTCACTGATGTTAGATGGTACCGGATTTCTAGCTCGGAACCTCCGTTTTGGTTCGTCCCATAAATGCTCAATTGGATTCATATCTGGACTGAGTGCTGGCCACCTCATCGTCTCGAGTCCGACCTCATCCTAGAACTGTCGAGTGGTTCGAGCTGTGTGACACCGGGCATTATCATGCATCAATATGAAATCTTCCCCTATATATCCTGCATAGGGCACTACATGATCCAAGAGAATGACCTCGATATATCGTTCAGCGGTCAGACCTACTTCACGGCCTCCACCAGGTACGAAAACAAGATCTGTTTTTCCCTCAAACGATATGCCAGCCCACACCATACACGAACCGCCGCCGAATGAGACTGTTTCAGCAAAACAGCACTGCGAAAATCGCTCTCCTGGACGCCGGTAGACCCGGTCTCTCATATCACTACCATGGAGCACTCGTCAGTAAATAGAACGGACGTCCATTGCTCGATGTTCCAATTGATGTGTTCGCGAGCAAATTCGAGTCGCTATTTGCGGTGGCGTGTTGTCAATTTTGGGCCTCTAGCGGGCCGTCTTGGAGTGAGGTTGGCTTCCTTTAAGCGCCTTCTTACTGTCCATTGACTAACAGCTACATCTCGAACTTGTCTTAGCTCCTGCTGCACATCGACGCCCGTGAGATGGCGATTTCGCAGTGAAGTTAGGACGATAAATCGATCGTCCCTCTCTGATGTACACCGAAACCGGCTGGTTTGTGGTCTTTGATTGATGGTACCAGTTTCCTGAAACCTTCTGAATACTCTTGAGACAGCAGACTGGCTCATGTTAAGCTGACGAGCGACTTCTCGTTGATTGCGTCCTTCTTACAATAAAGCAACAACTTCTGCGGATTTTTCTGGAGTGGTATCCATGATTTTAAGGAAACAATGAATTAAACTGGTAGAGATTTGTTCAGGTCAACGTCTGACTCATAAGTGACGACAAATATCGGTCAACGTGGCATTATACAGGAGATTGCATCACGCCAATTGTTTTCACCGAAACATCGCATTTTGCTAAGACTGCTTTAATTTGAAAAGTACTGTATGGATTTTAATGATAAAGGAATCCTTGAAAAGATAAAATACTAGGCTGTCAAAAGAAGGTTGTTTTTCGAAAATCGATCCAGCCATTTTAAAAAAATATGCGTTTTGATGGTCTAGTCGATTCAGTTGCTCGGGAGTGTATATTGTAACGTATTTAAATTCAACTTATTATTACTTCCAAGGAAAACCGAACCAAAATATTCATTAAACTCTTCTGGAGTTATATTAGAATATTTTTTTTTTTTTTTTTTTTTTTAATAATAATATAAATTTTAATTCTTGTATAATAATTATAATAATTATAATTTAATAACAATATAAATTATATAAAAAAAATATATATCATATAAATAAAAATTTAATATAAAAAATTATAAAAAGAGGAACAGACCGGCTAATGGATTTAATGTCCTGTTAAAGCCACATGTTCTCCCTTAAATACAAAATATAAATTTAAAATGGTTAATTTGTATCAACTACTTCTATATACATAGGTATTACGATTATTAGCTTATAAATATTTCACAGATAACTTTCGACGTTAGATTTCAAATATGATTTTAACATTTTCTTAAACTTAAATATATTTTCCGAGCACTTAATTAGTTCCGGTATTTTATTATAAACATACGGTCCTAAATATGATATAGATTTTATTCCAAATTCTGTCCTAATATTGTGGCATGTTAAGTAATTTGAAGATCTAGTAGCGTATCTATGAGTTACATATTCAAATTTCATGTTCGATAAACATGATGATACATGCAAGCATTTGTACATGTAAATAGATAAATAAAGTTCAAATAGGGCATTTATTGGAAGAATTCCACGAGCTACATTGCTATACAAATGAGATGTTGGATAAATCGACGGAAGCCTGTAAATTGATTTACAGCACTTATTTTGCATAATCTGTAAACTTTTTAATTTAGTTTTGGCTACTGATCCAAAAGCTGCAATGGCGTAATATACACGAGAGTGAATAAAAGAAAAATAAATCATTTCCAAGACATGGTTTGGAACAAAAACTGCCAGTTTTCTTATCAAAACCAAGAATGGACTAGCTTTCAAGCAAATTGAATTAATATGATCAACCCAAGATAAGTTTTTATCAAATATTACTCCAAGGTATTTATATTTATCAACACGTTCAATAGTAACATTGGAATGTTGCAGAGCCGGTAACTCATAGTGTGGCAAATGCGGCAAATGAAAAATAATAAATTTTGACTTATTCAAATTAAAAAATTCAATTAAAATGTTTAAATCATTTTTCATATTAACCATCGTTTGAGTACAATCTCTGGACTCGTAAAATATTGCAGTATCATCCGCGAACATTCTAATTTGACCAGCAATAGGTAAGTGGGCTATGCCATTAATGAAAATCAGAAACAACAGGGGCCCAAGAACACTACCCTATGGGACTCCTCATTTAATATTCAGCATGGAACTTTTAATCCCGTTAATTTCAACAAACTGTTTACGATTGTCCAGGTAACTTGCCAGAAGATTATACGAAATACCACGAAATCCATATATATATATATATATATATATATATATATATATATATATATATATATATAGCTTACCAAGGAGTAAATCACAATCTATGGAATCAAAAGTTTTGCGTAAATCTAAAAATAGGCCACACACATATTTTTGATTGTCAAAAGCTCTGTAAATCAAATCTGTTATCTCAATCAACGCACGATCAGTACCAGAATCCTGTCTAAATCCATACTGATAAGGATAGAAAAAATTTGAGGTATTTAAAAATTGGATCATTCGATTAGCAATTATTTTTTCTAGTATTTTGTCAAAAGCCGATAAAATAGATATAGGTCGATAATTATTCACACATTTATTGTCACCTGATTTAAAGATGGGTACAACTCTTGCGATTTTTAAACAATTTGGATATAGTCCCGTTTCTAATACAACATTAAAAAAAGTAGCCAGCAGTTGAGAAAAAATTTTCGCATTGTGCTTCAAAACAACATTACCAATTCTATCATGACCACAACCTTTACTATTATTCAAACTGCAAATGATATTATAAATTTCAGAAGATGAAGTCGGCGATTAAAAAAAAGAATTAGAAAAAGCTACAATTGTTCCAAATTTATTCACGTTCTCATCAGTTGCTCCCGTCAAAGATGAAGCTCTACCAGCATTAACAAAAAACCTGTTGAATATATCAACAATATCGCTATCGTCTTTATATTCAATATCTTTATGCAGAATATGAAATGCATTTGAATTATTACTATTCTTCATAACACTATTAATTTGCTTCCAAATTTCTTTTTGACTTAAGTTATTGAACAGATTTGCAAAATATCGTTTTTTTGCATAATGTTTTCCAGACTTAATTTTTTTATTGAGCAGATCTAATTTGCCTCTTAAATCAGTATCATCCAGATTTCGCTTACACTTTTGCAAAATACGATTTTTATTTTTAATTAGGTAGGTCCCTAAGATCATAAGTCATCCAAGGACAATTATTTGAATTTTTTATTTTAATCGGCTTTTTTTTAACTATAGAAAATGTATCAACCAATTCATTATATTTATCAGTAACGCACTTTAAAGTAGAATCCGGATTCCGTAGATCAAACGCCGAAGATAACAAAAAGTTTTCAAAAAGCTGATTAGCTTTTCTATAATTTACAATTTTTTTTTCTAATATTCTACTATGGTGTCTAGATTTGAACACGAGCTTTGAAAAAATAAAATTGTGGTCACTGATATCAGAATAGATAGTCGAGTTAAGAACTCTCTCAATGTTTACAAAGCTACTTATTGTATGATCCAATATATTTTTGCTTAAAGACCTAGTAGTACAAGTGTTAGTAGTAATCATTCCATGGCTCAGCAAAGTAGAATTGTAATCCGTAACTATGTCCAAATTTTTATTGATAGTTATGTTAAGATCACCAACAATAACAAAATCGGAAGTACTTTTATTCTTGATAAGCATATCATCCAAGAACTCTAGGAAAAATTTAGTGTCTGATGACGGTGGTCTATAAATCCCACAAATTCTTGTAGAATTAAATCCCTGAAGCTGAATACAGATGTATTGAAACGGCAGAGTACCATCATCCTTAGTCAAAATGTTATAAGAAATATCATTTCTAATATACATAGCAATTCCTCCACTGACTCTGTCATCTCTACATGAAAAAACAACAGTATAATTATCTATATTAAAAGAAAATATATTTAAGCTTTTAATAAATGTTTCTGTTATGACTAACACATGCACATCGGTTCGCAGACTTTCCATAAAATGTAACAAACTATCAAATTTCTGTAACTCATTCATGCCCCAAATATTGAACTGAAGTAGGTTCAGACATTTTGAATTTAAAACTATATCATTCTGATTCAAGGGAAAATCATCAACATTATTAAAATATGTATTGAAACAATTACGTTTAAGATTCTTAAGGCTCATAAAAACTCGAAAAATATAATAAATTATTAAACAAATAGCATACTAACAAAAAGATAAAATAGTTATCAATGAAATTAAAAATAATGCCAACAAATATAATAGTGAATTCTAATAAAACTACTTTGATACAACAAAATTTAAATAAAATTGAACATGAAAAGTTGAAAACTATGCATACAGTTATTACACAATACAAAATATCGATTAATACAAATTATAAAATGAGCCAAAATACCACTTTGAATTAAAAAAAAAGTAGGTAATAATTACTACAAAATGCACTGACTTACAATGTGTTGGAAATTGCTTGCACCTCCAGTGATGATGATAATACTTAATTAGAAGACATGTAACAGTACCAATTAATTTGAAGATGATTTATCCTCCAAAGAACGAAACCCATTCTGCAACCGGACAATATCGTTCATCGAAAATATTTGATTCACCTCAGAATTGCTTGATTTCCGCAGAAAGATCTTGCCATTTTTACACCACAAAAACTGGAACTTGTATGATAGCTGAATATGTTTAGCTTCTTTGTACAGTCGTGACTGGAATTTGGTGAAATGTTGAATAATATTGAAACCACTTACTTCATTTGGTGTAGATTTCAATGAAATTTTTTTGTTGGAAAATGTGGACATTATTTTATTTTTTATTTCAGAAGATCTCTTTAAAGTTGAACGGGAGTTTTTATTATGAAATATCCTTTTAATTGAGACGACATCATTAGATGAAATATTGTTGTCAACTTTAGCCAAAGTATCAAGCACTAAATTTGAAATTTTGACCTTGCTCATCATTACCCTCAATTGTAGCAATCGGCAAGCCACAAATAACAATATTGTTACTGCATTCAGCTTGGTTGACGAGATCTAATTGAGCTTCCATCAGGTTTAATTTAGCTTCTTGCTTCGAATATTTGTCCTCAAGCTCCAACAATTTCTTGTTCGCTTCTATGTTAGCCTTCGTGAGTTCTTTGATGGTAATGTTTAATTCACCTTCACTTGAGCATACGAAACTTTGAGACTTCTCCAAATCATCCAACTTATTAAGTTTTTGCTGCATGGATCTCAAAATTGATATAACATCATTTAAATTTGGATTAACTGGCAGCTTGAATGGTTCAATATCGTCATCACACACAATAATTGATTTACGTGTACGTTTTGGACACTTATTGCACAACCACGTCGATGATCCATTGGAAAGACCACTGTACAGCTCATCAGATATATTGCCACAACTAACGTGATAGGCCTGATCACACTCAACACATTTAACGCCTGATTTTTGGCCTCTAGTGACCGCTTTGTTATACATAGCACACAATACAGGCATTTTCACAGGATTTGAGATTAAATTAATATTGTTATAACTAATATAGTTAAACGAAGAAACATAAATTCACTAATTTTATTATTCAATATTTTCACATAGCACACACAGCCAATGTTTAAGTTAAATACAGTACAATTGTTTTCGAGCTGCTTACATAGTTGTAGGCACGTACATACAGTTCACAAATGTTCACAAATCAGCAACGGATGAAGATACACTAATAGGCAAGGCCGTCAAGGACAAAATATGTATTATTAGACTTTTTAATTTTTATATAAACAAATTTTCATAGAATATGTAATTTAAGATAAAATTATTAATTTAATTAATTAAGTTAACACCATATAAGTTAATTAAAAGCAGTTTTGAAACTACAGAAGATATTTTACAGAAGCAGCAGAACAATTATTACAATTTGAAGTCAGCACCAGGAGAATGAGTGTAAACCCTAAAATTTTTCCAGAATAATTTACATGGGATGTTTTTGTTAAAACGATCATTGAAAAATTGGCGTTTCGTGGACTTCAAATCAAATTATTTACTTTATTAGACTCTGATATATTCTGACCGATTGAATTCCGTTTTATTTCGTTTTCAGTTTTCGTGGAGAAAATCACGAATATTTCGGTACCTGAGAATTTTATTACCAAAGTTTTACTAAGTAGTATCGAAGCGGTGCAAAAATGTTAAGAAATCCAATACAAAAGCATTAAAAATTCTGTGGTCACAAATTACAATGGCTTAAGTGTAAAATTCGCATTTTTCAGGAAAGGGTTGGAAAATTAAGAGTCGTACAAAATCGTATGAGTTTTTGAAATTCTTGCTGTTATAAACGATTATTACGATTATTTGTGGTCACTGGAATGTTACAAAAAATTGATATGATATGAAATCGAATCTGGAGATTTTGAATTTGATATAATACGTAAAACGGCTTATTAACCTACAGAATTGATATTTGCTCATTTACATCGCATAGCGAATAAAGACTGTTCCAGTCTAAAGAGCTGGCAGCCAAAAATAAAGCATCCCTGTCAATATTAAGAAAGTTTCTCACAAAATCAAATTGCTTGTTCTCTTTATAATTCCCAGTATAAAAGGCATAGGAACCATAAATCATATCGTGAGTAGTAGCAATTCCGGGCACAGAGATTCGTGTGAAGTTAAGACCATTAATAATTTGAAATTTTTGACCTTTGGTTTAGTACGCATTCTTCTTGTGGCACTCATACCGATCGGACGTATTTTTTAGTTAATTATTATTAAAATCAAAAAAAAAAAAACAGAAAATAAAAAAGTTAAATATTTTAATTTTTTTATTGTTTTATTTCTTGACTGTGGTTGTTAATTTGTGCCGTACTATTAGCTTCAGTGAAATAATTCCTCTAGTGACAATGGAAAAGAAGTGTTTTGCATGTGGTCTTATTTCAAAAGAACAGTATTTTTGTTCTGTTTTTTGTGATAAAATAATTGACTTTAAGTGTTTTGGAATTAAAAGCAAAACGACTTTTGATTTGATTTGCCAGCTAAGAAATCTGCGATATGTTTGTGACGACTGTGATGACCTGTTAAAATCCCAAATGAAGTTATTTTCAAAAATAACAGAATCTGTTAATGTTATTAATACAAACTTTCATAACCTTCAGAGTGATTTAATATCTATGAGTTCGAAATTATACAATACCAAAAATTGTCATAATGCTGTTACTTCAAAGTCTGTAAATAAAATGTGTAATAATAAAAATATTAAAATTAATGATAATACGAATGTGAATCATAAAAACATTAATAATAAAAATGATGATAATGATGATACCGTAACTCCGGTTCAGACTGAACTGGATACCTCAAGAAGAACGGGTAATTTCATCTAAACTAAATTCGACGATTTCGAATCAGAGGCAAATTATAATCGGCACTGGTAATTAGATTTCATCTTTCCAAGTGGTTGCCCCTCGGAAAACTATTTTTGTGTCCAGACTCCATAAAGACGTTTCGGAACTGGATGTTTTATCATATCTAAAAGACAAGTTTGGTGTTGTGGATGTTAGTTGCAAACGCATACTATCACGTCGAATTAATGAAGAAGACCGTAATTTTTCATCGTTCCGGATAAATGTTCCGGTAGCTAGTGTAGATAGCTTGCTTCAACCTAGCTCATGGCCATCGGGCTCATTGATAAAGGAATTTGTGATTTATAAGAGGAAGCAAAATAAGAATAATAATTTTTTTCCTTCACTTCAACGACTTCCATCCGGTCGATAACGGATCCCAGCCAAAAATCGGATTGCATACTCTATAAATTATTCTATCGCAATGTTGGGGGAATATCATCGAAGTCTATGGAATTCTGTAATTTATTTTATTCGACACATATCCAATTATATGCTATTGTGGAAACTGGATTTCATTGTGGAGTTCATAACGCTGAATTCTTTCTAAATGATTTTGCTGTTTTTAGATGTGATAGATCACCTATGAATAGCTCGAAGCAAACGAGAGGTGGTGTCCTCTTGGCTGTTCATTCATCACTTAATTGTGAGCGTGTCATTGTACCGGGCTGTGTAACAATTGAATTTTTATGTGTTAAAGTTTTTATTTGTAAAAAAACATTTTATTTTATAGTTCTATATATACCGCCTAGATCCTCTATCGATATTTATTTAAATCACATAGATTGTATAAGTGAAATAGTTAATATGTCTCATTGTAATGAGGCGATAAAATTGGGCGATTTTAATTTAACTAATATTAATTGGTCGGTTGATTCTGAATCATTAGATATATTACCGTCTAATGCTCTGTCTATCAATGACTCGGCGGTAATAGACGCATTATTTAGTTTTAATCTTAAACAAATTAATTTATATTCTAATGATAGTAATTCGTTTCTGGATTTAATTTTTGTTAATAATACGGAATATTTGTCAGTTTATGAATCTTTGACTTCATTTAAGAACAATGATAAATATCATAATTCTCTCGAAATTGAATTTCATGTTAATAACGTTAATGCTAAATGTCGTGAATTTTCTGTGGATGATTCGTCTTATGATTTTAAAGCATGCGATTCCCACGGTATGTCTGAGTTCCTCCGATGCATATGCTGGAATGAGTTATTTCTTAACAATGATATTGATGTAAATGTAAAAACTTTTAAAAATTTCCTGTTTTTAGCGTTTGACCGTTTCGTACCTTTGAAAAGGAAACGTAACTACAGTTACCCTCCATGGTTTGATTCGGATTTGATTAATCTCCGTAACCGTAAGAATAAAGCCTTTTACAGACTTCGAACCAATGATTGTGACTCTAACAGATCTATTTTTGTCAATCTTCGGGATCAATTTAAATCCGAATTTCATACCAAATATCTACAATACATAAAAATGATTGAAGCTAATATCAAACAAAACCCCAAATCATTTTGGAAGTTTGTTAATGACAAGCGCAAAACAACGGGCTTTCCGTCGATTATGAATTATGATGGAGTTCAGCTCTGCACTGTATCAGAAATATGTACAGGTTTTGCAAGCTTCTTTCAATCGGTTTATAAAGACAAAGATAAAGATAATAATAGTCTTGTTGTTGATGACCCTATTGTCAGTAATTGTCAATTTAATATTCCTTGTTTATCTATAACTGAAGATGATATATGTATATAGTTCCCTTTTGGATTTTAATGACGGATGTGGGCCTGATGGTATTCCCTCGTCAATACTTAAATGTTTTGCATCATATATTGCAACTCCGTTATGTTTTATTTTTAACCAATCGTTAGTTAACGGTTATTTTCCAACCGCTTGGAAAGTGTCACATATCGTTCCAATTTACAAAAAGGGGGACCGCTCGGATGTATCTAATTATCGTGGAATTTCGATTCTGTCATCGATCCCAAAACTTTTCGAGCTAATTGTGACAAAACATCTGTCTTTTCATACAAAAGAAATTATCTCGGATTTTCAGCACGGTTTCACCAGTGGAAAATCTACGACTACCAATCTCTTACAATTTTCTAAATTCGCTATTGAATCACTTGAGTCACAAGCCGCCCAGGTTGATGCGATTTACTTTGATTTTGCTAAAGCCTTTGATTCAATTGACCATAGAATCATTATAAAAAAGCTCTCAGAAATTGGTGTCGCCCCTAATTTTTTAAAATGGATTGGTTCTTATCTGGTGGGAAGAAGACAATATGTTTTATTGAATCAAGTCAAATCTGATTATATATATTGCCATTCTGGGGTTGCGCAGAGATCACATTTGGGCCCAATCATTTTTCTTTTATTTGTGAATGACATTCCGAATATTTTTAAATTTTGTAACTGCTTATTATTTGCCGACGATTTGAAGATTTTCAAACATATTCAATCTTTAAATGAAGCAGAAGTATTTCAATCAGAAATTAATTCATTATCTCGTTGGTGCTCTACAAATAAATTGTTGATCAATATTAATAAATGCAACATCATGTCGTTCTATAGAATATCCAATCCGATTGTTTTCAATTATCAGTTGAAAGGTAAGGAACTGTGCAGAGTAACTTCAATTCTTGACTTAGGTGTATTCTTTGATCAGAAATTAACTTTTGCTTTACATCTAGACAAAATAATACTGAAAGCCAATTCTATGTTGGGTTTTATTTTTAGAATGACAAAAGAGTCTGTTGATATTTTTTCATGTGTTAGTTTATATACTTCTCTAGTTAGATCTCACCTGGAATATGCGGCGGTGGTTTAGTATCCTCACCATGAGGTACAGATTAAAAGATTGGAATCTATTCAGAAACGTTTTACCATTTACATTTATAAAAAGCTTGGTTACCTTTCAGATCGTAATCAGCCTATGTGGCAGCAAGTGCGTAACCTTCCAGGGTATGAAAGTCGGTGTCTAAGCCTTCGAATAAGATGCCCTAATCTTATTTCTGCTTGGAACATTTATGTACCGTGTAATTATGGCTATAACGAACCGACGGCTTCAATGGCCAGAATTTTCAATGATTATTATCAATTGTTTCATTTTGAAAAATCGAGTAATTGCTTTCGGTACGAAATCCGTAGTTGCAATTTTTGATTTTATAATATTTTTTGGCATATATTCCGTGTTGTACAAATTTTAATTATTATATTATAATATCATTCAAGATAATTTCAAGATCATTGATAAATTCTATTTTAAGTGGGCAATAAATCACTCCTACAACAGTTTATTATATTGATTACCAATTTCTATGAACATAACATCAATTTGGAAATTACTCATATTACTATATATACAATTTTTGGATTCAATTGTTTCCTAACATAAATTGCGACACCTCCACCTCGCCGACCCGTACGGTCTTTACGAAGTAAGGTAAAACCATCAAGCTGATAGCACTGATAAAAATGTTTGGTTTTAAACCAAGTTTCAGACACATCAATTGCATGAAAGTGAATATCTTTCATTCAACATTCTTTCACCACCAGGATTTAGATGGCAAAAGTTAAATGCAAAATCATTATTGGGGAGCCACGACTTCAAAACATTTCGATATCATCCATCATCTATATATATAAAAAGAAGTGTACATTTTGATTATCACTCCATAACTCGAGAACGGCTTAACCGATTGCCATAACATTTTTAGGGGAGGTGAAGGGAGGAGTGATGATGGTTAGTTGATTTTGAAATCCAAAATCGGTCCAGTCATTCTCGAGTTATGATTTTTTTCCTGAAATAAACTCGCTCTTTTTAAAACAACAACAACAAATGCCCGTAAAATCGAAAAATTGCAAATATCTCGAAAACGGTGCGTCTGAGCGAAAAATACCATCATGGAAGCTGTACAAAATAAAGTCGGTGGACTTAGGGCCAGCAAGGCGGACCGGGCTCAGCTAGTTATAATTAAATATTAGAAAACCACTGCAATGGGATGCAATCAGTGAAGCACATAAATTTAATAAATTAATTTTTTTAAGTTGAATTTTATTTCTCTTTAAGTAAAATTTATTATATTTTTGAGTTGGTGGTGGTTAAGTGGTTTCGGGACATTAGTGGTGATGTTACTTTAACTCAAATGAGCACTTTCAATATTAGACAATTCAGTAAAAAAAAAATTCCAACCCTATTTCCTGTAATAAAAATTGCGGATAAATTTCACCCCATTTAGAAAATACATACATAATTTCCAATCACATGACGTGATCATTAATTTCAATTGTCCTGTCAATAAACTGTTTTTGCGTTCCAAGAATACATTCTATATACTACTTAAATTCAATTTAATTACACAACCCCAAAACATTGTCGAAAATTATGCTTTTGGTGCGGTAAAATGTATATTCTGCAAAGTGTAAATATACATACGTATACATACATATATAGTAAAATACACAAAATGCAACTTTTAATTCATAATAGTTGTATTAATAACTAGTATAGTATGTACAATTTCTAAATTCCATATAATTATGATTTTTTTAAGCTCTAACAACAACAACAATGAAATTGTTAAAAACAAAGTTTTTTTCCTTTTGTGGCGCCGTCTAACAATATTATATACGGATGGGATATTGCAAGGTATGTATTTGTACGAAATGAGGAGGTTTTTATGTGCGGTATGGTTTACAAGTATAGTTTATATGTAGAATAAAGTAAACAATAGCATACAAAAAAAAAATGTAGCAACAACATCAGGCAACGCCGACACAAAAACTATGCTATACATGTAAAATGCAAAGTGGTGGTATTGTGTTTCGTGCTAAAAAGTAGTTTAGAATTTTTTTTTTTTTTTATATTCTCAATTTAAAAATACGAAACGAACAACAAAATTATATCCAAAGGCAAAAAAAAACTATATATAAAATTAATTTATTATTTGTGTATTTGATCCGCACTATGAAAATTACGGAATAACAAATTTGTTCCAAAAATTTATACAGTTGCCAATATATCCCCGTGCACCAGTCACCACCTTAAGAAATATATAGTTTACTATATAGTTCCTCACCAAGTTCCTACACCTAAAATAGAACTCGTGTGAGACTAACGTTCTATACATCCGAGAAAAAATGATCTGGCATTCCAGTATAGCACTCATGACTGGAGAGTGTTTCTTCCGGTAGGTTCCTCTTGTTATCCTGGGGTTATACCTTTAGGCGCAGTAAGGTGGTGAGTTCTGATGATTACTTTATTTACTTAGTTTGAATAAATAGCAGTTACCATAATCTTCCCGCCTCATCTCAAATCCCTCTTTATAATTAACCTCAAATCCCTCTTTTTGACTTGCAATTTCACTCACCCGATGCCGAGTACGATAAGATAATTGTGTATTTCCTGATAAACTTTACCCAGCATCGCCTCCCGAAATGTGAAATCGAATGGAAATCTATACAGCGATTTTGGTCGCAAAATGATGATTGATTTGAGGATTACCGGAAGGCAATAGTATTGGTAAATTGTATTGGTGTCGAATGGGCGTTTGTTTTAGTTTGAAAAAGAAACTGGGCAAGGTTTATTATGATTTAATTTTCAACAAGGAATTTAATGGTGAGCTTGGTTGTGACCTTGACCTTGATATTGAAGGTGATTTGGAGGTCAAGTTCATTTTTTAAATTAGAACCCCAATTTTTGATGCGATCAATTTTACGTCCTAGTATGTATTTTCCATGACTTCCCAAGGTCATCTGAAGGAATTTACATTGCGAAGAAAATGTATGAAAACCCCTAGAAACTTCGCGGAGTATGTCAAAAAAAAATAAGCACGGTTTAGGTTAGGTTAGGTTAGGTTTGAGTGGCGGTCTACCAGGACCAGGCATAGACACAAAAAGGTCCGTAGCCATAACACAATTTAAAAATTTTCCTCCAACTCATTGAAACCACTTTCAGCTTGCTATGAAGCGCTGGATACTCCTGACGTCTCTCCCGCTGAGCTCCGTCAGGTCGTTGAAAAGGGGTGCCTCTAGAAAATTCAGTCTGTTTCGAGCCAGACTAGGAAATATGCAAAGAAGATGAAGTACTGTCTCTTCCTCCTCCTCGTCCTCGCAACTACGACAGTAGTCATATGAGAAGAAACCCGTAATCACTCCAACAACCACACTGATCTGACTCCGCTGAAGTGACACCAGCTGTTTGGATCTCGCCAAGTTCAACTTTGGCCAGACCTGCATTCGTCAACTTACTGGCTTCCTTCTGAAGTAGCAGTTTATATAAAGCAAGAGGCATTTCAATATCCTTTTTGCTGTTTGAGATGTGGTCCGTTGTACCACGTCGAGCCAGTTCATCGGATTTTATATTCCCTGCACTAATAAAATGTCGTGGCACCCATATAATGTAAATGTTGAACTGATCTGTCATCTTGTTAAGAGATGAGAGACAGTTCTGGACTACTTTCGACTTAAGGAGGTTTGATTGGAGCGCTTTAATGGCAACCAGGATGGATTTTTTTTATTTTCATTTTTTTATTTTCATAGTTAATCATAAGCCTTACAATTAAAATACAATATATTCCTTCAGGTGACCTTCGGAGGTCATGGAAAATACATATTCGGACGTACAATTGATTGCTCTTTTGGAATCCGATGTCAAAAACAGAAATTTCTCTATAGAAAATGAGCTTGACCTCAGTGTGACCTTGAAGATAAAGGTCAAGGTCACAACCGAGCTCACCATTAAATTCCTTGTTGAAAATTACCTAAGAATAAACCTTGCTCATTTTTTTTTTGACTGAACTCCGCGAGATTTTTAGGGGTTCCCATACTTTTTCCTTACCCTGTGTGTATTTTGTTTTGGTTTTTTATTAACGAAACCAAATGAAAGTCGTCGCTCGTCGGTTACAACAGCGATAGAGACATAAACATGAATTCCTCATGTTAGAAGTAAGGGAAAAATAACTCAAGGCGAGCGTAAGCATCAACAATTTGAACCGATTTCTTTTCTTCTTCATCCGCTGGCGCTGCATCCCATGAAGGGATTTGGCCGCCTCAACGATGCTCCTCCAAATAATTCGATCCGCCACAAGAGAACGCCATACACGGTGACCGAGTGTGTATAGGTCCCTCTCAACGTCGTCTATCCATCGGGTAGGTGGTCTCCCACGAGGTCCTACTTTCGCTGCTCTTTAATGGGACCGAGAATTCTTCTTATCATCTTACGCACAGTTACAGCGATTTTCTGGACGTTTTGCGCTGTTAGCGGCCAAGACTCGCAACCAAAGGTGATAACTGGTCTTAGTAGCGCCTTGTAGATGTCAAATTTTATTTTGCGCGATATATGAGGAGACTTGAAAATTTTTATATTAGTGTAGAATGCTCGGTAGCCTGCTGCGATCCTCGATCAAATGTCCACAGAAACGGAGTTATGCTCAGTGATCAGTGATCCGAGATATTTGAAATCATTCACCTTTTCATATTGAGTGTCTCCTGAAATGAAGTCCCCACGAGTCTGCCTTCTCGCGGTCACCATATATTTGGTCTTCCCTTCATTGATCTGAAGGCCTATTTGTTGGACTGTTAATTCCAATGGGAGGAGGACTTCTTTTAGAGATATGATGTTGCGACCCAGAATGCAAATATCGTCAGCGTATGCTAATAGCTGGGTTAATTTATAATACAGGCAGCTACGCTGCGCCATATTGAGCTGACGAATGACATACTCCAATGATAGGTTGAAAAGAGTTTGAGCTATTGGGTCTCCTTGCCGCACTCCAGATGTTATCTCAAAGGCATCCGAAATTTTCCCTTCTATTAGCACCTTACATATTGAGCCATCCATTAAAAGCTGGCACATTGAAACCAATTTTGACGGTATGCCCAGGTAGGACAATACGTTCCATAACGTATTCCTCTTAATGCTGCCGTATGCCTGTTGAAAGTCTATGAATAGACTGTGTACAGGGATGTCCTTTTCATAGCATTTCCCCAGCAAAATCCTCAGCGTAAAAGTTTGATCGGTCGTTGATCTATTTGGACGAAAACCACATTGATAATCACCCAAGATCCTCTCGCTATAAGTTGATAACTTTACTGCGACCACGTTGGTCAAAACCTTATAGCATGTGTTCAGCAAAGCTATACCGCGATAGTTGTTGCAGTTTAATCGATCTCCCTTTTTATGAAGTGGACATATTAGAGCCGTCTTCCACTCTACTGGGATTTCTTCTCTAGACCAAATTGTTGGTGTTAGCTGAAATATATGGTAGAACAGATAATCACCGCCATATTTGAGCATTTCGTTGTAGATACCATCCTCACCAGGTGACTTGTATTTTTTCATCTGCGATATCACGTTCCGCACTTCATCATATGATGGAGGAGGTGGTGGTGTCATCTCGACATTAATATCGCTTTGAAGTAAGAGAGGTTGTTGCTCGGAAGGTGGTGCCTGTTTACTTAAAAGCGAGGAGAAGTAATTTCGCCACACTTCGAGGACGATTTTGGTGTCCATTTCCAACTCACCGGTTTGTTGCGAATAGCGCTGCTACGTGGATGAAAGTCCGTAGCTAATTCTCTTATGCAACGATATCTATCTCTCAGGCTAGAATTTAGGATGTTGCGTGCCTGTCTGTTGTTCATGTCATTCCCGTTTTTTCTATCTACATAGCCGATTAGCGATTCTCCTCGCAGTCATGTAGGCGTTATGGGATTGCCTTGTTCTTTGCGATAGATCTCGCTGTCGTGCGCGATCTTTTTCCCGAATAGCACCAATACAATCATCATCAATCCAGAGATTTTTAGGCCTTGCCGGATTTTGGCCTATGGTGGACTTTGAGGCATCGGTTACCGCCGTTTTGATAATGTCCCCCTGTTCTTGAACGGAGTCAGGAAGTGGTTTATTTTCCAAGATTTCTGATACTGTCATCCCGAAGGTAGTTCTGGTAACTTGGTCGTTCAATGCCGCAGTGTTCCAACGCTGGAAGCGATGAATATATGTGGTTGATAGACGAAATTTTAATTTAGCAACTACCAGGAAATGGTCTGAATCAATGTTAGCTCCACGTTTAGTTTTGATGTTTTTAAGGCTAGAAAAATGTCTCTTGGACAAGAGGATGTGGTCGATTTGGTTGACCGTTGTCCCGTCGTTTGATTTCCATGTGGATTTATGAATGCGCTTATGTGGGAAGTATGTGCTGACAACCACCAAGTTGTACAGTAAAGCTAGCTCGATGGTGCGCATCCCGTTGTTGTTTGATGTATGGTGCAAGGAGTTTGGTCCAATAGTGCTTCGATATGTACTGCCAGCACTGCCAATTTGAGCACTGAAGTCGCCCAAAACAATTTTAATGTCATGTTGCGGAATTTTGCTCAGGACGGTTTCGAGCTGGTCGTAGAAAGCGTCTTTGATTTGATCAGGCTTCTCCTCGGTGGGGGCATGAATGTTCACAAATATGATGTTAAAGTGACGTCCATGAAACCTGAGTGTACAAATCCGATTACTGACAGGCATGAAGTCGGTCACAAATTGACGGCATCGATTGCTCATCAAGAGCTACGAGTAGCGCTAGGAGGTCGAGTTTATGCGTAGATGCTTGTTCGAAGAGTTGATAGAGGCTCTCCGGGCGGTTTAGGCTGAGTACGTTCCATGTTCTAAATTTAAAATCGTTGTCCTTATATCGTGTCCGAGATCGTTGTTGTGAATCCAAAAATATCCGAGGCTCATGTTGAGGTTTCGTAACAAAAAATTTTTACACGTTGGGCTGTTAACCCAACGCCAACTTTCTGTAGAAGGACCACAGCCCTCACACTTTAGCCTACTCCTTTAACAGAGTAGTTTCTAGTGGCCGCCACGAAGAGGCAGTGTGAGCACTTGCTGAAGTTGCATGCTGTTACGGCACATGAAGCAAGTCTTGTGTTTATCCCCGATGAACCGATTTCACCCACTTAAAGAAACCTAAAAATATTTGGCTAAAAATTAAACCGGTATTAAAATATACGGGATTTTAAGTAAACTCTGGAGCACAGCAATGTTTATTTCAAGTGTTGTAAAATGTCATATTATTCGAACTCTAGTGGGTCCTTCGACATCATACTGTGCTACCAATATGAACTGTGTTAGTGAACCTATCTATTTCTGTTTTGTCGAAATAAATATTCAACATCACCTTAAATAAATATCTAGAATTATCAGCATTATGTTTCATGTTTAGTTTGCTTCAGAAGCGAACTCTTAGTTATACATATATATGAAAACCTAAATTTCAGTAAATCGAGACGCACATTAAATTTGAATCTGCCTACTTAAGTCATGCCAGTCTAAACCATGACAACGATCTTTCTTTGTCCATGGAGTAAAACTATGGAATAATATTCATCCATGTGCTAAACCTGCGTCTATGACTTACCCGTTGTTATTCTCTAAAGGGGAAGCTGGATGGCAACATAATATAGAACCAATGGGTTTTAAAGATTGACCTCAGAGTAACTCATCAATGTTGTATAATAAAATCAATTAATTTAATTGGTTACTGAAACAGCAAAAAGAAATTAAAGAACAGTAAAGTTCCGAGAAACAAGATTGAAAGTCGACGCGAATATTAATAATCATCAGTATATCATGCACAAACGTAATGTATATTATGTAAATATTGTATTAAAATATGCATTTCATGTACGACAGGACCAAAAAGCACAATAAAAAATAATACTAACGACACTGTTACAGCATATGCCACATACAACAAAAATACTGTTATTATAGTACAGATACATTAAAGAATTATCGTAATTGCAATACGCTGGTATGCCAATGACGATAAGCAGGCACTAGCAATAACTACTCTATAAACTACTACAACCACCAACAACCGTAATGAGAACAAACATATTATTTCGTTTCTGTTCAGTAAAAAAAAAAATGACAACAACAACAAAAAATTGCTTAAAAGGCGCCAGTCGCTATTTTACGATATACGCGAACAGAACAAAAAAAATGTTTCTGTTTTCTTTTTTTTTGATTGATTGATTTAAAATAAAACGAAACCGAAAAGTTAATATTTATTATTATGAATATACACCGCCAGCACACAAACATAAAAAGCTTTAAAAGTTTTATTGAACTTTTATGTATTACGCGCGCGAGCATTAAAAATATAAAAATAAACGGAAAATTATGCTCTATAATTATGATCAATTTGATTTTATGAAACAAAAACAAAAAAAACGTATACATGCCGAATGTAGAATTGATTTATGAACTTGTCTCCTCATCCCATCCCATATCCCATTCGAAAAAGGGACTTAACAATAAACACACACACACACACACACACACACACACACACACACACACACTTTTAGTCACGTCAATCATTAATTTCTTAAAAACTACTTTTTAATCCTTTTCATATGTTACCTTTTAATTATATTGTATCCTTTTTTCGATGTTCTAGTTTGTGTGTGGTTTATTATGATAGTAATTACAAATTATGGTGACACGAAAAAGGATAATTAAAAAAAAAAAAAATCAATCCTTCATTCATACCAAACAATAGCGTCCCAACAATACGTACACATTATCACAATATGGTTTTGTAATTATTTAAAATAAAAATCGCGCGAAAATTAAAAAATTTCTGGATCCTTTTTATTTTTAACCTTTTGAGGTCACCTATCTATCCATTTACGAATATATCCATACATGGTATGAATTCTTTGTAGGCGTTTATGCGGGTGACATCTCAGAAAAGGATATGAATATAAAAATAATATCATGAGATGTGTACCATCTGGTTGGAAAAAACATTCCACCTTTTTGTTTGGCTGTGCAAAGAGAACCCCGACCACCATAATTCGCCTATCAAAATTAAATATTTTTAATTATTTATTTAATTTTATATATACATACATATTTATTTAAGACGACACCAAGAATTTTTTTTTTCCTTTTTAAATAACAACTTGATTATCCAGCCACACAAGATATTTTTGAGGGTATGAATAAGATACAAGTGGATATAATCGTCATTTAGGCGAAATTAAAATGTCTCTTTTTTTTTTACTTTCTGGTATTATGTTTATTGAAGTATATGAAGGGCAAAAAAGGGTTGATATTTAGTATTAAATGTAAGTATAGTGAGGGAGAAATTTATATCTATATAATTAGAATGTATGGAGAGAGTGTTTAGGGTGGCCGAAATTAAATATTCTATTGATTCCAGTAGACGATGTCTGTTTGTGGTTTCGTGGTTAAATTAAACGAATTTGTTTTTATTGTACTATATACATAATATAGTAATTAGATCTGTTTCTTGTTAATTTAAATTAAAAATAATGATGACTGGCAAAATAACTTTAAGTCTTGAATTTTTTCTAAACGCAAATAAATTTAATAAAAATGATTTGATAGCCCGTACAATTTTACAGAATAGTTTAATAAAAGTCCAAGTCAAAGTCTAAGTCTAAGTCTAAGTCTAAGTCTAAGTCTAAGTCTAAGTCTAAGTCTAAGTCTAAGTCTAAGTCTAAGTCTAAGTCTGAGTCTAAGTCTAAGTCTAAGTCTAAGTCTAAGTCTAAGTCTAAGTCTAAGTTCAAGTTCAAGTTCAAGTTCAAGTCTAAGTCTAAGTCTAAGTCTAAGTCTAAGTCTAAGTCTAAGTCTAAGTCTAAGTCTAAGTCTAAGTCTAAGTCTAAGTCTAAGTCTAAGTCTAAGTCTAAGTCTAAGTCTAAGTCTAAGTCTAAGTCTAAGTCTAAGTCTAAGTCTAAGTCTAAGTCTAAGTCTAAGTCTAAGCGCAAGTCTAAGTCTAAGTGTCTAATTCTAGGTGCCTAAGTCTAAGTCTAAGTCTAAGTCTAAGTCTAAGTCTAAGTCTAAGTCTAAGTCTAAGTCTAAGTCTAAGTCTAAGTTTAAGTCAAAATCAAAGTCAAAGACAAAGTCAAAGTCAAAGTCAAAATCAAAATTAAAGTCAAAGTCTAAGTCTAAATCTAACTCAACGTCTAAGTGCAAGTCTAAGTCTAAGTTCAAGTCTAAATATAAGTCTAAGTCTAAGTCTAAGCGCAAGTCTAAGTCTAAGTTCAAGTCTGATGTCTAATTCTAAGTGCCTAAGTCTAAGTGTCTAAGTCTTAGTATTTAAATCTAAAAGTCTAAGTCTTAGTCTAAGTCTGTGTCTAAGTATGTGTCTAAGTCTAAGTTTAAGTTTAAGTTTAAGTTTAAGTCTAAGTCTAAGTCTAAGTCTAAGTCTAAGTCTAAGTCTAAGTCTAAGTCTAAGTCTAAGTCTAAGTCTAAGTCTAAGTCTAAGTCTAAGTCTAAGTCTAAGTCTAAGTCTAAGTCTAAGTCTAAGTCTAAGTCTAAGTCTAAGTCTAAGTCTAAGTCTAAGTCTAAGTCTAAGTCTAAGTCTAAGTCTAAGTCTAAGTCTAAGTCTAAGTCTAAGTCTAAGTCTAAGTCTAAGTCTAAGTCTAAGTCTAAGTCTAAGTCTAAGTCTAAGTCTAAGTCTAAGTCTAAGTCTAAGTCTAAGTCTAAGTCTAAGTCTAAGTCTAAGTCTAAGTCTAAGTCTAAGTCTAAGTCTAAGTCTAAGTCTAAGTCTAAGTCTAAGTCTAAGTCTAAGTCTAAGTCTAAGTCTAAGTCTAAGTCTAAGTCTAAGTCTAAGTCTAAGTCTAAGTCTAAGTCTAAGTCTAAGTCTAAGTCTAAGTTTAAGTCAAAATCAAAGTCAAAGACAAAGTCAAAGTCAAATCAAAATTAAAGTCAAAGTCTAAGTCTAAATCTAACTCAACGTCTAAGTGCAAGTCTAAGTCTAAGTTCAAGTCTAAATATAAGTCTAAGTCTAAGTTCAAGTCTAAGTCTAAGCGCAAGTCTAAGTCTAAGTTCAAGTCTGATGTCTAATTCTAAGTGCCTAAGTCTAAGTGTCTAAGTCTTAGTATTTAAATCTAAAAGTCTAAGTCTAAGTCTAAGTCTGTGTCTAAGTCTTTGTCTAAGTATGTGTCTAAGTATAAGTCTAAGTTTAAGTCTAAATTTAAGTCTAAGTCTAAGTCTAAGTCTAAGTCTAAGTCTAAGTCTAAGTCTAAGTCTAAGTCTAAGTCTAAGTCTAAGTCTAAGTCTAAGTCTAAGTCTAAGTCTAAGTCTAAGTCTAAGTCTAAGTCTAAGTCTAAGTCTAAGTCTAAGTTTAAGTCTCAGTCTAAGTCAAAATCAAAGTCAAAGACAAAGTCAAAGTCAAAGTCAAAATCAAAATTAAAGTCAAAGTCTAAATCTAACTCAACGTCTAAGTGCAAGTCTAGGTCTAAGTTCAAGTCTAAATATAAGTCTAAGTCTAAGTTCAAGTCTAAGTCTAAGCGCAAGTCTAAGTCTAAGTTCAAGTCTGATGTCTAATTCTAAGTGCCTAAGTCTAAGTGTCTAAGTCTTAGTATTTAAATCTAAAAGTCTAAGTCTTAGTCTAAGTCTGTGTCTAAGTCTTTGTCTAAGTATGTGTCTAAGTCTAAGTTTAAGTTTAAGTCTAAGTCTAAGTCTAAGTCTAAGTCTAAGTCTAAGTCTAAGTCTAAGTCTAAGTCTAAGTCTAAGTCTAAGTCTAAGTCTAAGTCTAAGTCTAAGTCTAAGTCTAAGTCTAAGTCTAAGTCTAAGTCTAAGTCTAAGTCTAAGTCTAAGGCCGCCCCTAGACATAACGTTTAACTGCACAACTTTAACTGCACAGTTTATCGCTCAAGTCTCAGGCTTGTGCAAGTAATCATGCTATACACATCACACTATACAAACTTATCATTGTAAATTTAGCTCAGTTTTAATAAATAATTCAGTTGAAAACATGTCGTCTGAAGAAGATGATCTTGCACTAGCAATTGTGGCAGTAGGTATTGTAAAAAAAAAATGCAACAGTGGTTCTAAACATGGTCGGATGTGGTGCAAAGAATGGCTGCTAAAGAGAAATATTTATTCTCATACAAATTTATTAAACGAATTAAAAGTATTTCCTAAAGATTGGCATAATTACTTAAGAATGGACGAGACAAATTATTTAAAGCTATTGTCTTTGGTTGCTCCTTTAATAAAAAAACATGATACGATCATGAGGAAGGCGATAACGCCGCACGAAAGGCTCATTGTAACTTTGCGGTTTTTATCCACGGGGCGTAGTTATGAGGATCTAAAATTTTCGGCAGCAATTTCTCCTCAGTCTCTTAGTATAATAATACCTGATACTTGTAAGGCAATTTACAAGGTTTTATCAAAAATTTATTTGCACGTAAGTTACCAGCAATTTCAAAAAAATTATTTTCAGTATAACAAATACATTTCGTTTTTTAACTGTACAAAATTCACGTTCATTTATTTAAAAATTCAAATATGCAATTAAATATTTTATAGTTTATGGAATGTATCTATTTCTTCTTTGTTGAAAATGTTCATTCAACAAAAGAAGAAATAGATACATTCCTTATGGAATAGCATTACTAATCATCTTCCACAAATTCATTTGGCCGTTGGTTATCGGTTTGGCAATAGGATGTGAGATTCCCCATTTCAGCATCAAATAATACATCGTTAATTTGTTTTTCCGCCAGGATTCTTTGAAGCTTATTGTTGTTCTCGACTTCACGTAACTTTGAAGCCACATTTTTACCAAAAATATCAAATCTGTCGTCCTGTTTTGGTTCCCGCGGTTTTTTAAAATGTTCACCAACAGAAACTAAAACGTCATTCGCCAAATCATTTTTAGACTTTCGAGCCGGCGGTGTTCGTGATGTATTAAAACGTGGTGTACTAGGTCGACTTGTGGTAGTTGATGAAGATTGCGACTCGTTCGAAGATGACTCTAATAGTTCAGCTTCCATTGGAGATTCTGAAGTCATACTAACATCAAGCTCCGAGTCCTAAAAATAAATTTGAATTTTAAAAAATATCAATGAAGGCGATACCATAATTTGTATTTCAATAAGAATTAAATTTGATGTTTTCTTATATTTACAGTTTCCACAATCGGAAACCGAATGGCAAAACGTTGCCCAACAGTTCCAACTAGAATGGAATTTTCCACATTGCCTTGGCGCCATAGATGGCAAACATGTGGAAATAATTCCTCCAATGGACAGTGGTTCATATTTTTACAATTATAAAAAAAGACATAGTATGGTTCTGATGGCTATTGCCAATGCAAAATGTGAATTTTTAATGTGCGATTTTGGTGCAAATGGCCGGATTTCTGATGGTGGAATACTTTATCATACCAACTTTTATGACAAACTTGTCAAAAAATCACTAATGCTTGAAACACATGAGCAGAATTCTATAAGCAGCAAAATTAGAATACACAAGTTTAAATGAATTGAAATACATGTATTCTGCTTGCCATGTAGAATTCTGCTTCATGTCTCTATTTCTAATTTTGCTGCGAATCAGTAGGCTATATTACGTAAAAGATAACAAATCTAGTACAATTTGTATATTTTTTATTTTTTTCAATCAATTTTTTTAATTTGTTGACAGAAAATAAGTTTTGTGTGGCAAGTGCCAAATTGGAAGATAAAAATTAAATAATTTGTGACAAAATAATGCATCATTCATTTAAAAAAATTGTACATTAAAATTAAATATGTATCAGATAAACGCCACGAAAAAAAATTCTGCTTATCAAAAACGATGCTCATGTAGTTCACCCGAATTTCTGCCGGCAGCGATGCTAGCAGAAATTCTGCTCATGTGTTTCCAGCATAAGCATACCATCCCCAACGAAATTACAGAACTCTGACCGTGTATTGCCGTACGTTTTTATAAGCGACGAAGCCTTTGCATTAAGGTGTGACATGTTGAAACCCTTCAACACACATTGTCAAAACGTTGAAAATAAAATATTTAATTATCGCCTTTCACGAGCACGGCGTGTTATTGAAAGTGCTTTTGGCATAATGGCCGCCAGATTTAGAATATTCCATACAGCAATCAATTTGAAAACTGAAAACATTGATTCTGTGGTGATGGCTTGTTGCGTTTTACACAACTATTTAATTAAAACATCATCAAACTATGGCCCAACGGAATGTATGGATGTCGAGAATCCTAATGGTACTATTACGGAAGGGTTAAGAGCATGGGATTCAAATATGCAAGACATACATGTTGGCAATATCAGGAATTCAAGCGACGATGCCAAGGCAACTAGAGATAAATTTAAAGAATATTTTGTAAACGAAGGCGAAGTACCATGGCAACACAATTTTGTGAACTAAAAATTACAATCAAAAATCATGTATAATTTAACTTAAAATAAAATATATCTTTGTTTTGAAAATTCATAATATTTTACTTACCGGACTTTTCTCTGGTATATTGCTTACTGATTTTCTAACCTTTTCCTGATCAGTTAAAAAAGACAATAAATCATAATACCACAATGTTGGAACGTAAATATCCTCAACTGCAACTCCCGATCTTTCCGATGCAATAACTTTTTTCAACTCCTTCCGAAAATTTGTACGCAAGTTATTTACTTTTTTTACTACTGTTTCTCGATTTGCTAACACATCAATTTCCTTGAATTTTTCAATTAATTTATCGTAAGCCGCTGGCTTTAAATTTCGATCATGATAATCTTTATTTTGAATCATCCATAGACATGGTTCACTTCTATAAATTTCTATAAATTCTTCCAAAATTAGTCTCTCTGCCATTTTTGGTTTTGTATTTTGTATTTGACGTTTATAATCAAACGCGCCTCGAAACCAAAACTGAATAAAATTGTACCAATTTACCCTACACTCAACGATTTGCAAATGAACTTGTGCAAGCGAAAGCGAAAAAGACAATTTTTTTTGTATTGCACAAGCCACTTGCACAATATTTAAAAACTGCACAGTTTTATCATCTACATGCTCAAATATATTGCATCGATTAATTTGTGCAGTTAAATTTGCGCAGTTAAACGTTATGTCTAGGGGCGGCCTAAGTCTAAGTCTAAGTCTAAGTCTAAGTCTAAGTCTAAGTCTAAGTCTAAGTCTAAGTCTAAGTCTAAGTTTAAGTCTAAGTCTAAGTCTTAGGCTGTTTTCCAAACACCGACTTATTGACTTATTCGAACTTATTCAAATAAGTCTGCTGAAAAGGTGACTTATTCTTTAGTAATTTTTCCTATAGAAAACTTATTTATTTTTGGTGTCATGGAAACATTCTGTCTAATTATTGTGCATTGTCAAAAATTTTCAAAATAAGTCGATAAAAGAAATTGGAATGACTTCATTGACTTATTCAAGATGGCGTCAAATAAGTCAATAAGTCTGAAATAAGTCAGCGTTTGGAAAACAGCCTAAGTCTAAGTCTAAGTCTAAGTCTAAGTCTAAGTCTAAGTCTAAGTCTAAGTCTAAGTCTAAGTCTAAGTCTAAGTCTAAGTCTAAGTCTAAGTCTAAGTTTAAGTCTAAGTCTAAGTCTCAGACTAAGTCTACGCCAAAGTCTAATTAGGTTAATAAATTTTATTTCAAGAACCTCACTCAGTGTTTTTGGAAAAAGTTCTTTAATCTAATTTGGAAATTTCTAGCAGAAACATATTTTCACATCAACATCACTATACCCTTATACATGGTACTAAATAGTTAAAAATCTGGATGGTTTTTAGAAGAAAAAATGCGAACTACTGAATCCTAATTGACCGTTTAAGAAAGTCAACAACTGCATGCAAAAATTGTCAATATCTTTGGTTTCTGTAAATCAAATCGGCATGGACGGGTTTTTTTTTATCGCTCAGGTACAACAGAATATCGTAAATTAGATGGCCGAACAGTCGAAATATTGTGGATTTATCCAGATAAAAGAATTAGCGATGAACTTGGCTGTGTGCTCCATGAACTGTACGTCAAGATAAAACAAACAATTAAGAAGCTTCTTAAAAATAATTCATGGAAGAAGTAAACGCCACGTCAAAAGGAGTATGAATTTACTTTAGTTTGTTGAAAAATAATAACGTAGATATCTGTCTGGATGTACTAGAATTTTATTTCGCTAATCTGTTCAATGGTTAAGACGAAGAATTAAAAAGCTCTTGGAACCGGTTCGTCAAGAAGATCAGGTACGTGCCATAAGAATAGTCACAAAACCACCTGTTATATAGGTATTTTCCAATTTTTGTATATATGCGTTAAGCTTGAAGGTTGAATTTGCAGGTTGAGTTATGGTTGAGTTGGAGTTGAGTTGGGGTTGGATAGTCCAGTTGGATTTTTATATGGTGATTGAAATGAGGATTGCGTTAGAGTTAGCTTGAGTTGCGTTGAGTTGAGTTCATGTACGCACGTAGTTTTCAGGTAATATTGATTGATAAGTTGAGTTGGGCGTTCAGTATGGGGATGAGTTAAGGTTGCTTTTGTGTTAGATTTAAATATATTTCGACCCTTTGCGATAATATCATGTAATGAAGTGGTTGTTAAAATGCTTAATATGTGTTAGGAAATTAACCCAATTGTTGAAGGTTACCATTTGAAACTTTCCCCTAACAAGATTTTTAATCGTTTTCATTCAATGTACATATAAAAAGCGACGATTTTTATGAACTAAGCAAGTGGCTACCTAACCACTACCTAGTGGTTAAGTGGCTACCTAACGAAGTAAAAATATGTTTCTAATACTGATTAGAACCGTTTTAATCACTGTCTTATTATTTAGGCAAGAAAGCAACCTTGTTTCGATATAGTTAAACGAGCTTAGCAAACCAAAACAAAAGAATATCTGGATGGAAATGGAAAATGTCTTTACTAGACAAAGTTTTTATTGTTTAAAGAGAATTGACAATTAATTGGTCACGTTATTCGATTAAATTTATACTTCTCTGAATACATAATATATACATATAGCTATGTTTTGTTATTTTATTATAACTATTATTCGATGGTTATACAGATCCCGAAAATACATGATAGATAAATAGACAAGAGGACGATAAATGTCATTAATATTAATGAGTATAAGACAAAGAAAACTTTAAAAATTAATTTACAGAAGAAACACTATACAGAGGACGATATATGGGGGAGATCTTTCAGTTTGAATATGGATTAGCTCGGTTTTGACAAAATCTGAGATCAGAATCACAATTTGTTGATAATTTTGTTAGTTCTAATTCCAACTTGGTTTTGTGTTTTAATCAGACTTATTAATCGATTCAGAATTTAAATTCCAATATTGCTAAATAAAATCATTCATAATAGATACATTCGTTCTTCTTTCAATTTTAAACGATTTCAAATCACCTAGTCCGAACGATGAAATAATTATTTCTTAGAGGAACTTTCACTATTGTTATAAATTGATTGACAAACTTGAAATGATTTTTCTTGCCCTTATAATACTGAACGTCTAAATTATATGACTCTTTATGCAAACCTCTCTGTTACACTTTAATATTAATTCGTAAACTGTTTATATTCGATATTTTAAAAAATTCTCCCAAATTGCTGTATTGAGAAAGTAATAAATATTTTTGAATCACGCCTACATATTAATTTAAAATATTAACCTGTCTCACAATGGGGTTAAACCCAGCTTCGGTGCTCTTCTATGTGCTTTTGGACGAATAAAGCAAAGTTTAATGATTTTTGGTTCAAAATGGTAGCAAAAAGCCATGTTATCGATATAATTTGAAAAAATGATTGCCCTTAAATCAAAAATATATTTAAGGATAAAATCAATTTAATAAATAATTAATTTAATAATCGATAGGCGGATGAGTTCAATACACTTCAAATTACATCAATTTTGATTTTTATCAATTATTCCACAAAAAAAAAACGTCTTAATAGCGGCGCGTTCTATACAGGAAAAATAGTTTTTCTTTTACCATCTTAATGCTGTTTTCAATTCGTTTATAAATTATCGTCCGCTGAGTAGAATTTTTAATGAGATTTTCTTCCAAACAAAAAACAAAAAAAAATATTTATCTTCGACAGCATTACCTTCCGCGTACGAGAAGGTTCACGCGGAAGAAACAAACAAAATACTTAACCGTCGTCGTCATCTAAAAAGGAAATGGTATCCACCCGGTATTTGTGTGTATTTGTTTAAGTGTGTGTTAAGCAAAATTTTCCATCAACAATGAATTTATTGGAAAATTTATATTCTCATTAAAAATGAGAACAAAAAAAAATTTTTTTTTTTTTTTTGAAGATGAAAATTTTCTTGTTTGTTTGTTTGTTTGCTTGTGAAGATTTAAAATTAGTAAAAGAAAAAGGTGAGAGGAAACAAATTTATATTTACGAGTGTAAAGAACTTCGCACCGTCGTCGTCGTCTTAAACGAAAGAAGATTTATGATTTTGATAATTAAATTTTCTTGTTCTTTGTGTGTTTTTAATGTGTACTTTTACCATCCATATATTTGTGTTTGTTTGTTTGTTTAATCACATGTCGGTACGATGATACTTTTGACGGGAAATTCAGAGAATGGGCGAGTTTTTCTGTGTTTATGTAAAATGTCACCACTTGAAGACTGAGATATTCGAAATTGTGAAGTCCACTAGATCTTACAACGAATTTTATGTGTGTTTTTGTGCCTCGCGCTTCCAATCAGGAAATCCTCTAGATGAAACTTTCACAAAAAGTTTTTAATTATTTTTATTTTTACATAAAAACTGTGGCTATTAGCGCTGTCGTCAAAATGGCATTATCAGATCGACTAAATATAATTAAATTAAACCCCAGTTAAATTAATTTAAAATTAGCATAATCAGTCATCTTTTTCTGGTTTTGACAATCATCTGTCAAGAACTATAAATACCTACAACACAATCAAATCACCGCTATTCAATCGGCTATGATAAAGGGGATCCATTTAAGTTCCTTTGGTTATTCAGTAAAACCGCATTGTTTAAGATGGAAGGCATCCGTAGGACGAAGGTGACAGCGTTCTTTCCACATAGAAAAGCAGATTAAAAGGACATTAAAGTATACGCACCAACGTGTTTATCTCAGAGCTAATAAAAATAACATTTACCAAAATAAAAATTAAGTCAAAAAGAGTATTAAAAATTTAAAAGGAATGCAACCAAATTGTTTTATGAATGTTCTTAAGCTGAGAGACAATTGCCAGAAGAAGCAGCTGGGTATTATTTCGGAAACCTCTTATATCAAGTCATACTATATAAATATGTAGTTATATATCATACTTAATTATTTTACCCAGGTGAGACCAAATAGTTAATCAAAAAATTCAGTTCATATTTAGCCATCAACACTATGAAGTGAGAATGTGGGTAATTGTACCCCTCACTATTCGAATAGTGGAATATTATGACAATATATAAAACAACTCTGCAATAAGCTAGTTCAATTTATGTAGATGAACAAGTAGTAATTTTCTATTGGAAGGTCTTCACCGTCGTCAGTGGCCATAAAAAATTACAAAACTGTCATAGATAGTCGCTATGGCTACCTGTGCTGTAATATTGCGTGTAAATAAATTTAAAGAAAGACAAATATGGATCCTGGTGGAAACGGTAATTTCTACACGAGGTGATACATCTACCGCAACATCGCATCATTAGACAGATTTGTGGATGCTATTTCGAGCAAGGAACAGATCATCCATTTGGCAGGTCAAGAAATTCTCAGTTTAGGTACTAAATTTTGCTTACCTTTTAGGACGGATTCTGTTCCATATAATAAAATTGTTGCTGGTACAGAGAATGGCATCTCAAAATTAGATGGGGTAACTCACAATAGCATTAGAAATAGGATTATAAATATTTTAGCAAATTTTAAGGTCAGTACCACTTTAAATACATAAACATTTTTTCAATATTGAAGAAACACAAAAAAATCGTTTTTGAATTATTGCTGACAAGGGTAACACAACGGTTGTCATGAACAAAACTGAATATTAACAGAGAATTCTATTCTTACTGAAAAAAATCAAGAAATCTTGGCGGATTTCAAGAAATTTTGGCGGAAACGCGCTTGAATTTTGTTCAAGATAAATAAGCACGTTAGATAAAAATTCTCGATGAGTATCTCTTAAAACGGCTCTTATTTATCCTAAATTCTTAATCACCCATATTCCAGAACTTCATCTAAAAATTATGTTGAAATGTAACTTTAAAATAACATTTCTATTGCACATGTTGAATTTCATTAAAATCTGTTATTAGCCTGGGTTGTACATTATATAACCTTGAAATATATTGTCATTTCGACCGGAGACAATAAAATTGATATTTGGGTTATACTTTAGTAATGCAACTCTACGATTTCCAAATGTTGTTGTTGAATATTTATTGTTCTATGTAAAAAGTATAAATTTTATCAAAATCCCTATCCCATCCTTAATCAATTTTATTTTATTTTGTTGCGAAGCCGATCTACAAGGGCATGGGGAATCCTGCCCGCCAATCGCTGATGCTTGTCACGCAATTCATAAATAGCAGACATAACCAGACTTTTTAATTGCTCTGGCGTGATATCGTGATCATACGGAATTGGCTGACCAACAAACGTACGTAGCTTAACAGGAAATCCTCCGTAAATGAAACAAAATGGAATATTCAAAGTGCGATAAATCCAATCGAAAAATTGTTTCAACTTGCCGCAATGTATATTTCGATAAGCTTCTTGTATATTTACCGTAAATAATGGCAGCACCGTTGTTTGAACCCTAAGCGCAACTTCGGCAAATTCTATCTGCTCCTTCCAATACAGATTATAGTTATTATCCCCACACAATGATTCTTGTGGTCCACCTGGAGCAATGGTTAAAATATTCCCTGTATTCAATATATTAATACATGATTCTTTGGTTCCAGGAATCACAGACACGATATCACTTATATGTGGATATCCTGATGGGACCATTCTAAAAAAACATCTATCTACAACCACTATCTATTTTCCTTATTTTCTATAAATTCTTTAATGACCGCTCGATCATTCTTAATTATATTTAGTAGTGTATTGATTGATTTATTAGAATTAACATTAATTTTAATTTGACTATTCTTATTTGATATTAGGTTATTATCGTTAGTTTCTATTATTTCTAAGTGTTTATTTAATATTTGTCTGTCCTCTTCGTCCATTATCCCTGATATCCATTTTCCTATTGTCCCTAAGAAGTTAACTAATCCTCGCTTATTTATTGCGTGATGCCCTGATTTTAGCGTGTTTAATTTTTTTATTATTTTTTCTAAGTATTGTAGTAGTAGGTAATATTGTCGATTTTAGGAAACTATGATACACTTGATATTAATTCTTTAAGTACATAATCTAATTGTTGTGTGTCGATAATGTGTAGAGAATAATACTGTGGCAATATGGCATAAGGGAATAACTCTAAAACTAGCATTTTTTCAGGAAAACGTTTTTAAAATTAAGAGTCGCTAAAAATCGTATGAGTTTTTTGAATTCTCGCTTTTCTAAATGATTATTACGGTGTTTTGTAGTTGCTGGATTATTACAAAAAATTTATATGATATGAATTCGAATATGGAGATTTCGAATTTGAAATAATACGTAAAAGGGTATAACTTGTGTTATTCCCTTATGCCATATTGCCACAGAATTATATGATTTCGGTATTGATTGTTCAGTCTATTGTAAAATTGTATATCCTGTTTCGGATTCGATTTTATTAACTTGTAGTTGGGCTTGTGTCAGTGCTGTCATTAGTAGTATGGTTAGTGTTGTTTTCTGTAAATTTCCTCTTTGTGTCGCAATGATTTATAATTTTTTATAGAACCGTGTTCCCTAGTTTCTTCGTATTCTTCTCTGTTTTTATTGCATTTTTCTAATCTTTTACTCTGTGAGGATATTATATCGTTATATATTTCTTCTTTATTGTTTACACCTTCTTCGGCTTTTGTTGGGGTAGTTCTAATATTGTACTGTGATATTGATTATTATAGCTTTTAACGGCTTCTAATATTTGGGTTCTTATTGGATTGGGCTGTTCTAAATTTAAAATTTATAATTTTGCTGTTATTGTATTGTTTAGGTTTTACTAGGTGTAATCCGATGTTTTCCTTATTTAAAAATTCTTTTATGTTAATGTGTTTGAATTCATTATCGGCCACTATATTAGATGGTTTTTTATGATTGATGTATATTTTAAGTTTTTCTATTAGTTGTGTGTGGTTTCTATTTTCTAACGGATAAGCCGTTGCAAATTTTGAAAATTTATCAATGAATATTAGAAATGATTGTCTTTTATTGATATAGGTATCTAGGTGGATGGTTTAATTTTTGTCTGTAGGTATTTCTGTTTTATTGAATTTAGCTTTAATTGGATTCCTATCGTATTTTCCTTGACTACAAATGTCACAGTTATTTGTGGTTTTATTAATAATTATTTTAATATTTTTTCTATAAATTTTAAATTTTAAATTTTAGTATAACGTTATTATACCTGGGTGTTGCTGTTCTTTGTGTTGGATAGATACTATTCTAATTAGCTGATCCTCATTTTCTACGTCCTGAGCGAAATGTCTGCATTTTACAAATTTGATGGTGGGGAATTGTTCGATTATAATATTTGTTGTATGCTATAGAATTCGTGATCTGATATTTGCGTGTAGATGGCTGCTAATTTTCCTGTTAAATTGGTTCGTAATTTACTAACTATTTCCTCTCTGTTCAAACTGGAATTTATGTTTATCCGTTTATTACCTAATACATCTTCTAATTCACTACTGAAGTTTTCTGTAAATATTATTTGGGTTTTAAATCTATTAACTATTGTATCTAAGATTAATATATTGTCGTTTAAATTTTTTTGATGTGAATGTATGGTTGCTCGATTTGATGAATTTTCTAGGTTTTCATTTTCGTTTGTATTGATTTGAAGTTTAGAGTTTCTCTCTTCGTTTAGCTGAAATATTTTGTTAAATTCCTCAATTTCGTTCATCTCGTGGCTATCAGTGTTAATCCTGCTTAGGAAATCTGCTATTTTATTCTCTTTCCCTTTTAAATAGTTTATCTTTATATTGTACTGCCCTAGTGATAATATTCATCTTTGGAGTCTGGGGTTTAGATCTTTTTCTAGATATTTTGTGTGTAGCCATTTCAAAGCTTGATGATCTGTTTTCAGTTCCAACGCTTTTCCGTATATATAAGGCCCAAAATATTTTACTGCCCAAACTACTGTTAGTAGTTCCTTTTCGGTAGTACTATAATTTATTTCATGATTATTTAGTGTTCTACTTGTAAACGCTATAGGATGGTTTTCTTTTAGTAGTACGGCTCCGAGTGCATGTTGGCTTGCATCAGTGTTTAATATGAATGAATTATTAAAATTTGGGTATTTGAGAATAGGATGGAAATTATCTTTAATTGTTCAAAGGCATTTATGTATGAATGGTCGAGTTTATTTACCTTGACGTTCTTTTTGGAATATTGGGTCATAGGTTTAGCTATTCTGGCATAATCTTTTATAAATTTTCTGTAGTATCCCGTAATGCTTAGGAAAGATTTTATCTGTTTTTGAGTTTCGGGAAGTTTTAATTTTGTTATGTCCATTATTTTCTTTAAGTTGAGTTTAACTCCTTCGGTGGTTAGTAAATGTCCTAAATATTCGGTTTCTTTGCAAAAGAAGTTGCATTTATCGATTTGAATTTTTAAGTTGGCTGACCTTAATTTATTGAAAATTTTATTTATGTTTGCTACATGCTCTTGTAGCGAAGAACTAAAAATTAATATGTCATCTAGGTATACCACACATATTTTGTTTATGAAGTCTCTTAGGACTGAATTCATTAATCGTTGGAAAGTTGCTGGGCATTTTTCAATCCGAAAGGCATTCTTACGAATTCGTAGTGACAAAAAGGTATCGAGAAAGCTGTTTTCTTTTGATCTACTTCATTTACTAGTATTTGGTGAAGTCTTTTCGCTAAGTCAATCGTAGTAAAATATTGTGCCCTTCCTAATTTATCTAATATATTTTCGATATTTGGAATTGGGAATTTATCGCTGATTGTTGTTTCGTTAAATTTTCTATAATCCATTACTATTCTCCAATTTTGTTTTATTTGAGTTGTCCATTTTTTTTTGGTACTCTCCATAAAGGTGAGTTATATGGCGAATTTGATTCTTGTATAATTCCTAAATCTAACATTTCTTTTATTTGTAGTTCAATTTCCTTTTCATGGATTTGAGGATAACGATATAGTTTACAATAACTTGGGTTTTCATTTTTTAATTTTATCTCATGTGTAATTTCATGAGGTCAAATGATTACCTTCATTAAAAAATAAATCCCGATTTTTTATTAACATTCGTTTTAAGATTTCTTTTTCTTCTCCACTTAAATGTTCTTTATTTATTTTATGAAAGATTTCCTCTTTTGTATTATTTTTTGATACAAGGTGATTCACTTGTGTAAGATCACTTGGAAATGTGTAATCAACATTTGATTCAAAATAGATAATGTATTTATTAAATACATTAAAAAATTGATAATGAGTGAGTAGTTAGGCTGATTACCTGGTTTCTTATAATTATTATTATCATTTCTTCTAAAATTATTTTCTTTTCTCTTAAAATTTTCAATTTTTTCAAAATTGTTGTTTCTAAACTGGGAAGTGAGATTCCTATTTTTATTCATTCTATATTCATATTTTATTATTTCTTCGGCTAGGTATATTTCTGTTTGACACGATATGTTATCTAATTCAAATAGGTTGGAATCTATTTGTATTTGTACTATTGGGGTTAATTTACTTTTTAATATCAACACTAGTTCTTTATCTATGGAATTGTAAGTGAATATGTCTTCATTGTCATAATCACAAATTTCACTTCTGTTGAAACACAACACATCCCAATTATTGTTGACATCGCTCATCGCATCGCTGAGGAACATCATTAAAATAATTCACAACAAATCAATTTATTAATACTTAACCTTGAACTAGAATTTTTCATTTGTTGTCGCCTGAAATATAGTAAATTTTATCTTGTTAAATTTTTACTTTCTAATCATAAAATATTTAAATACTTAGCTTGTTAACTTTTTATTAACTACATGTTGACGCAACACAGAGCAACACCAGTCAACTCACATCATAACCTGAAAACTACATAAAAGTAAAACAATTTAATATCTTATACACATTTTTTAAACACAAACTTTATTTTATATAATTTTCATTTGTTATACACTAACGCATTTATATAATTATTACATAATATTTGTAACCATTTTGTTGATGTCAGGCTGTTCCGATATCTAAAGTAGAAAATACATTAGTATTAGTTAGATTCATTCACAATATATATTATACACTTTTTGTATTAATTTCTTAATTGCCACTAATTAGTATAGTTTTTTAATTATTTTGTAAACTTATACTAAATTAACTATTTTTGATAAGTACTAATGTCATTCAATTTAGTAAAATCAAAATATTGTCAGCTGTCAACAAACTTTGTAAAAATTACGTCATAAATTATTAGGATGTATTTCTAATTATTATTAAGTTAAGTTACCAATTAATGACTAATCAATTTATATAATTAACTTTTAAATTTGGCGCTGTTTGCCGTGTAAATAATTTTTTGTACATCCTTACATTTATGGCATAATTTATTTTTTGACAAGCAAAATTTAATTTCTTGTTCGTTCTCTTTTTTCTGATCATCGGTGGACGCGACAACATCAACAATTATTATGATCAATTTATAAAAATAAAAATAAATCTGAAATTTGTAAAAGTTTGGAAATTTAATTTAAAAATAAAGACTTTAAAAAAGCTTAGAGTCTCATCATTGGTGTCAGAAGTGGGATCGTATCCCAATAATCATACAAATTTCAAGTTCGCTGATAATTTTTCATCATCCAGTTTCGTTTTGGAAATAACCATTTTGAAGAAATTACAACTCCATTTCAACTTTAATCAGCTCAGCCGTGCTTAGCATTATTAATATACAGTTGGATAACCTCAAATTGGAATTTGGAGTACCTCAACAAATCAGGGAAGTAATTATTGAAATTTATTATTTAAAATCGAAGGTGTGTGAAACTGTAAATTTACGGTGAATACCAATTAAACCCACGTGCGCGTAATAAAAAAAAAAACAGAGACGTTTCTCTCTAATTAAATTAAATTAATCTCGAATAATTTTGATCATAAATTTCGTAATTTAAATCAATTTAATTCAATACAATATTATTAATTGAACATAGTGTTGTGTGTGATTATTTAAAATTATATTAACATGGCTGACGTTAAAATAACTAGATTGCAAAATCAGCGTCAAGTTTTTATCGAGCAAATGGAACGGGCAAAAAAGTTTGTAACGGAGTGTGGTGCAACGGCGTCGTACGCTGAGCTAGATTTACGGTTATTAAACTTAGATAAAACATTCGAAAATATTTGCGTTGCTCAGACTGCTCTAGAAGCTCTTGATCCTTTAGAAATAGGAAAGAAAATTAGATCGGAGTTCGAAGAATCGGATTTCTTTATTAAACCGGCTCTGCAAGTGCTCATGTGCAAACTTAAGAAAGCGGAAAGAACCCCTGCCGATACAAAAGATACTGTTCAGAAGCAAGGTACATCTGTGCGATTGCCTAAAATTGAAATAAAACCATTTTCGGGAGATTATACGAAGTGGTTAGAATTTCATGAAGCTTTTGATACACTTGTTCATCGCAATGAAACGCTAGGAGATGTTTCAAAGTTCCAGTATCTAAGAAATTCGTTAACAAGCAGTGCATCCCGAGTAATAGACTCACTCGAATTAACTGGTCAGAATTATCACGAAGCTATGAAGCTGTTATCAGAGCGGTTCAACAATAAAAAACTCATTTGTTCGGAACATATTAGATCTATTTTTGCACTAAAATCAACTGCGAAACCATCGCCTGAGCAACTTCGTGAACTTATTGATTCTATTAATGCTCATCTACGATCATTAACTTCGTTAGGCCGGCCCACTCAACAATGGGACGATTTAATAGTGCATCTGGTATATACAAAGATTGATCCTGAAACACGTGCAAAATGGGATGACGAATCCCCAGCTGAACGTTTATGCACATTGGAGGAGCTGTTTAAATTTCTAAATCGTCGGTGCCAGAACTTAGAAGGTAGTAATGATTTGAAGCCAATAACGCATGTACCATTAAATAATTCGGGCCAATCGGTTCGTCGGCCGAATACTCGATCTCAATCCGCCTTTGTAACATCATCGAACTTTAAGTGTCTGTACTGTTTACGGCCAAATCATATGATATATCGATGTCGGAAGTTTTTAAATAGTTCAATAGATGATAGAATTCAAGAAATCAATAGGCTCAATATATGTTCCAACTGCTTAAAATCGGGTCATACAACGCTCTCGTGTCCATCAAAGGCGTCATGTTTTAAATGCAATGCGAAACATCACACTTTTTTACACGTTGACAACGCACGCCATACCCAATCTCATAGTGAACCATTAAATAAGGCTAGTGATATGAAAGATACACAAATTGTAAATCAAACTTCAATCAAAGCCGAATCTGTGTCATTACATACCATAGCCGAAACCATTGATTCTTGCTCAACAAATAATACTTCTAATGGTTATGTTTATTTAGCGACGGCTGTAATTAAGGTGTTAAATAAGGACGGATCAGCAGTAATGGGCCGAGCATTATTGGACTCAGCATCGCAGTTAAATTTTATTACGCAGTCATTTGGGGCACAACTAAATTTAAAATACGAAAGAAGCCAAACACCTGTCTGCGGGATCGGAAGCTCAACAGTAGCATGTCAGTCGCAAACATTTGTGACAATTCAATCATGTATTAATTCATTTTCAACCGAATTGCAAGTACACGTATTGCCCAAAATAACCGATAAACAGCCGGCACTGAGAATGAACACATCATCGTGGCAAATTCCTAGCAATATTCAGCTGGCGGATCCACATTTCAATGCTCCTCAGAAGATTGACATGCTAATTGGAGCACAGTTATTTTTTAATTTACTTTCAGTAGGTCAAATCAAAATGTCTGATGATTTACCTGTATTACAAAATACCGTCTTAGGTTGGGTAATTTCTGGAAGATCAACAATAAACGCACCACAGGCGTACATCTGTAACGTTGCAACGACTGACGATGCCGACGAACAAGATACAAACAAGTTTCTTCAGAGATTCTGGGAAATAGAGACCTGTGAACCAGCCGTTTCTACTTTAACTCCTGAGGAAGAAGACTGTGAACAGCACTTCAACGACACTGTTGCCCGAGATGCAGAAGGTAAATTTATTGTTTCATTACCATTATTAAAGTCACAGTCGAATTTAGGTAATTCCCGTACTATGGCTGAAAAACGTTTCTTCAGCTTAGAAGCGCGGCTAAACAAAAATATTCCCTTGAAGCAGGAATATAGTCAATTTCTCGACGAATATAAAACTCTTGGACACATGAGAGCTATTAACGAAGAAGATATTGCTGACCATCATTATTATATGCCGCACCACTGTGTCTTGAAGCCAGACAGCACATCAACAAAACTCCGCGTCGTTTTCGATGCGTCGGCCAAAACTTCTTCGGGTATATCATTAAATGATATATTAATGGTCGGACCCGTGGTCCAACAAGACATTTTATCTATTTTATTGCGATTCCGGACTCATTCAATCGTATTTAGTGCAGATATTGTTAAAATGTATCGCCAGATAAGGGTAACCGAAAACGATGCACACCTTCAATATATCCTATGGCGAAATACAAAGGATGACCAGTTAACTACTTTTCAATTGCAAACGGTCACGTATGGTACGGCGTCCGCGCCATATTTAGCAACGAAGTGCTTGCAGCGGCTTGCACAAGATGAAGCAAACAATTATCCGCGGGCGAGTGAAGTGATTCGTAGGGACGTATACGTAGATGATGTGCTAACCGGGTCAAATTCATTGGAGGATGCAATGTGCGTAAAAACTCAAATCATCGACATGCTAAGCACGGCTGGAATGGAACTAAAGAAATGGTGTTCAAACCATCCAACTTTATTATCAGATATTCCAACTGAAAGTCGCGAAAAATTACTAAGTCTTGATGACGGCGATGCCATCAAAACCTTAGGCTTATTTTGGCAACCTCATTTCGATCAGTTTCGTTTTAACGTGAAACTGATAGACAACACAAACCGTATAACCAAACGTACGGTCTTAGCAGACATTGCAAGGATTTTCGATCCCCTTGGGTTAACCGGACCAGTCATAATACTTGCAAAAATTTTCATGCAACAATTGTGGCTATTAAAACAAGATTGGGACGCAGCTTTACCACAAAACTTACATACAAAATGGCACAATTTCAGAACGAGTTTACAGCTGCTTAATAATCTTCGCATAGATCGGTGGATATTTTCAGATGCAGAAACGAAATCAATTCAGCTACATGGATACGCCGATGCTAGCGAGAAGGCTTACGGATGTGCTATTTATATACGTAGTGTTAACATGAATGATGTCGTCACAGTGAAATTAATGTGCGCTAAGTCAAAGGTAGCGCCTTTGAAAACCACCACATTGCCCAGATTAGAATTGTGTGCAGCGCAATTACTAGCACAAACTATTGCTAAAATTGAACCGATTCTCAATCTTACTATTGCCAAGAAATTTTATTGGACGGATTCGAAAATCGTACTGTCTTGGATCGAGGGTCATCCATCATATTGGAAAACATTTGTCGCCAATCGAGTGGCGAATATCCAAAATATCAGCTCAACAGACGAATGGAATCACGTTGATTCCAAAAACAATGCGGCTGATATTATTTCTCGTGGAGTCATGCCGGAAGAATTTAGCAAGGTGTCAATTTGGTTTAATGGTCCGGAGTATTTGCTAATGCCTGAAGAGTCCTGGAATTTAAACAAATCTTGGTGCGAATTAGATAGTCCAGAACGAAAACTTCAAAAATGGGTACTTACGACAGTGCAAGATGACAACGAATGCCTACTACAGCGCATCAAATTTAAAAATAGTTTTATCTCTCTTCGGAACGTCGTGGCATATATTCTGCGATTTTTACACAACACACAAGGAAGAAATAGAGATACTCGTAAATTTGGACATCTGAGTCAAGAAGAGCTGAACGTTGCACTACGGTCTATCATAAGACTAGTTCAAAGAATAGAATTTCCGAGTGAACTAGCGATGCTTGAATCTAAGAAGCCACTTCAAAACAAAAGTCAGCTAAACAGCTTATCCATTTTTCTAGATGACGAAAACGTAATTAGAGTTGGCGGGCGACTACAACATTCCGCAATTCCTTATAGTTCCAAACACCCGATCCTGTTACCATTCAAGCATTTTTTTACACTTACCCTCCTAAATTACCTTCATATAAAACATTTGCATGCAGGTTTCTCATATTTAAACATCTCAAATGATTAATCAGCACGTTTAACACAATGAATCGTATCTGAAATCAGATTCAAACCGCATCGCACACATTATGTATGACCAATCCAATCTACAATTACCCAACTATACTTCGAATTGATAGATTATTTCCCGATTGGTTTTCATCAATCCATCAAACGTGTATTAAATGTATGTATAGTATATAAGAAAATATTATTTTCTTATATAAACACAATTGAAATAATACAAAACAGTACCAATAACAAAAACTATAAAGAAAAGCTTTCAAGATTTTCACCTCTCCAATATTATTTATGTATTTATATACCGTTCAAAGCAATTTTGTCCAACAACACACAGCCCCAGCACACAAGAGAAACACGATGAAAATTCGATACAACTTTGTAATCCACATTTTATTGTTGTGCAAAGAATGAAAAGAAAATCGAGCGAACAACAACAACAACAATCTACTGTAACATTACAACTTGTTCGGGTACATTAAGATAAGTTACATTATATTGATTGCCGAGAGGGATGCAATGACTACATGTAGTTGTGTATATAGAGTATAGTGACATCTACTACACTATTTAACTGGTCTGCATTTTTATTTTTTATTTATTTGTTTTGTTTGTAAAATTGTCGTAATGGCACTGGGGGATGTATAATACATGTATGTGATGGGGTACATGCTTAATAAACGCCATGTATAAGTTTATCCATCCCCCTTATATGTATGTACATTACATACTCACATTGAATGAGAAAATCAAATATCATCAGGAACCACCAGCACATGAAATATAAAGAAGAAATACAAAACCAAACAGGAACAACAACAAAATATTGCAATTGGAATGATGAAAGGAAGTACATACAAGGAAAATGGATATCGATGGTGAATAAATGAAAATGGGAAATTTATTTGAGTTTTTACTGTCGAATCGTGCTTCTTTTGTGGTGGTCCAAAGTAAAAATAAAAAAATCGAAAAAATAAGAAATCGTCATAAAAATGGAAAATCATCTTTATGTTTATATGGATTAACAGTTTTTTGTGTACATACATATCTACCTTTTTTTTGTTGCTGTTGTTTGAAAAATTGAAAAATATTGTATGTACACTGTGCGGCTGTAAAGGATATAAACGATGGCAAAATGTTTAATTGTATTTTGTTATGATGATGAGAAATAAAATCTATTTGTAATCAAGATAAAATATTTTGTTTTGTTTTTGCTAGGGGACGAGAGTAGGTACAAGACAGGGGTGGTCGCTGAAATATTCCTGAACATGTATTATTTGTTTAGTCCTAACGTTAGGTTAAAAGAGTATTAAAGTATATTGCCGCAATGCAAACAAATATGTTGAACCAAACCAGGCAAATTAATTTAATGCAGTGAAGGGGGTTTAGGTTTGCTGAGATGTCCAGCGACCACCACCTCGTAGTAAAGACAATTTTCGACTTCCTCTCTAGTAACTCTGGATAAGTAATTTTAATTGGGCATAGTCAATCACCCGCGTTATCCATTTGAAATCCACTTATCTATTAATTGTTAGCTCGAAGAAAGTCATATAAAAATTAATCATTAAACAATAAATATTAAACATTAAATATTAAACCTTAAACATTAAATACTAAATATTAAACAACAAACATAAGTAAACAATATTCATTAAACATTAAAAATTAAACATTAACGATAAACAAAAAAACATTAAATATAAAATATTTAACATTAAATATAAAACATTTAACATTTAACATTAACATTTAACTTTAACATTTAACATTTAACATTTAACATTTAACATTAACATTTAACATTTAACATTTAACATTTAACATTTAACATTTAACATTTAACATTTAACATTTAACATTTAACATTTAACATTTAACATTTAACATTTAACATTTAACATTTAACATTTAACATTTAACATTTAACATTTAACATTTAACATTTAACATTTAACATTTAACATTTAACATTTAACATTTAACATTTAACATTTAACATTTAACATTTAACATTTAACATTTAACATTTAACATTTAACATTTAACATTTAACATTTAACATTTAACATTTAACATTTAACATTTAACATTTAACATTTAACATTTAACATTAACATTTAACATTTGACATTAAACGTTAAACGATAAACAATAATCATTAACCATTACACATTAAACATTAAACAATTAACAATTAACAATTAACAATAAACTTTAAACTTAAACTTTAAACTTTAAACTTTAAACTTTAAACTTTAAACTTTAAACTTTAAACTTTAAACTTTAAACTTTAAACTTTAAACTTTAACTTTAAACTTTAAACTTTAAACTTTAAACTTTAAACTTTAAACTTTAAACTTTAAACTTTAAACTTTAAACTTTAAACTTTAAACTTTAAACTTTAAACTTTAAACTTTAAACTTTAAACTTTAAACTTTAAACTTTAAACTTTAAACTTTAAACTTTAAACTTTAAACTTTAAACTTTAAACTTTAAACTTTAAACTTTAAACTTTAAACTTTAAACTTTAAACTTTAAACTTTAAACTTTAAACTTTAAACTTTAAACTTTAAACTTTAAACTTTAAACTTTAAACTTTAAACTTTAAACTTTAAACTTTAAACTTTAAACTTTAAACTTTAAACTTTAAACTTTAAACTTTAAACTTTAAACTTTAAACTTTAAACTTTAAACTTTAAACTTTAAACTTTAAACTTTAAACTTTAAACTTTAAACTTTAAACTTTAAACTTTAAACTTTAAACTTTAAACTTTAAACTTTAAACTTTAAACTTTAAACTTTAAACTTTAAACTTTAAACTTTAAACTTTAAACTTTAAACTTTAAACTTTAAACTTTAAACTTTAAACTTTAAACTTTAAACTTTAAACTTTAAACTTTAAACTTTAAACTTTAAACTTTAAACTTTAAACTTTAAACTTTAAACTTTAAACTTTAAACTTTAAACTTTAAACTTTAAACTTTAAACTTTAAACTTTAAACTTTAAACTTTAAACTTTAAACTTTAAACTTTAAACTTTAAACTTTAAACTTTAAACTTTAAACTTTAAACTTTAAACTTTAAACTTTAAACTTTAAACTTTAAACTTTAAACTTTAAACTTTAAACTTTAAACTTTAAACTTTAAACTTTAAACTTTAAACTTTAAACTTTAAACTTTAAACTTTAAACTTTAAACTTTAAACTTTAAACTTTAAACTTTAAACTTTAAACTTTAAACTTTAAACTTTAAACTTTAAACTTTAAACTTTAAACTTTAAACTTTAAACTTTAAACTTTAAACTTTAAATTTTAAATTTTAAACTTTAAACTTTAAACTTACTTAAACTTTAAACTTTAAACTTTAAACTTTAAACTTTAAACTTTAAACTTTAAACTTTAAACTTTAAACTTTAAACTTTAAACTTTAAACTTTTAAACTTTAAACTTTAAACTTTAAACTTTAAACTTTAAACTTTAAACTTTAAACTTTAAACTTTAAACTTTAAACTTTAAACTTTAAACTTTAAACTTTAAACTTTAAACTTTAAACTTTAAACTTTAAACTTTAAACTTTAAACTTTAAACTTTAAACTTTAAACTTTAAACTTTAAACTTTAAACTTTAAACTTTAAACTTTAAACTTTAAACTTTAAACTTTAAACTTTAAACTTTAAACTTTAAACTTTAAACTTTAAACTTTAAACTTTAAACTTTAAACTTTAAACTTTAAACTTTAAACTTTAAACTTTAAACTTTAAACTTTAAACTTTAAACTTTAAACTTTAAACTTTAAACTTTAAACTTTAAACTTTAAACTTTAAACTTTAAACTTTAAACTTTAAACTTTAAACTTTAAACTTTAAACTTTAAACTTTAAACTTTAAACTTTAAACTTTAAACTTTAAACTTTAAACTTTAAACTTTAAACTTTAAACTTTAAACTTTAAACTTTAAACTTTAAACTTTAAACTTTAAACTTTAAACTTTAAACTTTAAACTTTAAACTTTAAACTTTAAACTTTAAACTTTAAACTTTAAACTTTAAACTTTAAACTTTAAACTTTAAACTTTAAACTTTAAACTTTAAACTTTAAACTTTAAACTTTAAACTTTAAACTTTAAACTTTAAACTTTAAACTTTAAACTTTAAACTTTAAACTTTAAACTTTAAACTTTAAACTTTAAACTTTAAACTTTAAACTTTAAACTTTAAACTTTAAACTTTAAACTTTAAACTTTAAACTTTAAACTTTAAACTTTAAACTTTAAACTTTAAACTTTAAACTTTAAACTTTAAACTTTAAACTTTAAACATTCAACATTCAACATTCAACATTCAACATTCAACATTCAACATTAAATATTAAACATTAAACATTAAACTTGCAACAATAAACAGTTGTCAATAAACATTAAACATTGAACATTAAACATTAAACATTAAACTTGCAACAATAAACATTAAACAATAAACAGTTGTCAATAAACATTAAACATTGAACATTAAACATTAAACAATAAACTATAAACAATGAACATTAAACTATAAATATTAAATATTAAACAATAAACAATAAATATTAAACGTTAAACATTAAACAATAAACATTAAACATTGTGGGGAAGTGAGATGCCGCCAAGTTTGAAGATGCTGTAGTGGTTGATTAGGTGAACAGCTACAAACACTTCTTTGTTTTTCTGCAGTTCACATTTTTTGTTGCAGAGAATTATGCTGGATAGAAAATTAAACTCGATTGAATTAAATCGAGAAATTTGTAAGGATCAATCTTTGATCCTATTGAAATTTTGTGTTGTACAGTTGATGAATATCTAGCCTTATTTAACTACTGGTCTTGACATTCCTAAAGCATCAAATCTCTTGGCTAGGTTTGATAAATTATTCGCCTAGTTAGCCGATAGGGGCCTATACTGCCGATAGGGGATGGAAACCATTCGTATGGAACGAAGTTTTAAAATAATAAAAAAAAATATTATAGAACTATTAAAGTGATTTAAGGAGATCCACCGGACACAGTCCTTTCTTTCGTGGAACTATCGGTATTATGAATACATAATGATGCGATAAGGTTATGTAATTCGACGTGCAATTGAGTTTTCACAAAACTACAAATTCTGGTAGTGATATTTTTGATGGTAAGTTTAGTTTAGTAATGTAAGCTTAAATTTATTTATGTAACTCATTCTCAGCAACTTATCTCATTCACTGTTAAATCGAAACATTATAATCTATGCCATAAATTTGAAACAATCCAAAATTACGACCAATCTACTAAATATTTATGTACTATGGACTGGTGATGTACATGTATTAGGCAATATTCAAAATAAATTAAAAATATCATCAATTAAAAATCAAATCATCTATAAATTTATACACCAATAGCCTAATATTCGTCAATCATCCATCAATTAAGTCCATCCATCAAAATTTATATACACACAACACCAAAATAAAAAATAAAAATTGAAAATTTCCCAGTACCTACCAATAACAAACTAACGACTGGAGACTATATAGCATAAATACAAAACACTAACAATATTTTCCACACACAAAAACCTTACAAAACATAACAATTTCTAAACCAAACAAATACACAAAATAACCCACAGGAAAATACAAAAAAAAATGGATACACACACAAACATACATATAACAACATACAACAGGAAAAAGAAGTAAAAACTCATTTTCCATCGACATGGCAAAAAAAAAAAAAAAAAAAAAAAAATCCGAACCACAGAAAAATGTTTTCACACAAGAAACAAACAAAAAAAAATGTTTTGTGTAACATCATATCCAATATGCGGATATGGATGGAGTAGGACGAGAGATGAGTTGAGTTGGTGATGTACTCTAGAAATTTGTCGTATATGATAATCTAGGAAAAAGAAGCACAAAAAAATTATTTACGTACTACACAGATGAATTCATACATCCATCATATATCAAATTCGTTGGCAAATTGAAAATCTATAAATTTCCCAAAATCTCTATCACTATATTTAATTCTGTCACCCTTCTTTTGATTGTGTGTGTGTGTGTATGTGTTGATTTTCAAATTTTGCCGAAATAATAAAAAAAAAAAAAAATTGGTATAAAAAGAGTCAAATGGTATAAAATAAAAAATAGAAAATCTATTTTCCTCTTGAGATGAATATTTTCTTCTTTTTATATGGTAAGTTCTTATCTCATAGCATTTTTTTTTTATTCTGGCACACAGCAGCTATATAGATATTATAAGGATTTTTGTCTGTTTGCATTTAAAATTGATATTGGTGAGGATTTGAATCTTGAATAATAAAACAGATTTCCAGTCAATTTTCAACAAATTTTCCAAATATACGAAGTATATCATAAAAAAAAAACTGATGGAGGAAAGCAACAAACGAAGTATTAAGTTTTGTATAGGGAAAACATGTAAATAGAGACACTATGTACGATGACAGTGACAGATTGATGATGAAGGTTAATAATCCCTTGTAGGTCAAAATGTCTATTTGTAAATTAAGACCAAGATTTTATTCATAAAAATTAAAATTTCTAACATGTTGGTAAATTGAACACAGTTATGATTGTCCGAACTCCGAACATTTCGGCGCTTGATAGTATTTTTTGATAGTAATAAATAAGGTTAGTTCTGATTTATATTTTGAGATAATTGGCATTAAAAGCGTGTTTCTTAGAAATGTCCCTACAATCTTGAGGGCTCAATCTGATAATCTGAAGATAATTGAATTAGTCCAAAACAGTTAAACAACTGGCAAAGAAAAGTGAATAACTTGTTTTCAAACGATAAGTTTAGTTTCAACACATGGTAACAAAACTTCTGGAATTGGTTGAATGTCAGTTTCAGGGATACGTAAATATTTTCACTTTTCTTATAATTCCAACCAGAAGGCAAATTTTCGCGTCGTTTGCAAAAGACGTTTCGAATAAGGCTATACGTAACGGGAAGTAATCTGACTCTCTTAAAGGAAAATGATTATTCTAAAATTGAACCAATTGTGATTGAAACTTTAGGGTATTTTGAAGATGATCTTGATTTAACGGGAAAGATAGAAGTGGAAACACAGATAAACGAATGTCTATGCAAAAACATAATCCGAAGTAGCATCCAGTCCAATCGTCTTATAGTCAATAAAGAGATGGTATACCAAACGAATTTGTGTTGATTACCGAAAATTGAACAGAATAGTTGTTATGGATCGTTATTTTTGCCATTAATAGAGGAGCAACTAGTTCCATTGGCAGACGAAAGCAGAAAATTCACCGCGTTTGTTACTCATTTGCGGTAATATTAATATAATAGAGTGCCGTTTGGATTGTGTAGGCGACCAAGACGATATTTACGGAGTAAGTGATACAGAGAATGGAGGCGCAAAAATTCTAGCCACTGTGAAGAGAATTACTCCACAAACGACATTGGCCATATTTTAATGATAATTGGTGTACCAAGAGAAAGGAAACCCTTTCCAGTTCCACTGAATATCCAAACAAATTATATAAACATGTTAATAACGTCTTGAAAAGATTTATAAACTGTACCTAACAGAGTAGCATTACCAAAACGCAAATGGCCAAGACGCAAGAAGAGAATCGTAGGAATATGCATGAAAGGTGGAAAAATCTAGGACGTATTAAATTGGAGATCTAGTAGATATAAAGAGAACGCAGCTTGGTGGTGGTATCAAATTACTTTTGAAATACCTTGGTCCATACAAAGTAACAGAAGTTGGACAAAATGTGAGATACAAGATGAACAAACACCTGAGATGAAAAATGTCTGTTAATCTCGATCGTTTCTTAGAAATGCCCCGAGTTACCCTGCAGAAAGTCAATTAGGGAAAGAATATTACAGTGGTCTTGTTGAGATGATGGTAACGTAACCATGATCTGTAATCGCTATTCCAGCTTTTTCTATTCGAAAAACGCGATTTTCTTGAGAAAATCCTAGAAACCAAAATGGCCTCAATACAAAATTGGTGTACGGTCTAAGCCATCCAGAATATATTTAAATTTAGGAAAAATAGGGGATTATGATCTACTAAGTTGGCATAGGGTTTCCGTAACAATTTCCAGCTCTGGATAAAATAGAGGTTTACAGGTGTATTCTGACGCACAGTCACAGACTAAAAAATCGTCTTATGTAAGACTTTTTTTTTTATTTTAGTACTCGCGTCTTAGTTAAAACCTAATTGGTATTCTGCACGTAGTCACCCCTGTCATTTATCTTAAAACACGGTGCTACGTAGTATCGACAAATTTAACGGTCTTAAGCTTCATAATTTGGTATTTCTTGAATAAAAATGTGCCGTGAAATTTTCTAGAGTTTAAGCAAACGTTATGTTCGTTGATATGTTATATTAAACAAATATATTTTTTCTTTAGAGCAAGTCGATGAGAACACATCCGGTACTTAAGGGATATGGTCAATCCTTTCGAAATAGATGAAAGCGTGTTTAGGACATATTTCTGCCTTCCAAAAGTAATCGCCGAGAGGTTAATCGAAGAGCTGGAACCACACAACAATGAGTCATCGGTTATTCCATTCGCGTTTGGGGTATGTTTTAGCATAATGTTATTATACATTCAAAATTATATAAATAAATTCATAGGTATTGGGCTAGACAATCGATACTCAGATAAGCAGATAAGCAGTCATTTTTTTCGAATTTGCTAGAAATGTAGCAACCCAATTTGTTGCTGAATATCAAAAAATTGTATACCCGATATTTTTCACGGTTAAAATCCATAATATTCAGTCGTAGGCATAATTGGCTAATAGGAGAATTGGCTAATGGTATCCTTTAAAGCCCTGGCTCCTGACGCCGTATGCACAACCAGGTACCCAACAAGAGCGGAAATTCAAAAGAATTCAAATAAATGCGAGAAATTCGGTGAAAAGGGCCTTTGGTATCCTAAAAAACCGTTTCCGATCCCTACATAAATGCCGCATATTACACTACAGTCCGGATAAAGCGGCTATAATTGTTTATACGTGTGCAATACTGCACAATTTATTAATTGACTGTGGTTTTGATGATGAGCAAGATGATTCTGTCGAGTATGATGAAGAAAGAATTAGAAATGATTACGCAAATCCTTTGTAATTTTAATTCAAATTTTTATTCAATTTAAAGTTAAATACAATTAAATTACCATGAGAAACTATAAATACTAGCGTTTCCGTTTTATTTGTTGTGCCTTACACATACATGGTTTCGGCCATTCTGGTCATAGCATCGGCGTTTTGCTTGTCGATTTTTAGACAGTCTTCAGCCATTTTTGTTTCGTGCTGTACACGCTCCTCTGCCAACTTCGTAATTTCTGGACACATTCGTTCACAGCTGTTGAGGATGAAGAATCATTTCTTTTTCGGGTGTGAGCTATATTTTTAATCGAGGTGGTTGGCGTTGGCTACTTTCCACCACATCACAAATTTCCACCGCACTTGATAATTCGTCGTTCTTGGAAAAAAAAAGAATTAATTAAATTTTACCATATGGGTAAAGTCATCTAAATAAATTTTACAACGGCAATGAATACTTACAGTAAACCCATGACTGGCACGGAATTATCTCCCCTGATCGCAATTACATCAAAATTGAGAGGACCCTTTCTTCGAATGCCGATGCTGAACTGTTGTGGTGTTACGCTCATTGCCATCAGTCGTGAGTTCTTTTTTCGCAATCTTGATTGTAGCTGATTTTTCCAGTGATTCAGAGACTGAAAGTTATTTAAGAAACAATGAAGTACAAAACTCCAGTAAAATCAAATAACACACTATAAACCGTCTTCCATTCATTAGATTTTTTTTTTCGGTCCTTTTAAAGAATTTATCTTGCCGGTTATTTCCTCCCATTTCTCATCCAAATATTTCGAGTTTTCTGGAGTATTTTCCCGGCTAAAAATTGGGGATTTTCCTCCAAATATTTCCAATTGCTCGGGCGTGGTACGAGCGGCTCCTCTTTGACGTGGAATATTCATTATCATTTAACAATTTATTATTTATTAATTCATCAAAGCGATTTACAAAGGAAACACAAAACTGAATAAATATTTGAACTTTGAAAAAAGACAAAAAGAAATAAGTTTGACAGGTCTACGCATTTTTTGTAGAGTTTTTAGTACAGAAGTTTAAGAGTATCACCACCAGAATACCAATTAATACTTTCGTCTTAAAAAAAAAAAAATTACAAAATGGGTCTTAGCTAAAACAGCCTTAAAAGTCTTAACGTCAGAATTGGACTCTTAGGGTATTTAGAACAACTTGATGCATACAACATGTTTGATACGATCTCATACAATATATATCGAATGTTATGAATATATGGTGTATTTACAAAGTTGGAATAGCGTTTAGGCCATCCGAAACAATTTCCAGTTTAGGAAAAATTGAGGATTTGGAGTTTGAGGAACTGATTTTCCGCATGATAATTTTTCAACTGAATACAAACAATGATAAAACGGTTTTGGCTTGTATCGATTCACCCAACTCACCACCACACCAAACAAGTTTCCACTTGCAATGTATGGGTCTACAACATTTTTGGTTTCCAATAAAATTCGATTTTTTTATGTGCCAAAGAATATAAAAAAAATTGATCTCCATTTCATGTGGTGAAAAATAAGAAATAATCAAGCGAGTTTACTCAGTTTACATATTGTAGTCTGAAATTTGAAGTTACCGTAAAAAGATGGAAAAGATTAATTGACGCGATTTTATAATTTGTTTTGATGAAAACGGCTTCATAGTTCGTACTGAATGAAAATGAGTGTGTATTTACCTGGAAAATGAAGAAAGTAAGACATACATAATTTGGAAAATTAAAAATATTTAACATCCATTATAGATAAGATAATATTTTTTAATAGGCGGTATCGTATAAAATATAACCAATAATGATTTATGAAAATGGCGTCTTGTTTTTGTTTATATCTCATTTTGACGTTTGCATGTGTTCGTGAAAGTATATGATTAAATCTACCAAAATATTGCGATTTTTTTAAAAGGATCCGGATCAAATAAAAATCATTTTTCTCGAATGAATATGCAAAAGTCATTTTCTTGAATTCAACGGATCATAAAAAATTGATTTATAGAAAATTTTATTTATTTATTGATCAATTTATTGAAAATAGCAATGCCATTACCATCAACTAGCTTACCTATAAAAGATTATGAACACTTTAAATCGCTGAATCTTGCTGACCCCAATTATAACCAAACCAGCAATATTGACGTATTAATCGGAGCGGAAGACTTCTTCGATGTTATCACCGATGGCAAAATATCCGGGAGTTCTGGATCACTGATTACTCAGAGTAGTATCTTCGGATGGGTCGTATAGTTGGCAATATTACCGAAAACAATCAGAATTGTTTTTTTAATGTTACCATGCTCTCCGAGATAAACATAATTTCTTCGTTACAAAAATTCTGGGAAATCGAAAAATAGTTATGCGAAAACCATTTCGAGCAAACCCACCAACGATCATCAAATGGCAGATTTAAAGTTGGTCTACCCACTGGTTGGTGGAGCCCACTATGGATGACCCGTATATATCATTCATGCGGGAATATATTTCTCTAGGTCATACGAAACCTGAGGAAATTCCTGTTGATGATAATAAATCATTTTATTTACCGCACTACGCCGTAACAAAACAGTCAACCACCAAGTTGCTAGTAGTGTTTGATGCCTCCTAAAAATCAACGAGCTAATATTCCTTGGACGACACTTTGCTGGTAGGACCAACGGTGCAACATTCATTATATTCAATTTTATTGCTTTTTAGGAGACATTGTATTGTATTCGCAGCGGATATAGAAAAAATACACCACCAAATCTATGTCAATCAAACTGATATTGACTACCAACAAATTGTGTGGCGTGAAAATGTACTATCTCCAATACAACATTAGCTTCTCTTAACCGTAACGCATGGAACTGCGTCGGCCCCCTACCTAGCCAACGAAAACTTTAGCGCCTTAATAGTTATTCGAGAAGATGTGTACATCGATGACGTTATGTCCGGATCAAACACGGGACAAGAAGCTAATACATTGAAATACCAAATTATTGAAATACTAACTTCTGCAGGATTCCGTCTTTGAAAATGGATGTCAAATTGTCAGCCATTACTAAACTCGATCCCATCGGAGAATCAAGAACCGCTATCATTTGAAATTCACGAGGGGAAACAATCCGTAAAATTGCTGGGGCTAGAGTGGAATCCAAAGATGGACAGTTTTCATTTCAAGGTTCTGATTGATCCAAATCTATCAACAACGTAGAGGGAAATGTTATCGGAAGCCTCGAAGATTATGGTCAAAACTCTATTTCAATCGTTGTGGTTAATAAACTTGCTATGGGGTGATCCGTTACCGGCCAATATCTCCAAAAGATGGACTGCTTTTAGAACGGAGTTTAAGCATATCGAACAAATTTCGATACCACGATGGCTACACATTAACACGTTAGATTATCAATTACACGGATTTTCCGACGCATCGGAAGCAGCATATTTGTCAGTGATTTACACTAGATGCAGAGATATAAACGGGAACTTAGTAACCAACATTGTTACCGCCAAAACTAAAGTGACACCGATCAAGCCCATATCGATTCCTCGTTTAGAGTTGTGTGCTGCTCTTCTTCTGACCAAATTGATGAAAACTGTTGTAGCCTACCTGAATTCTGAGATTCCGTGGCTTATTCTGTGGTTTATTATTTTTTATTCAATATTAAATTTTCCCTTATTCAGAATTTCACCCGAGCTAAAAAAATTGAATTCGCGCAACATTATATGTATATGTTTCGAGTTTATTACGCAAGATCGAAATTAATTCTCGGAAATATTACAGAATTAAGGTCAAAAGCTCCATACAAATTTGGCGAGTTTAATTCCTCCGGCCCTATTTCGCGGAGCCGGGCTTACAAATGTGTTTCCAGTTGGCCGGAAAGTAGGTTGTTCGAAATTTATTTTACCGTTCCTGCTCTGTTTGTAATCGCTGTTTGGTACTTTTATGTTTTACCATTCTACAAGCATCAAAACAATCATCTTGATCGGCTGTTGTAAATCTCAACGATGTTTGATATTGCCCTGGCCCAGCTGATCATATACTCTACTACTTAGATATATTCCTTGTAATTGCTGTTTGACAATTTTTTACTTTACCATTATACAAGGACGAAATCAAACAAAATTGAAATTAATAAATCTACTTTTCCACGATGATATGAAGTTGCGGAAAAGAGCTAAAAGGAAGAAGAAGCGAACAAACAGTCAATGTCTGTGAATACAGTTCAAGTTGAGAACATAACAGTTTTTCGATTTTATGAGAAGAGAAAAGAGGAAGAGAGAAGTACAAAATGTTGCCATCTTACTTTGGTAAAAGTTATTCCTATCCGGATAGGAATGAAATTTTGCCCAAAGTAAGAGCAATTCTAAGAAGAGAATTTTTCTATTCCTTCTTCTCAGCGGAATGAAACTCTTCATTCCGGAATGAAAATATACGGCATTGTTGTTGTAAAATTGCCAAAGTAAGACTACATGTATGAAGAGAGTTACCTCGATTTGCTTTATAGCATATATAGAATCATATATCTAGGTCTTTTTATTTCCAAGCAAATAGTAGTCAACTAGGTTTCGTGAAACCCATAGCTTGAAACACTTAAGCTATAGAACTAGTTGTTGTACGGTGTCAAACGTTGCTGTTGCAGACATTTCAGAATCACTTGTATCTTGTCTTAAATTGGAATACGTCGAACGTATATCATAATACGTTGAATGAAACAAAGCGGTAACCCAATTTATTACAAAAAATGGTTGCATATTTCCTATCTCACTTAGCTAGACGCTTTTGAAAAGTTTTTGTATTCCCCCTCTCTCTTTAAAATCCCCTTAGACAGTTTAAAAATGTTTAAAAAGAAGGATAATGAGCGAGTCCGAGCTCCACTCGTCTAAGCTTAACGTTTTTTTGATTTGAGTAAGTCTCCGTTAGTATTTGGTTCAACTAGGATGTATTAGGATAAAATCTAAGTCGTCCTAAATAATATTTATTCGGAGAGCATTTCGGTTAAATGTTCTACTAGCTGTAGCGCTTGGTATATAGAACTCATTGGTTCATCAAATAATTCCCCAAAAAGACGAAAAAACATGTTGAGAAGATAGTTATTAATAGAAACAAAAAGACAATATTATATCCAACTTTTATCATTGAAATATATGTAACCTTTCAACTATTCAACTTTTAATTATTTTAATTATACATTTTTGTTGTCTGTGGAAAATTTCCAGTCAAAATTAGAAACATTTCTAATTATAATTTTTTGTATAAACTCAAAACAACATTTAAATGATAACATTAACACAAATGAAAAACTGTAAACATACAGAAATGTTTTGCAAACTACAATATTCCAACAGAAACTTAACTTTCAAAAGTGTTAACATTCTTATTATTCAGAATACTTTTTCCCCTCCTAAAAACTGAAATTTTCCGTTTGGTCATGGTATATAAAAACACTTTAAACTCCTGCCTAGTTTGATCACCTAAATTTAGTCATTCAGTTTGAGTTCTCCGTTACTCGCCTTAATCCAATGCTCACTTTAATAATCATTTGCAAAAAAAAATAAAAAATATAAAATTCCAACACAAAACATATTGTCACAAACCACAAGTATTTGCATCAAGAAATTTTTACCTCATTGCCACATTAAATTATACAAAACAAAATATTTCTTCCTTATCCACCCCCCTAAAAACTCAGTCCTCCGGCACTTAAAGACCAAAATCATAAATTGTATGCAGAAGAAAATTACTATCACCTCGGGTGTATTGTACCATCATACCCCATCCCTTTTCCCCCAAGACCTCAAACCAATAATTCGTAACCGTAAAGTTATTTCGTCTGTACAACTTTTCAACTTTTTTTAGTATTTTGTGTTCTGTTTAATGTTTTGTCTAGTTCTGATGATTTTACCATGTTGATAAACAAAATATAAACAGAAAAAAAATGTAATTAAATGACAATACATGATGATGATGATGATGGTAATAATTATAATAATTGTGTATGATGATGATCATCATTATTATGATTATTTTAATTTAAAAAATTGTTTGCAAAACTTTTCGACAAAACGCAGACAGATAATAGAATAATAGAGACAAACATTTAGAAATGGATAATAGTTTGAGAATAGACAAAACACTTTAAACTATTTATAGTTGTTGTGTTGATATTATTTTTATATTTTAAAAACTATTATTATTTTACCGGTCTTCTATTTGTGTATATAATGGCAAAATAAAAGGGAAGGGATGGGATTTTTATCTTTTTATTAAGATTGCTATTAACAAATATTAATAAAATTTTGATATGCGACTGTTCGTTTTATAAGTATTTTAGGTATTTGTGTGCAAAAGTTGTGTTTTTTAAGCGGGGTTTAAACAGGAACACACCATTTTTTGTTGAATAACTAAAAAGTACAATCAAACACATTAAACATTTCACAAATATTCCACAATATTTGAAAAATCATTCAATTAAACTTTATTCTTTACCTTTTGGTATCTTTATTTGGTAATCCAAATTAAAATGTAAAACAGCAAATTGAGTTTACTTCTTCCCTCACTCTCCTTCAGTGATGCCAATTTGCACAATTTGTTAAGAGCACCTCAAGCCTCATATAACAGGTTTCGTCTAATTAAAATTCGGTTATCCGCTGTCGAGATACAAATAACTAAAACAACAAAGTACGGCTAAAATAAGTCGGCAGTCGAGTGGAGGCCATTTTTTCAAAATATTGTCAAAATCACGTTTTCATATTTTGTGTTGCGTTATTGAACACCTCATTCAACCACATAAAGTCATTTCAAAGTCATTTTGAATTCAATATAGAAGAAAAATTACGATTTCTATATTTTTTTGTGAATTATCGAGAAATATTTGTGCAATTTTGTGAAATCTGTGGAGTGGTACGGGCTAAGTTTTGATTATGGTTTTAACTACAGCGCAACAGTTGGCAATATATGGAGCTACACGAAATTTGTTGCAGGCTCAATTGAAGAACTTGGAAGAATACGTCGGAAAAATACTGATACGAGCGATATTGATGCACTACAAACCAGGAAGCAGCGGGCGTCTATTGACGAATTTTATGTATGGAAGATCAAATGTTTGCGGTTGATCCTAGTATTGAATCGAAGACTATCGAATTTAGTGAAGGCTTTTATAAGATGGACGCAATACTGAGTAAATGTATCAGGCAGTTAAATGAAAAACATGGAAGGGATACAAATGAAGGAAATCTCAATATGTCAACGACAATATCCATGCCCAATGGAAGCAGCTTCATCATTTTATTTTTGTTCTTTTGTTCCGTTTACTCTGTTTCCATCTGTGCTTTTCCTTTTAATACTAAATTATTGTTAAAGTACAATAAATAAATAAATAAATAAACAATGTCCCTTTGGATATTCGTTTGCCAAAAATCACTATCGAACCGTTTGCTGGCAATTATACACAGTGACAGCCCTTCTATGATTTATATATGAAGACGATTCACAATAGTATTTTAACCGCAGCTCGGAAGTTCACATATTTGAAGGGATATTGACGTGGTGAAGCGGCAAACTTAATAAAATATTTCCCAGTCACAGAGGCAAACTACTTTGAATCGTTCAAAAAACTAACTGATATGTATGGATGGAAAACACAAACAATTCAGGTCTTTATCCGTACTTTTTTGGATCAACCATCCATTAAGCAAGCTACAGCGAGTAATATTCGAAAATTATTAGATGTGTCAGATGAGACAATCCATGGACTAAAGGCACTAGGTTCTGAAGCTGAGTCAAGAGACGTTTGGTTGTTGTATTTGATGGAATTGAGGCTATTTAGATCCTGAAACCAAAATTTTATGGGCGCAACACTCATGTGACACCGATAATCCAACCTTGCACCAATTTTTTAAGTTTCTGTTGAATCGGTCAGATGCTATAGAAGTCACGAAAGGTGTGTCGTCAAGAGATATTTGTAACGGGGAAGTCGCTAGTTGTAACGGGGATGCCTAAATGTGAGTTGTGTTTCGGTGAGCATTAATTGTGATAAATTTAAGCGTATGACGATCAACGAACGCCGTGACTGTGTGAAGACAAAAGGTTGTTGCTTCAATTGTGTAAGGGCGAAAGAAATACGCAACGTCCAACTAGAAATGAGAAATCCATAGTCTATCAAGCAGTAAGTACTTTAAATACAACCAAACTACCAACAGCTGTGGTCCAGATTGTGGATAGATTTGATATAGAACATGAATGTCGAATATTATTGGATTCTGGATCCATGTCGTCGTTTATCCTGCAATAAATTGGGACTTAGACGAAAACACAATCGAACAATCGTATCTGGAATTGGTAATTCAGTATCTCTCTCAGGTACCTTGTGGCGAAGTAGAGGTGAACCTAAAAGCAAAGTATGATGAAACCAGAAATATTCCGATCGTTGCTTTAGTATTAGCAAATTTGTGCATTCAATTACCGAATCGCTCAATGGCATCGAACCATATTAATTGTTCTGTATTCTTAGCCAATCCTATAGTTTTAACAAAAGTAGTCGAATTGATATGATCCTCGGAGTGCAAATCGTGTTTAATTCATTATTGAGTGGCAAATTAAAAATCAACGATTTAATCATGGCTGTGGAAACTATTTTTGGATGGGTGCTAGGTGGAGAATTAACAATTTTGAATGAGACTCAGGTATACCATTGTGAAGTTCGACATACATCAACCGATCGGGTAGATGACTTGCTCCAAAAATTCTGGGAAGTGGAGAAATTATTCGAATTTCAGGGTCTGACTGATGAATAAACCTATTGCGAAAAATACTTCAAAGAAACTACAAGAAGAAATAAAGATTGACGATTTATTGTCAAATATATTGGGACATACATTAGGGTCATCAATGAATTTAGCGTTGAGTCGACAGGCATCTATGGAGGAGAAAATTGTTCGATACGAAGCATTTGGGGCGGCGTATACAAAGTTCATGGAGGAATATATTCAGTTAGGCCATATGGTGCAAGTTAAACGTGATGTTTGCAGGAATTATTTACCACACCACGGCGTAACAAAAGAGTCTAGTACCACACCAAAACTTCGTGGTGTGTTTGACGCCTCTGCTAAATCCGCAAGCAGAATATCCTTAAATGAAACATTGTTGACAGGTGCAATAAAGCAAGCATCATTGTATGAAATATTACTACGGTTTAGAGAGTTTAAAATAGCTAATGTACCGCCAGATTTTGGTACAGCCCGATGACTGCAAATTGCAACAAATTGTTTGGAGAGCTAGCACTGATGAACCCATGTAATATTATGAGTTGAAGACATTGACATATGGGATGAAGTCTGCTCCGTATATTGCAACACGAGTTTTGGAGGAGCTAGCGAGTTTGAGTGAAACAGAAAATCCGGAAGCATCAAGTACATTACGGAATAATACATATACATTGATGAGGTCATGTTTGGTGCGAGTTCTGTAACCGAAGCTAACGAGAAGAGATCTGACTTAACCCAGGTGTTAGCTGGTGCGGGTATGAAATTAAGAAAGTGGGTATCTAATGTAGAGAAGTTGTTAGGTCAAATTCCCGTTCAAGATAAAAAAAGTTTGACAAAGCAATTTTAAGATGATTCAGTCAGCACGAAGGTATTAGGATTGCAGTGGAATCCAATAGAAGATATATTCAGCTGTAACATCGTATTAGGAAAATCCATACCAACGAAACGTGGATTTTTGTCGGAGAGCACACGCATTTTTGATCCGATTGGGAGGTTAATGCAGATGGTTATCAAAATTAAAATGATGTTTCAAGAGGTGTGGTCGAAACCTATTGGCTGGGATGACACGTTACCTAAACCAGTTGAATCTGAATGGCTTGCAGTACGTAGTAAACTTCAAGAATTAAGAAGGATAAGAATTTCTCGATGGCTTTAAATATCAAGCGACGTGGAATTGCATGGATTTTGCGATGCTAGCAAGCGCGCAACCTATGAAGTATCGTCATTCAGGTGCGCAGTTATTGTTGGGGCTTTTGAGGCAGAAATATTGGCCATGCCGGGTAAAGATGTCATCAAAGGGGTTATTAGACAATGTACAACATGCTTTAAGATAAATCCAGTTCCAATAGTACAACAAATGGGCTACTTATCATCATATCGGGTCGAATATACATCCGCCCATTCATCAAGGTTGTCATTGACTTCGCCGGGCCATTCATGGCATTCATTAAACGAGGGCGTGGTCAAAGGCCTTCTAAAATACACGTTTGCCTTTTTGTGCGTGAAAGCACAAAAGTCGTGCACATTGAATTAGTGTTGGGTTTGATCACTGGCGCATTTTTGGCTGCTTTTCGCAGATTTGTTGGACGTGGAGGATTGTGTACGGATATATGTATATATATGTATATTCCGATTGCGGTAGCAATTTCATTGGTGCTAACAAAGAGCTGTTATATTTACATTAACATTATAAATAATACATTATTTATAATACTATTCTCTATTAAAGGACAGTATTAAATAGCATTTTATGCCCCCAAACGCTCCACATTTCGGAGGCCTTTGGGAAGCGGCAGTAAAGGCGTTCAAATACAATTTCAAACGAGTGGTTGGTGCGACGGTATTGACGATGGAAGAACTGATGACACTATATCGCTATCGTGCAGTTATGCAGGATTCACCAATTATGAGTTATGGTGTGCACTAAGTGTAGCTTGATAAACTATGGCGCAGTTGATAAAAAAGGCGATAATCGTGCGGTAGTGTGTACGTGCAGTTATATATTTCACGAATAAACAAAAACGCAATTATTCACAGTTTAATGATTTATTTGGAATAATTTAGCAATGATGATGGTCATCGACAATGGTGCGAGACTCGTAATTCAATACTCGTTTTTTAATTTAATTCACTTTTTTTGTTCGTCGATATATTTTTGGGTTAATACGCGGACGCACATACGACAAAAACTAACTGTTAAAAGTTTTTGTGTTACCTGTCGTACCTTTCCATATTGGTATTACCCGTTGTATGTTTCGATATTGGTGTCTTGGTAATTCCCCGATGGTGCTGCCACAACACTTTCCATTGAGATTGAGGCTATAATGAATTCATGTCCATTGTGAGGTATATACCTGATTGCCCAGAAGATATCCTGGCTCCAGCTAATTTTTTGTTGGGACATTCAATGATCTTGGTTCCAGAGGTTGACTTGAAACGATACCCAATCAACAAGCTAGATAGGTAATTAATCCAGCAGCGAAAACAGCATTTTTGGACCAGGTGGTCGATTGAATACTTGACTGCTTTGCAATCCCGATACAAATGGGAAATTGTAAAGAAAAATATTCAAATTGACGACATCGTGCTGATTATAGACAATAGCTTACCTCCAACGAAATTGCTTATAGGTAAGGTTGTTGAACTAATACATGGCAGTGATGGTTTGGTGAGAGTAATACACATACGGACAACAGGATGGTTGAAAAGGCCGATACCCTAGTTATTAGGTTGTTCAGAAATTAATGCAGGTTTTATGATTTTATTTGTTTCAACAATTTTTTAACAATAAAGAATTACGCAAAGGGTTTAACATTATACGTCATTTTAAAGCTTATTTTATGCTATTTCTTACCACATAACCCATTTTTAATCTAAATTGTAGTTTTGTCTATTTTTAGACCTTTGAAGTTATGATGTCAAAACAAGAATTTCGCCACATTTACTTGTATTAATTTGACCTCGGCCGCAGTGCAGCACAAACGGCTCGAAACATCAATGAAGTTTGGGGCCAAGGAAGTGTTAACGAATGCACAAAACAACGTTGAACAACAATTCAATCTTGAAGATGAGAAAGGTCGCGGACGCCCCTCTGCCATTGACGATGATGAATTGAAGGCTTTGGAGGAAGCAAATCCTCGCACGACTATTCGAGAGCTTACAGGAGACCTAGGCGTAGGTATTGGATTAATTTCGGAACATTTGAGCCGAATTGGAAAGTCGAAAAAGCTTGACAACTGGGTGCAACACGAATTGAATGAAAACTGAAAAAATCGGCGTTATGAAGTTTGCTCTTCACTTCTTCTGCGCAACAAAAACGAACCATTTCTCGATCGCTTTGTGACGTGCGATGAAAAGTGGATTCTATACGATAACCGATGACGTTCAGCGCAGTGGTTGGACCTAGGCAACGCACCTAAACACTTCTCCAAACCTGAGCTGCATCAAAAAATGACTATATGATGACTGTCTGCGTCCAGCATTAGTCAATAGAAAGGGCCCAATTCTTCTATATGATAATGCTCGACCACATGTTGCACAGCCGACGCTGCAGAAGTTGAACTAACATGGCTACGAAGCTCTGCCTCATCCACCATACTCACCAGACCTCTCGCCAACCGACTACCACTTTTTCAAGCATCTCAGCTACTTCTGGCAAAAAAAAGTCTTCAACGACCAAACAGCCGCAAAAAATGCTGAAAAATGATAAATTCGTCGCTTCCAGAACTTCAAAATTATATGCTACTGGAATTAATAAACTTGCATCTTGTTGGCAGCAATGTGTAGATTCTAATGGTTCTTATATCGATTACTAAAATTTATTGTAAACTGAGATATGTCGTTTTAAATAAAATGGTTGAAAACCTGCATTAATTTCTGAACAACCTAATAATAAACACTATTTTATTAAAACATTTATTAGCCAACCGTCAGACAACCAAGCAACCGGTAAATAACTTCGGAAAATTTGCGACACCTCTGACGAAGTAATCCGTGGAATAAAAGCACTGGGAAACGCAGGAACCCATGGTTATTTTAGTTAATCCTAACCAAGATGGATGAAGACACACAACAGCGTTGGGCCAAAGAGACCTCGGAGATCGATTTTCCAACTTGGCAATCATTTTTGGATTTTTTAACTAAACGAGCTGACTTAGAAAATTACCAACCACCACCTATAGGAAACCACAATTACAATCTACCAATTTCCACAGCCATAGAGTAGCAGTAAGAAATTGTCCTTTATGTAATACCGTACATAATTTATACCAATGCGCTAAATTTAAAGAGATGGATGTAGCCGCCAGATGTGAATTCATGCAAGGGGGCAAACGATGTTATACACCCCAATTATCTTAGTCGTGTCATTTCAAGTGACGTGTCTAGAGCCGTGTAACATTGGTTTATTTAACACCGTCTACCACCGTCTACATATAACTACCAATCACAGACACCGGCCTTCTACAAACAGCACTTGTACTACCATTGGCAGACCCAACGTTCCAAGAACCTGGCGAAATAGAAATTTTAATTGGATGTTACCACTATCTTTCACTACTACCACCAGGTCATATTGAGAGTGTCAAATCCAACTTACATAATAGCGCAAAAAACAATTCTTGGTGGGATAATTTCGAGGAACATTAAGAATCAAGCCGCCATCATAAATTACAAACCTTTGTACTGAAGGGTGGACTGAGGAAACTAAAACACCCACACAACAGAAACCCTATAGAAGAAATTTCTCATTTTTTGGATAATTACAGACAAAATAGCGGCGGTAGATATATCGTCGCATTACCATTTGACCCGAAAGCAGCACCACTTGGAGAATCCAAATCGCAAGCCGTCAGAAGACTCCAATCCATCGAACGTAAATTTGAGCGAGATCCTGACCTAAAAAGGGAATATATTGCATTTATGAGAGAATACTAGAAATTGGGACACATGGACCGTATAACCGATACCGAACTCGATATTCCATGGAACGAATCGTATTACTTACCACATAATTCAGTCTCTAAAGAAACCAGCACCACCACCAGAGTTCGTGTTGGATTCGATGCGTCGGCCAAAAACAAAACTGGTAGATCGCTAAATGACAATTTGTGAGCTGGCAGATCAATCCAGCAAACTCTGAAACAATTACTATTGCGTTTCCATCGTTTTGTTATGACAGCCGACATGAGAAAAATGTTTAGACAAATATTAGTTACTAACTAACATACAAATTTTCAGAGAATATTATGGAGAGAGGGATTTATCGGAGTCCATACAAGAGTTCCGCTTACTTACTGTCACGTATGGCACATCACCAGTGCCGTTCTTGTTCACCCGAAATTATGGACGACAATCAAGAAAGGTTTCCGAATGCAGCAGCAATATTCGGTAGAGATTTATACTTTGACGATCTGATGACAGGAATCTTAAAAATGAAATATCCCACATAATGAAATCGTCAGGATTTAATTTACGGAAATCGCTGTCAAATTGTCGAAGACGAAACTTCAACCAAAGGCAAAACATCTATTGATTATGACCGAGAGTCACATCGTGTAAGGGTTTTAGGAATTATTTGGAACACGAATTTATATTATTTCACATACAAGGTTGTGCTGAAGGATGTCCCAGTCTAATCCAAACGAGGACTATTATCCGCAGCTAACGATCTACGTTAAAATTATATTTCAAAAGGTATCGGCAAAAGGTTTAGATTGGGATGATCCACTACCCCAAGACGTTCTAGGCAACCATACCACGATGGCCATATTTACATCTAATTATATAAATTTGTCCAGTTTTTCAGATGCATCCAAAACTTCTTACGCTGCTGTCATATAAGCTGCTAGCTGCTTATACCAATAAAGATGGCATTATGGAAGTGACTATTGTATCAGCCAAAACGAAGGTCGCACCAACAAAAAAACAAGCAATTACTATACCAAAGCGTGATGGAATTGCTGTCAGATCGAGAATTAACCATTTATATGTGGACCGATTCAACAATCGTTTTACAATGGCATGAAACACTATCATACGTTCACTCGAAGCTTTGTAGGCAACCGTGTTGCTGAAATTACAAAAAATTACCCCAGGAAATATTGGCGTCACATAACTACGAGACAAAATCCAGCTAATTGTGCTTCCAGAGGCATACTACTATCCGAATTGCTGAATCATAATCTCTGGTGGATAGGACCAGATTGGCTTAAATTACCTGTATCCGAATGGCCAATCAAATTTCAACCAAATATCACCTGTAATTTAATGTCATCCTCATCAGTGATTGATTTAATCATAGCTAACAATTCCAATTTTAATAAAATCATCCAAGTGTTAGCATGTTGCAAACGTTTTATAAAAAACCGCTTTTTAAAACCTCAAGAAAGACTTAAGATTAACTTAAATATGTCCAAGAAAAACATTTTCATACTGAATTAAAAATCTTAAAAGACAATTTACTATTACCAAAAACCCATAAACTTATTAACCTTAATCTTTTTCTATATATAAAAATAGTAATTTTAGAGTTGGCGGTCGGATAGAACGAGCAACGGTCCCATTTGATGTAAAACACGCGATAATATTATTCACCGAAGACATCGTCACATAAATTCTGATGCGTACAACTCACGAAGCATTACTATGTGGGAATCATACACTTTTGTTTACAATGCTGAAACAAAATTTTTGGATTATAAATTGCAAGGCTGTAATTTGACGAGTAATTAAGAGGTGGCTTCCGATATACCTGAAAAATCATTCAACCGATGATGGCCGGTTTACCAACTAACCGAGATACACTTGTCAGACCATTTATGTCGACTGGTGTGGATTATGCTGAACCAATGTATGTGAGACCATCGAAACGTAGAGGACTGAAACCTGATAAGTCATACATTGCCGTATATTCGTATGTTTGAGCACAAAGGCAATTCACGTAGAATTAGCTGGAGATTTTTCCACTAACACATTTATTGGAGCATTTCAACGTTTTATATCCGCCGTGGCTTTTGTCGTGAAATTATTAGAGGCAAACCTGGATGGAGTTGATCATTTCGAATATATACATACATAGTATACATTCAGATGATAAATTATTAAAATATGAGTGCACTATTGATTCTTGGTCTCGAACTTTGGTACAGTTCGGTCTAGAACTTCATAGAACAAACAGTTTTAATCTGTTTCAGACATAATTTTAAAACCATTGCTAAGTGTTGTTGATGTTAATTTCAGAGATTAAAAAGTTGTATGACTGCTTTGGGAAGCTAAATTCTGAATATCAGTTCTTAAATTAACTTATGGCTGAGATAAACTCGGCGCGACCGACGTGACTAAGTAAAAAAAAAAAAGTTAAATCATAGAAATGTATAGTAAAGCAATCATTCTTAGCGCGACTCAGACGCGATTAACAAAAAATGTTTGAATTTTAACTTTTGGTTGTTGTTTAGTTACAAAATTTCCAAGTTTAACAAATTTCTTTTAGTTAGTCACGTCGTTCGCGTCAAGTTTATCTCAGCCATAAGACAGCGTAATTTATATGAAGACTCTCGCATACTAAAACTCAACAATGAAATCATTGAAACAATACCACACAAAGCTCCAATTATGGACGAAAAAATGTTGAAAGGTGTAATTCTACAAATTAGATTTCAAATAAAAAAAAAATTTTGAAATTCCAGATGTATTTAAAAAGGTATAAGTTTAATCTCAAATTAGATAAAATGGAATTGTTTTAATTTTAATTCTATTATTTAAGGTCATGGATTTTTAGAACAAAAAAAATGAATTCATGAAATTATTCCAACATTGTTAATGGCGAATCATGGAAAAAAACAATTTGGCTAATGGACGGTAATCTTCTGTTACCCTTAGTAATAAGTATATTCTGATGACTTTGAGATAAACAATCCCTTAGGGTTTCACAATCGAGTACAAAATTTAACTGCAGTGCTCTACAGTTTCCCCGCACTTCCCAATTGGGAGTTTGTCAAATTGGATACAATTTTACGAGAAGCATTATTTAAATCTCAAGATTAAAATATTTGAAAGAAAATAGCATTAAGTTAATTATTGATGGAGATAAGATTCAGGTATATTATATGCAATAAAATCATATTCATTCCAAAATTTAGATATCTCATTTTATTAATTGCATAGGTACATTTTGTTCTTGCAGGTAATTTGGGAGATAATTTGGCTCTAAATAAAATATTGGGATTTTCATGGTCACTTGCCGGGCCGCAAATTTCTATTGCATGCGAGGATTTCGAAGAATTTTTAAGAAATGAGACGAATTACATGTGTGACTAGGAACTTCATAATACATCGAAAACTGGTTTAATAGAAAATTCTATTTTTTAATGAAATAGAAAGTTGTCATGCAACAGACATTGAGCTAGATACTCGACACTTAAATAAGCAGATAAGCAGTCATTTTTTGCGAATTTGCTAGAAATGTTATACACGATCATTTAGCAATCCAATTTTTTGCTGAATATCAAAAAATGGTATACATACACGATATTTTTTCTTGGTTAGCAAGCAAGCAAATCGTACAAATTTTGCGAGCGTTTTAAAGTAAGCGCATCTACGTAATTGTTTGTGGAAATATTTATTGATCATATTACGCAAATAAATTTACGATTCGCAAATCCGCCATATTTAGCGGGTTGCGAATTGCCAATATTGCCAAAATTTGGAAATATTTCCCCCGAAATAGATTTCAGCTCGTGAAATGATGACAATAGTGCACTTTTTACCTTGCTTTGGAGACAAAGTATAGAAAGAGGTGATTCTGTTTGGTAATTTCTACTGTTTGGAAAGTAATATTTTTTAAATTAAGATTTGCCGGTTAGATATTAGTGATATCCAAAAATTGTATGATTTAGTCGTGAATATGAATGGAAAATAGATTTGAAAAATTTTCAACATCTAATTGGTAAGATTCGCACAATAATTTATAATTAGTTCTAGCTACCATCAGCCAGAACCAGCACTTAATAATTAATTCTTTTGGAGTTTTGCAGAAAATTTTTAAATCGAGAGCCTGATTTCAATGGAAAGGGATGATTTATCCGGGTTAATGTTAATTCCAGACTGAAATCTAGGAGTTCGTATATTGTTTCGAACAAAACTTTTGGAATTGAAACGAAAACATGTAAGCTAATTCGTATTTTTATATTATTGAAGTGATATATTAATACTTATTGTTACAGAAAATCGATACATCTAGCAAACTGCAACAACAGAATCCTGGAATCTTTTCCGAGTCCTACGTCTACAGATTCTCTTCAGGAATTCTTTAAAAAAATTGGTAAGCACATCATTTTACGGCCAACTGTTCAAAGAAGGTGTTTAAGAAAAGAAAGTTGATGATAAAAATGAAAATTATTTATGACAAACTTAACTGGACAATTCATGGATTCATTTAATTGAAGAATGACAATTAACGAAATTAGACTTTGTGGTAATTTAATCAGCGAATATTACGAAGGAGAAAATATTGTGAGTATAATAAGTATTATTTATAACATTATAAACCATTTTAGAATTGAATTGAATATTAAGACGAAATTACACAAGTCACTTTGGCTAATCGTGGATGAATCATCCAAATTGAATCCAACCAGATGATCAGAACCGCTGATTTTTTGTTTACACGGTCGATTTAGATGATTCAGCCGCGATGTGTAACCAAAGTAACTCAGATAAATCTTTCTTTATGTATATAAATATTACTGTTTTTTTTTTAAATTATTTAGGACTTCTACTACCTCTCAGTAAAAAAAAAGCAACGGGATATAAACCTCGTGCGCCATCCTAGAGAAGGGATAATAAAGCCGCCTCTAAAAAAACGAAAACTTAATATAAAAATGTCGAGAAAAGTGTTACGGTCGATACTGATAGCAACAACGAAGAAATGGAGCTGCATCGGAAATGGCTGTGTAATAATGTTGAGCCGTGAACAATGGAAAATTACATACAATTATGTAGTTGGCGCAGTAGTTCCAACGTAAGGAACCCGTTAAAATAAAATTTCTGACAAACTGGCCAAGATACATTCACAGCTTATGACATACTCTGGTAAATAGTTTGAACTTGAAATTATTTCCGTATTTTTTGAAATCAGAAAACCTTGTATTGCAGATCGAACAGGATTTTACAAATATGTACACTGAACGAGAAAATTGTTTGATTTGGGATCCAGTTTTCAAAGAAAAATTAAAAGTTAAACATTGTCTTAATTTAGTATCTTTGTTGGACAATGAAGCTAATGTACTCAGAGAAATCGTTGCACTTATTATTCCAATTACGTATTATCCGTTCCAAAATTAAGTATGAAATTCAACTTGACCTACCGTTGGAATAAGTTATACACATTAAGCATAATATATTCTTAAAATTGATTTCAGGTAGTATTCCTAATTGGAATAATTTATTCAGTCAGCAGAAATGGTTTAATGTATATTTTTGCTTGATAAATGATTACCTTTGATAATTTATCCAGTAGTCACAATAGAATTATGCATTTTATTGCATGATAAGTTTCAGAATTTGGAATTTCATATTCAAATGTAGGAATAAAATATTCAAAATCAGAATTTGTTTATTCTTCACATGGGAATGAATTTTGTATTACACCACAATCGCATTATGCAAGTTTTTGCACGGTAAATTCCAGAATATTTGGATTCCATATTCAATGTGTGTAGGAATAAAATATCCACAAGCAGGATATTTATTATTCCTAAAATAGGACTGATCAGAAAATTTCTTCGGGATAACACAATCTTGTTAGAGGATTAATTATTTACATTTTAGAATAATTACTACATACTATTATATTAAAGAAAATAATTTGTGGTTTTATAAAATTTATTATTAAATTAAAAATTTATTCATAAATACAATATTCCATAATTCAATATACAGGTTATGATGTCTTACAAAAATAATATTTAATAAAATTAAAATACGTAAATAATAGCATCTTCAAATAAAACAAATTTTAAAGAATTCTCGGCAAAAAGTACTTCTGTCCATTTGGAAGAAGATGGATTTCGAAAGGTTTTTTATGATTAGATCTTTAATATTTAAAAAAAAATGCTGATTCACTTGTTCACCTATTTTAAATATCTTCAAATGTGAATCAAAGCTAATAATTTTAATTTGAATAAGAATTAAAAATAACGAACTATCATTAAATATTAAATCTTCAATTAAAAATAATTTATTTTTTTCATATATATATAATATTTTTTCTTAAATAATGTTCCTTTATAACGGCAAGATGTCACCAGGTTAATTGAACTTAATTTCAGGTTTTGTTCTAAGAAAAGGTCTTTATAATTGAATTTAGATACATCAACTTGTTTTTTACTTTGTAATAATTCAATATCTGAATCAAATATTTGATTATTGATAATATTATAAGCAAACTCATAATTACATTATTTACTTAGTGAAAATGAAAGGTTAATTCTAGAAAAGCACACCTTAGAATATTCCTTAATAAATTTATTCTTACTTTCAAGTCGCATGCAACTTAATAATTTTAAGGGGCCAGAATATTGAATAAACCGAGGGTAATGGCAAAGAAAATGATGCTTATGCCTCAAATTAGTATTAAAACAGTTTTTATAACGTGCATAATGATCTTTTATCAAAATTTGAAGGGAGATAATGTCACTTTCTGTAAAAGAATCTTTAAGTAAAACTTCTACTAATTCATATAAACAAAGTACATATTTCCAACACAAATCGTTCTTTGGCACATAGCCACCAACAAAAACAGGAAAGTATCGCAGAAAACAATAGCTTTCTCTGGCTGACATACATATGTAAGTTTACGTTTTTAATGTGATCTTCTTTTATGGGAGTTGGTCTGTTTTCAACTTCAATTTCACCATAACTAAAACTATTTATAATAGAATTTAATAAATCAAGAGTAAAATACTGTTTTTGATATATCAGGACCCTACCTTCATAAACATCATGCATTATGTCGGAATAAAAGTTGTGTGTAACATGGAAGCTTTTAAGGTTGTTAAATGATGAACTGAATATTAGTCCAGTATTTTTAAAATCATTTTTTTCTAAATCCAATGTATAATTATCAATATTACGTAAATTAGTCTCATTTTCAACAACTGAAAATATCATATTTGATTTGGGCTCTTTGCAATGTCTACAATAAAAATTATGTGAAAAGGAGGAACTGTAATCCCATTATAGTATTTAATGCAAGATTGTCTCCTATTATAAGACCTAGACCAAATTTAACGTTTTTTGTTTCATTTCATACATTTATATCGATTCCTTTAGTCTCGATTAGTTTTAAGCAATCAATAAGATTACTCAAAGATTTATTATGACCAAATTTTTTAAAATCCAATGTTCTCATTAGCATTGCTACAAATATATTATTTAATCTCAAATTATGGTATGGGATTGTAGGAAAGAAAAAATAAAATCCAGCAATTGATTGTGAGCCTGAATGACTCCCCAAAGGATTGCCAGTTTCAAAATCATCGTAGTAGAGTATGTACGGTAAAACAATGTCATCCTTAGAAAATAATTTTAACTTTTCTTGGCATAATTTACCCTGAGAAAAATTTTGTATATTATTATCAACAGAAGTAGCTAACCTATTTGTATTATTTATAGTATCAACAAGTATATTGGACGCTTCAAAAAATGGTTTAATCATATAAACAATAGGTAATACAACATAGTTGTAATCAATATTTTTTAACATGGGTTGTCCCTTTCTAAATATTTGCCCAATTTCTTCATGAATTTTGAACTTTTTGGGTGTTTCGAATTGTATAAGATTTTTTAGTTCTTTAATTAATAAATGTTCAGATTTTACTTTTTCGAAAGTATTAGATATAATATTTAATATGTCAATGAACTGATTATTAATATTTGAGGTAGAAGTTAAAATTGTTTCAAGAAATTGAACTATAACTTGTAAAATACATTGGTTAAAACTTTTTATAATTTCATTTATAATGACAGTTGTCATATTAGTTTTAGAATAAAGTTTTAAAACAAAAAGCAAAGCCTGTTGTTGTAATTTATCTTTAAGTGTAGCAACATTACAGATTGCAATCTCATTCGTAACAAAGTGGGGTTTCTCTTCGTTGAAATTATTATTAATGCAAAACTCAGTAACTAAAGAATGCGGTGTTTTTATAGGAGCAGGGTTAGTGGTTTGCAATAGATTTTTGTCATGTTGATTCAAAAGATGGTGTTTAAAACTACTGCGATTTGAAAATGATTGACCACAATTTTCCTGGCAACACCGTAAACTATCCGTAGATTTAAGTAGATGTACATGCTTCCGTAGATTTAAGTAGGTGTAACATTAAAAGATTTATTTCAAAATATGAACTGGAACATTTGAAGCAGATAAACATTGTGGAGAAAGTAAAATAAAATAAAAAAACGAATTATACTGAAATTATTTGGATAGCTCTAATATGGTATCAATTATATCTGACGTTAAACAGTCATATTTTGTTTCAATATTATAAAAATATTTTTGAATGAATAACCAAAATTTGTACGATTGTTTTGGATATTCTAAATTAAAAATAAAAAAAATTTTAAAACAAATATCTAATGCAACCAAAAAATTTGAAAAATTGTAAAAAATCCCTTCGTATGAATGAATTGTGGCTTTGGACTATTTATAAATATAATAAACGGTTGCAGCTTCAGGTTTTTTGATAAGCAAAATTCTTTTACCGTATGAATTTGTTTACTAACAAATGATGAATCCAGCACTTCAACTAAAAATGACTCGATTGAGTCAGTAATGGACATTTTCCAAAATTTCCCATTTGGAAGTTTTTCTTTATTTGATGGTTTATATTTATAATGCATTAATCTACATATTTGCATGTGATGGATATCTGAAAAAAATTTAATTTGGTTAACACGATACTTGTAATTGTAATTTGATTAAAAATTATTTACCTTCGACCTTGGAATAATTATGGGAAACTGAAATCGCTTGTTTGTCTTTAAGAGTTTTATTAAAAATCGCGTCTATTTTTAATTTGAAACTGTCCCAGGACCCAAGAAGATTTCCGTAATTATCTGGATATAGTTTTTGAAAATCTATTTCAACCTGGAAAACAGAAAATTAAATATTTAGTACATTTAACATTTAAAAAGATTATGTTTTGTGCGTACCAATCGAAACCCGTTTGAATTTTTATATAATGGCCACTCGGAAAAGATGTCAAGGCCTTGGCTTCTTAGTTCTCGTTGACGAAAATTAAAAGTTTGAATCCATTTTTGCTCTATTATCTCCCAAGGTGTGTAATGAACGATATTTCCTTCATCATTGATATAAGGAGTTGTTTCAGCGTTATATCTAGAGTCTTCAGATTGTAAAAAAAACAAATAATTGGAAGTAGGTTTAATTTTTCAATTATTTCTTAAAAAATGGTAAATTAAATTAAATTATAATAAAAAAATGAAAAAAACTATTTTTTTTTCTAATGAATTTCTAATTAAAGATAATTTTAATTTTGGCTGAATCACATTTTATGTAATATAACTAAAAACAAGATTAAGTTGTTATACACACTATAAAAAGTTTTCTCAGCACAAATAAATTTTTTTGTAAATCATAATGAATTAACAAAATTCATTTTTGCTTTTTAAAAAATAATAAAGACTTCTAATATATTTCAAAATCCAGGAAACTAAAATTGTAATACCTTTATTCCGATTTTCATTAATTGATTGCCGTCTTCTTTTATGTTCGTTGAAGTAGCCAATCCGTCTCAAATTTTTTGAAGCCACTCTGTATTTATTATATAATTTTCCGGTTGGATTTTTATTTTGTTTGAAATAGTAGTCCTGTAAACACAGATACCAAAAAAACCTCTATTATAATTGTCAAATCGATCAATAATCAATAATTCCGTACAAATTTAGTATGAACAATTAATACTAAAATAAAAGTTATAGTGTGCTTTTGAAAACCCTCTACATGTCAGTAGCTAATTTGTATTTGAAAATTCTTAGAAATTATTCAAAATAATCGTTGAAGGGATAAAACAACTGACAAAAACTCTAGTTTAGTTAATTTTACTAAACTGCACGGAATCCCTATACTGATTTGGCATTGTCTTCTCTATGCTTAATACGAAAAGAAACCAACGCCAAGTCGTGCCGATTTTTTATAGATATCAAAAATGAAAATTATAGCAAAGGTGATATTATTGTTTTTATAATATGTATCCGTATAATTGAAATAACAGGGTGGCAATCTGAAAGAAAGAAAGTAATTTTTACAATTTAAATGTACTTATAGAATTTTCCTCTGGAAATATAGATTTTATTTGTTGGGATATATCACGGAAATAATCCAACGTCATAACATGATCATTTTTTACAAATTCACGTACTATAAAAGTGCTTAATAAATCCCTAGTCTCTGAAGTAAAAGCAGGTGGCGTATTCTTGTCGTATAAGTCCTTAATTCGTGCACCATTAGTCCCAGATAAAAAATTTTTTAAGTTCTAGTTATAAAATTAAATTGATAAATACATCTAAATGCAATTGAAGTATTTAATTATATTACAAAATGATATCTGGATACCGAAGAAGAATAACTCGATGGTGAAGAAGTGTTTGTCTCAATAGTTTGTTGTTCAAGCCACGGAAGTATACTGGTATCAGATGTATTGGATACAGTTCTATTTACGAATGTGAAGTTTCCGACAAAACGCTAAAATTAACAAAACGTATATGTGTACAAAATTTGTTAAATTAACAAAAATATTTATATGTATGGGTAAAACAGTGGGTAAAAACAATGTTATAATAAAATTGCAAGATTTGTTAGATTTAATAGCAGCAATCAATAATTATCAAAAATAAATTTTTTTTAGAATTAAGCTTAATAAATTGAATTCAAATACATTTATAATCGAACACAATGGAAATACATAAAAATAATAATTTATTAACTAATACGAAGTATGTAGGTTCACTGTATTGAGTATGGGCCAATTCACAGAGATGTTCCCGGGATATGACCTTTACCAATAATTAGCTTAAGGGGTGTTCTTTGAAATAAAATTGGTGGGATTAGTCTACGGACAAAAGGAACCTTTTGTTATTGCGTGTGATCACTTGAAGTATATATGAAAATAACATCTCTGTGAGTTGGCCAATCTTTAATACAATGAACCTCTAAATTACATATATTTTCATATATACTTCAAGTGATCACGCGCAATAACAAAAGGTTCCTTCTCTCCGTAGAGTAATCCCATCATTTTTATTTCAAAGAACACCCCTTAAGCTAATTATTGGTAAAGGTCATATCCCGGGAACATCTCTGTGAGTTGGCCAATCTTTTATACAGTGAACCTCTAAATTACATATATTTTCATATATACTTCAAGTGATCACACGCAATAACAAAAGGTTGCTTCTCTCCGTAGACTAATCCCACCAATTTTATTTCAAAGAACACCCCTTAAGCTAATTATTGGTAAAGGTCATATCCCGGGAACATCTCTGTGAATTGGCCCATACTCAATACAGTGAACCTACATACTTCGTATTAGTTAATAAATTATTATTTTTATGTATTTCCATTGTGTTCGATTATAAATGTATTTGAATTCAATTTATTAAGCTTAATTCTAAAAAAAATTTATTTTTGATAATTATTGATTTCTGCTATTAAATCTAACAAATCTTGTGATTTTATTATAACATTGCTTTTACCCACTGTTTTACCCATACATATAAATATTTTTGTTATTTTTGATGTTTTGTCGGAAACTTCACATTCGTTTCTATTTTCGTTTAAAGTTGTGCAGTCAGCAAAGTTCTGAAATAAAATATGTTTTTTGTTTTATAAGGGAATTGACTTATTTAATAAAATTCCAAGTGATGTTAAAGTTTGCCCTAATATAAATGTATTTAAGAGGTTGTTAATCAAATTTATAAAAGAAAATGTAGATTAAATTTTCTTAGTTAAGTATTAATTGTTAAATTTATTATAATTATGTAAAGCAAATATTGAAAACTAAATAGCTTCAAAAGCTAAATAAATAAATAAATAAAAAAAAAAAAAATAATAAATAAATAAATAAATATACATAATATAGATTAAGCAAAAGTTATTACATTTTTCATCTTCCACTCTACAAGTTTAGCTCGAAATCGGGCTTGATTTCCTAAATCATTCTGGAATATTAATCTTAACTCTATCTCTGTGAGGTATTTTAAACTTTCGATATCGATGTTTTTATCTTGAAATAAGCATTTTTAATATATAAATAAACATAAATTGTTTTAATACTTTAAGTCATCCGACTATCAAACAAGATATACCTATTAGTTTGGGTAGAAGCGGTTCCATTGACCACTCCCTTAAAAGGTCAAAAAGTTTATTATTGCTTTCTATACACACAAAAAAATATTGCGGTGTGAATGGTATTTTATCCGAAAAAAACTTTATTTTTTATCCAATAGTACCATATTAACTCCGCAAGATCGGATACAAATTTTAAAATATCCAAAAGGATCGAACAGTATACTTTGCACCGCTCGGAGTAAACGCAAAAGTTGTCAACAGCGGATTTTTTTAAAAGGTACTTCCCAGAGATTATTTCCGTTCTATCGGAGTAAATATTTACACCGCTTGGAGTTTTCGTGAAAAAGTAAAATAGTAAGAGATTTTGGCTGTATTAGTTAAATTCGCTAAAGCAACCTGCATTTTCCTTCTGTATAATAGAATTTAAATTGTGATACAATCAGTCTAGTCGCAGCGGCCTGATGAGAAGATTCAATTCTCTTACAATATTCGGAACCAGGGATGGAAATTTAGGTACAATTGTACTTTTTTCGGTACAATTAATTTTTAAAAGTACAATAGTACATTACAGCGGAATTCAGTACAATCTGGAAAAAGTGTTTCGTTTTTGCTCTTTCTATTATGCGGTTGTTTAAACTTGCTTGCGGGTTAGTTTTTTAATGGACTCTTCAATTTAAAAGTGCTGAATATTCTAGTTCAATGAAATATTCATCTGAAAACTTTTCCATTAAAAAAATACAATGACAGTTCTACGAACGTTAATTTTTCCATTATGATATGGTTCGGTAGTGTACTTTACTTCTTTATTTTATATTCGTTGTTTGAATATTTTCGTTCTTCTTTTTTTCGTTTTCGATTAAATTTATCGAAATTTTTGTTGAAAAAAGTGCAAATTTTTATGACTGTGGATTTGCCACGTCTTTGGTGCTATATTAAATTAAAACGGTTGTTTGAATAGTTTCCGTGATATACTTTTGATTGAATTTCTTGTAGTTTTTATTGAAAAAAGTGCAATGTAATTATTGTGATTGTGAGTTTGCCACTTTGCCACTTCTTTGGTGCTAAAATTGCCTAATTTATTTATTATGTGGCGCATTTTTTGTGATTGATTTATTGGTGCTGTATTTTTTGTGTCAGCTTGGACAATGAATAGGTGAATAAAACCGTTTAATTAATTATCCTACTTTAATAGTTTTTCTTTATTTTCAATATAAATTTGTTAATAATAATCACAGGTGGCTTTTGAGAAAAGAGACTAATAAAGTAGATATTCTGGGGTCAGGTTGTTCGGTGTCCCCTTCAACATCGGCGTCTTCATCGGCTGCAGCGGTGGCTGTTGATCAAATTTTTGAATTTGTTTATTTTTTAATTTGTCGTGTATTTTTTGTTTTAAATTTTATGTTTATTTATATTACAAGGAAATCAAACTCGTCCGATGAACCAACAAAGAAAAAGTATATAACAGTTCCATTTAGGGAGGAATGGAAAAATCAATATAAATGGTTGGTTCAAGACAATTCGAAGCAGGGTAAAAAATGTATAGTGTGCAACTCCGCTATTGTTGGTAGTAAAACGCACATCGAGCGGCACGCCTCCAGTGTTTCGCATAAAAATGAAGAGCTTCTGGATAAAGGTATTGAAGTTATTTCGGACAACGCTAAGAAATTAGAAATTTCCCTAGGACTATTTGTAGCTGAACATAACTTACCTTTTGCGGTCTTGGATCATTAAAATTTTTTTTTAAAAACCTCAGTTACGGATTCAAAAATTATTAAAAAAATGACTATCAATCGTCACAAAGGCCAAAAAATAATCAAAAATATAACAGGGCCAGAAAATGTAAAAATAGTTTCGCAAATAGCCACACGGCAATATTTTTCGATTGCCATAGATGAAAGCACCGATACTACGATGGCAAAAAATCTAGCCATTATTATAAGAGTGTTTGATAAACAATGCCGTGACAGATTTTTGGCTCTTACTACTATTGAAGATTGTTCGGCATTTGGAATTTTCGCAGGAAAACAATATCCCTTTAAAGAATTTAGTCGGATTCACAGCGGACAACTGCGCTGTGATGATGGGGAAAAATAATGGAGTGCAAGCCAAGTTAAGAGAACTTCCACCGAAATTAGTCATCAATGGCTGTATTTGCCACAATTTGAACCTAGTTGTCGATAGCTGCAGCTGCAAAACTACCAGATAATATAGACAAGCTTTTAAGAGAAATTAACCATCATTTCTACAATAGCCCCAGCAGAAAATCAGACTTCAAAAAGTTTCAAAATTATTTCGGTGTGGAAGTGCACGCCATTTTGAAGTTGGCCGCAACCCGCTGGTTGTCACGTCAGGTAACCTAATTCATACTACATATTAAAATTTATATTTTGCTTAATTTTTTAAATAAAACTCAATTTCAAAATTTGCAGGCCTGTGCAGTGGAGTGCACTACAAACATATTTTGGCCTCGGTGAATTTGAGAACGCACACGGAAATGAAAATATATGTATTTCTGCGAATTTAAATGATAATTTAATTCATTTATACTTTCTACTTTTATCTTATGCGTTAAAAATAATTAACAATATTAACTTAGAAATGCAGTCCGAGGATGCAAGAATGCATGTATTTCTACCGCGTATGAAATATTTATTTCTACAATTTAGCCGAAATTTTATATCCAAGAAATTCTTAGATGAAACTGTTGTATCTAATATTAATTTAGAAGAACACCATATTCCGGTTGACCAAATATATTGTGGCGCCGAGGCCGAAATATATTACACAAAACAAAATTTGCCGGTTAATTTAATTTTGGAGTTCAAAAGTAATGTTAAGCTATTCTACATCACCTTTTGTGATAATTTACGGAAAAAAATAAATTTCGATGATGAGGTTTTAAATTTTCTTTCGAAATTTTCACCTGAGAATGTCATTACAGGTGAAACTAATTCAATTTTGCCTCTTATCGTAAAATTTTTTCCAGACGATGAATTGAAGCACATTGAAGAAATAAATAATGAGTTTCGAGCACTTGCGGATTGCGAGAAATTGAAGAAATTTAAGAACTCTTCAATTTCTGAGTTTTGGGCCCAAGTTGGCACATTTAAAAATGAACTGGATGAACCAATGTTTGGCAACATCTATCGCATTGCTCAAGGTATATTATCAATCCCTCATTCATCGGCGAACGTAGAGAGAATATTTTCTTTCCAAAATCTAATTAAGACAAAATGCTGAAACCTTTTACAAATTGATACATGTTCCGCGTTAATACAAACGAAACATTTAATTAAAAAAGAAACGTGCCATAGTTTTAAAATTACAAAAGAACTCCTAAAAACAAATTTGCAAAATATCCCACTAGAGCAAGACGAATTATTAGAATAATTGTTATAAATACAAAATCAATGTGATTCTTATTACTATAGAAATATTTAATGTAATTTTATATGAGTTTATTTGTACCTCTTAATTTTACCTGATACTAGGTCTGAAATATTTATTTAATTTTCCATTTTTCCATATACATATAATTTATAAATTACTCTAAAATTTTATTTGTTATGTAACTAATACAAACATATTTATGTATTGAAGTATTATATATTTTATGTACTGTACAATCTTTATTTTTTTCAATAAATTTTGAATTAACAGCTTTATTTTTGGATAGTTTTATTTTCTAATATAAAAAAAAAATAAGTACAATTCAATCCAATTTAGTACAATATCGTTTCAATTTTCAGTACAATTCAAAAAATCTATTTTCCATCACTGTTCGGAACATATTAAAATCATATACATTAAAATAAAATACCAATGGGATAAAAACCATACACTCAAAAAATGTGCGGTGTTAATTGGTTTTTTATCCGAAAAAGTATTTTATTTTTCTCCAACTGAATATAGTTTTATAAAATTAAATACGCATCAACGGATAAATATTTGTATCTATCCGAAAAGGTAAATTTTTATAAAAACTCCTTTTGGATTTAATAAAATGCACCTCTAGGTGTTTTCCTAAAGATGAGTGTTCTTGTTTGGTTTCCATACGGTGTCAAAGTTTTTATCCAAATGTATTTTATGCCATTTTTATTATAATATCCGATTGGATTCAAATTATAAATATCCGATCGGTGGGACACTATGTAACACCGATTCGGTGTTGTGGTGACCTTTTATTTTTTTGTGTGTAATAATAAACTCGTATGTGTCGTCGACTATATCTGGTTCATCCACAACTTTGTCAGCCATCTAATTGGAGTTATTTTTAAACAAATAATTAGAAACATGAAAAATATGATAGATTATTATAAAATTTTCAATTCCATACAGATAACAATTTTTCGGAGTTACTACAGTGTCGCTATATAACAAAACTACAATTTATTTCTCTACAGCGATACTAGATGAATACTTATACTTGGCACAAATCAAAACGTAAATTTGGTAAAAAAAAACTGTCGACAGTTTTATATTACGTACTAGTGGTATTACAATAAACTTTATTATGGTTTGGTTTTATTTTAATATTATTTCACATCTAGCACGAGATTCGAAACTGTCGACTCTCAAGTTTGCTTCATGAGATTTGTCAATTGTCAAAATGCAAACTTAACGGAGCTAAAAATATGTTATCTCACGACAATTTAACTGTAATTGCAAATTTTTTAAATTTTTTCTCACTATTGTAATCTTTTGACATCTACTTTATATTTTTTTGAGACATTTGCACTAAAAGCAAAACAAAACTACCGAAATTACATACATATTTTTAACTGAATTATGTTGGAATTTTCTTGACGGACTCAATTGACAAATCTTATGAAGCCAAGCACAAGCTTTATTCAGTTTTTCGCATAAAATCTACGTTCAGAATATTACAAAATAAACATAAATTATTAAAGAACACACTAAATTATTGCCTTATAATCCAATACTAATTTTAGTGAAACAAAAATGACTAAAAAATGCGACACGAATTCATTAGTCGCGTGCACTTATAAAATAACTCAAATACAGAACAAACAATTTTCCAAAAAATATGCCAATTTTATGAACGCTAATACAAAACCAGTTCAATGAATTTGTATATCACAATTAAAATCGATAATTCTTATTTTACTAAATATCACGTTTACTATTTAAAATACAAAATTTCTTCCAATTTGAATAGATGAAAAGCACATTTTTTATTACACTTTTTTAAACATTCAATATTACTTTACCACATTATGATCTCTTTACTGGTATAACGTATGAGGAATGAAATATGGACAAAACGTAAAATGTATTTGTATTTGTATTGTACAACCAAAAATAAAAATTTCCTTGTTTTTAAATAAGGTGGTTCCCGTATATTTTATAAAAAATACATTACAACTGCGTCATTTTACGATAAGTTACAAAAATGTCGTTGTTACAAGTAGATCGTCGTAAATTAATTTGTAAATTTTGTCAGGAAAATCCAGACAAAAAAAAGAACGAGATTTTTCACTACTTCAAGGATCTTGGATTCAAAAAATCCTTTATCTACAAAACAATTAAACTGTTTGAGAATAATGAACCTGTGGAAAGAAAACCCGACTCTGGTAAAAAATGTCAACTACAAGGTAGAAAAGTTCGAATGAAATTGAAAGGTGAAACAGTGGGTCGAACTGCAAAATCATACAGACAACTGGGTAAAAAATATCAAGTTGCCCCAAAAACTATCAAGAAATATTTACAAAGTATGAATATTCAACGCAAACCCAAAAAATCGGCACCAGCAACTACAGACAAACAATTAGCTACAATCAAATCTAGATTAAGAGTGCTTTCCCAAACATATTTCGCTGCTTCTTCAGCTTATAAATGTGTGATGGATGATGAAAGTTATTTCACTGTTGAAGGTAATGAATGGCAGCCAAAATACTACTACGAGTCTCCCGATCACAAAGCACCAGAAAAGGAGAAGTTTATTCATAAGACCATAAGTTTCCAGGTAAAGTTATGTTGTGGTTGGCTATTAGCGAACGAGGTTTCAGTGACTCAGTATTTTTCAAAAGTGGTTTGGCGGTTAATGCGCAAACATACACAAACAAATGTTTACCTGTGCTTCAGAAATTTATAAATAAATATCATAAAAATGATAAAACGATTTTTTGGCCTGATTTGGCATCCTCACATTATGCCAACGCAACGTTATCTGATTTACGTCAACGCAGAATCGAATTTATCCCTAAAGACTATAATCCACCAAATGGTCCACAACTAAGGCCCATTGAAACTTTTTGGGCAAATCTGAAGAGAATGGTATACAGCAATGGATATCGTGCCAAAAATGTTGAATGTCTGATTAGAAAGATAAAAAGAGATTTAAAGAAGATTGATACATCAGGAACGCAGGCGGCAATGAAAAGAGTGCCAGAAAGGATCAGGAAAGCGAATCGATATGGAGCGCAAATTGTTCTGTAAATTTTATATAAGAATTAAAGTTTTAAATAAATTATGGATTAAAATCGTTTGATTAGTAAATAATTTTTTTTTTACTTTTTTTTGTTTGTCCATATTTTATTCCTCATACGTTATACTACACCAAATACTTACTTTAATGATACACCTGGTTACTTCCTTACTACGAAACTATATTCTTAATAATTATTATTAATTTTAATTAATTTATTTTAAGCGCCTGCGATCAATGCGTTTCGTTTATATCACTTTCACTAGAAGAATGGCAAAAAACATGATATTTACTTATTATTGAATAAAATGCTCAAAATGTTTCATAATTAATAAAATTAGGCATGTTACATGAACAAAATGAATGTTTTATACTTAATTATATTTTGATGATTTTATTCCAAGGTTAAGTATAAAATATGATTACATATTTCTCTGGGTGTGATTGTAATTATATATATAGTTTTATCCTTAAGGTAAACACAACTTTAATTTTAGTACTACTTACTACAAAGCATTTTTGTTTCAATTTTAGCCTTACAAATTTATACAAATTGTTTAAATTTAAAATTTAATTTTATAAACTTTTGATTAGTCGATAAACGATACTTCTCATAAATGTGACTTTTAATTTCTTCTATTATTACAGAATTATACACAAGTGTATAAAATTGAAATTGAGGTAGAATTTTTTTATATTTATTTGAATATTTTATTTATTTTAATTTCAAGAAGAAATTTTTGACAAATCGATGGTATTCTAGAAAACAACTCAAATCAAAATCTGAAATATTTTGTTTACAATTACCTGGATGTTACCCACTTTTCCGTCAATCATTAGTGAATCATTTTGTGGAAAATTCATTCTATTTTATTTAGTTGGCAGTTTTTGAGTTGTGTCGGTTATACACCTTCGAAATTTTGTATTTTTAATAATGTAAAAACTGTAACCTCTTGATATGAATTAATGTAATAAATCATCATAACTGTGATCCAGAAAATAAAGATTACCTTGAATTCAAAAATATTAAATTTTAATTTTGTTTTAATCAATTATAAGTTTTAAATATATTAAAATTAGTTTCTAAAAAATTGCTTTAATATTAAAAAATAACTAAAATTTACAATTTAAGTCATTTTTCGAAATTTTTTGTGAAACTTGGAAGGAAAAAATTTAAAACTAAGGCTTTAAGTCAGTAATTGCAATAAATAAAAAAAAAACTAAACAAGAGACTCAAATAAATACAAAAGGAAGTTTCTGTATTAACATGCTATGGTCAATTTTAGCGAAAGCTTAACTGAAATCAGTATACACAACATGAAATTTATTACCATCATTAGGCTATCAATTCGTTTTATAATATGTATACCTAAATATTGGATTCCAGGATAATCGCGTCCCTTTCAATAAAATTCACTAAGTTCATTTCGCCTAAATGTCGACGCTATATACCAGTTTCAGTTGACACACACACAATTTTTTTTTGGCTGACAATAAACCGGCACACAAAAAATTAATATTTGAGATACAAAAAAATAATAAAACGGCACAAATTAATGAGCAACAAACAAAAATATTTTGGCATCATAATAATAATTTGGCAACATTTATAATTTTTTGGCACTATTGGAAGGGTACACAAAAAATATTTTTTGGCATCGAAATAAACATTTTGGGCGACAAAAATAATTAACTGGCAACAAATTTATAAATAAATAAATTAAAAATTAAAAAAATTAAATTAGTTTTAAAATATTCTGGAAAATGGAGATCCCTAATTTAACTTAGAATTGTAGAGGCTAACGGCTTCGGTAACTCTCACGGGCACGCGGGAGGTCGCTTCGCTCCCCCCCGCTTAGCCCTCCGGAGGGGCTTTAGATTTAAACTTCGAGGGACGTAGATGCCAGGATAAGCAAACGAGCGGATTATATAGAATCTATTAATGACTGTAATATTTTATATCGATCCCCCATCAAATATTAAATAATTTGTATCGATTAAATTTAATTTTTTGTCTCGATTTTTTTTTTTTTTTTACTACTAAAAATTATTTTTTTCTGTTCCAAAATATTATATTTGTTGCCAATTTATTAATTTTGATGTCAATGTTTGTCGCCACAGTATTTAATAATGTCCTTCAAAAATATTTGTTTGTTTTTTCATATGTGGTGCCAAAATATTATTTGTGATGCCAATTTACTATTTTTGATGCTAATGTTTGTCGCCAAAAAAATTTTCTTGTATGCCCGTTTAAATTGTCCCTTTTTTTTTTAGATTTTAAGAAATATTTTTAGTTCTCACCTAGGTGTCACTGTAACAAATGTAAGTGCGTATTAAGCAATAAATTGAGTAATAACAGACACTTCTAAGCACTACTACATCAAATGAATAAAAACAATTAACAAATTTATGTAAATATTATAAATAAAAGTTTGTGATTGATAAACTTGATAGAGACAGACAAACAATCGAATAACTTTATAAACAGCTTTCTGTCATATTAAAGCTAATCAAGATTTTTTGATGGGTTACTTTACTTGTTGATCCTATTATATTAAAAATAAAAGAAACAAACCAACAGACGCTACAGTTCCAATAAAAAAATATCATTTGCATGTAATCAAATCCTGCTAATTAAAAAATTTAACGCCATATTCATTCAATCTACCAAGCTATAAAATACAGAGATACACACAAGCAAACAATGCAAAATTAATAAACAAACAAGACGAGAAGCGCTTCATGTCATATATATAAATAGTTTTATTATACGTAATTTATAACTACATTTTACACTAATTAAAACTTAATGATATAAATAAAAGCTAAAGTACAAAATTTTATATGTATGTAATATACAAAAAAAACCAACAACATCCACAACGATGAGATGAACACAACACATGAACTTTATATACCAAAGTCATAAAATAAGAAATTTTAAGACTTATCCTTAGAGAATTTTACTAAAAATATCTTTCAGAATTTTTTATTTTTTATTTCTTTCGGTTGTTTTCTTTCTTTTTTTTGTTTTTATTATGCAAGTCTGAATCTCTCATTTCAACTGTATATATTAACTATGTACGTACATATCCTTGTTTCATTTATTTACAGGAAAACACTGTGCAACATACATACATTTTTATTATGTACTTCAAATTCAAAATAGTTTCACAAACAAAACGGGATGAATCGTGTTTGTGACTTAATTGGTTTACTTATGTACGTAAACAACATTTAGAATACAAATATGTATTGAAAATTATTTATTTATTATTTAGTTCACCATTTCACGATATTATATTCAACACTAAACTACAGAAAGTATTCGAATAAAGTAATGTAGGTGTATCTAAAACTAAGCCAACATAAGTTAGCTGACATTCAGGGGTAGATTTTGTAAATGTTGATATCACATTTCTTGGTATACGTTCTGGGGCAAAATACGGTATTTGCATCAAACAATCTGGATTATACAAAGCCATATCCTAAAAACCGAAGCTTTTATAAGGGAATTAGAAACGAGAAAAAAATCAAACTTTTCATATTAAAACACACAAAACATAAGAGAAATCACTTTTTTCCTAAGACAAATTTTTAAATGAAACCGTTCCAAATTCTAAATTATGATTTCAGAAACATTTTCATAAATTTTTGAGTTTAAACATACATGAATGTGGTTTAAGTAAATCGTTTTCATTTTCTTGTAATATTGCTAAAAATCTTAACATAAATCGTACGGTCATTAAGTCGATATAGATTACATAGATGGCAGTAAAAATTTGGTAAAATCGTAACAAAAATTATCACCTGGGGAAATGCAAGGTTCAAAAATTGTACAAACAGCAAACCAAATTTACAAAATATTAAAAACGTGTGATAATTTTATACTCAATTAATTTTTTTCGTATTTTTCTGTAAGCACGTTAGACATCTAACGTACACTAGTAAAACTAAAGATACATTTAGGAAGTATTATTTCGCCAAAATGGTAGACGACAATATGTTACTTTTTTATTATATTCATTAATTAGTCAATTTCCTTCATTTTGAAGTTCTGCTTTAGATTTAAATTTTATTTGTTTTATTAATTAATTTTTTCTCAAGTATTTTTTTGTTTCTTTGATTACTTTCATGTTAATTGATCATGCCATTGTAATTGATCTAAATTCAATTATTTAATTTTTTTTTAACTAATTTATTTCAGCTTTTAATTTTCGTTCATTTCCTTCACTAAACTATTTTTATTTTTTTGCTATTTCTTACCTCTACCATAATGCATAGTAAGAGAGAGAGAGAGAGATCTATCTAGGGAGATGCTGAATAGGGGGTGATATTCGTAGATCAACTGTTAATCGTGTCATTCAAATGCGTATGTGTAATCCATTTAACTTTATTTACTGATTTTTTTTACTAATGTTATAAATTTCGATTTCAAATCATTAAATTTCCAATTTTAAATTTTACGTTTTTTGATAAATACAAGGGTCAGTTAGCTCACTTTTATATTTTACGATCTTAAGGAAACTAAATTTAAAATAAAATAATTTTACTATAAGATAACAAATATAATTTGAAATAATCATTTCTTTTATTTTAGTTAATTGTCCATTTCTTATGTTAACGACAGGAAGTATCCAGCCTTAACTATAAAAAAAAACCAATTAAATTACTTGTCATAAAGACTTGCTCACCATATTAGTTATCTCCATCCAGAATTTTTTATTTTTGTTTTGCTCCTGGTTTTATATTATGATTCTAAAATGAAATTTGTTTTACGTCCTCATAAAACCAAATGAAAAAATAATATTTCTTCCTCACAAAAACAACAAAAAATAGAGTAAACTTATACACTTAATAAACATATCCTTCATCATATATGAGCTTCACCTTACATTTTGCAACTACCTAGTCGGATCCGCACCTATAACGTTATATACAAAGCTTTGTTTTTTTATTTTATTTATTTATAATCATGTTGTTGTGTTTTATACATATACCCAGAGCTAGGAAAGCAAATTCAATTTTCTCTTCATTTATCCTGTGTTATATTGTATATGTAGCTTTATACAGGATTCAGGAATTTTATGACCAGAATAAACCGAAGCAAAACAACACACACAAAATAATATTAGGGTGAAATAAAAGTTAACAAAATAAAATCATAAAAAACAAAAACAACAATAAAATTCGTTTTGTCTAGACATAATTTTCATCTTCGAATTTGAAATCATCATCATATAATATGTTGTAAGCTGTACACCCCCGATAAACTCGTTTAGGATGAAAATTTGATGTGTCCAGATAAATTTCGAAATTTCATATTATGTCCTCATATAAAGGATATAAATTATGTAGTGTAATCCATTGTGATATGTTCATACAAAGAATCGATATCAATTTATAGCCAAGGAAGGTAGGTAAGTTATTCACACATTCGCCTAAATGTTGATAAATTCAGACAAGTGTTAAATGCTTACTCGACTACAATTCAGGTGTTTAAATGGAAAAACAAACCCCAAAAAAAAAACATTTGAAATGACATGTTACGATTGCAGAATGTTTATTTGAAAACATCAAATCAAAAGTATGTATAGTATATAGCCAAATATGGCTGCACGGTTAAACACCTTTCATCGATAAGTCGAAACATAATTCGGCGAATTAATTAAAAAAAAAAAAAAAATTATTGTGCATTCATGTGAACTCTGAACGTGGTCCCGGACCTATTTTTATTTTTGTTTTGGGTCCTACCAATATAGGTGCCGGAAAGTCAAACCAGATTTAATTCAACAAAAGTCTTATTATGCAATTTTGTAACCAATAACAATAAACCATAGTTGTAAGTTGGTATGGAATCTTAAAAATATGGGTCCCTTGCTTGTGTGTTAAAGCTCAGGACCTCTTTTTTTAGAAGCTAAAAATACGAGATTAGGTCCAATGAGGTCCAGGATCTGATGCGGGGCAGGACCTGTTTTTTTTTTGTGTAATACATCTTTTCTAAGAGCTAACAAGTACGTCGAGACTAAAATTATGGGTGCAACAAGGCTGGGAAATGTTCCAAAAATTTGAACAAACTTTGTTTCGATTATCTTTCGATTTTATTATTTATCAAATAATGTATTGCGTATAATTCGCGAATACTTCGACTACATGGTTGCTTTCTGCATATAGAAAGTAATCAAAGGTGTAACTTAGCAATTCAGTGGCCACAGCCTGATGAGATTGAAAAACAGAAGTTGCGAAACTCTTGATATTTTCACTCTTCGTAAAAAACAATTACCTGACTATAATCCGGAAGAACCTAATTTTTCAAATATTTTTTGGTCTAAAATCCCATTTCTTGACTTATGAGAGATAGTTTGAAAAAAAAAAATAAAAAAATAAAATCCGTCCGTCTGCCTGCATGTCTTTACCCATTGTATCTCTGATTTGGATTTTTTTTTTCATTAATCTGTTTCTGTGGTCATGGCGGAGAATTGGAAAAAAATGGAACGTGTACGTTAAGAGGTTTTGTAAATGTATTTGAATTAACTCAAAACCATTTGGTTATTAACACGTGGTATTACCACGTGGTTGTAGATCTACGTTGACCCTGTTTTATGCCGGTTTGAGGATTAAGTTAACCGTTATAGGGTTTGGAGTTGAGAGAGTTTGGGTTTGAATTGAAGGTTGAGTTGATGGTTGCGTTAAGGTTGAATGAGCAGTGCAATTGGGGATTTATCCGGGGAATTGAGGAGTGAGTTAGAGTTAGCTTGATTTGTTTAAAGTTGGATTCATGTTCTTTGGGAGTCGAGTTGGGCGTTGAGTTTGGGGTTGAGTTAAGAGCTGAGTTGGGGTAGAGTTAGGGTTGGGTGTGATGATGATTTGGGATGGTATTAGAATTTAGTTGGTGTCGAGTTGGTAATTTAGAGGCGTCGAATTGGGGTTGAGTTAGGGTTAAATGTAGGGTTCAGATGGGTGAATAATTTAAGGTGAGTTGAGGGTTTATTTCCTAGTTAACTTGAGTACACACGCGTACATAACATGTCTTTATTTCGGAGTATGTTGATGTGTAGGTTAAGTTGCGCGTCGAGTTTGGGATTTAGTTATTGAAGTTCAAGTCGGGGATTGAGTGGGAGGTCAGGGGGTTAAAATGGAGGTTGAGTTGAAAGTTAATTTAGGATTGAATTGGTCATTTAGCTAACGGTTATACGGTTGATTTGGTGATCGTGTTGGGGATTGTGTTGGGGTTAAGTAAGTAATTAAGAGATTCAGTGGCTGATTGATTTGGGGTTGAGTTGGAGGTTAGATTGGAGGTCAGATCACCTCTAGAGGTTTCAATACTTTATATTTTTTAGATTCAATTAAGGAAGTTTGCCGAAGTAAGTCTGATTACGATAATCGTTTTGAGAATATTTGTGGATGAATGATATTTTAAGTTTCCCATTTTATTTTAAGGCACTTTCATCTAATCAGGATAAATAAATACAAATATTAGCCGCCCCGTGGCACAGTTGTTAGCATGCTTGCTTTAAGTTCCGGAGGTCCCGTGTTCGATTCCCGGCGGGTGATGAAAAAATCACTGCTGGTTAATGTAAGGATCAATGAATTAATCACTCATTATCCGTCTATGGGATGTAGCACTAGCGAAAAAAAAATTATATATTTGCTTTGAATAGGGGTTGAATTCATTTGATTTCTCGTTGTATTACTGTGGCTCATTGACTCATTTTCATTGGTGAATATTTAAAAAACATAATTGCTAAAACGGATTCCTCACTAATATGGATACGACAATGAAATTCGAAATAGCCTCATTGTTTTACCCCGCCGCCTTATCTTCCCGTATTCTTCTTCGTGTGTGTTCAAAATTTTCCATCCATACAGGGACATTGATTTGGCAAATTGAGAGGACGGAGGCATTCCAAATATTATGAAGTATGTTGAATGGTGCGTTTTGCTTTGTTGATCCGTAAATAAATCGTCACATAGTTCTCGCCTTTGTTATGTTTTTTAGACTAGCTTGTTTGGATGTATAATCAGCACAGTTTCTTCTAGGTTTAAAGCCAGCTTGCTACTTTATTAAATGGTCATTAAATTGTTGGAACAATTCGCAAAAGATTGACCATTGCTAATACTTCCTGCGTTCTCTTAAGTTTTATTTTACAGAATTCTAACGATAGTTATAGATAATGATGACAGCAAGCTTCTTGGCTATTTACCATGTAGGACTTCGGTCAAATATCGACAGCAATTAGTTAGTGGAGTTGCACAATTGTGTGATCCATCGCAATAGTTTTTTAAGCGCCATTTTGAAAGTATGCACGAACCGCTCTGCTGCGCGGAAGTCAATATATTTTTTCACTGAATTGTAATTTGTTGCACAATTCTCACATCGTTTTACGATGGCCACCAGCAGTATCGTCCAGCCAGTTGCGCTATCCTAGTTATGCGTCAGTATCCTTCGAGGAGCAAGTCGAGAATTCTGTCATTGATTAATGGTGGAACGACTAGGCGTGCATGTTCTATCTGCAAAAATATAATATCACTAAATGAAGAAATTTAATCTGCGCTACCGCTGTGTTGGCTTGTATATGATATCGTACTCATAACTCATTAAACAAATTACCCATCTCTGCAAACGATTGATACTGTAAACAGGTAGTTGTTTATTTAGATTAAACCACGTGAGCAACTGTTTGTGAACCTTCACAAGTTGGAACCTTTTACAGTGAAATTATACCACGCTATAAATAATCGACAACGCCTCTTTTTCTATTTGGCTACAGTTCTGTTGAGAAAAAGTTTAGCAAGCGAACGCTATAGGGCATTCAGTTCCATCCGAAAATCAGTGAAAAAATAAAATCGCCCACTGCTAAATCAGAAAAATTTTAAATGAATTTCAGATTTCTTGATCAAGGTAATTTTCTGTCGCCTCTAAACCAGCATTTTATTCTATTTTGGTTTTCGCGAACTCACACGCGACATTCTAAACCATTTTTCTCTAATTGGTTTATTAACATTTTAATATTTCAGATGTTCGTCCTATGACCTTCCGGAAAAAATAAGGCCATCTAAATAAGCCATACCTTAAATTCTTTGTCGGCGGTCAGTTCTATTAACAACTGGAAAATTCTCGGAGTGCTGACCAAAAGGTGTGTTCACTACCATACTCTTTTCGGTATTTTTTTTTTTTTTTTTTTTTTTTTTGCTTTATTCATTTCCCAAACCAACAAAGGTTAAACGGAAAATAACAAAATGAAAATATCAATTATAGAAAAAAAATAGCAAACAAACAATAATAAATAGAACAATTACAATAAAATTACCGATAATAAACAACAACAACAACTTCCGGCCGGGGAACAACATCGCAACACTCAATCAAAATTACATTTCAAAAAAGTATTAATTTACTCAACCAATTATTAGTTTAACAACCTGGGTTATGCTTAGGAATGGTTAAATAAAATTAAAAAACAAAGAGTATGTACTTATTGTAGACAAATGTAAGTTAAAAAATAATATTGTGAGCACAGTTGTACTCCATGCAGTATTCATCATATAATAAAGCTTTAACTGTATTGTTTTAAAGGAACCAATCTTCATTTTTTTAATATCATTGGACAATTTATTTTATATCAATATACCATTATAAAACACGCTATTCATTGCAGCATCAAAAGTGAAATTTGGTGGGCGGTACTGATCACACGACCTACTGGAACGACTAGTTATAGATCGGTTCGATACCAGAAAGTTCGACGATCTAACTAAAGAATTCTCGATTTTATATATTAAAAACGCATATTCATATTTAATCAACATTGTAAATGGCAAGAGTTCATTATTATACAATGTTTTTGTGGGGGTCAGTCTAGGTAAATTGAAAATAGCCCTTAAAGCGCTATTTTGTAGAACCTGGATTTCCATAACTTTAGTACCCGTTAGGGATCCCCAAACTGGCAATAAATATAACATATGAGAAAGCACATGAGCGTAATAAATTTTAATCTTAGTTTTGACATCTAGGATGTGAGAAATCCGCTTCAACACACCAATCATCGGTGATATCTTTTTCTTTACCATATCAGCATGAAGGTTCCAATCAAACTTGGACGATAAGTTTAGTCCCAAATAAATAATATTATCGCTGCGAGATATAACTTTATTAGAGAAGTCAACCCTCTTTAAGCATTCCTGGCGGTCAGGAATTTTAATATGAAATATCAGAAATGTAGATTTTGCATCGTTTAAGCTAAGACAATTTTGTTCCAGCCAGGAATCAATCAAGGTTAGATCATGTTCCATTTGATACCTTATATGAGCCAGTGAGGAAGAACTATACAAAATAAGGGTATCATCAATTCCAAAGAAAAAATTTCATTTACATAAATAAGAAATAAGATGGGGCCTAATATAGATCCTTGTGGCACACCAGATTTCATTATCAATTCATTAGGTTTATTATCTCCTAGTTGTACAAAATGTTTGCGATTTGACAGGTAATCTTTAAATAATTTTAATGCATTCTGTCTAATTTAATCTTTTCTAATTTACACGCCGTCTACACTGTATGCAAATTCACTGATATTTTCTATCATGATATAAATTTTATCAATGTATGTGTGTATATATTATACGCATTTTGACACTATTAGCAAATTATCAGGAGGCTATTTCACGTAATTTTATTAGTAAATTATTATGAAATGTCATAAAAAATTAATGATTGAGGTTATGTTTTGCCATTTGAAATTGTTCTCTAAAGTTGAAACATCGCATTATAACAAAAAATCATAAACAATTGTTTGTCTTTTAATAGCGAAAGTACAGTGCGATTAATCGACTTGCACCGCAAAAATAAAGTTTTATTAGAGGTAACTCATAAGAATTACAGACGGGTCGACATAAAAACTTCCGTTTTTCAACAAATAGGGGACGAATTAAACGTAAATGTTGAACATGTTAAGAAAAAAATAAGGAATCTACGAAATACATATCGTCGTGTCCAAATAAGACTATTACATCCACAAACCATTAATTTTTTGGAGAGGCTTGTCAAGTTTTCAATGTTAAATTTGGCTTATTTTTTTTTTAAATAAAATGTTTGCCACACTTTGTGGAAAGGACTTTGTTTATAAAAAAATTAAGCCAAAATTAGCATTAAAGACTTCAAAGCCTCTCCAAAAAACTAGCGATTTGTATAGATGTAATACCCTTATTTGGATATGACGGACATAAAAAATTAAAACCAAGTAGAAAAAATTTTGGAAGCGCTGTTATTGACGATAAAAAAACTTGGACAAATTTACTACATTTATACTGGGGTCGAGTTATCTAATACGAATAGTGATTTTTCGAGATTAGCTGTAGTGTGTCAAGTTGTAGATTAGCTAATCTCGTTTTATTTAAGGATTGGTGACTAATCAAGATTAGTGAATTAATCTTTGACAATTTTGAAGTTCATCTTGTTGTATTGGGTTTAGTGGTGGTATAAGTGGCACTACAATGCGAAATATTCTTTCAACATTGCTAAAAGTGCAAGCGGCGTGAGTTTACGATATAAGTTATAAAATCTTAAACAATTTGGTCTGAATACATTATGAGGTTATATTTATAAAAATAAAATCTAGTGTGTTTAAATGTAAATATAAAACTTAGAAATATTGAATAAAAAAATGAGTACAGCTGATTTACTAGCTACATTTCAGTGAATAACCATCACACTATTTCACTTCTCCGCCTAGAAAACTAATCCCTAGTGTGTCAACGCAAATGGATTTATGGTGGATTAGCTAATCTTGTTTCACTAATCGCGCTTAGCTTATCCTTAGTCTGTCAAGGGTATTAGAGTTATTCTCATACTAATTTATTATTGTGTGTTTTAGGTTCGATTGATTTAAATTGCGTAGAAATAATAATTTTCGATTATGTATGTTTAATGAAAAATTATTCAAAATCTATAATAATTAATAAGGGGTAAGATAACCAAGGTTGAACCCTAAGTATAAACGTAATAATTATTTTTTAACCTAACCACAAGTGGCGAGTGTTAAAAAACAACTAATTTTTTTATAGTAATGAATCAATTTTATTTGACAACATTTGAAGATATTATTATGATAGTGAAATGCCCAGCTATGATATTTTTTGGACAAATATTTGTCCATACATTGAAAAAAAACATATACAAACATAAAATTGCTGATAGAAAATATCAGTGAATCTGCATAGTGTAGACAGCGGGTTACTCACTAATATTTTATGGTTTACACAGTCAAAGGCCTTACGAATATCTAAGAATAAAGCAGCTGTTTTTTGTTTGGAATTTAAGTTATTATAAACCTGCTCAGTGAAATATAATACAGCTGATAATTTGCCACAATCTTTTTGAAAGCCAAATTGACGATTATTTAAAATATTGTTGCGTGAAAGATGGTCGACAAGTTGATTATAGAGAACACGTTCAAAAATTTTCGAATGGATGGGTCATATTGACAACCTGTTTTTGGCAGCGGAACAATTTTCGCAATTTTCAAGTAGTCAGGAAACACACCTTCTTTTAAACACTTATTAACTTTTATAGTAAGTGACGCTATCACTATCGGTGACACCATCTTAACGTACTTGACTGAGATGTTATCATAACCCTTAGAAGAATTGTTGGCCAGACTTTCAATCAACCGCTCAATTTCTGTTTCAGTAATAGACGTAAACTCATTCAGGGTAGTCCCATTAAATTCGAAATTTCCCTGTAACCAATTATTATTATAACCAATGATAGACTGGTTGTAGTTACTACCCACAGTATTATAATAGTTATTGAGTATATTTGCTACATCTAACGCATCATTTATAATAACATTATTCTCAATCAACTGTATGGGTTTGTTAAAATATAAAGAAAATTTATTATAAATAACTTCGTTAATCGTAGCCCAAATTAGTTTGCTGTTTCCGCAATAACTACTAAACTTTTTGGAATAATGCTCGACTTTTTGTTCATGAAGTGTTCTTCGGAATTGCGATCTATAAATTTTAAAATTATCATTATAATACTTATTATTTGGAAATTTTTTATGGAGTTTGTAGAAATAGTTTTTTTGAGCATATAATTGTTTCACTTTTAGGTTGAACCAGGGTTTGTTGTATGAGTGGACTGAATTATGAGTACGGCTAACTTCGGATATATTTCTGTCAATGTACTGACACATCGTGGTATACAAATCCCCAAATTCAAGGTTCGCACTGTCTAATTCAATCATCTGGTGAAAATGTTTTTTGTAATCTATAATGAAATGCCTGGCTGATGGTGATATTGTCACTTTAGTTGAGAAATTAACTAAAATAAATCGATGATCGCTAAATGAAACAACGGATAAGAAGTTAAACAATGGTAGAGTAAGGTATTGATAGTGAGTGATGACCTTGTGAAATAATTTGGGTTTATAACGTTAATTAACCTATAATTATTAGATGAGATGAGGCATTCATAATTAATTACATCTCGGTCCGAAACGTTACAAAGGTTGAGGTTCATGTCACCAAAAATCACCAAATCTTTAATAGATTGCATCTTAGAATTCAATACGTTAAAAAATGATCTTATGTTCGTTCCTCGGGGAGGGCGATAAATACCCATTATATTAAGGTTAAGGCGAGTAGACCTAATTATAAGGGTATCTATTTCATGATCTGAACCATTACTCACTAATTGAAACTGCAACTTTTCCTTAGCAAAAATTGAGATTCCCTTATATGATGAAATGCTGTGTAGTTCTTTAAATTTACAAACAATTGATCACCGTCCTCCAAAAAAGTTTCGACCAAGATGATTAGATCAATTCCAATGCTAAGATTAGATATAAAACATTCCAAGAAGTCGATTTTGTTAATTAATCTATTGATGTTAAAATATAAAATGCTCATCCCCAAGTTGTCAATTGATTAACCAAAATCATAAGCATTTAAAAAGTGTGTGCGTTGTTGGTTGTTGTTGCTTAAATTAATAGTATTCATCTAAAATTACAATAGAAAAAAAATTAAAATTAAAATGAAAAAATTAATAATAATTATAAACAAAATAAATGAACATAACTACTACGATAATAATTTGGTGTAATTCTTAACTTCCATTTACCTTTGCGACATTGTGACCGGATCCATAAAGATCGTCATTTGCTATGAGGTGCAGTTTACGTAAGCTTTCAACTTTAATGGCCCTTCCGCCAATCTGTTTTTTTACATAAATATGATTATTATACCAAATTGTACACTGAAAAAAATAATTCAATGAATCCATTTCATTAAATTTTTCGGAAGAAAAATTCTTTGAATCAATGAATTTATTAATTGGTCATATTAATTCTAAAATAAACACGATTATAAATTAGTAACCGGATCGTCAATTCAATGAATAGCCATTTATTGATGGATTTTTCATTGATATGCTGAAATCTACGGAAATTAATAAAAGTTTTAACAACTTTATAAACTAAGTTAATAAGAAAAAACTATTAAAAACCAGTTTATTCCACATGATAATGGATTTGTACGTATTTAAATGATTTTCTGAAAGAATAATTCGATGAACTCGATGAACTGTTTAATTGTTTTAAGATTGCTGTTATATTGGAACATATTATAAAATATATTACATATTAATATAAATTGATATTTATATAAAATTTCCAAATAAATTGTCTGGTGGCAATGGTGTTCTTGACCGCAATTCAGAGTCAGAATTGGAATGAGGTTTTAGCCTGCTTTGGAACTTGTTAGTTGCCAATGTTTCAAAAATATGATCTATTTCGTTTTATGATTCCAGGAAAGGAAAATTGAAATTATGCAGTAGGCATTCGGTTTCTCACTTCTTCTTATTTAGGTAATACCGTCTGTTAAGTAAGCCAAGAAAAGTTGTTAAAAGTGGAAAGTATTTTTTGAATAAATGAACTTCATTTTAATAAATAAAAAATATCTTGTTAGCTTGTTTTATTTTATAAAAACTTCCATCTCAATCGGCAATCTTTATTTTATAAAAGCAAGACATGTAAATCCCGAATTATCTTAAATACAGTAAAACCTATTTTTGTGAGGTATTTTTTATGCATTTTTTTATGCGATTTTGTTTGTGCGAATTTTTTTTATGCGGCCTAATTCATATACATACGCATAAAAAAAGACCGCACAAAAACAGGTTTGACTGTATTCAGAATCCACGGATTAAACCTGAAACGCACGTATATAAACAATATTTCATCCTCCAGCAAGTACCAATTTCATATAAAATAAATAAAAATTGCACCAAAATTGCTTTATGTTAAAATATTCTTGTTAAATTTTATAAAAAATGCACATGCTTATACACATAATAAAAAAAGTTATAAACTAAATAAATTTTTTAATGGCATTAAAGGAAAAATTAATCAAATAATAACGTTTTAATTAATTTTTAAACTATTTGTTGAATTTTGTAAATTATTTAATGAATTCAATGAAGCTTATATAAGTCAATAAATATTTTCGTTAACAAAATTAAAATTTTAATTGAACTAATGAATTTTAGTGTTAAAATTGTAACGACTTTCTGCTTTTTCGCGTCTCTTTCGCCAAATTGTGCTCGTCGCTGTCTTATTGGTCTAATAACCGCGATCGGCGCGGCGTTCCTCTTCATTTCGATTTTGATTGTTTAATTTAAAAGGTGTTTTGTGAAAAAGTTAATATCTAAAATTCAATTATCCAGATAAATAGATATAAATATACATATGTAATATACAATTTATATATGCAGATTTAATTATTAAGGTAAGTGTAAAATTGTTACAGTATTATAATATTAAAAGTGCTTGAAAATAAAATATAAATGCATGTTTCCTGATCTTTGAAAGGAGAAAGCGACGCATATGCCGTAATAAACGTGTTTTAAATAACTACAGAAAATGTAATCGATGTTATAATTTTGACATTAGTGTATTTTGAAGCAAAAATGAAAACTATAACTGTTTTTATTATTTTTTTTAATTCTAATGATAAAGTTTATTATTAACTATCGATTGGCATTAATAACTCAATTTGGCCAAAACTGTAGTTAGGTAAAATATGTTTAGCATGGCAGTATGGTTGTCTGTATAAACTTTAATTTTCGTGACGGTAGAAATTTAATTTGTAATGATTCAACACGTTTATTTCATAAGGACGCATGTGCGGTTTAGGGGTATATCCTCCAACAGGTCGCAAATAAACTATATGCGCCTCAAAATCTGCTATTCGATTGATTTTAACATGAGTTTTTGAATTGAAATTTCTTTTTTTTTGTGTTTCATTTGCTTTTGCGACTGAGTATTATTGGGCCTATTTTCACGTGTATTTTTCGTCACTTTTTTTCCTCCTTTTTTACACTTTTACCAATAAACTAATTTTGAAGAGGGGAAATTTGTGATGCACATGTTCGACAAAATTTATTTTTGTCTATCGTCTTGTTACACACTAACACATACAAATATATTCTCATTTCACTCTGCACTACTCTTCACTCTACAGGAAAATAAAAATCATTTTACACATACATCGACAAGTAATGTAATGCAAAAATACACGTGAAAATCAGCACTGTTGTTGTGACAACACATCTAGGTGCTGAAAAAATACATGTGAAAATAGGCCCAATAATTGTTTTGAATTGCTGGATTTTATTTGCATCGTCAAAAAGTCGGTGGTAACTTTTCTATAATGTTTTTACTACTCAGTCGCAAAAGCAAACAAAAAAGAAATTTCAATTGAAAAACTCATGTTAAAATCAATCGAGTAGTCAGATTTTGAGGCGCAAATAGTTTATTTGCGACCGGTTGGAGGATATATCCCTTACTCTTTTAAGTATTGGCAAAGAAAGTGTCTACAATTTGTTTACTTATTTATATTTTAGATGAAAGTTGGAAGAAAACAATTTTATTCGAATAAATAGCCTATATTATCTCTGGGCTAAATTAAAAATAGTTTTCCTCCAACTTTCATTAAATATCACTAAACAAACTTTAAGAACATCTTTTAACTTAAAGCCTGTAAAACAAATCTTACACAAACAATATTAAAAATAGGCCATAATATATTATAAAAATCAAATGAATATTTAGATATAGTTAGTTGTTAGACTGCCGTTCAACATTTTTGTTGTGATATCTTTAAAACTTTTCGTATAAGCTAAATACTTTATTTCTTTATCTTCTAATTGATATTAGTATCTAAAACAGACACAAAGTACAATGAAAGATCATTAAAATATGATAAATTGTCCGCCGAAGGATTTGAGTATTTGGCAAGCTTCTTGCTATTACAGGCTCACTGATATGCACAAGTAAGGTAGCACCGCTGAAGTATTTGGGAAATGGCCATTCTATAAACAGCCTTCGGGATATCGTTTAGTAAGTTTTTAAATGGCAGCAGATTAAAATAATAATAAACAAAACGTTTCTTTATTTCCAGATTGACATGGGTTTCAAGGTTCTATTTGCAGAGACGAGTGATATTTTAATAAAATGGCCGGAATATAAAATGTAAGTTAAAAAATGTCTTACAAAACCAGCAAATGTAAAAGTCAGGGGTATTGTTCCGTATTTACATAAATTAAGAGAAAATGGAATTTCGGAAAGTAAGTGAAATATTACATTAAAATTTAAATATATTTATATCGAGTTTTATGGGACCAAAAAAACATAAAATGTAGATGATGTAAATAAAAAGCCGGAACAAACAGTAGAAATTGATTTAGTGCAGTTTTTTTGGTCCCAAATTACTCGATATACATAAATACAATAATAACATTAACGTAATGTGATGTTTGTTTAATTGTTTATATATTTACAGATAATTTGGATTCGTTGTTGCAATGGGCATTACATGGCTGTTTAGTGCCAACACAGGAAATCGTAGCAGAAACCAACACGGGCCAACAGGCGGTTACCAAATTCACTATTAAAGACTCACCAGAGTGTTTTATATATGTAGGAAAGACAATCCAGGAGATTGAAGACGCCTATTCAGCGTTTAATTTTAGGTGTGGGAAATTCTCCTGAATAAATTACTGAGACCTTTGTGCATTTCGATGGTGTTCGATTCAAATTTATTAATATTTTGCGGGCAACGGACATACTATGTTTCAAAATAGAGCTTGTTTTTAATTTAGAGTATCCTGTCGCTGTAACGAATTTCTATTGTTTTGTACAGGATCTATTTTATGGGATATACCAAAGTAAATGTTTTATTGAACGAAATACTTCGTAAATAAACTTAAATTAGTTACTTAATTTATTATATACATAGGTATTAAATTTTAGAAAATGGAGAATTTTTTATATTATTATACAATTTTACAATTTATTATTTAAATATTGAAGTTTAATTAGTTTTTTTTTATTGTTTTATTTTGTGAATTGAAGAATATTGAATATTTTTATTGATAATTGTTAATAAGTGGAAATATCGATGAATAAAAAAAAATTATGTTGAACATTAAACCAAGCGTTTTAATCCTTCAAACCATATATCCTCGATTTATATATATATAATAAATAATATATATATATATATATATATATATATATATATATATATATATATATATATATATATATACATATACATATATTGCCCCCCCCCCCTCCCCCCGTCCGTTCATTGTTGTGGCAATTTTGATTAATTTATTCGTTGATTTAAACAAAAAGTTTATACATCGTGAAATAAGGTTACTAATTCAATAATATCTATTACATTGTGTCAATGAATTAGTTATTTAAATTAATAAATATAGGTGTTGAATCAATTATTTTGTTTCATAAATATTAGAAAAATTAATTAATTAATTCATCAATAATATAAACCACAGCATAAACTTCTATTAAATTTGTACATTGATTCAATAAAAAATTGTAACATCAACCAAATTAGTTATAAAATGATAATTTTGTGTTTCGTTGTATTAATTAAAAAGTTTATTATTTTTTTTGACAAAAAAATATGAATAGTTACATTGTATATATTAATTTGTTAGCTTTTAGTAAATGCTATTATAATCTAATAACATTGAGTTTGTTCAATCAATCAACGAAGTTTAAGGATCCAAGTTATTAAAAAAATCATTGCCACAATAATTTTTTTTATTGTATATGCGTATGTTTTTTTTTCAGTGTAACTATCTGTTTAGATTTGATATACAAGGTCGCAACTTGATTCATAATCTCAAGATAACATGGCGTTAAACGGTGGGATATAATAATTTTTTTAGTGCTGTCTTCATAATTTTGATAAAGTTGTTGCAGGAATATTGGACCATTGTTTTTAAGAAAATCCATTAGTATAATTTTCTGCTGTATAGTATTAAAGTTGACGATTGTAACGAATTTAATTGGCATAAACGTGTTATGAGTGAAACTCGTGTTCAATTACATGCCATTTGTTACTGAATAAATTAATCATCTACATAGAGCTTCGACGTGGTCGTATTCTGCCGGCTAAGACTCAGGGATAGGTGTGGGTGTTGCCGAAGATATGTAGATGCATTGCTAAGACCACTTAACTGATGAAATTATAATGGAAGGAAAACGGAATACAGGCAGGACATACTTACTTCTAATACCCATGTCTCATCCCCAATAAATGTCGCTTAATTCATCTGAAATTTAACACTTGCGAAACAAATCGAACAAATAACTGTAATGTAATTAAAAATGAAAACACAACGCGAAGCATTCATGTAGTGACAACTCAAATAATATTTCAATCAAAATATACAAAAATGGAAAAATGATGTTAAATTAAAAAAATATAATAAGAGAATATTCTAACCTAAGTATGCGCATAAGAAAACCTGAACCCACTTAAATCTATAAAAGAAAATATTGACACAAAATAAACATATTTCAAAGAAAATAGAATTATAGTAAATTATTAATTAATAATTCTTAATCAATAATAATAATGATAATAATAATAAAAAATATACAATAAAAAATCTTATCTGTTGGAACCGCTGATTGTTGATTGATGATGTGACGTTGACTGGAGATTTCGTCGACTGTAACCATGTACCAATATACTATGTACTGGTAACTTTATTTATTTATTTTTTTAACTTGTTGTTGTTGTTATCACACCACAATTTAACTGATTATAAGTAGGTGAATTAATTTTAGTTTTTCACTCTACTTAATTATTTGTAAACGTTAGTTTATATTTGATAGTTTTAATTAATTTCATTTATTTTGTAGGTAGTGACGTCTATTCAGTTCGTAGCACTAATTACATATTTTACGTGGAATTATTTTTATGATTTTTAAATTGCTTGTTTTTGTAAATTATTAACGTATTGCTTTATTATTCACATATATTTTAAACAGATTTTTTTAATTGTTTTATCGGGCCACTTTTTCATGACCTTAGAACCGTTTAAATTCACATGTTCTAGATTTTCACAATTTATGTTTTTAATTTGTCACTTTTATTATTACTTACAATAACTGTCATTTATAGATACATTTTAATTTAATAAATTACACAAATGTAAATTACCATTTTTCAAGTGTCTTTCAAGAATAAAAAGACGTGAAACCACCAAGAACAAGAACTGTTTATCTTACGGAACCGTAATATTATTCCGGTAAATCACTTCATGAATGTTCTATCTTTTCATGAAAAACTTAACCAAATATTTTGGCATTCAATAAAATTATCATAGTTTTATAAACTACATTTTATTATCGATTAATTAACCTCGGATTAATAACTTATTAAGAATCACTCATATTCCGGTACAGAGATTTGTTCGGTTTTATTTTTATATCTACTTAGATCAACTCATTAGATGAATTTACTTCAATTAACTCGGAAGAACTGCCTAAATAAACCAAAAATTTGTGTTATCATTTATGACGTTTTCTCTCGTTTTTCCATATTTTGGAATAACAATAGACCTGTAATTAATTTAAGCATCAACAATTGGAATTGAACTCAACACGATCATCAACATTTTTTTTAACCCTCAATTGTAACGTAGTGCCAAGAGCCGTCGTTACACGATGATTTGCGAATATTTTTATTTCTCTTCGTGGTTATTGTTTTAATATAAGAGTTTTCGACATGATCCATATGAAACCCGCAAATACCGCTCAATTTCGTGATTACAGTACATATTCTGATTTATTATGATATATCCAAATTTTCTGGCAACCCCGTAATTAAAATTTGTTTAGATAACTGTGATTGGTTTAAATACTCGTTTTCGTCCTCAACAACTGTAAGCCGGCTGTTTAATTTACTGATGATTTTAATTCATTGATTTTTACTGAGTGCTCACTGGTTATATTATATAAATTGGACAATGATTGATCGATTTTTAGGTTAAGCTCACTGTGTGTTGCAATAATAGCTGCCAGCACATCTTTTAGATTAGGATTTTTAATTTTTTTTAAATTATCCATTGGAGAATTGGTTTGTGATGAATCAGGCTTATCTTCATCACCCATAACTTTTTTGGATGAATTTCTTGTTAAAATCGGATCAAATGACATTAAATTTGATAGCACTCAGTAATTGAACTTTACACAATACGCTTACTGTATAATATTTTATTGCTTGTTAGAGGTTAGAAACAATTATACAGATACACGTCCAAACAATTACTTATTCCAATTTATATATTAGGAAATGACTAAACACACCAAAAATTAATAAATATATTATATTGTTTCTTTACAATTATAATGAAATTAATATTATATCACTCAAATTTATTTACACTTTTTTGGAGAAGGCGATGTGTTTGCGTTTTGACAGAAGTAATATATGAACAAAGCGAAAATAGAATATAGTAGGTAGGACTCAAATATCACACTATTAATTTTAGGCACTACATATGTGTCTATTAGAAGAAAAACATACTCTTCCACCAAAAAAAATTTTTTTGAGCTAAACATGGCATTTGATTTGCAATGTTGAATTCTATATAATTAATTCAAATATATTGCTCCAATTCTTATCTTATCCCGTTTTAAAAATTAATAGAAACTGCTACTAGAAACAAAACTATACCTTATCCAACAGACAGTTTAATGCAAATGATACCTTATCCATTAAAAACATTGTACAAGCAAAACGTGTATGTTATCCCATACTAAATTTCAGTTGAAATTGATGCTTTAGAGCAAAAACAACCTTATCCATCACATTCTCATCAATACTCTAAAGGTGTATGCACGAATTTGGATTTATATCCTAATATTTTCCATTTACTCATTTTAACCAATCAACTCACTCAATTGATAAAATTGTTTAAAATCCTAAGACTTAAATCCAAACTCGTGCATACTGCTTAACAAAAAAAAAACACCTAATTTAACGTTTGAACTCGTCAAATAACACTCTTATACAAGTTTCATAGTGATCTGATCAGTTTGTGTTAGTTTAAGGTTCTTGAAATCCACTATTGCCGATCACGTATCGCTGAAAGACGGTATTTGGCAGGGGAATTTTCTATTAACAAAATGTATAGAATGTTTGTCATAAATTTCCCTAAATTAGGTGTTAAACTAAGTTACTTCCGAAATATTTTTAACAACAATTTTAATATCGGGTTCAAGTCACCATCTTGTGACGTATGCAGTACGTATCAGGCTCTAAAAGGACAAATAAAACTGGAAATGGACTTGCAAAAGCGATCAGTTTTAATAACAATGAATAGAGTTCACAAGCTACGAGCCAAAGCTTTTTACCTATTGGCAAGGGAAGAAAATGAAAGGATTACAACATTTTCGTTTGATTGCCAAAAAAATATGCTCCTGCCTAAATTGGCTGACCAAGCAGCATATTACAGCAGGCAATTTAATTTCTATAATCAAGGAATAGTTCGCGGTACGACAAATTCAAGTGCTACAAGCACTTTAACCCACACTGGCGTATTAATGAAAACCTGCAATTTTATAAAAATATTCTGGATGCAGCTCATCAAACTGTTGAGGATATCCCAGAACCAGAAATTTGTGGAATGGCTGAAGATGAAAGTGACTTAAGAGTTTAGTTATAGAAAAGCATAAATTTTATTTTTAAAAGTTCAAAAAGTGCAATGAAAGTCACTATGTTATTTTTTTATTTGTACTGAATCAAAATGTAATACCTGATAGTTTTTATTTTTAAATTGAATAAATTAAAATAAAAAGCAGCTTTTTCTTTAAAGCCTTGTTCAGACTACGTAAGTAATTTAGTCGAGTAGCGAGTATTTTAGTAACTAAACTCGATGAACTGACCAAAAAACGTTCGCACTACAGTCGAGTACAAGTTACAAGTGAGTGAGCGCTGAGCAGTGTTTCAAAATGAAGAGAATATCTCTCTATATATTTCTTTGTTCCTTCGCTCCAATGAGACGATATCCTTGCGGCAACTAATGAACTCGACTAAATCAACATGTTCGCATTTGTTTTTTGTTTTGTTTTGCCTTACTCGACTAAAAAAAATAGAATAAAATGGATCGACTCGACTAAATCACTTACTAATCTATTCGACTAAAATTTTGGTGTTCAGACATATTAAGTTACTAAAATACTCGCTACTCGACTAAATTACTAACGTAGTCTGAACAAGGCTTAAATCAAACCAAAATACACCTTATCCTAGGTGATTCAAAACAAAACGTTCCTTATCCAATCTGATATAGTAAAAACGTCCTTAACCAAATTTTAATTATTCATATTTTGCAAAATAATATTTTAAAATGTGGGTGGTAAATATTTTTCACAACAATTATTCGCATTCATTCAATAAAAATTGCGAAAAATGTAAATTTTTCTTTTTGTAAGGAATGAAAAGTATTTTTGATTTTTCTTAGAGCATCATGTAATGGACATGAGCATGTCTTGCTTCTAATAGGCACATATATTTTAATTTAAACAAAAGACAGTTTATTTATATGATAATGAAGAACAATCATGATATGTTGCTTACACAGTATAAGTTTGTATTTTATTAACATGTACACTATTTATAAATAAAATTCTTAGCCACAATGTCGCCGTGTAGTTTTAGCTTCTCGCCATCTTTTCTAAAAAAATATTCTCTGGCAGCTCTATTCTCAATATTCTCTGGCAGCTCTATTTGAACAACTGCGGCTAACCACTCGTTGCCCATAATATTTGAAATATTCTCCAGGTCTACCACAATCAACGGTAAAGTGCACTGATAGTTTTTATATCTAATTTCCACTTAACAGAAAGCTAGTCCGGTAGTACTTTCCGGTAACCAAAATTTCTAGTAACCATAGCAAATATTACTTAACGTTATTGGTGAATTTTCGCTTTTTCCTCATCCACTCGAACCCACAATAACCTCATTGCAAGTGGGATATTAAAAAAGAGATTTGAAACTTTTCACATATTTGTTTGCATTTTTCCCCAAAATTATTAAAGAGAATATATTCTCCTGCAATAATGTGGTGTACAATCATTGGTGAAGAGAGCAGCGTTCATTATTCTCTTGAGGAACAACACATAAACCGGAAGTTGCCAAAAATGTTATTAACCGTTCATCTGAAATGATTGCAATATTTAGATGATAAATTAAACTAAATATCTTGGCACAGAAAATTTGTCTGGCCGGATTAAACGCAAAACTTGTTATGCATGATTACATAAATATACAGAACAATCAAAAATTCCGCACGCAATTTCCCAAATAAGCATGCCATGACGCATTACGCTAATTTCGCAATAAAAACACAACCAATTAACATATTATCATAAATATTTATGATATCAATAATAAGTATACTCACCCTCTTGTGCCTCGTCACCCGCGGATATTACAACGCATTATTCCACCCTCGCTCGTAAAAAAAATTTATTTGGCAACAACGAAATCAACTGACGACGGAACCATTTTTGGTGAAGATACTTTAAATGAAATAAAACCGAAGCATGTTTTATTGCATTTTCGATTTTAATCATCAATAAATTGACAACAACAATAAATTTTGACAATTTTATTTCATTTTACGTTTTATTATTACAAGACAGAAAATTCACGCAGGCAAAGTAACTAAAACTGGATGGAATGTTATGTGTACTGAACGATTTTTGTACAATAAGTACTGTGTATATGTCTATAAATTATTTAATATGTAATAAAAAAAAATATATGCCGTTACTTTTCATCGATTAGCTACATACCTACGTAAATAAATATTAAATACTAGCTGTACCTGGCCACGCGGTGGTGTGGCTCAGCCTATAGTCTGGTTAAATGGAAAAGAAAGAAAAGGGAAAGCACACGTTTCTAATATAGTTAATTTCACAATGCCATTATCTGTGTAGATATAGAGATTATCTAGTGTGCCGACTCTAGAACACGTAACATATATAATTGTCCATGTGAGAAGCAATCCGTGTCTAGATCTAAACCGCACAATTCTAAAGATTGGCTAAAGATGATGATTGCAAACGCCGATCGAATTGGGAATTGTAATTTCTTAAATCGAAATGGCATATCTGTTGAAATCATAAGAATGTGAGGAATGAGGACATCTTTACCATTGAATGGTCCTGGCAAGATTGCTGCTCATTATTTTGTATACTGCAATCCGCGTGCCGTTGCAAAAATTGGCTGGTTGATATTTCGAAACATGATAATTGGTACGCCGATTTCAGGCAATTCATGTTTAGGATCTGGGAACGGAAGCAGGGAGCCGGATACATTCAGTTGTATACTCCATGTATAATGCCTGTTTGTTTCCGCACGTGGTAAAATATCAAAATTTTGTTGGGGTAATCCTTATTTGCGATAACAACAGCCTAGCGATTTGGAATGGATTTTACCAAATGTTGGTAGCCTCCGGTCCAATTTTTTGACATTCTTCCGTAACTGCCTTTTTTAGTTGTACTTTGTTCCTGAAGGTGTGGTTGGCTCTTGGTCTTCAGTTTAAAAGGAGTTAGGGAAATTGTTTAGGGCAGTTCTACGGTAGCCAAACCTTAATAATTGAAGCTTTATGCTTTATATCGTTAACTTGGTAGAACGCAAATGTACTTTATATTCCTATTTTCCAAGAAGAATTCTTTAAATTGCTTTTGAGGAATTTTTCCACGTGGTGCGAGGCGAAAACGGATATTGTCTCTAAATTTTTCGAACGAAAAGGTTAAACTGCGCTTTGAAATACAAACATATGACGTTTGATTTTGGAAAAACTATGGTGTTTTTTATGAAATAAGTTTGTCTTGTTTCAGTGTGATAAGAAGCAGATAAAAGTGTGGCGGGAGGATAAAACAGCCTGTAGGACCAAAAAGTTAACTGTTACCGTAAAATCTGAAGGTCAGAACGAAATGGTGTGGGGCGTATCTTGTCACATATCATTGGGAAATTTGGGTTTTATTGAATGCAATATGAACAAAGAGAGTAAACATCGATCAACATTTATTGAACTTTCCTTTATACCACTTAACTCATACATTACCTCTGTTAATTCAGCTTTGGATTTTTAGAAACTTCTTGTAAAATAAATCTTTCATCCGACAAAGTAACCTTTCGCCACTCTTTCATACCATGCAATATTTCTAATCTTTCTTCTTGGTAATATCGACAACAATTTTTTGAATTATACTTTTGAACAGGTTAACTAGGTGAATTTTTCCGATTTCCGATTAACTATAGCCTTTTTCAACAAATGCAATAAGCGTCCATTGGCGAAAGCAAACTACTCGCAAGTACTTGTATCTACTCACAACTACTCATTCGCATACGTTGGTGTAGAAAACAGAAGTTAGCGCTTAAAATTTACGCTAGGTGGATTTTAGTTGCGAAAATCCCAATAGATGGCTTTTAGAGCTTTTGCGATATTTTTCGAGAGTTTTTATTATGTTCGTTATGTTGTTTTTCTTTAATTTTTTGGTTATGTAAAATGTCAAATTGAATACAAAATTATTTTGCTGTTGACGTTACATTTTTAAGAAAAATTGATTTAAATATCAATGCGGTAAATATCAATGGTTTCCCTTCATTATGTCAAATTTTTTGTCATATTTCCATAAATCAATTTTTTGTCATCTAATTTGATTTATCGCCTTAACTATAATAAACAACTATACAAAAGACAAAATATACAACTAAACAAAAGGCTGTTTTACTTGTGTCAATCAATTTCTCGTGCCTTCGATGTCTTGTCCCGGAATATTTCAAAAAATCTAACTACTGTTGGACATCCACTACCTTAGTCGGAACCCGCCATATTTTAGCATTGTTGAAATATCTACTGTAATACTTTAAGCTTCATCTAATGGATCTGTCATATGTATGTGGCAGAGAGCAGATCGTCTATATAAAAATCGCACAGATGTGATAATCTATAGGCTGTAAAATGTGCTATTCATCGGCTGTTCAAGAGGGTGTCTGTATAGCATCAAATTTTTTTATTTTATTTTTTTTTTCATTTCATACAATGATTTCAAATTCTGATAGGTGAACGGAATACGAAATAAGTCACCACAAAAGTAAAATGAGCGGCATCAATTAATGAGAGAGTTACCTTATTCAAGGAAATTGTTGGTAGAGCGATGGCTTAAAATTGGAGTCGATTGGAGGATTGGATGCATGAACCTTTACCATATTCTGAAATTTTCTGGGTTTACATTTTGAGGTCATTAGTCAGCCAACAGGAAGTGGTCAATCCCGTGGGACAAGAAAATTTATTTTGTCAATGTCTGCAAAAGTATAAGGTTTACAGAAAATTAATTTGGTTTATTTCCAAAATAAATAAATAAATAAATAAAAAATACAAAATAATAAATTTGTAAGAAATTTGCATAATAAATTTCTCCAAATTCCCTCTTCGTAAAAAAAAGTCGTTTATTGGCCATACCTCCATTTTAGTATTTTCATGCTATTAGTCATTATTCCAGTTTGGTATTCAGTTGTTTGATTGGTTTATTCAGCACTTTTAATTGTTTAAATTTTGCCGCGTTTTTTTTTTTTCATATTTTGGCGTTTTTAGTTTTACGACCAAAAAACAATCGAATTTTCTCATTCACCTAATCACTGACAATCATAAACACACACCAAAAATACGAGTAATTCGTAGTTGTGGTCTCAGTTTGTGTTTCAAATGAAGAATTTAATACACTTGCTCTATACGACCGACACACCATTCCGATGACCAAGTCTGACAATTTTTGAGAAAAGTTCGTAGAAGTACCAATTGGGGGCAGCATTGGAGTTGCTCATATAAAACATGGTTGCAAAATTCAACAAATATAGCGAGACACTGCTAATGACATATTGGTACATAAATACAAACAACAAATCAAATTTCTCAAAGAGAAATTTGTTGTTTAAATACATAATCAACCCAGGCATTCACTAAATTTCCAGCACGAAATGGAACACGAACGTTTCTCAATGGATTTTAGTGAATTTTGATATATAAGTTATTCAACCGATTCTATAAGTTGTTCCTAATATAAAAAAGAGAGAATCCCGCTCTGAAGAATTGCTGAAGTCATTCCATTTGGGATTTGATTTCTTAAATAAAATAAGAGCCAAATTCAAGGAATATTGTGGAGTACTATATGATTAATTAAAAAATGGTTTTACCAATCTTTTTTACAAAAATAGTCAATCCAGACAGTTTACTAGGTCGCCTGCTCTAATAGGAACTACGTAACACATTTGTAGATGAATTTTAATAAAATTGTTTATACAAATGATTTTGAGATGTAAAGTTGAATCTTTAAATAGTTCCTAAGATAAACTTGATGATTTTTGGCTGTGAAGATGTCCTAATGACAAGAAATATTTTGAAACATTACTCCTACTAAAGATGTTATGGTCGATATCATAAATCAAAAATAAGATTTGACAATTTAAGTTTTCCATATAAAGCCAATCCGGACAATTTTCACCGTTTCCAGCACGTAATAAAACTCACACATATTTGTTGAGGTATTTTAGTGGAATTTTATATCTGAGATATTAAGCCGTTTCTATAAATAATTCCTAAAGTCTAAAATAGTTTAAATCACGTCTTGAAGAATTTTTTGGGCTGGTGTTCGATTACTTCTACTAATTATTCTGGTTCCTCCGGCATTTTGCTAAACAACTTTAGCGATCCCATTTAAAACATTATCCAAGATTTCTGATCACCTTACACACCATGTGATTAGTAACCAAAATTTCGAAACGTTAGTTTTCCAAATGAATAAATTATGGATCCCACTGTATATTAGTTCAGGTTTAGTAGTTAATTTCTTTCCATTTTGTCTTCGGTTGTTAATCTAGCCATCTTTCTTAAGAGCAAAGCTAAGCAAGTTTGTAAGAATTCCTGCCAAATGGGACTCATATTTCAACGATGTTGGCCTCCCCTAAGTTTAAGCCTACAGTTAAATCAGTCCTGATAACAAAATGTATTTCTCTGGGTTTTCCAATGGATCGTTATAATTTAACTGATTCTATTAATCGAATTTTTTTGTGGAACTAAAAATACGTAACGAGGATACGAAACAAAAAACAAAAATATTAAACATTTGTCTCATGTTTGTCATAAATTCTGGAGGAATAAATTAAAAACAAGAGCATTAAAACATCATCACAATCAAGCATGACTCATGAAACTTTTTGTTTCACCTCTATACCTATCCCACCATATTTAGATATCCGTATATAATTTGGGGTATGTAAGATTTTTATGACATTTCAAGACGATGTTTTTCGGTTATATATATCTACATCTTTGCATGACGATAAAAACATCAATTACTCTCTTGTTTACACTTCTTGTTGAATCAAACGTATCCGGCTAACTTATATACATATGTACATACTAAACACTATCCTCGCATGTGTGATATGGTATACAACCAACACCTATTTCAAGATATTTTTGTGAAGGGCTACACAGTGTTATTTTCACCTTCTTCTTGTAAAAACAGTAAAAATTGTGGAAAAACTAAACCTCCAATGAGCAAAAAAGTATATATAGGCGAGGAACAACGACGCAAAAAAAAACAAAAATGAAAAATTTAAAGAAAATTATTTTGTAATGCGATATGGAAGTTTTCTCTATTCCATCCAAACTATATTTAATGTTCCAGAGGAAAATGTAAAAGCAAAACTAACAAATCTTACAAACATTTTCTTACCCAGCCTCCCCTGCTGCTCTTGATAAATATACACGATGGTATTTCTTTCTTACTTAGATTTTATGTTATACGCCCGAATGTTTGGGGTGTCTTTGGGGTTATATATATGCATGCATACATATATACTTACATACATAAATTATGTAGTATAAAACAAGGAACATCATGTTTATAGTGCTTTTGTTGTTTCTTGTAATTTAATTGAGTGGGTGTGCTACATCTAATTCAATTAGACTTTGTTTTATATTTTAAAACAGCAGCAAGTTTATCGGCAACACTGTCTTTTAGTGGTTTTAATGTGTTGGTTATATTTTATAATTTCATGTAACAATAATTTTGGAGAAATATTTTTGCCTTGAGAGTGCTTTTGGCAGGGTTTGGTCTATACGGGACACTAAGTTTTTTATTTGTCTCAGTTATAGATTTTGTTGCAAATCCTGAATCACAAAAATGTGAATAGGAAGTTGGTTGGCTTTCCTCATTCTGTGTATCACATTTAAATTATTATTGTAGATGGACAGCGATTTTTGTCGCAAAATGAGGATTGATTCGAGCATTACCTGAAGGTAGTAAATTGTATTGGTGTCGAATATACGTTTTTTTAGTTATTCATATAGCATGATGCAAATAAGAGAGATAAAATGACACGAATAATAGGGATAACATGAATCAAATAAGAGAAATGAGCTCCGAAGAGAATGATTGAGAGAGTGTATTAAAATACTGATACAGAACAATGCCTACTAGAATATGCAAGCCTATATGACTACAAGCAATTTTTTAAAAATTTACAAATTAATTCTCCCCGCTAGAAGGCAGTATAATAAAAAAAAGAGACTTTTTTTTTTTTTAGTTTTGTCCAAAAACATTTTATTATACCAAAGAGAAGAAATTGTTGAGTTTTACAATTCAGTTTCGATCTCCGAGCATTGTGAAAAATAAATCATCTTTAAGTCATCTCATCAGGCTATAGCGACTGAACTGCTAAACTTATTACTCTGATTTATTCTTATATATTTATTTCACTGGTTTACCAAACCGTAAATATTGGAATGCATCAAAAATAATATATTTGTCTATAAAAAAGCCGAAAGAATCATAGAATCAACCATGTACTTGTAATATTAGCGAATTTTCCATTTTCCATTAATAAGTTTAGCAGTTCAGTCGCTATATAGCCTGATGAGATGACAGAAAGTTTATTATTTTTCTACCAAATTAATCGTAAAGTTTTCAAAGAGTAATGTGGAGCTCGGGAAGGTAAATCTCATTGCATTTTAAAGTTTTCAAAAAAAAAAATTCTCTTATTCGATTGATTTTGTCTATTTACTGTAATGCATCAAAAATAATTGGTAAACGCTCAAACTTTGAAGTGCCCTATATATAATTTGAATGGCACCGATTGTTCCGCAGCTTTTAAAGACTTCATATCAGTTTTTGGAAACATTTTGTATCAAGCAAGCTCCAGCATTGTCCCATAAAGTACTTTTTCCAAATTCTTTAGAAAAACAAAATGTTAATTTAGCAATTAAGCTATTTGACGATAATTTGCAAATGGTGGAGCTAAGTTAATGTTAAAAATTACAGTAAAGGATATGACAAATTAAACGAATTTGTGCAGCCCATTTTTAATTTAAATCAGTCAAATTATAAATCCCTAAATTGTTTCCCGTTGTGGCTTCAAACTTGGGATTATCCTGAATAGACACACCGATTTAAATTAAGTAGCGAGACGTTTTCGACATTACTACAAACAAAAACAAGCATGCTTTGATTAGTTCCTTATCTGTTTGACGAACTTAATTTTAAATACATTTTACTCGGGAAATTCCAAACAGATCCGTTAGAAGCTCGTTTCGAGAAGTTCCGTCGCATGTCGGGAACCAATTATAATATTTCAGTTCGAAATATTAATGAATCTGAAAAAAAAAAATTTAAAAATTTCAAGCATTCTGAAATTAAATTTAAATAAAGACACAAAATTTCCTTCAGACGAAGAGGAAGCCGACATCAACCATGAATTAGCAGAAGCGGTACTCCAAACTTGCGAAGATTTAGAAGTAGACGAACAAAACATCGAGACGCTAATTTTCATCGCGGGATATGTAGGTTGTAAGGTGAGTGACAAGGTGCACTAATTGTACTAAAATATTAAATTCGGCAAAAGAAATTAATTTAGATTTTCAATATAATTTAGAATATATAAAATATTTAAATCGGGGCGGTTTAAAATATCCATCGCAATTTTCATTAAATATCGGGGTTTCCGCTTTTAAAGTGTGAATCGGGAATCATGAAGAAAACATTAATCGGGAGTTTCGAAAACAATTTATTAATTTAAGTAACCAAAAACATTTTTAAAATTTTTAATATTAGAGAAAATAGATTATAATGATTTTTGAAAAAATCTACAATTAAAAATTAAAATAGAAAACCCTTAACCCTTACTAAATGGATTGAATAAAGTGTAATAATTTTCTAGATAATTGAATTGAAATATGTGATTTAATTTTTTTAATTTAACTATTTAAAATTTTTATTATTTATTTATATATAATCTATAATTTTTTATTGAATTTTATTTATTTAAATAGTAAACAAAATTTAATTTTGTTACTCGTTGCTTTATAAACAGTGATAATTAAAATTAATTTTTTTTACTAAATTTGTGTTTTATTATTGTTTCAAAATAAATTCCTATATTATACTTAATAAAAATATTTTTTGTAATTATTTACATATATTATTATAACAAATTACGTATTTTACTTTATTAGACCAAGGAATCTCGCAGTTCCTTAAGTTTAGTGGGCCCTGTGGAATGTTCGTGGGGCTCCTCTGCCGCGTAAAATATATTCATTGACTCTTATTTTCATTAATTGTAATTTTCCATTTTAAAAATTATTTGGCAATAACAACACAGCTGATTTTCAATCTGTTTTCAATGACCGCTGAATCTTTGCTTGTCGTAATTATAGCGCTGTGTCATCAGCAAACTGAGCAAGCAAAATGTTTGGTGCTGAAGGAATATCTGCTGTATAAATGCTGTACAATGTGTTACTAACAGTACTACCTTGTGGAAGTTCTTTAGTCAATCCATAATTATAACGTACACTGTGACCAATTTTTACTCTAAATTGCCGATTTGATAAATAAGAATGAATGAGTTTTATTATGCTAGGAAAATGAGAAGATACAATTTTAAAAATAAGTGCGTTATGCCATACTGAGTCAAACGCCTTTTCGAAGATTTTCCAATAAAATCATTCCAACAGAATGTTTTTGATAGAGCTGAGATATGATAATGTGTACAATCCTGTGTTCAGTTGGGACCCTAGTTAGAATTATTTTCTCAAACAGTTTGGTCATGGTGTTTAGTAAATTAATTGGTCGATAGCTTGCAGGATTATAAGGATGCTAATTATTAGGTTTGAGAATAGCTACTACAACACCAATTTTCCAAGCGTTTGGGAAGTAGTTGAGTTTAAAGCAGCTGCTGAAAATTATAGAGACAAATATTGTTGTTTACATATATTGTCCGGACCTGGGGACTTCCGATTTTTAAACGTTTGATTAAAGCAGAGATTTCTTTGGAATTAGTAAAATTGGAAAATGGGATGTTATCATTAAAATTAATTAGAGACTTCATCAACTGGATGATCAGCCTCAGAAATAAATGAGTTAATGGGAGCTTTTTCTTGAGACATTATCAACAGTTTACCATTGTTTTTAAGCGCTGAAATAATTTGTTTTTTATTCCTTAATAGTTTTTTTTACTTTCCACAGGTTAATCCTACTGTTTTCTTTAGAAATGCTAGTTAAATATTCCTGCCATTTCATGTTAAGAAATATAATATTTTCATAATTAACTCTTCTAATTAGTAGATTCAATAACACCTTTAGAATGGGTTCCCGAATTCTTTGCCAGGTACGTCTAATCCTGTTCTTGATTTTTATTAATTCTTTTATACTACTGGTTGGCTCATACTGAAAATTCGACTGCAGTTTTTAGGTACCGCTGTTGGAAAAATGTAGATCATATTGTGATCGCCACGACGAATTTTATCTGTAGCTCCTTGTGATTTTTGGTTTTTCATGTTTTTGCGACTGCGCATGCGTTGATTTTTACGTGTGCGCCTCAATTTGTAAAAAGTAGTATTCACTTCTAGCTATTGTTTTTTTTCCGAATAAAACATCTGGCGACCGTGACAGGACAAGTTTAGTGTTGTTGCAGAGAAAATTTCCGTTAGTGTGGAGCTGTATCAATTCGTGAAAAACAATGGACGATATCCAGAAAGTTCGAAAAGTGCAGAGACAGGCGTTTACAAGAGTTTTAGGCAAACTGAACGCTGAAATGGAAAACGAAAATCCATCGGCCGATGTTGTAACGGTTCAGTTTGCAATACTTTCAGAAAAAGCTTCTGACCTAGAAGAAACAAACAAGAAGTTTTTTGAACACATGATGAGAGCCAATAGCTCTGAAGCGGATTTTGAGACAGAAGATATAAGTGCTGATGAATATAAAAGTAGATTTCAAGTAGCAAAAGTTGCATACAGTCGATTTTCCACACCGATAACCCAAGAAAATGCTGGAAATAATTCGACAGTGAACGTTCCACAAGAAAATTCGCAAAAATTTAGACTACCAAAACTCGAGCTGAAGCGTTTCAACGGCGATCCAAAAGATTGGTTGCAGTTTTGGAGCATGTTTAAGAAAGTGCACGAAGACCCCCTAATTCGAACCGAAGATAAGTTCCAATATTTAATCCAATCGATGTGTGAGGAATCAAGAGCGAGCGAAGTTGTGAACAGTTATCCGCCGACGGCAGCAAATTACACGAAAGCACTTGAAAGTTTGAAAAATAGATTCGGACGGGACGATCTTCTAGTAGAAATTTACGTTCGGGAATTATTGAAACTCGTGCTCAGCAAGTCGAAAGGTGATTTAACTCAGATTTACGATAAGTTGGAAACGCATTTGAGAGCTCTTGAATCATTAGGTGTTACCACGGAAATGTGCGCCGCAATGTTATTTCCTCTCGTCGAATCCTCTCTACCCGAAGAGATTTTGCGGGCCTGGCAATGTCAAAATAGTAGAGTTGATAATGCCCAAGATCGATTGAAAGTTTTGATGAAATTCTTGGAATCAGAAGTGCAAAACCAAGAGAGAATTTCATTAGCGATAAACGGATTCGACGAGCAAAAACCAAGTCACAACAACAACAAAAGTACGAAGAAAAACAGAAGTGTGACAGAAACTTCAATACCAACCGCGGCTGCTTTGTTTACATCGAACGAAACCAACAAAATTCCGAGTAAGTGTATTTTTTGCGGGGAGAATCACGACAGCGATTCGTGTGAAAAAGCAAAAAAGTTGAGTTTGAGTGCGCGACAAGATATTGTGAAAGATAAAAAAGCATGTTTTGCGTGTTTGAAATTGAACCACAGCTACAATAAGTGCCGTTCTATAATAAAGTGTGCCTGGTGTGGTAAAAAACATGTTTTGTTGATGTGTCGGGAAGTGACCAAAAATGATAGCGATCAGACCGTGGGGGAAATCCAGACAATGACAAAAAACCTCGCTCTCGCCAACGTAACCTTCCAAGATCCCCAAGTTTATTTGCAGACGCTCCTCGTCAAGTTGGAAGGGCCAACGAGAGAACGAGTAGTTCGCGCGGTCATTGACACCGGGTCGCATAAATCGTACGTGTTAGCCAGTTTTGCCGAAAAATTAGGTTTCGAAAATATCGGTGAAAAGAAGATGGTGCACTTATTGTTTGGTGGGGGGATGTCAGAACCCCGACAACACCAAGTTTCACGCATCACACTAAGTAAACTTGATGGTACTTTCAAGTGTAATTTTACGGCATTTCATGAGGAGAGCATTTGTCAAAATATTGCGGCATATGAAAACAGCACACGTTTGAACGAGCTGAAAAGTAAAGGAATCTACTTATCCGACATTGGTAACTACACCGAACCTATAGCTGTGTTGATAGGCGCGGATGTGGTGGGGCGGCTGTACACAGGTAAAATTGTACAAATTCCCACTGGGGAGACCGCCGTCGAAACTCTCCTTGGCTGGACTATAATGGGGAAAAATTCAAAAAAAATTTTGGAACGCCAAGATGCTGCTCTCACAGTTATTTCGATGTTTGCTAGAGAAGCAGATATTACGGATTTATGGAGACTTGATGCGCTGGGAATTACAGATCCAGCTGAGCGAGTTTCAAAGGAAAATTTTTTATCCACCACTCGGGTCACTCAAGAAGGGCGCTACGAAGTGGCGCTTCCCTGGAAGGAGAAGCACCCTCCACTAGAAAATAATCGTTTTATGGTCGAAAAGAGATTGATTAATCTGACTAATAAATTGAAAAATGAACACTTGTTTGAGAAGTACGACGATTTATTGACACTTTGGGAAAAAGACGGCATTATCGAAGAATTACCCAGTGATCAGTTATCAGAGCATGATTATTATTTACCACATCGTCATGTTCTAAAAATTAGTAGCACCACACCAGTCCGACCAGTATTCGATGCTTCCGCGAAAACAAAAGACGGAGTTTCACTCAACAAATGCCTTGAAACTGGTTCAAACCTAATAGAAATGATCCCTAATATTTTGTTGAGATTCAGGAATCATGAAATTGGAATAGTTGCTGATATTGCAAAAGCATTTTTACAAATAAACATTGCGCCTTCGGATAGACAATTTTTGAAATTTTTTTGGTGGAGCAAGACAGAACCAAGAAAAATTATTACATTTCAACACCGTCGCGTTGTTTTCGGGTTGACCTGTAGCCCATTTCTGCTAGGAGCAACAATCGATTGTCATTTGGAAAAAATGGTTCAAAAATCCACGAACATTGAAGAATCAGAGTTGATAGAGAGAATACGCGACTCATTCTAGGGTGGGAGATGACGCACGATAATGGCCAATCTGACAACAGTGCCGTACTCGGAGTGATTTGGAAAAAGGACAAAGATACATTGAGACTTAATATAACAATAACGGAAAAACGACCAGGAAAAATTACGAAACGTTTTGTTTTATCCACGGCGCATAAAGTTATCGACCCACTCGGTTGGGCCACGCCCACTTTGCTACTTCCGAAAATATTGCTCCAGAATTTATGGGGAATCAAAGAATTAAATTGGGACGATGAGATCCCAGATGACTACCAAAAACAGTTTCAAGCCTGGTACGATCAAATTCCTGAACTTCGAGATCTAAGTGTTCCACGGTGGATTTTCGGAAACACACGTGACAAAGTAACGTTCCACATGTTTGTCGACGCAAGCAAAACCGCATACGCGGCTGCATTTTTTGTTCGAGTGGAAGGAGAAAATGGTACGTCCGTTCACCTGGTACAAGCGAAATCACGAGTTAAGCCACGAGAAGATATTTCGATTCCACGCATGGAACTCTTGGCAGCAATGCTTGGAGCACGCTTGATGAAAACCACAATCGATTCGTTAAAATTAAAGAAGGTAGAGGTAATTTTTTGGACGGATTCGTCAACTGTTTTTTCCTGGATTCGTCGTAATGGTCAATGGGCAGTTTTTGTGTGGAATAGAATAACAGAAATACGAGCATCCACTGATATCAAAACTTGGCGACATGTACCAGACAATCAAAATCCGGCAGATCTGCCGTCACGAGGGTGTACAACCAGACCGCTCATAAATTCCAGATGGTGGGAGGGACCAGACTGGCTAAAAAATTCTACTGATCACTGGCCAGCCGATCGTTTTGAGATTAACGAGGATGAAGTTAACGCAGAGTTGAAGAAAAACGCAGAGAAAACTACACCCGAAAGTTTCATTCAAGAGGCTACGGTACTCAGTTGTGCTAATGTGATTATCAGAGAATCTGATCCTCCATGGTATTTGCTCAGAATGTCAAGTTATCTAAAAACCGTCCGAATAATTGCTTGGATTTTTCGATTTGCGCGAAATTGCAAAGTAAATCCAGAATGCCGCCAAAAGGGGGAAATCAGCGCGAGAGAATTTATTGATGCAGAATCGCGAATTTTGAAAATCAGCCAAGACGAGGCATTTGAAGGAATAAACGATTCACGATTAAAGACCCTCGAAGTCTATAAAGAAGAAAGCACCGGATTAATCAGAACGAAATCACTGGTTTCAAATCGCGATGACAGTTTTGGCTTCAGATTTCCGATAGTTTTAAGCCATAATCATGAATTGGTCAAACTGCTCATTACACGTACACACCGGAAAAATAATCACACGGGCATCAATACGATGTTAAAAATTTTGAGAGAAAATTTTTGGATTACTTCAAGTCAGCGTGCTGTAAAAAATGTCATACAAAAGTGTGTTACCTGTCACCGTTTTGCAGGAAAAACACTAAAAGCACCGCCTACGAGTCTACCCGCAAGGAGAGTCAGAGATGCAAAAGTTTTTGAAATCACGGGAGTAGACTACGCTGGACCTCTCTTTTTACGAGAAGGTCAAAAGTGCTACATCTGTCTATTTACCTGCTCAGTATACCGTGCCATTCATCTTGAGCTGGTAACGACATTGGCAGCTGACGGGTTTCTCGAAGCTTTGCGCAGATTTATACATCGTAGAGGGAGACCGAGCTACATTTACAGCGATAACGGTACCAATTTTGTCAAAGCTAACCGTTTACTGCAACACGTCAATTGGGAGAGAATGGTACGCCTTGTAAAAGATATTCTGAAGAGAACCCTTGGCATTACAAGTCTCAGTTACGAGGAATTGAACACCACGCTCTGCGAATGCGAATCGGTCATTAATGCTCGTCCCATCACCTATTCAACGGAAGATAAAAACAACATTTGTGTCATAAGCCCAGACATGTTTTTGAAAGAAATTCACGAAGACGGAGTCCCAGATATAGACGAAATTGAGAAAATATCACTGTCGCGCAAATTACGTTATCGGCAACGACTACGCGAGGAAATCAAAGATCGTTTTCGCACAGAGTACCTCGGTCAACTTTCCAGAAGAACAAAAGTCAATAAAGATCTCTGTAAAACTTTAAAGGTCGGTGACTTATTCTTCATTTCAACTGATAACCAAAAGGCTTACAAGTGGCCTTTAGCCAGAATACAAGAACTAATTCCTGGCAACGACGGAGAAATCAGGACAGTAAAACTCAAAACCTCCTCAAATGTACTGGTTAGACCAGTTCAACGATTGATTTCACTGGAAGCGGATTCGGATGGATATCTCCCTAAACCCGTGGAAAAATCATCGGAAAATTCAACACCGGAGGAATGTTCTGAAGAGCCAATCGACGAAGATCGACAAGACAGAGGCGAATCAAGTTCGGGTGATAACATGGAGCCCCCACAAAACGCATCCGAAGTGCAGCAGGTACTGCAGACACGACGAGGGCGAGCAGTCAAGATGCCGAAACGCTATATCGAATGACATGCTTAAAGAAATCATTATCTATTTTGACGTTTGTTAAATTACTAAAATCTTCAATTAAAGCCATTTAAAAAGGTGGGAGAATGTTGGAAAAATGTAGATCATATTGTGATCGCCACGACGAATTTTATCTGTAGCTCCTTGTGATTTTTGGTTTTTCATGTTTTTGCGACTGCGCATGCGTTGATTTTTACGTGTATTCTACTTCTAGCTATTGTTTTTTTTTTCGAATAAAAGAGTATTTCTATATATTTGCCATTCTAAGGCACGATTTGTTTTATTACTCTTCCTGAAACTATTTTGCAACAACCGCAGAACTTACTGCTTCCTAAATGCAATTAGTTAAGCTATAGTAACCAGCCCATTAATTGGGCGAACGTCAGTGATATTCATTGAGTTTAAATTGATTAAATTAATTTTTGAATTTAAAACTTTATTAAACAAATTACAGTTTGCTCGATTGAAACCGTATATGTGATGATAGAGAATGTAATTTTGATAAATATTAAATTTAACGCAATTGTGGTTGGAAGCTAGATCAGAGTCAACAGTTGGAACTGAAATTGGATATGTATTGTTGGTTAGTAGTATATCAATTATCGACTGGGATTTTTTGGAGCTAACAGGGACGTACATATGTGTGTGAATCAGGATATATTATTATGAATTGAAACCTTTGTAAGCATTCCTATAATATTTTACCTGACTTTTTGGCCCTAGAACGATTCCATAGCCTATTTCAAAATTTCAAAAAATTTTAAAAATTTTGTAAACAATTTTTCTTTTTTTATTAGCACGATTTTTTTATGCGATATAGTTTCCTGAGAACTACTGTTGTTGAATCCATTAAAATAAACTGCAATTATCAGAACATGTGAATTATTTACTTTAACATCAATGCGAACAGCTTCTACAACTTTGTTTGCAATCGCTGAAAGCGGCGTATGAGAAATATTATTTTTATTAAAATTGCTACACCACCACCTATGGAATTTACGCGATTCAATCTATAACTGTAGTAGTTTAGATGGTTGAAAACATCTTTTTGAGTTAGCCAGGTACATTCTTGAGTCGTAAATGGACTTATTGTATCCTGTGGTCATCTGTTTCGAACGACTCCTTCTATTTTCCAGAAATGTTTTACGCTTGGGGCACAAACGATAATTGGCCGTATGGTTTTCGAGACAATTTGCACATTTAATATGAGTGTCACTAAATATTTTGGTTGTATTCGAATTAATCTGATTGCATCTGATTGATAGATGTGCACCTTCACAAATACTGCACTTTGATGGAATCGTGCAAGTAGTGTGGTGATGGTTTTTTTTACAATTAATGCAGTTAATTGGATGCGAGCAATCTTTCGAAATATGCTCATCTCAACACCTTAATCATCTGGGATTAAGAATGCACTGTTTAGTCCGTGTCCAAAATATTGACGTCTACATACATTGTGTGTGTGGTTAACTTTTTTGGTAAAGTAAGCCCATTTTACTACTAAGTGACTTAAGTATTTTACTTTCTTTAATGTATTTAAGGTAATCTCTCCTTTCTGAAAATGAAGAATATAAATTTGTTGATCATCGTACCGTTTTTTGTTTAGATTCATATTGATTACTTTATCTGGATTCGGCCAATATTTGTTTTAGTTCCACTTCGGTCATTCTATGTAACCCAGTCAACACAAATTTCACACTTTTGATTTCCTCTAGCTCGTAAGAGAAAAATTCTTTTTTTTTTTTGTTGCAATAGATCATAATGCTTTCTTGTACTCCATTATTTTGGTAATATGAAGCAAAATTCCGTTTTCGTTTACCTTCATGTTATAATTTTGAACTTGAATTTCATTCATCAATTGTTTAATTACCTCACATTTTTGTTTTTTTATTATTATTGGAGGATTTTTTTATTTTTTTTGACAACCGTTTAATTTCTGTCATGTTGAAAGAGTTGTTCATCCGTTATGTCATCGACAGGTATAAGATCGAAACGGTTATGCGTAAATATATCACTGGATGACATTTTAGATGTATTTAATCTTAATCCGGTGTCGTTTTTTTTTTTGGACACAGTGAAACACAACTGTATGAAACTATGAAAGCAAAAATCGAACACTTTTATTTATTTAAACGAATTAACAAATTTTAATTTTTCGTTACTCATTGCTTGAGAAAGACATAATTATAAATTTACTACAAAATTTTTCTTGTTTCAAAATAAAGTTTTATATTCATGATTATAAATCTAGTTTTTGTATTTATTCATATTTTAACTACCTATATAATATTAACTTACAATTTAAAACCGAAATATTACAATAACAAATAAATCAAAAATGAATACCTAGTGGATTTTAATTTTTTTATAAATTGATAAACATAGTCCTGAATAAGCCCACTTCGCAAAATATCGCATTAGGTGCTATATCCAGGATTTTACTAATGAATAGTTATAAGATGTGAAGCTCCCTGAAATTTAACACAAATTTGATTAGGCGAATTTTATGCATTAACATACATGTGATATATTTTATCTACGAATTTGGCAAATTTTAACAAACCTCGTAAGATTAGTGTTATTCACGGCCATTGAGATTGATACTGACCGATTGATTGATTAGACCATACACGTATCACCTATATTCTCTTTTGCACATTGTAACAATTTTCCATCGTACGATAGATCATCGTTGCAGACTTAAAAGAAGTTACCTGTTGCAGCTATTTCAGCCGGCTAGCGTGCAGCGCGTGGGGTGGGTTTTAATTTACAGGGCTTCTTGAAAGCTTGAATTGCTGCAGATCTTAAATGTAAAAAAAAATTGTTACGGGTGCATTATTACCTTACCTACCCATACTACAAAAGATTAGCAAAAGCTCATGATATTAAATTTCGATAAACAAATAAAATTAATAATCATTTATTTTCTTTTAAGCTTTAAATTTTAATAAAAACACAAAAAAAATAATAATAATAATAATACAATTAGAAATTCTTAATTTTAATTTACAAAACAACAAAAAAAAAATGGTACCTGATGACGATGAGATGTCGGTGTTATCGCAGTATGTACATATTCTTTTCGTTGTTTATAATGATGATGATGAATGTAGCTACGTCTACGTACTGGTTTTTAATTGAATTTTATCAATTAATGTAATTTTTGATTTTATTAAAATATTTTATAATATTTTGTATTTATTATTTAATATCATATTATTTCATTATTATTTATTATTTAACTATTTAACTAAACATAGATTATGAGAATATTTTTAAGCACCCCGTTTCACTGCTTTATATCTTATTGTCTTTAAAGCTTAACAGGTTTTACAAATTGTCTTTTAAAATTATCGTTCTTATTATTAATCGAATATTTATAATTTTGTATTATTAGTTTCCTTTATGAATCACTATTTTTATTTAAAACACTTGGTTGATTTTAATTTCAACGCACTATTATTTTTATTATCATTGGAATCACTAATATGTATTGATTAAATACAATTCCATGATACTTAGTTTATTATAAAAAAAATATTTGTATGTGGACTTCGATGTGTCCACTTCAGCGATCCAAAAAAAACTCTCTCGAACGTTTTTTATTTTATTTTATTTTCATGGACCATCATCATCAAATTCATCATGATTTCCCCTTCGATCGCAGTTACCCTTATTCTAGTGTTAGTATTTATTTTATTATTATAATATTTATTGAAAGAAAAGAAAATCAACGAAAATTATTATACCCATACTTTCATGGTGTAAACTGTAATCTACAAAAAAAAAATAAATCGATACCGGGTGTTTCAAAAATAAAACTTGTGCGGTCACAAATCGTGGGGCAGACCCAACATCCTGAGAGAGTCTCCAATGCCGGGCTCTAAATATTCCAGTTTTAATTAATTTTTAAATATGTTCAACGAATGTCCTTTGAGTGATAAACACCCATAGATTTTCCGGTATGATTATGCAGCTCATAAGCAACATTACCAATTTTCTTAGTTACAAAAGCTTTAACAAATTTCGGAGCAAGTTTCGATGCAAAATTTTCACCAGCGTTACTTTTAACAAAATTCCTCACGAAGACTTTTTGACCTGGATAGAATTCTCGCACTTTGCTACGCAGATTATACCTACTAGCATTACGGGAATAAGCATCCTTAAGATGTCCGGAAACTATCTGCTGAATATTAAACAATCGATCAGAAGTGTTGTTGATAGCGACATGATTATCATTTAGTGAATATAGTTCGCGCAAAAGACGATACGAAGATCCATGTGTCACCATGTGATGCCCAAAAACTAGGAAGAATGGTGAGAAACCTGTAGCACTATGAACAAAGTTCCTTAATGAAGAACCAATTTCATCTAAATGTAAATCCCAATCTCGATGATTATCATGCACGTATGCACGAATTGCTGAAATGACAGTGCGATTTACTCTCTCTGAAGCGTTTGACTGAGGAGAATAGTTCGGAGTGAATTGATGAGTTACACCGAATTTATTCAAAAAGTCATGCAATATTTGAGATCGAAATTGGGGTCCATTGTCAGAGAACAAGAACTCAGGCACTCCAAATACATTGAATACGCGTTTTCTGAGGAAATTAACTACATGATGGGCGGATGCTGTACGTAACGGTTCTAACAAAACAAATTTGGTATACTTATCCAACACAATGAGTAGGTAAGAATTGCCAGATTTGCTACGCGGATACGGACCAAGAAAATCGATGTACAATTTTTGAAACGCTGTATTGATTTCATGATAATCTCCCATTAGTGGTCGAGTTACGTAGTTTGTGGGTTTTATGGCCTTACAACGTTCGCAATTGGTAACATATTGCCTGACATCTCTTGACATGGTGGTCCAATGAAATTGACGTCTCAATAATTCCAAGGTTTTTTCGTAACCCATATGTGAACTGCTAGGTGGGTTATGAGCTTGTACAATTAATGCATTTGTAAGGGACTGGGGAACTACCAGTTTCCAGTGAGAAAATTCAATATTATCACAATCATTATAATTTGATGGAAGAATGAATAATTTTCCGTCGTTAATTTTGAAGTTGGTCTTGGAGGTGGGTGATTGTTGAAGAACGGATATCTTTTCCAAATAATCAGCTTCAGAAAATGCAGGTGAATCTAAGTCAATATGAAGGGGTGGAATTTTCAAATCGTTCTCCAGATTTACAGAAGGACTTAACGAATCGATATTAGATCGCGAAAGACTATCAGGTACTACGTTGAGAGAACCTTTGCGGTATTCAATATTAAAATTAAACCCTTGCAACTTTAGGCTCCATCTCGCTAGACGTCCTGACAAGTCTCTCTGTTCCATTAACCACTTTAGACTAGAATGGTCGGTTATGATGGTGAATGAGTAACCTTCAACATACGGTCTAAATTTTTTTACGCTCATGACCGCAGCGAGACATTCAAGCTCAGTCACGCTGTATTTCTTTTGTGCAGAGTTCAATTTATGTGAGAAGAAAGCAATAGGGTACTCACCATCATCATCTGTCTTCTGGAATAATACGCTGCCAATTCCATAATTGCTAGCATCACACTGAATATAAAATTTCTTATTGAAATTTGGATTTCGTAGGACAGGCGCAGAAGTTAAAGCCGTCTTAAGATGTTTAAATGCATCAACTGCCTGATCGGACCAAACCATTTTCTGATTCTTTTTGAGAAGGTCGGTAAGTGGAGCAGCAATACCAGCATAGTTAGATATAAAGCGCTGGTACCACCCCGACAATCCCAAAAATCGTCGAAGTTGTTTCACCGTTGTGGGTTGAGGATAATTCGAGATGGCTTCTATTTTGTCGGGATCCATGCGAATAGTGCCATTTCCAATCACATGACCGAGGTACTTCGTCTCCGTCATTACGAACTGGCTTTTCTCCACATTGATTGTCAAATTTGCATGCCGTAAGTGTTGAGCAACTTGGAATAAAAGAGTAAAGTGTTCTTCCAATGTGGCAGAAACAACAAGAAGATCGTCCAGGTAAACGAAGACCCGGTCATGCAATTGGTGAGGGATTACGCGATGCATCAACCGACAGAGCGATTGAGGAGCATTACACAGGCCGAAAGGCATCACTGTAAACTGATACAGTGGCCTTCCGGGCACCGTGAACGCAGTTTTGTCTCGCGAATTGATCTCCAACGGAATTTGCCAAAAGGCATCTTTAAGGTCAATGGAAGAAATGTATTTGGTTTGGTCTAAACGACTTAATAAACCGTTTATCCAAGGCAGAGGGTAGGCATCTTTAGTAGTTACTTCGTTTAATTTCCTGGCATCAAGGCACAATCTAACCTTCCCAGTTGTTTTTTTCCGCACAAGAGTAATTGGCGATGACCAGGAACTTTGGCTTTCTTCAATTACACCAAGTTTAAGCATCCTTTCGATCTCGGAGTCTAGGTCTTTTTGTACTGCCGGCGAAATCGGATAATACCGTTGTTTCACTGGTTTTGCATCCTTAATATCAATTACATGCGTTATAAGATTAGTGCGACCCAATCCTTCTTTAACAGAACATGGGAAAAGTGAAATTATATGAGCAAGCTGGGATTCCTCATAAGCTGACAATTTGTGACGCTTTGTGGAAAGTGAAACATTAGATATCTCTTGAATTTCTTTCACTACAATGGGTTTTAGTCCGAATAGTTCCCAAAAGTCAATGCCCAAGTAGAGAGCTTGAGTAAGACTTGGGGCAATGTGAATTCTCATAGTTTTTGTTTTCCCCAAATAAGTGATAGGAATGAGTATATGTCCAAAAACACGATTTTTCTCACCGCTAGCCGTATTTAGAAAACAGGGAAGATGATTTAATTTAAAAAGAGGATGCTTTAAAAATTTTTCCGAACCTAAACCTAGCACCGTAATGTTAGCACCACTGTCTAACAACCCCTTATAAAGTTCTCCATCTAAACTTACATCGGCGTAAGGTCGCCTATCTTCATGAATATTGAATAAGGAACCTACAACTTTCTTTTTCAACTGTTTTTTAAAAGTCCAGTACCGATGAGATCTAGAGTTTAACTTGATTAAAGGCTTAATTTGGTTCTGATTATATTTTTGTTGAATAGAAACCTGATACATAGGATTTTCATTAGGTGAAGTATTGTTTGGAAAATTAGTAGTTTCATTATGTGAGGAACTACAAACCTCCTTACGATTTATGGAATTATTGTAACTTATTTCCTCCTGACAAGTTCGGGGCAAGTGTTGCTCGCCGCGTCTTCGCTTGATTTCCTGAAAACACTGGGGTGGAAATGAACGCTTCCAGGATACTTCATTTCCCTCATTTGGTTTCCCGAACTATTATTTTGACATGTCGTACAGTTTGATCTAGTTCTATTCGGTTGACCACATCCATAACAATAAACTTCGGTTTTCTGGTAATTTGAAAAATTTGGTCGATGGTTCGGTTCTCTGTCGATACCACAAATACTGTGATCTCTGTCAATAGGAACGTGTGACGCGTAATATGGAAAATTATTTGTGTTTGGCAAAGCTTGTGGTTCACTAAATACTTGACATGTTGAATTTGAGGAACCTTGATTATACATTTCACCATAATTATGGGGCGTGAGCTCATTTATATACCTTCGTTGAGCTTTTTGTTCATTCAAACGCCTCCAAGCATCTTCTATATCGACACATTTATTTACAAGGATGCCTACAGACTCGAAATGTTCACCAGCTAAGCGAGCTTGAAGTGAGAAACTCATATTTTCTCGTAAAATGGGATATAATTGATTGTCTGACAGAGGTTCACCTAAAGATAACGAATCGCTAAGTATGGCAGAATAAAATTCTTTAAATGATTCCGATGGTTTCTGTTTTCTTGCAAATATAGATTGCAGAACTTCTAGATCGGATCGCCGATTCTGAAAACGAAGTAAAAATGCTGCTTTAAGCTCTTGCCAAGTGACGTCACCCCTCCGTTCGATAAAAGACCAATACCAGTCCCAAGCCGTTTTTCGTAATAATACATTCAGATCATCTACTAATCGATGGAGCGGAACATTGTTTGAAATAGCTAACCGTTCTACTCGGAATAAAAATCTTTCGGCGGGCTGGGAGGTAGTGGAACCGTCAAACTGAATATTCCATTTATGAGGTGGTGTATAATTTATTTTGTCATTTTCCTTTGTGACGTAATTCAAAGAATTTTGCGGTGTTTTATTGTCATTAGTTTTATTATTCGTAGCAAAATTAACATTAGGCATTTGTTTCATTTGATCAACAATAGGCGTAGTAGTTAATCGGGTATTCAAATTAGGAATAACAAACGAGCTGTTTGGTGTATCAACTAGCGACAATTTACGAGAAAGCTCCTTGAAAAGGGCAATATCAGCTTGAGACGCTGAAATATTCGTAACTGCAACATGTTCCGTTTCTTCTTTCGCATGCGAAGGAACCTCTGATTGCATCGCTGCTTCTTCCAATTCATTGACTTTTTCAGTTGGCGTATCAGTGCCAAGATTATTGTTACCTTCAAATTCAGACAACGCTTGATTCAAAGATTGTTCCAAATTATCTGGTGGTTCTTCTTCTCTAGTAGCCTGTAAAATGTTTAGTAGTTTAGCACATGAATCTACTACAGCAGTCGCTTGAATTACAAATGTAGGGGACGAAGAAGCCAATCGTTTAGCGCGATAAAAAATTAACAAAAGTCTGGAACTAAGACGAGAAAACAACTCATCGGTTCGATTATTTAACATCGTAAGCAAATCGTTTTTAAGATCAGCGCATGCCGCCAAACAAAATTGCAGCTCCTTCTTCGGAGATTTCCGTGCAGCTAAATGAGCTCTCTCAGGACGTTGTTTGGTACCGTTGCTTTCTTGCTGGAAAGCGTCTTCTAACGCCTTGAACGGGGCTCTCCCGTAACCAGAAATTTCTCGCACTGTACATTCGATTGTTATTTCATCCACTGTCAGGTATTCAATATCAATGGGTAATTCAATATTTTTCGCCATGGTTGTAATAATTACAAATCTTAGAATAACAATAAAAAAAAATCCGGAATGAAAGTATAGGAACAAGAATTTGGTCAATTCACATATAAATTGAATAATGAATAATAAATGTTAGCTTATAAATAAAATATATAAATATATAATAATAAAAAAAATTTTTAATATAATTTATGGAATTTAACTGTAATAATAATTTAAATCCTTGAACTATTTAGTTCAATCAATTAAATATTTTTTTAATAAAACTTAATTATTTAGAAATTATTTTATATCTTATACACAAAAAAATATGAAAATAGTTATAAACAAATTATTTTTAAATTATCAAATATAGGTAGACTCAGTAATATACGACCCGCAACAACAGTATATTTGTTTCAATCAATAATTTGTAATATACGATCACCTGTTACGCAACTCTAATCCTGCTAAAAATGTAAGGTCATCAGATTAACTCAAAAAATACATATTGTAGAAATAAAATGATGTTCAAACTACAGAACGACATTGCACAACAACGAAACAGCAAAATTTAAATAATATGATCAATCAAAAATCTAGAAATCACCAATATTCAAATTTAAAACTTAAATAGCTTCTAGACTGTACATAACATTTACTCTCTACTGTTATGATTGAAACAAAATATTCCCCATTAATAAATAAAAAAAATTGTAAGCATAAATTAAAGATAAGTAAAAAAAAAAATATATATATGAAATGACATCAAAACGTCAAACGGGAATCATTTCAGTTATACTGTACATTCGATACAAATCAATAAAATTTTGTTGCAAAATTTAGGCATAAATGCGACCTCATTTGAAATCAAAACGGTCAAGGCCGGAAACAACGTGGTGTATTATCCTAAATAAAGCACACATAAATATTATCATATATCATATATGCATTACCGCTATGTTTGGGCGCCACTGTAACAATTTTCCATCGTACGATAGATCATCGTTGCAGACTTAAAAGAAGTTACCTGTTGCAGCTATTTCAGCCGGCTAGCGTGCAGCGCGTGGGGTGGGTTTTAATTTACAGGGCTTCTTGAAAGCTTGAATTGCTGCAGATCTTAAATGTAAAAAAAAATTGTTACGGGTGCATTATTACCTTACCTACCCATACTACAAAAGATTAGCAAAAGCTCATGATATTAAATTTCGATAAACAAATAAAATTAATAATCATTTATTTTCTTTTAAGCTTTAAATTTTAATAAAAACACAAAAAAAATAATAATAATAATAATACAATTAGAAATTCTTAATTTTAATTTACAAAACAACAAAAAAAAAATGGTACCTGATGACGATGAGATGTCGGTGTTATCGCAGTATGTACATATTCTTTTCGTTGTTTATAATGATGATGATGAATGTAGCTACGTCTACGTACTGGTTTTTAATTGAATTTTATCAATTAATGTAATTTTTGATTTTATTAAAATATTTTATAATATTTTGTATTTATTATTTAATATCATATTATTTCATTATTATTTATTATTTAACTATTTAACTAAACATAGATTATGAGAATATTTTTAAGCACCCCGTTTCACTGCTTTATATCTTATTGTCTTTAAAGCTTAACAGGTTTTACAAATTGTCTTTTAAAATTATCGTTCTTATTATTAATCGAATATTTATAATTTTGTATTATTAGTTTCCTTTATGAATCACTATTTTTATTTAAAACACTTGGTTGATTTTAATTTCAACGCACTATTATTTTTATTATCATTGGAATCACTAATATGTATTGATTAAATACAATTCCATGATACTTAGTTTATTATAAAAAAAATATTTGTATGTGGACTTCGATGTGTCCACTTCAGCGATCCAAAAAAAACTCTCTCGAACGTTTTTTATTTTATTTTATTTTCATGGACCATCATCATCAAATTCATCATGATTTCCCCTTCGATCGCAGTTACCCTTATTCTAGTGTTAGTATTTATTTTATTATTATAATATTTATTGAAAGAAAAGAAAATCAACGAAAATTATTATACCCATACTTTCATGGTGTAAACTGTAATCTACAAAAAAAAAATAAATCGATACCGGGTGTTTCAAAAATAAAACTTGTGCGGTCACAAATCGTGGGGCAGACCCAACATCCTGAGAGAGTCTCCAATGCCGGGCTCTAAATATTCCAGTTTTAATTAATTTTTAAATATGTTCAACGAATGTCCTTTGAGTGATAAACACCCATAGATTTTCCGGTATGATTATGCAGCTCATAAGCAACATTACCAATTTTCTTAGTTACAAAAGCTTTAACAAATTTCGGAGCAAGTTTCGATGCAAAATTTTCACCAGCGTTACTTTTAACAAAATTCCTCACGAAGACTTTTTGACCTGGATAGAATTCTCGCACTTTGCTACGCAGATTATACCTACTAGCATTACGGGAATAAGCATCCTTAAGATGTCCGGAAACTATCTGCTGAATATTAAACAATCGATCAGAAGTGTTGTTGATAGCGACATGATTATCATTTAGTGAATATAGTTCGCGCAAAAGACGATACGAAGATCCATGTGTCACCATGTGATGCCCAAAAACTAGGAAGAATGGTGAGAAACCTGTAGCACTATGAACAAAGTTCCTTAATGAAGAACCAATTTCATCTAAATGTAAATCCCAATCTCGATGATTATCATGCACGTATGCACGAATTGCTGAAATGACAGTGCGATTTACTCTCTCTGAAGCGTTTGACTGAGGAGAATAGTTCGGAGTGAATTGATGAGTTACACCGAATTTATTCAAAAAGTCATGCAATATTTGAGATCGAAATTGGGGTCCATTGTCAGAGAACAAGAACTCAGGCACTCCAAATACATTGAATACGCGTTTTCTGAGGAAATTAACTACATGATGGGCGGATGCTGTACGTAACGGTTCTAACAAAACAAATTTGGTATACTTATCCAACACAATGAGTAGGTAAGAATTGCCAGATTTGCTACGCGGATACGGACCAAGAAAATCGATGTACAATTTTTGAAACGCTGTATTGATTTCATGATAATCTCCCATTAGTGGTCGAGTTACGTAGTTTGTGGGTTTTATGGCCTTACAACGTTCGCAATTGGTAACATATTGCCTGACATCTCTTGACATGGTGGTCCAATGAAATTGACGTCTCAATAATTCCAAGGTTTTTTCGTAACCCATATGTGAACTGCTAGGTGGGTTATGAGCTTGTACAATTAATGCATTTGTAAGGGACTGGGGAACTACCAGTTTCCAGTGAGAAAATTCAATATTATCACAATCATTATAATTTGATGGAAGAATGAATAATTTTCCGTCGTTAATTTTGAAGTTGGTCTTGGAGGTGGGTGATTGTTGAAGAACGGATATCTTTTCCAAATAATCAGCTTCAGAAAATGCAGGTGAATCTAAGTCAATATGAAGGGGTGGAATTTTCAAATCGTTCTCCAGATTTACAGAAGGACTTAACGAATCGATATTAGATCGCGAAAGACTATCAGGTACTACGTTGAGAGAACCTTTGCGGTATTCAATATTAAAATTAAACCCTTGCAACTTTAGGCTCCATCTCGCTAGACGTCCTGACAAGTCTCTCTGTTCCATTAACCACTTTAGACTAGAATGGTCGGTTATGATGGTGAATGAGTAACCTTCAACATACGGTCTAAATTTTTTTACGCTCATGACCGCAGCGAGACATTCAAGCTCAGTCACGCTGTATTTCTTTTGTGCAGAGTTCAATTTATGTGAGAAGAAAGCAATAGGGTACTCACCATCATCATCTGTCTTCTGGAATAATACGCTGCCAATTCCATAATTGCTAGCATCACACTGAATATAAAATTTCTTATTGAAATTTGGATTTCGTAGGACAGGCGCAGAAGTTAAAGCCGTCTTAAGATGTTTAAATGCATCAACTGCCTGATCGGACCAAACCATTTTCTGATTCTTTTTGAGAAGGTCGGTAAGTGGAGCAGCAATACCAGCATAGTTAGATATAAAGCGCTGGTACCACCCCGACAATCCCAAAAATCGTCGAAGTTGTTTCACCGTTGTGGGTTGAGGATAATTCGAGATGGCTTCTATTTTGTCGGGATCCATGCGAATAGTGCCATTTCCAATCACATGACCGAGGTACTTCGTCTCCGTCATTACGAACTGGCTTTTCTCCACATTGATTGTCAAATTTGCATGCCGTAAGTGTTGAGCAACTTGGAATAAAAGAGTAAAGTGTTCTTCCAATGTGGCAGAAACAACAAGAAGATCGTCCAGGTAAACGAAGACCCGGTCATGCAATTGGTGAGGGATTACGCGATGCATCAACCGACAGAGCGATTGAGGAGCATTACACAGGCCGAAAGGCATCACTGTAAACTGATACAGTGGCCTTCCGGGCACCGTGAACGCAGTTTTGTCTCGCGAATTGATCTCCAACGGAATTTGCCAAAAGGCATCTTTAAGGTCAATGGAAGAAATGTATTTGGTTTGGTCTAAACGACTTAATAAACCGTTTATCCAAGGCAGAGGGTAGGCATCTTTAGTAGTTACTTCGTTTAATTTCCTGGCATCAAGGCACAATCTAACCTTCCCAGTTGTTTTTTTCCGCACAAGAGTAATTGGCGATGACCAGGAACTTTGGCTTTCTTCAATTACACCAAGTTTAAGCATCCTTTCGATCTCGGAGTCTAGGTCTTTTTGTACTGCCGGCGAAATCGGATAATACCGTTGTTTCACTGGTTTTGCATCCTTAATATCAATTACATGCGTTATAAGATTAGTGCGACCCAATCCTTCTTTAACAGAACATGGGAAAAGTGAAATTATATGAGCAAGCTGGGATTCCTCATAAGCTGACAATTTGTGACGCTTTGTGGAAAGTGAAACATTAGATATCTCTTGAATTTCTTTCACTACAATGGGTTTTAGTCCGAATAGTTCCCAAAAGTCAATGCCCAAGTAGAGAGCTTGAGTAAGACTTGGGGCAATGTGAATTCTCATAGTTTTTGTTTTCCCCAAATAAGTGATAGGAATGAGTATATGTCCAAAAACACGATTTTTCTCACCGCTAGCCGTATTTAGAAAACAGGGAAGATGATTTAATTTAAAAAGAGGATGCTTTAAAAATTTTTCCGAACCTAAACCTAGCACCGTAATGTTAGCACCACTGTCTAACAACCCCTTATAAAGTTCTCCATCTAAACTTACATCGGCGTAAGGTCGCCTATCTTCATGAATATTGAATAAGGAACCTACAACTTTCTTTTTCAACTGTTTTTTAAAAGTCCAGTACCGATGAGATCTAGAGTTTAACTTGATTAAAGGCTTAATTTGGTTCTGATTATATTTTTGTTGAATAGAAACCTGATACATAGGATTTTCATTAGGTGAAGTATTGTTTGGAAAATTAGTAGTTTCATTATGTGAGGAACTACAAACCTCCTTACGATTTATGGAATTATTGTAACTTATTTCCTCCTGACAAGTTCGGGGCAAGTGTTGCTCGCCGCGTCTTCGCTTGATTTCCTGAAAACACTGGGGTGGAAATGAACGCTTCCAGGATACTTCATTTCCCTCATTTGGTTTCCCGAACTATTATTTTGACATGTCGTACAGTTTGATCTAGTTCTATTCGGTTGACCACATCCATAACAATAAACTTCGGTTTTCTGGTAATTTGAAAAATTTGGTCGATGGTTCGGTTCTCTGTCGATACCACAAATACTGTGATCTCTGTCAATAGGAACGTGTGACGCGTAATATGGAAAATTATTTGTGTTTGGCAAAGCTTGTGGTTCACTAAATACTTGACATGTTGAATTTGAGGAACCTTGATTATACATTTCACCATAATTATGGGGCGTGAGCTCATTTATATACCTTCGTTGAGCTTTTTGTTCATTCAAACGCCTCCAAGCATCTTCTATATCGACACATTTATTTACAAGGATGCCTACAGACTCGAAATGTTCACCAGCTAAGCGAGCTTGAAGTGAGAAACTCATATTTTCTCGTAAAATGGGATATAATTGATTGTCTGACAGAGGTTCACCTAAAGATAACGAATCGCTAAGTATGGCAGAATAAAATTCTTTAAATGATTCCGATGGTTTCTGTTTTCTTGCAAATATAGATTGCAGAACTTCTAGATCGGATCGCCGATTCTGAAAACGAAGTAAAAATGCTGCTTTAAGCTCTTGCCAAGTGACGTCACCCCTCCGTTCGATAAAAGACCAATACCAGTCCCAAGCCGTTTTTCGTAATAATACATTCAGATCATCTACTAATCGATGGAGCGGAACATTGTTTGAAATAGCTAACCGTTCTACTCGGAATAAAAATCTTTCGGCGGGCTGGGAGGTAGTGGAACCGTCAAACTGAATATTCCATTTATGAGGTGGTGTATAATTTATTTTGTCATTTTCCTTTGTGACGTAATTCAAAGAATTTTGCGGTGTTTTATTGTCATTAGTTTTATTATTCGTAGCAAAATTAACATTAGGCATTTGTTTCATTTGATCAACAATAGGCGTAGTAGTTAATCGGGTATTCAAATTAGGAATAACAAACGAGCTGTTTGGTGTATCAACTAGCGACAATTTACGAGAAAGCTCCTTGAAAAGGGCAATATCAGCTTGAGACGCTGAAATATTCGTAACTGCAACATGTTCCGTTTCTTCTTTCGCATGCGAAGGAACCTCTGATTGCATCGCTGCTTCTTCCAATTCATTGACTTTTTCAGTTGGCGTATCAGTGCCAAGATTATTGTTACCTTCAAATTCAGACAACGCTTGATTCAAAGATTGTTCCAAATTATCTGGTGGTTCTTCTTCTCTAGTAGCCTGTAAAATGTTTAGTAGTTTAGCACATGAATCTACTACAGCAGTCGCTTGAATTACAAATGTAGGGGACGAAGAAGCCAATCGTTTAGCGCGATAAAAAATTAACAAAAGTCTGGAACTAAGACGAGAAAACAACTCATCGGTTCGATTATTTAACATCGTAAGCAAATCGTTTTTAAGATCAGCGCATGCCGCCAAACAAAATTGCAGCTCCTTCTTCGGAGATTTCCGTGCAGCTAAATGAGCTCTCTCAGGACGTTGTTTGGTACCGTTGCTTTCTTGCTGGAAAGCGTCTTCTAACGCCTTGAACGGGGCTCTCCCGTAACCAGAAATTTCTCGCACTGTACATTCGATTGTTATTTCATCCACTGTCAGGTATTCAATATCAATGGGTAATTCAATATTTTTCGCCATGGTTGTAATAATTACAAATCTTAGAATAACAATAAAAAAAAATCCGGAATGAAAGTATAGGAACAAGAATTTGGTCAATTCACATATAAATTGAATAATGAATAATAAATGTTAGCTTATAAATAAAATATATAAATATATAATAATAAAAAAAATTTTTAATATAATTTATGGAATTTAACTGTAATAATAATTTAAATCCTTGAACTATTTAGTTCAATCAATTAAATATTTTTTTAATAAAACTTAATTATTTAGAAATTATTTTATATCTTATACACAAAAAAATATGAAAATAGTTATAAACAAATTATTTTTAAATTATCAAATATAGGTAGACTCAGTAATATACGACCCGCAACAACAGTATATTTGTTTCAATCAATAATTTGTAATATACGATCACCTGTTACGCAACTCTAATCCTGCTAAAAATGTAAGGTCATCAGATTAACTCAAAAAATACATATTGTAGAAATAAAATGATGTTCAAACTACAGAACGACATTGCACAACAACGAAACAGCAAAATTTAAATAATATGATCAATCAAAAATCTAGAAATCACCAATATTCAAATTTAAAACTTAAATAGCTTCTAGACTGTACATAACATTTACTCTCTACTGTTATGATTGAAACAAAATATTCCCCATTAATAAATAAAAAAAATTGTAAGCATAAATTAAAGATAAGTAAAAAAAAAAATATATATATGAAATGACATCAAAACGTCAAACGGGAATCATTTCAGTTATACTGTACATTCGATACAAATCAATAAAATTTTGTTGCAAAATTTAGGCATAAATGCGACCTCATTTGAAATCAAAACGGTCAAGGCCGGAAACAACGTGGTGTATTATCCTAAATAAAGCACACATAAATATTATCATATATCATATATGCATTACCGCTATGTTTGGGCGCCACTGTAACAATTTTCCATCGTACGATAGATCATCGTTGCAGACTTAAAAGAAGTTACCTGTTGCAGCTATTTCAGCCGGCTAGCGTGCAGCGCGTGGGGTGGGTTTTAATTTACAGGGCTTCTTGAAAGCTTGAATTGCTGCAGATCTTAAATGTAAAAAAAAATTGTTACGGGTGCATTATTACCTTACCTACCCATACTACAAAAGATTAGCAAAAGCTCATGATATTAAATTTCGATAAACAAATAAAATTAATAATCATTTATTTTCTTTTAAGCTTTAAATTTTAATAAAAACACAAAAAAAATAATAATAATAATAATACAATTAGAAATTCTTAATTTTAATTTACAAAACAACAAAAAAAAAATGGTACCTGATGACGATGAGATGTCGGTGTTATCGCAGTATGTACATATTCTTTTCGTTGTTTATAATGATGATGATGAATGTAGCTACGTCTACGTACTGGTTTTTAATTGAATTTTATCAATTAATGTAATTTTTGATTTTATTAAAATATTTTATAATATTTTGTATTTATTATTTAATATCATATTATTTCATTATTATTTATTATTTAACTATTTAACTAAACATAGATTATGAGAATATTTTTAAGCACCCCGTTTCACTGCTTTATATCTTATTGTCTTTAAAGCTTAACAGGTTTTACAAATTGTCTTTTAAAATTATCGTTCTTATTATTAATCGAATATTTATAATTTTGTATTATTAGTTTCCTTTATGAATCACTATTTTTATTTAAAACACTTGGTTGATTTTAATTTCAACGCACTATTATTTTTATTATCATTGGAATCACTAATATGTATTGATTAAATACAATTCCATGATACTTAGTTTATTATAAAAAAAATATTTGTATGTGGACTTCGATGTGTCCACTTCAGCGATCCAAAAAAAACTCTCTCGAACGTTTTTTATTTTATTTTATTTTCATGGACCATCATCATCAAATTCATCATGATTTCCCCTTCGATCGCAGTTACCCTTATTCTAGTGTTAGTATTTATTTTATTATTATAATATTTATTGAAAGAAAAGAAAATCAACGAAAATTATTATACCCATACTTTCATGGTGTAAACTGTAATCTACAAAAAAAAAATAAATCGATACCGGGTGTTTCAAAAATAAAACTTGTGCGGTCACAACATTTGAGGCATTAATTTCAAGTTTTGCCTTTGCATTTTTGTCATCCAGCACTTTTGTAATTTCTGAATTAAATTTTTTATTAGCTACTTCGGCAGAATTTTAATAATTCAAATATCATACTCAAAGTACGGTGGATAATTATCTTTTACGAAGTTCAATCAATTCGCACATGTCAAATTTTAATTCCATAGCACAGGAAATATTTTTCATTTTAGTTCACTTAATTTACTGAAATTTCACTTATGTGAAGTTCTATGGTACATTTATAGCAATTTTTTGGCATACTATGGGAAAATATTTTTGCGTTTTTTTGATGTAAATCAATTTTGAGAGGTTGAGATAGTTTGGCAAATTTTTCTTCCAGCAAACCAACAAATATAAATGTCAAATATACAAAAAATAAACAAGCATGATGCCATTTTTAAAAATTGTTATTCGTATTCGTAAATTTGTGTCTTGTGAATTTGTGATTAATAAAAGCTGTCTTTAATAAAATTAAATATAAATCGTTGTTTATCTGTTAAAATGGCCATCTTTAAAACGTGTCGTTCGTTTTCGTAAATACTGTGAATTCGTGATTAACATTAGTTGTGTTTTTATCAAATTAAAATTAAATTGGTTTCTTTTTGTGTCAAATTTGAAAAAATATATAACTTTAAAATGGAAGTAGTATTGTTCGAATTGTTGAATTCATCTTCATCTTCATCGTCGTCTCCTAACTCATTTTTTATCAGATTAATGTTATCTTTTTCAGACGATGAATACTTGGCTCAAATAAATAAAAGTATTTCTATACGATAACAGCAGCATCGCGTGCAAAATTTTGTCGACAGCATGGCTAAGGATTACAATGAAAAAGAAGTAGGTAAGTAGTGAAAATTTACTTTATAAAAAATCTGGGCTTAAAATGTATTAATTTACCTAAATATTTTGTATTAATAGTTTCGAAGTCATTTTCGTGTATCTAGGAAAGTGTCAGACCACTTAAGTTACCACTAAAAACGTTTTTAAACACTTCAAGGCCAAGTAAAGTATTGAAAGAAAGGGTTTAAGAGCTTTAATGTTTGGCTTTCTTATGGTAATAATTCATTTTATCTTCAAAACATTTCAAAAATATTTAACCTGAAAATTATTTTAAGGTTTGCTTGATGGTTGTTCTGATCTCTATGACATTGCAAGGGATATGCTATGCGAACAAGAAATTTTTTGATGTGTGTTGTGTATAGGATCGCCAAGCAAAATACAAGATTCCAGAATTTTTCAATTTTTGGCCAATCTCGAAACAACTTCCGGTAATATGGGGACCAGTATCAGGTTTTGGGAGATACTCCTTATCCTTTAAGGAACTTTTTGTTAACCCCCAAGGATTTGGGAATTTGGACGCAAATAAAATTAAATACAATAAAAGCAATGCCAAACGAGAGTTAAAATTGAAAATACGTTTGTGCTTCTCAAGCAACGGTTTCGACAGCTCACGCTTGGACTTCTTCGCAGTGGAGAGGATGTGCAAGTTTGTGCTAGGTTGTTGTGTCTTACACAATCTGTGTATTGAGAATGACGACTTATGGGAGGACGATGACTATTCTCTAAGCTAAAAGGTGACACGTCAAGCGATAATGTAAATTTATCTGAATAAGGTAAACTAAAGCATTAGGGAGAAACGAAGCGTATTATAATTATAAATAGTTTTTAGTTTATTTTAATTTCAATTTTATTTAAAAAAAAAATGTTTTAATTATAAAACAATCATTAAGCCGAATTTAAATTCACTTTGATTTAATAAAAAAAAATCTAAACAATAAAAAAAACTTAAACATTAAAATTTAATTCTTTTGAATTTCTAGTATTGCCGCCAACATTGCCAGTTGCCTTTTTCCTTGGCCTCTTCTTTTCGTTGATTTGTCTTTTCTTTGTTGGCTAACATTTTTTTTGAAAAGCTCTTCCATTTTTGTATTTTTTGCTAGATTAGCAACCAAAAATTGTTCGCAAAATTTCTCTTGCACGTTGCACCGTCTTTTTAACCCGTTTTTTTATGGAGGAGTTTCTTCAAGAGTTCTTGGTGTAATGTCAATTGTTGGTATGACAGAACTTGAAATGTTTGGTACTGACAGTGCTAGTTGCGATTCGACGTTAGCAGAATAAGTCGGAGGTATCCGCGATGTACTTGTACTTACTTCTGCATGTTATTTTTTTTGTTACAGAGACCGGTGTAACCAAACATTCGGGAAGCAGAGAATCGTTAGTTGCAATTATCTCGCTGATTTCTTCCTCGAACTCCTTGTCTCGACTTGCTGGCTGAAAAAGACTTGCATTTTTTGTTTATATACTAATATAATAAAAACGACTCACAATCGCATAATGTATATTATACGCCGCGTACATATACAAAATTCTTAATCCTCAATCGTCATTTTGCGACCAAAATCGCTGTCCTGGTGGTATATGTGTGTTGTTGCTGTGTGAGATGTTGTGAGAGAGATATATGTACATTCACATGTTTTTGATTTCATTAAAAATTATAATTTAATTTACAACAAATTTTGAAATAAACCAGTAGGTATGATAAATGTTATTATTGTCAAAATCTACATGAGACTTTGTTGTTGTCAAATCTATTAAAACCTCAAATACTGGTGATTATCGGGGTTGAACTTTATTCCCTTACCATATTTGGTCAAAGTTTAGCCCATGTTTAATATTATAGTACATTCATAGTTTAGAACTAGAAAGCTGTCCAACTCTATTGAGCTTTCCTTACTTTGAGCTTTTGCATTCGTAAATTATTTAAAAGACATATCTGGGCTGAGCTTGATAATTTTTGGCTGAGCATGATAATTGAGCCATATTTGGTCAAAATAAGTTTGGATTCAGATTCGTGCATTTAGTTTAAAAAATTGAGGTAGGGCCGATTTCCCTTTTATTTCGCCAGTTATGATTGAGCTATTTGAGCTCGTGTATAGTTTTTTTTCAATTATTAATCCGTCTCATATAATCAACACATCATTTTCTTGAGATATTACAGCTCTTATTAGAAAAATGTAGTATGTCATTTTATAGAATTGACATGAATGATTCCTTCATCTGCACACCAATAATTTATATCCTTGTCTATTGATATTATGGTTGGTTAGCAAATTTTTTTTTTTTCGATTTTATTTATGTTTTTTGTTGTGTGTATTCCATTTTAGGTGGTTTGTTGGTGTAAATATTTTGTGTATTTTCCAGTTGACGACCATTATTTTTATGATGATTAAATTTTTCGTTCATATATACCGGTTTATCGTCATGTAGTCCCGGCTTCCCGTTATTACTCTCTACCTATATATAATAAATGTTGATCCATTTTGAGTGGGTTAATGAGGGAGTGAATATAGATATATGGTAGAGGTTAATTTATTACCGTTATTATATTTTCAAACAGTATACTATATAAATTTTCAGATAAACAAGGTGATAGAATTTTTGAAGTATTTTGTTTTTTATGGTTGGCAAATATATTTCAAAAAATTTGACAAATGAGTCTGTAAATTTTCATAAGTAGGTACATATGTACAATGTCTTCAATATATAAAATCTATATTTTAAATTAAACTTTATACAAAAGATGTTTAAACAATGTATGGTAGATTTTAACATTGTTATATAAAGCTATGGATTCATTGCAGTTGGAACAAGTTAGTATTTAACCCAAATATTTTGTGAAGGATATAGTTGTATTTAATTTACATAAACAGTTTTTAACAGCAATGGAAATCTTTTTTTTTTTTCAGATGCTGATTTCCTTTTGCCATCTGATAAAGGTTTAAAATCTGTTCGGTTATAATCAGAGACTGGAACCGAAACTGAACCGAAAACCGAAAACTGTAATTAACCGCTATTTACAATGAACCGAAAACCGAAACCGAACCGAATAAAATAAAAAATTGAACCTGAACCGAAACTGGAATCGAAATTAATTTTCGTTCCGGTTCAAGTTTTTGCTATCTTTGCTAAACTTAAAATGCCGCTGAGGACTATGAATTTCAACAAAAAATCAATAATTTGATTTCACAAATAAATTCTTTTACTCCACCTCGGGAAACAACAAACACCGATATTTTGAAATATTCGAATCATAAATAGAAATGTTTTATGAACAAACAATTCTTGAAACGGTTTTGGAGCCGAACCAAAACCGAACCGGAACCGAACCGATATTTAATGGCCGAACCGGAACTGAACCGAACCGAAATTTAAAAATTAGAAACGAAACCGAAAACCGGAACGAAAAACATTTCGGTTCCAGTCTCTGGTTATAATGGATTAGTTGCAAATTAGGTTGCGTTGCTTACACATAAGGTACATGATGAAATTTTGTTCATAAAGTCTGGTTTATAGCTCTGCAAGCTATCCAAATCGTCTTTGTGCCCTTGTTAAGGGGGGGTATTTGATTTCCCTCCCGCCTCTTACAAAGGTTGCTTCTGACTAAGTTTTTTTCAATTTGTATTATGCATTAGAAGAACAGACATATTACAGGAAAAGTTTACTTTAACGCGAAAAAAAATTTGTACAAGCCTTAAACTTTAGTTATATGTTCAAAATAGGCCAAGAGTTTTGCGGATCCGCGGAAACCTGTAGGGAGTGAAAAGGGGTATTTTTAATATAAAAATATCGATTTTTCTGTATTTTCTCGGGAAATATGTAATATGAGATAGAAAGATGAGATAGAATTTCTTGAAAGAAACTGAGAAAAATTAGTAGATTTCATTACCTTTTCAAGTTCTTCCCGAATAATGTTGTTTGCCCCGACGAAATTGGTACCGTTTTCGGAATGAACTTCAGCTGGAACGCCCCTTCTTGCTACGAACCTCTTGAGAGCTGCAATGAACGATTCACTTGTAAGGTCTCCTACCAGCTCTAAATGAACTGCCTTTGTACTCAGGCACTCGAATGTACACTTTGTAAGTTCGTTGCCCTCTGCCTTTCTTTAAGTGGACTAATAGTGGACCGGAAAAATCAACTCCCGTCGTGTAAAATGGCCGTACTAATTCAACTCGTGAAGTTGGTAACTCGCCCATCATTTGTTGTTGCAACGTAGCTTTGTATCGTCGACATATAACACATTTTTTGGTTACTTCTCGTACTATGGTTCGTCCACTGGTTGACCAATACGTTTGGCGAAAAATGGAAAGTAACAAAGATGGTCCAGCATGGTTATGCCTTTTATGTAGATCTCTCAAAATCAATCTTGTCACAATGGATTTTGGAGGTAATATCACCGCATGTTTTGTACTGTAAGATGCTGTACTGTTTTCGATTCTGAAGCCGACTCGAAGTAGGTTATCTCGGTCCAGGAATGGGTTTAACGAATTTAAACGGCTCGATTTGTGTATGTTACTTCCCCTGTTGAGAGCAGATATTTCTTGATGATATGATTTTTCTTGTTCGTACGCGCATACAATTTTAAATGCGAAATGCAGCTCGTGTGATTTTAGCAAATGTCCTCTAGTTCTCTGCTTCTTTAAGTTTGTTCGTGAATTAGTGATGAACCGAAGGATAAATGCGATGACCCTCTGAAGCTTGAAAAACGATGAATATTTGGCTAACATTGTATCCAACAGTTCATTAGCTAGGAACCCTCCGAACACTTCTACCTTTGTTGCTCGTACTTCTTGGTGGCAGCCATAATAGGGTTTTTGTCGTGGCCAATGTTCTTCATGGTAATTTAGCCAATCAGGTCCTTTCCACCATAAAGTATGCTTTCGAAGTTTTGAGGCAAGCAATCCACGGCTGGCACAATCTGTAGGGTTCTCTGATGATGGTACGTGTCTCCAGTGGCTCCGTGGTATGACATCCATAATTGTTGAAGTTCGATTAGCCACAAACGTTGTCCATCGACGGGGTTCATTAGCAAGCCAGTCGAGTACAATTTTCGAATCTGTCCATGCAAAAATATTGTGGATTTTGAGACTAGTTTCACGTTTCACAGTTGCAATTAAGTTAGTTAATAGTACAGCTCTACATAACTCCAGCCTAGGCAGCGATACCTGTTTGATTGGAGCAACTTTAGTTTTCGCCGTCACTAGCTGTACAAATACGTCTTGCGGTGTAGTGATCTTAAAATATATGACAGCTGCATACGCGCTCTCGCTGGCATCGCAAAATCCATGAATCTCGATGGTGGCATGGTACGACGAGTTTATATATCTCGGTATAGAAATTTGTTCGACTTCTTGTAGATTGCGCTGTATTGTTTTCCACTGCTGCTTCTGCTCCTCGGGTAAAGGATCATCCCACCTTAAGCTTAGTATCCAAAGTTTCTGCATAAAGATTTTGACTTGAACAACTACAGGTGCCAGCCATCCAAGTGGGTCGAATAATCTACTAGCCTCAGAAAGAACGATGCGTTTTGTAATCTGTATGTGATTCTGGAGTGACGCCTTGAACGTAAATTTGTCAGCTTGTGGATCCCAACTAATACCTAATAACTTGTGGTGAAGATAATCTAATTCCTTAATGTTACCGATGTCTTCTTTGTTGGGCATGGATTTTATGACTTCTGGACAATTTGAGGACCATTTTCTTAATTGAAACCCATCTTGAGATAAAAGGTTGCTGATCTCTTTCCTCAATTGTACTCCTTCTTGCTCGGTATCTACAGCCGTCACTAGGTCGTCTACATAAACATTTTTTTCTATCTCGTGACACGCAATTGGGTTGGCATTCTTGTGTTCTTCAACTATCTGTTTGAGACACCTTATTGCTAAGAATGGTGCACTGCTAAATTACTGTTGATAGATTGGATTGCATTGCACGTTGCTGACCCATCGGAAACAACTCTCAATTTTGTCGTGGAACTTGTTGTTTTTAAAACGCCGTGATGTGGCAAATAGTATCCTTCGTTGGTGATTTCACTTCCTCTTATTTCTTCCATGTGATGCAGCTGCTCATACTCAGTCATCTCGGGATCCCTCTCGAATCGCCTCTCCATGCTCCGAAGCCTCTGTATAGCGATGTTTAAAGTGTTGCTTAATATAATCGATGGCTGTTTAAAGGGTAAAGCTACGACAAATCTACCGTCTGCGTTCCGCCTGACGTTCTCTTTGAAATGCTGCTCACACAATTTTTTTTCAGCTGACAAAATGCTTTTTCCTTCACTAATCGATTCGATTTCCCAAAATCGCTTCAAAGTCGCATCTAAATTTACTTCGGGTTCTAAATAGTTAGTGGCTACAAATGATGTCGTGGATTCGGGTTCTTCTCCGCAAGTTCCTGATAGTACCCAGCCAAATATTGTATTTTGCATAATTAGACCATCTTTGTTGAGCTGTTTTCTTCCATCTAGCAACACTGAAAAGAAATGATCAGCTCCTATTATAATGTCTACTTCACCTGGCTGATTAAAGTCTGGGTCAGCTAACTGCATTGTTCCCCACATTTCTGTTGATACGCTAGTAATGACTTGCGATGGTAAATGTGACGTTAGTTTTGGAAGAATTAACGCATTGATTTCGAAGCCTTTGTGATTTGGTGGTTGTACAACTACGGTTACTCGTCCTTTAGTGAACCCAGCTTTAGTTAAGCCTAAACCGCTAACCGCTATTCGTGAGTTATTTCGTTTTAAGTTTAGTTGCTGTACACAAGATTCCGGAATAAAACTGGCTTGTGAGCCTGAGTCCAACAATGCTCTACATCTTTGAGGTTCTCCGTACACGTCCAGTACGGTAATTGAAGCTGTCGGTAAAATAGATTGTAGTTTTATTACTTTAGCACTGTTAGAGTACATAACTGTTGCATTTAAATTGGTGATTGGTTTATCTGATGTTGACGTTGATGGACCGCTCTGAACAGCTTCTGCGGTTTCGGCTACATTAGCATGAAGTAGTGTATGGTGTTTACCGGAACACGTTTGACATCGACGTTTCGATTGGCAGTTGAATATTGCATGTCGCCGACTTAAGCAGTTAAAACATCGTCGATCCTTTTTAATCCATTCTCTTCGTTGGTTGACCGCCAAGTTGTTGAATTGTGAGCAGTCAAACAAGGAATGATTTTTTTGTTGACAGAATGCACACGCGTATGTCACTGGTTCGCTTTCAGCTACATGGCCCTTTACAACATTTTTAGAATGCCCTGCTTTAAGTGAAGAGCTTAACGATTCCAGCGCATCAATTCTAATTTGTAGAAACTTAAAGAAATTGTCAAGATTCGGGTTTTCCATTTCTGCTGAAGTTTCTGTCCACATACACTTGCTTTTATCATCTAACTTGGTTACCAACCAGTAAATTAGCCAAGGATCACGAGATTCTGCTGTTGGGCCAAGGGCTTTTAGACCCCGCACTACTTCATCTGCTGAGTCCAGTAAATTTTTCATTTTGGCAGCATTAGCGGTATGAAGAGGAGGATGTTCTACGAATTTACGAATAAATGAATTAACAATATGTTTTTTGCGATCATACCTGTTCCTTAATTTATTTAATGCCTCCAAATAATTGGCTTCGGTAACACTGATATGTCGAAGCAAGGCAGCTGCTTCTCCCTTTAACGATCCTTTCAAAAACTGGAACTTCTGCACTGGACTTAGTATAGTTGAATCATGAATGGTAGTTGAGAATAAATCAAAAAATGACTGCCATTCAGTATATTCACCAGAGAAATGTGGTATACTTATTTTTGGCAGCTTTACTTCAGCTTGAGCCATATGTGAAGTATTGAGAGTCATGTCAGCTCCTTGTAAGACATTTCCTGGTACGATCGTTCTTTGTCTAAGTAGCGAGTTAAGCTTCGTTTTGGCGACGTAATATTTTTCCTCAAACTCAAAATCAGGTTCTTCTGCGTCGCTAACATCAAATATTTTACTTCCGACAGTGGTAAATTCATTGATGAGCGAGTCAACTCGCGACACACGAGTTCGTATAGTTTCAACATCAGTATCATCGTCAATTGTGCCAATAAATTTAATTATGTTCGTCATCTTGGCTTTAATTGTAGCGCGCTGCTTTTTGAGGCTCGCTAACTAACGGCGAGCACTATTCGAAAATATGTTCATAAATTTTCACTTTCTTGCACTTTTCAGTTCACAATAAACACTAGTAAACACGATGTACTTGGATTTATTTTGTTGGTCTATAGATCACAGCACTATACTATTCTTGATGGCGTGGTAGGCTACACGTTTTACCTCGATTTCAACCGCGTGGCGGATTCGATACCCGTAACTTCGTATTTCAAGTTTTCTTTTAATTAAACTATGGCTGATTGTGGCCTGTTTCGATTATATTAGCTATTATTTATAGAAAATAACTAAATGCCACGAATTATAAAATGGCGTAAACTCACAAAAACACTTCTCAAAAGGCGAGAAAAATTAATTCGGACGAACTCTACTTAAATATTTCTCAAAAGGCGTCAGAACCGAATTTAATATAGTGAACCGCAATTCAAATCTAGTACTGTCGACCGCCAATGGCACTAATATCCACACCTACGGCACAAAGTTGCTTCAAGTGGATATAGGACTAAAACGAACCTTCACGCATACTTTCTTTCTAGCTGCTGTGAATCGTCCTATCATTGGTGCCGACTTCTTGTGTAACTTTGGACTTTTGGTTGATTTTAGGAATAAACGGCTGGTTGATTCAGCGACAAAGCTGCCAATCAATGCCACAATGGTTCAAGTTGACACACCGACTCCGATTCATTATTCCATCACCAACGGCTACGGAACTTTGCTTAAATAGTTTCCACAACTTACAGCAGAGTCGAACTATAAATTGCCAGTCCGACACAGTGTGGTCCATCACATTGTCACAGAAGGACGTCTCCATGTGTCAAGACCAAGAAGACTAGATCAAGTCCGCCATAAAGCCGCATTTACGGAATTTCAGCATATGGTGGAATTAGGGATTTGCAGACCATCTGCTCCCGTCTCTTATCTATTGCACATGGTTAAGAAAAAAGATCATGATTGGATACCATGTTGGGATTATCGGCGTTTAAACACGGTGTCAATACCGAATCACTACCCGATACCTCACATTCAAAATTTCTACATGCACTTGCATGGATGCAAAATTTTCTCCAAGATTGATTTGGGCAGAGTTTATCATTTGATTCCCGTTTCACCTGATGATATTTTTAAAACGGCAATTACAACTCCTTTTGGCCTGTTCGAATTTTCTCGAATGCCGGTAATGCCGCTCAAACGTTTCAGCGTTTTATGAACGAAGTCGTGCGTACCTTAGACTTTCTTTTCGTCTAAATTGACGAATAAACTCCACCTGGAACAGCTTTTCCATAGGTTATCTGAGTTTGATGATCATATCAACAGTTCGAAATGCGTCTTTGGCGTAACAACTCTTGATTTCCTTAGCCACAAAATTACCCCTAATGGTATTCTGCCGTCTGAAGAACGAATTAACGCCATTAGAGAATTTCCAGCTCCAAGCTCAATCAAGCATATTCAGTGATTCATCGGGATGGTAAATTACTATACCACCGATTTATATCAAAGCTTCATCTGGTCGCACTTCTGCGTAAGCCCAAAATGCCTAAGAATTTCTCTTGGACTGACGAATGCCAACAAGCATTCACGTCACTTAAGTCTGAACTTACGAAAACAACACTGCTTGCGCATCCACTGAGCGATCCAAAGCTTAGTTTAACAGTACTGCAACAGTACAACAATGAGTATTGGGAGCCATTGGGATTTTTCTCAAAGAAATTATCGGATGCTAAAAAGAAATATTCCGCATTCGATCGGGAATTACTTGCAATATATCTGGTAGTGAAATACTTCAGATATTTTGTCGAAGATCGGGATTTTACTATTTTTACCAATCATAAGCCTATGGCTAGAGCAATTCAGTCTAAAGCTCTGCAGGTACACTCTCTCGCACAACGGACAATGAAACGGCAGCAGTCGAGACACAATTCGACTTAAACAAAATTGCAATTTTACAAAAAACTGACGTAGAACTTCAAAATTTATTTTCTGGTTCCGAATGTCACTCTGGTTCATCAATGAAGCTGGTGCTTTTGGCAAAGCAATTGACCTGGCCTCGAAATCATCTGCGAAACATTAACTGGGTACAATCGCCCATTTATCGTAGAATCACTGCGTCGAACCATCTTCGACACTTTACATAACATTTCGCATCCTGGTGTTCGTGCTACTCGTAAATCGTAAATTGATTACTGCTCGATATTTTTGGCCTAGTATGAACAAAGACGTAAGCAATTGGGCTCAGTCCTGTTTATCCTGCTAACGTGCCAAAGTTCAACGGCATACTAAATCTAATCATGGACAATTCCAAATACCATCAGATCGTTTTGAACATATCCACATAGATATAGTAGGACCACTTCCTCCATCTAATGGATATACTTGCTTACTCACCTGTGTCGAACGATTCACTCGCTGGTCCTAAGCCTACTGCATGACTAATATGTCAGCTGCAAACCATTGCCTTGACTTTCCTCAATAATTACGTTTCACGATTCGGCGTGCCCCTTAATATCCCTACTGATCAAGAAACGCAGTTTGATTCCAAGCTTTTCACCGAGTTAACAAAACTCCTTGGCTCACATCATATTCGTACAACGGTTTACCACCCTCAAACCAATGACATGGTCGAACGCTTCCACCGGCAACTCAAAGCTGCGTTAATGGCCCGGGGAAACACGATCAATTGGAGTTCGGAGATACCCATTGTATTACTGGGAATCCGAGCAACTGTAAAAGAAGATCTGAAGTGCTCACCAGCTAAAATGGTTTATGGACAAACCATCAAGCTACCAGGTGAGTTTTTTGTCGAAAATCCTCTTTTACCTTTACCAACCAACGACACAGTCATCGACCAACTCCGTACCACTATGCAAAACCTTATCCCAAAATCAACACGCCAAGCCAAACAAGATGACATTTTGGTTCCCAAGGCACTTGCCGACTCCATGAAGATCCGTTTAAAGTCATTCGCCGCCTTCGGAAACAATTCACCGTCTCAATTATCGGCTCCAACAAGCTTACGGCATACTATGTTCCACTAATGAAAAATCAGTTCATCGCTCACATAAACATGTTCGTTTCGCAGCCGAATAAACTTTTCCTTAGGAAGGGGGACTCAATTGCGGATGAGTCCTGTAGCGACTCACGCATTCATTTATATAAATTATTTATTTATCTAAATTGATTTACGTTCGCCACCACATACACATTAGGTTTACGCATAGGATATCTCTTTGCGTAACATATTTTCATTTGCCATCTATCGAAAATAGTATGGACACAAATATAATGGAACACTAAATTATATTTTGTGATATCTACTCCATTTCATTATCGTTATCTTTCTTTATAGTACTTTACTTGTTTTTTAAATAATATAACAATTAATCAAGAAAGTTGATTGCTTCGCAAAATGATACCATCCAACAAATAAAAGAAATGAACGAAGCTTTAACTGCAACCAAACAAGTGAACCGTGTTTTACGTGAAGGTATGGGGAAACTAGTTCAAAAAACAACGATCTGAAGATATAGGAAGCTTAAAACAAAACAAAGAAGATTTACTCAACTTGGTCACCAACGATAACGTTGTATCTACTGGTAACTAAAATAGATGACTTTAAAAGTTTGATGAGTTCCCAGCGCAACGCTCAAGTCACTGATGGACTATTATCACACTTCCCGCCGTTGTCACCCGATGAAGTTATTATGAACATTCCAGCATCTATTTCAACATCTATTGTATCGGACTATTCGCCATCACTACTTAATCAGGAAGCCGTTCGGGTTTAGAAGTCGTACACATGGAATTGCGTACTGTACCTATGGTTCGAAGGAAGTATTTGTATATTTGCCGTCTTCATCCAACTACCACCTCCAATTCGATATCCCATTACATTACATCTGAAAACAGCGTTTTTAACCCATCAAACGTGTCCTGCTCCTCACTGTCCCCTAGAGACCGGGATCCAGCAGAACTAACGTTTATGTCTTTCAAGATTGGAGTCATCAAAAACTTGCATGTACCTTAAAAAATCCTGATTTTTGGCCGCTTTTGGGGGGTTCTAGTTCGTGATATTCAAGAAAAACACAGGTCAGAAAACAAGAAAGGGGCTCGCAGCAAAGTATCAATTTAATTTCATTCAATACATTAAATTCTAATATTTTAAATACTAATCTACCAAATTCTCACAATAATTTAGTAATATCATCGATGGCTCTAACAATTTAGCCAATAGCTTATCAATTTTTTATTTTAATTGTAGTGGCATGCGATAAAAATCAAAAAATTTCTATCTTAGAATTTTAGAATCTACTATCCCGCTAAGCAGATGGCAACATTTCATTGGAAAAATAATTCAGCTGATGATTTATCAAGAGGAGTAAACCTGCAAGTTCTCTCAAAACGAAAACTGTGATGGCATGGTCGGATCTGGTTAAATGAAAAACACCAAAAATGGTCCAGATCAAGTGAAACAAAAAATAATCTAGATGTAACAGTCTTAGAAGAACGGTCAAAATCGACCACCGGGCTAACTAGAACAGCCAACGAAGACAACATAGATTTACTGCTAATAATGGTATATACGTATCTTAAGAATGGGATTACCGAAATGTCGAAAAATTCAACCAAATCATAGAAGTTCCATCTCTCCAGGCGATGTGATTGAAGCAGAAATTATAATTCATCTTAACGTTAATATTTTGCAACGAGTTAACGAGGCTAAACTCGTTGGTAACTCGTTGTCACTGAAAATATTACGCATTAAATATTGAACTATTGGGGCATGATATATGATCAAAACTTGTATAAAATCCTGCGCAGTATGTATTCGACACCGATTTCACAAAGCTGGGCAGAAAATGGCGGATTTACCTGCCGAACGTTATACATACTTAAAGAAGACCAATTTTAAATGTTGTAATGTGCTACCAGAGCTGTACATTCGTAAGTAATTAGCGGTCTTAATGCATACTCATTTTTGGCTGTGTTTAAGCGATTCGTTTCACGACATGGCACACCTGAACAAATTTTGTGTGACAATGGGACCTATTTCATTGGGGCGAATAGAGAACTTTAAAATCTGAAACAATTTCAACCCATCACATGCTCCTGGCGGGCTACCATTTGAAACGTGTGACCATTACGAATTTCACGTTTGAGGAATTTACAACATTGATCGTCCAAATTGAGGCGTTGCTAAACTCAAGGCTGTTATGCAGAATGATTGATGATTCAGCTAATTTAGAAATATTAACACCTGCATCGATTTGGCAAATATACAATAGCGACAGCAAGGATTTTTTAAAAAAATCTTCTACTCAGGATTATGGTGGCTCCCCTCGGTGTGCTTGTTAGAATTTTCGCTACACCAATAAATCTATTGCATTCCTGAAGTAAAAAAAAAAATGTAAAATGTTTTTTTACGGTCAAGATAATGGTGGCCCTGAAAGTTTGCTAGTAGTAGGTTCTAGTGACGATCTCTGCGTTAATTCTGAATCTGGTTTTCTTATTAGAATTTTTACTATATCAATGATTGTTTTGCCTTCCTATAGTTAAAAACGAACAAAAAAAATTAAAAGGAATTCTTTTCCTCAATATTATGGTGCCCCTGGAAATTTGTAATGTCGATAACTACAGGAAGGCTACACATTTTATTGATATAACAAAAATTCTAACCAGTAAACCGGATTAAGAAATGACCCAGAGGTAGTCACTGGAACCCTCTACTATACTGTTCTCGCAAAATTTCCAGGGCCACCTGACCATAAGAATTTTTTTATTTTAACCACGAGAAAAAATCGAATAATAAATAAAAATCCTGGATGGATGGATATGCTCTTGTTGTCGGAGGTAATTTGAAATTTTCCTGTAAGTACTTTATATATTTTCACAAGCCATGGCTCTCATACTCTTCTTTGTTTTAGTTTGACAGTTTATATTTCCCTGATCCATCTGACATGTAATATTCACTCGAATCTAATAGTAATTGGTTTGAACAGTAACATTTAATACATGCAAAATTTACAAGTGGTATCTAGCGCTTAAGAACATTTCGTTTATACAAAAAAAAAATGTTACTAAACTATTTTAAACTCTCCTGCGCGTATTAGACTAAAACGCAGGCCGCACCGTTTAATTTTATTAAACGGGAAACAACATCTACACCTGAGCGCATTTATTTTTCCCATCTATATCAACTTACCCCCAGTCAAAAAAATATGATATAAAATTAACTTTTTGCCCATACTTCATAATTTCCATTCACCTTATTCACCCATATGCTATACTATACTTAAATGATATGTAAAAGCGGGTTGTACGTAATACTTATAATACGGATGCGATATGAGCTGAAATGAAAATACCTAAACCCATCTAAATAGCATAACAAAACAAAAACAAAAAGCATAAAGAAAACTAAAAGGAAATATCGGAAAAACGATATAAACAACAGCAACAACAATACTCAAAAAAACTACTTTAAGTTTTTCTTTCCAAAATGATTTTTGTGCTCACTCTCTGTACAGCTCGTTATGCACTGGAAAGTTATGTGTCTGCCTTTTTTCTGTGAATGTATACTGTTATAATAATACATAATAATGAAAAAGAATTAAGTATTTTACATATTACTGTATGCACTATAGCTAAATGCTTAAAAAAATTTGTAAATTGCGATAACACTTGTATCACTCACTGTACACATAATTTATGTTTATCATTTTAAAATTTTTGTATGTTTTACAATATATACACAACTCTGCCATACTACTTATGTACATATCTACATACACTTTTCCTTAATTTTTTCTTTTTGGTTTTCTTTTTTCTGTTTTTGTAATCTTTTCAATTTTCTTCTACATTTTTCATCCTCTCACAGTTTTCCTGTATCCATATGTTGTAAATATGGAGTTTTACCATTTTTATTTATTTGGCTTTATGTAAAAAGCTCTCGGTATATACTCACATATGTAGATATGTTCATAATATGTATGTACATACATAGCTATGTTTGATTGAGACAGGAAAAATTGATCTTAGGTTTGTTATGTTGTTCGGTTTATTTATCCTGTTGTTGTTGTTACTGGATAATATGTAAATTATGGATTAAATTCATTTTGATATCAAAAAACAATTTAGGAAGGATTTTTTTTGTGTGCTTCTTTTTAATTTGATTTGGATTCATTTCCATGTTTATTCAAATTATTTATTCGATTTATAAAGAAGTCATGATATAGGGGTAATGAAAATGATAAATGATGCCAGTTAGAATCTATTTTTGTTGTGTTGTTATGAAAAGGAGTGAAATACCAATTTAAATAGACCAAATTACTCGCTTGTTTAAAAACAACCTAGCTTTAAAAATAATGTGCAATGCAGTCTTATAGTATTACATATGGCTAGAAATTAAGGCAATTTAAACTCAGGTTAACACTAATTTTATTTTAAGTAAGTTTTAAAGTTTTTTTGGAAAGCCATTACTTCGTCTATAGATTTTTCCCATTCGGTACATGAAGCTGAAGATATCGAAGGTAGAAGTGCTCTTGATACGAGCTACGATTTTATTTCCAAATCGTCGTCGCTTCGCCCATTTCCCACGAGCTTTTCCAATAATTGCCAAACTAAAAGTTGCTATTTCATAACGAATCATCCGCTCCTCATCGCCAGTTCCAACTTTCAAATGATGTGAAAATCCCCACATTGATTTGAGCATCATAACTTGTACGGAACTACCTTTTTATTATACCCATCGTTTCACCTCGAATTGCAGCTGTAGATCCTTCATTTCTTTTATTTGATACTGTGGATGCCTGGAGTTATTTCGGGAACTGCTTCTTGCATTTTTCATTTTCTTTGCGTGCATTTCTTATGTATTCTGTCACAATTTCGTATCGTCTTGGATTCTGTGTCACGTTAGGAATTTTAACACCCATCAACTTGATCAATTCGCTCAGAAGTCTTATATTTACTACCCTCGTGATGCCTGGGGCGTGCTGCAGCTATAGGGGGGGGGGGGTAACAGGTGGTGGATACTGGACGACCTATCGATAGTTATGTTAGCGGTGAATTAAATAAGCAGCCCTAACCGCAGTCCTGGTGGGACGAAAGTCTCAGGAAACTTGGGGAAGTGGTTAACCCCAGTTTACAAAATTCTGAGCCTATGATACCCGGTATGGAATGGCGAACTGAAGGAGCCATAAAACCATCGACTGCTAACCACAGACGAACTGAGCGTCACATCTTCCTGCGCTCCCGGATCTCCAAGTAGTGAGTGCGGATCCCTATAAACGAGTTACCCCTTGTATGGAATGGGTCCCATTCGTGAATGGTTGGGTGGGTGAGGAATGGGTGAATGGTTGGGTGAACGATGGATGGGGGCGAGGGTGCTGAGGACAGGATGCTTGGTGAGCAAATGGGCTGGATTATAGTGTTATGTGAACCGTGCTGATGATCGGCTAGGCTGGGGGCCTATTTAACAAAGCCTAGTCGTTAACGTAGCCCTCTAGATACATGGCTGCCTCCAGTTGTATTTAGCCTTACCTGCATATACGAATCTCTGCGCAGGTGGACCAATATTTCTACGACACTCGTGGGAATATTATGGATGACCTAATAAATAAAAAGAAAGGAGCCGGTACCCTTGAAAAACCAGAAAAATCTAAGGAAGCAAGTGGCTCTTACCTTAAAGGTGGAGCTACCTCCTCAGTGGCAGGAGTAAGCAGTACCATGGCATCAGCGCCAGGAGTCAACGGTACCAATGCCAAGCAAGGAAGCGGGGGATCGGGAAGGATCGCTTCTGCAAAGCGACGATACAGGGAAAGACGGTCGGCATTTACAATTCTGGATAAACTGGCAGCAACCCCTGAGGGGCAGCTTACAGTAGAACAGAAAGAATCTGTGGTATGGGCGAGGAAGATTCTCAGCCGCGAGAGCTCGGATAGGGTCGTTGTGCCTAAAAGGCAGAGGTCCCAGGATGAGCTCGAAGTGGGCGGCAACAAACGAGCCAAGACAGTCACAGGAGCGGGGTCGGGAGATCCCAAGAAAAAACCAAAATTATTCAGTGAGCTAATAAAGGAGAACGTACTGGTGCTTGCCATCATTGAAAGAAGTCAAGAAGATCGGAGCATCACGTCAGAGAAGTGGAGGGAGGTGTACAATGCACTAAACTCCATTTTCATCAAGGTCCTGAGAGAAAATCCAGGACCCCCCCCATTCTGTAGAGATGCGGGATGGCACCAATGGTGACGTAGAGTTGCTATAGGAGAAAGGCAGCCTGCTCTCGCTTGGATCCGATGGGGACACCTTGTCGGAATCTGAACGAAGGGTGCCTAGAGATGATGTTCAAAGCAGCGAAACGTTAGCCAGGGGGGGGGGGGTGAAACGACAAATTCCCCCCTTCCCCCGGGGGAAGGTAGCATTAGCCTGAAATAGGGAATGCATGAAGAGTAAGTGAGATAATGCACGATGATCCATACGACACACAGGAACCTTGGATTAGCAAAAACAAGATCTGTGGCCTTCATGTGAAAGGGTATACAATTTTGTACTCAAGTAACTCTGAGAAGATAAGATCTTGCATTTTAGTGAAAAATACTTTAAAATTTTTTCTACTTTCTCAATACAGTAGTGGTAACGTTACCGCGATCAGTGTGGTGGTTGGAAGATAACCGGGGGGACCTGATCCGAGTAGCAAGGAAAAATAGGATTGGTGTGATACTCGGATGTGATGCAAAAGCGCATCACACAATTTGGGGGAGCACTGATATTAATGAGAGGGGTGAGTTATTTTTTGATTATTTATTAAATACTGACCTTTCAGTCTGTAATGTTGGGCAAGAACCAACATTTATCGTTAGTAATCGGCAGGAAGTTCTAGATGTAACCTTCGCCTCGGATACTATTATTCAGTTGATTAGGGGATGGAGAGTGGCGAAGGAGCACTCATTCCCTGATCAGCAATATATAACATATAACCTCAACATTCACCCGGTTACACAGAAACCCTTCAGGAATCCTAGAAGGACAAACTGGGAGAAATATGCGGAGGTATTGGAGGAATTATTGCCGTCAGAGGTTCCGGGACTTCCGGAGACAGTGGAAGAATTGAATTGCATCGTGCATGTTTTTACAAAAGCCTGCAATCTTTCCCTTAATGCTGCTTGCTTCCTGATATAGCCAATGGGCAGGCAGAAACCGACATGGTGGTCCATGGAGCTGGAGACCTATCGGAAGTTGTGTAGGATAGCCTTTAATAAAGCAAAAAACACGAGGGACTGGGACTCCTATACGGAGGACCTTAGAAAGTACAAAAGGAATTGAGGAAGGCACAAAGGGGATCTTGGAAACTCTTCTGTTGTAGAATGGAGGAGGTCTTTGAGACTTCTCGCCTTAGGAAGATTCTATCTACTAACCCAACTAGTCATAGTTACTTAATTAGACCCGACGGTCATGGACAGCTTCAAGTGAGGAATCGTTGGAGGACATATTGGACAGGGACCGAATCCGGTGGGCGCTGCAGGGATTTAAGCCTTATAAATCGGTGCGCCCGGATCGAATCATACCTGCAGAGATTCAAAAGAACTCAGCAGTCATTTTCCCCTGGCTAGAGGTTATCTTCAGGGGATGTCTGAAACTAGTCTATATTCCTAGGAACTGGACAGAGGTCAAAGTGGTCTTTATCCCAAAATCGGGAAAGAGCTCACATGCTCATCCAAAGGACCTGAGGCCTATAACTCTATATCACCCTTTCTGTCGGAAACCTTGGAAAGGTTGGTAGATGTATTTATTCGATCAAGAATTGATCTCAGGAATTTCGCAATGTCACATCATTCGTACTGTAAGGGAAAGTCGGTGGGCACAGGTCTGCACGATCTAGTACGCAGGATTTAGATGTCAATTTACTCGCAAGAGTTTTGTATGGTAGCATTTCTCGATATTGAGGGTGCTTTTAATAATGTAAAAACGGAGGCGATCATGGAAGGATTGTCTTTTTTGAAGGTGGACTGCTCTATAAGTAGGTTAATAAATCAGATGCTGGTAAGCAGAATTATTACCTCGGAGCTGGGAGAGTCCAAGATTAGAAGACGGGTGCTTAGTGGATCCCGCCAAGGAGGTGTAATGTCCCCCCTTCTTTGGAGTGTAGTGATTATTGGATTGCTGTTGGAACTAGTGAGAGAGGGGATAGGGGTTGTAGCATATGCTGATGATGTAGCAATAGCTGTCTCAGGCAAATATATAGATACGATTAGGGATGTTATGCAGAATGCATTCCTGATCATTATGAAATGGGCCAGCAAGTGTGGATTGGGGATCAACCCTTCCAAGACAGAGCTGGTACTATTTACTATAGGAAATATAAAATTCCGGTAGTTAGCCCTCCTATCGTAAACGGCAGTGGACTGGATTTTGCTGACAGAGCGAGATTTCTGGGCATAATCTTTGGAAGCTTAACATTTCGGAAAGGGTAAATAAGGCTAATGTAGCCTTATACTCGTGTTGGAACGCTATAGGTAAGAGATGGGGTTTGAAACCGGAACTGGTACACTTTCTCTATACCGCAGTGGTAAGACCTGTGGTAATGTGCGGGGTGGGCGTTTGGTGGCCAGCTCTGGATAAGGTAATATATAGAGGTATGATGGAGAGGGTGCAAAGAATGGCCTGTATGTTTATAAGCGGAGCGCTTAGGACAACACCTACGCGCGCTTCAGAGGTTATGTTCCACCTTATTCCAATCGACCATCATGGTAAACAGATGGCAGCCAACGTGACTATGAGATTCTCGGCTGTCCCTTTGTGGAAATATCTTCAGGTGGGACACTCGACGATAGGTAGATTCGCTGGCGAGGAACTGGCGAATCTGGATTATATTAAACCAACGTTGTGCTTCGATAGAGATTTCCGGACCATCTGTCCTTCAAGGGAATCCTGGAGAAACGGATCAATACTGGAACACGAGGCAGTACAATTTTTCACGGACGGCTCGAAGCTAGCCGATAAGGTATTAGCCGGAGTCTTCTGTGAAAAGCTTAATGTTAATATTTCTGTTCGTATGGTGGTCTCCAAGGTCTGTTTAGTAGTACGATTTTGTGAACGAAGATCCAGAGTGTTCCTAGATATTTGAACTCATTCACCTTTTCATATTGATTATCTCCTGAAATGAAATCCCCAGCTGGGTTGATTTATAATCGTTATGCTGCGCCATATTGAGCTGACGAATAACATACTCCAATGATAGATTGAAAAGAGTTTGAGCTATTGGGTCTCATTGCTGCACTCCAGATGTTATCTCAAAGGCATCCGAAATTTTGCCTTCGAACAGATAATCACCGCCATATTTGAGCATTTCATTGCAGATACTATCCTCACCAGGTGTCTTGTAATTTTTCATCTGCGATATCACGTTCCGCACTTCATCATATGATCGAGGAGATGGTGGTGTCATCTCGACGTTAATATCACATTGAACAAAGAGGGGTTGTTGCTCGGAAGGTGGTGCCTGTTTATTTAAAAGTGAGGAGAAGTAATTTCGCCACACTTCGTGGACGGTTTTAGTATCCATTTCCAACTCACCGGAATTGTTGCGAATAGCGCTGCTACGTGGATGAAATTCCGTAGCTATTTCTCTTATAAAACGATATCTTTCTCTCAGGCTAGAATTTTGGACGTTGCGTGCCATGGAAAATATAGTGGAGACACAAAAAAAAAATTCTCACACGTTTCAGAACTTGTGACTCTAAAGTGGAACGGTTCTTAGGAGATTGTGTTGTCTTATGCTTTAACAATTTGTCAAAACAAAAAAACCTCGAAATTTGGACTATCAGTTGCGTTGACTGCGGATGTTGTCATACTTGTTAGCATCGTTTTTCTCAAATCAATCTCTCGATTTATTCGTTTCGATTTATGTTAGTCAGTCTCTATCCAACTACCTAAAAATGATCTCCTTCCACTATATTGATTCTGTCGAGCAGCCAAACCGAAACTAAAACCAATGCCATCACAATAAAAAAAATTTTTAAGACTGTTACGCGGTTATTTTGTTATTAGAAACCAATTTTATTTTCCATATGGTAACACTTTTGTTTGTGTATTGATATAAATAAATCACCGACTATACACAAGCAAATAACTTCTAATTGTGTGCACCAAGTGTGAGACAAACGAGAGTGAACCAAATAAAAAGTAAAACAGGAAAGAAGAAAATTTCTACAATTTTGTAAGGTGGAACTATATTATGAGAAGACGAATAAAGAATTATTGATGAAAGAAAAATGAAAATAAATTTATTAAAGATGCCAGATGCTACCAACCAAAAGATGACTCTGTTTTTTTTTTTTGTTTTGTGTTCGTTCGTTGCTTATTTTTATGTTTTGTAATTTTTGGCTGTGTGTGCGGAATTGGAGCACACATAAAGTTTTGTTTGTTATTGTAGGCAAAATATACAGTATGTATACATATGTTCAGAAGATGAAGATATTTTCATTTCCATTGATGTATCTGTTCTAATAAAAAAAATCTTCCCGTTCGCCAATTTTCTTCTTATACATTTTCAGCTTATTCCAATTTTGTTTGTTTTATGCTGTTGTTGTTAAACTTTATTTTGTTTATGTACGAGTATATAGTATATACATATGTATACATAATATGGAAGAAAATTTTCTTCGCCTTTAAATTCTCTTCCTTTTTCTGTATGAAAAACATTTTCCATATGAAAAATGAATTTTTGTTAGAATAAAAATTTAAATTTAATGTCGTTCGTTCACAATAATAACAACAGCAACAACATCGAAAAAGTTCAAATATAGAATGAAATTGAATTATTTATTGATATTCTGCTACATACTATATGCTGCATGAATTTCGTGTAAATACGATATGGTATGGGGTCCCAATGAGTTCAAGAAAGTTAAAAGTTTGCGATGTACAAGTAGTAAGGTTATGTTAGACTGGTTGGTATAAATGCAATTTTTATTTGTTTATTTATCTATGTACTTTATGCTGTACATAATATTATGCATTATATATGATTTAACAAAAAAATAAAAAATGTTGTGAATTCCAATACATATTTGAATATTTCAAATATCATATTTATGGTTATCTACTGTAGTAAAGCACGATAAGACGCCAAGGGGATTGTTACTTTAACTTATTAATTTAACAGCCTTGAAATGTAGTTTTAACACACTATCAGTTATATCATTGTTGACCTGTCTACCTACCAGCTAGAAAAATATGTAATCATTATTTTCAAATTATTAAGTTAAATAATTTGAAAGTGAAGTTATCTACAGTATCTTAATATGACTAGTAAATTGACTAGGAACGCATCGGCGGTAACTATAGTAACAAATTTGAAGAAGAATTTCAAATCCTTGTCGAGACGATCAAAAATGTTATGATATAAAATTGGTGAATTAAATTGTCAGATTAGTTCAATATTATCAAGAATCGACGAACTGGATAAGCAGATTACCACGAGGCGATACATTTTTTCTAAGTCCACGTAGCAATGGCAATTTTGTGAGTGCGGAATCGTAGCAATATCGTCAGGAGATCAACTTGAATTTTTAGTTTACCTTTAGTAAACAAATACAACTATAGTTTATATTATGAATTAAAGTTTATATTATGAATTAATTAATTGTCGATCCATTTGATGATAGCTTGCAAGGCAGCATTTCGCAGGGTAGAAAATTAGAATGTAAGTTTATGAAAACACTTCTGGTTATATTGATTTCGAATCAACCGAAAGACGTCCAACTGATGTTTGTATTGTGCGTAATACGAAATAAACTCAACTCAAATCATCCCTACAACCTTCAACTTAAGCTAATTTAACCACAACTAAACTTCAACTCAACCCCGGCTCACACCAAATCTAAACCCTCTAAATAACTCCAAACTCGATAGTCAGCTCAATCCCGAAATCAATTCGATTCTAAAAACTACATGCTTACTGAACTCAACTTAATCGAATCCCCAACCCTCCACCCCCAACGGAGCCCATCACTCAACCCCAGCTCAATTTTAGCTCACCAGCGGACTAGCCAACTCATATATAATCTGTTTCCATTACTATACAATATACGCATATTTACATATACATAAGTGTAAGTTAACATAATTCTATGGGAAATGTATGTATGATTATCGGGATACATTTGATTCAATCGATCTCCTTGTGGTATAAAATGTGGTACATTTGACAATGTGGTACGTTCGTTCAAAATGTGATACGAATGGGCAGCCTAATATAACATTGATGACTGATAGTGATGAGTATTGTACGATACATAAAATGTTTAACTTTCTTAAATTAAATATTGCAATGGCTAAGTAATACTGAAATATGTATAATCTTGTAATTTAAAAAAAAATTATAATGGTGTTTTTTTAATATATTCCCAATAACGAAATTTACCGGTAATTACTGGTAAACCGGTAATTCAGCTAAAAAAATACCGAAAGCCGGTAATATAAAATCTCGGTAATTTTGCAATCCCTACAAACACCAGACCAATTCCGTATTTTTAGAAATGTTTTTACAGAAATGGTATAGTATAGTTGGTAATATAATGTTCATTATCGTACTCTTACTTCTGTGATCCAAGTTTAATTCGTCATTTTGAAATTGTTCACATAAAATAGAGTGTACAGCTTCGATAAAAATTCATTGGTATATTTTTTTAACAAAAATTATGGATTTGTCCGGATATAAATGACGGAAATCTATGTCAATCTAAAATGGAGTAACATTAACATAAAATTATATTCATAAATATTGAAGTCGGTTCTCCTTATTACAATTTGTGTAGCAAAACAAATACATTAGATTCAATTTTAAAATAGAGAATCGGCCTCATTTTAAGTTTAAGATTATAATTACTAAATGATGTGGCATTTCAAAAGCGGCCATTCTTTTAAAAATTCTTTTGCATTTTTATTGGTGGAACTGCGGAATAAGTTCATTCTAGTTGTAGCTGTTGTTTTCCAACGTCGTTCCACTAACTGCCAAGGTTCCGAGTGATACTTTAGCCATTATTTAGCCCTTTGAACGCTCTCATCTACATCTTCTGCAAATTAAATGATAATGAATGGTATGCTACGATTTTATTTATTATAGAGTTTAAAACTTTCGGTTAGTTCATCTATTTCGTTAGATAATTTCTCTCTTTTGTTTGGGTGCTTATTTGTTAATAAACCAATTCGCCTTAAATTTGTCTGGTGATTTTGGTACTTATAATAAAGTTTCCCTTTTTTATTTTGCCCCCTTGAAAATAAAAATCAGGCTTTGCAAGAAGGTAATGTTTCACAATTGTATCTACGATTTATTGAAAGTCCATCGTATTTAAATTTGTAGCTTCTTCATTTTGTATTAATGAATTCAACAGTTTGGTCATGTGGGGTGTCTCAAACATGTTTTCAATTACCTGAAGCAAAAATTAGAAAAGTTAATTATTACTCAACTATTATAACAACTCCGTTAATTTACATGGCACTGACCAACAAATTAAAATTCATATAGAGTAATTTATATAAAATATTTGTGCATGTAACCTCACAAGCATATATCTAACTTAACCCCACATATTTGATAATGTACTCATTTCTATAAATAAGACGAGTATCTAAAATCGTATTAAAAAATAATAAATTTTGCACCTGTTTATCTAACCTTTTGATTTATTACCCATTCTAACCAACCGAGTCATAAGTATTTCTCTGTAATCCCAAAAAAATTACAAAACCCTACCCCTCAAAAATATTAATAATCCACCCCCCAAATTTTACTACGCCATATGTACATACATACAAATAATATACCTTACACAGTAAACAGTATCTCTCTCTCAAACAATGTAATTAATCAAGTACAACAAAATAATAAATAGCAAAAAAAAAATTGGAAAATGAAAATTGAATAAAATTATCTTAATTGATAAATAATGATGACACTCTGTTGTTGTTATTGGTGCTTTCTTGTTTGCTTGCTTCCGAACCCTTTTTTTTGTTGTATTTATTTATTTATCTATATCGTTGTCGTAATGTGACACTCAATTATTAACATTGTTATGAATTTTAACAAAATCTTATCTTTATCTCATAACTTCATAATAATATCGTATTAAATACCCGATTACCGGGTTAATTCATCATAATTAAGAATTATAATCCGTTTGAAAAATTAATAGTGCTGTCAATTTAGTTCATTAGCTATCATCAGTTTATTATTTAAAAGTAGATATTATGTGTGGAACCTTATTATGGATAATTTTCATCTATTAATGTCGATTTTAGATTAATAACGCTTCGTTTAGAGAGTTTGCCTTATATTGCCCGTTATATACTGGATATTCACACAAACTTACAAAGAAAAAAGTTTTTGGATTGTGAATGCTTTGTTTTCGTTCACTACTCTATGTTTGGTGTAATAACTCGAAAACACTCTTCTGCGCATGTTAACTTAAAAACTATATCTACAACATATCTATGCTTATTAGAACTATATTAATTTAATTTATTAATTACTAATTATTAGGTGGTTTGGCGTCTATTGGAAGGGGCTCCGTAAACTTCCAGTAGGCGCAGGTGTACGTACTGCCTCCTCGTGGCAACCACCGGTAACTGTAACCATTAGGCTGAATGTGGCCTTTGGTGACAGGCTAAAGTACGACGCTAAAGGAGAAAACCTTGACAAAAAATCCCTCATCTAAGGTGGAACAGCATATGCCGATGGATGAATGGCTGATAGGTTAATCAGTCTATATATGCGGACTCTGGATACCAGGCACCCTCCAGTTTTATTTAGCCTTCCTGTAGTAAACCTGGGTGACCTACAGGCGACTTTTTTATTCCCAGCAACTCGCAAGAGTTAAATTAAAACGGTAGACGAGGCACGGGAAGGAATACACGGGAGTGGGTCTGCCCTCTCAAAGTCCTTGAGTCCCAATGCTACCGCTTTTCTAGCAGAAGTAAATGTTATTACATCTCGGAGGGAGAGCAATGAGCCCAGATAATATGTATCGCGTGTAGAAGTACTTCCAACAGTAAACATCTAGGAGGGAGAGCAATGAGCCCAGATAGTATGTCCCAGCAACTCGCAAGAGTAAAATCAAAACGGTAGACGAGGCATGGATAGGAATATACGGGAGTGGGTCTGCCCTCTCGAAGTCCTTGAGTCCCAATGCTACCGCTCTTCTAGCAGAAGTAAATGTTATTACATCTAGGAGGGAGAGCAATGAGCCCAGATAGTATGTATCACACACCGGTCGGCAGTATTATCAGGTTCTTTAAGAGCCTGAATATTGGCTGGACGGATAATTAAAACATCTAGGAGGGAGAGCAATGAGCCCAGATAGTATGTATCACGTACCGTTAGGCAGTATTATCAGGTTCATTAAGAGCTTGAATATTGACTGGACGGATAATTAAGTAGGGCTTAATGCACAAAAGATCTTTTAGGTCGCAGTGCGGGGTGGCTTGAGCCCCCACATGGCCCTCAAGTAATAATAATAATAATAATAATAATTACTAATTAATTTTTTTGTTTTGTGATTAATTTATAATTGCATTTAGCTTCAGTACACTCTGTTTTGAGCATAAGCTCGCTCATTCACCAAAATGTACCACAATACATGAATAATTTAAAAATGAAAAATGCGAACGTTTCTAGCCACTTATCTTGATCAATTCCGCAACTTCGCCTGCATTTGTGCTGCATTTTCAATGTCTAAACCTTTCTTTGGGAATTGACTTTTCAATTAATTATGATCCTTCCTCTGAGAATAGATCAATTTTCCACATAATGATTTGCGTCACGGAGATTTTGCACAATTTGACAAGAATTATAATTTGGAAAAATTATTGTATAGAAAAATTAATTTTAAATTTTAAAGGAAGCAAGCGTCCAATCGACGTGAAAATCAAAGCCAACCTTGGTGATAAAATACATGGCTTGATCAAAAAATCGTCAAATTTTACAATTTCGCAGGTTGTTTAAGTCCAATTGCACAATTGGTTTATGGTTGTGTTGGTACACTTTCCCTGACGTTTCTTAGCATTTTGAGCCATATTGTATGCTTACTTTATTGTTGGCTGTCGAAAGGTTACACAGTTTTGGTGTGCTCAGTATCATAACGGTGTCAATTTTGTCCAAAAATTTACTAACAAGCAGCGAAGTGTGAGCAGGTGTACTATCGTGGTACAATGGCCACGAGTTCTTTCCCCACAAATCCAGACTTTTCGTTCAGATCGTTTCACGCAAACAGCGTATAACTTCCTGCAAGTACTTCTTATTAATCGAACGACCTAAGAACTCATGTTGGGCCGATTGAGCCTTACTTTCGATGTCACAATCGTAAATTCCTGTTATATCACCAGTTAACCAGCAACTTCGGCACTTCGGTACTGCTTTTGGTCGAAATTCAACAATTTCGGAGATAGTTTTACTGTCACACGTTTCATGCCTGAAACCCATTTGAAATTATTTTTGTTAGATACCGAAATGGTTCAAACCGAGGAGCCACAATAAACCTTCGCAAATTTTAATTCCGATACATTTTTATTAATATTTTCTTCATTGACTTATGTAGTTTAAGTTCAGAGTATGCGTTGGTATTAGTTACAAGAAAGCAATAGCCAATGGAAGTTATCACTAGGATGACCGCAGACCAAAAACAACTAAACTTGAACGAAATCTAAACCAATTTGAAAAAGTCAAAAATTTCGACTTAAAAAAATCACGACAGTTTTAAAGTCTCAAATTTTGTTATGTACCTATTTGTTGACTCATCAACATTCCAACATTTTAATGTTCACCAAATATGAAGTTTTGATGCATCTATTGTGCTGACGCTTAACTTAAATTTATAATAATATGTATACTACAAATACATATTTTTCATTTTTTACTTTATATATTTTGTGCTGACTTTGGAAATTAAAAATTGTATTATATAAAGCGTAGCATTTAATAAAATAAAACAGAATTTAAATTGACACCAACTAATTTTGTTCTCATTAATTAATTAAGAAAAGGCCCCACCAGTGGTAACCTTTCAAGTGTTTAAATTTACATAAAATCCGATCCAAGGGTTTAACATTGGTCCTTCGAGCCATTAAAAACAACTGGCACCTATTAGAAATACGCCAAGCAACAACCGGCAAATTCAAGTAAATTACCAAACAACAAACTATTGTAGCTGCACCACGAAATACTAATTCGCGTAAGAAATCGTTCCTGACACTTGCCGTCTAATAAACTTTTTCAAGTGCAACAATAAGAATGGAAGAACTGCTAAGAAAACAAGAACAAAAAGCAGAAGAGATACAGCAACTTATCTCAAATTACAAGAAAGATGGAGCACAGCGGAAAACAAAACCTTATCTTGAGAAGAAAATCGCAGCGTTGAAGAAGTCTTACAACGAGTATGTTGATGAAGACAACAATATTAGAGATTTTCTAACTTCATTGAATTCAACACATTGAGGATATGCGCCAACGACTCAACACGCCGAGTTTGCCATCCACACCATTACCAACATCAGATGAAGCAGGAACAAATGAAAAGTTTAGATTCATCCCATCTGAGGAGGGCAACAACAATACAACAGAGCATGGGGCATCAACAAGTGAAATAAATCACAGCCAACCATCCAGGGCGTCGACCATTGAGTCAAACGTTGCTTTTAGCCAATTGCCAAAACTCAGGCAACAGTTGAAGCAGCAAGATATCCGAATGCGAGGTTTATATCGAGAAATTCGATCAACTGAGGACATACTGGCTAGTAACAACAGATCCAGATCAGCTTTAAAAATCAAATTAAAAAACATGGAGAGGATGATGATGCAGATCAGCGACCTTCATGAACAAATATGCATGGAGACTTCCGAAGAACAGGAAGTAAATTCAAAATATTTCGTAGACCAACACTACGAAAATTTAAAAGATGAACACGAGAACATTATAATACAATTAACAACATTGTTGGAAGAAGAAGAATTAGACAAGATAAAACCATTAGAAATCCGTCTACCACCAGTAGAAATCCCACATTTTCACGGGGACTACATGAAGTGGGTAGGTTTCTCTGACACATTCAAACGTTTAGTTCATAACAACAATCAGCTAACCACGACACATAAAATGAACTATCTTAAAAGTCACGTAGAAGGGTCAGCTGGAAAATGATTGAGTCATTTGGAACCTACTGGAGACAATTACGATGCAGCTTGGGAGATTTTAGAGAACCGCTTTAACAACAGGAGATTACTCGTATCTAATTTGCTGAACACTTTATTGAATCAGCATACGAGCAACACGGAGTCGGCTGCTGCGATCAAATGCTTACATGACACAACAACCGAGTGCCTACATGCCATAAGGAATACAGGCATAAATATTGAAACATGGAGTCCTTTCATCATCTTCAGCTTGTTAAAAAAATTGGACAACGAGTCACGACGGCTATACGAGAGCTCTCTAGAAAACCCGAGAGAATTCCAAGAAACAAACCAATTCTTAAAATTTCTAGAAAGGCGTTTCCAATCTTTAGAAGCAATCGGCAACAACAAGATAATGCCAACCCAACAAGCAAGATTTCAACCACCACCGCTAAGACGCGCATTCGTAACTGCCACTCAACCAAGTAATATTTGCGTATGCTGTCAGAAAAACCACAGGACCGAATCATGCCAACGATTCAAAGACTTAAGCATTTCTGAAAGAAATCAGATGGTAATGCTGCACAATTTGACAATTTGTGCAGAAATTGTCTCAGCCAAAACCATTCGACAACAAGTTGCAGCATTAAACTGAGTTGTGTTACCTGCAAAGGCAGACATCATACGTTGCTACACGTAAAAAATCAGGAAAACAGTATTGCAAAACTGAACATCTCAACACTCGACAAGAATAGTGGCCCGGTACTTTTAGCAACAGCTCTAGTAAAAGTACAGAATATATGTTCGGGAGTTTTACTCTACTACGAGCACTGATCGATCCAGGCTCACAGGCTACTTTCATCACAGAGCAAGCAGCACAACAACTAGGCCTGCCAAGGACAAGGGTTCTAACTGAAATTTCCGGAATTTCAGCAACAAGAGGACGAGCCCATCAACAGATAACAATAGACATAAGTCCAAGATTTCCATCGATTTTCAAGATCGAAGCTAATGCTTTAGTTCTGGGAACTATCACTAAAACACTTCCAGACAAGAACTCATTGGGTTTAGATAGCGAACTACAAAAAGAAATAATCCTAGCCGACCCTACTTTCGATACTCCCGGACCTATTGATCTTTTAATAGGTGCCGACATATACGGAGAAATCATTTTAGAAGGCATAAAAAGGGATCCGCGTCATAAGTGCATAGCGCAAAGATCAGAGCTAGGATGGATCATATCTGGTCGTCTAACTCAGACCAGCAGCATTGCAGTCACCCGTTTAAATAGCCACGTCACATTGGCAGATATAGACAAGCAGTTAAAATGCTTTTGGGAATCCGAAGAACTGCATCCTAAACGAAGCCTAACTGCTGATGAGATCGAATGTGAGCAGTACTATGAAGAGACTCACAAGCGTTTAACAAATGGACGATACGACGTTCGGATGCCGCTTCACAACAACAAACTCAAAGAAGTGGGAATAGGAGAATCTAAAAGTAAAGCAGCAGCTAGATTGATTCAAATTGAAAAAAGATTCAAGAAGGATGAAGAGTTTAAGAATCAATTTCACAAATTCATGAACGAATACATCCAGTTGGACCACATGGAACTAGTTAAAGATGACACAGAAAAAGATGCTTCTCGGGTTTACTACATGCCACATCATTTCGTCATAAAAGAAGATAGCTCAACTACGAGATTGAGGGTAGTCTTTGACGCTTCCTGCAAAACAACAACAGGTACATCACTAAATGAAATGATGCATGTAGGTCCAACATTACAAGACAACTTAACGGCAATATTGATCAGATGGAAAAAACATCGTTACGTGATTGCAGCAGATATTGAGAAAATGTTCAGACAGATCAGAATGGCCCGCGAAGATCAAGATTTTCAACGAATCCTCTGGCGATCTGAGACAAATAAGCCAATGAGCAGCTATAGATTAAAAACTGTCACATACGGAACAGCGTCTGCAACTTATTTGGCTACAAAAACGTTACAACAATTAGCCATGGATGAAGCGTCAAGATATCCAATTGGTTCAAAGATTGTTCAAAACGATTTCTATGTGGATGCCACAACCTGATATGGAGGGTATACAAACCGTTACAAGATGGAATTTGCTCACCAAGCTCAGTCAAGGATTTTGGAAAAAATGGCATATGGAATATCTCTCACGACTACAACGAAGGCCAAAATGGTTGCAGAAACAACCTAACATTCAATTGGGAGAACTAGTAATCCTCAAAGACGAACAACTACCTCCTACGCACTGGCCACTAGCAAGAGTAATTGAACTTCATCCAGGACAAGATGGACTTGTTAGAGTAGTCACGCTCAAATACAGGAACAATACGTTTAAAAGGAATATTACTAAAATATGCCGCCTGCCAACAACTAACGAGCCAAAGGACTACATCAACATGCAAAACAAGAAGAATGATCCAGTGCATGCGGTAGTTACTAAAGATACAAGCACAACTCAACAATTACCAACCCCACAAGGCATAGATAAAACAGTACCAGGAAGAACAACCACACCCAGAGAACTAAACGTTTGCGACAACCGAATCAATTGCCCTACCGAATTATTCGGTCCTGTATACATTTTAATTAAATTTTGCGACAACCTCTTTTTATTGTTTATCAGAACTGAAAAAGAAGTTGTAACTGACCCTTTTTAGTTAGCCTAAAGGAATTAGCTTGTATGAAGAACGAAATATACTGTATTGCAACCGACCATTGGTTGAGTTTATCGATCATTCGGTTGAGTTAATCGAATATTGGTTTAAGAATATTACAAATTATAGTTGTCGTGACCACTGGTCGATTATAATAACAGACTTGGTTATTAAAGCAACTTTCTTTGCACGGTTAGTGCAATCATATTTCGGTTACTACATAATCAGAAGTAGTTGACACAACCGAATTTAGTTGTTTTCTCCAACCGAATAGGATTGTTGCCAGTTCATTTAACCAAATTAGTTTTATTAAGAAAAAAGTAGAAATATCCTCCCGCCACCCTTTATTTTACCACAGAGTCAATATAAATGTATCGACTCTCAAAAATGAGAACCCTCTTTTACATGAGTTCAATTATATTGGTAGTTTGGTTTCGTACTCAAAAGTACAACCTACTCATCAAATAGCTACGACCAAACTACAAAAATACAATTCTCGCTTAATACCTTAAGTAGCAAGCAGAACGTACTGACTTAGCGAATTATATTCGCGTGTGTATTTATGCCAACATGAATGATTAAGAAGCTAAAAAAAATCGTTTATCATGATTGCGGTAGAGTTTGCCACAAACGCAATTCGTTTGGACTAATCGATAAGGTAGTTGTCCCGACACCAACACGGTCATCGCAACTAGATTAACATAAAATTTCATATAAATCGAAAACTACATATAAAAAAATGAGAAACAATAATTGTATATCATATCATAGTTTCATTGAAATTCCATTAGATTTTTTACAATTCGTCATAAAAAAATTGTTTTTGAAACGCAAGAAAACTATTGCGTTTGTTCGGGGAATCAAAAAATCTAAATTGCTTGTAAATTTCAATAATAGTTTTCCAGGATACTTTGATTTACACAAATTGTTTGCTATTTTTGTTATATGCAGTTTTCGATCCGCCATTGATTAGCTCTCGCGGATTCTATAATCATCATGATTATTTTTACTTTCAGGTGTCAGTATTTCGCGTACATTATAAAACAATTTATATTATTCATGTGGTGTTCATGTTTGCAAAATAACCACAAATCATTTTGAAATTTTTTCAAATAGTGAATCTACCCTCTCCTCATACAACACCCTATTCATTTTGTATTAGGAATATTCCAACAACATATCATATTAAACATTTTAGGCAGTAAGTTTGCAATCACAACAACCGATTAAGAGTTAATGAAACTGATACGATTATAATATTTAGTTGTAGCAACGGAATTCCAAAATAAATAATTCCACTTTGATATTTTGGTGCAACGATAGAATGATATGATTACATTGAACTACAATATTGTTCTCGCAACAGCATTAGTCAGTTACTTTTGTTCGCAGTTGTCACAAAAGCCTCATTTAATTGGTGTAACAAAATTACGTTTGTGGCAACTGAAACGAGGTTGATACTTTAAAAACTATTAGGCTCATTCGGTTCTGACAACGAATATCTAGGAAATTGGCATCAACGGAGTTGAAGATTTGGAAACGAAGTTGTTGCAACTATCTGTGCATTAGTGGCTACTGTAGTTTGTTTGTACCAATCTCATGTCAATTGGTGCTATCGAAATTATGTTTTAGCAACTACAATTCGTTCATCGCAATGGAAAGTATTTTCTCGCGACCTCATGCCAACGAATCATTTCTCTCAGTGTAGCCATGAAGTGGACATTAGTGATCTATTACAACATGACGAACTATTGGGAAGAGATCGAAGCGTTTAAACAAGCCCAAGGCGAACTGGGAGCAGCTTGTAAAGGATTTTCTGGTTTCAACTGCGACGTAATCCTACAGCAACTTCAATGGCAGCTCAACAACTTGATTGCAGACAATGTTATCCTATTAACAAGCAATAAAGAACGTCGACGAGTGAAGCGCGGTTTAGGAGACACAACAGGCATTATCTTAGGAGACATGTTTGGAATTCTTACCCAGCGCGAAGCCAACCAGTATGAAACCCAATTCGAGAATATCAACAACAACGAAAAGCATCTAATGGCATTAATGAGAAACCAGACATCTATAATCGATAACACAATCAAGCTGATGAAACATAATTCTAATCTCACAACAACATCATTGAACAATTTAATAAAGGATCAACAGAGGTTAAGATTAGAGATGATACAACTAAACGAATATCGAACATACGAAGAAAGGGTTCACCTGATATTAATGAGCGCACTAGAGTTGACTTTAATACTAAAAAACTTAGAGGATACGCAACAAGGTCTACTTGATATTATTTACTATGCACATCATAGCATTTTGCATCCATCGATTCTCGCGCCGTCACAATTAGAAGACCAACTGCAATTTATTCGCCAACATACACCAGCATCAATAACCATTCCTGGCCATAACATTCATGATCTCATGCATATATATCAAAGCATGAATGTACGTAGTAGGGTAACACAACGAAATGTGATAATTGAGATTATCATTCAGTTATCCTTTGCAACGGATTATAACCTGCTAGCTGTCTTCCCTGTTCCGGATATTAATCATAACAGCACTCAATCACACATCGTTACATCAACAAAATATCTAGCAATGGACAATCATCGAGAACATTTTGCCACTCTAACAACAGAAGAAGTGGAACGTTGTCAAAAATTCCAACCTACGCAATTTTTATGCGAAATATCACCAATTTTCAATGCATTAACTAACAGAACCCAATGTGAAGTAGCAATCTTACAGCGAAAACCAATGCTTGACACATTATGTAATGTTAAAGAAATAAATTCAACTAACCATTGGATAAAACTGCATGCTCCAAATCAATGGATATACGTAATTACAAATAAAACGACAGTTGACATCATATGTGGATCCAACATCGACTCATACAGCTTTCAGGGGTCCGGATTAGTGACGATAGATGCTGGTTGTACGCTAAGGGACGACCATCTCTTTATCATCGCTATCGGCACAGCACCTAATAATATTAGCAAGACATTTGAAAAATCATCTAATATGTTAAACGGAGCGATCAATCTAAAGGAATTCAGTTCGCAAATAAAACTCAAAAAACCCGATAATCTTAACCTTATGCCAGCAATTGAGACTACAGATTTGGAAAGGGAGCTAAAAGTGATAAAGGAAAAGGAACAACTGCCAACAGAAATGAATCATCATGATGTTCATCATTACACGCGAAAGGTCAGGTTCTAATACCGGCAGCCCTTTTCCGGATGAAAATAGTGAAGTGTAAACAGGAGGCTACTCAAAACTCTACAGCCCGGAATATGTTGACTCATCAACATTCCAACATTTTAATGTTCACCAAATATGAAGTTTTGATGCATCTATTGTGCTGACGCTTAACTTAAATTTATAATAATATGTGTACTACAAATACATATTTTTCATTTTTTACTTTATATATTTTGTGCTGACTTTGGAAATTAAAAATTGTATATGAAGCGTAGCATTTAATAAAATAAAACAGAATTTAAATTGACACCAACTAATTTTGTTCTCATTAATTAATTAAGAAAAGGCCCCACCAGTGGTAACCTTTCAAGTGTTTAAATTTACATAAAATCCGATACAAGGGTTTAACACTATTAGATATAAGAAAAAAAAACGGTTTGTATTGATTTGTAGTTAAATCTCTTCTAGAAAAATTTCAAAAGCCACAACCTTGATTCATCATTTGGACGTGCTGAAACCAATTCATTTATCATCAAGTTTGTTGGCTTAGCCAAATTACAATGGAATTGGTGCACAATTGCAAAAGTTCCGTTTGAGGAAAGAATGAAGTTTCTTAAATGAAACATTGCCAGAATTCAACAAATATTCCAACAAATTGCTAATATTTCTTTGGTATATAAACACAAGCCATCAATAAAAATAAAAAATAGCTAAAGAGCTTGTTTTTCAAATACAAAACCAATCTAGGCCTTTTATACACTTGCACCGCCAAATTGAATACGTACGTTTGTAAATAAATTTTAGTGAACATTTATATTTACGTTATTAAGCCGATTCTGTAAGTAGTTTCAAATATAAAATCGAAATATTCACGCTCTGAAGAATTTCTGGGGTATATCATTTGGGGTCGGATTTCTTAGATAATATAAGAGCCAAATTCAAGAAATATTGCGGAACACCTCTACTGATATTACGGTACCATTAATCAAAAATTGTTTCACCAACGAATTATGTAGGTGGTAAGTTTATGGATGAATTTTAATAAAATTTTACATCTGAGATTTGATATAAATAAGTCGATTCTTTAAGTAGTTCCTAGTATAAAATTTAGAAAAAATCTGGCTCTGAAAAATTCCTTCGGCCATATCATCATGCTTTAGTCGATACCTTAAATCAAAAATTATATTCGAAAAATTTATTTTCACATACTAAGCAATTCAGACTATCTTCTTAACTCTAGCATCAAATGGATAAGCTCTTTTGTTGACAGATTTTAGTGAAATTTTCTGTCTGAAATATTTTGTTAATATTAAAAATAGTTCCATATATAAATCTTTTTATTATATGGCCTGAAGCAATTTTTCGGCCCTAAGGTTGAGCTGAGATCAAATTTTATAAATTAAGACATGACCCAACGGCAAAATATATTTTGGAACATTATTCGTACTAATGGTGTTACGTTCGTTACCATAAATCAGAAATTAGGTTTGCCAATTTTGGTTTTCCATACACAGCCAATGCGGTTAATTTTTGCCAACTCCAGCTCCAGCATCAAATGGAATAATATATATTACGCCGATTCTATAAATAGTTCAAAATCAATAAAGATTAAATCACGTCTTAAAGAATTTTTTGGGCCATATCATTTGGGCTGCAGTTTGATTTTTTAATTAAAATATTTAAATTGTATGGGGTTGCCAAGTAGGCCTTGAACTACACGAACGTGTTTTGTCTTTGAAGAAAAATTTATTTTCTGAATAATATAATATACATATGCATATTGGGGAATTAGTAATAAACCTCTCAGTGGAGCGGCCCCTACACGCATACAAAATAACCTCTGTGTGCATAACTTGGGGGGTTGGGCACTATTTTAGCGATTAGTTAGGCTAAATACCAAGAAAAGGTTAATCGGCTGACATAGCAGTACCGCGAATAGGCATGGGAGATGAAAAGTATAATTTGTGGAAGTTGTGGAAACTAATCGTGGGGAGCGGAGTAAAAGAGGAAAATCCAAAAATTAATTTTCAACGGAGAAGTTTACAACATGGTTTCGAGTGGTGAACAAAGTAGAGACACAACCCAAATACTTTCATGTTATAGGAAGAGGGAATGTACTGAGAATAGGAGTACTTCAAACGAAATGTCAGGTTAGCAGTGATACGGGGACAAAACACTGATTTTAATTTAATTTGAATTTAATTTAACCTAAGTTGAAGTTTAGAATGTTTATGGTTGTTTGAGCGATTTGGAAATTTTCACATCTCACATTAAGTAAATACTACCCTTATTAAACTTGGTTGGGTAGCTTTCACAAAATGGTAGTGTGTGCGAAATTGATGAGGTCCGTGGCCAAATTATCAATTGCGGTATTGTGCAAATCGAGGTTAAATAAATTTTTAGATAATGGACAAGAAATGCCAGAACTAGTTCAGAGGCAAGGAATCACAATAAACAGTGAATGCTATATTGGAAATGATTGTTATTCCACCTCTGTGAATTTAGGGCCTGTTTGATAATTCGCACGGTGCAGTGCAGTGCATACTGTTTTCCTTATCTACTTTGATTTATTTTCTTGTGGTGAAATAAAGAAAAAAACATACACTGCACCGCACCGTTCAAATTATCAAACAGACCGTAACCATAATTTACCATGCAAAGCAAGTGAGATTTTCAGAAAAATTGGAGAAACCTCACTAAGCATCTAGAATCTTCAAGCATCCAGCTGCCAAGTAACGTAGAAATTGCATTATCTTGTGACGAATATTTTATCATATATGTATATCACAAACAAATTTATACAAGTTAATTCCCCTTAATTTTGGTTTCAGAGTTATTCGTGAAAGGACCTCGCAATAATTCATATGTAAATTGGGTTTCGATCAAATTTTCTGAATTTTTGATATGTTGTATATTTTATCATCCTGAACAAAAGTCTCCATGGGCACAAAGCTCCAAATTCAATATTTTGGCAGCTACGGAGCTCCAAAGCTCCACAGATCTCATACAAAACTATTCATTTTTAATACTTTTTATAGCTGGCAAAAGCATATTTTAATTATTTAAATATATAAGTTTATATTTTTGAGGTCGCTGAATTCAAATCTGATGTCAATTTTTCAAATCTGACATCAGATTTGAATTCAGCGACCTCAAAAATATAAACTTATATATTTAAATAATTAAAATATGCTTTTGCCAGCTATAAATAGTATTAAAAATGAATAATTTTGTATGAGATCTGTGGAGCTTTGGAGCTTAGTAGCCGCCAAACTATTGAATTTAGAGCTTTGTGCCCATGGAGACTTTTGTTCAGGATGATAAAATATACAACATATCAAAAATTCAGAAAATTTGACCGAAACCCAATTTACATTTGAATTATTGCGGGGTCCTTTTATTTAAGCCTTATTTGTAAATAGCCTATATATAGTACATACAGTATTCAACTGTAGTATTTGTGTATGCTAGATTTTTGTCGCAACGTAACATAAACAACATTAAATTATATCATTCAATTATATAAATTACAAAATTCAACAATATTAATTTTCTTTTTTCCAGATATATAGTTAATTGCTGATTAATTTAATTTTATTGTAAAATATTGGTTTTTAATTTTTAATTTTTTCAGTTTTATTTTCAAATCTAGTGTAGTTTATAAACAATTAATTAACTTGCTACAGGATACCTGTAACGATCGAAACAACCACTGTGAATTTAAACTATGTTTGAAACTCTAAGTTTTTTAAAAATTATTTTAAATTTTTAGCTAAGAATTGGGAAGTCTTCATATTGATTTGATTTCATAACATATACATTTTTTTGTAATATTTATATGTTGTGATGTTTATTAATTTTATTTATTTTGTTCATTAATGTCTATGAATTAATTTTGTTTAAAAATTATTTATAGGGATCTCTTTTGCTGTTTACTTTTTTTTTTTTTTTTTTTTTTTTGTTAAATGCTGCCAATGGCTTTATTCTTGAATCTTTCTACATAAGAAACTAACAAGAAGTAATCAAATCTTAAGCTAAAAATATTACATATTTTAAGTCTTAACCAATGTTAATACTTATTGTTGCTGCTCACAATTTAATTAATTTAGATTATACTTATACATACATATGTATAACAACAACATTTAATAAATTTACAGGTTCACAGGTTCATCAGTCCGAGTGGGTCTGTTCTTTTCAGTCGCCTAAATCATGGCTGTTTTATTATATCCCTGGCCAATTCGTTGGGATGCGCTTCTAGTTTTGAATAATATTTAGAACTGAATTCTTTAATTGTTTCTTTAATGGTTTTAATCCCAAGGTCATCATGTATATTACTATTTCGAATGTACCACAGAGCATTAGTAATACTTCGAAGTATTTTCGCTTGAGTTCGTTGCAGGAGCTCTCTGTTTGAAGCGCTGGTAGATCCCCATAACTGAATACCATATGTCCATATGGGTTTGATTATCGCTTTGTACAGTAAAACTTTATTGGCTAATGACAACTGAGGTTTCCTTCCCATCAGCCAATACATTTTGGAAAATGTCATTTTTATTTGGTTGCGCTTAGTTTCAATATGGGTTTTCCACGTTAACCTTCTATCCAGGTGCAAACCTAAGTACTTGACCTTCGTTTGTTGAGGAATATTTTTATTGTTTAATTTCACTGGTGGGCAGGTGCGTTTGTTCAGCGTGAATGTGATGTGAGTTGATTTGCTTTCGTTCACTTTTATTCGCCATGTCTTTAGCCAGTCCGCGATTTTGTTTAAATGATTCTGTAACTCCTTTTGATTCAATTTCGGGTTTATTGTGTGACACCAGGATGGCCGTATCATCGGCAAATGTTGATATTGTTACTTTGTTGGTTACAGGTAAATCGGCTGTGTACAACAAGTATAATATTGTCCCTAGAACGCTGCCTTGCGGGACACCTGCATTAATATCATTTAAGCAAGTAGTTGCGCTATTTTGTTTGACAATGTATTGCCTTTGAATAAGGTAGTTTCCCAAAATTGAGTGAAATTTCTTCAGTAGAAGCTCTTTAATTTTGTATATTAGCCCTTCGTGCCAAACTTTATCAAATGCTTGTGCTATATCCAAGAAAGCAGCAGAACAATATTTCTTTTCCTCGAAGGTGATTTTGATTGCGTTTACAATTCTGTGAATTTGCTCTGTGGTACCATGTTGGTTTCGGAACCCAAATTGATGGTCTGGTATAACGCGCCGTTCTTCTAATATTGGCTTCAATTTTGTTAGTAACATTTTTTCAAATAGCTTTGATATTGTGGGCAGCATGCTTATTGGGCGATATGATGAGATCTGCGTTTCATTTTTTCCAGGCTTATGCATCATTGTGATCAAAGATATTTTCCATTTTTGAGGAATATAACTGGTTCGCATGATCGCGTTGAATATGAATGTTATTAGTTTTATGCATTTGTCTGGCAATTCTCTTATCATTTTTCCAGTAATGAGATCATGTCCTGGTGCCTTTTTCGGGCTTATGCAATTTTTAATTGTATTCTTAACTTTCAATTATACTTTATAGGTTTGTAGGATAAACCATCATCCATTTGCTGGGGTAGCACGAAATTATTATCTTCTTCGTGTGGTGCGAATACTGTTGTTAGATGATTAGCAAAAGCATTGGCTTTTTCTTCATCACTTCTCGCCCAATTTCCAGTTGGTAGTCTAATCGGTGGATTCGAATTTGTTGGCCTTTTTAAATGTTTTGTTGCCTTCCACAAAGAGTAATCTGTCCTCTCGGTTGCCGAGAGATCACTTAAATAATTCTGGACGCTCTGGTTTTCTTCTTCCCGCAAAGCAAATCTTAAGGCTTTGATAGCTCGATTTAATTTCCATTTCAATAACGGTGATTTTGTTTGCTGCCATAGCCGGCGAATTTTCCGTTTTTCCTGGATTAGTTCCTGTATATTATGTGACAGCTTATTAACTTTTTCAGAACTACTTATGACAGGTGTAGCCCTTTCAGCTGATAATGCCATGACGTCTTTTAAATTTTCGGCCGCCGCATCAATATCAGCTGGTGTGGTCAGAGGAATATTAAGTAGGCAATTTTGTTCGACTAGCCTCCTATATTGATCCCAATTAGTTTGCTTGTTTGTAAGACGGTTGGGTGTTTCGTTCCTTAAGACATCGGTACTCACTGTTACTATTACCGGTGAGTGATCAGAAGACAGATCATAACAATCGGTTCCAGTTGCAATTTTACTACCACCGAGTAAACATTTAAAATAATTTACTTATTACTTGTGTGAAAAGTTGAATCAGCAGTTTTAAATTTTTTTTATTTTTAAAAAAAATTTTGTGATGTGAAAAGTAAGTGAAATCGTGATGTTCAATTCTCCGCCTCAAGTAAAAAAGGCTGGGCTAAATCAGCAGACAGCAATGTCCGCAAGCGATTTGCCACCGAACGTCACGACCTCAATTATTAATAAAAGTGGAAATGTGCAGCATAGTCCAAAGCGACAACAAATTTTAAATGCTCAAAAAATTGCTTTACCAGGCAATTTAAATCAAAATGAACTAGAAATTAATTTAAATAACTTTGGTGTGTTGAACCATAAAGAAAATAAAAGTGCATCGTCGACAAATATTGACGATAATATAAACAATGGAAGTGCATTGACAACAAATGAAAAAAAAAATGAACAGTGATGTAGGTCAGTGTTTAGTGCAAACGGGAATTGACCGGTATATTACTGTCCGATCAAAGCGAAGGAGAAGCCCTAGATCAGCGGCCAGTGCAAGCGCGAACAAATTCACTAAGTTAGCTTCCGTTGAATTAACACATGGCAATAGGTATTCTTGCTTGGTTGTTGAAGATCCGCCGCCCGAAAAACTCCAAAAATTGAGAAGCCGCCACCAATCTATTTGAGGGAAGAATCAAATGCAAAAACCATCGTGTTTATTACGGAAGGTCCATTTTATATTTCCGTTATCAAAATAGGAGATATAAAAGAAACAAAAATTCAGCCGCTCAATATTGATGCTTACAGAGCGTTAATCAAGCATTTTGATCAAGTTGGTAAACATTACTACACGTACCAACTAAAGAGCCAAAAAGGATTAGTTGTAGTGAAAGGAATAGAGAGCTACGTAGATGCAAACGAAATTCAAGCTGCTCTCGCTGAGAAAGGTTTCCAATGTAAATCTATTACCAATATTATTAATCGGGAGAAGGCGCCGCAGCCATTGTTCCGCATGGAATTAGAACCAGATAATAAAAAGGTCAAAGGCAAACATGCAATATATGACCTAAAATATCTACTGCACAGAAGGGTTACCATCGAAGAACCCAGGAAAAGAAATGGGCCGGTACAGTGTGTTAAGTGCCAAGAATATGGACATACTAGAGCATATTGCACTTTGAACGATGTTTGTGTTATATGTGGTGAACTCCATAACGCAAAGGTTTGCAATAAAGCCAAAACGGAAGCATCAGTGAGAAAATGCAGCAACTGCAATGGAAATCATACAGCTAATTATAGAGGGTGCCCAATTTATCTTGAATTCAAAAGAAGAATCAATCCAAAGCAGCGAGCTGAACAACGAATGCTTAATCTCCATTCTTCAGCTAAGAAACAAGCACGCCCAGAAATTGTAAACCCAAACGCTCAAAATGGAAATCAGTACGCAACTGTCAACGGTAGTGTGCACCAAGGGGTTTCATACGCAAGTGTTCTTAAAGGTACGGCTCCTAACGTGCAAGCAAGTGAAGAGGGAAACATCTCAAAAGCTTTAAACAAATTGACAAATATGATGCAAAGCCTCATGGCGATGATGGAGAGAAACATGGATCTAATGATGCATAATATGAACACGCTGATGCAGATAGTCGTAAAAAGTCAAAAATGACCATCATCAAAATAGCTATATGGAATGCAAACGGCCTAGCACAACATAAAGCGGAGGTTCAAGCATTCCTCACTGAGCACAATATTGACATAATGTTAATATCCGAAACACGCTTCACCAAAAATAGCTATTTCAAAATTAATGGGTACTCTATTTATGACACCATGCACCCAGATGGGAAAGCACATGGAGGCACAGCTGTATTGATTAAAAGAAGATTAAAGCACTATGAACTTACGAAATATGAGAAAGAACATATACAATCAACGAGCATATGTCTTCAGGAGTGGTTTGGAAACTGTGTCATATCGGCAGTGTACTGTCCTCCAAAACATGCTATAAAAAAACTCCAGTTCTTGGATTATTTCAGCCAGCTGGGTAATAAATTTCTTGCGGGAGGTGATTACAACGCCAAACATACTCATTGGGGCTCCAGATTAACATCGCCGAAAGGCAAACAACTTTATCAAGCTATAGAGGAACAGTCCCTGGATTATTTATCTGCCGGTAATCCAACTTACTGGCCGACGGATAAAAAAAAAATTCCTGATTTAATCGACTTTTGTGTAACTAAGGGCATTCCACGTACATATGCTAAGGCCACCGATTGTTATGATCTGTCTGTTTACTAATAAATAATCTAACTTCTAGAATAGAACATAGTTCCAGAATTAATCATTATTATAGGGATTAAAATTAATCCTGAGTTTCAGAATTAAAATTTTAGCTGGAATCATCCCTTCAGGATCAACAAGTAGTGAATACGCTGTAGTTTCGAAATTGTGTTGTTCTGTGCTAATTAATTTAATATTTTATTACTAACAATTTTATTAACCTATCGATCGCTTGGGTGTCTGTAACCGGTTCGATTCTGTCCCAACTAACAATCCTCCTCTATCCTTTCATTTGGTTTTGTTATCTGTAAACGGGTATACGGTGTGGGGTCGGGAGTCCGGGGGTCTTGATGTGATGGTTGGCCGTGCGTCAAACAAGTGTCTTAAGCGGTGTATAGTTCAACGTAAGGTGGTAGTAGTTAAAATGAGGGGTGTGTGAAGTCGATGAGGTCCGTAGATAAATTTTCAGCTGTGAGAAATTACCTAACGATATCGAGTGTAAATTAAGGTGTAAATAAATCTCAACATTAAGGTTGTTTGCAGCACTCAAAGAGTAATCCATAACAGGTGTGTAGAAAGTAAATTAAACTCAAATTTAAACTTAATTGGTTAACAGTTTGATTAGGTAGTAAAATGGCGGGAAATATATAAGGAGCAATTAATAACTAATTAATGTTGACTTTAGGATGCCAAGGATAGAAAGCAGTTTGTATAGAAAAATGTAATAAAATAATTATTAGAAAAATGTAAATACTATCAATTGACCGTCAAGGTGTTTGTAACCGGGTCGATCTCAATCCTATCCTATCCTTCCAAGTAAATGTAAAAATTGATGTACGGTGGGCCCAGCGTTAAAAATTCTTAGAATTACCGGGAGATCCTGATAAACGCTTGGTCGTACATTCAGAATCAATCAATCAATCAAAATATTTAAATTGTGTGGAAATTATTATTTTTCTGTCCTTACTCTGAGTTTTCAGGACAATGTAAGCCATTTTTCAGGGCGCCCGCAGAAGTTTGAAAAACCAGAACATGTCCGGAGAAACCAGAACGTCTGGCCACCCGTAATTGTCACTCGTCTAAAATGAAAGAAATTAATTTTTTTGAATTTGTATATCAATTCATCGAAGAAGCGTTGAACCAAAAGTTCTAAACAAAATACCAGAGAAATGCGATTAGCAGAAAGATTAACTCACATATTATAAAAAAACAAAAATATATTACGGAATTAGATTGGCACGCAAAAAAACAATTTTTAAAGAAATAATTGTATTGGCACGCCAATAACCAACTACTTGCGAACACTGATCTATCTAGTTAAAGGAAAATTTTATTATTGTTTTATTTTGAAGTGCCTTTATTATTAAAATATTTTTTAATTTTATTTTTCCGTTTACGTAAAACATTTTGTTAATTATTTTTAAACTTTTTAATATTGTTTAATTTTCTAATTTTATTTAAAAATAACAATTTGTAAGTAGTTTTTGGGTTGTATTTATATTGTTTCTTGTCATATTTTATTATTTGACTATAAAAGTTTCATATTAAAACAACGTTTGAAGTTTAGTATTGTGAAAATCAAATCTTAGAACAAACCCGAAACTTCTTGATGGATTAACAAAATCGTATTTGATTTAAATGTAATCATTTTCGCTTAAAATTAACCATTTGTTTTATCTGTGTAAAGGTGAATTACTAGATGTATTATATTCAGTTGTAATGTTTATTAAATAATAAAAAAATAAAATAAAATAAAATCCTCTTCTTGTCAGAACTTTTCTATTTTTCTTCTTCAAATTCAAAATTGTATTTACAAACCCATCACAAATTTATTATACGCTTCTGGAGCACTTATATTTCGAAACTGCTTAATTTAAATCATTTTCATTTGGTCAGAGCTAAATTAAATATATACGACAATAAAATCTGATCCTCAACTGTACCTTTCATAAATTAAATAGTTCCACTTAATAAAGCAAAACCTGTGTAGTTAACCGAACTAACTTCTATTTACATTAGATACCTGCGTTTTTTTTTTCTTCAGCTCAAAAACTTATTATTTTTATTATTAAAAAGAAGGTTAAATTTATTACACTTTTCTTTTTCTCGGTAACTTAGCACACAAAACACGAGAACGACGAAGAAAAAGTGGAAGATGTTGAGAAAAACGATTTTTCCGTATTTTCCAATATTTTCAAATAACATAAAAGTAAAAATATGTACGACAAATAACTTTGTCTTTTCACTTCTATATTACACCATACATTTGAACTTTCTGTGTAGATTTTATACAAATACAACATAAGCAGCACCATAAAGGCAAAAACACGGTATAGTAGGTATATGTACACGACAACGACGACGATGAGAAGAAAAACAAATGAAAACATTAGGAAAAATCTTGTCTTCTTCCTTTTATTTATTTTTTGTTTTGCATTTTTGTTATTTTTTTTTCCATCTACTTGTTCTTTAATAAAGTCATGTTTAATGATCATTTTACAAGTTGGAAAAAAATTCTCTTGGAAAAACTTTTCATATAAAACGAAACCAAAAAAAAAAAAAAACTAAATGGGAAAATATCACCAAGAGTATCCTGGCACTGAGTGTTTTGTTAGTATACAGTATAATGTGCAACAAACTAATGAATTACAATGATGGACCATTTACATAACAAAATATTGACAACGTTGCGGTATTATAAATGAACCGCAGTATAGTATACTCGACCAGATGGCTAGAATGGCATTCTGCACATATAAACAAAATCAAAAATTTGTTCACCCTTTTACGAGTTTAATAAATAAGTTCACCCGCACCCTCACAAAATATTTACATTTTTTTTTTGTGTCACCACCAAACGAACCAACGCACCACCACCAACAACAACAACAACAGCAAAAAAAGGATTTTAAAATCATTTCCACCCTGATAAAATGGTTTTTCATTTTTTTTTTTTTTTATGAATTATTGATGATGGTTTCGTACATAGTGGCTTCCGTTTTTGACTAGATCTCATTAACTGTTGTCATTAAAAAGACAAAATATCTTATATCTTAAGACAACCAGGCAAAAGATATTTGAGATTAAATGTTTTCTGCTAAACTATTTGGAAGATTTTTTGTTTTTGTGTAACATTTGTGGAAAATTGGAAAATTTATAATTTAACCTTATATTAAATAATATGCGTTTGCCGCAATATCCGAAATGTTTTTTAGCTCATTTCTTCATCATCGCATATTCTTCTCGAAGTCGTTAATTTAATATGCGACAAAAAATTTTTTTTTTTTTTTTTTTGGTTTGGGACTTGTCTTAATTTTTGGTATACGCATATTTAAATTGATGTACCAATGGGAATTGAAGAGGTTTAGTTGTTTGATAAAATGCCCCCACTTCTCATTATAATGAAATGCCGCGGATATTTTCATCCTATCAATAATATGTAATTGTTTAGGATAATACAATTTTCCCATATTTCGGTTAATTTATGACATTCAAGTGGAAATTTTGTGGAAAATATTAAAATTTAACTTTCTTTCAACTTTATTTATTACAAACGCAGTCGAACGAAATAGGAAATTTTTTAGGTGTGGTGATGTGAGTTTATTTTACATGCAGACAACATACAAAGCAAATTTGGAGAAGGAGGTGTAGATCAAAAGGTTTGTTGTGTATTAAATAATTGGAATTAAATATAAATACACACAATAAAAAAGGGTTTGGTTTTTTTTGTTGATTTTGGTGTTAATAACATTATTGGTGTAGTGGGTCCTATACTGATGGATTATATTTTGAAAAGGGTGAATATGTTATGAGTTTTATATACTAGAAATTAGTTCTAATCTCCATATTATCAATTGGCGGTTTGAGGGGCCATTTTATATACTTAGACCTTGCGGTGCAGAAGATGTAGACGTTATCTCCTCAAGAAATGCAAGAATCTAAGAAAACAGATTGAATGACATGTTACAGTTAATCTTCTTCTTATAGTGTAAAATCGCGGAGATTCTCAAGAGATTCAACTACTCGTATAAAGTAAACTAGATGTTGTCAACAAAAAAAGTTTTTCGTTTGTGATTTCGTTTGAACCTGATAATACTACCGGTCGGTAAATGATGCATACTATCTGGGCTCATTATTCTCCCTCCTAGACGCTGCAGTCTTTGGCGCTAAATAGCTGGGTAATGGCACAGAACATGTTTCGCTGATTACGCCTCCAGGTCGCAGAAGCGGCATCCGTCTGTCGTACTTAGGCCCATCACTGATGAAATCAGTGGCGATGCCATCAGCTGCCTCATTTCCCACGATTCCAGTATCACCTGACACCCAAATAAATGTTACTTTATTTGAGGTTGCAAGATGCTTAATAACCGTCAGACAATCCTACAGTAGCCTTGGCTCAACGGTACAAGACCTAAGAGCCTTTAAGGCCGATTGACTGTCTGATGCAATATATATCTTTGCTGTGGTTGGACATGTTTTCATTGAGCCCGTAACACAGATGCGGGCTATACGCTGAACGTTATGCAATAAGTAGTTTTGTCAGTTTTAGGCCACAATACTGCCAATGCGTAGGTGACCATAGTCAAAATGATTGTTAAAAATTACCAGTAGATCATTTTTGGTTGTAATCCTCAAATACGTCCATTGTGTTTCTGACAGGCCCAAAAAGCAATGGTGGCTCTCTATTTTGAACTTTCAGTAAATATTGTTTTCAGTTCAGATTTTGATCTAGGTTAACACATAGATATTTATCCTCTTTGTACAAAGGGACAATAGTATCATTTAAGGACGGACTATAAGCAAGAGCTTTTTCTTCCTCGTAAAAAAGATAATGACAGTTTTGTTTTGATTGACACTGAGTCCTTCCTGGCCATACCACTGCTATTTAATTCGAGTGCATTTTGCATGAGATCAGAGATGACCCTATCAAACCTGCCTCTAATTATGATAGCCACATTCCTGGACATCAAACCCATGGCTACTCAGGAGGACCAGTAGTCTGTCAATAACCAAATACCATTAGCAGCACCAGTAATCAACAACATAGAAGAATTTATACCCGGATAAACTGGCAAAAATATCCTCAATTTTAGGCAGTGGATAATGCTCGATCAGAACAAACCGATAGTCGGACTTGCATATCTGCTATGGTGAACTAGGATTAAAATATTTTGAAGATTACGAACTATTGTTGATAGAATGGGTGGCGTCACCACCATTTGGAAGTTTCCCGTGGTTGCCTGAGAGTTTAACGTTTTTGATTTTAGTAGGATTTAGAATTTGGACAATCTTTAAAGAGATGACCTGTTGACAGTTAAAACAGACAAATCCATTTCGAGACTTGCTAGAGTTGTTGGATACAAGTGATAAATTCGTATTTTGCTGATTAAGATTTTTGTAAAGCGCTGCGTTGATGATTTTACACAGAATTAGCAGTTCTGGTATGAACCCTGTTCGAGTCCATTTATCCTCATTAAAAACACAGAAACGACCCATTTAATCTATTGGTTAGAATTCTCCATTTGTAACTCGGTAACGAGTGATGCAATTGAATTGGATGATGAGTGAGTCGCTACAGGACTTCTCCGCGAGTGATTGCCCGTCCCTAGGGAATGATTGTAGGAGTGGAAACGGACGGTCTCATGGACCCGATGGCTTGATGTTTGCTCAGCCGAACTAAGTATTCCGTAAGCTGGTTTAAGTCGATCGATTGAAACGTTGGAATTTTTCCCATTAATCGATACGACAAAATGCTTCCTAAGTCTGCGTATAACTTCATACGGACCTTCATAGGGAGGAGGTAATCCCGTGCGAACCTTGTCTGTTCTGATGAGCGATTTTGGATCGAATATGTCATCTTCTTTGGATTGACGTGGTGCTTTAGGTATGAGATTGCGCATGGTTTGTTGCAGTTGGTCAATGATTGTGCCGGAAGTTGGAATTGATGAAGGAGGATTTTCGATAAATAATTCACCGGGTAGTTTGATGGTTTGACCGTAAACTAATTCTGCCGGTGAGCACTTAAGATCTTCCTTCACTGTTGGTCGATTACCAAATAGTATGATTGGTATTTCCGAACTCCAAATTGTGTTACCTCTGGCCATTAATGCGGCTTTGAGTTGCCGATGGAAGCATTCGACCATGCCATTGGCTTGTGGATGATAAGCCGTTGTGCGTATCCGATGTGAGCCAAGGAGTTTTGTTAACTCGGTGGTGAAAAGCTTGGACTCATATTGCGTTCCTTGATCTGTTGTGATGTTAAGGAGTGCGCCGAATCTTGATACATAGTTGTTGACAAATATTGTGGCTGCGGTTCAGCAGACATATTGGTCATGCAGTATGCTTCGGACCAGCGAGTGAAGCGATCGACAGTGGTCCTACGATGTCTATATGGATATGCTCAAATCGACCAGGCGCAATTTGAAATTGTCCATGAGTTGATTTCTAGGAAGTTCTAGGTCGGCTCTTTGTGTGTTTACTATTTTGTGTAAGTCGTTGTGTGTCTCGACTGTGGCCATTTCGTTGTCAGTTGTGCGGGAAAGTGTATCCGCGACAACGTTGTCATGTCCGTGAACATGCTGGATGTCCGTTGTGAATTGACTAACATAATCCAAGTGGCAGGATTGCCTTGGATTACGTTCAGTTTTTGACTGAATTGCTCGTGTTAGAGGCTTGTGGTCGGTGTATATTGTGAAGTCCCGACCCTCAACAAAATATCTAAAGTGTTTGACTGCCAGATAAATTGCGAGTAATTCCCGATCGAATGCGGAATATTTCTTTTCGCCATCCGAGAGTTTTTTGGAAAAGAATCCCAGTGGTTCCCAACACTCGTTATTGTACTGTTGCAGTACAGCATCGACAGCAGTGTTCGATGCGTCAGTGGTTATGATCAGCTTTGAGTCGCTCAGTGGGTGTGCCAGGAGTGTTATCCGGGCCAATTCAGCCTTTAATGACGTAAATGCTTGTTGACATCCATCGGGCCAAGAGAAGTTTTTGGCTGTATTGGCCTTTTTGAGTAAAACTGCCAAGTGGCTGTGAATTGGTGCGAGTGTTTGAGCGAGTTTTGGTATGAATCGGTGGTAGTAATTTACCATGCCGACAAATCGTTAAATACTTTTGATTGAAGTAGGGGCTGGGAATTCCGTTCTTCGGACGGCAGAATACATTAGGGGTGATCTTGTGGCTGAGGAAATCGAGAGTGGATGCGCCAAAGACGCATTTGGAACTCTTGACGTGAACATCAAACTCAGTTAACCTGTGGAAGAGTTGTTCCAGGTGAAGTTTTTGTTGTTCCCAGGAGTGTGAAGCCACAAGATTGTCATCAATGTAGACGAACACGAAGTCTAAATCACGAACAACTTCGTTCATGAATCGCTGAAACGTTTGAGCGGCATTGCGTAGATCGATCTTTGAAAAAAATTTTGCAACCATGCAAGTGAATGGAGAAATTTTGTATGTTAGGTATCGGATAACGATCAGGTGTTGTGACCGTGTTTAGTCGACGATAATCCCCACATGGTCGCCAATCGTCATCTTTCTTTTTCACCATGTGCAGAGGACAAGAGACGAGAGATGCAGATGGCCGGCAAATCCCTAATTCCACCATGTGTTGGAATTCCGTGATAGTGGCTTTGTGGCGAACATCATCTAACCTCCGTGGTCTTGACACCGGCAGATGGCCTGCTGTGACAATGTGGTGAACCACGTTGTGTGGAACTGGTAAATTGTAGTTCGGCTCTGCTGTAAGAGAAGGGAATTGTTTGAGCAGAGTGCCATAACCATTGTTGACTGATAAATGGATCGGTGTCGGTGTGCCGATTCGAACCATGGTAGCATTGATTGACAACTTAGTTGCTGAATCAACCAGCCGTTTGTTTTTAGGTCAACAAGGAGGGCAAATTTACACAGAAAATCGGCGCCAATGATCGGACGATTCACAGCAGCTAAGGTGAAAGCATGCGTGAAGGTTCTTTTAAGTCCGAGATCTACCTGAAGCGATTTTGTGCCGTAGGTGTGGATTGGTGTGCCATTGGCGGCCGAAAGGACTAGAATAGGGTTTCGTTTTGCAAATGAAAACGAATTTTTATAGTATTGGGCTGGAATAACCGAAAGGTCAGCGCCAGTATCTATTAGGTCAATTTATTGGTTTTGTCGTATAGGTGTAGTCGGGTGGACGATAGGGTGCATGACGTTGTCGTCAGTACCCGATTGATTATTGGTTTTTTGATTGTTGTTGCACAACGTCGACGTCCATGCTAGACGTGGATGGGGTTTGCCGAAAATTACATGGAAGAGTATACACCTCCTCGCAGCGGTACCGTATTTGTTATGATACTAGCATATGCCTTGTTGGCGGTTGATGCTAGGGCTAGGGCTACGATTCGATGAACTGTCGCGGTATACGGAACGCGGCGAGAAACGTCGACCCCTCGAACGGCTACGGTTCTTAATCATTTCGTTTAACCGTGCCTCAATATTTGCAAGGCGAGATTCTATTGGTTGATGACATCGCGTCGTAAAGTTTATACGCCATTGCGGCTAGCTCTTCGATTTTTCGTGTATCTGGTTGTGCCAGTAGTGAAATCTTGATGGTTTCCGGCATCTTGCGAATCCATAATGATTTTATTGTTTGTTCGGGGAACGATTTTCTGGCTAGACTCTTGATGTGGCGGAGCGCTTCCGATGGCCACCTGTCTCCTAAGTCTTGGCCCAATATTAATGTCTCTAATTTCTTTTCATCTGAGGGAGTTAGACGAGTGAGAATGGCTGCCTTAAGTGTATTGTACATCTCTGTGGCAGGTGGCTCTGCCAATATATCGGAAATGAAGTTCCTCGCTTGAGGAGACAGAGCCGACACAACATGTAAAAATTTTTCGTTATCTTTTGTGATCTCCATCAGCTCAAATTGCAACTCCGCCACTCCGAACCAATTTTTTGGGTTTTCTACCCGAATTGTTGCAACTTGAGCGCGCATGAGACGGCCTCAACTTCGTGTTTCGTCTCGGGCGCGTCCATGCTCTCGTCGGTTTTATCGGAATTCGGCATTCTTTTTTAATGCACGTGATCTCAACAATCCAAAGAAAATATTGGTACTTCGATAGCCGGTAGTGAGAGGAGAGAAAAAAATAAGAAAAACAATAATACGTATAGCCGACAAATGAAAGTCCAATTTTTAGACGACGCACGGGTAAAGAAATGCGACGGAAATAACGATGCCAAATAATGCGGAATGGTTACCGTGTAATGACGAGAACCAAAAACGATGTAAATTAAGCGAAATACTATTCGGTATTTTTACGAATGCAATTTGAAGCGGATGAATAAAAAGAAAAGTAAAAATGAATTTGTTTGTTTTGGTTTATCTGCGCTAAAGTAGTGTTTGAATGAAATGAATTGTGTGCTGTGTTTATGTAGGTAAAGTGCGGAGTGTGGACGGGAGCATATTGTGGCGATGAACGAGTGACGAAATTGAATTGGATGATGAGTGAGTCGCTACAAGTTTATAAATATGTATATTATAGAATTTATAATATTTATAGACTTTGTAGAATTTATCGAATTTACAGAATTTATAAGAAAACTATTTCTAGAATTTAAAGCTATTACTTAAAAATTCAGTCAACTTTATTCATATAATTTATAGAACTTATGAATTTTTAACGAAATTATTGAATTTACAGAATTGTTAAAGTTTATAGGATTTCTCAAAATGTTTGTATTTTTAAAACAAATAAAATTCGAGTTTGCAGAATTTATAAAACAAACACACTTAAAACAATTAACAGAACACAAACAATTTACAAAATAAAGGTTATTGATAAAGTATATAGAATTTATAAATTTTATGGAATTTGTCGATTTTATAGAATATATAAAATTCATAAAATTTAAAAATTTATAGATTATTTAGACATAGGTATTAAAACTTACAAAATTTATACAATATAAGAAACTTATTGGATTTCATAGAATTTATTGGATTTACAGAATTTATAAAATTCAAAGAATTTATTGAATTCATAAATTTATAAAAATTTAGAATGTAAATAAGTCAAATTTGAATTTGTAGAGTTTATAGAACTGACAGACCTGAATGATATAAAACTCAGAGAATCTATAACATTTAAGAATTTATAAAATTTAAAAAATTTATAGAATTTAAAATCATATTAAAATTTATAATATTTACAGACTTAAAATTTATAGAGTTTATTGGATATTTATAGAATTTATCAAATTTACAGAATTTATAAGAATTGAAGAATTTATGAGATTTGCAGAATGTAAAGAACTTACTGAGTTTTAAAACTTTATGCATATGATTTATAGAACTTATAAAATTTATAGAAATTATTCAATTTACAGACTTGTTAAAGTTTATCAGGTTTTCCGAGTTTGTAGATTTTATAACACAGACACACTTGAAACAATTAATGGAACACAAAGAATCTACGTCCCGATTTTATCGAGACAACTATATTTTACAACTATAACTACCGTCAAAGTAACAGTTTTCGTAATTATAAACCTGTAACTACAGAAGTGAAATTCTTCCCAAATAACAAAAAATATGTATGTATGTGTTTCTACAAATTGCATTCATTCAGGCGATGAAATTGTTGCATATAAATCTCAAAAAAGTATAACTTGAAATCAGAAGTATTAAATATTGAATATTACGATACAAGCTGTGTAAATTTAGTAACTAGCACGCTAAATGTCACAAGGTCGATGACATGGTCAATCCTACGGGTCATTAATATGAATAACAAGCAAATTTCAACGACGACATCTGTTCAACAAAAATCAAAAGATTGACATTCGACTATGGTTTCTGGAATGTCTATCGTATAGGCCTTGTATGTAAAATATCACATGACCATCCTAGGGGTCAGCAATATAAATAACAGACAATGTATATACGGGCATGTTGCACCAAATTTCAACTGCGAAATCTGTACCATCCACCATTACCATACAGTACATCGTCGTTCATCATCGGAATTAGAAAAACTTCCGAAAATGATCAGATCTCACAATACCTCCAAGTTCCGGCTCTTATGTGTGTCATGTTGATGCACAGATGTATTATCTGACGTGCCATTTTCATCCTGCAAAAGGAGAAATGATGAATAGCTCGTCGCTCAGATCAAAGACACTATACCACTCAACTAATAATGATGGAGTCATTAGAATATATCCTGACAATAAAGATGAACATTCACCCAGCAATTTATTCATATTAAAATTTTAATATGGATCCATACATATGCAAATTTTATATCTATACGGAAAGCCGAGATGGCAATCAAAATAGGGGAGAGGGTAGTTATATGACGATATACAACGGATCCGGCAAAATATTAGCATACTGCAGTCTAAGGCTTTTCAACTGGCCTTTAGAAATTTCTCTAATCCAATCATTTATGCCGCTCGTCTTATTCAGCAATATTGTAGATTTATATTTGCAAGTTCAGGCAAATAATTTGAATTTCATTCGTTTCCGTCAGAAAACGTTGCAAACAGAATTATACCCAGGACTTGCAGACCATGTGGCTAACCAAAGTGCAAATTTGTAAGTTCAGGCCGGCATTTCAGTAATTCTGCCAAGTCCACCAAGAAAATGACAGAAAGGTGATACAATGTCAACCCTTTTGGAGAATTGGGGTTGATTGTTCTTTTCGCCACCATTACAGAAAACCCCAAATGACCTGAAATTGTTAAGAAACCCCAAAGAGAGAAACCACATCAGATAGCCCAGATTTAGTTGTTCGAGTATTTAAATTGGAAACGACGAAGCAAGGAGTGCTTAGAAAGTGTATGGCATATGTATGTATACTCGAATGAATTCTAAAAGTGAAAATTTCTATATGCCCACATTTATCAATTATTACAGTCAAGAGTGCATGAGATTGCCCTTCATCGTATGGTGCAATGTGCATGGACCATACGGTCCCGACAATCCCATTGTTCCATTTAAAACTTAAATAGAATGTCAATCTTTTGATTTTTGTTGAACAGATTTCGTGGTTGAAATTTGGTGCAACATTCCCGTATATAGATTGCCTGTTATTTATATCGTTGACCCCTACAACAAGGCCTATACGATAGAGATTCCAGAAACCATAGTCGAATGTCAATCTTCTGATTTTTGTTGAACAGATCTCGTGGTTGAAATTTGGTGCAACATGGGCGTATATAGATTTCCTGTTATTTATATCGTTGACCCCTAGGATTGACCATGTGATATTTTACATACAACGCCTATGCGATAGAGATCCCAGTAACCATAGTCGAATGTCTATCTTTTGATTTTTGTTGAACTGATTTCGACGTAGAATTTGATGCAACTGACTGTATGTAATATGTTCGAGTGGGCTTGTCATTTATTCAATTTTACATAAAATCATAACGTAAAGCCAATGCACGGTTTTTGCTTTAGTCATTTTGACTAATAAAAGCTGCCTAAATGGGATCTTTTAAATTATTTAGAATATTGGATCTCTCCTAAAAGATGATTATTAGGAAAATAAATTTTCTGAAAAGGCATTTAGGCGATTAAGTTACCACCACATACACAAAATATATGTACGGAAAATTTGGGATTTTATTTTGGGAAGTATTTCACAGGCACATACCTAACTATAAGATTTGTTTTTAATTGTTGCTTTAACAATAGCAATAGCCACGATTATAAATTTGGGACTACAACATTTAAAGAATTTGTATTATTGATAAAATTTATAAACTTCATAGAATTTGTAGATTTTATGGAATTTATAAACTTCATAAAATTTAAAAATTTAAAGAGTTCATAGACATATGAGAGAGAGCAGAGAGAGTAGAATTTATAGGATTTAAAGAATTTAAGAAACTTTTTGGATTTTTAAACTTTAAATAATTTGTAGAATTTATTGATATACTTTATTGCGTTTAAATTAATTTTCAGAATACATATAATCACTACAAATTCTATAAACTTTATAAATTCTATATATTTTAATTTTTAAAATTGTTTGTAAGTCCTTTAATTCTAAGAATGTGTATATCCTAATCATAACTGTGATTTAGTATTGTTTGTACATATTAGGAATGAATAAAAATATCTAATATTTTATACGGAATAAACGAAATTTGTTGTTTTTTTGTAAAATTATAATTTTTAATTTTTTTTAATAAATTATATAAATAAAATAAATTTCGGAAATAATTCCGAAAATCCGGAATCGAGAACATTTGAATTCGAAAATTCCGGAATTCTCTTTTGGCCAAAAATTGGATGCGCTAGTGGTACCTGAGGATTGAAAACTGGTGGATTACAAGTAGTCCATTTAAAACAACGGTAAAAGGTCGGGAAACACCGAACTCGATGAGACCACTTGTCCCCTATACGTATTTTGGGCCGCTGATTACGAAAATGAGGGTTAAAGCTATCGCCAGTGGTTGGAACACCCTTAAAAATGCAAAAAATACCCCTAAATAGGGGTGTTTTTCGACTAAAACGGTTGTTTTGCAAATTAAGCCATCTTATATGTTTTTTGGGGCGCTGATTACGAAAATGAGGGTGAAAACTTGCATTAAGGGTCGAACCACCCCCAAAATTGCACAAAACACTATTAAATGGACTATAGCGTTAGTATAAATGGTTGTAATCCCCAATGTGCTTTACTGCTTTGAAGCTAATACTGGGACGGACTCGATTATTATTTTCATTTTTATTTAAAGCAATATTAATAGAATCAGAATTGTTTGAGAAAGATTCTTTTTCCGAAGAGCTCTTCATTATCTACATTCATTTCAATTTCGTTTAGATTGTGGATAGAAAAATCTTAAATCTTTGCAAAGATGCCGTATCGTTATTTTTGAAAACCTCTGACGTGTCTTGATATATGTATGTACCTTAGCTTTTACACAAATTAAATTAACTTCGCTTCGAGGTCGGTTTTGAACCGGATGACACGTAGGCCGAATTGCATTTTCAACTATTCTATACTTCAAACAGTTCTATAAGTTTGGCAATTTTATCAATTTGTTTGTGCGAAAACATCCGAAGACTTTGACGAAGGAGGAAGTCCAAAAATTTGTGAGCGAAGCCCCAGACGACAATTACCTTATGTGTAAGTTTGTGCTAATTTCTGTTATAGCGGGCGAAAGACCACATTGAAGATTTAGTAAATGAAATTCTAATAAAAATTTCGGAAAATAAGACCAATAAACTGCGATCATTTACGGTAAATGGAGAATGTTTCCAGTATTATAGAAAATATGCCAGCCTGCTTCCGCATGAATTAAGTCATCGATGGTTTTTCATTATCGTAATGGAAAATGTAATAAGGAAGTAGTCGATATATATAAATTTGCCTCCATACCACAAATTTGCCTCCATACCACATCATTTTTAAACCTGCCAAATATCGATGAATACACCGGTCATTGCTTCCGGAGAACATAGGCCACTTTGCCACTTAAAGGCAGATTCAACTTCGCTAAAACGACATGGCTAGTGCACGAGTCAAAGGGTGGTAAAAAGGAAGGATTCGTTAATTTATTTGAGAAAAATGAGGACCCGTTCCATATGATCCACGTAGATCACCTCGGACAATTTTCCGAATCTATATGGAATCTAAGTTGTTGGTATTAAATGAAAATAAGTTAAATACATTGTATTTGTCACTTTCCTTTTATATGGAATTTTTAGAATGACCGTTTTATGTATAAAAATCATGCAAATTTTTATTTTTTACTTAATTTGGTTTAGTTTTGATTTGTTCTAACAGATGTCACTAAATACTAATTTATTTTATTGTACGTTAAGTAAATACAATTTTCTTTTAAAAAATCTGCTTATTTAATTGTGAATTACGTAACATAATTAACTTGTACATCACTTCTTATAGATGCCAAAAAAACCTCTAATATAAGTATTTAATAATAGCTGGTGATTTCTAAGATACTGAAACTGAATCCGCTGTAACCTATTCCACCGGATTTTATTTAAATAACTTTCTATTTCTTTCAAAAGTTTGATAAACTTGTAACAACGCAGAATGTCATCAGAATTTATCGAAAACTCTTAATTATTTATGTTTATTCAATAAAATTTTCCATCCGTACACATGTAGGTATATACGTACATATATAGATATTCAAATTCCAGATGTTTCCTTTATAAAAGACAAAAACAATTTCAAATGTATCTTAAAACGATAATAAATTATCAACCTAAATAAAAAACGTACAACACAAAAACGTAGGCACACACACACACACACACACACACCCACACCAACCCTCCAAAAAAAGACGAGATCAAATTATAAATTAATTAACTGAATTTTTCATACAACATGTATTGTACAAAAGACACATAATATTTTTACGATGATTTTTAATTAGGGTGACACAAATAAATACGGCATACATAGTATAGATTCAGGCTTAAACTTAATTAAACCTTCTATGTGTCACTTCGATTTTTTTTTGGTAAATAGTGTCCCGAATTTAAACGCTACTTATATTAGAATATATAAAATCTAATAATTTAGAATAGCAAAATTAAGTTCAAAACGTTTTTATTTGAAAATTTTAATTTTCTATTCACAAAAACGGGTCATAAAATATGTGACATAACCTTAAAAAAATAAATAAATAAAATAACATACGCATACGGTATAAAGAAAATATATTTTTTTTTTTTATAAAAAATGGCAAAGGATGAATACACGTTTTTATTGTTTTGCTTCCAAACACAACAATAGTAGTAGTAATATGTAAAACTAAATAAGAAGTAAGAGCGGACAAATCCTTAATGATTGATGAATTTTCCAATTTGTTTCGTATTTTATTATTTAGTTGCTGTGTATATATGTAGTATGTGTGCAAAAGGAAAATATACCAAAAAATGTTTGCTAGTACGGGCTGGTGTAATGGTTTCTTCGAAATATAAGAAAAATAAATTCCAAACAGTGTTGTTGGTATTATTATTATTTATTATTATTATTATTTTTATCACTATTGAGTAACATCACAGCATTTTGTGGTATGATATTCGTTTCGCCATATATACACCAGCACCATCATTTATTCCACTAAAGACGGTGAGGGGGGGAGCACAAGCAAAACAAAAAATTATGTATTAAAGAAAATACCATCCTATTTGTAATGCAGAACACAAAAGTGTTTAATAAATTTTCACAGGATCTTTTCGAATTTTTCTTTATTTATTTCTCATTTTCATTTTTTTTTTCCTTGACTCGTTTTTTTCATTTTTTCATTTTTTTTTTTGTTTTGTTCGTGTGGAAGCCATGAAGGGTGTTAGGGTGTTAATATTATTCGTGACACAGAACACATTTTTAATGAAAAAAATTAGAGAGATAATATTAAGAATGTTTGATGTCTTTGTAAGCGATTCTGATCTATATAATATGAATGTGTGTTTGTGTGTGTGGTGTTATGTAACGTCTTTATAATATACATAAATATATATAAATGTATGGATTGAACATAATGAGGGGGTTTTGGTATAATGGTAATTCAATCGAGCCATTATATTCTAACGAAAATGAATGTATTAGGTTAAGTATATAGGAATTAAATTTAATAAGCTTATGAAAGGATGTGTTATACGTTATAATGGCGTATATAATGGTTGTCATAATTCTGTCGACAAATCGCTATCATGTTTAACGTCTCTTTATTTCGTTAAACTATTAACAGTGGTAGACTCCATCACATCATGATATCTGAATTGATGGTTCCGATTTCCGAAGAACAAGGTAGGGCCATTCTGATGATGAGACAGCGAACAAGCGAAAATAAAATAAAACAATAATCAGATGAATATCTTAGCTAGCTTATAAGTTTCGATAATAGCACATAGCAGCGAGCATAATACGTTTCAACAAATTTGACTGTGAACAACTCTCTCTTTAGCCATTTAAGACGTTGTTTAAGTCGAGAAAAGAACTCAGACAGCGATTTTTATTTAACGAATATACCGGAATTAATTGGACACGAGAAAAGCCGCATTTGATTTATTGACCTACACATTCCTTAGGACATGGAGAATATCTTCAACGATTAAATTGCCCACAAATACGCATTTCCTAGTTTTTTTTTCGCAAGTTTTGCAAATAATCGTCCGGGTTATAAAAAATTCGAGATGGCATATTCGGTTTAAATTCATATGAATAAGTTCGAACAGCATTAAATTTCTAGATGAATGTGTATAGTGAAGTTATACAAAGGTAACCAATTATCCCAATTATTATCGGTAAAATTTCTTATATATTCAACAAGCGTTCTATCAGACCTCTTTAGAGCCCCACTAATTTGTGGATGATATTACGTATACACTACGAAATAATTCGCTTACAAAATTACTGCATTGATGCAGTTATGTAAAATACAAAATGGTGCTCCAAATCTACAAATAAAGTTATCGACGAATGCTTTGGCAATGTTCTCGGATGGTTGATTTGTGAAAATATATCTATTGTTGTTAAAAGAAATATTCAATGGACCTACAATGTTCAAAAATATTTTTTGAAAAGGTCTTTTTCTTTTCATATTATGAATACCATTTTCATTGTCAAGGAAAGTAATTGAATTTTCAAGATTTTCATTTGAAGTTCAATTTAATGATGGTTTTTATTTGTTTTTATGATGGTTTCATTTAAGTGTTGTGCTGAGTTCCATTGTGGTATTTGTGATTTAGTTAGAGAACGAGTGACAAATTTAATGTATTCAGTTTGATCGGCAGTTTCCAACTGGATTCTACTCATTAAGCGTGAGGATACATTTTTTGATTTGCAAAGCCATATTTGGGGTTTGTGGTAAGTGATTATCGTAAAGTTAACTCCATACAGGATACAGATATGGACGACGGAAACGTTTCAAAACGAAAACAATAGCGAGCAACTCCTTCTCCACAGTGGAATAATTGTAAGTGGAAAAGGCATCCCAATTGAATCGTACATCTTTCTTTAATAATGCATTCATTAGTTGGGCCATCTCCAAAAATTTCTTAATGAATCGCCTATAGTAATCCCAGGAATTATTTTATATCGTTTGGATTTTTAGGAGTGGGAAATTTTTGAATAGCTTCGATTTTCGACGGGTCAGGATTGATTCCGCATGATTAGTTATGATATTGTTATACAGCATAGTTAATTACTTGAGCTATACTGTATAAAGTATAATTGCATAAATGCATATTTGTTTTATATACATTTCAATTACATTATAGTATATAACATAAACCAAAATTTGTATATTGAATAATCTAAAAATAATAAACTTACCTCCATACCACAAATGATAGCAACTTCTTTAAACCTGGCAAATATCGATGAATACACCGGTCATTTTGTTTCCGGAGAACATCGGCCGACGTTGTCAGTGTCACTTAGGGGCAGATTCAACTTTGATCCACCGAATCTTTCGTCCGAACAATTTATTAAACAATTGGAATTATTACGTGATATATGTGATGAGAACAGTTTAGTATTGGCGATATCATCAAAACTAAATGGAGCAGCAAATATGCAGTTCAAAGCAACGAGAACAAAAATACGTGCACTTGAAGAATTTTCGCAATTATTCCTAAATGAGTTTAAAAAAAAATTACCGAAGAAGATGTTCACGAACGGTTAAGGAACAATATTCGTCCACGAAATCAAGAGAAGTAAGCTAATTATTACGAAATGATTGGAATAGGTAACCATGCCAAAGTTACTGATGCAGCGATGATTCGATATACATATAATAAATGAAATAAACGATCATCAATTTTCCATTTCTCTACGATCTGACGTCATTCCATCTTTGGAAAGACTTCGCGACAAAATTGTATGGCACAAAAGCACGAAGCCAATCGCAGCGAACTTAAATATACGATCAAATAATATCGTGACGTCAATATCAAACTCAAATGCAAACCAAGAAACCAACCAGATGCAACAAAACTTACGAGGGAATAATGATGGTAACTCATTCAAACCAATTCGCACTCCACTATCTGTGACAACCCGTAATTTTCATCAACAAACAAATAAATTAACGTGTTACAATTATATGGAGAAAGGACATTTCTCTACAAATTGTCCACTTTCAGCGAAACGAGAACGATGCACTACCTGTGCTGAAAGTGTACTGATTATTCGACCTACAAAGGAATTATAAGTTGAAAACGGCATACACGTCCCGTCGTCAGTCACACAATATCTGACAGCGGTAATTGATACTGGGAGCCCTGCAAACTTTATTTTAGCCAAATATGTAGCTGCGAACATAAAACTGCAAGAGTATATGGGAACTCAATATAAAGGCGTCAACAATTCACTGACTAAGTTTTTAGGAAAGTTAATTTGTAAAATTAGGATAAATCATAATTTATTTAATATTTCATTTTTAATTGTACCTGACGACACAATGGATCTTGATTGCATAATTGGAAAACATTCATGCGTGATCTATCGGTTAAATTTAAAATTGAAACGGGTACTGTCGGAGATGGATTTTCTATCGAACCTTTGGACGAGATGAGCGAATACTGTTTTATTATTCGAATGGAAGAAATTTTGACGTGGGTCAAACCCTTGATGATATCGGTAAAAATTTTGAAATTGAGAGTAAATTTAACGGATTAATGAATGAATAGCGTTGTATAAAGGCGAGCGTTGTATATAAAGACAATTCAACTGACATCAACTAAGCCAATTTACATGGCAGCAAAAACACTTTCCGTGCGGGACCGAGATACAATTAATAAAACAATTAACGATTTGTTGCAAACAACCATAATACGACCAAGCAATAGCGATTATACTTTGTGTTGGTTAGCAAGAAGAATGGTTCACCACGATTATGTATTGATTAGAGCACTAAATAAAATTACCATTAGAGATAGATTTCCTCTCCCGTTAATAGACAACTGTATCGATAAGTTGCAAGGCAAACGCATATTCTCTTTGATTGATTTCAAAAATGGGTTTCACCATATACCCAATCAGATATACATCTTTTGTAATGCCTGACAATATTTCGTGATCTGATTTTAAGCGGATAAGTAATGGTCTATATAGACGATATATTGATAGCCGCACGGATACCGTTGAACGACACTTTAAACCTTTAGGAGAATTACTAGATCTAATCCATAATAACTGTTTAGAAATTCTAGCCTCACATTATCCAATACCTCAGAACATTCACGAACTACGACGCTTTGTTGGCCTTACGAGTTCTTTTAAATCGACTTAGATATTTAAATCGACGTCAAAAAGTTTCCAGCAATCTAACGGCCCTAGTATTTGTATTTATAATCCAAAGTCCTACAACGAGTTATATACGGATGCGAGCCAGGTAGAATTTAGTGCTATTTTATTTCAAAAGCAAGCCAACAATCATTTACATCCAATATCGTGGCAAAGCCATATTTGGGGTTTGTGGTAAGTGATTATCGTAAAGTTAACTCCATACAGGATACAGATATGGACGACGGAAACGTTTCAAAACGAAAACAATAGCGAGCAACTCCTTCTCCACAGTGGAATAATTGTAAGTGGAAAAGGCATCCCAATTGAATCGTACATATTTCTTTAATAATGCATTCATTAGTTGGGCCATCTCCAAAAATTTCTTAATGAATCGCCTATAGTAATCCCAGGAATTATTTTATATCGTTTGGATTTTTAGGAGTGGGAAATTTTTGAATAGCTTCGATTTTCGACGGGTCAGGATTGATTCCGCATGATTAGTTATGATATTGTTATACAGCATAGTTAATTACTTGTGCTATACTGTATAAAGTATAATTGCATAAATGCATATTTGTTTTATATACATTTCAATTACATTATTGTATATAACATAAACCAAAATTTGTATATTGAATAATCTAAAAATAATAAATAAATAATCAGTAGAAGCTCGATCTCAAAACGAGCATCGATTATTCTGGTGTATTCCAGATTGATAAATATTTAAGAAGAGGAGAAATTGTTAAGAGTTTGCAATTCAGTTTCGATCTGCGAGCATGTGAAAAATAAATCATTTTTCAGTACATCTCATCAGGCTATAGCGACTGAACTGCTAATTTATTACACTGATTTTTTCCTATATATAGGAATCAACCGTGCACTTGTAGTATTAGCGAATTTTTACATTTGTGGCCATCATCGATGACCTTGTTCATTTATCATATTATTGGGATCATCCATACTACACAATTTTATTTCATCCTACTCGTAATTGTATCAACTTTATCACATATCAATTCTTAAGGTAAATATTCCAATTTGATCTATTCTATTTTAGTAATTTTCCATAATAACTTTTCTAATTCGAATGTTTTTTTTTTGTTTTTTCATGAACTTCAATGAGTGACGATGAATGTATACAATTGAGGAATCGTAACATTGCAAAAATAGTAAAAAGAAAATCAAAATCTTTATCGGAATTAAATCGTAAGTACTTTGATAATTTAATTGGTGTAAGCTCAAATAAACAAATCAGTCAATCTGCAATCGACATTTTTGATAATTCTGAAAATCATTTAGAATTTTCTTTGTCTCCTATCGAAAACCAAAATCAAAGATATAGTTGCATTAGTATTAGTAGTGATAGTGATTCAGACAGTATTCTTGATAATCAAGTAGTTTTCGAATCATTCAAAATGGCGAAAGTAGGACTAAATGTAGACTTAATGTTGAAAATTGTCCCAGATTTTAACGGTGACTCGAATAACCTTCATAAATGTTTGTCATGTTGTGACGTGGTCTATTCACCTCTAACGACGTAGGAAACTTTACGTTATTTTTAAATGTGTTGAAATCAAAACTATCAGGTCCGGCGTACGATTTAGTCAAATACAAAAATTACGGGAAGTGGAGTGAGTTAAAAAGTGATATAAAATTAAAGTTCGCAGATTCTCGATCAATTGAACATTTGCAAGTCGAACTTGTTCAAGGTAAACAATTAAAATCCGAAGATATTAGGACCTTTGCAACCCGAATTGAGACTCTCTTATCAAATTTAAATGATGTTTGTATAGAACGAGAAAGTAACGACGCTGCAAAACATATCCAGAATCTAAACAATACAACAGCATTGCGTTCTTTCCAAGACGGGTTAAGAGATCCTATTAGAATCATCATTAAAGCATGCAGGTTTACAAACTTACGAGAATCAGTTGCCAAAGCCATCGAAGAAGAAAATTCTATTCGCGAAACTAGTAATATCATATCATCATTCACTCAGCCAGTTAAAAAAACAACACCATCAACAACATTTCAAATTTGCCATAAAATAGGACACAGCAAATGCTTGCTACTCATTGCACCGGAGACCACCTAATCCAAATTTTACTTCCAATTCTAGTCAAAATCGTAATAATTCACGTCAATACTTTAACCAATCTTTTCAACCAAATCCTACAGTATGTCAATTTTCAATTATTTGTTCATATTGTAAAAATCCAGGTCATCATATAAGTCAATGTAGAAAGAAAAAATTTAATGACGCTAAAACTTCGCAACATGGTTCAACAAATGCTGATAAACCTTACCAATCATATTCAAACAATTTATCGGAAAACTTAAAGGCACTCGAGGAGCCATCGACGGACACGTCTGGTCGAGTGAAAGTAAAAGATATTCGTGTCCACAACCAATGAATTCCAAATTAATAAATTCTGACAATTTTATATCATTCAATTGTATATTAAAACATGAAAACTTGTCTAATTCAGAGAATATTCTCCCAAATTTAAAAGAAGTACCAACATTATTTTCTTCGAGATTGGATAAAGCAACAATTCAGTCTAACTATGTATGTTCCAAGTGCGTATTTTTTAATAGATACAGGAGCTGATATCAGTATTGTAAATAAAAAGTTTCTTGATCCGGTTACTGATTGTTTCCCAGATCAAAGATGCATAATAAAAGGTTTAACTAATCATAAAATTCACACGCTTGCTTTATGTCAAGGTCAAATTCATATTAAAAACAATTTTACCATAAGTCATGAATTCCAAATAACTTCAGAAGATACACCCATTAATTTTGCTGGTATATTAGGATTAGATTTTCTGAATAAACTCAAGTGTGAATTAAACTTTCAAACTCATACTTTGACAGTAAAACTAAATTCTACAACTATTTTTATAAATCTTACCAGTTTTACAGACGTTCAAAATATTGTTCCACCCAGAGTAGAAAAGGTTTGTTTATGTTACTTTGATGTAGAGAGGGATGGTGAATATATGTGTCCTTCTCAAGAAATCCTACCTGGTGTTTATGTAGCAAATACTCTTCTACGTATTAAATCGAATTATTCCTATACTATTAGCATTTTAAATAGTAACACATATTCTATAGATGTAAGCAAGTCTAAAATCATTCCAGAACCTATAGATCAATTCGATGTATTTTTTTCCAATTCTTGGGCTAATCCATTGAAAGACAGATTAAATTTATTAGAAGAAAACCTCAACCTAAATGACTTAAACGATGATGAAAGAAATGCTATTCTAAAAATATGTCGAGATTTTAACGACATCTTTCATTTACCGGGCGACACACTCACAACAGCAAATGAAGCGGTTCATGATATTCCATTAATACCAAATTCACGTCCAGTCAATATAAAGCCATATCGTCTACCACAATTCACAAAACAAGAAATAAACAATCAGGTCAATAAAATGTTAAAGGACGGAATTATCGAACCAAGCGCTAGCCCTTGGAATTCGCCTTTATTAATCGTCCCGAAAAAATCTAATGATGCAAATCAGAAACGTTGGAGAGTAGTGGTAGATTTTCGGCGTCTAAACGATATCACTATTTCCGATGTATTTCCTCTACCGAATATAGCGGACATATTAGACCAACTCGGAAAGTGTACCTGTTTCTCGACCTTAGACCTCGCTGATGGATACCATCAAATACCTCTCAATCCAGCTGATAAATCGAAAACAGCTTTCAGCACAGAATTGGGACATTACCAATTCAAGAGGATGCCCTTTGGACTGAAAGGAGCACCCTCGAGTTTCCAGCATATAATAAACAAGATTCTTACCGGTCTAAATGGCACAAAATGTTTCGTATACCTAGACGATATTGTAGTGTATGGATACGACCTAAAAGACCATAATAATAAACTTCTAGACATACTAAATCGCATTAGAAAGTTCAATTTAAAATTACAACCGAACAAGTGCAAATTACTCAGGAAAGAGATAGTCTATCTTGGTCATATTATTACTGACCAAGGTATGAAACCAGATCCACAAAAGATTTCAGCAATTTCTAATTATCCACGACCATCCTCTCAGAAGGCTATTAAATCATTTATTGGTTTATGCAGCTATTATCGTCGGGTCATACCGAACTTTTCTATAATAGCAGAGCCGCTTACGCATCTATTAAAAAAGAATTTTCCTTTCGTATGGAATGCACTTTGCGAAGAAGCCTTTGACAAATTGCGTAAACATTAATTACATTTCCTGTACTTCAATATCCAGATTATGAGAAAACATTTATTGTTACGACTGACGCTAGTGAAGTTGCCATTGGAGGAGTTTTATCTCAAGAACATGAATCCGTTGACCTGCCTATTGCTTATGCCAGCAGAGTTTTAACCAGAGCCTAGAGAAATTATAGTGTAATTGAACGAAAACTTCTAGCAATTGTATGGGCAGTGAAGAGATTTCATCCTTATCTGTATGGTCGTCATTTTATAATTCGCACCGATCATCGTCCACTTGTCTGGCTTACCAAAACCAAAAATCCGTCTTCAAGACTTGTTCGTTGGCGTGTCGACATGGATGAATATGACTATGATGTAATCTATAAGGCAGGTAAATCAAATACGAATGCCGATTCACTGAGTCGAATCATCATCCAGAATGACCAGTCACCAACTGAAGCTAAAATACATGTCATTACCTGATCTAAATCCAAATTACCAATCCCTAATTCTAATTCGTGGAAACCAGCTCAGTCGTGTAATATGGATGTAATACCAACTCATAAAAATTCGAATAAATTCCAATCCACACAAAATACTGACTCACACATCCCTATTCCATTATCTGAGCCACAAGCCAAAACAAAATTATTTATCTATCTGATGTAAAACAAATTGATAATATAATTCGCGATTTCCATACCAATCCGTTAGGTGGAAATCAAGGAATAACCCGAACTTTTCAAAGAATTAAATGTTATTATGTGTTTCCCAAAATGTTAAGTACAATTAGAAAATTTATACGGAAATGTGAAATTTGCCAAAAGAATAAAGTGTCCAAACCGAATAAATGTCCTATGAAAATTACAACTACAGCAAAATTGCCGTTCGAAAAAATATTTCTCGACATTGTAGGTCCTTTACCAATTAGTTATGACGATTTCAAATACATACTTACCATGCAAGATGATTTGACAAAGTTTTCTATTGCTGTTCCATTAAAAGATCAAGAAAGTGAATCTGTTGCTGGAGCGTTTGTCGAAAATTTTGTATGTCAATTTGGTGCACCTGAGAGTATAGTTACGGATCAAGGTTCTAATTTTATGAGCGAGTTGTTTGTTCACGTATGTAAATTACTGAAAATAAAGAAATTGAGGACTACGGCATACCTCAGTCAAATGGGGCACTTGAACGATCACATCGTACATTTACAGAATATCTAAGAAATTGTTGTTCAACTGATCAAATGCAATGGAATCTTTGGTTACCATTCGCAATATTCACATTTAATTCAACACCTCACCCTTCCACAGAATATATCCCATTTGAACTTTTATATGGATTTAAACTTCCTCTTCCTAATGCATTACAAACTGAGCCTGCACCTTATTACAACTATGATGACTACTGCGCTGAACTGAAATATATAGATTACAAAATTGCTGGCAGCTAGCTCGAAAAAACTTAATATACCATAAGGAAAAGTCTAAACTAATTTATGACAAAAATTCAAACTTTACTCAATTCAATGTTAACGACAAAGTGTTAGTCAAAAATGAATTAAAAGCTAAGAAGAAATTTGATCCACTCTGGTCCGGTCCTTATACTATAGTAGAAATAAATTCGAATGAAAACTCAACAATTAAAATAAATAATAAAAGAAAGTTATACACAATAATAGATTGAAATTGTTTATTGAATGAAGTTTTATTTGAACATTATATACAAATTTGAACTATCAAGGTCTGATCTGCAAATAAAAAATAAAAAAATATTTTATGACAAATTTTAATAATAACCAAACAAATTGATATGCGATGTTCCAATTCATCTGTTGGGGAAAATTCAATTCATTATCAACTTGAAAGTTAAAAGTTCCTGAAAGAAAAAAACAACGTTAATTTTTAGAACAATCCATTGTAAGGATTTATAGATCAATTTGTAATATACTTACCATTTAATAATAATAAATAAATAAATTGACATATGTACTTATAATTTCTATAAATAGATTACCTAAGTATATTATTATTATATTAAACAATTATGAATTATATAAGTCAAAATTTTTAAATACTTATAATTCCACTGTATTATATTTCTTTGTATAAATGTATTGTTAATTAATTTTTTAAGTTAAACATTTTTGAAATCCCATATTTACATAAATAAAATAAATAGCTTGGGGAAATGTCTCAAAACATAAATCTAAAATTTATGTTTCCTCCAGGGGGAACGTATGTTATACAGCATAGTTAATTACTTGTGCTATACTGTATAAAGTATAATTGCATAAATGCATATTTGTTTTATATACATTTCAATTACATTATAGTATATAACATAAACCAAAATTTGTATATTGAATAATCTAAAAATAATAAATAAATAATCAGTAGAAGCTCGATCTCAAAACGAGCTGCATCAATAAATTGAAATTTGTTAATAATAAATATTAAAATTATAAACTGTATGTGTATTTTATTTAAAACATAAATTGTAGTGATATTCTTAAAACTCCCTACGCTTGGTAAAATATTTAGTGAGCTAACATATAACAATATGACCCAAATAGCAAATCTCTTTCCTAACAAAATGGTATTTTGTTGGTTGCAACTTCAGACTAAACTTACGAAACGATTGAAACACATCAATTAGTTTTCTGCTTTGGTCAGAAAGACTGTAGCCATAAACCACAATATCGTCTAAATAAACAAAGCATTTCAATCGATTCAAGATCAAAAGGCATCCGGGTAAAATGGTAGAGACCTATTTGAGTGCTAAAAGCTGTTTTAATTTCCATTGTCGTAAAATAAACTGCGTTTGCTAACTGTTATAATATTTCAGTTATGTTCGGTATCATGTATGGTTAAATCATTCAGGTGACAAAAACCAACAACAACGCGCCAACGGTTTGATTTATCGTGTGCGTTTTTAGGAAGACCAGTAACGGAGAATTGAACGGACTATTACTATTTTGATGATTATTTCTGGATTGGTGTCTCATTTGGTTGGATTTATCACAAGATCGACAAACAATTATGTGGTGTTTTAACTTTTTACAATAAGCACATGGATAAGAAATTTGGTTAATGTTTCGATTAGTACTAGTTTGCTGCAATAGCACTTAACAAGTTGTTGAGCAGTAGACGTTTGAAATTTAATAGGTTTAGGTTTATTAGTTTGAATAAAATTTTCTCCCTCGATACCTTTAGAAATAGCATTCTTCAATTTTGTACATCAACAGGCTTTAATTGACATCTTAAGTGGATCTTTCAAACCATCTTCAAAAGAACGTAAGGCTGTTTTAGAATTTATAATTTTAATATTTTTTATCAAGAAGGTCAACGTCAGAAGTAGCAGAAGCCCACGATTTATTTAAATCCGTAGGAAGGTTCTCGATTCCAATGCCAAAATCTTTCACATTTTCGTCAAATTTCTGACGAGCTTGTACCAAATCCACTTGAATATTTTCCAATGCTCTAGCATTTGAAATTTTTTCGTTCAAGTCTTTGTGTAGCTCTTGCCTATTTTTGTACGAACAAGTTATATAAGCATTATCTATTAATATAATTCGAGCTAATTCTAAAACATACCACCATCTTTATTTGCTTTTAAATCTTTATGAACTAAATTGCAACACTGTAAAAATCTAAGTAGTTTATCAGGAGTTCCATCAAATTCCGATATTAATTTGATCGCTTTGTCCAAATTAAATTTCCTAGGTTGGATTACAAAGCGCTATCTGACTTTCGAAATCGTTTAAAAATACATTTTTGTTGATAATTAAACGAAAATTTTAAATCGTAATAAGGTAGAAAAGCTTTTCTTGTGTTATTACCACTAGTTACAATTTTACTATTTACGTTTGATTTAGGACCTCTTTTAACCTCTTTTTAATTATTCATTTGAATATAATATTAGCAAATTTGTTGTTTTCTCTGAATCATGCTGCTCTCGTCGTGTTGTTTTACTTGAATTAGTACAGCTGGAATCTTTATCCAAATTTTTAAGCTTTTTACCATCAAGCTCAATCAGGTTTGTGACCGTTTTCTCAGATTCTTTGTGATTATGGCCCCTAATGGTGCGATTTTTGCAGTCATCGCGAGTATTTTTCTAAATGTTTCTTCCATTTCATCATCAGATGCAAACAGATGGTTTAACCATAGTACCTGTTCCAATCTCATCAACATCATTGTCACTTTTAAATTGGTTTTGTGCACAGGCGTTGTATCCAAGAAACTCACACCATGATTAACAATGAACACATTTAATGGTTGGTCGCCACTGGTCTCGATTTAGAGGAATAGCTTGACGGTATACATTCAATTCGGAAGGTTCACAATCGAACAAATTTTCGATTTTAGTTGTTGATTGCTATTCCAGGAATACTGTTTGCTGCGGCTGAACAATTGGTTATGTTCATGTGCTAGGTTTCTCCACCAATTTAATCGTATTCTCTGATTTCACATGATTATCTCTCGATTTATTGTTTTGCCTAATGCCTCGATCATTTTCATCCGATAACGTTGAATTATTAATTTAACGCCTTTTTGATTCTGGATTTAATGACGCCATTGCGGTTGGTTCTTTCGATTGGACACCTTTCTACAGCAATTACTGAACATCTTCTGGCTTTGACTTTTGAGTCAGACAGACGTCTTTTTTTATATTTTTCTTCAAAATTAATTAATTTTTTTTCCTGATATATGTATATCGAAGAAATCGATTAAAAATTTCGCTAACTATGCTGAAATGGCTAACCTGCGGAACTGCTGATGCAGAAAGTTCCACGACGGATTTCGAGAAACATCCAAAAATTCTTTAGTCACCATTACAAGGAAGGTTGTATTATACTACCAGTGGAACAATTGGACCAATATACTGCGATCTTACTTTATATGCTGAAAATGTTTCTCTTGTGGACCCTTACTTATTTCTTGAACATTGACACTTTATTGTGAATGAGCTTATGCTCAAAATAAAGTGTCGGAAAATTTGTATTGTAAATAAATAAATAAACTGAAATAAACTGAAACTTATTTGTCCGAGTATTTTTTCATCCCTCACGTTGCTGATATCTTAGCCATATGGACAATTTTTATATTTTTAAGAAACTTATATCGTTCATTGAGATATTATTTTGAGAAGCATGATTTTCTTCGTAAAATTTTCCCCATTTGATTAGTTGGTGCGATTCATCGAATTTTCCATTCACTAACCACTCTGAAGCTAGAAACTCTTTCCCTTCTTCGGCTAGGAAGTAATTTTTATTTTGAGTAACCAGTTAATGACTATATTTTCCGCCATTTTGTAACCAATTCACAGACCGCAATGTTTTCACAAAAAATTTCAAAAATGCTCACTGTTATTACGAAATGTTCTCAATAACTTTCAATTAAATTAAAGAAGTTCACAGATTCACAGTTTATATATCAAGATTTTAAAAATTTAATACCCACAGAAGTATTCAATTTTACTCACTGTTTTATTATGTTAAGCTTTTACTTACAGAGTTAATAAATATGCGCCAATCCGGCTCGAAGGAGCATGAACAAAGAGTCGCCAGTACATCAAATGTATATTGTGTTAGTGCTGGTAAAGCGGTTCAGGAACATCCCAAATGATATGATGACTTAATCGTCTTCGTCATATATTTAGCATACATACCGGAGTAAACGTCTTAACCACATATTGTACCATGCAATTAGTGTCAAAAATAAAATACCGAACTCTGAGGCAGTAAACTTTCAGGGGTAAAATACATATCCCAAATTGGAAATATCTAAACCACATTTTTTCCAAACATTCAGTGGTGATATACATAAATATTTATAACACATGATTGGCATACTTTCAGGGGCAAAAAAGGTGCACGGTACCATAGCCATCTTACATACGACCATAGTATATCTTACATGTATACAGACGGCTTTGACGGTACACGATAAACCTGAGCTTTTTCAAAAAGGGTAATGTAAAGAACCCTGTATTGGAAGGGTTAGGTGGTTTGAAGCCAGACATGGGTTTGTGCAGATAATCACAGTCGACTGGGGGGTTTGCTGACTTCCTACTTCCATTCAAATATTTACCATGTCTTAAATGCGGACAAGCTTCCCAAGACAATTCGATTTTTAAAAATATCTTTTAAATCAAACTTTTCCTCAAGTTTTCATGTGCGTAGTAGATGTTTGTAAATCAGTCAATATAATTGCTGTTCTACTAAATGTATTTTTTATTACAGATTACAATATTGAATTTCAAACAGTCATTCCTAAATTATTTTTTGATGCAGAGTGCTAATAATTAACTTTGCTCATAAATCGCCACCAGTACAACATGAAGATATGCTCTAGTTCTAAATATTTCTGTGATTATCTCTAAATAACATCGCGAAAGGTGAATTTTTAGCAACAGATTTATAAATCAAGAATTCATTACTTGCGTGCAAAAATGTTGTATCGCATCTGAATTCCCACATAAAGTTTTCAACTGTTACTTATGATTGTTCTTTTAAACCTCACAAATTTTTTTTTTGTAGATTAGAGGAATTTCGTAAAATCAAGAACCCATTCTCTGAAGGGCTTGCAAATATCTTTGGCGTATAATGATACTCTCCTTGGAAAGCCTGAGTAACAATTAACAAGATGCAACTCAGCGTCCAGCACTAATCATCACGGAACATTATGCGGCACAAACTCAGTTCTATAATAATTTTGAAAGTTGCATAATATATGTCAAGCAAATACCTCCACTTTAAAACTGGAATATATTGAACCATGGAGAAGCCAAGCAATATATCGATACCTTAGAGCACACAAGTGCTATGCCCATTTTTACAATTTGTGATAAATACAAATTTAGGCTTTCAGAAAGGAATCTTTATCATTTATAGTTCTGTTATATTGCATTATAAACATTTATAGCACTATTTCCAAGGCATTGAATGAAAATTCCAAATATTTTCGAATTTAGGGTAGAGACATTCTTGTGGACTATCAAAATATGGACGTAGCACACTTGTGTGCTCTAAGGTATCGACAAATAAAATCGTCACTCCCAAAAATCTCGGAAATACTCAAATGCTGCGATTCGCGTAGCTATCTCTACGATTGCCTGTCAATAGCCGAAATGATCAAGTACACTTTTTTTTAAGTAGAGTGGGTTTCAAAAATTCATACAAACCGTTTGAAGGAGTCTCCCTCTACGGTTCGTGAGATTATGTCAGATTCGCGGCCCTTGTTGCATAGCGTTGGGTTCATTGAAGTTTTCTCTATGGTTCGTGAGAGTTTTGAAAATTTTCTATGACGCTGTCTCGAGTTATGGTCTTTAGATGTTATCTGGATGGGAGATTCACAAGCCTTCGTTACATAGTGTTGAATTCGTTGAAGTTGAACAATTTCCCGTACAGTTTTTTCTCTATTCTGAGGAAAATTATTTGAAGAAAAATGACATCGACTAATTTAACTTAGTCTAAATGACATCGACTAATTTAACTTAAAGAACGGTTTCTGGAACTCTCGAAGGGGCCTTAGAAATGAACTACGGGGGACGTAGGAGCCGGGATCAGCAAACATGTCGTCCGGCGCGGGCGTACCGCACGTAGGACCTAATTTAACGTAGAATTATAGAGGCTAAGCTGCTCGCGAATCTCCCATAAGGATTACTTGTAAAGAGCATTACTCGAGACAACGTCATACAAAATGTTTAAAGCTCTCTCGAGCCATAGAGAAAACTTCAGCGAATCCAACGATATGCGATAAGTGCTCGCGAATCTGATATAAGGATTACTTCTAAAGACCATAACTCGAGACAGTGTCATAAAACATTTTCAAAACTCTCTCGAACCGTAGAGAAAGCTTCAATGAATCCAACGATATGCGATAAGTGCTCGCGAATGTCCAATAAAGACTACTTCTAAAGACCATAACTCGAAACAGCGCCATAGAAAAATTTCAAAACTCTCTACATTAGTCTGACAACAACTACATCAGTCTGATTCCTTCCTGTAATTCTTTTCAACACCTGCTATCAAACAGTTTTGAGAATCGTTATTCATGTTTCCTGTCTCCATGCTTTTTTGGTAAGGGTAAAATGATGGAGTAGGGTAGAACGTGGGAGGTCGTGATGAATGTAGGGGGTGCAATGCTTATCCTGGATCGACCGTCACTTAATTATCCAGTTGCTCCCCAGCTGTAATTTCGATGTTTTTTTTCCTGTGAACCAAGTATAGTTGTGTCCTTTTCTTTATTCTTGCTTACCCTTTGAACTGCGGTTATTCAAGCATTTCGCTATGTCTGGAAATCCCCACGCCAACCCAGAGCTCTAGCCAGCTACTATAACGCAACAGACCGCTGACATTATGCCTGTTAGCGAAATCTTAAAATTTCATTACGAAATCTTAGGGTTCCGTTCCAAACTGTAGAGAAAGCTTTAACGAATCCAACGATATGCGATAAGTGCTCGCGAATCTCTCATAATGATTACTTTTAAAAGCCTCAGGTAGCGTTACGGAATTTTTTTAAATCTCTCACAAACGATAGAAAGAACGTTAACGAAGCCAATAGTATGGCGAAACAAGGGTTTATGAAACACCTATAAGGACCACTTCTAATGACTATGTCTCGATAAAGCGGAATTCTCACGAAATGCTTTTGTAACGACATTACTAACAATTTGTTGATAGTGTGTTTTTGTACAAATAGACAACCAGATTCTATTTTTCCGCTTATCTAATAAAAAAAAATTTATTGTTCAAAGTTGAAAAATTACAAATTGTTTTTGTAAATGTAGTTTATTCAGGTAATATCAAAAATCACAAATGTCAAAAAAAAAATTCATAATAACGAGAGATTTTATTTATTTAACCAATACATTCTCTAGTGAAAAAAGTTAGGACAAATTTAGGACAAACTTTACACTCGTATTTGATCCAAAACATAAAGGAGCATACACTATGTTAGCGTACACTAATTTCTTTTATTATTCGGCTGTTGTTAGGTTTTACATTTACAAACACAAGCGTTTTATTATTTTGTCAAAAAAATTTCACATAGACTTAACATCTCGTAGTAGGTAGTTCTCAGTCAATTATGCATAGTCTCAAAATTTCATAAGCACGCATTCTATTGATTTCTTTAATCGTAGATTTTGGTACGCTAAATAAGATCCCGTTGTCAGATTTGCCATAATAACTCTTTTTGATCTTGAGTTAATTCAAGTATAAAAGGTTTTAGGTTAGAATACTCAAAAACTGGACGTGATAGGATAATTCTGTGGCCAGATTCAGATTCAGCGCAAATATACTTACTTCGGGAACGAAGGTTCAATAAAAAAAATGTTTAACCCTGTTTTTGCAGGCGTGTGTAATCAACTTACATTGAATTTTTATTAAGTAACAAATTGCAATTCCATAATTCAATATTATTTAACTGGAGGTTGGCTATTATTTTTGAGAAACCGGGCATTAATAGTTTTTGAAATTTAATGTACCGAAATGTTTAATAATTTATTTCTGTCATTAATTTTGAATACATTTTCTAGTACAGTATTACGAGAATCAACTTTACGATAATTTCGTGCTTACTTCCTACCGGTTATAAAAATTGCTTTGCAAATTTTAATTATAATAGATCAACTTGTTCATCGTTGTCAGAAAAAGTTTTTTAACATCAGCGTTTCCAAATTTGATGGCCATTTTGAAAGACACCGTCCACAAAATATTTTTTTTTATTTTCATCTTTAGTACGAATTTTTATTATCTTTCGAATGTTGTAGGTGTTGCCGTGTGTCCCGTCGTTATTTTCTATCCCTCTATGGCTCTCGCTCCATACGTAAATATGTACAAAAACTGCACAACTCTTAAAAAAAACTGTCAAACATTATATCAAAAATTTTAAAGTTCTTCCAAAATTACACTCATGCGATATTTCGAGTCGTCCAGGTTACTATTTCCCATTACAAAATCGAAACGGTATGACGAGAATCATAGATTTATTATCTCGAGACTTTCGGACAAGCTACAAAAAAACTGTCATCTTCCTCCAATAATTCTAAAATAGCGATGAAAAATGTTGAGTCATTGCTTTATACTGCTTTATAACACTAATATTTGTGCAATATTGATGCAAATATAACTTTAATGTATATTTGTGCCTTTCTGGTGCTACTCAATACTAAAGAATTATTATAATAAACCATAATCGCGCAACATTCTATTTCAAGAATTCCAACATCATCATTACAAATGAATATGTTGTCTTTAATAACTAGAACATGAACATAAAATGTGAATTAAAACCAGTTTGGATTATTAAAAAGCAAAAAAGATCAACTGTACCTGCATAGCTGTAGCTACATTTAATTTAGCAAATTTTCCGGCATTTAATTCTGCTGGATTTTGTGCACGTAGTATCATTAATACTACGAGTTTTTGAAGGCGGACCGGCAATAAATACCATCTCATGTCATAAATTATATACGATACATCTTCATTCTGAAATTAAAAAAAATTTGTATAATCTTATATCAGCACTAATTTCTATAACAATACATACTTGAACCGTAACAACCGTTCCTAAAACGCAATATTGTAAAAGCTGGCATAGAAATGCAAATGCTAAAAATGGACCTGCAACCAATTTCTTCCACAAGGTCAATAATAAAGCTAGAATTAAGCCTAATTGGGTAGTAACAAGTTGTGCCATACACATATCTGCAAAAAGGCCATCCACTGTTTTAATATACATAATATACTCTTGGTGAGCTTTAATACATTCATAAAAATGTTTTTCAATGCTTTTCATATCTCGTAGTGGACTTTCGAGTAACCGGTTTAATTTATCAACGCGACATTTAAAAATTTCCTTATACCCAATTGATTGAATGACTTGGTACATGAAGGCGCAGTCACCCGAAATTACACCAATTGAGCCAAATGTAATCATATACAGATGATGGACGGTATTAATTATGTATCCGATGGGTGAGTGCCAATCAAGAAATGGAATATGAATAGGAAATATAGTTGTCAGTAAGCCATGTTGTTTCCACAAATATATCGGCAATAAAATGTAAGCCATTGACACACCGATACACGCAAGAATAAAAACCTCAAATACATAAACACAATATAAACTGATTTTTTTGAGAGTCGGTGCAACATCTGGGTCATCACAGTATTTGATATGTAAATGACGTAGTTGTGTAAATATTTCGTAAAATTCTTTCTTGAATATTAAGGCGGTATACAATTTATGAATTCCCTTAACAAAGATAAAACAATAAAATATTAATCATAATGCGCGATCATTTGCTTGCCCTGCTTAATTCTTTACTTACTTGGTATGCAGCAGCGGCGAGGCAGAAGGCTTCTAACTTGGCAGCGAGCGACTCGTCCGTAAATAGCATAAAGCAAAAGAATAAAAGTAATGTATGTGATGTAAAAATCATCCAACCCAATTGCGGCGTAAATGTAAACCGGTCAATCACATTGGTCCCAATAGCTATGAAAATGTTTTTTAGCAAATCAACGAAATACCCATTAGCTGCCACATTTGAACCTTCGACGACTCTTCTATGCGGAATTTGTAAATTTAAAATTGGCATCTTCACTATTTTTTATACACTGAATATGTTTAGTAGATGTATAAAAGACTTCTAATTGTGTCGAACCTATTTCTTTAGTATTTATAGGAATTTATTGCGGTATATGCAGGTAATGAAATATTCAGTGATTTCCTCACTTTTATAACACAATGTTTGTGTGTACATAATAACGCTTATATGATGTTACCCAGTTATTGTCACTTCATCAAAAATTTAGCTAACAAATTATTAATTATATCTTATACCTGCAATTGTTAAATCAATATCGCAATAAAGTGCGAGAACTGTAACAGTTGTAACCGATTATTTCACACATATAAATTAATTAAGACATTTAAAACGATTTTTTAACTTGAGAATGGGATAAGCTTTAGAAATGCAATACCCTATAACATTATAAAATATAGCTTACAAAACTAAAGCTTATATGCGATGCCTTTGATTCATTTTGTGTTTGAACAAAATGTACTTGAAATAAACGCAAAACTATGCTACACCCTACAAATTAGAACTCAAACAATTTTCCTGTTCTTGAGAACGTAAAGAAATTATCGGTATTCATTATAAACGTGGAAGCCCCATAAGCAGGACAGATATTGTTGATTCCAATTGTGTTCCTCACACTTAAAAGTACAAATACGGTAAAACCAATATCACACATTCTTATTTGATTTAAAGCTTGCAAACTGTAACTAACAGTTGCTGAACCTGCACATGCTTGCTGTTATTAAATTCCGAGTGCTCTGTATGATATCGAATGATTAAAATTTCCGTAATTTTGGTTTTATGACACCACATCGTCAGAAAAAACATCGTCATAAATAATTTAATTTACAGTCCGCCACACAACGTGACAGCACAGCTTGTTTTGCCCCACGTCATTCGCAAGGCAATAACAGTCTGGAGGCATCTCTAAAGGTAATTCAGAAAAACAAAGAAATTTCAGAGAGGCTTCGTACTTATCCCTTAATGTGTATAAGCCGAGAAGTTTACCGTGTTCGTCTTCTATTTCATAATTTACAAAACCCACACATCTCCGTATAAGAGCTTTGAGAAATTTTGGAGCAAATTTTGCACAGAAATTATTCCCGGCATCACTTTGTCGATGTTCTCTCACATAAACCACTTGTCCTGGTTCGAAACTCACATTTCTAGAACGCAGATTGTAGTTCGAGGAGTATTTATTTTACTCAAATTTTTACGCATACCACTTCGAGTACTTCACGAGTCCGGTCTGGTAAGTCATCTACCTCCACCTCATTTTCGTAAACACAATTTTCTTTTACCGAAGCAGCTGGAACGATGGTCCGTCTTTACGTAGGCTCTAATTGCAGCTACTACTGAACGATTTACGCGTTTCGAGCCATTAGATTGGGGCTCACTCAGCAATTTTGAAGTTCCTTACTGACTAACTGAGCTCCATTATTATTGTGGATTATCTCTGGAACACCGTACACAAAAAAAAATTTCATCACGAAAGAATTCAATAATTCTGCTGGATATACCTTTGTTAAGAGACTTAATCATACAGAATTTTGTGAGGCGATCCATAACTATCAAAATTACAGCTTTTCCATTTTTGGATCGTGAATAAGGCCCCACATAAATTTTCTTGAATGATCGTTTCGTGAACCTAGGCTGGCACATGGGTGAACGCAGCAACCGGCTGGAAGCTTTGGTAGTTCGGCAAGTGTCACAAGAATTGATAAATTTTTCGAATTCCAAGGTCTTCTTTTGTGCAGGAATGCTGTGTTCTTGCCGAATCAGTTTCTCGGTCATTGGTTGAGAGGTATCAGTAACTTCCACACTGGCAAATCCGTCAAGCCATTCCGTTTAGGATCGAATCGCACATATTATATTCGGTCGTCGTGTATCCGATGGTTTTGATAACTTTGCGGCGGCTCAATAAGTTTTTCCTTAATATTCTTGTATTCATTGTCTAAGAAATATTCGGAGTTAAAATCTATAGCATTTAGCAGGAGTGGTAAATAATCTTCTAATTCATTTAAGGAATCGCAGTAAATTCGCGACAAATTAGCTTCCTAACTCCTGTCTTACCGCGAAACAAAATATATTCTTGAATTCTTAATGGCGATCAGGATAACGATCCCTGCAATTCCAACATATCAAATAATGGGAACTGCCTGCTAGACCAAATTGAGCGTGCACGTAATTTTCGGTGTATCTTTTGGAGGTTCTATCGTTACCTCTTTGACCAAACTCGCTCAAACTTTTGGCAGTTCAATCTCAATTCATCAATGGACTCGTATCGATATTTTAACGTGGCACACACATTGAAGGGCTTGATTCATGTTGTCGCGCAACATGTCAGTTAGCTCGTCTTCTGAAAATTTATTAGATAGCCTTCCGTTAAGTACCTGTACTTCTAGTGAATAATCACTGAATGATTGCGAAGTCTTCTGCGGATATTTTTGAATTGTCCTGCGCATTTTTTTTCTGTGATTCGTGGCTAAAAAACCGCAGCATCTGTAGGCCTGTGTGACCTTTTATTTATTTCCGCGTAAGCTGGTGGTTGTTCGTCTATTAACGTTTGGCGGAAGTTCATCATATTCGCCTAAGTGTCAGTTATTAAGGCTATGCTTTGTTACAGTAGGGGATGGACTTGACTCATGATCTGACATCCTGGATAGATTTGATATGTCCGATTTCCCTGGTGTTTCTTTTTGATAAACTTAACCGGACACTTTTGAAGAAGCTTCACCAGTTTTTTTACGTTGCTTTTGGGCCTCCTGGGTGGGCAATTTAGTTCATCCAAGAATTAATATACTGGACTACACGTCTAAAGTTAGTGATGATATTTCCTATATTACTAATATTTCCAAATCAATTTTTGAGGCGTTTCATGCGTCTTCTCCAATGTAAGTCCAATGTTTTCTCCAATGCGTCTTCTCCAATTTTTAAACTATATTTTTTGAATTACTTTCTTTATTTAGTTCATAACATTATCTTATTAATTAATAAAAAATAAACACAATAGCTTTCTAAAATCTAAAAAACCGCCTTATGACTGCACCAGTGTTGATAAATGCCAATTATACAAAACCCTTCTTTATCCGCTATGAAACTAGTACAGAAGGAGTGGGAGGTGTGCTCTACCAAAAGAATGAAGCCAATGACGAAAGACCTATAGCATTTGAAAATAAACATGTAAAGACAACCATATATTCGCCCCCTGTAAATTCAATTGTTTATGACGATGTTTTTTCTATGTTTGTACTTACGCTTACTGGTTTACATTTCCATAGAAAATTTGATCCGTGGTGTCATAAAACCAAAATTACGGAAATTTTAATCATTCGACATCATACAGAGCACCCGGAATTTAATAACAGCAAGCATGTGCAGGTTCAGTAACTGTTAGATACATTTTGCAAGCTTTAAATCGAATAAGATTGTGTGATATTGATTTGAATTTTGTTTCGATGCAACACTTGCATCAATAAATATCACAATATTTGTGGGGAACACAATTTGAATCAACAATATCTGTCCTGCTTATGGGGCTTCCACGTTTATAATGAATACCGATAAAGGTATACAATCTGAAAGTAATCAGTCTTTTCGAAAAATTTCAAAGGCAGTTAAGATTTGTTAACGTTCTCAAGAATAGGAAAATTATTTGAGTTTTAATTTGAAGAGTGTAGCACAGTTTTGCGTTTATTTCAAGTTCATTTCGTTCTAGCACAAAATGATGGGGTATTGCATTTCTAAAGCTTATCCCATTCTCAAGTTAAAAAATCGTTTTAAATGTCTTAATTAATTTATATGTGTGATATAATTCGTTACAACTGTTACAGTTCTCGCAATTTATTGCGATATTGATTAAACAATTGCAGGTATAAGATATAATTAATAATTTGTTAGCTAAATTTTTGATGAAGTGACAACAACTGGGTAACACCATATAAGCGTTATTATGTACACACAAACATTGTGTTATAAAAGTGAGGAAATCACTGAATATTTCATTACCTGCATATACCATAATAAATTCCTATAAATACTAAAGAAATAGGTTCCGCACAATTAGAAGTTTTTCAAACATCTACTAAACATATTCAGTGTATAAAAAATAGTGAAGATGCCAATTTTAAATTTTCAAATTCCGCATAGAAGAGTCCTCGAAGGTTCAAATGTGGCAGCTAATGGGTATTTCGTTGATTTGCTAAAAAACATTTTCATAGCTATTGGGACCAATGTGATTGACCGGTTTACATTTACGCCGCAATTGGGTTGGATGATTTTTACGTCACATACATTAGTTTTATTCTTTTTCTTTATGCTATTTACGGACGAGTCGCTAGCTGCCAAGTTAGAAGCCTTCTGCCTCGTCGCTGCTACATACCAAGTAAGCAAAGAATTAAGCAGGGCAAGCAAGTGATCGCGTATTATGATTGATATTTTATTGTTTTATCTTTGTTAAGGGAATTCATAAATTGTATACCGCCTTAATATTCAACAAAAAATTTTACAAAATATTTACACAACTACGTCATTTACATATCAAATACTGTGATGATCCAGATGTTGCACCGACTCTCAAAAAAATCAGTTTATATTGTGTTTATGTATTTGAGGTTTTGGTTCTTGCGTGTATCGGTGTGTCAATGGCCTACATTTTATTGCCGATATATTTGTGGAAACAACATGGGTTACTGACAACTATAATTCCTATTCATATTCCATTTCTTGATTGGGACTCACCCATGGGCTACATAATTAATACTGTCCATCATCTTTATCTGCTTACATTTGGCATAATTGGTATAGCTTCGGGTGACTGCATCTTTATGTACCAAGTTATTCATTCAATTGGGTATAAGGAAATTTTTAAATGTCACGTTGATATATTAAACCGGTTGCTCGAAAGTCCACTACGAGATATGAAAAGCATTGAAAGACATTTTTATAAATGTATCCGAGCTCACCAAGAGTATATTATGTATATTGAAGCAGTGGATGACCTTTTTGCAGATATGTGTATGATACAACTGGTTACTAACCAATTAGGCTTAAGTCTAGCTTTATTATTGACCTTGTGGAAGAAATTAGTTGCAGGTCCATTTTTAGCATTTGGATTTCTATGCCAGCTTTTACAATATTGCGTTTTAGGAACGGTTGTTACGGTTCAAGTATGTTATAGTGTTATAGAAATTAGTGCTGATATAAGATTATACAAATTTTTTTTAATTTCAGAATGAAGATGTATCGTATATAATTTATGACATGAGATGGTATTTATTGCCGGTCCGCCTTCAAAAACTCGTAGTATTAATGATATTACGTGCACATAATCCAGCAGAATTAAATGCCGGAAAATTTGCTAAATTAAATGTAGCTGCAGCTATGCAGGTGCAGTTGATCTTTTTTGCTTTTTAATAATCCAAACTGGTTTTAATTCACATTTTACGTTCATGTTCTAGTTATTAAAGACAACATATTCATTTGTAATGATGATGTTAGAATTCTTGAAATAGAATGTTGCGAGATTACGGTTTATTATAATAATTCTTTAGTATTGAGTAGCACCAGAAAGGCACAAATATATTTAAAGTTATATTTGCATCAATATTGCACAAATATTAGTGTTATAAAGCAGTATAGAGCAATGACTCAACATTTTTCATCGCTATTTTAAAATTATTGGAGGAAGATGACAGTTTTTTTGTAGCTTGCCCGAAAGTCTCGAGATAATAAATCTATGATTCTCGTCATACCGTTTGGATTTTGTAATGGGAAATAATAACCTGGACGACTCGAAATATCGCGTGAGTTCAATTTTGGAAGAACTTTAAAATTTTTGATATAATGTTTGACAGTTTTTTTTAAAGAGTTGTGCGGTTTTTGTACATATTTACGTATGGAGCGAGAGCCATAGAGGGATAGAAAATAACGACGGCAACACACTACAACATTCGAAAGATAATAAAAATTCGAACTAAAGATGAAAGTAAAAAAAAATATTTTGTGGACGGTGTCTTTCAAAATGGCCATCAAATTTGGAAACGCTGATGATAAAAAACTTTTTCTGACAACGATGAACAAGTTGGTCTATTTTAATTAAAATTTGCAAAGCAATTTTTATAACCGGTAGGAAGTAAGCACGAAATTATCGTAAAGTTGATTCTCGTAATACTGTGCTAGAAAATGTATTCAAAATTAATGACAGAAATAAACTATTAAACATTTCGGTACAATAAATTTCAAAAATTATGAATGTCCGGTTTCTCAATAAAATAGCCAATCTCCAGTTAAATAATATTGAATTATGGAATTGCGATTTGTTACTTAAGAAAAATTCAATGTAAGTTGATTACACAGGCCTGCAAAAAAAGGGTTAAATATTTTTTTTATTGAACCTTCGTACCCGAAGTAATATATTTGCGCTGAATCTGAATCTGGCCACAGAATTATCCTATCACGTCCGGTTTTGAGATATTCTAACCTGAAACCTTTTATACTTGAATTAACTCTAGATCAAAAAGAGTTAGGGCAAATCTGACAACTGGATCTTATTTAGCGTCCAAAAATCTACGATTAAAGAAATCATTAGAATGCGTGCTTATGAAATTTTGAGACTATGCATAATTGAATGAGAACTAACTACTACGATGTGTTAAGTCTATATGAGAAAATATTTTGACAAAATAATAAAACGCTTGTGTTTGTAAATGTAAAACCTAACAACAGCCGAATAACAAAATAAATTACCCGTGTTATGGTTGTGTTGTCTGGTATACATTATACATACTTGTATATATAGGAATATAACTGAATATATTCCTACGCGACAACAACCATAAATATATGAAGTTTACGGGAACTACTTTGTTAATATTTATTTGTTGACTGATTTGACCTGATCTGTATTTTTGTTAATTTTTCTATAATCTACCTGACCGTACTAATTATTCATTTGTAAATTTTATGATTCTAATTATTGAATTCATTATGTGTTGTGGAGTAGTGCATTTCTGCACGAGTGTTATTATTTAGTGAGGATACCCAAGAGGACGAATATTGGACGGGAAGGTCTGAGTATAACCCTTATGTACTTCCCCCTCGTCATGCGAGGCTAACCGCTACCGTCATTGGGCCTGTGCCGATTATGTTAGTTGTAGAAATACTTACAGTGTTTGCTTGGTTTGATCTCCCAGGTGTTTTTTTTAAATTTAAATTAACTTCTTCAGTTATAAAATACGATTCTACGATTCGTTTTATTCATTTTAGTCTTTTGGTTTTTATACAATTTTGCATATATAAATTTCCACCAACAATTCTGGTGTTAATAACTTTTTGCTATTTGATGATTTTGCACTTACATTTAATTTCATATTTTGACACAATTTTTTGTTTATTGTATTTCTTAATTTTTGTATCGACACTTTTACGTTCATTGACATTATTCGTTTATAATTATTCTGATTTTTGTTCGCTTGAATGTTCATTTAATCATTTTAATTTTGTTTGCTTGAATGTTCACTTAATCATTTTAATTTTGTTTGCTTGAATGTTTGCCGAATACTCATTTTCTTTTCTTAGCCTAAATGTTTGCAAGAGTATTACACCATATGATTAGTTTTATTTTTATTATTAATTTTTTATTTTTGCTACGTAACGTTTTTTTGTTTGGAATGTAAACAAAATTTGATGACCTACATTAATTTTGTTTTGTATAATTATTTCTGTGTGTTCTTATATAATACAATTTCTTATTAATATGTGCAATATGTGTACTTGCACAACACCCGACAAACATTTTGTAATTTTTTACCTACAAAATTACCGAAGAAATCCTGATGACCGTGTCGGGCAATCACTGACAAATTACCTACAAAAGTACGAAATTTGGCGCTCTTTGGGCAGGCCGATATTACCGAATCGTTAATTTTGTTGGCCTAGATTACGGTAAAACGTCTGTATATAATACTTAACGCTTACGTTTATATTTATTTGGTAATTTGTTGGTCTTATGTTACTGAAAACCATAAGTCTTTGTTACTGAATGCATAGGAACATGTATATAGTATTATTCCGGGACAATTTTACTTTTCGAATAGGTTTCAGGTTACCGTAAAAGATTGGTCTGTATTACTGAAATAAGGCGTAAACTTGTTTGGAATTTTAACATGTCAAATTTACATTATAGAATCGGTAAATGTGTGACTGTAGATTACTATAAATTGTCAGTCTGTATCACTGAACGTTTACGTATACATTTAACGGATTTTTACGTCTCGATTTTAATTTACCGGATTGGAAATTTTGTGGTTTTACATCACTGTAACAAGCAAGTATTTATTACTAAAAGCATACGTAAACGTTTTAGGATATTTTCTGATTCAACAAATCGATAATTTAATGACGCATATTACCGTGAAATGTCGATCTGTATTACTAAAGATGCACATAATTTATTTATAAAAATTTACTGGTCGAATTTACTTCACAAAATCGGGATCTGATTTTATTACTGAACGGACTTGCAATTTTGAATTCCAATATTACTGCCAAGTGTCAGCCTGTATTGCTGAGTACTTATTTCAGGGGCTATTCCATTCCATTATTAGATTTAATAAAAGAAAACTGTAAAATTAAGTTTCTATAAAAAATTTTATTCAAATTGATTAATTTTAGTTTTTTTTTCAATTAATTTAATTTTAATTGAAGATCCTTTTAAAAATACTTTAATGGCGTTTTTAACCAACGTATCATTAATTATTTCCACCTTTCCGTGGTTGACGACATTAGTAACAAGTGAAATAATTCCTACATTGTCGCTAACACAAGCTTCTGGATAGCTGCAAAATTGAAAAAATATTAAAAAAAGATAAAATTTAAATTATCAAATGTAATTACTTTAATGTAGGCCAGCTTGCCCAGTCCATGAATACTGGCAGACGACTTTGTAGTCCAATAGATACTCCATAATTTGTTTGACCGACGTGTTTAACTTGTCGGTGACAAGCATAATCAAACTTAAAATCTGAAAATGCAATTATACGTTCATTAGAAAAATAAAATTTTAATAATCGTGTTAGCTAATAGCTATTACCATTTGGTTCATGTAATTTTCATTTGCCAATTTTGAGTTGAACTGCACAACCTTTTCAACATTTTTTATGGGAAGTTGCGGCAAAATGAAACTATGATCCTTTTCTATTTTGATTATTTTTTTTTCTAAGATTTTTTTAACCATTGCTGAAAGTGACTGGAGCATCTCAAAAATGACATCAGTCTTCTGTTCCAGATTTAATTGCATCTCTTCAATTTTTTTTAAATGCTTCAAGGTTTTTTTTTTGAATTTTTGCAAATCGTCTATCTCTTCGACTTTATTTATTTCTCCGGTTACCTCACCGACTTTATTTATTTCTTCGTTTAACTCTTCAACTGTATTTAAAAGTATAAAAATGAATTATATATATATATCAACGATATATATATATATATATATATATATACATATATATATATATATATATATATATGTATATATATATATCGTTGATGTCAATTCACAATTACGTATATAAAAATATAGCAAAAATGTACGTATCTAAAACCATTTAAAATTAGTCCTACATGACCAATGTCGTTAAAAGTGCCCAATTATAGCAAAATTATAATGATCGATATTGGTCTAAACGTTTTTAGAAACGTAAATTTGTTTTCAATTATTTTAGATACGTTTCTATTGACGAATTGACATCAACATATATTATATATGTGTTACATTCATCAAAGAGTCCATCGTCACAGCGAAAAACTAGGGTTCCATCTTTGGTGAAATTATTATTTCCTGAGAAAGATATAAATATATTTATTAATGTGAATAGTATGTATGTGAGTGTGGTATGTGGGTGTTGGTGATATGGAATTACCTGAGGAAATCGTGATTTCGCTCAAAGGCTCGCTTGCTGGGCAAGGTATTGCAATTACATTACCATTCTCAATATTTTTGGTGTTCTGATTCAGGTTTAAATGTGATGATTCGCCGTTAACCATACAATCATTGAAATTATATTTAGATTTTTGTTTAGATTTTTTTTTTAAAAGGGCGGTTTTTTCAGACTCTGAATTGCTATATTGAGCGTATGTTTTTTCTGCCCTAATTGCTTCTTCTTGTGTTTCTGGAAAATAAGTATTTAGCAAAATTAAAATAGACAAATAACAAAACGCTGCAAATTATTCTTACCGATATTATTTTTTAGCATTTTATAGCTATATGCTACCCAATCCGACCCTATATCTTCATTATTATTAAATGAACTAGTGTAATGTTTAGGCCACATTAAATTTGAATCAACCAGCCATTTGGAACATGCTGCAACACATTCTTTGATTCCGTTTGGTTTAGTGGTTTCTATAATACAATACATTGGTGTTTACCTAAATAGTAAAAAAACAGCATTAAAATATTGTTATGCTTATTAAAAAAAAATATACATATATCTATAATAATTAACAAGTAAAGCCAATAGCCAAATATATATAATAAACAACTTTGTTCTAAATATGCAAGCTATTTACATTTTTATTATGTTAATTCAGAATAGAAATTGTTTCTAACTAATAATAAACAAATAACTAATTAAGCATATAATTTGAAACATCAGTAGGTCTTAATAAATAGAAAATAAATGGTTATGAAAATAAATGGTTTACACGTCTTTACTATTACTAAAGTTACATGTTGAACTGAAATTTTGACCGACTGAAACTTAACGAAAAGTCTAACATGTAAACCGCAACCCAACCGAAATTGCGACCGAAATAATGACCGAGTCAGTCGGTTAACATTAGGTTGGTTGAGTCGGTTTTAATCTTCGGTGTAAGATGTAACTTCTGACTGACTGAAATGACATTATACGAGCTTATTTCTAGGTTAAAACTTAGAAGAATAAATCATCAATTGAAGTACAAAACACAGAATGAGTTAAAAAAAAAGAAATTTGTTGTCAGATGAAGAAATGGATGTTTTACTAAATGTGTTAGTTTTGAATTGGTTTAGTTTAATTTTGTTTTTGTACAATTTGATATTTATACGTCATCTCGGTCACAAAATGGAAAACACATGTAACTTTCGACTGAAAGGTTCGTTCAGTTAATTTTCAGTTCACAACTCGGTCGGTCATGTTTCGGTTCAACATGTAACTTCAGTATATGTGGTAATGGAAAAAAAAACTTTATATCCATTTCCTTCATTGCACTTCATACAAAATAGTTTTTGTACGATGTCGCTGAGTTTCCAATAAACAGGGTTTTCTTCAATCAGGCTGGTTTTATAAATTTTGAAATTGCTTGATGCTACCGGTATGTCATAAAAATTTTCTTTCCCTCTTGTTTCTGAACCATATACGTAAAATTCATTGTTAATTTCTTCTAAGTATCGAAAAGAAATAATATTACCGCACAAAGTCTGTTAAATTACAGAAACAAAAAACATTTTTTTCGCTATTATAAATAAATTGAAATATAAAAAAAAATTGGGTTACTGAACAATTGAAATACTATTTGAAATCAAAAGATGAAATAATTACGAATTACCGCACAAAGTCTGTTAAACTACCGAAAAAAACTAATTTTTTCTCTAACTAACAATATGGTTTCGATTGCTCCTTGAAAATGATGGGAAATACCACCGAAACGGCGGAGATTTAAAAAATAAATAAATAAGTTTAAAACCAAACAAATATAATTTTAATATATTGATATATACATATATATATATACAATGGCTTACATGTCTTTGCTATGTGGTAATGGAAAAAAAACTCTATATCCATATTCCGGGCACTCCATACAAAATAATTTTTGTGCGACGTCTTCCAGTTTCCAGTAAACAGGATTTCTTTCAACCGTACCAGTTTTGAAAATTTTAAAATTACTTGATGCTACCGGAATATCATAAAAGTCCTCTTTTCCTGTTATTTCCGATCCATATATGTATAACTCATTGTCAATTTTCTCTAAATATTGAAAAGCAACAATATTGTCATTATTGGTCAAAAACCATTTATTTTTATTGCTATCATTGATTTTAAAGTTTTCCATAATGACTGTTAAATATGTTTTTTTCTGGTCTGGCTTTTCTCCTGTTAAAGTTTTTTTCTTTTGTTGTGTAATCCTAACCGTGATTTAATGAACCAACATTAACTCGCACATGCCAAAGATTCTGTCCCAATATAAATAATTCCAATTGTCCCAATTTCCCAACCGTAATCATAACCGTGAGTTAATGAACCTACATTAACTCACATTCCAAAAAATTCTTTCCCAATATTTATAAGTACAAAAAATTGCAATATACAAATTACAAAAATCAGAAAAAAATACCTTAATAAGCATTGGCACAATTTTAGGTTATTGAATATAAATATAAAATAAAAAAATATTAAGCCGAATTGGCAATTTTAAAAACAAAAACTTTTGTGTTAAGAAAATAAAATAGATAGTTAGTAAGAATTACCGACCGAGAGCGGTCTTAGTTTTAAGAAAAATAAAATAAATTCAGTGTAACCAATTTTGTCAAATCAAATTTAAAAAATAAAGTTTATAAGTGTCATTGTGATCGGTGTTGTTTTAAATTATAACTCTTCTCCTAGTGCCTTTATAGTACTTAAATACAACAGTGAACGAACAATATAAACAATAATAATAGTGATCAATAAATATTAGATAGTATTAATTATTATAACACTTTAACAAAGGAAAGACATTAATATTTTCCTTTAACTTTATACAGTTCATATTATTTATCTCAGAAACCCGGTTGCTTAGTTGAGAAAGTGGTTGATTATGTTTCCTCAGAAGTCGTTTTATAACGGACATGTAGCTCTCAAATGGATATGCGCTGTAGTTGTCTAAAGGTCCATATATCTTTACATCATCTGGTAAATGTATCAAGGAATGTACATTATATACAATATGCTCATTTCCATAAATCTCAGCAAACTCATCTACAAATGCCTTTAGCATAGTTTTAGCAACCTCATTCTTTGTTTTGGAGAGTGTTTTATCACATAATATTAGTATGGATGCATGTAATAAAAGAAAGTTTGTATATTTCTCCGGTGACAAAATATTTTTCAATACAAACGGTCCTGAATATAATAGAAATGTTCTAAATTCAGTTCCTTTATAAAAATGTAACTCCGTAAGGCCTCTTATTTTCCTCTGAAATTCACAAGATTGACTTGATGAGATATGAAGAAGTTTTGTAGATATTTTTTGTATGTCTCGATTTGGCAAGACATTTGGAGGTCTACCACTGACCCACATTTTTAGTAATTTTTTCACAACACCTAGACAAACTACATGTAGATAATCCAGTGGAAATTGCTTCACCAAATCTAAATCTAACTCTTCCAAAATAGATGTACTAATATGATGATCCTCATCATGTTTATTTCGGAATGAAACATTAGTGCGTAATTAGTGTACGCTAGCATAGTGCATGCACCTTTATGTTTTGGATCAAATACGAGTGTGAAGTTTGTCCCAAATTTGTTCTAACTTTTTTCACTTGAGAATGTATTGGTTAAATTTCCATGCAATACATATATACTTACACACACAAATTTTATTACACAAAATTCCAAGTTCATCATTTAATTTGTTTTTTTAATTACAAGAAAAGAAACTAATTACTAAATTGTTCATAATGTTTGGGAATCGTTAAAGGAAAACAACACAAATTATCGGTTGACAGTAAAATGCAAGTGCTTACTTTTTTTAATTAATTATTTTAGATTTTTTATCTTATTTCGTACCGTTATTTAATTCTGTAAATATAACAAATTAATGAAACGCTATTATACGATACTTACGTCTCCATGGTAATAAATGAGTATAAATGTCAATCTTTAAATGCACTAAAAAACCAAAACAATGTAACCATAATCATTGCTGCCAACGGATGATCTCATAATTTTATATCCCACAAAATTATAATAATTTCCAATTGGAATATAGAGGACAGCAATGAGCTTAAAAGTAATACATGTATATATTCGTGATCATTTGTAGGGGGCAATGATTATGGAATGAGACAACTTCAAATAATTTAGCGTATAAGAAAATTAATTTTTGAAGAAACGTTCAATTCAATTTGTGAGGTGAAAATTTACGCACGGATAAAATTAAAAGAGATAGTTGTGATCAATAATATAAAACTTTATTAAAATAAAATACCACGTACAATACAACTTGTAGAATTTACATTTTTTTATTAAAAATTATAAACACATAACATAGGTAATTATTGATACAGAGCTAATCATACAATTTTTATATATAGTTATAGCATAGACAACCATAGTAGATTTCTCATTTGACTAAAAACATAAAAAAAGAAAAAAAAAATTCCATTCAAATGCTTTCGGTGTATAGTCTATTGCATATACGTATTATATTTGCAACGTATTCTAAAATCATTGCCTTATTGACGATTGTAAAAGTAGAGAAAGCGCCTCTCGAGGACAATAGTTAAAATGATGCACCTGATAAAATGACATTTGTCACAAATGCGACGAAAGAAAATTTAGCATTGCGGTAATTAAAAATTGTTTTTATAGTTCGAAATTGGAATAATTTACAATTACTACCAATCCGGTAAGTAAAAATTGTATTTACAGTTCAAAATTGGAATTGTTTACAATAATTTCGAACGTCAAATTATCAGGTATCTCAGTTTAAAACTTTTCCACTAGGTGGAATCCGTGATGCTCCAATCGTCAATAAAATACACAACACGACGATAACATTGGAATTATCAGAAGTTTTGTTTTTTTCCTTTAGTTATAATGAAATGAGAAATCTAGTATGAATGTCTATGGTTATAGGTTTCACAATAATAAGAACATAAAAAAATTATTTATTTTAAGTTTTATTAATTATTACTTTTCATAACAGAGTCTGCTTAAAAACTAAATCTTAATTTTATTTTCTAAAGCCAAATAAGTTGTTGTTGTTGTTGTTAGACTGCAACAATGAGTTTTTCATATATGCAACGTGCTGGTGTGATCGCGTTACCAGTTATTTATTTATGTAATCTGCTTGTCAGCATTATTATTTGACAGCTTGCTTGTGTCTAATGGAATGTTGTATGATGTTGGGTCGGAAATGTCTATTCAGCTACTTATAGGAATATAACTCCTCCCGGGGGTGGGGAAGGGCGTCCTCGTCCTTCCGTTTAATTCCAGCTTTTTCTAATAAGTTTGAATACGCAGTCTTCTGTTGGCCACTTGATATTGTTACCCGAAGCGTATCTGATTTTTCTAGATCAACGTTTACTGTTGTTCCTTGTTTGCGTATACCAATATACAGGATTCCTATTATTATGAAAATTGATGACAATGACACGCCGCCTGAAAGTGACCACATCCAATTTTGATGTTCTGTTTGTTTTAGATACATGTGTTGTATTTGCTTCGTGTTTTGGATGTTCTGTTCGTTTATTAACACGACGTCGATTGTTTTAATTAGTTGCCGATTTGCTTGTAAATTATGCAATGCTCCTTGGATTTCTTGTGTTTCGGTTTTAATTTCGTATGACTCGAATTTTTTATCATTATGAGTAAGATTGTGCAATTCCAAAATGTTATAATGAAGTTGCCTTTTAGTAGTGTAAAGTGGATGGTCCTAGGCCAGCCGAAATCGATTCCAGCCGAAAAATTTTTTACATGTAAATTACAACAACATAAACGATTACGTATGTTTTTACTATGGGCATACTACAGTGTAACCCCGGTAACTAAATCTCTATATAAAATGATAACCTAAGTATATAATTTTCTTAAAAATCTGTCATTCAACTGTATATTATATTTTTTAAGACATTTCGTTAGATGGCAGCACAGTAATAAACTTTAAGCTTTGAACTTTTTAATATTAATTAACTTTTCGATAGATGGTGCACATTTCTTACAGTTTTATTATCAACCACGATAACTAAAACTCTATATAAATGTATCTAAAATCAGGTATTCAACTGTAAATGATTATTATTTTCCAACTTTATCTGTAGATGTCACTTTAAAAGCTTATTTTATGTACATGGTTTGTAACTTAGTTCAATATACAGTTTTATTATCAACCACGATAACTAAAATTCTATATGAATTTATCCAAAATCATGTATTCAACTGTATATTGTTATTTTTTAAAACTTTATCTGTAGATGTCACATTTCAAAGTTTATGTATATTCTGTAAATATGGTTTGTAACTTAAACGAATAATATTTATTTTTTAATTGAAATTGGATACTATAAAGTTATAATAATATTTTATAATTTAACCTTGGCATTGAAAAAACTAGTTCAACGTACAATAAATAAAAACTGTAAAATGTAATCAGCATAAAGTAAGAAAAGAAGATAAGAAACAAAATTGTATAATTGAAATTGGATAGTACGTTATGTGTATTAATATTTTATAATTTAACCTTGGCATTGGAATCTTGATCATAATTTTTTTACTTTACCAGCTTTATCTGTATATCATCTTTTTAAACTACATTTGACGAAAATAAAATTATTTTCTATTAAGAAGTTATAAAAGGGTACGCATTTATTGTATGTTACATTAGAATAATGTATATTGTTAGACCGTTTACAATGATGGTTGCCGGACCATCAGGGTGTGGAAAAACTACTTTCGTTATAAATTTATTAAAACATTTGAATGATGGTAGAAAAGTAAATAAAATTGTATGGTGTAATGGAAACTCAAAAGCGATACCACAAGATATCTATGAAACAAATCAGATAGAAATTATAAAAAATATCCCAGACACTTTTGAAAATTGTGAAGACGGAAGTATCATAATATTAGATGATCTAATGACAGAAGCTTATAATAAAAATATTTGCGAACTTTTTACCAAAGGTTCACATCATAATAATTTGTCAGTTATTTTAGTAACTCAGAATGTGTTTCACCAAGCAAAATATTGTCGAGATATTTCTTTAAATTGTAAATATCTGGTAGTTTTTAAAAATCCCAGAGATAGATCTCAGATTTGTTCTCTAGCAAGACAAATATACCCTGAAAACACAGCAGAACTTATGAGGGTATATAACGAGGCTACTTCGAGAGCTCACGGTTATTTACTATTTGATTTAACACAGTCAGCCAATGATTTATTTCGTTTCCGTACAGATATCTTAAAAAAAGATTATTTTACATGTTATTGTCCAACTATTTTATTTGCAAATAAAAACGTGTGTATAAAAAATGAAACGATTGAAGGCAAACAAACATATTCTACATGTGCTAAAAAAGTGTAACCCACAAACGAGAAAAGCGCTACTTAAGGTCTGTCCCCCGGAAGTTATAAAAACTTTATGTGAAATATCACTGAACACATTAAATGGAAACAATAGAATTTCTAAACAGTGTAAAACAAAATTAAAAAAGTATAAAAGAGAACTTCGCAGCTTGGCTTGTCCAAAACTGGGTCTCTCTTCAAAGCGTAAAATTCTTGTACAAAAAGGTGGATTCTTACCCGTTTTAATCGGTACTATTTTATCAGGATTGATAGGCCAAATAATTAATCAGTCATCATGAGTAATTTACAACGGATGATTGTTATACAACCAGAAATTTTCGAAAAAATTAAAAAATATTTAATTGATGATAGTAAACTATCGGAATTAGATAAAAATATGAAATCAATTCTACATAACAACAAACTAACTGATTTGAATAAGTGGCATCTATATAGGCAGAACTTATTAACATATTCATCAATGAAAAGAAAAAATGCTTATAAGAATAAATTTAATTGGGATCAACCAGCAATACGTCATGTTCAAGGAGTGGGAGTTCAAACTAAAAGAATTTTTTATACAGACCAAGAAGCAAATACAGATTCATCATCAGAAGGCTTTGATATTGGTACACAAACTGATATACCTAAAGTTGAAGAGGTGTACACAAATGTTGATGAAAAAACTAAACCAGATTTTACACAATTAGACACAGAAGAAATATTTGAAAATAATGACGGTGTATTTGATGTTGATGATGATGATGATGATGGTGATGATGATGATAGGATTGTTTCTGAGGAGTATATTGATCCAAAAGAAATTTTGCGGGAAAGAGCTTCTTCAGACTCTAACATGTACAGAACATTTGAAATGAAAGACGGTGCAACAATCTCTGTTCCAACAAAAAAATATATTTTTAAAAACCGCAAAGATCTTCAGCCTCCAAAACCAGGATCAATGCAATCATCTCAGGACCCCCCTAAGAGGAAAAGTGAACGTACGTTAACAGTTCAAACAATAAAACGTAGTGAACAAGAACGCTTACGAAAACATCCTTGGACAAGAATGAAATAAAAATTATAAAAATAAAAAGTTATATAAAGGATAAAATCGGTGTTTTTATTTATTAATTTATTAGTTATTAATGAGAACAGTGATGGATAATTTCACACACGTAACTCTTTTAAGTAACAGTTCTTTAAAATATTACCCAAACAATTCATTATCGAGGTTCACGGTTAAACTTCCTAACACTATAAATTTGGATCCTAATGAGAAATGGTATGTTGGTCTAACTAACGTTGCTCATACTTCCATAAGTGAACAAACAAAAATTACAATTAAAACGCCATCAAAATACATACTTCCTTTAAACGTTGAATTAATAATATTTTTATATGCAACTACCCCTAAATTTTATCAACCAATCGAAGAAGCTAATTTCTTTGATCGGTATAACTCATCAGCTGAATTAGTTAGAATCAATTATAACAAAGAAGAACCATATATTCAGCTACCAGCGTTGAAAGGTGTTAACCCTTTAATAAAATGTCATCAAGAGTACACACTTGTGGAATTTTTTGATGTAATATTTTCTCAGATTAAAATAACGAGATGGCCAGAGTTTATAGAATCTTTACAAATGGAAATTAAAAATTTCAAAGCAACCAAAGAGAATGAAGCTAAAATAAAAAATATTAAAGATAATTATATTGATGTGAAGACTAAGATCAATCCATTTCCATTTTACATGTGTTTTTATTGTAATATAATCAAACCGAGAACTATTGGGGATGCATCTGTATCATGCTTGTATATGCATCCCCTAGGAACAGACGTTGATAGAAGCATATCTCGATCATATCAAATAGATAATGTTCAATATTGCCCCATTGAAAAGTATAATATATCAGAGATCAGTATTTTAATAACTGATGAAACTGGTGAACAAATTAATTTTAAAGATGGACTTTTTATGACCTACCTAGTACTTCACTTTCGCAAAGGTATATAAAGAGGTATCTTACGGATTTCATTAATTACAAATGGATAACTATTACGCAAAGTACTACGCTAATCAATCCGGCGGTGGTGGCTATAACAATGAAGATTTTGGTCCACTATTACGATCTCAAAGAGTATATCAAAAGGGAAGAGGATTAGGAGGATTTTTCGGTGGAATATTCCGTTACTTAAAACCAATATTAACATCAGCCCTTCATGGCTTAACAAGTGAAGCACTTCAAGTTGGTTCAGACATTCTTCAGACACAAAAGCCGATTAATGAAATACTTCGTGATAGATCAATACAAGTGGTTGATAAATTACGAGATAAAGCAGCAGACAAAATTAAACAAATGTCTGGTACAGGAGCTAAAAAATCAATAAAAGGCTGCTTGAAAAGCCGTTGTAAACAGTTGAGAGTTGTTCGTGACAGCGTGAAAAAGAGAAAAAATATATTAAAAAATAAAACAAACAAGAAACGGATTATTGATATTTTTACATAATGGCGTTTACAGAATGTATGAAATCGGAGCTAGATTTATTTCAACCACCTTCAATTCAAACAAGTATTTTAAAAAATGAAGAAGTAGCATACAAACCTATAACCAGTTTAGAAAATCAGTCGGTTATTGAATTTGCTTGTTACAGTCATGGTGATTCATATTTAGATTTATCATCAATAAATGTATGTCTGAAATTTCAAGTAACTAAAAATGATGGCAAATTATATGTAGAGGCCGACAAAGATCAGCCTAGTTTAGTTAACAATATGCTGCATTCCCTGTTTCATCAAGTCAATATTTCTTTAAACGGAAAGAATATAAATTCAACAGATGGGAATTACAGTTATCGAGCATATTTAGAACAACTATTAAATTATGGTGATGATGCATACAAAACACATTTGCAATTATCAGGATGGAGTTTGGAGACAAAAAATCTTGATAATCTTGCTGAAAACGATGGATTAAAATTAAGAACAGCATTAACTAAAAACAGTGGAATTGTAGAAGTATATGGAAAATTGCATGCTGACATGCTCAATCAACCTTTGCTATTATTAAACAATGTAGATTTACGAATTTCGTTAACATTGAATAAACCGGAATTTTATTTACTCGGTGCTGATACAGATACTTCGATTGTCAAAATTACAGAAGCTACACTTTACTTGAGACATGCTCATGTAAATCCAAATATTTTAATTGCACACCATAAAATGCTTGAAAATACAACAGCAAAATATCACTATAAGCGTAACGAAATTAAATCATTTACAATTCCCGCCGGAGGAAACTCAATTTCACTAGATAATATTGTTCTAGGACAGCTCCCAACAAATCTAATATTTACAATGGTAGATAATGATGCATATTCTGGGAAAAGATCTAAGAATCCATATAATTTTAAAAATAATAAAATAACATCGTTCGCAATTTATATAAATGGGGTTCAAGTTCCTAGTGCACCGATTGAAATGAATTTTGCAGATGGGTCCAGTTACGCTAGAGCGTATTCAACAATATTTACATCGAGTGGAATTTTACACACACCTCAAGGAAATTTGATTACCAAAGAAATGTTCAAGAATGGCTATTTCCTGTTAGCTTTTGATCTAACTTCGGACATGTCAAGTACTTTATCATGCAACTCTCTAATGAATCAAGGAAGTTTAAGACTCGAGGCACGATTTGGGGAAGCTCTTAAGACAACTAAAACATGTTTAGTGTACTTGGAATATGATACAACTCTAGAAATAGATAAAAATCGTAATATTGTAACGAATTATTAATAATATAAATACCTCTTATATCCTAAATAAAAAGTTAGTTTATACTAGTACTGTACACAATGATTGCCAATACAACAACTACTTTAGATATTCAACAAGCATTGAAAACACATAAATTTACTAAGAAGTATTTTCAAGGTGTTTTTGCAATAAACACAATCCCAAAGAGGGTTAAATCAAAACCTGCTTTATATGTTATTAATACGGACAAATCAAATCAACCAGGGCAACATTGGCTAGCTGTTTATTTTCCATCAAATGGATGTGGAGAATTTTTTGATTCTTACGGAAGATCACCAGCGAAATATCCTGAGATTAATAGATTTCTAAAATATAACAGTAAATGCATTACATACAATAATAAACAATTACAAAGTTTATTCACCGGAGTTTGTGGGCAATATTGTTGTGTATATTTGTTAAATAGATGTAAACGTAACTCAATGAAAAAATTTATAAAATTATTTAATGTTAAAAACCATATTGAAAATGATGTAAAAATAAAGAAATTTTTTAAAAAAGAATTTCCTAAGATTTTAACTACAAGAACAAAAACAAACATGATTCATCACGTTTTAGGAATTTTGTAGAAAGGTTATTTAAGTTCATCGATAAGAAGAATAAAATATGATTTTATTAACATGTATGAAAGAGATAGTACCACTCTTGAAGAGTATAAATACGGAAGTTATTTTTATGAAAAACTAGTTTACATTTACCTTGAAACACAAACAATATGCTTAAAGTAAAAAGCGTTAATAATTTAATTAAAAAAAAGATGGCAACCATACCTAATTTATTGTTGTCTCATACATATTTTTTAAATGATCAACATACAAGTTATCTAAATGTTGGTTATGATATTAACACTTTTGAAACTACTATAATCTTGTTCAAAAATACAATATTTCATACACTAAGTGCTGAAATGTGGACGACTACAATTTTCAATAATTTACCAACAATAAACAACCACTTCAATGGTAGCATTTCCTTTGCTGAATTACCAAAAACGAATGGAAATTGTGATGTAAAGCTAACCAGCAGAAATAATGAGAGACGTATTATATTTACGAGTGGAGGGAAGAAAATCGTTTTAAATTCCAAAGAATGGGAACGCTGCTCATCTTTATCATCATTTTTGCAATCAATCATTATCTGGAGCGAAACAGTATGGGCTGATGTTGCTAATTATTTCTATTTATACAAAGAAAAATGTTTCGATCAGCTAACATATTCTCTACAAATACAGGATTTTTTTATACCGCCAGTAACAGGATACAACTATTTTAATTATTCAAGATTGTTTAATGAAATACCAGTTTTATGTAAGGAAAAATTAATGAATGAACTTTGTACTCGTACACTAAGAAATTAATGAATAAAAACAATTTATACTTTTTTCAAATCAATTTTTTATTTCTTAAATATTATTTTTACAATGAATTACACCGTCTTGAATCCATTTGGTTTGAATATTATCGATAAACTCTTCACCTCTAATGTTTTTAACGTGTCGGCATGCGGGAAACCAAAATGCATGTTCCGTCCATATTTCATTGGTGATATTCCAATCCTCGAGAACTCCTTTGCAGCTGAAACACTTGATGCAGTCGTCCACGCCTGTGTAGTAAAATCCAGCTCGAGATAGTTCTAATGGATCGATGAACCATTTGTTCCATAACTTCTCGAATGATTTTAACCGACTCTGCACCTTATTCATTCCACCTTCTAACCCGTATAAACCGCATGTATCTCCTTGTTCCTCTCGATGTACTGGTGAATCCATTTAAATGAGGTTTTTACTTTTCTCGTGTGACTCGAACAATGTACAAATCTATACTAGATCTAGATAAACTCTCGTATATTTGAAAATGATGTTTTCAGAGGGGCCACGTGATGTACATATACATGTTGACTTTTTTTGTTTGATTAACCATGATTAAACATGTTTATTGACCTTATTTTACGAATATGGATGTTGAAATCATTGAACGTAACTTGATATGATGACAAAGGTTTGTATTTAATCGATACTTCGTAATATTTATGCTGATGTGGTAAGATTGGAAAAAACTGCGCGTGTTTAAAAGTCAACTTAAACCATAATAAGTATAAATTATAGTGAGCTTCTTTGAAAATTATCAGTTTGATAGTAAGCATAAGATTGTTAACAACCAACCAACCAACCATGGATATTCGTCAACAACTTTTAGAAAAACTCAACAATGTGCCAAGGTTTGCTGAGAAAAAAATAACCAAATTTGAAGATCTGGATGTGGGTAGAAACTACGTGGTACAAGAAGTCAAATCAGTCAACACGAGATATGGCGTGAAAATCCTAATAGAGACTGATGAGGCCATCATATTTATGCCGGAGCGATTCAACGTTTTTAATGATCGAGAAATACAAAATTTAAACCATTTGTGTAAAGAACACTTAACTATGGTAAAAACTGATAGATATAATGTTCATTTTATATAAATAAATAAATAAATAAAACAATATTATATATAAAATTATTTAGAAAAAGTATTTAATTTCAAAACAATCTTATTATGGTTTTCGACTCCGCTACTTCTCTGTTTTCAACACTATGGGCAAATTAGCTAACATTTATTATGTTAAAGATCATTCATTTTGATGAATGTTATAGTGATCATAATCCAAGATATCTCTCGTTTTAAATAAATCCTAAACATTATGAGGAAACAATATTTTATATATACCAATCCAAAATTCATATGCTTTCATTATTAATTCATCCACTTACATAAAATGAGTCGGATTCAAATAGTGAATGAATTGCATAAGCCAGCACGTAAAAATTTTATACGCAGACATGTTAAAATTAAGGGTATTGATGACTTATGGCAAGCAGATCTCGTGGAAATGATTCCATATTCAAGAGAAAATGCTGGTTTTAAATATCTTCTAACTGTAATCGATGCTTTTTCTAAATTTGCTTGGGTTGAACCTATAAAGAAAAAAACATCACAGATGATTGTTGGTGCTTTAACAAAAATTTTCAATGAGAGTAAAAGAGTACCAAAGAATCTACAAACGGATATGGGAACTGAATTCTATAATAAAGATTTCAAACAGCTTGTGAAACAGAAAAATATTAACCACTATTCAACATTTAGTCCAATAAAAGCATGTATAGTAGAAAGATTTAATCGAACTCTTAAGGAAAATATGTGGAGGAAATTTAGTCTTCAAGGATCTTACAAGTGGCTGAATATTTTAAAAAAATTAGTGAAAGATTACAACAATAAAAAACATAGGACAATTAAATTAGCACCTGTAGAAGTTAATATGGCAAATGAAAAACAACTTTTAAAACGTGTGTATACATATCCTAAGTTAATGCAGAAAAATAAATTTAAAGTTGGAGATTTCGTTCGAGTTAGCAAATTTAAAACCGTTTTCGAAAAAGGTTATACACCAAATTGGACTACTGAAATATTTAAAGTTATCAGTATTAACAACAAATTTCCTGTGACATATTTACTTGAGGATTATAAGGGTCAACTAATATCAGGTCGGTTTTATGAAAAGGAGCTCCAAAAGACAAATCATCCTGATACTTACCTTGTAGAAAAAATCTTGAAGAGGAATGGAACTAAGGTTTATGTCAAATGGCTTGGTTTTGATTCATCACACAACTCATGGATAAATAAAAACGATATTCTTTAAAATACTATTATACTATTATACATTTATTTAAAATAAAATCTGATACAATATTATTATTTAGTATTATTATTTAGTAAATAAAATTATTAAAATTAACATATATACATATTATTTTATTCTAAATTATATAAACTTATACTTTAATTAAATTTGTAAACTATTGAATCAAATCAAAATTTTCGAGTTCTTTGTTACCCCATGCCAAAGTATTAAAAGAATTTGGTATAACGAATCTTTTATCATCATCATTTGTCAATGCTAATTTATTAACTAATTGGGTGTACAAATCATGTTTTATACTTTTAAAATTTAATTGAGATCTAATTATTTTTTCGTCATTATTCAAACAATTTTTATAGTCATTAAATGATATTTTATTTGAAACAACACTTTTTTTAATACCCTTAATTTTTTTACTTAACTCATTATCATCTTCTAGAAGTATACAATATGTTTTTGCTTTCAGCCCTATAAATTCTGTTATAATTTTTCCATTACATTCATCTTTAAACATACCTAACACTTTTTTATTTTTTAATGGTATTCCAAAAATGTTTTGTGGAGAAAAGTCTGATGTATCAAATCTACTGTCAATATCCTGTTCAATGTCTTTATAGAAGTCGTCAGTTTGAATTTCGTAAATTAGAGAGTCAGTGTCAGTGTATAGCAATGAAGCTCGTTCTTTATATTTAGGCATAAAGTATTTGTAATGGAAATCATACATAAGGGTTTTTGATAATTCTAATACTGTAAATCCTACATAAATAGGTTTGTTTAATGTTATTTGCAATTTATTCATTTGGATTGCAATGAGATTTTCATTAAAAACTGAAGATGAATGGAAATTAGGTTTATTAATTAAACTACTAGCGCCTAATTTGTTCTCAATATTTTCCCAGTGTGTCAGCATTCGAATGTCTTTTCGCTTGACAACATCCTCATTGTTCGACGGACATATTCATTGTTCGATCTCTTAAAAGTTAAATGTAAAGTGAAAAACAGTAATATATTTTTTATCCTAAAGTAGGAAAATGAAATAAAGAAAATCAATATTAATTTCGAAGAGCAATTGAGTGTACGATATTTTTTGTCAGTCCGTCTTTAGCCAACACAAATAAGCTCGATGGTTTGCCCACGCGAGAACATGCCACGTATAATTGTCCGTGTGAAAAACATGGTGTGCTCAAATCTAAGCCACAAACAGACATCGTTTGGCCTTGCGACTTATTGATTGTCATTGCGAATGCCAATCTAATAGGAAATTGAACGCGTTTGAATTCAATTGGCAGGTCTGTGGGAATCATTGGAATTCGTGGCAGCAAAACATTTTCGGCTCGGAATTTGCCATTCAAAATGGTGGCTTCGATAATGTTTTTCATCAATTTTTTAATGATCAATCGCGTGCCATTGCGCAGTCGCGGTGGATTCGAGAATGTGTCAGCGGATGGATCTTGTAACATTTGGACGCGCATATTTATTTGTAGCTGAACTTTTTCAACATTACGCCACAGTGGCGATGATTTCAAGGAAGCGTTGATCTCATCAGCGTACGTTGAACGTGGAATGACGGGAAGTGTTTGTCTGAAATCACCTGAAAGGAATAACAGAGTGCCGCCGAATAGTTTGTCGTTGTGCTTTATATCTTTGAGTGTTCTGTTCAACGCCTCCAGAGAATATTTGTGTGCCATAGTGCATTCATCCTGATAATTTTGCATTGTTTCAGCACTGTGGCCTTGGACGCTTGTTTTTTATGTTGCACACTGCGTCTGGGTTATTTTGAATATTCAGTGGCAGCTTAAATGCTGAATGAGCCTCCATCCAATAAAGTTGCCGCAATGCCAGTTGATGCAACGGCCAATGCAATGCCATGATCGTATTTCGGCGAGAATTAGCGAAATGAGAAATGTTTTCCCAGTTCCACCGGATGCATCCAAAAAAAGAATCCACCTTGTCCCGCCGAAACAGCCAGCATAATGCGATCGTAAATGATTTTTTGTTCATGAGTCAGTAGTGGGACATTGCGAGTAACAATCGCTGCCATTTCTGCAGTATCGTACTGTAGTTCACGATTCATTTCGGTGTACATTAAATTAGATGCACTTCGATTTGGCGAACTCATACCGAAATGACTGAGTGGTAAATTGGCAATGAAAATGCAAAGATCCTCGATAGCAATTAATGCTTCATTGTACATAGCGTCGCTGAATGTAATCGTTAAATCGTTGCACCGTATACGAATTCGATGCAATATATCGTTAGTCATTGAACATTTGTGCTTATCCCACAACGTATCTGCTCGTCCCGGGAAACATGTAGTCAACATTATAGCGAATAGTAGACGAACTTGTGTTGCTGTACAGCTCAATGCTGCTTCAGCAAGCATATCGTACCAGTGATTGTCGTCCTCGAGCAAGCCCAGTGCAAGGCATGCATCTTTATATGTTGGATACTGTTGTCCATTCACTTTGCGTATATCTTGAAATGACAATGGGCCGGTGACATTAACCAACAACAGTCGCAGATGGAAGCACTCAATCTATCTTGGAGTGACCGTATATACTCGGCCCAAAGTGTTTCATTTGAATAGGCCGGGGCACTCACCAATTGGTGTGCCTTGCTTGCGCGGCATCCATTTTTTTGTTTGATTCCATGTGAAATAGCGTGGTACTTCGGAATAGAGTAGTGTTCATGCAAAGGCACCGAAAGTATCCGCACGATTACACAATTCGAAAAATTCCGTGAGTGTAGTTTTTGGTGGATTTATGGCACGCTCAATTGCTGTCTCGTTGGTGAAAAATACGCGCTGGCCGTTTTCAAGATGTACGGCTAAATGTATAACTGCTGGGTCCCGTTCATGAATTTGAAAACCAAAGATACGCCAGACAGCTTCATTGGAGCTGATGTATCGGCCAATTTGGTAGCGCATTATTTCGTCGTTGTCATTCAATCGAGGAGCATTCACATCGGTATTTTGAATTTGCAACACAGCCATATCACTGCCTTTATTCACATACTTGCAAATGTATTTGATGCTCTTCACCGAACTGCAGAACTCAACATTAATATGAGCATTGAATGTTTTGCTTAGCAGAGGCGAATATGGTACCACCCAACGATTGTCAATGTCAATGTCTGCGTTGTTGATATTTGGCGTAAATGACTGTCCGCCATTATCAGTATTTCTTCGACGATATATTGGATATCCGTCGACATTTGTGATTGTGTCGTTGGTGAAATCTTTAGGAAAACGCTTTGTACATTTTCCATCTGCCATGCAAGGCGATGAACGATTCAGATCACCGCATGGGCCATGAATCATGTTTGTGGTAACAATATCGAACAGTAGTTGATCAGTAGATGGATCTAGAATTTCCGCGGAAATTACACTATCGATTTCCACAGGGCGTATTTTGTCGACTAACCAAATCAAAAAGTGTGCATGAGGTAATTCTCGCGTTTGCCATTCAACCGAATACATCCAGCAACGTGTGGGACCGAATACGTGTAATTTGGTAATGAAGCTCATTAAAGACATCAATTTTTGTTTGAATACACGTGCTGTAATGTCATGACGATGTATTGCATTTTGGCCTGGCAATAGTAAAGATGTAATCTCCTGCCACTTTGGATTACAGGTAAACGTGATAAATAAACACGGTCGTCCGTACTCGCGCACGAAAGTCATAGCATCCTGTATGTATTCTTGCATATGACGTGAACTGCCTACGTACGATGATGGTAGAATGATAGAGTTACCAATTTCGGCGATGTCGGTGTCACTCATGATAGCGCCTCGCAAGTGAATGTATTCTTCCGGACGCAGCTTCTGTTGATTATGTCGTGGGAATCGCAGTCGTTCGCTTTTTACCTTCGCGTACATATCGACCATGAATTGTTGGCACAGCTCATGACATCGCAGAATGACGTTGTCCTGACCGCGTCGAATCATCATACGATACGCGTAAAAATCCATCGAGCTCACTTTCTTGTTTGTTTCGGCTCCTGTAACAACATATTCATAAATATTAATTCCAAATGAGTAATGATATTCCTAATGAATGAATTACCTGTGGCGGGATCTCGTTGTTTAATGTTTATGCAATATCCGTCTTGTCCCTTCCAGAAAATTAGCGGATATTGGAGAGAGTCGTATGAACGGTGTGTGTCGGCGATGAACTCCAGATTATTGGTTCATCTTCGAATCACGATTTCTCGTGTCGGTGTGCGGTCGCCAATCATGATTCCAGCAACGTCGTCAACAACAGGCGCATTGAATCTACGCACATGCTCTCCAGCTGGTGTTCTATCAGGATTTATGACAATAGCGTTATTGTCACTTTGCAATTCGTGCATGTGTGATTTGAACATTTTCAATAGTTCATTGTGCTCATTCAATAGGGCGTCCAGTTCGCCGACGATGCGCCTAGCATTAGGCGAATTGAGGTTATTGTATAGCCGCAACGTGCATCGACACGATTGATGTCCTCACCGCCCATGAAGTAATAAGCCTACTTTGTGGTACACTTGGCCTTTGATTTTGAACGTTGAATTGAATTTTTGACCATTTGAAGCAGTATTGTGAACTATTTCTGTTGCTCCGAACGAAGTCATTTGAAAGCAGGAATTGAATGTGCAAATGGACTTAATTTCAAGGTTTGAATCTGGATCCGTGCCGATGAGCAAGCCGTTCAATGGTTCTGGTGGTGTCTCAATTTCTGTTAGTTGCACTTTTCCTGATGCGCAACACATCCTGGCTGACTCATGATTGAATTTGAGCGCATGCCAATTGGGACATTCTTTGTCCATAGCACCAATCAGCACTTTCAGATGAGTGGAATATTGAATATCTGACTCGTACTCGAATGCGAGACGAAGGAATGAAGCGGATTTAAATGCTCGATGTACTTGTTGGCGTTGTCGGTCGGTCATTTGCTCTGCGTGTGTTAACTACGAACCGGCGAGCTTGTCTCCGTTCCAATTGTCGTTGTTGATTTCGTTCAGCTCGTGCCTCTTGTGATTGAGATCCATGCAATTGCGACATGCTCACACGCACATTTTCGTTATCTTGTTGGATTTGTTCGTTTGTTCTTTCTGCTCTATTATTTCGCATGTTTGTTACTTTATTCGTTCGACGACCCAAATGGGCCCCTTTGCGTCTTGCTGGCATTGTTCACTATAATACACACACACACACACACACACACACACACACACACAAATAGACAAAATTGTTGTACTTACTGATGAAAAACGGTATACCGATAATGTAATTTGTTGTTTTAGTATTTACCTTTTTACAATCATAAAACACGTTATATTTCTTATAAATTAAAATAAATCGAACAAAATTTTGCACGCACTGCGTTGTGATATATAACAAATGCAGAATGAAAAGTCAAAACGATGCAACGCTTTTCGTGAATGACTTGCGCATATGTGGATGAAAGTTCGATAAGGCTGACACAGCGCCTACTGCCATACAACAACACAAATTATTTCGTTATGTTTGAAATACGAACTACAGTTAAATTATTTGGATATTGTTCATACAAAAATACTAAAATCGCGATTAAAAAATGGGAGAGTGGGGTAGGAGGGTGAAAATTTGGGGTTATAGGTATTTTTTGATGCCAAATCAAAAAAAATACGAAAAAAAAATTTTGTTAGATATATAAAAAAAATTTGGGGATAAGGGGGACACCCTAATCACCTAGCGGTATGAAATATACTTTACGACCTATTCTCAAACCTACCAAATATACATAAACAATTTCATAAAAATCAGTCGAGCCGTTTCGGAGTAGTGCGATCACAAACACCGTGACACGAGATTTTTATATATTAGATTAATCACTGTAGCCGCGGTAGCCTGTTAGAACGAACTAACTTCTTGATTGTTCTTTTTTATTTTTATTTTTTTTATTTTTTTATTAGGTAATTATATTTATTTTAAATACCATACAAATGGTCCATCGATCTCGTTTTCTATTTATTATACATAATCGTTATTTTCATATTCCCCTACCATAATAATTTGGTACATCGCTTCGCAACTCAAGATAACGTACCATCAAAATGAATCATACCAAAGAGGAATTGCATTATATGCACTAAGTATTGATGTATATATGTATTTGCTATTACTTAGCATCACCCAGAATAATCCCCCACCTACACCTACACTGTTCAATAACTCCAGCATGACACAAAGACGAATCAACAATGTTTATGGCCCTCTTCACAGAGAATATATTGATTATATACAGTCCAGTCCAACACATTAAACAAAACAATTATTTAAATGCAAACCGCCAATATATATGGGCTACGCACCGCGGACTATGCGATCACACAACAAAACACCCGAAACGTTTGTGGGCTGTTATAAGGCCGTCGTAACAGTATCGCGTCCTGAATATCTTCTAAAATGTTGTTTATGGTGTCTATATTGATGATTATGGTTATCATGTCTATTTCAGTTAGTATTACTCTATTGGTCATTGTAGCATTCGTTATCGCCTTGTTTACTGTCTGTTATAAGGCGTATTCTCTCGTTGACTTGTTTGTTTACTCGAAATTGTTGATTGTTGCATAATGAAACTTATACATTAATTGTTATGTTTATCATTCTCAAGTCTTCTGCATCTGGATTATCTGCCAGCCACTTCCACGCTGACCCTAATGTATCTCAGCGTTTCTGTCTTGAATAACGTTTGCGAAAAATGTTCCCTAAAAGATTCTTGAATCTTTTGGTATAGCGTTTCGGGTGATAGAATCGCTGATTGTCTCCCATTGTGGTAAAGTTTTATGTACATACTTTGTTATCTCTTCTTTCTCAAATGACTTTATAGAGATTATTATTCTTTTTAAATTTGGAAAAATGTCCTCAGTAATTATTGTCTCTAGATGGGAAATTTTAAAAATTATTTGATTTCTGAAATAATTAATTGGGCGTTCCGAAATGTGAATGAAATAGTCATCTGATGTATCTGCGGAGTGCACTGTTTCACCGTTGCTTGACTCCGTGTCCGTAATTTGCTGTTCGTGATCTGGGTTTTGTTTTGTTTCTACACGTGAAGTGCCATTATTTGCTTCATTGGAGTTTATTTTTTTTGAGAGACTAGTTGTCGGGAATCTACTCAACTCGTCTGCTACTACATTCGACTTATCTTTCTAACTCCAATCGTCATCTTAGAATCTTGGAACTTTTTTCAGATGATTTGATGAAGGTTAACGGCTTATGATCCGTTACCAGCGTAAACTTATTACCGTACAGGTAAGATTCAAATTTTGTTTACAGCCCATATTATGGCTAATGCTTCCTTTTTATTAGTCGCGTAGTTTATTTCTGTAGAGTTTAAGGTGCGTGAAGCAAACGCGATAGGTCTTTCAATGTTATTTTGAGATAAGACTGCACCTAGAACAAAAACTGATGCATCCGTTGTCAAAATGAACTGTTTGGTAAAGTCCGGGTATGCTAATATCTGATCCGTAGCCAGGATTTTTTTCAGTGTCTCAAAAGCTTTAATATATTCGATGTCCTTAATATTGATAATCGTGTCTTTTTTTAGGTATTTGGACATTGGTTTTGTTATTTTAGGATAGTCCTTAATAAATCTTCTATAATGGCCTGAGAGTTCCAAGAATTGTTTGATTTTTTTAGGATTTTTTGGTAATGGCCAGTCCAAAATTTTTTGTATCTTGTCTGTATTTGGTTTAACGCCGTCCTGTGTTATTATTTGTCCGAGAAATTCTGTTTCCCGTTTTAGAAATTCGCATTTATCTAGTTGGATTTTCAGATTGAAATGTGACAATCTCGTGAGTACTTTATTAAGATTTTGTATGTGGTTAATCAAGTTATGTCCTACCACAATTATATCATCTAGGTATACGTGACATATATCCCCAATTAGATCTTGTAGGGCATTATTCATCGCACGTTGGAACGTGGCAGGGCCATTTTTCAGACCGAAAGGCATTCTGTTGAATTCGAAATGACCTTTTCCAGTTGAGAATGCTGTTTTTTCTTGAGACTTCTCGTCCATTGGAATTTGATAAAATCCAGATTTCAAATCCAATGTTTGTGAAGTATACTGATTTTCCCAAGTTGTCTAAAATTTCCTCTATTTGCGGAATTGGATACTTGTCGTCTACCGTCTTGTCATTAAGCTTGCGGTAGTCAATCACGACTCTGACTTTCCTTTTTCCGGAGGTATCTGACTTTTTTGGGGCAACCCAAATTGGAGAAGAATAAGGACTTTTAGAGTTGCGGATTATGCCGCTTTCTAACATCTCCTGTATCTGTTCCTCCACACCTGTTTTGAAGTGATGCGGGTAACGATATGTTTTGGAGTATACAGGGTTTTCGTCCTTTGTTATAATTTTGTGTTTAATAATTGTGGTTGATGACAGTTTCTCATTCTGTCTCAACAATACTGCTTGATTTTTGAAAATTGTGTCGATTAAAATGTTCTTTTCTCTTTCGAGTAGGTGTTCTGTCCGGATTATATTTTCGATAGTTTTTCTATAAATTATTTTGTTATCACAACCCGATATTGGTTTTAGTGCTTCAAAATTATTTACTTGCAATTTCAAGCTTTTCCGGTGGATCTGGGCTATCTGTCAACACTCTCACTGTCGTCTGGAAATTGTTAGCTTTGTATAAACCCGGTTGCATGTTGCGTTCATTTTCGCCATTGTTTCAGAACCCAATATTCCGTCAAAAAATGTATGGAACTTTAACTCATAATAAGTTTGACTTGGTAGATTATTACCTAAAAAATTGAGTTTGGACATTTTATCAATTTTGTGTGTGCCTAAAAGGTTTCTTACTATTGTTTTACTACTATTATTTGTTGAATTGGTTTCTACTGAATTTCGAGGTATGATTCCTGGCTTAATGATGTTTTTATTAGCGCCAGTATCGATCAAAAGTGTTATAGCGCGTTTCAATCGTTCGCTATAACACTTTAAATATGGAAGAAAATTTAATCTTCCGTGTCGGAGTTCAGGCTTGCTTGAAAATTTTCTTCCTAATGCTCCTGTGCAACCTCACGGTTATTTATCACTTTTTTATTAAAAGTATTCCTCGATCTCATTGAGATATTCACATCCATAGGGATGGGTTTTTCTTTCGTTCGTTGGATTGAAATGACTGTTTCTTGGTTGATTTCCATTACCAGTCATTTGTTTTTGTAACCCAAATTGGGGAACTTCATCTTTCGGTCCAACTATGAATTGTCCTTAAACCATTTACTGATCTGTTTTATACCTGAATCAATAAAACTTTTATGTAATTCCGTATAATATTCCGAAATTTGTTAAGCAGGAATGAAAGCCAAGTTTTTCATTTTTTGGCCTGATGGTTGAACACCTCTTGAGTTGCCGCATACTTCCTGGTCAATCAATAAAACATACGCTTGTACTTTCCGCCAGATTAGTTGCCCAAAATGGAACAGACATCCGCTATATTATGCTGACTTGAAATATTGTTTCGCAGTTACTGCAATGCTCCTTTCAAAATCAGTAATAATGTTACAAGGAAAAAAGTGGAACAATTTCACCCTCTGGATTGTAAAAAATTGACGAAACATTGAAGTTACTACGCAAAAGGTTCCATCCATCAACAAGCATGTAGACTCAGAAATTATTTTCACTCAAAATGAATAATTGCCCTTTCATATACAGTAGGTGTTCTGAAATATTTTTGTCCTTTGAACATTCTGGTTCTTTCTGCTCCAAGCTCTGGAAGGCGGTAATTACCGCCATTCCAGAAATATTCCTCGAGGTGTATAACGAATGCTTTAGTGAAGGTATATTCCCGAACCATTGGGAAATACAAAACCTGGTACTAATGCCTAAAGCAGGTAAGCCACTCGATCAGCTATCATCTTACCGCTCTATATGTTTACTCGATACGATGGGGAAGGTGTTTGAACGCATTATAGGCAATATGCTTAACTCAGCTGTAGGAGAAGTTCGTGGTCTTTCGGAAAAACAGTTTGGATTTAGAAAAATCCGATCTACCATTGATGCGATGAGCCCTGTCAAAAGCATTGCTCAAAATGCAATCGAGGGTAAGAGATGGAAAGGTGGCAAGAAAAAATACTGTGCTGTGGTTACACTCGACGTTAAAAACGCATTCAATACAGCTAATTGGAAAGAAATCCTCTTACTCTTGAAAATGATGAACGTTCCACTCTACATACAGAGAGTTGTTAGGGATTATTTCAGAAATGGAGTACTAATAAAACACAAACGACGGCCAATGGATTATGAGATTTTGGGTGGCATGCCTCGGGGTTCCGTTTTGGGGTCGACGCTGTGGAATATTATGTATGACGGCCCTCAGGCTAATGCCAAACGTAGGTGGTCAAACCTACAAGAACAAGAAACTCCTTTCGATCGTTATTGCTTCCATCATGCTGTATGGAGCACGAGGGTGGGCTGATGCGCTCACTGTATCGAGCTATAGGGGAAGAATAAACGCGGATTATAGAAGATGTGCTTTAAGAGTCATCAGTGCATTTTGTACGGCCTGTTATGATGCTGCTTTTGTCATCGCTGGCATGCCGCCTATTGGCCTTTGAGGTATAGAGAGGCGGCTGTACGCTCAGAGAAATATGCTCAACAGAAGTTCACTATGTGGCACCACCAGAGCAGAGATAAAAGACACGGTTGCAGACACGTTGGGACGAGTCATCGAAAGGCCGTTGGTCCCATCGGCTAATACCTGTTTTAATGATGTATATGGACCGTGGTCACGGGGAGGTCGACTTTTATCTCACCGAATTCCTCACAGGCCATGGATGCTTTCGATTTAAATTTGAAAACAGCTCGGAATGCACTTATTGTGTTGGGTTGGCTGAAGACGTTGAGCACGTATTTTTTCATTGTCCCAGTTTCAACGATCCAAGGCAAGAAATGTTTTAAAAGCTGCAAATGTACGTAAGCCAGGACAATTGTTTTAAGCTCATGCTGGACTCGGAAGGTAATTGGAGCGCGGTTAGAGACTTCGCCGTAACTGTAATGAAGCGCCTACGAGTGCTCGACTCGAACCGTAGAGTTCTCGAATCGAACATACAGGAGTAACGGCGTAAGCTAAATCCCCCTACTGATGCAATACCTAACGATGGTACCAGGAGGACAAGGGATACAATGGCGAGGGTCTGGGATATTTTAGTGTGTGGTCAAATTGAGGAGTCCCACACTCCCTGGTTGCTCATCCAGGGGTTTGAAAATGAATTTTTTCCTCAGATCCTTAAAAAAAACACACACACACACGTAGGTACACCCATCCGGTATTATATCTTAATACATCGGCTTAGGTTAGGTTAAAAATCGCGCGATTTTTAACCTAAGCTGATGTATTAAGATATAATACGGGATTTTGAAAAACGGGATTTTGAGATGCGGGATAACGTACCCATTCCCTATTAGAAGCATCAACGATTTTCGATCCATTAGAATAGCTAGCCCCAGTAGTAATTAGAGCTAAAATACCACTAAAAAATGTATGGGCCTCTGGAATCGGCTAATTAAGATAAATCGCTTGGGTATACTTCACACCTTAATGTTATGAAAAATTGATTTTGTTAACATTAAAACAGAACTAATATTATTCATCACAAACTACTAATATCCCGGGCCCTTAATGAGAAATTTGTAATCGAAAACAGTCCTTGCGATGCGTTACAAGGAGCTCCCAGGAGAAATGCTGAAGATGCTAGAACGAGTGGTTCATTGAAAACCAAGTAAATAGATCACATAAATGTGAAAAATGAATCAAAAATCGAATATTTTCTGGAATAACTGCCAAACAAATTATAGGTTCCTCTAAACCAACAATTTAATTTACACACTGCATTTTACAATTTACAATTTTGTTTATTCTTTTGGGCAAAACAAAACATTGGATCGCATGCATTTTTAGCCAATTATATCTTTTAATTGCTAATTTTAATGAGGATATTGTTGTTTCAACACTGTTGCATTTACAGGAATATTTTAACGTTGCAGGTTAGGCTAGGTAAAAAACGAAAGCTTTAATGTTGCCAGTTCTCTGCATTTAAACATAACCGTGAATTCCAAAGTCCCCGGAGATTATCTACTGAATTATTCATTTTATTTATTTCATCAACACGATCTGCCTTAGATAGCAGCCATTTTTATCTGTGACATACAACAATTTCAGATAGCTGCTCTTTGGGAGTTACGAGAGCTGTAATAATTACATGTAAAGAAAACTAATCAAATCAAAATTATTTGAAAATTAAGAGGGAACTATCACCCCATAAGGCCAGCAAATTTCCCATCAATGATTATACCTACTGTATAATTTGTATAGATGAATATCGAAAAGTCAAAATATTTTAACAAATACACAAACACCCGTACCTAGTCAATAATGGCAAAGCAATAATTAAATGTCAATTGTTTAACCTGTCGATCATTATTCAGAAAAATGCTACGTATTCTTGGTATATTGTACGGCTATAGGCTATACATATATATACGAGTCTATATATTTTAGGGGTTGAAGAACATAAGGTAAGAAAAACGAAAATAAATTGATGGGAATTTAATTTTCTTCTTGTGTCGTTTAATTTTTTTTTTGTTTTGTTTTCCTTCTTCCTCGAGTACTATAAGTGTATCCAACTTGTTTATGTGTTGCTTGCCATGTATTATACCTACCCACCTACGTACACGTATACACAAGAAATAATTTTTAGGGGAAAACAAATTTCCCTGCATGTTTTTCGTGTTTCTATTGTTTTTATAAAGACAAAAAACAAAATTTAAGGATAATTTTTTTTATATTTTTTACAAAAACAGGAGGAAAAAATTATAATTTATAGGTTATGTGTTACAATTGATGTAAATTGAATATGAAATTTAAATTGAATGATTTTATGTGTGCTGTGTCTATAGTAGTTATTGGGTTTGATTTATCGAGTCTAATGTATGTGCATGTGGCAGATTGAGATAGTTTGATGTGTTGATTCATAACCTTCGTTTATTATATCTGAAATTAAAGAAATTAATGTAGATTAACGAATGGATTGCTATATTTACAAAATGTTATAGCCTAAATCTGAGTAGGTCACTTCCTTATAAATCAGTGTCCTTCAATTCACAAACTATACTCTGCTTAAGACGCATATACAAAATTTCCAACCCATATCGATCGTTAACAATGTGTGAAGGCTAACAGTCTAACAATATCCAAAATAAAATAAAAAATAAAAACATCTTAACTTAATTATCATAAATAAAAAATTTATCAAATTACATCCCAAAAAAAAAAAAAAGATAAAATAAAATCTGTATATATTGTATTTTGGATGCTGGATGAAATTCAACAATGAAATTAAGACAATAAAAAAAGCGTTTTTCGTTGAGCAAAAATCCATTTAACAATGAGACCAAAACGCAATAATAATTTTGCTTTTTAGTCGCCAATATCCATTAATTTTATGTCGTCCCCGAAAAAAAAAAAAAATAATAAAAAAATTAAATTCTATAAGACTTATAGTGTTTTATATACACACACACACACACACACACACACAAACTATAGCCTACATATTTTGTATCCATACTCACATGGAGTAGAGTGGTAATTTTGTCCCATTAACAGATTGGATATAATCCAAATTATTATTTTTTTAATGTTTCAGTACGATGATGTAGAATTGGTGATAGTAACGATATCCTTTCAACCTTTTTTTTTTTTTGGTTGTTGTTTGGTTTTGTATACGTAAATATAAATACATAATTCGTGGTGTGTTCTGTGAAAGTTAAGTAAACTTAACAAACCGTAAATATGATTTGGCTCTTAAAATTTACAACCGGAAATATATAATTTCCAATTAATTTTCGGATGACCTCCCGCCCCTTATTTATATTTCCGGTATTAATACTATATAGCTGATGAAACGGTGTGACTTTTTTACGTGATTTTTGACGAAATATTTAGATTTGTCAAACATTATAGTCCTGTGTGTATGATATCGCAATATAATCAATTTGGAATTATGTACGAATTTTATGGGAGGACGGTAATTTAATATTCGTTTCGAAAATGGTTTATTGTTTGGTTAACGGATTGAGGTTGATTGAATTTTCTTTTTTGTTTGTGTGTGCATACTTTCTCCCAAAGAATTTACAATATATACTCAAATTGGAGAATCAAAATATCCACTTTGCGATTGATAAGTAAATACAATACTTGAAATGAATGTTGGCTATTGAGATGTGAATACAATTTGACATATTGAATTTCGACAAAAAAATAGATGTCGTTATGGGAGATAAATTCGTATTTAGGTATGTACAGGCAACAAGTGGAAGACTTTAACAAAAATTGAAGGATAATATAAGACACTTAAATTCCATTAAATGTGGTCAAACTCCAGAACTTCTCCAAAAATCTCGTCTGTGGAGAAAATGATTCAATTTGAGCAAGTTCCAGAATTACTTCCAAAAATTATGTTGAATTTCTACATTATGTTTGTTAAAAACTGTAAATTGTCCCACTTTATTCCTTTCAAGTTCGCAAGCGAATAAACGGAAAATTCTGATTCCTAACTTATCAGGCTGAAGCTTCCAGCGCCGTGATCCTACCAAATGTATTTTCATACCAAACGCCTATTATGGCACTATAAGAAAGCCAATTGGCCTAGACTGAGTTCTTTGAGGCATTTCTTTAGCAACAATGCAACGATTCTCGTTTCTACTATTATTCTTACAGCAATGGAAGAGTGCATCACTTGGTATAGAGGCTCATTCGCAAAAATTAATCAATTGTTCATCGCAAGTACCCCAAAACTTGCACGAATTTAGAACGACCAGAAATTTTGATGTGACAATGATGGCCGATGTACCTTTGGTATTTTTTATATATAAATTATAATTTATTAAAACGATTTATTTGTTTTTTAACTTATTTTTATTTTGTATATACCCCTACGTTTCGACGGTATATTCCGTCATCTTCAGGGGGAAATTAATTATAAACAAAATTTTCTCCATTACGTTTTTTCAAATTACCGTCAAAACGTGCCATATATCGTCGAAACGAACGTAGGGGTATACCGGGTGTTTCTTTTAAACTGAGACGATCAAATATCTCGAAAAATAGCCACTCTACGGAAAAAATGTCCATAATCAAAATTTAATCATACCGCGGGGGAAATACATTAGTGCAAAAAAATAGTCCCCCACCCCCCGCTTTGTAGGTGGGGCGCGGGGTAACTTTGAAACTAAGATAATAACCCCTATTTTTTATTGCAGATTCGGATTCTACGGCTAAAAATACGTAGGATTTGACTGAAACATTTTTTTCGATTCATGTTAGATGGCGCTGTAATTGACGATATTCAATTTTTATCTCGGATTAAATATCTCGGAAAATAAGCACTCTACGAAAAAAATGATAGAGATCAAAATTGAATTATTCCGCGGGGGAAATACATTAGTGTTAAAATTAGTACCCTCACCCCCTCCTTGTAGGTGGGGGTACTAATTTTAACACTAATGTATTTCCAGCGCCATCTATCATGAATCGATAAAAATGTTTCAGTCAAATCCTACGTATTTTTAGCCGTAGAATCCGAATCTGCAATAAAAAATAGGGGTTCCTATCTTAGTTTCAAAGTTACCCCCCGCCCCACCTACATGGAGGGGTGAGGGCTACTAATTTTAACACTAATGTATTTCCCCCGCAGAATAATTCAATTTTGATCTCTTCCATTTTTTGCGTAGAGTGCTTATTTTCCGAGATATTTAATCCGAGATAAAAATTGAATATCGTCAATTACAGCGCCATCTAACATGAATCGAAAAAAATGTTTCAGTCAAATCCTACGTATTTTTAGCCGTAGAATCCGAATCTGCAATAAAAAAAATGGCTTCCTATCTTAGTTTAAAAGTTACCTCCGCCCCACCTACAAAGCGGGGGGTGGGGGACTATTTTTTTGCACTAATGTATTTCCCTCGCGGTATCATTAAATTTTGATTATGGACATTTTTTCCGTAGAGTGGCTATTTTTCGAGATATTTGATCGTCTCAGTTTAAAAGAAACACCCGGTATACAAAATAAAAATAAGTTAAAAAACAGATAAATCGTTTTAATAAATTAAAATAAAAACTTAATAAAAGAAAACCCTATAAATTATAAATTATAAATTATAAATTATAAATTATAAATTATAAATTATAAATTATAAATTATAAATTATAAATTATAAATTATAAATTATAAATTATAAATTATAAATTATAAATTATAAATTATAAATTATAAATTATAAATTATAAATTATAAATTATAAATTATAAATTATAAATTATAAATTATAAATTATAAATTATAAATTATAAATTATAAATTATAAATTATAAATTATAAATTATAAATTATAAATTATAAATTATAAATTATAAATTATAAATTATAAATTATAAATTATAAATTATAAATTATAAATTATAAATTATAAATTATAAATTATAAATTATAAATTATAAATTATAAATTATAAATTATAAATTATAAATTATAAATTATAAATTATAAATTATAAATTATAAATTATAAATTATAAATTATAAATTATAAATTATAAATTATAAATTATAAATTATAAATTATAAATTATAAATTATAAATTATAAATTATAAATTATAAATTATAAATTATAAATTATAAATTATAAATTATAAATTATAAATTATAAATTATAAATTATAAATTATAAATTATAAATTATAAATTATAAATTATAAATTATAAATTATAAATTATAAATTATAAATTATAAATTATAAATTATAAATTATAAATTATAAATTATAAATTATAAATTATAAATTATAAATTATAAATTATAAATTATAAATTATAAATTATAAATTATAAATTATAAATTATAAATTATAAATTATAAATTATAAATTATAAATTATAAATTATAAATTATAAATTATAAATTATAAATTATAAATTATAAATTATAAATTATAAATTATAAATTATAAATTATAAATTATAAATTATAAATTATAAATTATAAATTATAAATTATAAATTATAAATTATAAATTATAAATTATAAATTATAAATTATAAATTATAAATTATAAATTATAAATTATAAATTATAAATTATAAATTATAAATTATAAATTATAAATTATAAATTATAAATTATAAATTATAAATTATAAATTATAAATTATAAATTATAAATTATAAATTATAAATTATAAATTATAAATTATAAATTATAAATTATAAATTATAAATTATAAATTATAAATTATAAATTATAAATTATAAATTATAAATTATAAATTATAAATTATAAATTATAAATTATAAATTATAAATTATAAATTATAAATTATAAATTATAAATTATAAATTATAAATTATAAATTATAAATTATAAATTATAAATTATAAATTATAAATTATAAATTATAAATTATAAATTATAAATTATAAATTATAAATTATAAATTATAAATTATAAATTATAAATTATAAATTATAAATTATAAATTATAAATTATAAATTATAAATTATAAATTATAAATTATAAATTATAAATTATAAATTATAAATTATAAATTATAAATTATAAATTATAAATTATAAATTATAAATTATAAATTATAAATTATAAATTATAAATTATAAATTATAAATTATAAATTATAAATTATAAATTATAAATTATAAATTATAAATTATAAATTATAAATTATAAATTATAAATTATAAATTATAAATTATAAATTATAAATTATAAATTATAAATTATAAATTATAAATTATAAATTATAAATTATAAATTATAAATTATAAATTATAAATTATAAATTATAAATTATAAATTATAAATTATAAATTATAAATTATAAATTATAAATTATAAATTATAAATTATAAATTATAAATTATAAATTATAAATTATAAATTATAAATTATAAATTATAAATTATAAATTATAAATTATAAATTATAAATTATAAATTATAAATTATAAATTATAAATTATAAATTATAAATTATAAATTATAAATTATAAATTATAAATTATAAATTATAAATTATAAATTATAAATTATAAATTATAAATTATAAATTATAAATTATAAATTATAAATTATAAATTATAAATTATAAATTATAAATTATAAATTATAAATTATAAATTATAAATTATAAATTATAAATTATAAATTATAAATTATAAATTATAAATTATAAATTATAAATTATAAATTATAAATTATAAATTATAAATTATAAATTATAAATTATAAATTATAAATTATAAATTATAAATTATAAATTATAAATTATAAATTATAAATTATAAATTATAAATTATAAATTATAAATTATAAATTATAAATTATAAATTATAAATTATAAATTATAAATTATAAATTATAAATTATAAATTATAAATTATAAATTATAAATTATAAATTATAAATTATAAATTATAAATTATAAATTATAAATTATAAATTATAAATTATAAATTATAAATTATAAATTATAAATTATAAATTATAAATTATAAATTATAAATTATAAATTATAAATTATAAATTATAAATTATAAATTATAAATTATAAATTATAAATTATAAATTATAAATTATAAATTATAAATTATAAATTATAAATTATAAATTATAAATTATAAATTATAAATTATAAATTATAAATTATAAATTATAAATTATAAATTATAAATTATAAATTATAAATTATAAATTATAAATTATAAATTATAAATTATAAATTATAAATTATAAATTATAAATTATAAATTATAAATTATAAATTATAAATTATAAATTATAAATTATAAATTATAAATTATAAATTATAAATTATAAATTATAAATTATAAATTATAAATTATAAATTATAAATTATAAATTATAAATTATAAATTATAAATTATAAATTATAAATTATAAATTATAAATTATAAATTATAAATTATAAATTATAAATTATAAATTATAAATTATAAATTATAAATTATAAATTATAAATTATAAATTATAAATTATAAATTATAAATTATAAATTATAAATTATAAATTATAAATTATAAATTATAAATTATAAATTATAAATTATAAATTATAAATTATAAATTATAAATTATAAATTATAAATTATAAATTATAAATTATAAATTATAAATTATAAATTATAAATTATAAATTATAAATTATAAATTATAAATTATAAATTATAAATTATAAATTATAAATTATAAATTATAAATTATAAATTATAAATTATAAATTATAAATTATAAATTATAAATTATAAATTATAAATTATAAATTATAAATTATAAATTATAAATTATAAATTATAAATTATAAATTATAAATTATAAATTATAAATTATAAATTATAAATTATAAATTATAAATTATAAATTATAAATTATAAATTATAAATTATAAATTATAAATTATAAATTATAAATTATAAATTATAAATTATAAATTATAAATTATAAATTATAAATTATAAATTATAAATTATAAATTATAAATTATAAATTATAAATTATAAATTATAAATTATAAATTATAAATTATAAATTATAAATTATAAATTATAAATTATAAATTATAAATTATAAATTATAAATTATAAATTATAAATTATAAATTATAAATTATAAATTATAAATTATAAATTATAAATTATAAATTATAAATTTTTTTTTTTTTTTTTTTTTTTTTTTTTTTTTTTTTTTTTTTTTTTTTTTTTTTTTTCTGGGGAAGGTGAAAATGCCATTTACGCACAGAGTGTCGGACTCGCATTTCTGCCCTACCGACTAAAAACACCTTCCCCCCTCTACCGGACTACCCTGGGACCGTTTATCACATTACTTCGGGGTAGACCGTTTTTTTTTCCTATGCTCCCCGAGCTGTCTCCTGTACTACGGAAATCTATCTAGATCTTCCTTTTTTGTTCTTAATATCTCCTCTATGAACCTTGAAACGAGCTCCCACCAGACCGAGCTTCGCAGCATAATCTCCACTGCTGTCTCCGGAGACCATGCCCCCACCTCCATTTCCAATCTTATTCTCCGCTCCTCCCATGCCAGGCACCAAAAGAATGTGTGCTCCACATCGTCGATACTACCTGGGCAGTACAGGCATTCTGCTGACGTCACCTTCCGCATTCTAAAGAGATATGATCGGAAGTATCCGTGGCCACTCAGGAACTGCGTCAGATAGTATCCAACCTCTCCGTGCGTCCTCTCGATCCAGGGGCTCACCTGCTCTATAAGCCTCGCTGTCCATCTTCCTCTAGCCTCTAGTTCCCAAGCCGATTGCCATAACTCAATAGTGCGGGACCTCTCCTGTAGACTCGCAGCTCTCTTATTTAATTCATCAGCCCGGCGATAAACTGCTTGCCTTTCCCTGGCTAGTAGTTCAATTGGGATCGTCCCAGCTATTACCAATACCGCAGGCTCAGATACCGTGCGGTATGCCGAGGCAACCCTTAAAGCACCGCGTCTTTGCACTTGTGCTGGGAATCGGCCCATATTTCAGCACCGTAGAGCAGAACGGACTGAACCGCGGACATTAAAAGACGTCGTTTACTTGCTTTTGGACCGCCAACATTTGCCATGAGACGGCTTAGAGCCGTGACCCCTTTCGCAGCCTTGTCTGCTGTTTTCTTGATCTGCTCAAAGAAAGTCATTTTCGAGTCGATCATGACACCTAGATATTTTGCTGCTGGCTTCGTCTCGACCACTTCATTGCCAATCCACATTGGTAACGCGGTTTGTATCCTTTTTTTTGTGAGGACCACTATCTCGGTCTTCTCAAGCGCTAGAGATAACCCATGCGTCGACATCCAGCTCATCACGGCTCTCATGACTTGATTTAGCTTAAATTGGGCCTGCTTTGTATCCCGGGCAGCGATTAGTGCCGCGACATCATCCGCGTACCCAACCAGTAGAGTTTCATCTGGCATCTCGGTTCGAAGCAGACTGTCATACGAGGCATTCCAGAGGTCAGGTCCTAATACTGATCCCTGGGCCACTCCTGCTGTAACTGCTATCTTTCGCTTCCCCTCTTCAGTCTCATACGTCAAGGTTCGGTCCTTTAAATAATCGTCCAGTATCCTTATGAGGTACTCCGGTATTTTAAAAGACTGCTCCAACGCGCCCAGCATATCCCCCCAACTCGCAGAATTAAATGCGTTCCTCACATCGAGCGTCACTAACAAAACAATCCGCTTTGAAAAGTGATTATGCTGCTCTGCTCTCTTAACCGCTTCTACAACCTCCTGGATCGCATCCAAAGTGGATCGGCCCGCTCGAAACCCATACTGCTTGGGTGAGAGGTCCCCTGCTGCCTTGATCGCGGCGTTAAGCCTCGACCTGATAAGCTTCTCGAAAACTTTACCAACAGTATCAAGCATACATAAAGGTCGATAGGACGATGGAAGCCCGGGATCGCCATTGCCCTTGCGAATAAGCACAAGCTTCGCACATTTCCAGCGAGAACTAAAGACGCCCGCTGTCAAGCATGTATTAAACAAATTCAGCAATATACTGCGATCCTGTCGATACACCATTTTTAATACCTCGTTTGGTATTCCATCGGGCCCAGGAGTTTTCCGATTTTTTGCGGATAAAACAGCTTCCTCCAGTTCCTCCTCGGAAAAAAGGGGAACGTCTACTTGTTCGCGAAATTGCCTTGCAGCTCGTTCTGGGTGATTTGGGAAGAGGGCTGATATAATCGTTCCCATTGTGCGCGAATCCATAACACTTGTTGGCCTCTGGGCACCGAGCTTATTCGTGACAATTTTGTAACCCAGGCCCCATGAATTATAAATTATAAATTATAAATTATAAATTATAAATTATAAATTATAAATTATAAATTATAAATTATAAATTATAAATTATAAATTATAAATTATAAATTATAAATTATAAATTATAAATTATAAATTATAAATTATAAATTATAAATTATAAATTATAAATTATAAATTATAAATTATAAATTATAAATTATAAATTATAAATTATAAATTATAAATTATAAATTATAAATTATAAATTATAAATTATAAATTATAAATTATAAATTATAAATTATAAATTATAAATTATAAATTATAAATTATAAATTATAAATTATAAATTATAAATTATAAATTATAAATTATAAATTATAAATTATAAATTATAAATTATAAATTATAAATTATAAATTATAAATTATAAATTATAAATTATAAATTATAAATTATAAATTATAAATTATAAATTATAAATTATAAATTATAAATTATAAATTATAAATTATAAATTATAAATTATAAATTATAAATTATAAATTATAAATTATAAATTATAAATTATAAATTATAAATTATAAATTATAAATTATAAATTATAAATTATAAATTATAAATTATAAATTATAAATTATAAATTATAAATTATAAATTATAAATTATAAATTATAAATTATAAATTATAAATTATAAATTATAAATTATAAATTATAAATTATAAATTATAAATTATAAATTATAAATTATAAATTATAAATTATAAATTATAAATTATAAATTATAAATTATAAATTATAAATTATAAATTATAAATTATAAATTATAAATTATAAATTATAAATTATAAATTATAAATTATAAATTATAAATTATAAATTATAAATTATAAATTATAAATTATAAATTATAAATTATAAATTATAAATTATAAATTATAAATTATAAATTATAAATTATAAATTATAAATTATAAATTATAAATTATAAATTATAAATTATAAATTATAAATTATAAATTATAAATTATAAATTATAAATTATAAATTATAAATTATAAATTATAAATTATAAATTATAAATTATAAATTATAAATTATAAATTATAAATTATAAATTATAAATTATAAATTATAAATTATAAATTATAAATTATAAATTATAAATTATAAATTATAAATTATAAATTATAAATTATAAATTATAAATTATAAATTATAAATTATAAATTATAAATTATAAATTATAAATTATAAATTATAAATTATAAATTATAAATTATAAATTATAAATTATAAATTATAAATTATAAATTATAAATTATAAATTATAAATTATAAATTATAAATTATAAATTATAAATTATAAATTATAAATTATAAATTATAAATTATAAATTATAAATTATAAATTATAAATTATAAATTATAAATTATAAATTATAAATTATAAATTATAAATTATAAATTATAAATTATAAATTATAAATTATAAATTATAAATTATAAATTATAAATTATAAATTATAAATTATAAATTATAAATTATAAATTATAAATTATAAATTATAAATTATAAATTATAAATTATAAATTATAAATTATAAATTATAAATTATAAATTATAAATTATAAATTATAAATTATAAATTATAAATTATAAATTATAAATTATAAATTATAAATTATAAATTATAAATTATAAATTATAAATTATAAATTATAAATTATAAATTATAAATTATAAATTATAAATTATAAATTATAAATTATAAATTATAAATTATAAATTATAAATTATAAATTATAAATTATAAATTATAAATTATAAATTATAAATTATAAATTATAAATTATAAATTATAAATTATAAATTATAAATTATAAATTATAAATTATAAATTATAAATTATAAATTATAAATTATAAATTATAAATTATAAATTATAAATTATAAATTATAAATTATAAATTATAAATTATAAATTATAAATTATAAATTATAAATTATAAATTATAAATTATAAATTATAAATTATAAATTATAAATTATAAATTATAAATTATAAATTATAAATTATAAATTATAAATTATAAATTATAAATTATAAATTATAAATTATAAATTATAAATTATAAATTATAAATTATAAATTATAAATTATAAATTATAAATTATAAATTATAAATTATAAATTATAAATTATAAATTATAAATTATAAATTATAAATTATAAATTATAAATTATAAATTATAAATTATAAATTATAAATTATAAATTATAAATTATAAATTATAAATTATAAATTATAAATTATAAATTATAAATTATAAATTATAAATTATAAATTATAAATTATAAATTATAAATTATAAATTATAAATTATAAATTATAAATTATAAATTATAAATTATAAATTATAAATTATAAATTATAAATTATAAATTATAAATTATAAATTATAAATTATAAATTATAAATTATAAATTATAAATTATAAATTATAAATTATAAATTATAAATTATAAATTATAAATTATAAATTATAAATTATAAATTATAAATTATAAATTATAAATTATAAATTATAAATTATAAATTATAAATTATAAATTATAAATTATAAATTATAAATTATAAATTATAAATTATAAATTATAAATTATAAATTATAAATTATAAATTATAAATTATAAATTATAAATTATAAATTATAAATTATAAATTATAAATTATAAATTATAAATTATAAATTATAAATTATAAATTATAAATTATAAATTATAAATTATAAATTATAAATTATAAATTATAAATTATAAATTATAAATTATAAATTATAAATTATAAATTATAAATTATAAATTATAAATTATAAATTATAAATTATAAATTATAAATTATAAATTATAAATTATAAATTATAAATTATAAATTATAAATTATAAATTATAAATTATAAATTATAAATTATAAATTATAAATTATAAATTATAAATTATAAATTATAAATTATAAATTATAAATTATAAATTATAAATTATAAATTATAAATTATAAATTATAAATTATAAATTATAAATTATAAATTATAAATTATAAATTATAAATTATAAATTATAAATTATAAATTATAAATTATAAATTATAAATTATAAATTATAAATTATAAATTATAAATTATAAATTATAAATTATAAATTATAAATTATAAATTATAAATTATAAATTATAAATTATAAATTATAAATTATAAATTATAAATTATAAATTATAAATTATAAATTATAAATTATAAATTATAAATTATAAATTATAAATTATAAATTTTTTTTTTTTTTTTTTTTTTTTTTTTTTTTTTTTTTTTTTTTTTTTTTTTTTTTTTTTTTTTTCTGGGGAAGGTGAAAATGCCATTTACGCACAGAGTGTCGGACTCGCATTTCTGCCCTACCGACTAAAAACACCTTCCCCCCTCTACCGGACTACCCTGGGACCGTTTATCACATTACTTCGGGGTAGACCGTTTTTTTTTTCCTATGCTCCCCGAGCTGTCTCCTGTACTACGGAAATCTATCTAGATCTTCCTTTTTTGTTCTTAATATCTCCTCTATGAACCTTGAAACGAGCTCCCACCAAACCGAGCTTCGCAGCATAATCTCCACTGCTGTCTCCGGAGACCATGCCCCCACCTCCATTTCCAATCTTATTCTCCGCTCCTCCCATGCCAGGCACCAAAAGAATGTGTGCTCCACATCGTCGATACTACCTGGGCAGTACAGGCATTCTGCTGACGTCACCTTCCGCATTCTAAAGAGATATGATCGGAAGTATCCGTGGCCACTCAGGAACTGCGTCAGATAGTATCCAACCTCTCCGTGCGTCCTCTCGATCCAGGGGCTCACCTGCTCTATAAGCCTCGCTGTCCATCTTCCTCTAGCCTCTAGTTCCCAAGCCGATTGCCATAACTCAATAGTGCGGGACCTCTCCTGTAGACTCGCAGCTCTCTTATTTAATTCATCAGCCCGGCGATAAACTGCTTGCCTTTCCCTGGCTAGTAGTTCAATTGGGATCGTCCCAGCTATTACCAATACCGCAGGCTCAGATACCGTGCGGTATGCCGAGGCAACCCTTAAAGCACCACGTCTTTGCACTTGTGCTAGGCGTTTTCTATACATTTCCTTGCTAAGGGAATCGGCCCATATTTCAGCACCGTAGAGCAGAACGGACTGAACCGCGGACATTAAAAGACGTCGTTTACTTGCTTTTGGACCGCCAACATTTGCCATGAGACGGCTTAGAGCCGTGACCCCTTTCGCAGCCTTGTCTGCTGTTTTCTTGATCTGCTCAAAGAAAGTCATTTTCGAGTCGATCATGACACCTAGATATTTTGCTGCTGGCTTCGTCTCGACCACTTCATTGCCAATCCACATTGGTAACGCGGTTTGTATCCTTTTTTTTGTGAGGACCACTATCTCGGTCTTCTCAAGCGCTAGAGATAACCCATGCGTCGACATCCAGCTCATCACGGCTCTCATGACTTGATTTAGCTTAAATTGGGCCTGCTTTGTATCCCGGGCAGCGATTAGTGCCGCGACATCATCCGCGTACCCAACCAGTAGAGTTTCATCTGGCATCTCGGTTCGAAGCAGACTGTCATACGAGGCATTCCAGAGGTCAGGTCCTAATACTGATCCCTGGGCCACTCCTGCTGTAACTGCTATCTTTCGCTTCCCCTCTTCAGTCTCATACGTCAAGGTTCGGTCCTTTAAATAATCGTCCAGTATCCTTATGAGGTACTCCGGTATTTTAAAAGACTGCTCCAACGCGCCCAGCATATCCCCCCAACTCGCAGAATTAAATGCGTTCCTCACATCGAGCGTCACTAACAAAACAATCCGCTTTGAAAAGTGATTATGCTGCTCTGCTCTCTTAACCGCTTCTACAACCTCCTGGATCGCATCCAAAGTGGATCGGCCCGCTCGAAACCCATACTGCTTGGGTGAGAGGTCCCCTGCTGCCTTGATCGCGGCGTTAAGCCTCGACCTGATAAGCTTCTCGAAAACTTTACCAACAGTATCAAGCATACATAAAGGTCGATAGGACGATGGAAGCCCGGGATCGCCATTGCCCTTGCGAATAAGCACAAGCTTCGCACATTTCCAGCGAGAACTAAAGACGCCCGCTGTCAAGCATGTATTAAACAAATTCAGCAATATACTGCGATCCTGTCGATACACCATTTTTAATACCTCGTTTGGTATTCCATCGGGCCCAGGAGTTTTCCGATTTTTTGCGGATAAAACAGCTTCCTCCAGTTCCTCCTCGGAAAAAAGGGGAACGTCTACTTGTTCGCGAAATTGCCTTGCAGCTCGTTCTGGGTGATTTGGGAAGAGGGCTGATATAATCGTTCCCATTGTGCGCGAATCCATAACACTTGTTGGCCTCTGGGCACCGAGCTTTTTCGTGACAATTTTGTAACCCAGGCCCCATGGGTCACGGTCTATGTCCTCTGTTAGAACTCTCCAGCAGCACGCTTTGCTGTGGTTGATTGCTCGTCGAAGTTCCTTCTTTGCCCCTTTATACTCGGAAGACATGCTATTTGCTTCTGCTCGGTTCTTTGCACGTTGCGCTTTGCGCCGCAGCATGAGACATTTTTTCCGTATCTCTGATATCTCAGTCGTCCACCAATAAACAGGCGGCTTACCGTGTCGCGGTTTTTTCCTTGGCATGGATACCTCGCACGCCGAGGTGATAAGGCACATGGTATGAGCGATCAGAGCCTCAGCTGCAGATCTTTCACATTCACCTATTGTCTCCATCAACGGCACGCCCTTGGCAAGCTCCCTTTCAAACGCCTCAACATTGAGCTGCCGCAAGTTCCACCTAAGAGGTTTTTCCTTTACTCGCAACTGCCGTTCATCGCCTATCTGGAAGTTGATGTATTGGTGATCGCTCCCATTGAAGTCTTCCAGTACTCTCCACTTATGGACGAGTGGCACAAGTCCCTCAGACGCAAGAGTGATGTCAGGGATTGTTTCCATACAGCCAGGGCGGCGAAATGTTGTGACCGTCCCAACGTTCATAACTAGCAGTCCTACTCTGGCGGCCATCTCTAATATAAGCCTGCCTCTCGTATCTGGGCGTGGCATCCCCCACTCAAGGGCTCTGGCATTAAAGTCTCCAGCTACCACCATATGTCCTGTTGTCTGTAGGATCTCATCTTCCAAGGCATCTAGCTTTGAGCGGAAATCCGCAATCGCTTCATTTGGGGTAAAGTAACAACTAAAGTAAGTTGTACCCTTACTCTTGATCCATACAAAACCTCTGCCCGCGCCATGCCTTTCGATATACACTCCTCCATTTAGTACCCAAATAGCAGCCGTCCCCAGAAGGTCCGAGATCCAATAAGGCGACTGCTTATTTTGGTACTGCTCACTTAATAAAAGCAGGTCAGCTCCGTTCTCAATTGCCAGCTGCTGCAAGAGATAGTCAGCGGTCTTGCTGCGATTCATGTTCCCTTGAATTATACGCATCATATTCGGTTCTTGGCCTCCTGGAGAGCCTCCCGATACACCTTGCATTTTCCGGTTTACACCTTGCATTTTCCGGTTCCTGGAGCGTGTGCTACTTCTTCTTGGCTGACACCTTTTTCCTCACAAAGCATACAACGGCCTACGGCTGTGCAGGTTTTCGCCTTGTGGTCGGCGCCAAGGCACCTGTAGCAAAGTTTGCTTCTGTCCGGCCCATCGCAATTTCTGGCCACATGCCCATACCCAAGGCACTTAAAGCACCGCGTTGCCACGGCTCGTTCCCGAACTCTGCAAACGGTCCACCCTATTTTAATTTTCCTTTTGTTTATTAATTTCAAGGCTGCTTTTCCACTCATTACCACCACTGCCACCTTTTGCTCTCTGGCGCACGGGAAGAGCATAACATTTACTTCCTCTGCCTCCGGTACATCCCGCTTAATTGCCTCCGTTACCTCTTCCTTCCCTGTGTAGGAATCAAGATCGCGGATTTCTACTGTCATCTTGGTCCCAAGGTTAACTACTCGGCCTTTCTCACCCAAGGTACTGCTCAGCAAGTCCCGGAAGCCTTCCATACTTTTAGTTTTTTGGCCGAGTTCTATGAGCACCTCGCCCGCTCTTGTCTGGCGGATTGCTGTCACCTCCGCTTCCGCTTCATCCGGCTTTACTTTACTCCGTAACTCCTTTAGGACATCTGCGTATGTTTGGCCCTCCGCCGGTTTAACTAGCAGGGCGTCAGGACGGACCTTTGTGCGTCGTTTCTTGGGCCTCTCTTGCGCACCAGAAATAGCAACGGGCTTAGGGTTTGTGCTTTCCGAGCACCGTCTTTCAGCCTCCATTTGATGCTTTTTCCAGAGACTTTTTTCCCTTCTGGACTCTGCTCTTTCCCACCCGTCCGTGAGCGCTACTTCCCTCAACCTCTTTTCTTCATTCTTTTCAGCTGGGCTAGAGGCAGTTCTTTTTACGCTTCCTGACGGGGTAATCGTGCCCCGCTCCGTAGTTTGTTCCAACTGTGAGATCTCGGACGACCTGACCATTTGGGTAACCGGCGCGCGCAAGTATGTGATACCATAAGCGACAGCGTCGATCGCATCTTCTAGTTCCACAAGCCCCAGTTTAACATCATTAGATATGTTTTTCTGTCTGTCCGTTGCTTTCTTCATTTTTTTAATAATGGCTTTGCATTTCAAAATCAGCTGCTTTTCCTTAGCCGGCCCACTATCCACTGCTTCTTCAGTATTTCTACGCATCGCATGCTCTTTTGTCTGAGCTGAAACCTCTTGTGGTATCGTCGACGTCCTAAGCGGACTACTGGCAGCATTAGCCATATTCAGGCCTAGCACCGCTGATCTGCCTTTGACACTGCGCTGTGGCGTATCGTTCTCACTCACCATGTCCACTGAGGTTTCTCCTATTTTAGTAGATGGAGGGGTCCTCTGTATTCTTGCGTCTTTTTTAAAAATGTTTTCAACGTTTTCCTCAGCACTTGTAAGGTCTACCATTTCTACCGTTCCTCCATGCATATCCACGGAGCCACTTGGCTGCTGCGGCGCTATTAGAGAAGCGCCATCCTCCTTTTCATTAATTAATTTATTGATTGTTTTCATTTCTGTTCCCACGAGTAGCACGAGAAAAAAAAGGTCACCTATGACAGAGCTCTGCGTTATCATAGGAAGGCTATGATTTAAACCGGAAGTCGCCTAAAACCGGAGTTCACATACTTGCGACTAAGCATCCCCTTAGCCATGCAGCTATCGGCGTATGTAGTGCCACCTTAGCTTGGGTGTGCTAGCTTTTGGTCCACCCCGGGTATTTGATTTCCCCGGTACCTGCCATATCTGGCGGGCTGTCCCCTATCCGCCACCTGGGGAGGCGCCCGATGGGGGAGCTAGCCAACCCCACACGGGGTAAATTATAAATTATAAATTATAAATTATAAATTATAAATTATAAATTATAAATTATAAATTATAAATTATAAATTATAAATTATAAATTATAAATTATAAATTATAAATTATAAATTATAAATTATAAATTATAAATTATAAATTATAAATTATAAATTATAAATTATAAATTATAAATTATAAATTATAAATTATAAATTATAAATTATAAATTATAAATTATAAATTATAAATTATAAATTATAAATTATAAATTATAAATTATAAATTATAAATTATAAATTATAAATTATAAATTATAAATTATAAATTATAAATTATAAATTATAAATTATAAATTATAAATTATAAATTATAAATTATAAATTATAAATTATAAATTATAAATTATAAATTATAAATTATAAATTATAAATTATAAATTATAAATTATAAATTATAAATTATAAATTATAAATTATAAATTATAAATTATAAATTATAAATTATAAATTATAAATTATAAATTATAAATTATAAATTATAAATTATAAATTATAAATTATAAATTATAAATTATAAATTATAAATTATAAATTATAAATTATAAATTATAAATTATAAATTATAAATTATAAATTATAAATTATAAATTATAAATTATAAATTATAAATTATAAATTATAAATTATAAATTATAAATTATAAATTATAAATTATAAATTATAAATTATAAATTATAAATTATAAATTATAAATTATAAATTATAAATTATAAATTATAAATTATAAATTATAAATTATAAATTATAAATTATAAATTATAAATTATAAATTATAAATTATAAATTATAAATTATAAATTATAAATTATAAATTATAAATTATAAATTATAAATTATAAATTATAAATTATAAATTATAAATTATAAATTATAAATTATAAATTATAAATTATAAATTATAAATTATAAATTATAAATTATAAATTATAAATTATAAATTATAAATTATAAATTATAAATTATAAATTATAAATTATAAATTATAAATTATAAATTATAAATTATAAATTATAAATTATAAATTATAAATTATAAATTATAAATTATAAATTATAAATTATAAATTATAAATTATAAATTATAAATTATAAATTATAAATTATAAATTATAAATTATAAATTATAAATTATAAATTATAAATTATAAATTATAAATTATAAATTATAAATTATAAATTATAAATTATAAATTATAAATTATAAATTATAAATTATAAATTATAAATTATAAATTATAAATTATAAATTATAAATTATAAATTATAAATTATAAATTATAAATTATAAATTATAAATTATAAATTATAAATTATAAATTATAAATTATAAATTATAAATTATAAATTATAAATTATAAATTATAAATTATAAATTATAAATTATAAATTATAAATTATAAATTATAAATTATAAATTATAAATTATAAATTATAAATTATAAATTATAAATTATAAATTATAAATTATAAATTATAAATTATAAATTATAAATTATAAATTATAAATTATAAATTATAAATTATAAATTATAAATTATAAATTATAAATTATAAATTATAAATTATAAATTATAAATTATAAATTATAAATTATAAATTATAAATTATAAATTATAAATTATAAATTATAAATTATAAATTATAAATTATAAATTATAAATTATAAATTATAAATTATAAATTATAAATTATAAATTATAAATTATAAATTATAAATTATAAATTATAAATTATAAATTATAAATTATAAATTATAAATTATAAATTATAAATTATAAATTATAAATTATAAATTATAAATTATAAATTATAAATTATAAATTATAAATTATAAATTATAAATTATAAATTATAAATTATAAATTATAAATTATAAATTATAAATTATAAATTATAAATTATAAATTATAAATTATAAATTATAAATTATAAATTATAAATTATAAATTATAAATTATAAATTATAAATTATAAATTATAAATTATAAATTATAAATTATAAATTATAAATTATAAATTATAAATTATAAATTATAAATTATAAATTATAAATTATAAATTATAAATTATAAATTATAAATTATAAATTATAAATTATAAATTATAAATTATAAATTATAAATTATAAATTATAAATTATAAATTATAAATTATAAATTATAAATTATAAATTATAAATTATAAATTATAAATTATAAATTATAAATTATAAATTATAAATTATAAATTATAAATTATAAATTATAAATTATAAATTATAAATTATAAATTATAAATTATAAATTATAAATTATAAATTATAAATTATAAATTATAAATTATAAATTATAAATTATAAATTATAAATTATAAATTATAAATTATAAATTATAAATTATAAATTATAAATTATAAATTATAAATTATAAATTATAAATTATAAATTATAAATTATAAATTATAAATTATAAATTATAAATTATAAATTATAAATTATAAATTATAAATTATAAATTATAAATTATAAATTATAAATTATAAATTATAAATTATAAATTATAAATTATAAATTATAAATTATAAATTATAAATTATAAATTATAAATTATAAATTATAAATTATAAATTATAAATTATAAATTATAAATTATAAATTATAAATTATAAATTATAAATTATAAATTATAAATTATAAATTATAAATTATAAATTATAAATTATAAATTATAAATTATAAATTATAAATTATAAATTATAAATTATAAATTATAAATTATAAATTATAAATTATAAATTATAAATTATAAATTATAAATTATAAATTATAAATTATAAATTATAAATTATAAATTATAAATTATAAATTATAAATTATAAATTATAAATTATAAATTATAAATTATAAATTATAAATTATAAATTATAAATTATAAATTATAAATTATAAATTATAAATTATAAATTATAAATTATAAATTATAAATTATAAATTATAAATTATAAATTATAAATTATAAATTATAAATTATAAATTATAAATTATAAATTATAAATTATAAATTATAAATTATAAATTATAAATTATAAATTATAAATTATAAATTATAAATTATAAATTATAAATTATAAATTATAAATTATAAATTATAAATTATAAATTATAAATTATAAATTATAAATTATAAATTATAAATTATAAATTATAAATTATAAATTATAAATTATAAATTATAAATTATAAATTATAAATTATAAATTATAAATTATAAATTATAAATTATAAATTATAAATTATAAATTATAAATTATAAATTATAAATTATAAATTATAAATTATAAATTATAAATTATAAATTATAAATTATAAATTATAAATTATAAATTATAAATTATAAATTATAAATTATAAATTATAAATTATAAATTATAAATTATAAATTATAAATTATAAATTATAAATTATAAATTATAAATTATAAATTATAAATTATAAATTATAAATTATAAATTATAAATTATAAATTATAAATTATAAATTATAAATTATAAATTATAAATTATAAATTATAAATTATAAATTATAAATTATAAATTATAAATTATAAATTATAAATTATAAATTATAAATTATAAATTATAAATTATAAATTATAAATTATAAATTATAAATTATAAATTATAAATTATAAATTATAAATTATAAATTATAAATTATAAATTATAAATTATAAATTATAAATTATAAATTATAAATTATAAATTATAAATTATAAATTATAAATTATAAATTATAAATTATAAATTATAAATTATAAATTATAAATTATAAATTATAAATTATAAATTATAAATTATAAATTATAAATTATAAATTATAAATTATAAATTATAAATTATAAATTATAAATTATAAATTATAAATTATAAATTATAAATTATAAATTATAAATTATAAATTATAAATTATAAATTATAAATTATAAATTATAAATTATAAATTATAAATTATAAATTATAAATTATAAATTATAAATTATAAATTATAAATTATAAATTATAAATTATAAATTATAAATTATAAATTATAAATTATAAATTATAAATTATAAATTATAAATTATAAATTATAAATTATAAATTATAAATTATAAATTATAAATTATAAATTATAAATTATAAATTATAAATTATAAATTATAAATTATAAATTATAAATTATAAATTATAAATTATAAATTATAAATTATAAATTATAAATTATAAATTATAAATTATAAATTATAAATTATAAATTATAAATTATAAATTATAAATTATAAATTATAAATTATAAATTATAAATTATAAATTATAAATTATAAATTATAAATTATAAATTATAAATTATAAATTATAAATTATAAATTATAAATTATAAATTATAAATTATAAATTATAAATTATAAATTATAAATTATAAATTATAAATTATAAATTATAAATTATAAATTATAAATTATAAATTATAAATTATAAATTATAAATTATAAATTATAAATTATAAATTATAAATTATAAATTATAAATTATAAATTATAAATTATAAATTATAAATTATAAATTATAAATTATAAATTATAAATTATAAATTATAAATTATAAATTATAAATTATAAATTATAAATTATAAATTATAAATTATAAATTATAAATTATAAATTATAAATTATAAATTATAAATTATAAATTATAAATTATAAATTATAAATTATAAATTATAAATTATAAATTATAAATTATAAATTATAAATTATAAATTATAAATTATAAATTATAAATTATAAATTATAAATTATAAATTATAAATTATAAATTATAAATTATAAATTATAAATTATAAATTATAAATTATAAATTATAAATTATAAATTATAAATTATAAATTATAAATTATAAATTATAAATTATAAATTATAAATTATAAATTATAAATTATAAATTATAAATTATAAATTATAAATTATAAATTATAAATTATAAATTATAAATTATAAATTATAAATTATAAATTATAAATTATAAATTATAAATTATAAATTATAAATTATAAATTATAAATTATAAATTATAAATTATAAATTATAAATTATAAATTATAAATTATAAATTATAAATTATAAATTATAAATTATAAATTATAAATTATAAATTATAAATTATAAATTATAAATTATAAATTATAAATTATAAATTATAAATTATAAATTATAAATTATAAATTATAAATTATAAATTATAAATTATAAATTATAAATTATAAATTATAAATTATAAATTATAAATTATAAATTATAAATTATAAATTATAAATTATAAATTATAAATTATAAATTATAAATTATAAATTATAAATTATAAATTATAAATTATAAATTATAAATTATAAATTATAAATTATAAATTATAAATTATAAATTATAAATTATAAATTATAAATTATAAATTATAAATTATAAATTATAAATTATAAATTATAAATTATAAATTATAAATTATAAATTATAAATTATAAATTATAAATTATAAATTATAAATTATAAATTATAAATTATAAAATATAAATTATAAAATATAAATTATAAATTATAAATTATAAAATATAAATTATAAAATATAAATTATAAATTATAAAATATAAATTATAAATTATAAATTATAAAATATAAATTATAAAATATAAATTATAAAATATAAAATATAAATTATAAATTATAAATTATAAATTATAAATTATAAAATATAAATTATAAAATATAAATTATAAAATATAAAATATAAATTATAAATTATAAAATATAAAATATAAAATATAAATTATAAATTATAAATTATAAAATATAAATTATAAATTATAAAATATAAAATATAAATTATAAATTATAAATTATAAAATATAAAATATAAAATATAAAATATAAAATATAAAATATAAAATATAAAATATAAAATATAAAAAAATGTAAAATGTAAAATGTAAAATGTAAAATGTAAAATGTAAAATGTAGAATGTAAAATGTAAAATGTAAAATGTAAAATGTAAATTATAAAATATAAAATATAAAATATAAAATATAAAATATAAAATATAAAATATAAAAAAATGTAAAATGTAAAATGTAAAATGTAAAATGTAAAATGTAAAATGTAAAATGTAAAATGTAAAATGTAAAATGTAAAATGTAAAATGTAAAATGTAAAATGTAAAATGTAAAATGTAAAATGTAAAATGTAAAATGTAAAATGTAAAATGTAAAATGTAAAATGTAAAATGTAAAATGTAAAATGTAAAATGTAAAATGTAAAATGTAAAATGTAAAATGTAAAATGTAAAATGTAAAATGTAAAATGTAAAATGTAAAATGTAAAATGTAAAATGTAAAATGTAAAATGTAAAATGTAAAATGTAAAATGTAAAATGTAAAATGTAAAATGTAAAATGTAAAATGTAAAATGTAAAATGTAAAATGTAAAATGTAAAATGTAAAATGTAAAATGTAAAATGTAAAATGTAAAATGTAAAATGTAAAATGTAAAATGTAAAATGTAAAATGTAAAATGTAAAATGTAAAATGTAAAATGTAAAATGTAAAATGTAAAATGTAAAATGTAAAATGTAAAATGTAAAATGTAAAATGTAAAATGTAAAATGTAAAATGTAAAATGTAAAATGTAAAATGTAAAATGTAAAATGTAAAATGTAAAATGTAAAATGTAAAATGTAAAATGTAAAATGTAAAATGTAAAATGTAAAATGTAAAATGTAAAATGTAAAATGTAAAATGTAAAATGTAAAATGTAAAATGTAAAATGTAAAATGTAAAATGTAAAATGTAAAATGTAAAATGTAAAATGTAAAATGTAAAATGTAAAATGTAAAATGTAAAATGTAAAATGTAAAATGTAAAATGTAAAATGTAAAATGTAAAATGTAAAATGTAAAATGTAAAATGTAAAATGTAAAATGTAAAATGTAAAATGTAAAATGTAAAATGTAAAATGTAAAATGTAAAATGTAAAATGTAAAATGTAAAATATAAAATATAAAATATAAAATATAAAATATAAAATATAAAATATAAAATATAAAATATAAAATATAAAATATAAAATATAAAATATAAAATATAAAATATAAAATATAAAATATAAAATATAAAATATAAAATATAAAATATAAAATATAAAATATAAAATATAAAATATAAAATATAAAATATAAAATATAAAATATAAAATATAAAATATAAAATATAAAATATAAAATATAAAATATAAAATATAAAATATAAAATATAAAATATAAAATATAAAATATAAAATATAAAATATAAAATGTAAAATATAAAATGTAAAATGTAAAATGTAAAATATAAAATATAAAATATAAAATGTAAAATGTAAAATGTAAAATATAAAATATAAAATATAAAATATAAAATGTAAAATATAAAATATAAAATATAAAATATAAAATATAAAATATAAAATGTAAAATATAAAATATAAAATATAAAATGTAAAATATAAAATATAAAATATAAAATATAAAATGTAAAATATAAAATATAAAATATAAAATATAAAATATAAAATATAAAATATAAAATATAAAATATAAAATATAAAATATAAAATATAAAATATGAAATATAAAATATAAAATATAAGATAAAAATATAAATTATAAAATATAATATTTAAGATATAAAATATAAAATATTAATATTTTGTAGAAAAACGTTAAGCTGTCGGCTGTTTGATTGAGAATTTAACTGCATGTTTGTTTAAAATTTGTGTCGGTTTTTAAGTCTACCTTAGTCAGCTTCACAAATAACAAGTATTAAGTTTGCTTGCTATATAATTTATCATTTTTCCAATCGCCTTTTTTTGGTACTGGCTTCTTTTCTTTGGAGGTTTAGCACAGATCTTTAAATGTTTTAATTTTTTATTTTGTGTAGGGTAAATATCTGTTAACCAAGAATCTTTACAAAGGAAGGTTGATTTTGTTGTCCAAACAGAATTTCTTTAAATTAGTAACTCTCAATTAAAACATCGTTTTTTTCAAATATGATTTGCCATCGTATTATTTTTATGCAGCTACGCTGGAAAAATGAATAACTCGATTTGTACCCTGTCATATATCCCGTCTCCTTATTATGTACTCATATCTCGTTCTTGTAGATATACGATATACAGCAAGCAGCTACCTATGCTTGTATTTAATATTCTCCTTTCAAAGATACGTGCAATAAAAGTCTAACATATTTCTAATGTTACCCCGTTATTACCCGCTTTATATGTTTATATGAATATATTACAAACATTTAATTTAATATTAACGTTAAAAAAGATATTCTCAGAAGGTTCTGATATCATACAGTATACAGTACACGTTAGACGTTACATTGTAATATTATTTTATTCGCGTCTTCAATTAATTTCGTCGTTCTGTGTGTGTGTGTGAGTTTGTATGTATGTGTATGTTTCTATATAACTAATGAAAAATCTATCTAATTTCTTAACGCGTTTACAGAATTTTTATTTTCTTCATCCTCTAATTTGGTTTACATCTCAACTTCTCTGTTCACCTTAGTATCTTAGCATCTAGCTCGCGTTATATTGTATAGGAAAGATTGGTGTAAATAAAATATAAAAAAAATGTTAACAGAACAAGAACAGAATTTCTTCATTTTTTTTTTTAACAAGATGTTGATGAAAAACGAAAATGAAGAGGAAGACGAAATGAAACAGGAAAAATTATTAGATTTTCATTTCATATAATTCAAGATTCATGTGAGCTTTTCATATTTCTTCTTCTCACTATGCTGCTGGTTTTTTGTGTTTTTATTTTTTGTTGTACCACTTTGCTGTCTATATATATATATATTTTTTTAAGCTATCTTAATGTGAAAAAATTGTTAGAAAATTAAGAAAATTGGAAAGCAAAAATGAAATGTTATAATAAAAAGGTGGAAAACGAATGAAAATTATCAGAGAGTATAAAGTAAAGGAAAGAAAATGAAGTTGGGAAAAATATTTATTTCCCATGAGAATTGTGCTTTGTATTTATTGTGTATATTATGTTATAGTGCTGGCTGGTATATACATAGGTACTCCTGCTACTGATGTTGCTTTGTTGTTAGAATTTGATTGCAATAATTTTCTTTCTTTAATTTTGTTGTTGTATTTAAAGTTTATCCGATTTTTTCCATTCTTCTTTTTCTTCTTTTTGTTTAGCTACGTCTTCATCTTCATGTTGGGAAAATTTTGGTTTCTATTTTTTTACTTTGTGGTTTTTTAAATTACAATTTCACTTTATACGATAGTTTGTAGTATTTTTGTTGCTGTTGTTGTACTATTATTTTATACCAAGTTTATATTTATATGTACATTTGTTTGATGTGGATTTTGAAATTTGAGTTTTCTTCTGTATAGCCATACTGTTGCTGGCCCCTGCCCCCATATAAACTCTCTTGTGTAGATAGATTAAATATTTTGTTCAGTTTTATAAGGAAAAGTTTCCTCAGGTTTTTTGTTTTGTTTTGTTTTGTTAGGTTATGTTGTCTGTAGTTAAATTGAGAGGAAAATATGTGTTACCGTTTTTAATTGGTTTTGAATATGATATATTCGGGGTCATAAAAGTGTGTGTTTATGTTTGTTGGGGTAAATATTATACTTTATAGACTTGTTAAATTACCAGTATTTATAAGAGGTGAAGTTATGAATAAATTCTTGTGTTGTTAATTAATTTTCCATTAGTTTTTATAATTATATTTTAACAATCAAACTATTATTCCAAAATAATTTTCCGCTGTGTAAAATAATTCTCATCTAAGTGACAAATTCTTCTACAAAATTATTTACGAACTGGGCTCCTGAGTTCGTCGAGATTTTGCAATTAAAAACACTGTGTACTTTTATGCCACTTGACATAACTTTATTTCACTGTAGTGTTATACACTTTGATCACTCACTATTTAAATCTGTTCACTTGCCACTGGTGGTAACGATTTTAAGTAAATCTAAAACTAATCTCTGCTTGCCATCCGTCGTATATACCAGTTTGATTCTGGTCTCAAAATTTCCTTTATTGTATGTCATAAATCGTCTTCATTCTTGATTATTCTGTTTATGACTCATAATCATCTGAGCATATCGTTTATGGAGTGAAATCATTGCCGGCGGGCGGTGTGTATGTATTTGTGTTGTTATTCATTTCATTCTTCAATCACTAAACCATGCCTTCAATTGTACGCTGTAATTCGTACGTTCTTGTTTTTAATCGATCATTATGAATTTGTGCGTTGGGGTATAAACATGTTTCGCTATCCATAATAAATAATTGTAATAAAAGCATTTGCTACAACGAGCATCGAACCAGCGACCTTTTCATTTATACCACGTTTACAACGTGAGCTTGTTGTACGATGGCCATAATCGTTACAAAAGAGAAAAAAAATTTGAGAGCTTGGAGATTCATTGCCTTAATGAAGAAAGAAATAGAGTTATTCGTTAATGCAATAGATATTTCTAATGCACTTAACCCAACTCCCGCATTTTGGGGGGGGGGGGGAGGGGGGAGGAAGGTGAAAATGCCATTTACGCACAAAGTGTCGAAATCGCCTTTCTGCCCTACCGACTAAAAACACCTTCCCCCCCTACCGGACTACCCTGGTACCGTTTATCACATTACTTCGGGGTAAACCGTTGGTTTTTCCTATGCTCCCCGAGCTGTCTCCTGCACTCCTGCACTACGGGAATCTATCAAGATCTCCCTTTTTTGCTCTCAATATCTCCTCTGCGAACCTTGCGACAAGCTACCACCAGACCGAGCTTCGCAGCATAATCTTCACTGCTGTCTCCGGAGACCATGCACCCACCTCCATTTACAATGTTATTCTCCGCTCCTCCCATGCTAGGCACCAAAAGAATGTGTGCTCCACATCGTCCATACTACCTGGGCAGTACAGGCATTCTGCTAACGTCACCTTCTGCATTCTTAAGTGATATGATCGGAAGTATCCGTAGCCACTCAGGAACTGCGTCAAGTAGTATACAACCTCTCCATGCGTCCTCTCAATCCAAGGGCTCACTTGTTCTATAAGCCACGCTGTCCATCTTCCTCTACCCTCTAGTTCCCAAGCAAGCCGATTGTCATAACTCTATAGTGCGGGACCTCTCCTGTAGGCTCGCAGCCCTCTTATTTACTGCATCAGCCCGACGGTAAACCGCTTTCCCTTCCCTGGCTAAAAGTTGAATTGGAATCATTTCAGCTATTACCAATACCGCAAGCTCAGATACCGCGCGGTATGCCGCAGCAACCCTTAATGCACGACGTCTTTGCACTTGTGCTAGGCATTTTCTATACATCTCCTTATTAAGGGAATCGGCCCATATCTCAGCACCATAAAGCAGAACGGATTGAATCGCGGAAATTAAAACACGGCGTTTACTCGCCTTGGACCGCCAACAATTTCCATGAGAAGGCTTAGAGCCGTGACCCCTTTCGCGACCTTGTCTGCTGGTTTCTTGATCTGCTCAAAGAAAGTCATTTTCGAGTCGATAATGATACCTAAATATTTTGCTGCTGGCTTCGTCTGGAACACTTCATTGCCAATCCACATTGGCAACGCGGTTTGTATCCGTTTTTTTGTAAGGACTACTATCTCGGTCTTCTCAAGCACCAAAGATAGCCCATGCGCCGACATCCAGCTCATCACGGCTCTCATGACTTGATTTAGCTTAAATTGGGCCTGCTTTGTATCCCGGGTGATTAGTGCCCCGACATCATCCGCGTACCCAACTAGAAGAGTTTCATCTGGCATCTCTTCAGTCTCATACGTCAAGGTTCGATTCTTAAAATAGTCATCCAGTATCCTTATAAGGTACTTCGGTATATTAAAAGACTGCTCCAACGCGCCCAGCAAATTCCCCCAACTCGCAGAATTAAACGCGTTCCTCACATCGAGCGTCACTAACAGAACAGACCGCTTTAAAAAGTGATTATGCTGGACCCTATTCTATCAAGTTGGTTAAATGATTCGCCTTGGTTCTTTCAGCATCAATCAACCAATGTGGCAAATGCCACCACAGACCACACTCTACCAAATCTTTCGTATTTATACCTCGAGAAGCGATATCAGCCGGGTTGTCCTTAGATCCGACATGCCCCCAATTTTCTCGCTTGTATTTTTGAATGATGTCGCTCGTTCTATTGGCTACAAAAGTTGTCCAGCGCCTGGGATGTGCCGTCAGCCAATCCAACACTATTTTTGAGTCGGTGAATAGCAGAATTGTTGTTATCTTGATCGCAGAACACTGATTCCACCAACTTCATTAGATTGGCAATAACAATGCACCCATCAATTCAAGCCGTGGAATATTAATCTGCTTGACCGGTGCAACTTAAGATTTCGCAGTGATTATATTGGATTTCATTTTTAGCCACATTTCCGATAACTTCGTTGAAAGATTTTCGTCCCAGCTCAAATCATGCATCCACACTGCTTGAAGTAAAATTTTCATGCGTATTACAATCGGTGCAAACCAGCCATCCGATAGTAAGGTTCGCTTTGTATACGCTGTTCGATCAGGTAGTTCGGTTGTAAACTTGAATGAGTCTCCACAAGGATCCCATTGCAGTCCTATTACCTTTGGCGACTCTGAATGCTCTCCGATGTCCATGATATCCCCACTTGTACCTTGAATCAATGCCCTAATCTCGTCATCATTTGTCATCAATTTTCACAGTTTAAATCCAATGTCCTTTAATGCACTTATTATTTGCGTTATTAATGTTTCAGTTCGTACCCTTGAATTATACCTCGTCATCAAATCGTCTAGCGGTCGTATTCGGTTGCTGCTCATTCTCTAACCGCGTCTCATTTGCTGCATGTAGAGATGTGTGGTGTTGACACCGTGCCCTGGATCTGCAATCTCGTACTCGATGGTTGCCATTTAAGCAATTAAAACACCTGTTACCCTTTTGAATGGTTTCTGCTTTCTGCTTTGGTGTCATGGCTTCATAAACGCTGCATTCAAAGATTCTATGTCCGACTTGGTTACATATTGGACACACCATTCCTAGCGCTGGCCGCTGAAGATGCTGCTTATGCTCTTGTAATTGAATGAACTGGACCGCCTTTCTTAGAGTAACACTTCATTGACTCCACCATATCTATTCTTCATCCAAGGAATTTAACTAAATCATCTAATTTAGGAAAATCGTTTTCGGCCATCTCCTGTGCCCAAAGGGATCTGGTTTCATTATCCAGCTGGTTTAGTGATACGTATATCAACCATGGGTCTCTTCGCTCTGCCTCAATACCTAATGCCTTTAACCCCCTGATCGATTCGTCTAATGTATCCGCAAACTTTCTAATATTATACGCGTTTGGCTGCGAGATGCTTAGCTGCTCCATGTACGCTTTGATAAAGGCGTTGACCGTGTGTCGCTTTCGATCGTACCTTTGAATCAGCTTTTGAAATGCCTCATTGTAACTGGCATCCGTTACTGGTAAGTGCCGGATGAGTGCTGCAAGTTCTCCTTTCAATAGTCCCTTTAGGTAGGTGGACGTATAAATGTCTATAAAGGACTGCCACTCCATATAATTGCCATCGAATATAGGAATGTTGAGCTTCGGTAATCGTGCTTCTATGGAATGGTGTTGCGATACATTCATGATGTTGTCCAGTTATGCCCTTGCTGGCTGCTCGGTAAGACTATTTTTTACGAATGGTAGCATTCAGCTTTGCGACAACGGTATAGTAATTGTCCGCGAATTTGGACAGATCTGACTCTACTTTGCTATCCAAACCGAACATATCACGTTCGATAGCTTGGAATTCGCTTAACAATTTTGCTGCTCTTTCCGGTCTCACCGAAACATCTCCAAAGCAAATATTATCCATGCTGCCCTTTACAAATGTTAGCAATTTCGACATGGATCCCTTTACTAGTGGTCTTTGCTTCATGAGACTCTCCATATTTTATTATTTGCCTTTTGAATTTTTTATGATTTGAATTAATGTGAATATTATGAATTTTATTTTTAGGTTCACTAAACGCACTTGAATCCATGATAAAGACAACGTTAAATGGATCGACCGAACTATCGCTTTGTTTGAGCATGATTAATGTTACGCTTTGAGCTTTGCCGTATTGGGCAGACCATTTAGCACTTTGATTTGTTAACGCACTTACACAGTTAACTTGCACTGAATAATTTAATGCAGTTATACTTACTGACCTTACTTGACCATCGAATTGCCACTTCGCCAATACACAATTTTAGTGTAGCGAATAATTTACACTTTTTAACCTTTGTAAGGTTTTTTGTCAATTCATCAGAAACTTTACGCTGCCGGGAATTAGAGGGAAATATTTGCATAATTTATTTGTACCTCTAACCAGCGTTTAGTTTAAGCGGGTATTTTCTGCAGAAGGTATACCAAAATTCGCGCCAGATATTTTGGTTTAACCAGTTATTGTTACAAAATTCTGTATTTTCTGCTTCTGTAAAAAGATAAATAAAAATACCGGTATTACCGGTATTTGGTTCGTATATATCAAAATACCGGTATTGTCAGTAGTTAGCAATTCAGTCGATATAGCCCGAAGAGCGAAAATAAATTTAATAATTAAAATTGGTTACGGATACCGGATGTCTACAACACGCATTTTGCTTTTACTAAACCTATGATTTCTATTATAAATATGATCAAAGGCATCGAATGTATAAATAATTCATTTTAAAAGACAAAAAATCGCATAAAATACGGAATCCATTAAATATGTTGTTTCTGTTGCTGGCGCGATTCTCTATGCATACGTACAATGTATATTGTATATTCCGCGTTTATAATAAAATATATTAATTTATTGCAAAATAATCATAAATTATTAGTTAACATAAAATAGCATAAACATAAAAAAAAATATCGTATCTCCATTCCCCTTTCGGCTATGCATGCATATTTAAAAATGTCGATATATGTGATATGATATCGGCCTCAATCTATACGTGGTGGTGCGGTGAGGCCACCTCACTCTTACCACACTTTTGTAGGTACATTCATTATAAACATATTTTTTTTTATATTTTCCGTTTTTTTTTTGTGTCTGTGTGCGTCGAACATCAATGGGAAATTCATTGAAAAATTATATTTGATTGAAAAACGTATTAATGTACGTCATAATACCGGCGCATAGCGGAAAAATACATTTTACAATATAAAACTTAAAATACGATGATGACGGCACTTACCGAGTGCTATATAATCCAGATATAAAAATTTATGTTAATTCGCGATATTGTGCATGAAACTAAAAGTGCGTAACAAATTTTGTAGCGGTCTGAAATTCATCGAAAGAATATCAAATTTTGGTTGGAGGAAGTATACCATTGATATTAGGAGAACAGACGTATTAGCTATTACCAAATCAACCCCCAAACGAACTCTCAACTCAGTTATTAAATTAATCCCAAATCATGTTTCGACTAAACCCACACTCGGTTCCAAATTAAATGACTCACTCTATCCCCAACTCAACGCGGTCCGAGAAATTACATGTCTACATGTACTCAACTCAAATAAACCCTATCTAACTTCAAACTGAAACCTAGAATAAATCCCCAACTAAACAACGCAATCTAACCCAAACTCAATCTAACTCAACCTAACTCCACATTAACTTAACCTAAATCAAAGTCCTCAACTCAACCCTAAACACAGCACAAGTAACGTAACCTTCAACTCAACCTCCAAGAAGTTCTCAACTAAATTCCTCACTCAACCGTTAGTTAACTTCAAATTCAACGGTCAACTCAATTCCGCAAAATGCATAAATGAACTCAACATAAATTAAATTAATTCAACCTCTAACTGAGCCCTCAACTCAACCCCCAAATTGATCCCTAACCAAACCTCCCACTCAACCACAACTCTACCTAAATTCAACCCCTACTATATTCAACACGGTCCTAGAAATTACATGAGTACATGAACTAAACCCAGAACAACTCAAGAATTTCAACTCAAATTTAATCTAAACCTCCAAATAAATCCTCAACTGAACGGCTGGATCATCATAACTCAACTCCAAATTCAGCCCACAATTCAACCCCAAAATAAACGCTCAACTTAAACTTCAAATTTCCTCAAGACCCAACTCAATCCTTAAATCAAGAATGCACGAGAAACAACATACATACTTGAACTCAACTCAAACTTTAATTTCCAACTTAACCGCTGACTTATCTCAAATCAAGCACATTTCAATCCTACTCAACCCTAATACAAACCAACTGAATCTCTAAATAAGTACCCAACTGAACTGTTCGCTGAACCCTAACCAAATCCTAACTCACTCCCAACTTAATATCTTCAATTAAATACCCAATTGAACTGTTCACTGAAGCCTACCCTAACCCCAACTCAACTCCAACTTAGCCTAAACCCCCCCATGCATCGAAAATCTCTGTGTGCTACATAATAGTTCAGACAGACGGATGGACTTCTTTTGTTTTTTCGGACTCAACGACCATCTTAACGTGGTTTGCGCAAGCAAAATGTTTGGTCATTTTTGGAAGCAATGAAGCAAAGAAATTGGAAAATTACAAAAGAGGGGAATAAACGAACACTTTATGAAAATATTGATCCACACCTGGTAACATCTCTGACATATTATTAATCGTGATAGTGTGTTAGCAATTTCAACACATTTAGCCTTTTTCAGATTTTTCCAAAAATTTGTCTAATATGCCCAATTCATTTTATCATTATAAAAATTTTTTTTTTCGGAAAGCTTAACCTCTTTACTTTCTGAAAATATAGTCTTATTTCCTCGTTCTGGATATTATTTACAATTTTTTAGGTATACTTACCCTTTTTCACGATACTTACATTTTTTTGCACGTGAAAAATAAAATTTTTGACAGAAGCATCCATGGTGTTTGGTCCACTCACATGGATGGCTCCGGTTTCAATTACTATGAAGAAAATTTGCTTCAAAGGATATTGTTGGAGAAATTATCTTGGGGCTACGAGTTACCACCTCTTATTCTCGACGAGTCAAAATTAAAAGAGATCTAGAGGACATCAAAAAGAAGATAATTAAAAGGCTAATTCAGGTACAATCTTTCTGTGACGCGTCTCAGAAGGCTCTCTCGGGCTTATGAAGCGGAATGTTGTCACATTGGTAAATGATTCAAAAGAAAGAAAAAAATCATTAAAAGCTAAGTCTTTCGATTTACACCTAAATTTTAAATTCACGTTATGTCTATTTCATATAAGTCTGAGAACTTGCCGAAAATGGCAGATAAATGAATGGGTAGCAAGGATTATTTGTTTGAATGCCTGTCGAGACTTGAACTACTCATCTTATGATTTAGGCACTGTAGTTATCACAAGATTAAATCATAATGACCATAGCAACTAAAATCACCGGTTATAATTTGAACGAAAGTAACTTTATTTATGGCCTCAAATAAATTCAGACCCCTGTTTCGGTAGCATTTTGAAATGGAAGGGTTATAAAGTTGTAAGTTCCCCCATGATGGCAAAATAATAGCGATGGTTCCTCCAATAAAAGAGGATCATCCATATAGAGCGGCAAGAATAACAGTGTTGCAGAAACAAACAGCAAACTTCTTGCCGAGATGCGTCGTCGCTTAAACAATGAGACACTGCCAACAACACCATCACCGCCGTAAAGTATGGACAACAACGAGCACGTCAACTCTCCTATTAAAGAGTCGTCAAACAATGGGCTAATAACAACACCATTGTCCAGTATGACCACTCTGGAGCACGTATACGGTCCCATTAATGATCTGTCAAACAATTGGCCACCAGCAACACCAACACAATCATCAAGTAGAGACAACCGGCAGCAGCTAGACAATCTCAACATTCTCAACAGAGGGCTATCACACACCAACCAGAAGCTGCTCAAGAACCAAAATGTCCTTTTGGAGGAGTATGTACAGAGCAATAAAGTCCATTGAAGAAGCATTGGGCAACAATAACAGGCCAATGGAATATATCAAGCTAAAAATAGAGCAATTATCACAAAAAATGAGGGTAATTCATACGTTACACATAGAGATCTTAGTAGACATTGTAACGAAATCCGACAAGAGATTTCGTTATCAGACAAGGAATCAGAGGTCTGGATGCGGTATCTGTAGCCGGCTAAAGCTCAGGGTAGGATTGTTGAGCCATGGGGTTTCCAGACATGATTCCCTGCTTGTATAACCGCAAAGATGACAAAAAAAAATAAAGAAAAGAAAAGAAAAGAAAGGAAAGGAACATACACCAGTTTGACAGGAGTATAATTGAAAAAAAAATTATAAACCGAGAACAGTAGAGTCCAACATTGTCACTCATCCCGACCTCAAACACAGCTATTAGCAACTATTCATTCTTTATTAGTTTTTCCTCTGCATAAAAAAAAACCACCAAGAAAATAACTAATCTCAACAACTCGAGCAACACTGACAATCGCACCTCGTAATCCACAAACTAACAAGACAAAAAAAAATTGAACGTGAAGAGGTAACTGAGAGTGAGTGGACAGCTGAAATAGAACGTTATATGATAAAGTTGAATATAATATTAAGAAAAAAATATACTATCATCGAACAATAAAAAAAATTACGAAGAAAAAAAATAATGTACATATGTATATGTATTTATCTAGGTACCCGACCCTTAATGTACGTCGCCGGAAAAAAAAAAAAATATTCATAAAAAAAAAATTAAATAATCGCGATAATAAACAAACTTTTATCCCAAAAAAAATAAAAAAATAAAAAAAAAATGGGCCAAATCACAAGAATAAACTAAAGTTAACAGTAAGTCAACAGCTGAGTTAACTGTAATTATTCCTCCTATTAATGACTCTACTTTATATAAACCAAAACAAAAAGCACAAGAAAAAAAACTTAATGATAATAATTATAGTATGAATCTAAAGATACGTAAGATTATCCCATTTAATTAGGTTGTTCGATTCGTTTTACTTCTTCTAATTTTATGTTACCGTGAATTCTCCTCACCCCGGCTGCTGCGACTGCTTCGGCCCTGGATGACGTCACTCTTAACCACGTTGATATAAATACACCGAGTGATATTTCCACTCGGAACCACCAAACACCAACGAAATAAATGCAAGCAATTTCACTCTTTCAAGCACGAGTGAAACCAAATAAAAAAAAAATCGTCATAGGGTGACTCACCACATACAATAGTTTTTACCGTGGAACTGAACCAACGCAAAAAAAAAACACAATTCAATTACAGTCTTTTTTTTTTTTTAAGTATAATTTTCAAAATTTTTTTTTTTTTTAAATTACATTGTTCAAATTTCCTTTCGTTTTGATACAATAAATTACCAAAGGTAACACAATTTTTTTTTTTATTTATAAATTGTTTTGTTTAGCACCACATTTCTTTTTTTTTTTTAAATTTTTCTTTTATGTGTGTTTTTTCCCGACAGAGTCGACCGCACTGAACAACAACACAAAAAAAAAATTTTGTGTTTTTTTTTTTTTATGGAGAATAAAATTCAAGACCCAGAATCTGACTGATCCAAAAAAAAATCTTCACGATCATGTCGTTTATTTTTTTTTTTCATTCCCCTTGTGTCTTGTCGATCTTTCGCTATCCACCCCCTCTCAGTCACCACACCGAACACCCATAAAAAACCCCTAATATTATATACTACGTAACGTATATATTCCAATAGTAAAAAAAAAATCCACTAATTTAATAACAGAATTAATGTACAATGGTTTTCTGGTATTTGTTTGGTAATGAACACCAAAACAAAGTCAACCAAAAAAAAATATACCCGCACCACCAATATAAGACCACGATATTGTATTGAAATACAATTACAGGAATTCTCATTACCTAACAACATGTTATGTACATAATGAATCAAAAATATTGTAACCAGCGTGAGTTAATATGCGCGCACCAGACAAACCATAGAACAGTGTTACTCAACCAAGAGGTGGTGTAATAAACGTGGGGACGTCTCACACCCGAGAAAGGTCTCATTAGCCGGGCATAAATTGGGTAATTAAACAGCAAGGGTGAAGAAAAACAAAAGGAAAAATAAAAAGCGGGAGAGTGAAAAAAACATAAAGGCTATTTAAAGTACTAAGTACGGATATCCTTGGAATGATAAGTGCCTAACAATTTTCCTTCCAGATTTTTGACAACATACGCTACTTTACCAATTTTGGACTCCACTATGGCCGGTATAAATTTAGCCGTTAACTTGGCCGAGAATTTATTGAAGGCATCACTGTGCACGAAAGACCTAATAAACACCGGTTGCCCGGGCTGAAAACTTCTATTCACACTCCGAAGATTATAGTGCCGGGCAGCATGTTTATGAGCCACTCTTAAATGGTGAATCAATGTATCCCTAACCAAATTCAATCGATCTGGCTTATCCATAATACAAGCTTCAGTTGCATCATTGTCATGCAGAAGCCTACGTAAACCGTACTCTGTCCCATGGAGCGTCATGTGTTGGCCGAACACCAGATAATGAGGAGAATAACGCGTCGATTCGTGTATAACGTTTCGCAATGCGGCGGCCACTTCTTGCAGATGACAATCCCATTCATTGTGATCTCGATCTTCGAGATAACAGCGAATGGCCGATAATTCTATATTTTTCAAGTAAATCTTGAATTAATTTAGCGAGAAATTGCTTACCGTTATCTGAAGTAATCACCTCAGGAACTGAGAACATCAAGAACACCTCGTTTTCAAGAAAGCTGCATAACTGAGAAGCTGTAGCCTCCCGTAAGGGTTTCAATAGGACAAACTTGGAAAAATGATCCAACACCACTATGATATATGAATTTCCGCGTTTTGACCGCGGGTATGGTCCTAGGAAATCCACATATAATTTTTGGAATGGTCGGGTTGATTCTAATTGAGTTCCCATGAGGGGACGAGTCACAAAATTTACTGCCTTGTTCATTTTGCACTTAACGCAATTTGAAATAAAATGTTTAACATGAAGAGACATCTGTGGCCTGTAAAATTGCCGTTGTAATCTTTCAAGGGTTTTGGCAATTCCCATATGACCAGAGGTGGGCGAGGCATGAGCTTGTTCAATGAGGGTTGTTGTCATCGAGAGAGGAACCACTAACTTCCATTTAGATAAATCCGTATCCACATAACGAGATCCAAAGGCAGGGGATATTAACAGCTTGTTTTCTCGAATCAAGAAGTTATGCGGATGATCGGACAATTGTTTGATATGATTGATCTGAGTTACATACTCATCATCTAAAAACGAAGGAGAATTCAGATCGATCTGTAGAGCTGGTATCACGGAGGACGTAGTCAGGCTCGATACAGACCGACCCGGATCCCTCTCCGAAGGTGAAAGAGAAGCCCCAAGGCTTTCAGATTGATCAGAAGGATCTGTGCGTTCGTCGCAAAATGCTCGAGATAGTGTATCCGGTACGATATTAACTGAACCTTTACGATATCCAATTTCAAAATCAAATGCCTGTAGCTTTAGGCTCCATCTTGCGAGTCGGCCAGATAGGTCTTTCTGGGTCATTAACCAACGCAAGCTTGCGTGGTCCGTGTTGATCGTAAACGAATACCCTTCTATGTAAGGTCTGAATTTCTTCACATTCAATACCGCGGCGTAGCATTCTAACTCAGTCACCGAATAATTTCTCTGAGCAGAGATAAGTTTTTGCGAAATGTATTCAAGTGGATGCTCTCCTCCTTCTGCATCCAGTTGAAACAGTACACTGCCCACACCTACGGCACTGGCACCGCACTGAATGTAAAAAGGCTTTTTGTAGTCAGGGTTCGCCAGAACGGGGGCTGAAGATAAGGCGAGTTTCAGAGAATTGAAGGACTCTTCGGCGGCTTCTGACCATTTGCATTTTGAAGACTTACTAGTAAGATCTGTGAGAGGGGCAGCCAACGCAGCAAAGTTTCGGATAAATCTCCGATACCATCCGCACATCCCCAAGAAACGACGGATCTGCTTTGTTGTTTTTGGTGGGGGAAAGTTCAGCAGCGCCTGACACTCCTCCGGATTGGCACGGAGGCCTCCGTTACCCACTATATAGCCCAGATAATTCACCTCTTTTAGAACAAATTGGCTTTTGGACACATTTATAGTGAGACCGGCTTTAGACAACAATCTAGCTACTTCCTCCAGAAGTTTGAAAGGTTCCAGTAAAGTAGCTGAAGTGACCAATAGATCATCCAGGTACACAAATATTCTATCGTGAAGGTGATAAGGAATAACTCGATGCATAAGCCGACATAAGGTTTGGGGCGCATTACACAGCCCGAATGGCATGACAGTAAAGTGATACAGGAGCCGACCCGGGACCGTGAAGGCCTTCTTATCTCTGGATGAAGGGTCCAATGTTATCTGCCAAAAGGCGTCTTTGAGATCTATCGCAGAAATGAATCGTGTCTCCTCCAACCGACCCAACAAACCAGAGATAAGAGGCAGCGGATAAGCATCTTTAACGGTCACCCTGTTCACTTCCCTAGCATCCAAACAGAGCCGTGCTTTGCCATTCGGCTTATGCACCAAGGTAACTGGCGAGCACCAGGAGCTTTGACTTTCCTCAATGACACCAAGTGTCAACATGCGATCCAGCTCCTCGTACATCAACTGTTGACGGGCCGGTGAAACGGCATAAAACCTTTGCTTTACGGGACGAGCCTCTCCAACATCGATAGTGTGCGATAGATAAGTTGTTTTACCAAGCCCTAGTTTAGTGCTGGACGGAAATAATTCAATAATGTGATTTAGTTTTGATTGGTCCTCCGCAGAGAGAAAATGGAATTTTGAAGTGTTAGACGTAGGTGACAACTCGTTAGTGAAATTCAGGGAAGACAACTTAGGTGTAATTCCAAAGCGGTTCCAGAAGTTTATTCCCAAGTAAAGCGGTTGCTCGAGAGAGGGCACGATATACAATGACAGTCTATGAGATTGGTGGTTAAAATGAACCAGCGAACACCCGCTGCGGTTGTCCGCTAGCGGTGTTAATATATGATGGAGAGTGATGAAACTTATAATCGGGGTTAGACAAAAATTTCTCCGATCCACGGCCCAATACACATACACTGGCACCGCTATCAAGAAGTCCTCTATATGGCATATTATCAATCCAAACATCAGCGTAAGGCCGAGCATCCCCAATCTCAGTATTCAATAGTGAAGAAATAACGTATGATCGCATGGACCTACGTCGTTCCCAATAATTTTTAGAACGCAACAGGCTTCGAAATGATCGATATCTAGATGACTTTAGGGACCTATTATGGGACCAACTCATAGAGACAGGAGTATCGTAAGCCCATACACCGGATTCAGATGGATTGCCATTGGATTCAGATTCACTATAGAGTTATCTAAAATTTTTGAATTGGTTTGATCATGAATGTACTGATGTTGATCGATCTGTGGATTTAAAAGACTAGATGTTTCGAGATTGTTTATATTAAAATTAACTTCTTTCACAGATTTTCCGTAGTCGATTTGCCCGGATTCGAACGATTCCTCAGGGGCAACTCCGGATCGGTATTGCATGCGACGTCTTCTCGCACAATTCTGGGAGATGTTATTTTCGGAGACCCCTGGGTCCCAGACCTCCATGATCCTCGGGCAGAGTTTTCCGCGCAACGTGAGCATTTGGGTGTAATAGTCCCCTTTTGCCCGTAACGGTAGCAAAATATGCCTTTCGGTTGGAAGGGACAATCCATGAAGGTGTGGCCCATATCATCGCAATTATAACAGATTGGGTGATTTCCCAGTGTGGAGGTATTGCGCTTAGTTCCAGACAATGCTGAGCTGTCAAAACGAGGTTTAAACTGATTCGTCGGACCTTGAAGCGCGGAATGGGAAAATTCATTATTGCCCGCTGGAAGACCGGAAATTGGATTTGGATTGGTATGAGTATTCCCATCATAAGTATTTAAATTTAACTCGTTTATAGTTCTCCTATAAGTAACTGCGTTGTCCGGGGGAGTACGGAACCTTTTGAAAGTGTCTTCCCACGCAACACAACTTTTAATTAATTCATTTATATTACTAAACTGTCTGTCAGTCAGCTGATACTGCAGCGACGGTTTCATATTATTCAGTAATATTTGCATGAGTTCTTCATCACTATACGGGACCCGACATTGAAGAGTCAAACTCCACACATTATGGTAAAAATCCATAAAGGATTCTCCAGGGTGCTGCTTGCGTGATTCCACAACCCTTCGGATCTCATAATTGCTTCGCCGGTCTTTAAATCGCTCTATAAAATCCCGTTTTAAATCGGTCCAAGTGGCAAGGGGTTTTAATTTTCGATATGTCCAAAACCATTGCAAGGCAACGTCTTTCAACACGGTGTTCAACTCGGCCATCAATATTTCTGGTGATAAGCACAAAGAAGAGGCTACCGTATCGAGCTGAAAGAAAAACATATCGACTGTAATGCCGGACGGAGACCCATTATATGATATGCCGCTTCGCGATAATTGTCGATAGTATCTGCCTGGCTCATTACCACCATACGGAATTGAATTAACAACTGGTTGTGACACGGTGTTTACAGTTTGATAGGGATTGCGGATATTAGATAGATTCAAAGTATTATTATGATGTTGTATAGGGGACTGATGAGAATATGGATAGTTTAACGGAGGATTAGTTTCAGAAGATGGTACAAACATAGACTCGGAAGTGGTCAACGCCGCAGATGAGACCGGTGGAATAAGAACTGCAAAGGATGCCGAGGGCTCATGAAAATGTACTCTGGTTGGCGCCCTGGTAACGTTAGTTCGACCATCGGATGAATATTGAAATGCGGAAGAGCTTATTCCCGGTAGTGGGTTAACATCAAAGTTGTTTGCCAACGGTGATGATGTGGAGTTAGCCAATAGTACCTGAAATTCATTTTGCCTGTTATTTAACCCAACAAGTTGCTCCGATACTTGCTTTAACTGTGCCATCATGGCTAATATCAACGAGCTTTGATCAGATGGATTCACTCCACTATGATTCAAGGGTAAACGATCCCTAACACCTGCATTTGAATCTTCTATCCTGCTCTCACTACCTGCTTGAGCTGAATCCAGCACATTTTCGGGTACCGATAACGACATACCAGCGGAAATAGCAGAGCTTAACTCGATTATCTCATGAGCCATTTTTTTCCGGTTCAGCCTCTTTGAATTCAATTTGGTTGAGGTTTTCACTGGGAGACGATTGAACTTCTCCAATTTCAACATGTTTCGCTGCATCCATTGACTGATTTAAATTATTGGAGTCAGCCAAATAAATCTCAAGGGATGCCAATAGGGCTTGACAAGAGTGTAACACTTGCACGGCTTGGGCTTGGTAATTAGGTGCTCGAGAAGCCCGATCCAGTCGACCATGAACATGTATCAAACGTGATGCTATCTGAGGAGCTTTAATAACTTGTTCGGCCGAACTTGAGTTTTCAATATCCAAGATGTCTTGTTGGAGTTTAAGCAGTTTTGTACGGCAATTTCTAATTTCCAAATCCGGTCGGTTGGCCGCTTTAGCATGCATTTGTTGTGGAACATGATGCTTATCTAACTTCTCTGAGGCTAATCGATTTATTAGTAGCTCCAAAGCTTTCTCAGAACTGGATGGAATTCCATGCACTTCATATTCAATTTCAAGTTCGTCCGCTTTCAAATGCTCGACCTGCATGGTGAAGGCAGATACGATAAATTCAAGAATGTGAGAAAGAAAAATTTAATTCTACTTGTAAATTAAAAAAACGTGATTTATACGGGATTCACTTGTACTTTGCCCAATTATAAATATTTCAGGATTTGGGAACGCAAAGCGAAAGAGAGAAAAAAAATCAATGAGTTGACACTAAGAATACTTTAAAGAATGATAATAATTATCAAAAGATTAATACTTAAAAATAAATAAAAACTATATATAACAAACCCAATAACCAAACCAAAGTAAAACTAAAAAAAAAATATAATAAAAACTAAAGAAATTCAAATAACTTTACACTATGATTATTATAACATAAATCAATCTAGGAATCGCGGTGTGAGGAGTAGAAAATCCAATATCCCCATCCCACGGACTTACACGTTCAGATCCGTGACTTATACTCGACTCAAACACTGACGGAATAACTCGGCTGACGGGCGAATCCCACGGCCTGGGAATTGAATTCATTTATGATACTATCAGGAAAAAAAAACTTAATACCACTCCACCAATAAACTACAAAGCAGAATAAAAATAAAAAAAATAAAAAAAAAATGTATAAGAGATGAAAAGTGTTGGATCACTTACAGAAAATTGATGATACAAAAAAAAAATCAAAAAATACGCTATCAATTCAATAAAGTGAAGTCGGGATGAGTAAAAGTTAGACCCACTGTTCTGGGTAACGGAATATAACTTTAAATAATAATAAGCCTCCTGCAAACTGGCAATTATTCCAACGAGTCGCCGAACGAAATAAAAGAATGATGGACTAAGGGATGCCCACTGAACGAAGAGACCATGGACCGCCCAATCGACACCACATGGTGGAAACAGCTAGCCCCGTTGTCTCGTCGCTCAGGGGACATGGAACCACAATGGACAAAGGGCCTGCAGAGTCAAACAGTGCTGGCACCGGATCATGCAAAGGAGCGATACAAATTGAGGTAGTCGGACCAAAAAAAAAAATGAAAAGTATTAAATAAACCAACAGAACTTTAAACCTATAGTGACAGTTACGCGACCACCAACCACAATCGACACCACATGGTGGAAACGGTGAATGTTCGCAGCACTGTCACAATAAGCAAAAAAAAATTTAATAAAATAAGGTAACTTCTAGACTTAGCACGAAAAGAGTGTGAGCATCAACCACAATCGACACCACATGATGGGAATGGTGGATGCTGACACTTCTGATCGCCCCAAGAATAGGAAAAAAAAATTAAAACAAATAAGAATCGAGAAAAAAAAAAATAAAGGAAAAAGCCATTAATTAATTACTATTATGGTTTGGGCGCCACTGTAACGAAATCCGACAAGAGATTTCATTATAAAATGTCTGGAAACTCCACGCCTCAACAATCCTACCCTGAGCTTTAGCCGGCTACAGATACCGCATCCAGACCTCTGATTCCTTGTCTGATAACGAAATCTCTTGTCGGATTTCGTTACAACATAGCAGAAGAAGAGCAAACAGTTCCTTACTTCCAAAATGACTACTATGAGACTCTCAAGAATAGAGTGGACTCAATAATAATTCAATTGCAGCGCAGCCTAAAGGAAGAGACAACGAAACCTTCTGGAGAAGCCAGGGTAAACCTATCCAAAATACAAATACAAACTTTTAATGGTGATTATGAGCAGTGGAGCTCGATCACCGACATATTCACAGAGCTCGTCCACAACAACAACCAGCTATCTAACACAATAAAAATAACATACTTGATTAATCAGTCATCTCTCAACAACTGGTGACAATTATAAGAGAGGTTGGGAAATACGGCAAGCTTGATACAACACCGCCAGGTTACTGGCAAATAAGTACTTCAATTCATTGTTGTCTCTACCAACAATACATACAGCGCATCAGCGGGAGCAATTCGATCCTTGCATGATACTGTAACCGAAATACTACACAACATTACCAAGCTAGAGATGAACTCTCCGTTTGAAGCACTAGTAATGTTCATTCTAAGCAAAAAACTAGACGCTGAATCCATTAGGCTATACGAAAGAACGTCAGGAAAACCAAGAGAAATTCCGCAAATCAAGAAATTTTTTGACTTTCTTGAAAGGAGATTTCAATCACTAAAGGCCATGGGTATCGCCAAAGTGTCAAATACGCCGCTACAATAAATGACACCATTGAAACGGATATATGCCGCAACGGTAAATAGCCAGTGTCTAGTAAAAGGATGCCAAGGAAGGCATCAATTACAGGACTGCAATCATTTCAAACTGATGTCAACATTGGACAGAAACAAACTGATTAGTAAAACAACTACTTCTGTACACAACATCCTAAGGACAGTATATCAAAAATCAACTCATGCTAATTCACGATACGATGTATTGTATTTCAAGGTCATCACCAAACTATTTTGCATAGTAACAACATGGCTTCAACCAACAAAGGGGCAACCCAAACCTTCATAATTAATCAAGAAGGTCCAGTGCTACTACCAACATCAGTAGTCAGAGTGGCTACATGCACTGGACAACTCATCGCAATGAGGGCACTAATTGATTCAGGGTCACAGGCAACACTAATATTTTCAAGAGCTGCCAATGTATTAAACATCATGAAGAAAACACACATGTAGACTATAACGTACAGAGCTACCGCCGCCAAGTACCTAACTGTAAGAACGTTAATTCAGCTAGCCAAGGATGGATACAGTACACATCCTTTAGCAACTAAAGTCATCATGACAGGCTTCTATGAGAATGACCTACTCACAGGCGCGGACAACACTGAGGAGGCTCTACTGGTGCTAAAAGAACTACAAGAGCTCACAGCACAGGGTGTATTTCATCTAAAATAATGGGCATCCAACTCTCCCAAAATATTACAAAGTATTTCCGGTGAGCAACAAGCTAACGGATACATCCAAAGAAAGCTAAATGAATGCATAAAAACATTGGAAATACTACACAATCCGACAGAAGATTTGTTTGAATTGAACATAACCGGACTACAGCTAACTAACAACCAGTCCACCAAACACTCGCTCCTATCTGAATCACCAAAACTCCTTGACCCCATAGGATGGTTTTCACCAGTAACCATCATGGCTAAGATTATGATGCAGGATGTATGGAAAACTAGAATAAACTGGGATGAATACCTATCATAAGTACCAAATGGCAGAAATACAAGGATGAGCTAAATTAAATATGAAATATAAAAATTTCGAGATGGGTCCATCAAGATGCAAAATAGAACTATTGTTGGCCAAATTGATGAAGCACATACGGGATACCATGAAACTTAGAGATATTAACACGTACGCTTGGTCAGACTCTACCATAACACTATGTCGTATCAATGGTGAGCCAAGCCGCTTCAAAACATTTGTGGCAAATAGAATTTCGACAATCAAGAAATTATTACCAACAACAACGTGTTATCATGTGAAATCTCAGAAAAATCCAGCAGACAGTGGCTCGCGTGGCATAACACCCAGTGAACTCATCTACAACAACTTATGGTGGTATGGACCATCATTCCTGTCAACTACCATTAAACTAACAAGCGGAGCTAGAAGAAAAGGTCGTGCTGATAACATTGATAACGGGAGCACACATATTCTCAGAGCTATTTAACAAGGTCTCTGCACAAAGGTGCTTCTTGAGATAATTTAATCATAGTATGTTTTTTACCTTGTCCCAACTTGTTATTTGTTCAGCTTTGTCGCTTTTAAAGCTTGAACTAGATGAGGTTTGGTATTTTCAATTAAGCAGTAGTTTCAATTAAGACGAGAATGCATCTCAAAATTCACTCAAATATCTTCGAAATTTAAAACTATATTGCATTGTCCTGAAAATTAAGAATTTTGAATAAACAAATTTTTGTTCACCCATTCTGGAGATCTGGACTATAATCTTTATGTGGCGAAGGTTTAGTAATTAATTTTGCTCACGTTGACAGTGAATCGCACTTTGGTCAACAAAATTCATTCGAATACTATATAAAGTACTCCACTTTTTTATATTTAGAACACCCGCTGACCTCATTATTTATATTTTTTTCTAAATTTCTCCTCCAGTTAAATTATTTGATTGAAGAGTGCACACTGCATTGTGCAAATACTAGCTAACGAGACCGTAAAAAACTTCATCACCATCATCATTATCATTATCGTAATATCGTTTTAAATTGCATTCTATCTATACACAAGAATAAAAAAATGGTTCTAACCTTTTTTTATATTTTATACCCTAGTCACTTACTATATAGCTGGTATGTTCCCCGAATATATAAAAAAACACCCATCAATTTCAGAACCAGCACCGAAAACACACAAAAAAAAAAACAAGAAATAAACAAAGAGATGCGGTTTAACTCTTTCTAAATACCAGCAACACAACTAAACAAAAAAAAAAAACTGCAACATAAACAAAAATAACAAACCGAAGAGTTAAAAATTTCCACTCCAACGTAGAAAAACTTTTAAATGAAAAGTTCTTTCTAGTACTATGTATGTATGTACTCATATGCTGTATTGGTATGTGTGTTGTTGCACAACTTTAAACTTTTGCACATTTATTACGTCCTACACAGTTTTTTGTTGTATACTGAATGTGTTGCCCAAAAAAATATATGAGAAGCTGGTTTTTAGTAAAAAAACAAAAAAAGCAGAATGGATTTAAAGAGCTTTTTCCCTCTCATTTATAGTTGTTGCAACTTGTAATACCTTTAAATTGGCTAATGGTTGTTGTTAGTGTTATAATATTTACTCCTCATACAAGGTTCATAGGTCGATAATTTTTTATTCCGGATAACTAAGTGCTGGACATAAATCAACCATCCTGTTTATTATACATAGATAAATATAGACTTTCTTCAACAACTATTGTACCCATCCAAAGTGCAAGTTAGTAAGGTAACAAAACAACAAGAGAAACAGGGTTTATAAAATAAAAAAGCTCAAAAAGTTGTAAAAAATCTCAATAAAACAAAAATTGTAATACACAAATACATGTATATAAATTCGGTGTAAAGACCTTATTGTTAAGCTCGGGGTTTCCGGATCTAATTGGATTAATAAAAAGAAGTAATTTGCGTCAAAAATTAGATAAATAATATTAGAACCAGTAACAACATCGCTTTTGTTTTTATTACCATTTCCAATGAATCCGTTTGTTTATGTTCATCTCAAAATTCATTTTGGTTTTTTTGTTTTTAATTCACCAACAATTTACAACAACCGTAGATTATAGTACGTAACTTGGAAGAAAATAATTTGTCTGCTCGGATACGAGTTGATGTTGTTATTTAATTAATTTTCTCTTTTTTATTTTTTACAACTTACAATAAAAAATTTATTTCTGTTTTTCATCTTCTGGTTTTTATAAATCACTTAACAGTCATATTTCTGTTGTAATTTGTTTTTACTCAATTTTACCAATTACGTAGAAAATTAGTTGTATAGTAAAATATTTGATTTTCATTTATTTGTAGTTCAGATTTAATAATTCTGAAGCTTTTCTGGTAAGGTAGGATGATGAAATTGAAATAAAAGTTTACTACAAATCGAGTGATCACTAAATCAAACACATTATTTAGATGGTAGTCCGAATTTGGTAAAATCGAACGAAAAATTACCACCTGGGGAAATTTTAAGTTCAAAAGCTGTAGCAAAAGCCAAATAGATTCACAAAATATTAAGAACGTGTAGAAATCTCATTAAAAAACGTCACTAAATCATTTTTCTTCGTATTTTTCTGTAAATAACTATAGACATCTGACGTACACTAGTAAAACTAAAGATAAAATATAAAGGGCTGAAACCTCACAAGGTGATCAGAACTTCGGTCTTTGGTTTTTTCAATGAGGATTGCATTCACCTGTCACCTGTGTCATAAAGTTGGTGTGACAGTTTTGACAGTACTGATTTCTATTTTAACTAACATATATTTACTTATACATGCAACAACAGCCAAACAGGTCAAAAGCTTTAGTAACAGGGGTACAGGCATCCAATATAACACGAAAAATCGTATTTTAGAACTTTATACCGAAAGAAATACACAAAATTATACTGATATTTCTAACCGTGTACTGACAATATTCTAGAATTTTAACCAAAAATCATTTTAGAATCCCATTTACAACGCACATGTCAAATTTCATTATAATCAGGTAAGGAATAACCAAGTACCATCCTACTTGGCCATATTCCAGAATTTCATCCAAAACTCATTTTAGAATCCCATTTCTCATACACATATCGAACATCAAAATCGGTTGAGAAATATGCCAGTTTCATCATACTTGAAATAATTCCAGAACTTCATCCAAAAGACGTGTTAGAATCCCATTTCCAACACACATGTCGAGTTTCATCAAAATCGGTTGAGAAATGGGCAAGTGCCACCTACTTGGCCATATTCCAGAACTTCATCCAAACAACATTTTAGAATCCCATTTTCAACGCACTTGTCGAATTTCATCATAATCGGTTGAGAAATGAGCTAGTTCCATCATACTTGGCCATACTCCAGAACTTCATCCAAAACTCGTTTAAGAATCACATTTCCAACACACATATCAAATTTCAACAAAATCGGTTGAGAAATGGGCAAGTGCCACCTGCTTGGCCATATTCCAGAACTTCATCCAAAATTCATTTTAAAATCCCATTTTCAACGCACATGCAGAATTTCATTATAATCGGTTGAGGAATTGGCAAGTTCCATTTTGGCCATATTCCAGAACTTCATCCAAAAAACATTTTAGAATCCCATTTCCAATGCACATGTCGAATTTCATCGTAATCGGTTGAGAAATAGCCAAGTTCCATCATATTTGGCCATATTCCAGAACTTCATCCAAAACAATTTTAGAATCCCATTTTCAATGCCCATGTGATGAGAAATAGTCAAGTTCCATCATGCTTGGCCATATTCCTAAACTTCATCCAAAATCATTTTAGAATCACATTTCCAACGCACGTATCGAATTTCATCTTAATCGGTTGAAAAATAGGCAACTTCCATCATACTTGGCCATATTCCAGAACTTTATCCAGAAATCATTTTAGATTCCCATTTCCGACACACATGTCAAATTTCATAATAATCGGTTGATAAATAGGCAAGCGCAAGTTCCACAATATAAAAAATTTGTTAACTACTCACTACATCCTAATGCAACCCCAACTCAACTCCAACTCAACTTCAACTCAATCCTCAAATTTACCCCTAACTCAACCTTCAAATCAATTCCCAATTCAATGCCCAATTCAATAATAATCAAACCAGCATACATAAAAAAATCGTAAATATTTATAAAACCAGGTATTTTGGGTCAATTCGTATGGCAAGTACCCCACCCTCTTGACGTACAGTCTCCAAAAGCTTTTCAAATCTCCGCCTTGACCATAGAAACATATTGGCGAAAAAAAATTCAAAATCGGACAAGCCGTTCTCGAGATACCATGGGTCCAGACACACAGACATCCAGACATCCAGACAGACGGACGGACATTTTTTTTTTTTTGCATTTTCAGACTCAGGGACTTTCAAAACGTCGAGAAAAGTGGTTTTGGACCAACCAAATTTTTCGTCATTTTTGACAGGATTTCAATACTTTGGTCTTTTTAGACCGAAGTAATTTAGCAAGTATTATTTTAATTCGTCAGAGCCAACTTTGATGTATTCTTAGAATTAATTTAATTTCTGCAATTAATATTTATTTATCTTCCAACAAAGCTGTCGATGGTAACCTTTTTGGACTTTGAGGGAGCCTTTAACAATGTGCTTAGAGGGGCTATAACTCGGGCACTTTCGAATCTAGGAGTGGATGAATTTCTCAAGGACTGGATAGATCAAATGCTAAGATGCGGGATCATAAATGCCAGTCATGGGAGATCTTCCGCCAGAAGATTTGCAAGCAGAGGCGCGCCGCAGGGTGGCGCACTGTCCCCCCTGCTCTGGAACTTGGTCATTAATGATCTGTTGCTGAGACTGGAGGATAGTGGCTTCAAGGTGGTTGCCTATGCGGACGACGCCGCTATTGGTGTTCGTAGAAAATATACTGGCACACTTAGTGAGCTTATTCAAAATGATCTGGACATTCTTTCATTATGGGACAAAGGTTGTGGGTTAAATGTGAACCCACACAAAACCGAATTGGTTCTCTTCTCCAGGAAATATAAAATTCCTCATGTCGATCCTCCCACTTTAAATGGTTTCTACTTGGCTTTTATAGGTGAAGCAAAGTTCTTGGGTCTCGTCTTGGATAATAAATTAAACTGGAAACCTAATATTGGGGGCTGGAGCCCCACATGGTCCCCAACTGATGGTTCAAAACGGGATGGAAGAGTAGGGGCTGGGGTGTTCTGCGAGGAACTCATGTTAAACCTCTCCTTTTGTCTCCCTGACTACTGTAGCATTTTTGAAGCTGAGGTAACTGCGATAAAGGAAGTCGTGGACTGGTTGAGGTATAATGTAATATCGACTGGTGATATTCGCATATATACGGACAGTCAGGCGGCCATTAAAGCGCTTCAAGCAAAGCTCCTTACGTCGAAAGTAGTCCAGAACTATCTCTCATATCTTTCAGAGATGACAGATCAGTTCAACATCCATATTATATGGGTGCCAGGACATTTCGTTAGCACGGAGAATATAAAAGCTGATGAACTTTCTCGACGTGGTACCATTGCAGGTGACATTGGATATCCTTTTAGAATTTTTAATTGTAGGACCATGTGGGCGCTTAGCCACCTCGCACTGCGACCTAAAAGATCTTTCGTGCCCCAAGCCCTGCTTAATTATCCATCCAGTCAATATTCAGGCTCTTAATGAACCTGATAATACTGCCGGCCGGGACGTGATACATACTATCTGTTCTCATTGCTCTCCCTCCTAAATGTTTACTGTTGGAATTACTTCTACACGCAATACATACTATCTGGGCTAATTGCCCTTCCTCCTAGATGTATGCTATATCCTTTACTTTTGCTAAAAAAGCGGTAGCATTGGAACTCAAGGACTTTGAGAGGACAGTCCCACTCCCGTATATGCCTACCCGTGCCTTGTCTACCGTTTTGATTTTACTCTTGCGAGTTGCTGGGAATAAAAAGTTGCCTGTAGGTCACAGAGTCCGCTTATTTATACTGATTAACCTACCAGCCCATTCATCCTTCGGCATATGCTGTTCCACCTTAGATTAGGGTTTTTTGTCAAGGTTTTCTCCTTTAGCGCTGTGCTTTAGCCTATCCCAAAAAGCACATTCTGCTTATGGTTCCAGTTACCAGTGGTTGCCGCGACGAGGCAGTACGTATACTTGCGAATTGTGATCAGGTTACCCATTGCATAATTGTACCCATCACGCAGACATGACCACAACAGCTTATGTGATGTGCACCCCACTGGAAGATTGTGGAGCTGGTAGATTAGTTTAGCAACTTTAGTCCCCCCTCCAATAGACGACAAACCACCTTGTCTTCGGTAATATCGATACAAGTTTAAATCATTATCGTTAACTAGTAAATAATCTTAAATTTTACAATATCGACCTTAATTTGCTATAGAATCAAAGAACCGGCCAAAAAGACAGACTTACGTATTTTAAAAATCAATTTAAATCGCATGAGAGTCTCTAAATTGGTGAATTGCAATCAATGCTGCATGGATTGCGATTTGCGAATGACATATTCAAAGTTTGATGAAGTGCAATCCGATATTGAAAGCCTTGATTCTGATGCTAGTGTTTTGAACGAACCAGAAAGATTTGAGGATACATACGGTAAACTTGAGTCCGAAATTTTAAATCAAATTAATAAATTAGAACGAAAAACAAAGTTGAAAATAAAACCGCCTTCTGTTATTATTGGGGTTGAACAAAATGACTCCGTGAAAATTTCGCTTGCCACTAAACTTCCAGAAATAGTGTTACCTAAATTTGAAGGATCTGAGTTAGGCTGGTTGAATTTTCACGACATTTTTTGTGATTTAATTCACGCCAATATTAAACTGGATTAGACTACCAAAATTCAGTATTTAATATCTTGTCTTCGAGAAAGTAAATCTTTTCTTGGTTGAGGCATTTCCTGTAAGCTGGAACTAGTCAGAATTATGAAGTTGATATACATATGAAGAGCATTTATGATATAAAAAAACCAAGTGATGGTTCAGCACACTTAGCAAAAATATTTGTGAAAAATGCGCTTAAGCATGTCAATGCAATGAAAAATATGAAAGTCGCTCTTGATGAATGTGATTTATTTCTTATACAATATCTTTGTGAAAAATTAGATCCTGGATCACACATTCAAATTATAAAAAATACACCGGAAAAATCAATTTTACAATTTACTGAGTTCATAGACGTTTAAAAAAAACGAATTCGAATTCTGGAACCGACTACATTTAATCCATCCACATCGAATCCAGATGATCGTTATAGGAAACAATTTAATTCAAAACCAATCCGATCCCTAGTTTCAAATGATAATAGTGCATATTTTATAAGGGAAATCATATTATGGACTAGATAAATATTCTAAATTCATTGATGCCAATTTCACTCCTGAACAACGTTTTGAATTTGTAAAACGTAATTATTTATGCACCAATTGTTTGTCTAATAAACATCGCCTAATTGAATTTAAGGCTAGTTCCTGTGTTTTATGTTCGCTAAAACATAACATTTTACTACATTTCGGAAAACGAAACAGCTCCTACAATCAATATCCATTAAAAAGTTAATCGAGTAACTTTCAAAAATCATCGTCGAATTCTAAAAATAACCAAAATACATCGCAATCAATTATCAATAATAAAAATGATTCAATTGGATCTCATTGTTCATTAAAAAACAATACAAAGCCATCAAGCAGTAGTGAACATCATAATTTACATATCCAAAGGCCTTCCGTAAATGCGAATAATGTAAAACAACCTTTGGAATATAGAAGCCAAGTTTTATTGGCCACCGCTATAGTTTGGGTTAAAACTTCAGAAATATCATAAATTAAAATGTAGAGCGTTGCTAGTGAATCTTTCAAATATTGAAATGCCGAAGACGTATCCGTATATAATTTAATATATTATAGTTTATTAATTATTTTTATTTATATTGAGCCAAATCTTTTAATTTAAACAATTATTTTATTGGTATATAGGGCTCTTTATTTTTATTTTTATTTATTAGTACTTGAGCTTTCAATCCCACTTCGGGATCATTTTCAAAAGCATAATGAAAAATTATTTCCAAAATAGGTTCCTTTTGATTGATTGATTGATTGATTTAGTGTGTACGACCAAGCCTAAGGCAAGTTTCCCGGAATACGCCGGGTCCACCGTACACCCTTTTACGAATAACAAAATCAAGGGAAAGGAAAGGTATGTTAGTAATAAAGAATCAACCCGGTTCCAGACACCATGGCGGTTGATAGTTAGTAAATAAGACAACACAAGACAACACAATTTCTAAACTACATGATTGTTAACTGCTTATTGTTCCTGGAGCGTTGAGTCCGGCTAAAACTTTGTTACTGAAAATTAGGATTAAATTTAATCCCTTTAAGAACGATTAATTCTCGAACAATTTTAGATTCTGAAACAAATTAAATTATTTATCAGTTTACTTAAGATAAACACTTCTCTATGATCTTATTAATCTAAGAATACTTAAAATTACATTCGCCTCAATCCTAGGCTACCTAAATAGTTCAACAAATAATCGCGAAAAAGTCCTCTAGGTGACACCCCTACAAATTTTAACAATTAAACTTATATTAATAAATAATAAATTAATAACTGATGAACAAAATAAATAGGGTGGCACTCCTGGTTTCTTCATCCTGGAATCCCAATGTCTCCAATCCGATCCGAAAACTACAGTTTAACTCAAAACTATATCAAGCATTTTCGTGAACCTGCCACTTAAAGTGTAGAAGTTTGATCTGTGATGGCTGTTCTGTAATGAATTACAATTAATATCACCAGTACCCAAAATTAAAGTTATAAGAACCAATTAGTTACTAAAGTATGAATTCAGTATAGGAATTCCGTGCAGTTTAGTAAAATTAGCTAAACTAGAGGTTTTATCAGTTCTTTTATCCATTCAATGATTATTTTAAATAATTTCTATAAATTTTCAAATAAAACTAATCAATTCGCATGTAGAGGGTTTTGAAAAGCACCCTATAACTTTTATTTTAGTATAAATTGTTCATACTAAGTTTACACGGAATCCCTATACAGAACTCAAGTTCTGTAATTTAGGAGGATAAAAATCAAAACAACATAATTTTATAAAACTACCTGTCCGCTATTCACTTCAAATTTTTGGAAATCTGCGTTGATCCCCTACGAACACCTCTGAAAATCAAGATCGAAGCCAGTTAATTATCACTAAATACTATTTTTAAAATTTAATTAACATTATTAAATTAGAGCTTAAAATCCCGTTATTTATTTATTAAACCTGCCATAGTACAAGTGACCAATCAAAATCCCCACCATGGATCAATATCTGTGAAAATTCAAACCAAATATTAATTCGTGTAGTTGGAGCTCGTGAACATAAGTATAATTCTATAAAACATTATTGTAATTTGATACTAAATTATAAAAACATAAATGTAATTGATGAACCCGTCGAGATCCAAGGAGTTTCAGAAATACTAAAATAATTGGATATCCCGACTACTAAAACTCCTCATCTACACATTTGTGCAATTTTCGTCAAACGCAAGCTGCAAAACATGTCATCTCATCATAATGGAAACCTCACGCAACATCGGAAATAAATATATTAATATTGTACTCTATGTATTAAAAATCATACAAATAAAGCAGAAGCAATCTTATGGTTAACAAAAAAATTTGTTTTTTTAACATTCAATTCCCAAACCAATCATTTCATACGCCAAGGAGGATGCAGAAATGCTCTGGAACCCTATTTAAATTAAAACTTAATAAGAAAACAACCATATTTTGTTGTTGCTGCTCACATCATCCAATCGCATCACCTTCCATGCTTGCATCAAGACGAAACCTATAATGCAACATAATGACTCGTCTTACCTTGATCCCAAAAATACCGTTCAAGTTAGATAATTTACCAATAATAAAAATAATTTATAAGTTAAATAGAAAAAAATAAAAAACTTAAATCTAAACTATATATTGGATAATTACACATAAGACTCCATTTAAATTAATTTAATTAATTTAAAAATTAATGTAATTCTACATTGCCTATACTACTCCGCATTAAGATCAAAATACCCAAACAAATCGTGTCATATGAAATACCTATTCATATAATGATTTAATATGAATTATATGACCCATTCGATTCAATAAATGTACTCGATTATACGAATTACTCATATAAGAATCCCATTTGAATCGAAAACATTGTTGCTCTTGGCATATAAAGAGCACTTTAAATGAACAGAACAAATGAAAACAACACCAGGAAAAATATTAGAATCCTGCTGCAATATTAAACTCCTCACACACATACAGAAAATAAGCACATATTTCAAAACCAACACAAATGTACAACAAGCCTGATTCCGTAATGAGGTTCACAGATACCTTCTTACATTAAATCGCTTATACTTGGAAGTATTGGTGGGAAACTTCGTATGTTTTGTTTTGTCTACAATTTATATAGTGTATCCGATCACCAATACCTTCATGTATAAGCGAAAAATCAGTTATGATAGTCAGGCTTGTAATACATCAATGTTGGTTGTAACAATTGGTCGCCTTTATCAGGCGATCAACCACTACGTCATTTTCAGGGGTTTGTGACCTATGCCTGCTCAGTCGTGAAGAGGTTTAAATTGGTCGTGAGTAGATCACAATTAGTCCCTGCTCGTTTTTGCTTTAATAATAATAAAAATCTGTCTCCCCTAAGCTTGATCCGGTTAACCATAATGGTTTAATTAATGTAGTGACATATTAGAAAATGCCCCCATGTGATTTGAAATACAAACAAGAAACCAATATATAATATATAAAAACTTACGATTGTATGGTCTGATTCGATGAACTGTTACAATGTAAATTTCGTAACCAATTTCAGATCCGCATATGATGTCATCTACCGTTGCTCGTTCTTCCTGCACCATATGAACAAAATCACACACTGCATCCAATATATCCACAGATAATTCGTTATTCAAAAAATACACCCTGTACATCGAGGGTTTCACTGTTTGTTTTTTTCTTATTTGTTTCTTGTAGTGTTGTTGTTAGGTATTTGTATAAAGGTGATTTTAAATAAAAACTCAATAACTTTTCTTTGATAACTTTTAAATTGTATAAACTTTATTTATTTCATAATAGTAAACAGTTAGGAAATTAAGAAATAATTTTCTTGTATTTATTTGCATATTTTATTAATTTATAAATGTCTGTTATTTTTATCAAATTTTATTTATTATTTATTTTATTTTTAAACAATTTGAACAATTTTAATAATTTTCAGTTCATCACTGATCAGCCATAAAAAAAAACACATGGACGGCATGATATCAGTTTTAATTTTTCACGTTATAGTTTTTTTTATATTTATTTATTGTTTCTGGTAATTTCAATCACTTATTAATATTCACATTAGCAATTAGATATACTGCACATGTACCTGCATCATTATCAAGCTTGATCAAGGTACTTTTATCACCAAAAAAAAAAATCTACCCGACAATACGTTTCACTGAATTTTATTCTTATTTTTAATTTAGTTTTAAGATAGACAAATAATAATTTGTTTAGAAATTTGCTACTTGGTGTGTTCATATCACCCACCAAACGTTAATTGAATTATTGTTAATTTTTTTCCTATCATCATCATTCCAAAACATTCATCCCGTTCAAAAACAAAATATTCATCCAACGGGAAGATACATTGGAGAGGGGAAATTGATTAAACACAAACAAAAAAAATTAATTGTGTAACCGGAATGAATAATATTATTATACAGATCAATATAGTACAACATTACCAATTTAAACCACTCAAAATTTAGCTCAATCAAAAAAAAAAACTCAAACACCGAAAATTTAAACTTTTAGCAATTCAGGAATTGTTACATGGTTTTGACATATTTTCATATACTCTTTATGCGTAAGCGCAATCAAAATAAAAACACATACGTACAAAAATATTCTCATTTAATCCTTTATATGTATTATGTGTAGCGGGGGGGCGTAGTTTTCATTGTATATTACACTACACCAAAACCAACACTAATGTACAACAAACCTGATTCCGTGATGAAGTACACCAAAACCAACAAAAATGTTTATATGTACAAGCCGTGCCATTCGCTCTTTACACCGATCCTCTCTCAGAAATTGTGCTCTATGAGTTGGTATTGGTATGTCACAAAACCAACAAAAATGTAAATAATATTTTAGGCATTTGTGTTAGTTTTGTGTATATATATTTTCTGATTTATTTTATACATTACTAATACTAAGCCATAGGGTACAATTTTTATAGCTTAAGTGTTTGCTTGGCACGGCTTGTATAAACATTTTTGTTGGTTTTGAGTACACAGATCCCCTCTTACATTTAATCGCTTATACTTGAAAGTGTTGGTGCAAAAATTCCTTTGTTTTCTTGTATCGACAATTTGTATGTTTATTTTTACTCATTTATATAGTGTATCCGATCACCAATACTTTCATGTATAAGCGAAAAATAAATTTATAATATTGGTGGTAGTCAGGCTTGTAATTGTTGTTGGTTTTGCACTACACATACAACACTTCAATGGTGAGATTTCCTGCTATAAAATGTTATGGAGAATTATAATATACTGTTGAATATATTTTTAAAATGACGACGAACATACACACGGCTGCGAATACACTAAACAAAAAACAACCGCATAGCATACTACGAAATACAGTGGAACTCGCTTAACACGAAATGCTGGGAACCGACATATTTTTTCGTGTTAACCGAATTTCGTGTTAAAAGTAGCCAAAAAAAAAAATTCTATTTTGAAGTTAATGCTAAACCACATCTAAATAGAGTATTTAAACAGTTTTTTTATTAATACATTTTATAAGTATGTACATAGATTAGGAAAGCTTTATATATTGGTCAATTTATCAAATTGTTTATAAATATGTACTTATGTATGTACTACTTCTTTGAAAAATAATCCAAAATCTTTTTTTGTTCTAAATTACTAATTAACTTAGTTTTTACAAAGGTTTCTAAACTATCCATGCACACACTCATCTCACCGTTAGATTTTACATCTAAATATCGACGCATACTTTGTAACATTTTTCGCATTTTCGCGGTATTGGGAATGGAAACAGTATCATTGTCGATCTGATTATCATCGCTTTCATCACTCGTTGCACCTGCTGGTGGAGCTGCTGGTCGAATAATATTAATAATTTCTTGTCTGTTAATACGGGTGCTGTGTACAGATTATTGTCCAAGTTCAAAAATTCATCCGAAGATACACATGTTTGCAAAATCGACGAGACACGGTGTTCAAACATATCCGTAAAAGTTGGCCCGATTTCTTGTTCTTCAATTTGTACTTCTGCTGAAGGGTTTAATCTTAAAAATCCTGCATGGTGAACGCAATTGGCAATTGTTTGTGGCGTTACAAGATTCCAGGCAGCACGCATCATATGTAATGCATCCAAAACATCAATATTTAATTCTTCTTTCGATTCGATTGCGGCTAACAACTTGCAAAGCAATTGTTTTCGATACAAAAATTTAAAATTTTGAATGTTTCCTTGATCACATGGCTCTAATACGCTTGTGGTATTTGATGATAAAAATATGAGCTTTATTGTCTGTAAGTTTAGATTTGCATGTGCAGGGCAATTGTCAATAATTAGAGCAACTCTCCTCTTCTCGCGCTTAAATTTTCTATCCAAATCCAACAACCAGTTCGTAAATAAATTTGTCGTCATCCAAGCTTTCTTATTAGCAGTATACTCTACAGGCAGTTTCTTCACATTCTTGAAACAACGCGCCTTGAGACTTTTCCCGATTACAAAGAGTGGGAGTTTTTCTGATTGCAAGGCTGAAATTGCAGGCTATCATTGCTGTTAGACGTTCTTTCGTTTTTTTCCGCCAGAACATTGCTCACCTTTGAAGGCCAATGTTTTATCAGGAAGGCAGCGAAAAAAATGCCCGTTTCATCAGCATTAAAAACATCACGTGGATTATATTCCTGTATAGGATTGCAGGCAGGGTAGTTTCAACCAACCTGAATTGAAACAAAATTCTATCCCCATCTCCGATGCAAACACGTCTGCCTTCTCCATAAGCAAGGGTTCAGATATTGGAGCATTTAAACCACATAACCACACTTGCTTAAACCACTTAAGCAAAGCAGCTTCCAAGTCTTCGTGTTTAGATGTTCTGAAACGTTTCCGGTCCGGTTCAAATTTGCTGTTTTCGAACGCTGTAATAATTTTGTCCCGATTTTTCAAAATTGTTGATAACTTTAATTCGGTATCCCGAATTGTTTACAAATTTCCGTTTTCGAACAATCACCCATATTAACGGCATTTATTATCTCCGTTTTCACTTTAAGCGGTAAAGAATTCTGTATCCGCACTTGCTTCGCCATTTTACCTCGATAATTTTTTATGTTTGTTTAAACACTGAAACTAAACGATCCTTATAGAAAAAAACACAAAATTTATTTCTATGAAACGTTTATAAATTTCATAACCAAGAGATTGTCTCTACATAGGTACCGTTTTTCTCAATCATAATGTAAAATTGAAAGTCGTATTCGAACAATTACTGCACCAATAATAACAAATTCATATCGTAATTAAGAGTTAAGAATTCTTAATGAAAACTCTACTTAAATCGTACATCCTCTCCCAAAATTTTTATTATTTTCAGACCCTTTTTGTTTCTTTTATTACCAAAGCAATAAAAAAGAAGGTTTTTTATAATCCATCTAATGACTTTAACAACTCAAAATTTTTTTCGTGTTATCCGTGTTTGAGATTGTATTATCAAATCCTGTGGACCAAAATATTTTTTCGTATTATCCGAAGATTTCGCCGTAACCGTTTCGTGTTAAAAGAAAATTTATGTATTGATTATAAACCTTTTGAGAATGGACTGAAGTTGCATTTCGTGTTAACCGATTTTTCGTGTTAAGCGTTTTCGTGTTAAACGTTCTCCACTGTATATTCATTTCTATATAAAGAATATGAAGAATATAATTGTGTCATTTATACAAAATAAAAATACAAATAATCTCATAAGAGTAAAGAGTAAAGAGAGTAACAAAAAACTTGAAATTTCATATACAGAAACAAAAAATTAACTGCGCATATCAATTTGATCGATTTTAATTACATCTAAATATGAGATAATGTATTTGAATTTTATACACTAACTACACAAATTTAAGAGGCATACATCCTTAAGCGAAAAAGATCCAAAGCTTAATTTAATTTAATTTAATTCGCTATAAATTAAAAACATTGCCTGGTTAATGCATCCCGATGGATTGCATTTTATTCATATTTATATTTAAATTTCACTATAGTTACACACAAATTTTCACTTAATTAAATTAAATTAAAATAAAATAAAATAAATTATATATTTAAAACTTTACACTACATTAAACAAATAAATAAAATTAATTAACTTAAATTAAAATTATATTCTCGAAGAAGACGACCAAAACACGTCCTTCTTCTTCGAGCGTCAACGACCGACCACCATTTCCAAAATAGGTTCCTTTCAAGATATACAGAAAATAAGGTATAATATTGCGCATGCTGTTGCTATCCTTTTTTCACAATTTGACGTCACGTGAAGACAAAAATGCTGATATTTATATGGAGTTTCGTGATATTTTTAGTAATTTTTTAAATAAATCGAAAATAAATGAATTTTTTTTTATTTTTGCCATTAATTATTTTTCGACTTTATGTTAAAATTAAACATTTCAATTTTGATTTTAGTTATATACTGCAATACTTTCGGAATTAAATCGCGAAAAGAGGCATGTTTTAATATTCGTGTCTAGAGCAGACTGTTTGAGCACATTGCATAACAAGTTTTAGAATTTATGAGTATAATTTTTTTGTTAAATGCAGAGAACGATTTGATTTTAATTATTTAATTCAAAAATTTGGGAGTGTTCGATTTTAAATATACTAAATTTGAATAATTTCTATTGCAACAAAACTATCAATTGTTCATACTTCTGATAAGAACACATACATATAGAACACTAAACAGTAAATGGGTGTTTTGATTTAGTTGTAGCGAAAAAAATAAGACAATAAATGAAATAAACCAGAGATTTAATTTTAATTTATAGTTTTATTTAATTTCCTTTTTTTTCAAATTTATATTTTCTATTAACTGGGCGATTAATAATTTGTGAACTGAATTTTTATTTAAAATATTTTTCCATTTATATTTAACGTTGAATATGGACATATGTAATATTTGAATATGTAGGTACCAATAATTTGAAGCCAAACGAAAATAGATGGCAAAAATTTGAGTACATAACGTAAAAAAATAAAAGTATTAATAATTGGCACATAAATGATCAAAAACATTTAATAATTTAATTGTTTTATGTTATGTATTCATAATTTTGTTTACCCTTTTTTCCATTTATCTTAGACATTATACACTCGAAAGAATTATTTCTCAAATATTTGGACCATAAAAAAAATATAAAGCATAGAAAGGGTCTCGGTAAACTATCATTATCAATTGTAAATACGGTTTGTTAAAAAAAATTACGATTATTCTTGATTTATTTAAAAAATTAATCAAAAAACCGCAAAACTTCATATAAATGTCTGCTTTTTTGTCTTCACGTGACGTCATGCGCAAAGAAAGACGAAAATGAGACACGGGAATATACTACCTCTTTTTTCTGTATACCTTGGGTTCCTTTTATATAAAAATTTTACATAAAACAATCAAACATTTGTACAAAAACCAATTTTTCATGGAAACGCACAGCCTAGACAATTTTTCGAAAAATAATTTTTTCTCCCAACGTCTTAAAAGCCTCTAGTTTTAATACTGTTTTTGGGTATTAAAGTTGGCCTTTTTCTTACTATTTTAAAAAATGTGAGTGTTGTTAAGCTACACTTTTAATCCTTGGTGTAAAAGTACGTACTTTTAATACTAGGAGAAAAATAGTATGCGTAGCCGAGCAAAAGCAAAAATTGCGAGTCAAACAAAGTCACTTTTAATCCGAATAACACATACTATTTTTTCTCCAACGAAGAGTTCATGTCGTGTCGGTTATATATTACTAATTATACGAGTAAGGACAAATTATGTAATTAAAACTTCAAAATTGAAACTAATTTTGTTGAAATATTTTGTGAAACTAAGGAGATCATGACTTTTGTTTGGTTTGACCATAGACAATCATAATAGATCTCTCATTTGACTAAAAACAGAAAATAAAAACAAAAAATTTCCATTCAAATATTATCGGTGTATTGCATATACGTATTATATTTGCAACGCATTCTAAAATTATTGCCTTATAAAATACACAACACAACGATACATTGGAATTATCAGAAGTTTTTGCTTTTTTCCTTTAGTTACTATGAAATGAGAAATCTAGTATGAATGTCTATGGTTTGACTATTGTACGCGTCAAATACAATGCAATATTCCAACCAAAGAAAAGTCATGACCTCCTTAGTTTCACAAAATATTTCAACAAAATTAGTTTCAATTTTGAAGTTTTAATTACATAATTTGTAATTACTCGTATAATTAGTAATATACAACCGACACGGCATGATCTCTTCGTTGGAGAAAAAATAGTATGTGTTATTCGGATTAAAAGTAACTTTGTTTGACTCGCAATCTTTGCTTTTGCTCGGCTACGCTGCGCTTCGCCTCGCATGCAAATATAATTGCTCGTCAAACAAAGTATCACTTTTAATCCTAATGACACAATGTACTATTCTTTTCCTGGCTAAAGCATTTTTCATGTAGAAAGGTTGTACAATTGAATAAAAATAAAATGAGGTGAGACAAAAAACTTATATAAATAAATCATACGAGTTGCCAATATAAGCATAATCTTCTACAATGTTAATCGAATTTTTACTTGATTTAATATGTAACATTTCCAAAATCGATCTTTTCCTAAAATTGGTTTATTTATCGAGAATTTTGACGTTATCTAAATTGATTAAATGATTGGAATTTTTCAGATGCACTGCAGTGTCATATCGGTGTTGATAAATTCTTTTATCCAAAAATTGTTTTGTCTGTCCAGTATACGTGGCGTTGCAACTACAACGGACTTGGTAAACCACATTTGATTGTTTTCTTAAAGGTACCTTGTCTTTAATTTTGGAAAAAATATTTCCATTTAGGCTTGTAGCTGCACATCCCTCAATTTTGAAATTATAATTCTTGAACAAACGTTTTATTTTCTCATAAAGATTTTTTATATAAGGAATAGCCAGAAAGTTTGTAATTTCATTTTGTGGTCTAGATATAGTATTTCTCTGAAAATTTCTTGTTTTCCAAATTACCTTTTTTATTAATTTTTCGGGATATTGGTTGAGCACTAAAGTGTCTTTTAGAATTTTTAAATTTTGTTTGTGAAATTTTGTATCGGAAAGCTTTATAATTTTTTGGGTTAAAATTTGTATAGTGGTAATTTTGTAAGTGGTGGGAAGCCTAGAATGAAAATTTATATATCGGCCTGACCAGGTATCTTTATGATACCAATCACAAGAAATTTTGCCATTTGGTTCGTGAATTAACAAAATGTCCAAAAATGCAATTTTGTTATCTACTTCTTTTTCTAAAGTAAATTTGATTCTATTATTTGCCGAGTTAAACGCTTCTAAAAAATAATCGATTTTATTTATCGGTACCGCAGTAATTATGTCGTCCACATATATAAAGTAGAATAACGGTTGAAAGTCCAAAGAGTTTAATACTGAGATTTCTAAATTTTCCATTACTAAATTTGCTAATATGGGACTTATGGGAGAACCCATAGGTGAGCCAAAAGTTTGTTTATAAATTTTGCTATCAAACGAAAATTCTGAATTGTTCAACACAATGTCTAAAGCAGTAAAAAATTGAATTTTTGTTAATTTAGATTTAGAATTTTGCTTTATACTTCTCCAATTTTGACTAATAATATTTCGTACAATTTGGCTATCAACATTCGTAAACAAGGATTTTACATCTAAAGAGATTAACGTGGAATTTGGTGGGATGGTAACGTTATTAATTTTGTTTTTGAAATCTTCAGAATTTAGAATGAATGAATTTGTTTTTCCCAAACTTGGCTTAATAATATTTCCTAAAAATGATGATAACGAGTATGTTGGGCTATTTATCGAACTTATAATTGGTCTGTATGGTACATTAGGTTTGTGAATTTTTGGTAACCCATATAATTTTGGAATCACTGCTGTGTAATTTGTAAGTTTTTTCTTTGTAGCCAAATCTATGTTGCCAAATTCCTCCCATTCCTTTACTACTGAGTTAATTTTTGTCTGTATCGGTGTAGAACTGTCTTTAAAAATTTGTACGTACGTCGAGGTGTCGTTGAGTAAGTCATACATTTTTTCAATGCAGTCCGTCCGTAATGTCAAAACCGTTATGTTCCCTTTGTCTGCTTTTGTCACTAAAATGTCTGGATTATCTCTCAAAAACGTCTTCGTTTGTTTTACATATGTCATAATCCTTTTTTCTTTTGATGTCAAATTTTGAATGTTTGTGCTGTTTTTGTAATTTGTCAAAATATTTATAAAATTGTTCCAAATGTGAGTACGATCGTTGTCTTCTAAATTAAAAATGGCACTTTCAACGTCTGAAATAATTTTGAAAAAAAGCACCGCAGTACCAATGGTAGGTGGGCAAAATGTATTTCCTAAACTTAAAATTAATTTTACATGCGTTGGTAGGTCGATGTTGGAAATGTTGACTAGCCATTTATCACTAGTACAAAATAAACCATTCGTTAACTCATTTAAATTGTCTCGTATAATTTTATCAAATTTTGTTGTTTGTCTTACCTTAATTTTATCAAAATGGTAATTGAATGTTGAAACTGCTCTGCGATGAAATTCTTCATAAATATTGTTAGGTAGACCATCTTGAAGAGAACGGCTAAGGGACATCAGATTGGTTTTTGTGACTTGAATGTCTTTTATAGTCGCTGCAATTTCTTCGTTGATCACTCCGAAAATAAATTTATTTTCCAATTATATAACAGAAGAAACTTTGATTTCGGTTATCGTTTGTCTCCATTTTTCAACCAGGAGATGTTTATTAATTATTTTTATTTATATTGAGCCAAATCTTTTAATTTAAACAATTATAAATTGTTTATTTTAAATATTATAGTTTAGTTCTTCAGTTGTTGGAAAAATTCACACGGGTGTGTTCTTTTCCCAACGAGTTATGGCGAATAGGGGTTTTTATAGGATATCTAGCGAGCGGCGAATTTTTAGGAAAAAAAAGAGGAACGGAAGAAAAAACAACGAACAGGATAGTCTAGTTTTGAATTAACGTGAAAAAAAACGAGAGCTAACGGAAAAGCTTAGTTTTTAAATTACGTATACAACGAGAGATAACCACGGTAAAGATTAGTTGTGGTTCCGTGAAAGAAACGAGTGAGAGAAGACAACCAGGAAAAAAATTTGAATAGTGGTAGCACCCCGGGCTAAGCAGTGAGGTACGCGTGGAGCGGGAAACGTCGTCCCGACTCAGGAGGGTCTACACCAGGCAAACCGAACCCCACCAGAACCCCGTTGGATTGGGTGGATTGCGCGAGGGAGTGCCGGTCGTGGGAGAGGAGGTGGTGTTGTGTAATTACACATATTCATAAGCAATTATATAATTAAAAAACATAAATAAGAACGCACAGAAACAATTATACATACAACATAAATAATGTAGGTCATCAAATTTTGTTTACATACCATAAAAGAAATTCAAAACAAAAAACTTTACGTAACAAAATAAAAATACAAAAAACTAATAATGAAAAACAAATGGTGTAATACGTTTGCAAACATTTAGGCTAAGTAAAGAAAAAGAATATTCAACAAACATTCAAGCGAACAAAATCAACATAATTATAAACGAATTTTAGAATAGTGTCAATGAACAGAAAACGTGTCGATAAATAAAATTAAGAAACACAATAAGCAAAAATTGTTTCGAAAATAAAATTGAATTGAAGTGCAAAATCATCAAATAGCAAAAAGTTGGTAATACCAGAATTGTTGGTGCAAATCAGTGTTGTGCCGCGTAGTCTGCATCACGTAATTACTCAGTTGTCTACACGTGTAGACAATGTATGTAGACAATTCAAAAAATGACGTCGACAATATAAACAATGTCGACAATGCGTCGACAATACACATTGATAATAAAAGTGTCTTTACGTTTAAAATTGACTAAAACTATTGACGAATATGTATGATGTGCTCCAGCGGATAGAAGTGAACTAAGTAAATCATACAACATAAATTTGCTTTATGAAGTTACACGAAAATAGTAGCACAGTTTTATCATTTTAAATACCAGAATACTCTGCTTAAAAATTACAAAAAATTTAATATTAAGTGTCTTGTGTTACTAAAAGTGTTTTAAAAATGTTAAAGTTTGACTTTTATTTATCAATTAAAACAAAAATGTTTAATGCCCCAAAGATTTATTTATAGTGAATTTAATATGAAATTTATGCAATGTTTAAGCACAGTATCCTGTTATTTAAAATAATAAAACTGTGCCAAAACAATCAAATATACAAAACTCCCAATTTAAATCACGCATTTATAGGATTAAATAGATTCCCCAATAATTACAATTTTAGCAAATAAAAATTAAAATTTAATGGACGCTATTGCCTGAATCTTCATAAAGCAAATTTATGTTATATCATTTACTTAGTTCACTTCTGTCCGCTGGAGCACATCTTAACAACAATTATTACTAGTTTTATTAACTAAATTTCTGTTTATTTCAAATTATATAAATAATAAATAATAAATAATATTAAGAATTTTAATTGTTTAAACACATAACCATAGCTCAATATACATTTAGGTTTGTACCTTCAAATTCGCAATTACCAACATCAAAATCAATTTATTTCCAAATGAATTCATAATATTCCCACATGAAATTCAAAATTTTCCAGTTCAAGATAATACTAACGCAAAATAATTTCAATCTTATAAAGTTCAAATCAGCAAAAATATAATTTAAATTCAATTTAAATAATTTCAATTTCGTTTATTTTTTAAATTTATATTCATGGTTTTACAAATTTCAATGTATGTAAACTTATATGTACATGTTAATAGGTATGTGGTGGCTCTTCCTGGCCGCATTGGGCTGGCTGGTCGTGGTCAGTTCTATTATATCCGAATCTGTTGAATCGTCAGAGCTTGAATCAAAAATTCAGTTTGTCACACTTGCAACTGGTTGCGGTGGTTGGCTCATTTTAAATATATAGGTTTTGCACTCCAAATTCAAACTTTTACAAAACCCAATCATCATTTTCCAGGGTTGGCTACAAAATATCAGTTTTCAAAATCTCGGTGCTACAAAATCTCGGTTTTTATAAATTTTGGAAAAGGGGGATTTTACTTTACCGAAAATAACCAAAAATTATCATATAATTTCTGGAAAATGTAGAATTTAATTTTAAAAGAAATATAAATAAAAACCGAGATTTTGAGACGCTCCCCATTTTCCAAATCAAATTCGCTTTTATCAAAATCAAATTCACCTTTACCCAAAACATATTCATCCTTTTCCAAATCAAATCCAACCGTAAACGAAATAAAACCAATAGAATTTATTTAATTTAATAAATTAACTGTATTTAAATTCGAGATACAAAATAACAAGTTAATATAATAAAATAAATAAACCCTTTACTCTAATAGGAGTATAAAATTCACCTTAAACTTCACCGTACAACCCAGCCTTAAAGTTCATCTTAAATTCATCTCAAAATCAATCCAATTCTCCATCAAATTCAACATAAATTTGCCCCAAATTTACTTAAAATTCTTCCTAAAACTCACTGTTCCATTCAACCTACAAGCCACTCTAAAACTAACCCTACAATTTTACTTAAAATTTGCTCTAAAATATTCCCTTTAATTCAACTCAACCTACAGAAATCACTCTAACATCGCTGGAAAACCATCTCTAAAACTATCTCTCAACTTCACTTTAAAATTCACCCTAAATGCCAGAAAGCGAAAACCCTTAGAAGCTTAAATAAGAATTTTATCAAATTTAAGAATTCTGGAGTTTGGAAATTTTAATAGTGGAAAAATTAATTTAGTATTTTACAAATTTTATAAAATCGTTAAAATCAAATTCATCGTTTATTTGGAATTTGGAATTATTGATTTTAGAAATTAATGAATTTTGTAACGTAGTTTGTAATAAAAAAAAAATTAGGAATTTTAGAAAAATTTAGAAGTTTTGTATTGTGGGGATATTAGAATTTGTAGCGGCTCACTCATATACCATTCAAATATGCAAATACAAAAGACACACATTCGCTCACCGCCACAATACCAAATATTCAACGTCAATCACGCATCGCTTACACCGCAACGCCAACGCTCTGTTACTACCTTGCATACTCGTACCCAAACAACAGCACGTATCACCCAAACGTATCACGATTCGGCGTGCCCCTTCAAATCACAACTGATCAGGGAACGCAATTCGAGTCTAAATTATTCACCGAGTTAACAAAACTCCTCGGATCACATCGGATACGAACAACAGCCTACCATCCTCAAGCCAATGGCATGGTCGAACGCTTCCATCGGCAACTCAAAGCCGCACTAATGGCCAGAAGCAACACAATTAATTGGAGCTCGGAAATACCAATCGTACTTCTTGGAATTCGAGCAACAGTGAAAGAAGATCTGAAGTGCTCACCAGCTGAAATGGTTTATGGCCAAACCATCAAGCTACCCGGTGAGTTCTTCATCGAAAATCCTCCTTCACCACTCCCAACTACCGACACAGTCATCGACCAACTGCGACAAACCATGCAGAACCTTATACCAAAATCAACCCGTCAATCCAAACAAGATGACGTTTTTGTTCCGAAATCACTTGATAACTGTGATTTTGTTTTCATTAGAACAGACAAGGTTCGCACGGGATTATCTCCTCCCTACGAAGGTCCATTCAAAGTAATTCGACGCCTTCGGAAACAATTCGTCGTATCGGTTAATGGTAAAAACCATAACATTTCAATCGATCGACTTAAACCAGCATATGGAATTCTCTGTTCGGCTGATCAGTTCTCAAGCCCTCGAGCGCATAAAACCGTCCGTATTGCTACTACTCATTCAATCATTCCCTAGGGAGGGGAAAATCACTCGCAGGGGAGTCCTGTAGCGGCTCACTCATATACCATTCAAATATGCAAATACAAAAGACACACATTCGCTCACCGCCACAATACCAAATATTCAACGTCAATCACGCATCGATTACACCGCAACGCCAACGCTCTGTTACTACCTTGCATACTCGTACCCAAACAACAGCACAACATGAAAGAAAAAAACAATTCATTTTTACCCTCGGGTATTCATCGCAGCAAAACGTTTTTTTTTTTTTTTGACATACTTCGTTTCGATGGTTTGTGGTTACAAGAAAATTTTTCATTTTTTTTTCGGCGTCCTTTTTTGCGAGATATAAAGCGTTCCTTCAGGTGGTGAAAATTAATTTAATAAATGGTTTATAATAAAAATTGTTCTATGATAATAAATTGTTTATAAATAAAGATCGTGATTTATATCGATTGTAAATTTAACGAAAATATAACTTAATCTAAATTATTGCTAAACGGAAAGAAATTGGTGTTGTGAATTACCGCATAGATAATTATTTTGGATACCACATTTCTGCGCATCCGTTAACCAGTTCATCGGCAATTTGGGCCTAAGTACGTCCTCAGGAATTACAAATTCAATAAAATTATTGCGAATTTGGGAGCGTAAAAATGGAAAATGAAAATTTAAAGATCTAAATCTTTAAAATTAGTATAAAATTAGAAATTCATCAAATTTAAGAATCCTGATATTTAGAGAGTTTTTACAACATATTTGAAATTTACACTTTGTATTAGGAATTAGTTAATTTATTTTTTCGTTATCAAAACCAGTTTTTAATCGATTGTTGTGTCGATTTTAATCAAAATTAAATTTAATGAATTTGAAATTATTAAAATTGAATTTTAATTTTTTTTTTTGTTAATTTGAACGTTACATGATTGAAACAATAATTTTGCGTTAGTATTATCTTGAATGGAAAAATTTTGAATTTCATGTGGGACAGTATGAATTCATTTGGGAATAAATTGATTTTGACATTGGTAATTGCGAATTTGAAGTTAAACACCTATAAGTACATATATTATATAATAATTTTGATCTAACTCAAATTTATTCTCATTCAGAAAAGTTTTCTTTTAATTCTTCCTCGACATCCGTACACAATTCATCATTAAACCTAACAATTTTTTCGATCGCTCGAAAGTAAGACGATTCTTTATTGGTGAACACACATGTGCCTAGCGAGAAAATATTCTTTCAATTTGTGCTGATGATGCCGAAATTTTAAGTATTTACTTTGCCATTTGCGATCAAATAGGATACTTTATTTCAGCCACGTTCCAATAAACTATGGGTTTTTTATGTATTTCTCATAGAGCATTTTGGAATATGTGCTTTGAGATCTAATCTTCGCTCCGCTCAATTTTTTAAAGAAGAAATTATGTATTTTTACATACCTTTAGACATCGAATCGATTATTTTCAATTTACACTGTTCGTACTGAGGCATTAAAAGGGGTTGGCAATTTTGTACAGCTTGACTATAAAAATCTGCTTTTTCACTCCAAAACAAGGTGGCTATCGTTATTTCCCTACTTAAATCGTGTGCTAGAAATATACCCAGCGCTTCAATCGTACTTTCTTTCACAGTCCGGTGTACCAGTTATTTTAAAAATGTTTTTTGAGAATCCACTCAATGAGTGTTATTTATGGTTTTACCGCAGCCAAATTTTAAAAATGGAAAACGAAAATAACTCTTTTCTAGAAAGCATTTCAATTTTAGATTCAAATATAAATACCTTAAAGGAAAGACGTGAAACTAAGTTTTAACATCTCAAGGTAAAGTTAATTTTCAAACAAAATGATGAATGTCCTGTTAAATGCGAATCCATAAAGGGGAAATTACTTGAAGTTTATAAAAATTGCGAAGAATATTTATCTAAATGGATGCAAACAGTACAAAATATTTTTGTGGATGAACTTAAATGCAATACCGGATTGGAGTTCGATTGAGATATGCATTAAGCTTCTTAATCTAAAAGGGGCTAACATAATCGACAGCAAAATGATAGATCAGTTTTACAATTTAAAAATATTCGAGCAAGAAATTGAACGGGATTCTGATTTAGGTGAGCTATTAGCTCACGAAAAATGGGTCAGTTATTTCAAAGCAGATTATGATTTTATGAAATTACGGCTATTTGGATCTTGTACTCTTTTCTTTTTAGGATGTATGGTAACCCTAGATGAACCCTAGATGAAACTTTCATCCGAATACTAATTTGGCGAGTTCCTGATTTAACTCTATCTCTTCTTTTTCACTCAACTTGTCAAAGTAATTTGCAATTGAATTATTTTGAATTTTTTTAAAGTTCAGATCTGAATTTATGAGGTTATCAAATTGTACCCAGTCCATGTAACAATCTAAATAATTATACTTAGAGTTTTTTTCGTATTCGTGAGAAATTATAGCATATATGTACTTCTTTTGCAAACCTTAAATCTCTTATTTTTGGCCTCCTTGCTCTAGGTTATCAACTCTAGCTTTATGGTTCATTTAGGAACTTCAAATATGAGCATATTTCGCAGAAGTAACAACAAGAAAAATTTGATTGTCTACGAATTTTCTACATTGTCTACATATTGTCTACATTGTCTACGTCGAAAACTATTGTCTACGCTATTGTCGACACTTGCATGTAGACAATCTTAAATTACGTGTAGACGCGCAACACTGGTGCAAATGTGTATATGTAAAATTGTATAAAAACCAAAAACTGAAATCTATAAAATCAATCGTGTCTTAGAACTCAAAAAGCTAATTTAAAATTAAAATTGTCTCTTTTTAAAAAATATAACATTAAATGATCCAGGCCAAATGACGGCAGCGGTTAACCTCGCATGAAGAGGGGGAAGCACATAAGGGTAAACTCAGACATATCCCGTCCAATACTCGTCCTCTATGATATCCTTTCGAATTACTAACACTCGTGCAAAATACACTACTGAATGATCAATAACAAACTCACTAGTAAACTAAAAGCGGAATAGTATGTAGATAGAATTTATAATGAACAATAATATATAGACATATCAAGTAGATTATAGAAAAAATAAAAAATCAGAGATCAGGTCAAATCGGTCAGGTTAAATCAGCAAATAAATATAAACAGTAGTTCCCGTGAATTTCATATATTCATGTTTTTTGTTGGGGTTTCCCATTTTATATTCCTTTTTTTGTGGTGATTTGTTAATATTAGTTATACATATATCTCAGTTAGGTTTGTTTTTTTTTGATAACCCCAACCACCTTCGTAATATAGTGCCGTCCCGCGACCACCAGCTTTGTGATCGAGGGACTCGATAAGGGACTCTCTGTTAAATAAACGTATGTGTACACCAACCAGTGTTATGAACTCACACTAAAGAGCTCCTTTATTTATTTACTGTGGGATGAGCAGATTAAGGAGTATGAGCGGCTAAAGCTAAGTATATAGGGAGCGTGTCACAGGTGGGAGAATGGGACATGGCGTTCCATTGGATGTGTCTCGGGCCTCCCAGCGCTGACACGTCCGAGTTATTCACACGAGGTTTTTTTTCTCTTTTTTCTCAGCTTTTCTTCGTCCCCTTGGTCTCAACCCATCACATGTCCCTCTCAATTATTGGTCCGGCTACATCAGGGAGGGAAGCTCCAGCGGATTCAAGCGCTGGCGTCCCGGATGCGCTAGACCATTCCTCCTCGGTGTTCCTTGTACGCTGAGCGTAGAGACGGGGATCCTAGCCATTTTCACCCTGTGGTGTTGATTGTGGGGGTTCCTTGTCTCGACGGTCGGTGGTGCATCCTTAGCCCTCTTCAATTCAACATCATTTTTTTTTTCTGTCGAGATCCCCCCATGGTTGGCCGGAAAGTATCTTTTTATTTGTGCTCCGGCTAATACATGGGCGGTGCAAGCTTCGCCCTTCGCTAGCCCTTGCCCCAAGGCGGTCTATTCTAGCACTACTACTCTGAGCTTAGCCAGCCAGAGATACCGGCCAGGATCCCTAAATTCGTGTATTCTGATAACGGAATCCTGGTCCCTTTTCTTCAGAGGAGAAGTCGATACTGGGTCAAAGTAATTTTCGTTACAGAGTAACCAAAACACACCAATTATAATTCCACCAAACAAATTTTTTATTATTCACCGACCGGTTTCGATCATTAGTATGATCATTGACGAGGTATCGGTTGCAACCAGTTGCAACCCATACCTCGTCAATGATCATACTAATGATCGAAACAGGTCGGTTAATAATAAAAATTTGTTTGGTGGAATTATAATTGGTGTGTTTTGGTTACTCAAAAACTAAACTAGTATATATGAAAATGAGTTTCACCGTAGACCTCGATCTTAATTTGATATAATTTAATATTTTATTTATATTTCAAACATTTGACTTACATTAGACGGTCCTATATACCGAATATTTATAGTGCAAATATTAATGTTTTAGTCAGTGAATTGTCAACCTTGAAGACGAACGGATTACAATGATAATACGTACGATTTTCGGTTAAATATGCCTGCTATTTTGCTAAGTATAAGGCGGATTATTTTAACGACAATAAGTCCCTAAAATGTTCGTCTTCTAAGTCTAACTAGTTACAGTGAATTTAACCAAGAAATATTAAAATGACCGAAAAAACTCGGCAGCTGCCGAATGATACAGACATTCCGGGCGCCCGAAGGTTTTCCAAATTAAGAAAGTCTGAAAAATAACCAAATAGTCCTAAGTCTCAGCAGAGTCAAATAAATTTCAATAATTTTATTTTGTTTGTCAGGCCAGGTTCACTTCTAAATAATCTAACATTAATTGTGAGACTGTGATTTGGAGGATTGAAACTAAAAGATTTATATTGTTATGACCAATTGTGATATCGGGGATGTGGTCTCCAAATTAAAGGAAACCGATAACAGAAAATCTTTGTAACATTAAAATGGTTGCAGCAATTGTAATTTTCTCACAATTTTAAAGCTAGAAGCAGATAAACCTATGGCGTATTAAAAATAATCGCATAATAGTTATTTATAATATAAGACCGGAAAATGTAGTTTCTTGGACGAATACACTAAAAAATTAGAACGAAAGGAATGAATTTCGTCCTAATTTTTTTTTCATCAGGCAACCACAACAAATAGGAATATTAATCCTGTACGAGAAAACTAACTTTTCAGACTACTATTGACGATTGGAATCTTTCAGAACACAAGTTTAAAATTATTATTGAACATCTCTGCGACATTGGGAAATATCTACTTTGTTGATATGTTAATAGATTACTCAAGAAAAGTAGTTAAATATTCCCAACTCGTTCTTATAGAATTCAAACACACCGGAATTTTCTAAAAGTGTATATAATTCTAAGATATGTCGATCCATAGATACGAATCTCTTATGTTTAAATAAAAACGACAAAAATTCCTTTATATGCAACGACAGAGTTCACATGCATGTACTAAACTTAATACAAAACTAATAAATTATTTTTCCGTTTATATGTTCCCGATCCAAAAGATGTCAACAAAAATAGAATAGAACAAAAAAAAGCGTATTCCTGCTATTCCGGAAATCCTAAAACAATAAGTAAAGCAACACAACACACAAGTACACAGCAAAAAAAAAAAAAAAAACGAAGAAGAATGTCACGCAAAAAATCAACCAACCAACCACCAAAATGTTTTTATTTTTCTTTCAACTAACAATTTGGTATAGTATTGTATTATAGAAAAGAAGGAAAAGTCACGGAAAATTCATTTTACATTTTTTCCGTTTTTTTTTTTTTTTTAAATAAATTCTTCTTTATAATAATAACAACAATGTAACAACGATGGCACAACAACAAAATTGAATTTAAAAGAAACTGTGTACGGTTTCAAATTTAAATGTCACGTGACACATCTCAGTCATTCATATTCTATAATGTACGTATATATAAGGATATAATAGAACATAATTTAGAATACATGAACGGTGGATTTTCATAACTGGTTTTACAAAATAATATGGTTAATTTGTCTTATCATTTTTCATTCCCTGTCGCAGTAAAATATTCGAAGGAAATTCCCTTTATACATATAAAAGGAGCATTTCGCATTCACAAATAGTAAGATAAATGTATTTCGTTGTTAGTTACCCTGTCTGCAATATTATGCGTCAATCAAGCAATTATAATGTTGGCACACACAAGCATTTATCACGAATCATATTGGGATACAAACAAAATCATCTACCTAAAATTATACGAAACAAATTGGTTACATATATTTCAAATATAAACGTTCTTGTAATTTTCCGAACAAAAAACAAAAAAGATAATATTCGTGAAAATACTATTTATAAAGAAATGAAAAACATTTGAACATCCATAAATTCAATTGTTTATAATTTAATTCGTGAAAATTTATATAGAGGCGCGCGCGTTATATTTTTTTTGTTTATTTGCTTCAAAATTCAATAAACATGTCAAAACAGGAAAAAAAAGGTTCCAAGAGTATATTGTTACTGTTTTTCCTCATATTTGTTGTTTGTGTGTGTGTTTGTTGTGTTATTATTTTCTTCACCAGTAAAAACGTGCCAACATATTTTCAGTTTCGTGTGTTTCAATGTGTGTGTATACATATTTAAGTTTACCGTTTTTTTTGGTTCTTTCCAATGGCAAATATATGTTAACAAAATTTATTATATTCAATATGTCGAATTTGATCGTGTTTTGTTTTGTCAGACTACAGTTTTATGTTTCATATTAATTCGGTGACGTATGGGAAATGGGAGAATGAACAAAATGGCGGCGTTATAAATTAATAGTACTAGTATAAGCATCGGCCAAAAATTTGAGGCCTCCGCAACTGAGCCTATTATGGTACAGTTAATTAAATTTAAGCTTCGATTTAATTTATAATAATTCTGAATAAAATCATGCAGGTTTCTGGAAATTCACAATTTAATTGCTAAAATGATTGAAAAGAATTTCTAGTTTTTTAAGCCAAACGAAATTTTTAAATAAGAAATTTAGAAAATTGTTAGAATTTTCTAAGTTTTTGTATAAAGAACTTGACCAAAGAAATTCGATTGCTTCTAGTTTTGTTGATTTAACAAAAGCTTTTGATACCACGATGTGCTTTTAAAAATGTGTTTTAATGCTGGTTTTCGAGGTGCTACTCTGCAGTGATTTAGCTTATATTTGTCTGAACTATATCCCAGGTTGTCATAATGAAATCCTTAGCTACGGTGTTCCGCAAGGTTTGGTCCTATAAACCTATTACTTTTTCTGATTTATTTCAACTCTATTTATGCCGATGCATTAAAACGAAAAGTATATTTTTCAAACTTAATGATGCTAGTTTTTCTGATCCTAATGTTAAGTGTGATCTAATTGAATGCCTATACAGTTGTTTTAAAATTGACCTTGTTCAAAAGTTCAAATACCTTGGCCAAACTATCGAAATATGATACCTACTTATAACTTGTGTGCTCTGTTACAGTTCTAAAAAAAGCTCTGTCTTTCAATTCAAGCGGACGTCGTATTTTCTTCACAAAACTGATCTAAATTAAAATGTACATAGCTTGGAGCTAAAGTTTCTACAGATTGGAGCTAAAGTAGTACAGATTATTAACAATAATGCAGTTAAAAGTTATTGTGTAACCATATCAATCAAATACAATATTGAGTAAAATTCATCATTCGCCCTTGTAAAATGTACAACATACGTATTGAAAGGGAATTAGAAATATTGCCCAATGGAATTTTCATTCTGTTTGTGGATTTTATGATTATGTTATATGTACATATATAGGTTTTGCGCTCCCAATTCAACCTTTTACAAAACACAAATATCCTTTTCCAAATCAAATTCGCCTTTGTCCAAATCAAATTCACTTTTATCCAAAACTATTCATCAATTTCCAAATCAAATTCAATCGTAGACCAACATAATTTATTCAATATAACACCAACAGAATTCATTTAATTTAACAAATTTACTGTATTTAAATTCTAGATACAAAATAACAAGAATATACATAATAAAATAAATAAACCTATAATAGGGGCATAAAATTCACCTTAAAATTCGCCCTATAATTATTATAAACTTCACCGTAGATGTCATCGCCAAATTCACCGTAAAAATTCATCCCAAATTTACCATTCAATGTCTCCTTCGCTAAAAAGTCAACATGAAACGCACCTTAAACTTCACTGTACAATCCAGCCTTAAATTTCGTCCAAATATTCACCCCAAAATCAATCCAAATTCTCCATCAAATTCATCATCAATTAACCCCAAATTTACTTTAAAATTCTTTCTAAAATTACGACAGATTAATTCTAAAATTCACTCTTAAATTCAACCTACAAGTCACCATAAAATTAACCCTAAAATTTTACTTAAAATTCACTCTAAAATATGCCCTTTAATTTATACCCGAGAAATCACCCTAAAATTGACTGGAAACCCGCCTGATAAATATAGAGTATTTAGAATTTTTGATTTGAGTAACATGTACATACATACATGTAAATGGTTCTTTGGTATAAAAGGAAACATTTAGAAACCAAGAGCTACTCATTTCATGAGAAACTGTGATGGACTCTCCCATTCAATCGCGGGTTAAGGAAAAACGAAGGTTGAACCTAAACGCAAGTTTAGGTACAAACAATTAAGTGTTTCCTGGTTTAAAAATTTTCAATAATTTCGAAGTATTCTCAAAAATATTGGTCACAAAGAAACTCAAAAATTCTAAATACGAATTATCAGTGAGTTAAAGGACTTCAATCTGATGTTTTTAATTTCAACGTGATATTTTCATAAATAATGAATTTTAATTTGGCAGTTTTAATTTGATTTGGAAAAGGATGAATATGTTTTGAAAAAGGTTGAATTTGGAGTGCAAAACCTATACAACACCCTATTATGAATGAGCTCATACGCTCATAATAGGGTGGCCCAAAATTTAAGTAATAATAAGTAAATAAACAAAATAAAATAATTTCGCCCTTGTTGATTGGAAATTAAGGTACGGTTTAGTACGTATGTGAAGTTAGCCCGAAAAAAAGCATTTTCATCCCGAAAAATTGATGTGTCTTCGCTAAATTCAATATAAAAAGCCTTTCAGCACGAAAAATCATAGAAATAAAAAAAAACTACACTCCATCCCGAAAAAAAAAATTAGATCAAACAAGATTTTTAGTCAATATTTTTCCAGGCCTTCATATTTTAAAATCTAATACAAATAAAAAGGAAAATAATCAAAAAAATATTCATAATACACAACTCGAAAAAAATTTAATTTATTTCTGAAATAACATATTTTTCCGTTATCCTTCGAGGTACATACCAATCAATATATAGCGGTAAATGGCATGCAAATGACCAGACCTTAGATAAAAAGACCCCTTAGCGTCATTACCATACGATGAGGATAAAGGGTTTTCCGAAACAATTTTTCATTTAACGTTTTGGTTGAACGATTTATAAAAAATGCTCATATGTTAACCAATATATCTCAGCTCACAGAGATTTGCAGATATAGCGGTATTGGGCATGCAAATGACCAGACCTTGTATAGAAAGACCCCTTAGCGTCATTACCATACGATGAGGATAAAGGGTTTTCCGAAATAATTTTTCATTCAACGTTTTGGTTGAACGATTTATAAAAAATGCTCATATGTTAACCAATATATTTCAGCTCACAGAGATTTGCAGATATAGCGGTATTGGGCATGTAAATGACCAGACCTTGTATAAAAAGATCCCTTAGCGTCATTACCATACGATGAGGATAAAGGGTTTTCCGAAATAATTTTTCATTCAACGTTTTGGTTGAACGATTTATAAAAAATGCTCATATGTTAACCAATATATCTCAGCTCACAGAGATTTGCAGATATAGCGGTATTGGGCATGCAAATGACCAGACCTTGTATAGAAAGACCCCTTAGCGTCATTACCATACGATGAGGATAAAGGGTTTTCCGAAATAATTTTTCATTCAACGTTTTGGTTGAACGATTTATAAAAAATGCTCATATGTTAACCAATATATCTCAGCTCACAGAGATTTGCAGATATAGCGGTATTGGGCATGCAAATGACCAGACCTTGTATAGAAAGACCCCTTAGCGTCATTACCATACGATGAGGATAAAGGGTTTTCCGAAATAATTTTTCATTCAACGTTTTGGTTGAACGATTTATAAAAAATGCTCATATGTTAACCAATATATCTCAGCTCACAGAGATTTGCAGATATAGCGGTATTGGGCATGTAAATGACCAGACCTTGTATAAAAAGATCCCTTAGCGTCATTACCATACGATGAGGATAAAGGGTTTTCCGAAATAATTTTTCATTTAACGTTTTGGTTGAACGATTTATAAAAAATGCTCATATGTTAACCAATATATCTCAGCTCACAGAGATTTGCAGATACAGCGGTATTGGGCATGCAAATGACCAGACCTTGTATAGAAAGACCCCTTAGCGTCATTACCATACGATGAGGATAAAGGGTTTTCCGAAATAATTTTTCCGAAGGGAATTTTTTATCAAAGGTCGGTCCATTTGCATGCCCCGTACCGCTATATCTGCAAACCTCTGTGAGTTGGGATACATTGGTTAACACATGAACATTTTTTATTAATCGTTCAACCAAAACAATTGAATGAAAAATTGTTTCGGAAAACCCCTTATCCTCATCGTATGATAATGACACCATGGGGGATTTTTTATCAAAGGTCGGTCCATTTGCATGCCTTGTACCGCTATATCTGCAAACCTCTGTGAGTTGGGATACATTGGTTTACACATGAGCAGTTTTGATTAATCGTTCAACCAAAACTATTGAATGAAAAATTGTTTCGGAAAACCCCTTATCCTCATCGTATGATAATGACAATCCTCCCGTGGGGAATTTTTTATCAAAGGTCGGTCCATTTGCATGCCAAATACCGCTATATCTGCAAACCTCTGTGAGTTGAGATACATTGAACATTTTTTATTAATCGTTCAACCAAAACTATTGAATGTAAAATTGTTTCGGAAAACCCCCTATCCTCATCGTATGATAATGACACCGTGGGGAATTTTTTATCAAAGGTCGGTCCTTTTGTATGCCCTATACCGCTATATCTGCAAACCTCTGTGAGTTGGCATACATTGGTTAACACATGAACATTTTTTATTAATCGTTCAACCAAAAATATTGAATGAAAAATTGTTTCGGAAAACCCCTTATCCTCATCGTATGATAATGACACCGTGGGGAATTTTTTATCAAAGGTCGGTCCATTTGCATGCCCTGTACCGCTATATCTGCAAACCTCTGTGAGTTGGGATATGATACATTGGTTAACACATGAACATTTTTTATTAATCGTTCAACCAAAACTATTGAATGAAAAATTGTTTCGGAAAACCCCTTATCCTCATCGTATGATAATATCACCGTGGAGAATTTTTTATCAAAGGTCGGTCCATTTGCATGCCCCATACCGCTATATCTACAAACCTCTGTGAGTTGAGATACATTGGTTAACACATGAACATTTTTTTTTTAATCGTTCAACCAAAACTATTGAACGAAGGATTGTTTCGGAAAACCCCTTATCACCATTATGTGGTAATGGTGATATTGTTACTTTTAAATTAAGGCCCACCCAATTAAATATCTTGTAAATATGTGTTTTCTAATATAAATTAAATTTTTTTCGAGATTGATTGTTATTTTGATTGTTTTTTTATTATTTTCGTACTTAAAGGCTTTTATTTGTATCGGATTTTAAAATATAAACGCCTGAAAAAATATTGACTAAAAATCTTGTTTAAGGTAATTTTTTTTTTCGGGATGGAGTATAATTTTCTTATATTTCTATGATTTTTCGTGCTGAAAGGCTTTTTAAATTGAATTTAGCGAAGACACTTTTTTTCGGGATGAAAAGGCCTTTTTCGGGCTAACTTCACATACGTCGGTTTAGTTTGTTGTGGAGGTACTTACTATGCTCGAATTTACCCCCAGGATTGTTCTTAATTTTCAATGCTTTGTTGCATGGTAGCCATTATTTCAGTATTTGGAGATTTCATCTCTTAGATATTAATTTTTCTAATGTCACTGTCAGTTACAATTTAAGAAATGATAAACTAATTAGGGTTCAAAGATTTTCTGCAACCAATTTTCAAAACTGATTTTTAAGATTGGCTCCTAAAATCTACAATAATGTACCAGATGAATTGAAAATTTATCGGAAGCTCTGCTCAAAACTATTTGGTGATATTACAACTTTGACCAATTATTTATATCTGCAGATTTGATGTCTTGCTGGGTGTTGAGTTTGCGGTTGAGTTTGCCGTTGGGTTGAGGCTTCAGTTGGGTTTTGGAATTGGCTTATTGAGTTGGAGATGAGTTGAGGTTGGTTTAGGGTTTAGTGAGTTGTTCAGCTCGGTTTTTAAATGAGCTGTGGTTGAGTTTACGGTTGGGTTGAGGGTTGAGTTGAGGTTAAGTTTAGGTTTTAAAAGCATTTGAGTTGAAGTTGAGTATGATTTAAGTGAAGGATGATTAGTGGATTGAGTTTGGCGTTAAGTAGAGGTTACATTTGAACGTTGATTTGGAGACCGGTGTGAAGTTTTTAACACTTTCTTTTTAACACATTTGACGCAAGTGTACATTTGCTTAACAGTGTAATTCAAGTTATGAAACACATTTTTTAACACTTTTTTAACACATTTTATTTAACACATTTGATTTAACACAATTTTTTAACATATTTGACGCAAGTGTACAATTGTTTGATAGAGTAACTCAAGAAAAAATTAATATATGAGAAACAAGATCCTACCATATGTTAAATAACACAAATCTCAGAGATTGGCTCGCATAGTCACTATATAGAATAGAAAGAGGATACTTTAGGCTTTCCAAATCTGTACGTGGTATTTCATAATTTAGGGTTGGGCTCTGATGCCAAATTTTCAAATATTACCAAAACGATCGAATATATGAACTGTTCTTTAATTTATTCTCAACTTAATTACATTGGAACAATGCTTCCGAATAAATAAATTAACAAACTATATCTAAATTAACCATTACTAAATCAAAATTTTCAATTGGCGTTTACGGCAAACCAATATTCGATCGACGATATAGTGACAATGCGAGCCAATCTCTGATATTTGTGTTATTTAGCAAAGTTTAGTATCATGGTTTTCCATATATTCGATCGTTTTGGTAATATTTGAAAATTTGTCTTCAGAGCCCAACCCTAAATTATGGAATACCACGTACAGATTTGGAAAGTCTAAAGAACCCTCTTTCTGTTCTATATAGTGACTATGCGAGCCAATCTCTGAGATTTGTGTTATTTAGCAAAGTTTAGTATCATGATTTTCCATATATTCGATCGTTTTGGTAATATTTGAAAATTTGTCTTCAGAGCCCAACCCTAAATTATGGAATACCACGTACAGATTTGGAAAGTCTAAAGAACCCTCTTTCTGTTCTATATAGTGACTATGCGAGCCAATCTCTGAGATTTGTGTTATTTAGCAAAGTTTAGTATCATGATTTTCCATATATTCGATCGTTTTGGTAATATTTGAAAATTTGTCTTCAGAGCCCAACCCTAAATTATGGAATACCACGTACAGATTTGGAAAGCCTAAAGTATCCTCTTTCTATTCTATATAGTGACTATGCGAGCCAATCTCTGAGATTTGTGTTATTTAGCAAAGTTTAGTATCATGATTTTCCATATATTCGATCGATTTGGTAATATTTGAAAATTTGTCTTCAGAGCCCAACCCTAAACTATGGAATACCACGTACAGATTTGGAAAGCCTAAAGTATCCTCTTTCTGTTCTATATAGTGACTATGCGAGCCAATCTCTGAGATTTGTGTTATTTAGCAAAGTTTAGTATCATGATTTTCCATATATTCGATCGTTTTGGTAATATTTGAAAATTTGTCTTCAGAGCCCAACCCTAAATTATGGAATACCACGTACAGATTTGGAAAGCCTAAAGTATCCTCTTTCTATTCTATATAGTGACTATGCGAGCCAATCTCTGAGATTTGTGTTATTTAGCAAAGTTTAGTATCATGATTTTCCATATATTCGATCGTTTTGGTAATATTTGAAAATTTGTCTTCAGAGCCCAACCCTAAATTATGGAATACCACGTACAGATTTGGAAAGCCTAAAGTATCCTCTTTCTATTCTATATAGTGACTATGCGAGCCAATCTCTGAGATTTGTGTTATTTAGCAAAGTTTAGTATCATGATTTTCCATATATTCGATCGATTTGGTAATATTTGAAAATTTGTCTTCAGAGCCCAACCCTAAACTATGGAATACCACGTACAGATTTGGAAAGCCTAAAGTATCCTCTTTCTGTTCTATATAGTGACTATGCGAGCCAATCTCTGAGATTTGTGTTATTTAGCAAAGTTTAGTATCATGATTTTCCATATAATCGATCGTTTTGGTAATATTTGAATATTTGTCTTCAGAGCCCAACCCTAAATTATGGAATACCACGTACAGATTTGGAAAGTCTAAAGAACCCTCTTTCTGTTCTATATAGTGACTATGCGAGCCAATCTCTGAGATTTGTGTTATTTAGCAAAGTTTAGTATCATGATTTTCCATATATTCGATCGTTTTGGTAATATTTGAAAATTTGTCTTCAGAGCCCAACCCTAAATTATGGAATACCACGTACAGATTTGGAAAGTCTAAAGAACCCTCTTTCTGTTCTATATAGTGACTATGCGAGCCAATCTCTGAGATTTGTGTTATTTAGCAAAGTTTAGTATCATGATTTTCCATATATTCGATCGTTTTGGTAATATTTGAAAATTTGTCTTCAGAGCCCAACCCTAAATTATGGAATACCACGTACAGATTTGGAAAGCCTAAAGTATCCTCTTTCTATTCTATATAGTGACTATGCGAGCCAATCTCTGAGATTTGTGTTATTTAGCAAAGTTTAGTATCATGATTTTCCATATATTCGATCGATTTGGTAATATTTGAAAATTTGTCTTCAGAGCCCAACCCTAAACTATGGAATACCACGTACAGATTTGGAAAGCCTAAAGTATCCTCTTTCTGTTCTATATAGTGACTATGCGAGCCAATCTCTGAGATTTGTGTTATTTAGCAAAGTTTAGTATCATGATTTTCCATATATTCGATCGTTTTGGTAATATTTGAAAATTTGTCTTCAGAGCCCAACCCTAAATTATGGAATACCACGTACAGATTTGGAAAGCCTAAAGTATCCTCTTTCTATTCTATATAGTGACTATGCGAGCCAATCTCTGAGATTTGTGTTATTTAGCAAAGTTTAGTATCATGATTTTCCATATATTCGATCGTTTTGGTAATATTTGAAAATTTGTCTTCAGAGCCCAACCCTAAATTATGGAATACCACGTACAGATTTGGAAAGCCTAAAGTATCCTCTTTCTATTCTATATAGTGACTATGCGAGCCAATCTCTGAGATTTGTGTTATTTAGCAAAGTTTAGTATCATGATTTTCCATATATTCGATCGATTTGGTAATATTTGAAAATTTGTCTTCAGAGCCCAACCCTAAACTATGGAATACCACGTACAGATTTGGAAAGCCTAAAGTATCCTCTTTCTGTTCTATATAGTGACTATGCGAGCCAATCTCTGAGATTTGTGTTATTTAGCAAAGTTTAGTATCATGATTTTCCATATATTCGATCGTTTTGGTAATATTTGAAAATTTGTCTTCAGAGCCCAACCCTAAATTATGGAATACCACGTACAGATTTGGAAAGCCTAAAGTATCCTCTTTCTATTCTATATAGTGACTATGCGAGCCAATCTCTGAGATTTGTGTTATTTAGCAAAGTTTAGTATCATGATTTTCCATATATTCGATCGTTTTGGTAATATTTGAAAATTTGTCTTCAGAGCCCAACCCTAAATTATGGAATACCACGTACAGATTTGGAAAGCCTAAAGTATCCTCTTTCTATTCTATATAGTGACTATGCGAGCCAATCTCTGAGATTTGTGTTATTTAGCAAAGTTTAGTATCATGATTTTCCATATATTCGATCGTTTTGGTAATATTTGAAAATTTGTCTTCAGAGCCCAACCCTAAATTATGGAATACCACGTACAGATTTGGAAAGCCTAAAGTATCCTCTTTCTATTCTATATAGTGACTATGCGAGCCAATCTCTGAGATTTGTGTTATTTAGCAAAGTTTAGTATCATGATTTTCCATATATTCGATCGTTTTGGTAATATTTGAAAATTTGTCTTCAGAGCCCAACCCTAAATTATGGAATACCACGTACAGATTTGGAAAGCCTAAAGTATCCTCTTTCTATTCTATATAGTGACTATGCGAGCCAATCTCTGAGATTTGTGTTATTTAGCAAAGTTTAGTATCATGATTTTCCATATATTCGATCGTTTTGGTAATATTTGAAAATTTGTCTTCAGAGCCCAACCCTAAATTATGGAATACCACGTACAGATTTGGAAAGCCTAAAGTATCCTCTTTCTATTCTATATAGTGACTATGCGAGCCAATCTCTGAGATTTGTGTTATTTAGCAAAGTTTAGTATCATGATTTTCCATATATTCGATCGTTTTGGTAATATTTGAAAATTTGTCTTCAGAGCCCAACCCTAAATTATGGAATACCACGTACAGATTTGGAAAGCCTAAAGTATCCTCTTTCTATTCTATATAGTGACTATGCGAGCCAATCTCTGAGATTTGTGTTATTTAGCAAAGTTTAGTATCATGATTTTCCATATATTCGATCGATTTGGTAATATTTGAAAATTTGTCTTCAGAGCCCAACCCTAAACTATGGAATACCACGTACAGATTTGGAAAGCCTAAAGTATCCTCTTTCTGTTCTATATAGTGACTATGCGAGCCAATCTCTGAGATTTGTGTTATTTAGCAAAGTTTAGTATCATGATTTTCCATATATTCGATCGTTTTGGTAATATTTGAAAATTTGTCTTCAGAGCCCAACCCTAAATTATGGAATACCACGTACAGATTTGGAAAGCCTAAAGTATCCTCTTTCTATTCTATATAGTGACTATGCGAGCCAATCTCTGAGATTTGTGTTATTTAGCAAAGTTTAGTATCATGATTTTCCATATATTCGATCGTTTTGGTAATATTTGAAAATTTGTCTTCAGAGCCCAACCCTAAATTATGGAATACCACGTACAGATTTGGAAAGCCTAAAGTATCCTCTTTCTATTCTATATAGTGACTATGCGAGCCAATCTCTGAGATTTGTGTTATTTAGCAAAGTTTAGTATCATGATTTTCCATATATTCGATCGATTTGGTAATATTTGAAAATTTGTCTTCAGAGCCCAACCCTAAACTATGGAATACCACGTACAGATTTGGAAAGCCTAAAGTATCCTCTTTCTGTTCTATATAGTGACTATGCGAGCCAATCTCTGAGATTTGTGTTATTTAGCAAAGTTTAGTATCATGATTTTCCATATAATCGATCGTTTTGGTAATATTTGAAAATTTGTCTTCAGAGCCCAACCCTAAATTATGGAATACCACGTACAGATTTGGAAAGTCTAAAGAACCCTCTTTCTGTTCTATATAGTGACTATGCGAGCCAATCTCTGAGATTTGTGTTATTTAGCAAAGTTTAGTATCATGATTTTCCATATATTCGATCGTTTTGGTAATATTTGAAAATTTGTCTTCAGAGCCCAACCCTAAATTATGGAATACCACGTACAGATTTGGAAAGTCTAAAGAACCCTCTTTCTGTTCTATATAGTGACTATGCGAGCCAATCTCTGAGATTTGTGTTATTTAGCAAAGTTTAGTATCATGATTTTCCATATATTCGATCGTTTTGGTAATATTTGAAAATTTGTCTTCAGAGCCCAACCCTAAATTATGGAATACCACGTACAGATTTGGAAAGCCTAAAGTATCCTCTTTCTATTCTATATAGTGACTATGCGAGCCAATCTCTGAGATTTGTGTTATTTAGCAAAGTTTAGTATCATGATTTTCCATATATTCGATCGTTTTGGTAATATTTGAAAATTTGTCTTCAGAGCCCAACCCTAAATTATGGAATACCACGTACAGATTTGGAAAGCCTAAAGTATCCTCTTTCTATTCTATATAGTGACTATGCGAGCCAATCTCTGAGATTTGTGTTATTTAGCAAAGTTTAGTATCATGATTTTCCATATATTCGATCGTTTTGGTAATATTTGAAAATTTGTCTTCAGAGCCCAACCCTAAATTATGGAATACCACGTACAGATTTGGAAAGCCTAAAGTATCCTCTTTCTATTCTATATAGTGACTATGCGAGCCAATCTCTGAGATTTGTGTTATTTAGCAAAGTTTAGTATCATGATTTTCCATATATTCGATCGATTTGGTAATATTTGAAAATTTGTCTTCAGAGCCCAACCCTAAACTATGGAATACCACGTACAGATTTGGAAAGCCTAAAGTATCCTCTTTCTGTTCTATATAGTGACTATGCGAGCCAATCTCTGAGATTTGTGTTATTTAGCAAAGTTTAGTATCATGATTTTCCATATAATCGATCGTTTTGGTAATATTTGAAAATTTGTCTTCAGAGCCCAACCCTAAATTATGGAATACCACGTACAGATTTGGAAAGCCTAAAGTATCCTCTTTCTATTCTATATAGTGACTATGCGAGCCAATCTCTGAGATTTGTGTTATTTAGCAAAGTTTAGTATCATGATTTTCCATATATTCGATCGTTTTGGTAATATTTGAAAATTTGTCTTCAGAGCCCAACCCTAAATTATGGAATACCACGTACAGATTTGGAAAGCCTAAAGTATCCTCTTTCTATTCTATATAGTGACTATGCGAGCCAATCTCTGAGATTTGTGTTATTTAGCAAAGTTTAGTATCATGATTTTCCATATATTCGATCGTTTTGGTAATATTTGAAAATTTGTCTTCAGAGCCCAACCCTAAATTATGGAATACCACGTACAGATTTGGAAAGCCTAAAGTATCCTCTTTCTATTCTATATAGTGACTATGCGAGCCAATCTCTGAGATTTGTGTTATTTAGCAAAGTTTAGTATCATGATTTTCCATATAATCGATCGTTTTGGTAATATTTGAAAATTTGTCTTCAGAGCCCAACCCTAAATTATGGAATACCACGTACAGATTTGGAAAGTCTAAAGAACCCTCTTTCTGTTCTATATAGTGACTATGCGAGCCAATCTCTGAGATTTGTGTTATTTAGCAAAGTTTAGTATCATGATTTTCCATATATTCGATCGTTTTGGTAATATTTGAAAATTTGTCTTCAGAGCCCAACCCTAAATTATGGAATACCACGTACAGATTTGGAAAGTCTAAAGAACCCTCTTTCTGTTCTATATAGTGACTATGCGAGCCAATCTCTGAGATTTGTGTTATTTAGCAAAGTTTAGTATCATGATTTTCCATATATTCGATCGTTTTGGTAATATTTGAAAATTTGTCTTCAGAGCCCAACCCTAAATTATGGAATACCACGTACAGATTTGGAAAGCCTAAAGTATCCTCTTTCTATTCTATATAGTGACTATGCGAGCCAATCTCTGAGATTTGTGTTATTTAGCAAAGTTTAGTATCATGATTTTCCATATATTCGATCGATTTGGTAATATTTGAAAATTTGTCTTCAGAGCCCAACCCTAAACTATGGAATACCACGTACAGATTTGGAAAGCCTAAAGTATCCTCTTTCTGTTCTATATAGTGACTATGCGAGCCAATCTCTGAGATTTGTGTTATTTAGCAAAGTTTAGTATCATGATTTTCCATATATTCGATCGTTTTGGTAATATTTGAAAATTTGTCTTCAGAGCCCAACCCTAAATTATGGAATACCACGTACAGATTTGGAAAGCCTAAAGTATCCTCTTTCTATTCTATATAGTGACTATGCGAGCCAATCTCTGAGATTTGTGTTATTTAGCAAAGTTTAGTATCATGATTTTCCATATATTCGATCGTTTTGGTAATATTTGAAAATTTGTCTTCAGAGCCCAACCCTAAATTATGGAATACCACGTACAGATTTGGAAAGCCTAAAGTATCCTCTTTCTATTCTATATAGTGACTATGCGAGCCAATCTCTGAGATTTGTGTTATTTAGCAAAGTTTAGTATCATGATTTTCCATATATTCGATCGATTTGGTAATATTTGAAAATTTGTCTTCAGAGCCCAACCCTAAACTATGGAATACCACGTACAGATTTGGAAAGCCTAAAGTATCCTCTTTCTGTTCTATATAGTGACTATGCGAGCCAATCTCTGAGATTTGTGTTATTTAGCAAAGTTTAGTATCATGATTTTCCATATATTCGATCGTTTTGGTAATATTTGAAAATTTGTCTTCAGAGCCCAACCCTAAATTATGGAATACCACGTACAGATTTGGAAAGCCTAAAGTATCCTCTTTCTATTCTATATAGTGACTATGCGAGCCAATCTCTGAGATTTGTGTTATTTAGCAAAGTTTAGTATCATGATTTTCCATATATTCGATCGTTTTGGTAATATTTGAAAATTTGTCTTCAGAGCCCAACCCTAAATTATGGAATACCACGTACAGATTTGGAAAGCCTAAAGTATCCTCTTTCTATTCTATATAGTGACTATGCGAGCCAATCTCTGAGATTTGTGTTATTTAGCAAAGTTTAGTATCATGATTTTCCATATATTCGATCGTTTTGGTAATATTTGAAAATTTGTCTTCAGAGCCCAACCCTAAATTATGGAATACCACGTACAGATTTGGAAAGCCTAAAGTATCCTCTTTCTATTCTATATAGTGACTATGCGAGCCAATCTCTGAGATTTGTGTTATTTAGCAAAGTTTAGTATCATGATTTTCCATATATTCGATCGTTTTGGTAATATTTGAAAATTTGTCTTCAGAGCCCAACCCTAAATTATGGAATACCACGTACAGATTTGGAAAGCCTAAAGTATCCTCTTTCTATTCTATATAGTGACTATGCGAGCCAATCTCTGAGATTTGTGTTATTTAGCAAAGTTTAGTATCATGATTTTCCATATATTCGATCGTTTTGGTAATATTTGAAAATTTGTCTTCAGAGCCCAACCCTAAATTATGGAATACCACGTACAGATTTGGAAAGCCTAAAGTATCCTCTTTCTATTCTATATAGTGACTATGCGAGCCAATCTCTGAGATTTGTGTTATTTAGCAAAGTTTAGTATCATGATTTTCCATATATTCGATCGTTTTGGTAATATTTGAAAATTTGTCTTCAGAGCCCAACCCTAAATTATGGAATACCACGTACAGATTTGGAAAGCCTAAAGTATCCTCTTTCTATTCTATATAGTGACTATGCGAGCCAATCTCTGAGATTTGTGTTATTTAGCAAAGTTTAGTATCATGATTTTCCATATATTCGATCGATTTGGTAATATTTGAAAATTTGTCTTCAGAGCCCAACCCTAAACTATGGAATACCACGTACAGATTTGGAAAGCCTAAAGTATCCTCTTTCTGTTCTATATAGTGACTATGCGAGCCAATCTCTGAGATTTGTGTTATTTAGCAAAGTTTAGTATCATGATTTTCCATATATTCGATCGTTTTGGTAATATTTGAAAATTTGTCTTCAGAGCCCAACCCTAAATTATGGAATACCACGTACAGATTTGGAAAGCCTAAAGTATCCTCTTTCTATTCTATATAGTGACTATGCGAGCCAATCTCTGAGATTTGTGTTATTTAGCAAAGTTTAGTATCATGATTTTCCATATATTCGATCGTTTTGGTAATATTTGAAAATTTGTCTTCAGAGCCCAACCCTAAATTATGGAATACCACGTACAGATTTGGAAAGCCTAAAGTATCCTCTTTCTATTCTATATAGTGACTATGCGAGCCAATCTCTGAGATTTGTGTTATTTAGCAAAGTTTAGTATCATGATTTTCCATATATTCGATCGATTTGGTAATATTTGAAAATTTGTCTTCAGAGCCCAACCCTAAACTATGGAATACCACGTACAGATTTGGAAAGCCTAAAGTATCCTCTTTCTGTTCTATATAGTGACTATGCGAGCCAATCTCTGAGATTTGTGTTATTTAGCAAAGTTTAGTATCATGATTTTCCATATAATCGATCGTTTTGGTAATATTTGAAAATTTGTCTTCAGAGCCCAACCCTAAATTATGGAATACCACGTACAGATTTGGAAAGTCTAAAGAACCCTCTTTCTGTTCTATATAGTGACTATGCGAGCCAATCTCTGAGATTTGTGTTATTTAGCAAAGTTTAGTATCATGATTTTCCATATATTCGATCGTTTTGGTAATATTTGAAAATTTGTCTTCAGAGCCCAACCCTAAATTATGGAATACCACGTACAGATTTGGAAAGTCTAAAGAACCCTCTTTCTGTTCTATATAGTGACTATGCGAGCCAATCTCTGAGATTTGTGTTATTTAGCAAAGTTTAGTATCATGATTTTCCATATATTCGATCGTTTTGGTAATATTTGAAAATTTGTCTTCAGAGCCCAACCCTAAATTATGGAATACCACGTACAGATTTGGAAAACCTAAAGTATCCTCTTTCTATTCTATATAGTGACTATGCGAGCCAATCTCTGAGATTTGTGTTATTTAGCAAAGTTTAGTATCATGATTTTCCATATATTCGATCGATTTGGTAATATTTGAAAATTTGTCTTCAGAGCCCAACCCTAAACTATGGAATACCACGTACAGATTTGGAAAGCCTACAATATCCTCTTTCTGTTCTATATAGTGACTATGCGAGCCAATCTCTGAGATTTGTGTTATTTAGCAAAGTTTAGTATCATGATTTTCCATATATTCGATCGTTTTGGTAATATTTGAAAATTTGTCTTCAGAGCCCAACCCTAAATTATGGAATACCACGTACAGATTTGGAAAGCCTAAAGTATCCTCTTTCTATTCTATATAGTGACTATGCGAGCCAATCTCTGAGATTTGTGTTATTTAGCAAAGTTTAGTATCATGATTTTCCATATATTCGATCGATTTGGTAATATTTGAAAATTTGTCTTCAGAGCCCAACCCTAAACTATGGAATACCACGTACAGATTTGGAAAGCCTAAAGTATCCTCTTTCTGTTCTATATAGTGACTATGCGAGCCAATCTCTGAGATTTGTGTTATTTAGCAAAGTTTAGTATCATGATTTTCCATATATTCGATCGATTTGGTAATATTTGAAAATTTGTCTTCAGAGCCCAACCCTAAATTATGGAATACCACGTACAGATTTGGAAAGTCTAAAGAACCCTCTTTCTGTTCTATATAGTGACTATGCGAGCCAATCTCTGAGATTTGTGTTATTTAGCAAAGTTTAGTATCATGATTTTCCATATATTCGATCGTTTTGGTAATATTTGAAAATTTGTCTTCAGAGCCCAACCCTAAATTATGGAATACCACGTACAGATTTGGAAAGTCTAAAGAACCCTCTTTCTGTTCTATATAGTGACTATGCGAGCCAATCTCTGAGATTTGTGTTATTTAGCAAAGTTTAGTATCATGATTTTCCATATATTCGATCGTTTTGGTAATATTTGAAAATTTGTCTTCAGAGCCCAACCCTAAATTATGGAATACCACGTACAGATTTGGAAAGCCTAAAGTATCCTCTTTCTATTCTATATAGTGACTATGCGAGCCAATCTCTGAGATTTGTGTTATTTAGCAAAGTTTAGTATCATGATTTTCCATATATTCGATCGTTTTGGTAATATTTGAAAATTTGTCTTCAGAGCCCAACCCTAAATTATGGAATACCACGTACAGATTTGGAAAGCCTAAAGTATCCTCTTTCTATTCTATATAGTGACTATGCGAGCCAATCTCTGAGATTTGTGTTATTTAGCAAAGTTTAGTATCATGATTTTCCATATATTCGATCGTTTTGGTAATATTTGAAAATTTGTCTTCAGAGCCCAACCCTAAATTATGGAATACCACGTACAGATTTGGAAAGCCTAAAGTATCCTCTTTCTATTCTATATAGTGACTATGCGAGCCAATCTCTGAGATTTGTGTTATTTAGCAAAGTTTAGTATCATGATTTTCCATATATTCGATCGATTTGGTAATATTTGAAAATTTGTCTTCAGAGCCCAACCCTAAACTATGGAATACCACGTACAGATTTGGAAAGCCTAAAGTATCCTCTTTCTGTTCTATATAGTGACTATGCGAGCCAATCTCTGAGATTTGTGTTATTTAGCAAAGTTTAGTATCATGATTTTCCATATAATCGATCGTTTTGGTAATATTTGAAAATTTGTCTTCAGAGCCCAACCCTAAATTATGGAATACCACGTACAGATTTGGAAAGTCTAAAGAACCCTCTTTCTGTTCTATATAGTGACTATGCGAGCCAATCTCTGAGATTTGTGTTATTTAGCAAAGTTTAGTATCATGATTTTCCATATATTCGATCGTTTTGGTAATATTTGAAAATTTGTCTTCAGAGCCCAACCCTAAATTATGGAATACCACGTACAGATTTGGAAAGTCTAAAGAACCCTCTTTCTGTTCTATATAGTGACTATGCGAGCCAATCTCTGAGATTTGTGTTATTTAGCAAAGTTTAGTATCATGATTTTCCATATATTCGATCGTTTTGGTAATATTTGAAAATTTGTCTTCAGAGCCCAACCCTAAATTATGGAATACCACGTACAGATTTGGAAAGCCTAAAGTATCCTCTTTCTATTCTATATAGTGACTATGCGAGCCAATCTCTGAGATTTGTGTTATTTAGCAAAGTTTAGTATCATGATTTTCCATATATTCGATCGATTTGGTAATATTTGAAAATTTGTCTTCAGAGCCCAACCCTAAACTATGGAATACCACGTACAGATTTGGAAAGCCTAAAGTATCCTCTTTCTGTTCTATATAGTGACTATGCGAGCCAATCTCTGAGATTTGTGTTATTTAGCAAAGTTTAGTATCATGATTTTCCATATATTCGATCGATTTGGTAATATTTGAAAATTTGTCTTCAGAGCCCAACCCTAAATTATGGAATACCACGTACAGATTTGGAAAGTCTAAAGAACCCTCTTTCTGTTCTATATAGTGACTATGCGAGCCAATCTCTGAGATTTGTGTTATTTAGCAAAGTTTAGTATCATGATTTTCCATATATTCGATCGTTTTGGTAATATTTGAAAATTTGTCTTCAGAGCCCAACCCTAAATTATGGAATACCACGTACAGATTTGGAAAGTCTAAAGAACCCTCTTTCTGTTCTATATAGTGACTATGCGAGCCAATCTCTGAGATTTGTGTTATTTAGCAAAGTTTAGTATCATGATTTTCCATATATTCGATCGTTTTGGTAATATTTGAAAATTTGTCTTCAGAGCCCAACCCTAAATTATGGAATACCACGTACAGATTTGGAAAGCCTAAAGTATCCTCTTTCTATTCTATATAGTGACTATGCGAGCCAATCTCTGAGATTTGTGTTATTTAGCAAAGTTTAGTATCATGATTTTCCATATATTCGATCGTTTTGGTAATATTTGAAAATTTGTCATCAGAGCCCAACCCTAAATTACAGATTTGGAAAGCCTAAAGTATCCTCTTTCTATTCTATATAGTGACTATGCGAGCCAATCTCTGAGATTTGTGTTATTTAACATATGGTAGGATCTTGTTTCTCATATATTAATTTTTTCTTGAGTTACTCTATCAAACAATTGTACACTTGCGTCAAATATGTTAAAAAATTGTGTTAAATCAAATGTGTTAAATAAAATGTGTTAAAAAAGTGTTAAAAAATGTGTTTAATAACTTGAATTACACTGTTAAACAAATGTACACTTGCGTCAAATGTGTTAAAAACTTCACACCGGTGATTTGGAGTTGAACTATTAATTGAGTTTTGAGGTGGGGTGGGATGGTTGATTTGGTCATTGCGATGCGATTAAGTTGGAGGGTGAATTAGCGGTTGAGCTTGGGAATAATTATTAATTATTAAAAAAATTATTAATAATTATTATTAAGGCTTAATTATTTATTTAATTTATTGATTGGTAAAAATTAATCAAAAGAATAAATATTGCAATTTAGCACAATTTTATAAAGAAAATTAATATTTAAGGTACAAACATTTGAATTTGCAGGTTTACCACAACCATTAATGGTAGAAAATATAGCAGATGGAGTGGCTGGATCAGGATTAAGGTCTTCAGTTAGGGATTGCTTTGGGAGTTGAGATTAGGTTAGGTTAGGTTTAGTTAGATGAGTTCATATGTGCACGTAATTTTCCAGTCTGAAATTCTGATCACCTCGTGATGTTTCGTCCCTTTTTATTTTACTTCTTAAAACATCGGCGCGACCGTCATACAGCCGTCATTAACTTGGTTTTCTGTGTTTATTTTATAATTTTTAACCATTCTGGACTTCCTAAAAATGCATTAGCTAATTAAAGACCTAGGGGTTACTTTCGTTGAAAACATGTGCTTTACTAAGCATATTGAACAATGCGTTGCTAGAGCCAATTCCATATGCTTGGTTTTTTTTAAGCGTTGGACTGGGGATATTCATGACCTAGAGACAATCAAGATCCTGTATTATGCCTACGTGAGATCTCAACTTGAATATGCTGTCAACATCTGGTGTCCTTTTTACGACGAACCTATCAACAAAATCAAGAGTGTCCAAAAAAATTTTATACGGTATATAACGTGTAAAGACGGATGGGATTATGACCATGACTTACCGCACCACGTTAACCTGAAGCGATTACCATCATATGCTACTGGATGCAAAACCTATCAAATGACAACATTGGCAAATAGACGAGAGCTGTTAAAGTGTTCGTTTATTGGAAATATTTTACTTGATCAAATCGATGCACCATCCATACTGTAATCAATTAAAATAAAGGCACCGAGTAGGAATTTAAGAGATCATGAGTTCCTTCATCTAAATAAACACAGAACAAACTATGGTGACAATGAACCGGTAAACATGATGTCGAAGAGTTTTAATAAAATCGACCATCTGTTCGACTTTTACTTAAGTAAAAACAGCTTTAAACGTAGGTTGAAGCAACATTTTGCTCCAACCTAAAAATATTTTTAGGTCAATTTTTATTCTTTTTTTGTTTAATTTAATTTTTATTCTACCATGTTCAGTATGTTATAAATTCAAGTCATATTTGTAGACTTTTCTCAGTATAAATAAAATAAATAAATAAATAAATTTACATAAAATATCCTTCCTGAAAAAAACATTAAAATGTATGGGTAAAAATAAGCATGACTATCAATTGGCGGCTACTGATTTGGGTGTATCGGTTATGCATCACTCGTATTTCGAAAAAAAAACGCCGATAATGTAAGCATTATCAGACCTCAAAACAATTGGAAATGTTCTAATAGGGATCATTCTAGTTTCTCGAATTTTCGCATTGAGTTGCGCCCAACGGTACAGAATTAAAGAAACATCGAGATTTTCAATATTCTATGTGATTTTTTTAGGGTTTTAAAATTATTCGAGGTTTGTTTGGGTTGAGTAATATTTTATACACATTACAGAAACCGAGCAATATTTAATTTTTTGCGAAATTATTCAAGATTTCCGATATTATTGGAATTTGTTTGGATTGAGTTAGGTGAAATTCTCGAAATCCAAGATTCTTGGATTTATATAGATTTTATTCAAAATTATCAACTTTAAGTTATTTTTACGCATAACATTGAGAGTTTAGAAGATTATTCTACGATTCTAAGTTTAGTCGAGATTTTCGGGAATATTCCAAATTTTTTTTGGGAATATCGAGATTATTCTAGAATTTTAAGATGATTCGACTTTATTCAAATCTGTTCCAATTTCATCTGTTTTATAAAATAATTAATCGACGTAGCCTTGGTCAGAAGTGTCGCGTTTTTTTTTGTCTGTTCGGAAAAAAAAAATTATCGATTTTTGGGGCAAAAATTGGGGCTTACGATTAAGTATTGTTTACTTTTTCTTAGCACTTGTTACTTTGGATTGTTTTTTTTGTTTCTTCTCGTTTTAGATTTCCATTGATTGGGGTTTATTTTGAAGGTGGAAGAAGCAAAATTTATTTAATTTTATTTGTAAGTATTGCGTATCAATCACGCCCGGGTCGTGTGTACGCTAAATTTTGATTTTGAATTTGAGGTTGGTTATGTCGCTTAATTATCCCAATATAGTCCTAAAATCCATGTTAGTTGATAGGTCGTTATTGAATGTAGTCAGTTTGAATGTCCAAAGTCTAGTCCCAAATATTTACGAGATTCGTCACATTTTTAATGGCGCTTCAGTGGACATACTTTGTTTCTCTGAGACCTTTCTAACTCCAAATATCCCTAATTCAGCTTTTGCCATAAAAGGTTTTAATATATTTAGGAAACATAGGACGGCACCTCCCCTTAATTATGGTGGTTTATGTATGTTTGTAGGTGATCAAATTAAGGCTAGATTAGTTACCATACCTTCTTCTATTTCGGAATTGTTAGTATCGGATTTAGAGTTTTTATTTGTCAACGTTTTCATTAGTGGTCGTAAAATCTTATTCGGTACCGTCTATAACCCTCCAAAAACTAGTAAGAGGTCGTATGCCCAATTTAAAAAATCCCATGTAGACTTAGAAAGTTTGTTTAGTTACTTCTCTTGTAGATTCGATGAAATATATATATCAGGTGACTTCAATTTCGATATACTCCAAAATTCCGGCTTCCCTCGTGATTATTTGAATCTTTTAAATAGTCTTAATTTATTCGTCCACAACACTGTGGCGCCGACGTTTTGTTGTCCAACCGCTAGCGGTGTCTCTTATTCCCTTATTGACCATATCATCTCTTTTACTAATAACTCTATTTGTTTTTTCAATCAGTTGTCTTTCGGTATGGGACCCCATCATGATCTTTTAGTTTTTTCTGTGAATTGTTACTCTCCACCTAAGCCTAACAGTTTTAGCTTTAGAGATTTTGCTAGTATAGATAATTCCCGCCTTTACTTAGTTTGTAACTCGGCTCCTTGGGAGTATATTTTTTGCCTAAGTTCGGCAACTACCCAAGTACAATTTTTCAACTCGTATATTAGTTTGTTCTTTGATAGTTGCGTTCCGCTTAAAAAGATTACTTTCAAAGCGAAATCTCCGCCTTGGTTGTCTCAGGAAGTTTCGAATGCCATAAGTATTAGAGTTAGTAAATATCGTTTATGGAAAAGGTATCCTAATAGTCAGTCTCATTTAGATTATAAGCAGGCTCGTAATAGAGTTGTAGGGTTAATTCGGATTGCTAAACGTAATTATTTTAAAGACAAGTTAGACCCCTCCCTTCTTCCCAAGGTTTTTTGGCGTAATGTTCGTAATTTAGGCCTAGGCAGATGCAAGAGTAGTTCTAGTGGGGTGTTTAAGCCCAATGATATTAATAGTTATTTTTGCTCTAGTTTGAACTCGGGTAGTAGTACCGTCGATTTGTTCTGTAATGCGTCGTCTAATTCGTTTTCGTTTTCAAATATTTCTCTTGAGGATTTACAGTCTGCCATTTGGAATGTTAAATCGGAATCTTCTGGTCTGAATAACGTCAATTTAAAATTCGTTAAACGAGTTTTCCCTTTCGTCTCAAAATATTTGTTACATATTTTTAATTTTATTCTCACATCCTCTTCCTATCCAGATCAGTGGAAGCTAAGTAAAATCATACCCATCCCAAAGATTAGTAATCCTTCAGAGCTATCCCATTTGAGGCCAATTAGCATTTTAAGTTCTCTCTCTAAAGCTTTCGAGATAGTTGTTAAAACTCAAATTCAATCGCATCTAAATAGCAATAGTTTAATTAGTTTCTTCCAATCTGGGGTTAGAAAATTTCATAGCACTTCTACTGCGTTATTAAATGTATGTGATGATATTAGGCGTAATATGAATAATAGGGAATTGATTTCTTTAACTTTGTTAGATTTTTCTAAGGCCTTTGATTCTATTAATCACAGAATTCTTTTTAACAAACTCTTATCTCAGTTTAGATTTTCGGTTTCCGCTGCCAGATTAATTTTTAACTATCTTTCTAATCGTTCTCAGGCAGTTTTTTCGACAATTCTTTGTCTGATTTCCTTCCTGTAATTTCCGGCGTTCCTCAGGGTTCAGTGCTGGGTCCCCTATTGTTTTCTATGTACATTAGTGACATAGAATCCTCTATTCACCATTATTCATTTCACATTTTCGCTGATGACGTCCAAATTTATAGAAATAGTCGTTTAGATCAGGATTCTATTGATAGGAATATTTCTCTGATAAATGAAGACTTAAGTAATATCGCTAGTTGGTCGGTCTCTAATAGGCTCGTTTTAAATGCGAATAAATCTCAGTCGATTATAATTTATAAAAAAATCGTTAGACACCTCGTCCTTTCCTGGTATTTTTCTGCAGGGTTCGCTAATTAGGTATTCAAACACTGTTAGAGATTTAGGCTTAGTTATTAATAAAACTCTTTCTTGGGGTGACCATTTAGTTAGTATTAGAGGGTCTTTGGTATGCTTAGTTGTTTGTATGCTTCAGGAAAATATGAACGTTCTCCAAAGATGTTTCAATGCATGTACTAGGTTTATTTTTGGTATTAGGAAATTCGATCATATATCTGCCTACTCTAGCCTTGTTTTAGGATGTAGTTTATCTACCTTTTACGAATTTCGCGTTTGTCTTTTTATTTTTAAACTTCTCAAAGCTAAGAAGCCTTGTTATCTTTATAGGAAGTTACTTTTTAGCAGGTCTCATTCCTCAAACTTCCGCCTGATTCCGGCTGAAAATTGTTGTAGGTCGCTAAACAAATCCTTTTACGTTAGGGGACTTTCTCTTTGGAATTCAATTCCATTGAAAATGAGGAGTTTAGGATCGGCCAAATTATTTAAGTCAAAATTTTTGGAGTGGCGTGATTGATGGGCAATACGTAGTTTATTAAATTTATTTTTAATATTATTGTTATTATTGTTAATTTTTAATATTATTTCACCTCTTGCTGTACATTTTACTGTAAATGAGCTATTGCTCTAAATAGAATGTGTATGCATGAGGTGGAAATTGTTTGAAAAAATTTAAAAGGTTTTTCTGCCTAATGGAAGCAGCTTCATTATTTTTTTTTTTTGTTCTTTTGTTCCATTTACTCTGTTTCCATCTGTGCTTTTCCTTTTAATACTAAATTATTGTTAAAGTACAATAAATAAATAAATAAATTTCTCAATATTACTCTAAATTTGTAAAATGCTGTATTATGCGATATGCTACAGAATTGTGATAGATGTGATAGATCGGTATTTTCGATATTTCAAGGGATTTTGGAAAGCTAATTTCAGATTAGTTTGGAGTAGAGAATTAAATAATAGAAATCGTTTAAGATTTTATTATTTTTTCAGATTATTGGAGATTTTAAATATCACTCGAGCTTAGCTTAAAGTTGAATTAAACAAATAGCAAAGAGTTAGATGATCTTTCAAAATAAGAGTCTCGAAATTCTAGTATAAAATTATTCGAGATTCTTAATGTTTTGTTAATCTTTTAAGATTATTATAGAATTCTAAGTTTATTCGATATTTTTCAGGTAAGTATATTCGTAATTTATTGTGAATAATCGTATTCGAAATTTGCAACGGGTTGAGATTACGGTACCTTTTTTTATTTATTTTTGGAAAATGCATTCCACATTTTATATTCTAAATATTGCTAAAACATGGTTTTGGTCGAGGAAATATGTACAATTAACATCATTTCCTGACATATAATATTTTGGCTTGCATGCACAATTCAAATTGCTTTCTTCTCCATATAAAAAACAAATATAAATTTTTCCATATGTGTAATTTATGAAAAGGTGAACAAAATACGTAGGTTGCCTAAAAATTGTTGGGGATCTTTTAATTGAAAATAAGATGAAGAGAAAGAGATGGTTATGAGGAAATAAACACAACACAATTTAGATTTTCGTGCGTATATGCAATGCTTACATGGCATTCATGGTGTCAAATACTTAACTTATCCCACGTGATTTTTTTTTTATTCAATAACGGTAACAAATGTAATACACTTAAATGTAAATTATTTAAACTAGGTTAAAATTTGATAAAATATTTAACAACTCAATTTAAGAATTAATCACAAATTATATGTACATTTTAATAACTTTAAATAATTCTTAATTGTTTTAACTTTAAACCCACTACAGAAGTTGTTCCGAACACTCCACAAATTTACTTTTTAACACCACCTTTTCATCTTTGTATAACCCAAATTGAGACACAGCATGAAGATGATATTGTTGTGCATTCTCTTTTATGTTCTCACTTCCCTAATCCCATTAGTTTGTGACATGTGTATAATGCTTTTTACGTTTACTCCACGCTTAAAATAGCCCCATTTCGATCTACAAATATTTGAAATATTAGTGGATTACTTATTTATAAGTAATAATAATCTCTTTAATATCTGTGCAATTAAATAATCCTAATTTATCTCTAGTTCGTCGTTACTCGAATGTTTAATCAGCGTGATATTTGGATTAATACAATTGGCTATAGTGGGGCATTCGTGCTTGTTTAGTTGTACGTAACGATTATTTTTTTAATTTTTGTATTAAGTTGCTATATTCTGCTCTTTTTTATGAACCCTAGATTTGACAATGTGATTCGCTAAAAGTGTATCTAAAGATGTTCTAAATGACATTATTTTAAATTAAACCATTTTAGAAAAGACATCATAGTTTCCTAAATGTTCCACACACGACCAAATAATTTGTGTTAACCGTTCGCTGCGCCCACACAAGTGTTTGCATACTTTTTATGCAACAACAATAACTGTGTTAACCCTTTCAAACGCCATTTAAAATTGTATTTCTTCCAAAAATAAAATACGTAGCACAATTATGCACTGCTATGATATGGCATTGCTCATAAAACTGTAGTGTGAACATAAATACATAAGAGAACGATCGCACAAGAAAATGAGACAAAAATTAAAAATTACGGTTGGTCGAAGCGATGAAAGTTGATGTACAATATATTGTACAATTCGTTTGAGAGGGTTAATTTAATTTTCGAGTTATTAATGACCGGGTAAAATACAAAAGCTGCATTTCTTGACAGAAAGTGATCGCAGGTCAAAGTTTATATTGAAAGCAACAACAAAATCTGATATCAGATATTCAGATAAAACGTCAAAAAATACAGCTAATAGTAGTCTGATCTGATCCGGACCACTATGCGTCAAGAAATGCAGTAATTGTGCAACTTCAAAAACATCGACTTACACAGCATGCGATGCAAAAATATTTTCAAATATGTACGTTTGAATTTACTCAAACTGTTGTGCAACAATATAAACACAAGCAACATTGTTGCGCAAATTGTTTGATCGTGAATCGAGCCCATGTTTATGTAAAAAAAATGACAAAAAAAACTTACATGCATACATTCAGGCGTATTTATTTAGTACCAAAATTAATTAATAGTCCACTAAATCTGTACGATTTCTATACATTTTAGACCGTAGATTACACGCAATTTTCAGCCCTTTTCTCATTTTTTTTGTATATTTTATGAGATCTATTGGGCCAAACAAAAACAAATTGAATTGGTACACTTAAACAAACATATTGAAGATGGTTTTATCAAATTTGATTAATTTCTGGTAGAGATATTGAGCTGAAATGGTCCTAAACAGGTGGAAATTGAGGGACAGGATGAACTTTTTCAATGGTACGCTCTTAAGCTTAAAAGCTAAATACGATGTGATCAAATTTCGACTGAGATTTTGGCCTGTCATTGGGCATACGTGAAAAAATTGGAGTGAAAGGGATAGATTTGATATATACCTCAGATAAGATATTTTATTAAAATTTGGACATTTCTGCTGGAAATTTGAACTAAAGAGGAATTTATGGAGAAAGAAGAAGTGTGTTTAGATTGTAACAGATATTTAGATTAGATGAAAATTCGCTAAACACGTTTAATCAAAGCTTTGGACTTTCAACATCAAACTATAAGGTTTTTTAGTGCTTGCTGATTTCAGTTATTTGTAATACGCAATAGAAAGCTCAACAAAAAATTCAGTATACATACTTAACGTTCAGTATCCATACTTAATATCGGCTCTCAAAACTATTAACTTGTTCTGCTGGATGGTTGCTTTTCTACATGGCTTATCTTGCTGCTAAACAACTTTCATGGTATCATTGTGATGTTGTGTTCAACTTTCATGTCCACAAAATTATTAAAAGTAATATTTATAATCCGCATTCCATACTCAAGTTCATATAGCAAAGATCTGTGAAGATTGGGGATGATATGAGGTAGCGCGAATTCGGTGTGAGCCTAATAGATTTGTTAGCTCTGAGAAGAGTTTGAACTCGAATTGACTACCTCGATCGGTTGTGATGTTTTAAAAATATTTTGTCTATCATTGCTGCATTTGTGTCTTTAACGCAGTACGCTTCGGACCAACGGATAAACCAATCGAAACAAATTAAAATATTAGATGGAGGCAGTGGTCCAGCAATGTCTAAACGGCCTATGTTCCAAACGACCTGGAGGAATGTCGAATTGCCCATATTGTGATTTTGTGTATCTCTAAACTGTACATTTTTGGAAGAATAACACGGTTACTTGGATGCAAAATGTTGTGTAGAGTGTCGAAGATGGTTCGACGTAATGGCTCTGCAATGGATGGGTAATTGTTGCCTGTTCAGGTAATTTAAAAAGCTTTAGTTTTATGCTATAACTAGTGTGACATTCTGAACCAGAAAATAAATTCTGAAGTCCTAGGTCTGCTTTTTGTGACTTAATTATTATATTATAGTCGAAATGGGTCTCAACTGTGGCAGTTTCGTGATCTGACATGCGAAATGGTGTATCTGCGGCCACATTATCTTTGCCGTTAGTATGTTGAATATACGTGCTAAATTGAGAGATGAAATCCCAGTCACGCGATTGTCTTGAATTTCGTTCAGTTTTGGATTCGATTGCTCTTGTCAGAGGCTTGTGGTCAGTGTAAGTGGTAAAGTCCCGACCTTCGACAAAATATCGGAAATGTTTAATGGCCAGATATATTGCTTTTACCAGATAACAGCCTTCATTATACTGTTGTAGAACGGCGCCGGCTGCAGGATTATGATGGATTGGATCTAGTCTGCATGGTTTAGATACAGGGAATAATGACCTGTAGTAACGATTTGATGTACCACGTCATGCTTGACTGGCAGATAGTTATTTGGGGCTGCTATTAATGAAGGAATTTTTTTCAAAAGCGTGCCATAACCGTTGTCGATAGTGAAATGGATTGGAGTAGGTGTATTAACTCGTACCGTTGTAAGCATTGATTGAGAGCTGAGGCATTGGATCAATAACCTTCTTATTTAAAATCTCGTTAGAAAATCAGCCCAATGATTGGACGATTCACGGCTGCAAAATGAAAACATGCGTGAAAATTCTCTTAAGTTCAATGTTTACCTGTAGCAACGTGCTGCCGTAGGTACTGATGGTTGTTCCATTGGTTTCTGAGAAGAATAGTCCAACATTTTTCATTTTTTAAGTAAAGAATTTGCGGAATGGGATGACAGAAAGGTTCGCGCCAGTATTGATCAAAAAGGTTAGGGTTTTGATTTTATCTTGAATGAATATACGGCTGTTGGTTGGATGGTTCTTAAGGTCGGCCGCAGAAACCGTAAGACTTTTTAGATTGAGACGTTGTTGTCGGTTTCCATCATCATTATCGTGGTCGGCGCTTTGTACTGACATAGCTTCGAATATTTTTGTGTTAAAACGCCAAAATTGTAATGATACCAGCAAATATCTTGCCGGGTTTTTGAGTTGGGTCAATACCTGGATGGCGATTGAAACCATCGGCCTACCCAACTTGGATAGCAATGTCTCAATCTTCGTCATTCGCTCTTCCAAGCTGCCTCAACTCGCGGAAGTCGGACTGTTTCCAACGCGGTGTTGATTCGGGCGGTACTTCTCGATGGTCGTTGTATAGAGCTAATGGCTTGCGAATACGATAAGGCCTCATTCAACTTATCTGATCGATAGTGATGAACCATGATCTTGAATTTTCCAACCATGCCGATGATAAACGAATGGTGTGAGAGGAGGCAACGATTTCTGACGATGGGCCTGGTTTATTATCAGTTTCCGTCATGCTAGCGTCGTTTGTAACTCCGATGTTATTTTGATTTTCGTCTTGAGACATCGTTTGTTTTCTTTCGCGGTTTCCTAAGAAATTAGTGCCAAATTTGAAGTTGTGAGAAAGAAATTGGTAAAATCTCCAATCCAGGAGATATCCAATGGTCCGCTACAGATCAACTAGAGTTCATAGGATTAAACAAAACACAAACATAATATTATTTTTTAACGGTTACTCTCCTTTTACTTGCCAAACGTTCTAAATTGTAGTTACAGTTATAGAGTCATATAGAGGTTTTGGAAAATAAAGATTTTATTTAGTCATCTGAATATTGTCTGAATTCACAACTATGATTACTTTATGGCTGATGAAAATAAAATTCGATCAAAAACACACATGCAGGAGTAAGTCAAGTGATTATCTATCCGTACGAATCTAAAATACTCATAATCATAATAATAATAATAAATATCCGACATAAAATCCTGCTGACACATTACATCCTTTTAGAACAAGGCACAAATACTAACAAAAAAGTATCGAAATTCTTCCTATTGTTTCCGGATTCTCACATCAAAAACACAAATACACAAAAACACCAACATATTTTTTCTTCACACCACCCATTTCAATTCACAATAAGACAACAAACCGTCGAGTAAATATGTATATGGTAGAAAATCGGTTCATTGGGTTGTTTTTTTTCCTTGGTTTGGTTCTGACTTGTATCTATATACACAATTATAATATACAGTTAAAACTCATTCAAATGAGTCACTAGCAGTTGGAATGAGTTTGGCAAAATAAAAAAAATGTGAAAAAAATAACAGAAAAGATTCATTTGCTTTCAGATCTTCTTGGGTTGAGAGAGGCAAACGTACAATAGCAACAACAACAGCAGCAAAAATACTGTACTGATAGAATTGAAAACAAAGAAACTGTTTGGTACTATGGAAATGATTTTTCCCAAAAGAAATACGAATTTTCCCGTTTATGTTGTTTCTTGATTCTTTTATATCAAGAAGACGTTACTCAACAAGAGGAGGAATATTTCTTAAAAGAAATTGTGTATACAAATGATTTCGGTAAGATGAAAAAACTAAAAGAAAAAAAGGATAAAATTATGATAGCACACACACACATATAAACATACATACAGTGAGTGAGTCGAGTCGAGTATTTCAAGAAGAAAACATTAAAAAGAAAATTTAAATGTTTTGAAGTTGGTTTAATGGCTGATTTTATACTTTACCCGTCTTGTTCGGGTTTTTGTTTTTTTTCTTTTTGTATGTGATGATGAGTATAGATAGATGATGAAGGGATGAAAAGGGCAACAGCATCAGGAAGATAAATGTTTATAGGATTAATATTAAAAAAAAAACACAGAAAGAATAAGAAAACAAGGGAAGTAGGAAATTTATGAGCCCTAAGCTAATTTTATACCATTCATTGGGTTTTTGTTCATTGTACAAAATACCTTTGGATTTGATTTACAAACGGTTGATTTTTATCTTTTCCGTTTGTGCTGTTAGTTGCGGTCATTTGCAAGGTAATTAGATTTTGATTTATTTTTTGTTCGTTTTAAGATTTTGAAGAGGGAAAAAACGGAATAGTGAAATGTTTTAATGTATTCTATCACACACAGGCAACAATGTCGGTTACTGAGCAAACTTCTATTATAATGTTAGTGTTGCGATAATAGACGATTAGTCACTTCTCAAAATAAAATCAAAATTTAGAAACGAGCCTTTCAGAGTTTGGTATTTGAATTCGGGGTTATATAAGCGTAATATTTGCCATTCGCACAAATTAAATTTCGTCATAAAAGGAATTCCAACATACTTAGTACAAAACTCACTTTCCGTCTTGGTTTAATGTGACTTTACAGGCAAAACAGTGAATTGCTGTAACTAAGAAACGGTTACAGTGTTCATTTTGCTACGAATGTAATTTTGGAGGCCACGAAACATGTTCCGCAGATTTGACCTATGATATGATCCAAGGACATTTATACACAGTTAGTTTTGAAAGCGGGGTATAAATTTCAGACTACACTTGTGGGAACATTTGGTAACTAATTATATAAATCTTTATAAATATTTGGCTGCAAAAAATAAGTGCGATCCTATGTCCTTTTACCCATTGTAGCCGTTAAAAACCCAAATACTGTAACAATATAATTTTGATAAATCTACCTACTGGCAAGGTGGATCGGTTAAAGTTAGGAATTTAAACAAAGGAAAAACATCAAGACACAAATATAATTCGTCCATCTACATTTTCCCGAATTCAATCGCTGATGTACGATTTCAAACTTATGAAGCCGTCCATTTATATGATATTCTGTAAGAAGGCTTAACCATCTAGCTCCAAGTCTTACGTCACAGCAACGTTTTTAATTTCGACCTATATGGTTGGCACTCTATTTGCACCCCGTTGCACTGTGCGTGAGCAATCGAGATATTTTTTTTTAAGATGGCACATTAGAAACAAGAAGCAGAAGTATCAAATATAAAAAACTAAACCTTTGCGATTTTTAATTTGTAGGTAATGCGAGTAAATAAACCATCTTCGGATTACTTTCGTTCTTTCTGTACGAAGTGATAATACGGTGAAGTATAAGAGAGCGATCACAGTTAGTGGCTTCGCTTGACGTTGCTAACACTTATCGTTTTAGTAAAAACAGGCCCATACTAACTTCGTATGTTTATTTTGGTGTTGGCTTCACAGGATTTTCTCAAGAAATTTCGGAAAACCATTTATTCAAATGTTCGACACTTTATAAGAGACCGTGTCAAACACAGTTCATAAATATCCTAAGAACCCCAAACTAAACCTTTAAAGCAACCCGATCCGAAAACTGAAAGCGCACATGAACTCAAGTTAATCTTACCTCCAACTCTATTTACGGCCTAAGCCTTAAATAAATCTTCAATGCTTAAACCAACACTATCAAACAAAAACTATGTTGGGTAGATGAACTCAACTTAGAGCAACTGAAGCTAACTTCCAACAAAAAATCTCAACGCAATCACAAAAAATTTCCAATTGATCTGCTAAATAAATCCTACTTCAAATCCAATCGAACCCCCAATATCGACCCCAAACTCAGTGCTCAACTCAACTCCAAACTCTACACCGAACTGAATCCAAAAATCAATATTGTTCGAAAAAATACATGAGTTCATATTCGAAAATCAACTAAAGCCAACCATCACCTCACCCTAAATAAATTAAAGCCCAACTCAACTTTTTACTCAACCCTCGACTCAACCTCAAAATCAACTCGAAACTCAGTCTTAAAATCAACACGGTGTCTGAAAAACTTCAGGCGTCCATGAACTAAAATCATAACTACTCGAGCTACTACCAACTCACCCTCAACACAATTTTAAATAAATTCTCAACTGAGCCGCTGACTCACTGACCCAATCTCAATTAAATCCCAACTCTACCCTAACGCAACCCCAACTCAACCCCCAACTTAGCTCTTAATTCAACACCAACTCAACGCCCAACCCATTTCCTCCCCAATTAACATGGTCCGAAAACCTAATTGCGTAAATGAGCTTTACTCAAGCGAACTCTTTCCAGCACTTATTTCTAGTTCCATTCGATTATATATTATCCGCTCTAGTATTTTCCCCACGGTATCCAGCATGCAAAGAGGGCGGTATGCCGTTCTATCATCTGGAAGCTTATTACCCTTAGGCAAAAGTACAAGTCTTTGTACCTTCCACTGATCTGGGAAAGTTCTTTCCATCAGACACTTGTTGTACAACTCCACAAATGTCTGTAAATATTGTCTAATTTCCACCTTAAGTACACAATTTGGGATGTTATCTGAACCCGGTGCCTTATTATCACCGATGTTCATCATGGCTTGAATTATCTCCTCTTCTGTTACAGCCGGAGGTGGATGATGCTCTGTAATTTCATACATTGGACATCTCGTGTTTATTTGCATCGGGAAGAGGGTACTAACTATATTTTTAAGTAGCTCAGGGCAAGTCGGTTGGATATATCTCCTCATCTTCTTCATAACTAGCTTATATGCTGTACCCGGGGATTGTTGTCCACATCCTCGCATAATTTCAGAAAAATAAGCGTTTGCTGCCAATTATTTCCTTCTTCAGTTCTTTGCGCTTACTTTTGTACTCACGTTGGCGATCTGCATACGTTTCTCAGCCTCCAGCTCGTTGACACTTTCTCCTTGCATGGTTACACTCATCGCGCAGCTTTGCAATTTTATCATTCCACCAGTCCTGCATCCTTCATACACCCCATGAGCTGAGTTGCCCTAACTGATGCTGAACCATATTTGCTTAGGTCATCAACTGCTACTATGAAAAGCTCTTTATCGAAGGTTGTTGTCTTCCAACCTATCTTTTTATTTTCCAACTGCTTTTTCCATCGTTTTTCCGCCGCCGTGGTAGTCTCATAAACTATGGTCCGATGGTCGCTGAGCGTGTAATGATCACTGCCAGCCCATGAAGGCGTACGAGCTACACCACTACTCATAAAGGTTAGGTCTATAATTGAGCCCATGCATCCTCTACTGAAAGTTTGTTGTGAGCCTGTGTTCATTAATGATAACTCCAACGAGGCCAATGATTCGAGGAGTGCTGTGCCTTTTGGATTTGTTCTGGGACAACCCTATTCAATTGTAAAAGCGTTAAAATCACCAGCGATAACGACCTGATTCCTATCCCTGGCATCGGCCGCAATCTTATCAAAAACTATAGTGTATTCTACTATGCCATAGCAACTGCATATGTATATCCCACATATTTCAGCTCGTACAAATCCTGTTTCCTGTAGGGTACCTCTTAAGTGCAGTGGTCTTTTGCCACAGGCCCGTATAGCCGCTTTACCAGACGCGTCTAGGGCCCACACGCTAGGGTGCTTTTCTCGATACGGCTCGCTTAGAATTGCCACGTCCATTTCCAGCTCACGAACTGTCTAGGCTAATTGTTGCCGTTTGCATACCTCCATACGCTCCTCTTAAGGACCGTATTTGCATCTTTTGTATGTTGAGCGCATCAACCTGAGCATTTAGTGCCTCGCACACTTCCTCCGCTGTAGTTATCTCATCAATATCCTTTATTTCTATTTGAACCTTTTGAGCTAAAGCTCGGACCTCGGCTATTTCTGCTAGCACCTTCCCTGTCTCTTCCCGAAACCGCTCGGTATTAGGATCTCCTGATTTTCCTAATACAAACAATAAGTCACCATTTACCGTCTTCCGGATTCCTTGGACATTTTGACTTAAAACTTTAAGCTGCGGATCATTTTTCACTGTCTTCGGGATCTCAGCGTAGGCAGTTTCTCCATTTTTTTTTAACTACTACCGCATCAGGGCGCGCTTTTGCCCATTGGAGTTCTCCTGGTTTCTCTTCGGTGTTATTAGTTATTGCTCTTTCCTTTTGGAGTATTTATCTGCGTGGTAATATTCGTCACGTTTTCAGCTTGGCCTGATTTACAACTCTTTGTTTTTTTAAAAGATGTGTGGTCTTCAATCAGCTCTTCCGACGATGCCCTCGTTCGCTTGTTATTTCCGACATCCAGCGGAGTTTCCTCCGCCTGAGTTTCTGCGGCCCGCATGACTTTATCCACGCCACTATTCTGCTTAGTTGGTTTTTGCCCCTCTATCGCCGCTTCGTCAGACAACTTCTTAATGTTGCGCACCTGATTCTTTATTGCGTGGTGTACGTTGTTTCTATCTTTAACGTACTCCATTAGTGCGTGAAGTTTCTCCCCGAGTGTGTGTATATGTGTGTGTGCGTGCGTGTGTGTGTATGGGTGTGTGTACGTGCGTGTGAATCTTCTAAAGAGTTTACCTAAACCGTAGACTGACAAGTAAGACTGTTGGATTTTTACCAACTAAAACCTCCCTCCAATATACAGTGCCATACAGCCACACGGAACTATCGCTAGACATTACGTCGCGAGGCTGGCGCCCAGCAAAAGCTGCACTTCTACCCCTTGGCGGTTATAGCACGGATGGATTACCGAACCTTTCCTTTTCGAGCCTCCTAAGCTGTTGCATCACGTCACAGATAGGTACTTCCACTCACAGCGATCCAAGTCTTCTCACAATGTTATATCCTCGCTACAATATGTTTTCAGGAGTAACATGCTCTCCGATACTACTCTCAATCACATGTCTTGCTACACATTCTCCACTACTTCAGAACATGTTGGACAATAAGGAATATTATCGGGTTTGTACCTGAACAAGTTAAGCCCGGTTAAGAATTGAGAAAGATAGTTTAGTCAGCTTCTCCATATCTCGTTCAATCCAAACTCCAATTTGAGGAATCAAGCGACAAGTCCATCGGCCTTTGCTTGATTGTCTCGATAATGTTTAACAGATATGTTTGTATTTTCGGCCGGCGAAGTTCATAAAGAATGCACTTCCATCGTGCCGAGTTAAAAGCATTTCTTATATCCAAGGTAAGAATTGCACAGTATTTCTTTTTACCTCCATTCCATCTACTTCCAGCGATCGCATTTTGGGCAATTTCTTTGGCGAGTTTAATGGCATCAATTGTTGAGTGGCCATTCCTGAAGCCGTACTGGTGTGTGGCTAAGTTACCGGACTTTACAATTGCCTCCTTTAATCTTGCCGAACTTACTCGCTCCAATATTTTCCCCGAAGTGTCGAGCATACACAAGGGTCTGTACGAGGTTGGATCTTTAGGTGGTATTTTGCCTTTCGGTAACAGCACTAGTCTTTGCTTTTTCCATCTCACGGGAAATACACCTTCGCTTATGCAAGAATCGAAAACATTTGCGAACTGTTCGGGTATTGTTCGAATTGCTACTTTGAGTGCCAAATTCGGTCGTTGTCTGGCCCGGGTGCCTTATTACTACTAACTTTCCCTGTAGCCTTGATCACTTCATCGACCGTAATGGGTGGTATTTGTTCGCCTTCGTCAGTTGCTGCTATTCCGCTAGTTGAAACATACTCTTTTTGCGGGAACAGCGATGTTACTATATTGCGCATCATTTCTGGACAAGTAGGAGGGTTAAAATTACTGGCCTTCATCTTTTGCATTACTATTTGGTACGGACGACCCCATCGCTCTCTATCGACTTCTTCGCATAGCTCACTGAAACATATCCGTTTGCTTAACTTTATAGCGGATTTGAGCTCAAATCGAGCACTGGAGTAAGCGAAAATATTCAGTCTCTCTATGCCATGAACGCTGATACTTCCACCAATACATAGCATTAGGCGGCTATATACTACTCTTCTCGGCATTGCTGCATCACAGGCGTTTGTAATACCGTTTGTACCCTTCATATTTTGAGATACCTTATTTTCTGCCGTTCCGAAGACGCTTTTGTGTTCTAGCATGTACAAGAACATATTCTCGTCGAAAAATTTTGCCATTCATTTGAAATATAGTCTTGGAGTTATGTGTATATAAATCTATCTCGTTTAATGAGTTAAGTCAGCCTCTCCGACTATGATGGCATTTTTAAATCGTGCAGTTATCCTATCTAATTAATTTACTAGAAAAGAATCTATTCTGAGTACAAGAATTATTAAAGCTAAATCCTTAAACGTTTTGAAGCAGAAATATTGCATGCTACCGCATATCAAATTTTGAAGAAATCTGTTCAATGGTTCAAGCCACGACCAAGCAATAAAATTAAAAATATGGCGATTTGCCGGTTGCCTTTATTTAATACCATAGTTATCCGCACACAAGTCTAATTTTCATTTTAAATCAGTTTATATAAAATTTTTATTAAATGAAAAGTTGAAGGAAGAATTTTAAATTTAAAAAATTGAGTAAAATTAATATTTGAGTGGAATTGAAAATTAATTTAAATCTAGATTGCAGAATAAAATTTGAGCAGCTAGTCATTGGTTATAGATGTTGTCGAGATAGGACCCATTGTTTATTGGGTTTTATTGTCTGCGTATAACACGTGTTTTTAATGCTTAAAACATGATTAACCATGTTAACAATACATGTAACGATAAAATTGTCCTCCAGCCATTTTCCCTTACAAAACGCTCCTATTACCTCGTTTAATACATTTTACTACACATTCTTAAGTAATTAATTTTTCATAAAACGATGAGACGAAAATTAATTTTCTTTATGCTACAAAAACGCCTTAAACATTTTCCATTTTCTTGTTAGTTTATTTTTTTTAATTTTTAACAAATATGCAAGAGTCGGTGTAATATTCAAACTCCTTCTATACCATACAATAACCTTTAACCATACTTATAATTCCTCACTTAAAGAGCATATAGGCCAATTTGGTTTGGAAACTTCTTGTATACAAACATGCACACGAATTATTGAAAAGAAGGAAGATATAAATTAATTTATTTCAAATTTCCTTCCTCATAGTCTTGTGGATATATTGCACATACATACATATGTACATACATATATAATATATTGAAATAAAAACCAGAATCATAAAAGACGTATAAACTATTTTGGAATGGTCCGGTGGAGGTAAAACAATGTTTTCTGATATTTTTTATTTTGTTCACATATTTTAGAGACCTACAATAAGGTAAAATGCAACTTTGTTGTTTTATTCGATTTCTTTATTTTGCTTTATAATTTATTAACAATATGAGATAGAATAGTAAAGAGCAAAATGAATTAGTCAGAGATCGTATTACAAACGAGTATGTGACCCATGACCAATCCAATCGGCTATTTATTATTCTATCTCAACCGTAAAATCGGTTAAAACAACAAAGTTGCATTTTACATGACTTGCTGAAATAATATTATCTCAAATACTTGTGGTAATTGTAAAACTTAATAATTGGGCAAACAGATCCAAATCTAGTTAATCAGTTAATAACAAACAATTTCGATTAACATATTGCTTAATCACAAGTTTTAATTAAGCATTTGGGTAGCCGTATATAGTTTAAACGATTAAAATAGACCGCCTTTCACCTGTCAATTATTTAATGATTTTTTCTTACTATAAGTGTGCGGTTTGCCGTTTATACTTTGGAATAAAAGGTGATTTGTAAGTTAAAACGAATAATCTTCATTTTATCAAAATATATTTGGACAAAATTTTAATTAACCTCGGATAGGAACACCTATATGAACTTATTAATTATACGCAGATTATTTACCAAACCTCACCCATAATGACCATAAGAGGCTTGTAAACACCAATAACCTCGACCCTTTGGATGGGTGGTTTGTTATGTTAGATCACGGTTGATGGAAACTCCTTTGCTGCTGCCTGGCTAACAGAGAAAAACGGAAAGCATTTAAAACGTTGTCTCTAAATTAGCCCGAAGCATTAAAGGTACCGTCTCATTCTAGTCTTGTTAATTAAATTTACCAAATTTTGTAGAACTGGATCACTGATTTAATGCTCTTTCAGTCAAGAAATATTTCGTTTAATTTAGAATAAATACCGTCTTGAACAACATTAACTGAAATTTTCACTCACCCATTCAATTTCGACAGCACGTTATAGATAGTCACACTCTCACATATAAAAAAGTCAGGAAACAAATGTTATGAGGGACTGGTCAAGGGCGACTTTACAACAGTATGCCAATACAATCGCAAGATAGCATTGTTGTTTTTGCTAACTTTTTTCAGAGCACATTTATGCTGGTTGGATCGTCTGATTTTAAGTATCAAAGAAGGTGTGAATTAGGTATTGCTTCAATTTAACATGTTAATGTATCTATTTGAATATCAAATTGATATTTTCTGTTACACAAATAAGATGCGTTTACATCGACTTTACTGCGGCTTCCCACAGCCCAGCAAAATTTGAACTGGCTGAAGGAATAAACTGCCAAGATATACATCACTTTGGTAATCTGAAATAATACTTGAATTATTAATACTGGCAATGTAATATAGTTCAGCCAAAAATACATCAGAAGGTTAATCGGATACAACTTCTCAATGTATGGCTTTTGTTATCATGCAGACGAAGACATATTTTGCTCCTCTTCCCTTCTTAGTGGACTCTTTTGCCATTAACAATCTAAAATTTTTGAGAGGTTAACAAAGAGGCACCAGGATAAAGATATTTGAATTAGTAATGTGCGCGCACTATTTTGCTTAGAATATGGGAGTTTTTTGCTCTGACCGTGGTGGTACTCAGATTTCTATTTTGTGTGTTTTTCCTGAATAGTTTTGATAAAAAGTATGCAATAGCTTAGTATACAGCAAATCCTTCTTCAGGAAGAAATGCGCTCAAATAACCTTTCCATTGTTTAATACTTGAGTTTGTAAACACTGTACCCATTTTTACGTTATTCTTCACTTCCGTGTTTGATAAATCTGTTTACCTTATAGTCCAGGATGATCTATGATAGTTTAACCATTTTGGCCTATGCCATAGCTTAACTCAAATGATTTTAATGCCAGTGCACTTTTGTCCCGACTTACACAATCCACGGAATTCTCGGTTGATTTTATATGTTCCCATTTACTTCGTGGAAAATGGATGGCTACAAAAATTTTCCTTCTTTCGGGGTTTAACAAAATTCTTGGATTTTACATTGTGCAATCTCCTTTTTTACTTTTTTAATCTGCGCTCAACAATACTGCTATACACATAGCTCCAATCTGGGTAGTGAGATTTGCTTTAATGGTGCCATCTAGGTTTTTGATGAAAAGAGGTTGACTTGGACATTTATATTTTTATCTTCAAATCTACTATATATGACAGCCGCATAAACTGCCTCACTCGCGTCACAGAATAAATGAAATTGAACGCAATCAGTGTTCATTATAGTATGTCTTGGAATCTGGATTAATTGCAGATGTTCAAAATTATCTCTCAGTTAACGCCATTGATTCGTAATATCTGAGGGTAGTTCTGATCATGTTATTAAATTCACGTAGCCATAACTTTTGAAACAGTATTTGTATGGCAGTAATGTAACTATTTAATTTGACTTTGAATTGAAAGGCGTCGTTTTTAGGATCCCATACAAGCACTACAAGCTTAGGATCCCATACAAGATGCCCATACAACCTACTTCCTCAATGGAAAACCACCCGATTCTAGTAAAAAAATCAATTATACCTTGAAATTGGTGGCTTCATTGATTTATCTTGCACCACGCAAGGGATCATCAACGTTAAAATTGTTTTTGATGCTAGTGGCCAGTCGAGGAGATTTTATTTCATTGTGAGTTGCTATAGTTGCAACAACGATCGAATGGCTACAAACGGTGCTGCCGAGGTTCCATAAGTCACTATTTTTAGCCGAAAATGTCCTTTGGGCAAATCAGGAAATTGCCGGCAAACGGATCTTTGGTATGTTATGTATCGCACTGTATAACTTGTATCACTTTATCTCTCTTTGATTATATTATATAAATATATTTAGTATCAATAAAGAATCAGTTTATATTTGGATTTTGGATTACAATCTCGTCTTTTATTTTATAAATATCAAACTCAACATTTGGCGACGAGGATAAAAATAAAATATAAATAAAATGTCTTTAATTGGTACACTAGAGTGTTTCAATAATAAAGCAGATATTGAAACCTATATTGAGAGGGTTGAGCAATTAGTGTTAGTGAATGGTGTGGAGGAAAATAAAAAATTACCGCTTTTTCTTACACTAATTGGCGCGGATGCATACAACACCTTGAAAAATTTGTGTACTCCCGTTTCACCGGTATCCAAAACGTACAAACAAGTTGTTGAACTTTTTAAAAAACATTATAATCCAGCAAAAATAGTCATTTTTGAACGGTTTCGATTCAACAAACGTGATCAACAAGTAACTGAATCGATAGCGGATTATACAGTGGAATTACAAAGGTTATCACGAACTTGATTGATTTGCGGTCTAAAAACTGAAGCTATACAAAAAAAATTGCTTTACGAAAGCAGTGAAAAAAAATTTGAGGACTTTTATAGAAATGCGGTTAGTATGGAACTTGCATTTTTGGAGTCGAAGACAATAATAGATAGTGGTGGTGCAGTTACAAAAGTCGGATCAAGTGTTAAAAAATTTAGTACACATAGTAATATGTCAAACAAGGTCTACAGATATGTCAAAACAATAATATGTCAAAACAAGACCTACAGAAAGAGGCAATGAACAAAAAATGTGATAAGTGTGGTGGATCGCATGGGAAATTTTGTCCAGCGAAAAACTGGAAATGCTTTTTGTGTTATAAATGTGGTCATGAAAAAAAAAGATGTGTCAAAAAAATCGTAATGTTAATAGCGTGTTTTTTTTTAATTCGTTGAACTTTGTTATCGGTATTGAAAACGGACACTCAAAATCCGAAGTTGTGCGGGTAACTATAAATAACGTGCCTATTCAAATGGAGATTGCTACCGGTGCGGCGATTACAGTGATTAGTTAGTGAAAAATTTCCAAAGTTGTCTTTGACCAGAGTTTCAAGGAAATATACGGTAGCAAACGGTGAAACATTGGACGTTGTGGGAAAGGCAGTCGGGTGTGTTAAGAGTGGAGTAACGGAACAACAATTGGAAATATTTGTTTTCCGTGCAGGACATCGTGTACCTCTCTTGGGTAGACCATGGTTAGGTTAATTAATGCCTTCCTGGCGCGAAAAGATTCGTGAGTTTTCTACGGATGGTAACGGAGTACAAACGCTCTGTGATGGCGAGGAGCGTCTGGAGTCCCACGTGTTGGGTCTAAAATGGAAATATTCCTCTGTATTTTCAAGTGAGTCTTCTTGCATGAAACATTTTAAGGCAACTATTGTCTTGGAGGAAGATACTAAGCCGATATTTTGTAAGCCATATTCGGTGCCATACTCGTTGAAACCAAAATTGGAGGTGGAACTGAAAAATATGGTCAAGACTGGTGTGTTGATTCCTGTGCAGCACAGCGAATGGGCTAGCCCCATTGTGATAGTGCCAAAAAAGGAAAAAAGTCTCCGGATTTGCGTGGATTTTAAAGTAACGGTTAATAGTTTGGTTGATTTTTATCATTACCCCTTACCAAACCTCGATGACATTTTAGCTAGTCTCTCAGAAGCAACTATTTTACAGTTTTGGATTTGGCCGGCGCATACCAGCAAGTTATAGTAGCTGAAGACTCATCGGAACTTTTTACAATCAACACTCATCTGGGATTGTTTAGATATACGCGGCTCACTTATGGTATCTGAAGTACTCCTGTTGTGAGCGACGTACAACATATATTATTTGTACTATATTTTAGTTAATTGCTACTTCGCTCACTGTATAATTTAGAATTGATAGAGTTTAATAAGTAGTGGGGATAAAATAATGTACACCCGGTTACAGATGATGCAAATGAAATTATAAAGTTAAAAGAAAAGATGAGAATAATCTTGTTTGCACCATCGATCGGACAACTTATAAAATTATAAAAAAATCTATAAATATATAAACAAGAATTATACACAATAAATACTAAAATTGTAAATTGTATAACTATTAAAAAAATTATAAAACAAATAAATAGTAAAATTAAAATCAATAGTGCATTTCCACCACAAGTCAGCGCAATGTGGAAGCAGTGTTTCAACAGCTTGCTAAGTATAACGTTCACATTAATGAAAATAAATGTTTATTTTTTAGACGTGAAGTGGAATATCTGGGCCACATTATTAGTGGGCGTGGAATAAGACCGAGCCCAAGTAAGATTGCGGCTATTAACAATGCTCCAGTACCTCAAAATATCACGCAGCTCAAGGCTTTTTTGGGGTTTGTAAATTTTTACCGAAAGTTCATGCCGATGATGGCGTCGGAACTGGCACCACTATACGAATTGACAAAAAAACATGTGAGTTTTATCTGGACCAAAAGGTGCAACGATGCATTTGGAAGATGCAAAAAGGAGCTGAGTGCGAATAACCTCTTAAGCCATTATGATTCAAGCAAGGAGCTGTACCTCATGTGTGATGCTAGTTCTTTTGGGGTGGGCGCCGTTCTTGGCCAAGTAACTGAGGAAGGCGATCGACCGTTGATGTTCGCTTCTGCGATGAGTTTGTCGACAGTCGAGAAAAACTATTCGCAGCTAAACAAGGAGGCGTTAGCAATAATTTTCGGGGAGAAGAAGTTTCATAAGTTTTTGTTTGATCGCTCTTTTGTCCTAGTGACGGATCATCAGCCTTTAGTGTCGCTGTTTGATAGTAAAAAAGGCGTTCCAATTACTGCTGCTAACAGGCTTCAGCGATGGGCCATTATATTGTCTGGATATCATTATACAATTAAGTATCGGAAGGGACAAGACCTTGTGGTGCCTGATGCTTTATCGCGATTATCTCAAAAGGACGAATTTATCGGAGATGTGTATATCCAATCAGTCAATGCGTTTTTGCAAGACGATGACCATTTGCCAATTTGTCATGAGGATGTAGCTCACGTTACCAAGCAGGACATCGTGCTAATGAAGATAATGTCAAATGTGATGAAGGGGTGGCCTAGTTTTATTACTGATCCGGAAATGAAGCCATATTTCATTCGCAAGAATGAGCTAACTATCGAGGGCGGATGCTTGGTGTGGAGTAGTCGTGTCGTTATACCATGGTCGTTGCAAAAACATGTTCTTCAATTACTACATGAAGGGCATCCGGGAGTCGGAAGGATGAAAATGTTAGCAAGATCTGTATGCTGATGGCCAAATATGGAAGAAGAAATTGAGAAGGTTGCCAAAATGTGTGAAGTTTGCCAAAAATATCAAACCGCAAATACAGCTGATTTCAAAGACTCAAAGTGGCCAAGGAATGAACGAGTGTGGTATCGACTTCACGCAGATTTTTTTAATTTTGGAGGTAGAGCTTTATTACTAGTAATCGACTCAACATCGAAGTGGATTGAAGTTCAAATAATGCATGGAACCACTGCTGCTGATGTAATCATTAAACTTCAGCAAATATTTTCGACGTTTGGTTGTCCGGTAGAGCTAGTAACAGATAATGGCCCACCATTTAGTTCATCGGAGTTCATAAAGTTTTGCCAATGTAATGGCATATCACCGTTAAAGAGTCCGGCATACGTACCTCAAGCAAATGGTTTGGCAGAACGAGGTGTGCAGACAGTAAAGAAAAGCCTTCGAAAATCATTGGGAGACGAAAGAAAATCAGTAGACGAACTGTAGCGAGCATTGACAAACGTCCTGTTCAGCTATCGTAATACACCGAGTTCTACAAGTGGTGAAACACCATCGAGCTAAGTACTACGGTTTGAACCAAGAACCCGTTTGGGGCAGTTGAGACCAGCTTTTGGAACAACACAAGTAAAAGGTATACCGAAACTAATAAATATTAATCTTTCTAAATCATTCGCAGAGAACGAAAATATACTTTTCCGTTTGAATGCATTATTCAACTGGGAACCTGGAATCATAGTTAAAATTTTGGGCCTGCGACGTTATGTGGTCAAAGCTGGCGATCAGATACGTATATTACATCAATATCAGATTAGGTCTAGAGAGATAGATTCCCCTAAATATGATCAACCGGTAGAGACACGTAATCCACCTTTTGAGAAACAGACTGAATTGAATGATACACAGCCGACGGGGTCGATAGAAAGCGAAGCTGCTAAACAACCTGAATCACTGTCAGATAAACCAGCTACAACACCGCCGAGCTCCATAACCCTAAAAAAATGTATCGTGTATTCACCTTTGAGACGCTCGACTTCATCTTAGTCATAAGTGTCACCTTAGTCTTAACTGCATTTTATTTAAATCTCATGTAAAATCAGTTATACGTAAAAATTTAAGATGAGAGAAGTGTTATGTATCGCACTGTATAACTTGTATACAGTGTCACTTTATCTCTCTTTGATTGTATTATATAAATATATTTAGTATCAATAAAGAATCAGTTTATATTTGGATTTTGGATTACAATCTCGTCTTTTATTTTATAAATATCAAACTCAACATGATATAATTAGTATCCTTTTAATAAAATTGACCGTAATACTATAGCTGAATAGTGGGACCAACTCCATTTGCTATTTTAAATGACTCATCAAAGACTATGTGAGTAGCAATGCTACGTATCGGTAGGTAAAATTATATCTCACGTTATAATGATCTATTTATAAATAAGTCTTCATGAATTCAGAATACATAATTTTATATTGATGATCTCTTTGCATTTTTATGGCTTTGAATAGCCACATAGATTGACCACGATTACGGGAACATACGCTTTAAATGGTGAGGCAACCTTGTATCTTCCATTTGGTTCTTTTGTAACATTTGATTTGAAATGTAGCTCTATAGCGGCTTCTTCTTCGTTAAATAGTGTATTTACCGACCAAACGGCGCAGTGGTTAAAGCTGCGGCGGTTGGACCGGAATGTACCGGTTTCGAATCCATATATCGAGGCGAAATGCGAAAGGGATTTATCATCTGATTACGATCGGTGATGACGATAAACACACCTATGAACCCCTGTTGTGAGTGTGGAATCCATGGGACGACCCACCTTTCAAGTCAGTACTATAGGCTGGCATGAAGCATTGCAATGTGTAGGTGGTCTTTGCAAAAACGGGTCTATAGCCCCGCACTTCCTCGATTTAGGACGTTATAAGCGAACTGCGAAAGAGTTGTGAGTGCTTTAAGCCCCAGAAAAGATTACAAAGATAAACACAAACAAACAAAACAAAACAAATTGTGTATTGATGGAATTATGCAATTCTTCACATTTGAAAAATTGTCTTAAGATGTAAATGGTCTTTCTCTGCTGTACTGTTTAAATTATGCGAATTTGAATATTGGCTGCTTGTCTCTCCTGGAGCTGTATGTTGTGCTATAGGTTTACTATAACCTCCCTTTACACGACAATCTTCTAAAATTCCAAAAAAGTTAAAGATAAGAAGGATTTTAGATAGGCAACTGTAACAAACTCTGTTATTCCGAACAAACTCTCTCCTTCCTTTACATCCAATGTGTTAATTTTGGGACAAGTAGCCAAGTAGTGAGGTTCATTGCAACAGCTATAAAGAGGTGACTCAAACCAAGTTATATTCACTTATGCTATTAAATTCTCTGCCAACATCACAATTTCATAACATTTCTTTCCTAAAAATTTCATAAATTCCGCTATTGTATAGTAAATTCCTTTTCCGATGAAATTTTCGTCTCCTTATCTGATTTTTCCAATACCAATCGATTATTCAAGTATCACGCTTTTGAGCGTCACTGCCCAATGCCTCCAAATCGCTCAACACTTCATCCTCAATATTATAAAATCCTTGCCTTAGCTTGTCTCTCTGATGTATTCGCTGTTTACTGAAAAATGTGGTTAATAAGTTAGACACAATACTTTTTTTTTGTTCTAGAAGGGTGGAAACTCATCGGCATACTGTTCTCCCATACAGTTTCGGTATAACCTGACATCAAAATGATTGTTAGCCGTTTCCAACAAGGTTTCCAAATAACCACGTTGTTGATCAGCAAAAGCCAGCATGGATTCGTGAAATTGTTATTGTACATCTTCTAATCCTTAAACTCGATGTAGGCTTTCTTTAACGCTTCCAGTCTAATATTTACGTTTTCTAATGCATGCGCAGCATTTAGTTCGTTACAGAATTTCTCGGTAAACGCAATTCCTGAATTTTTCAGCGGTAGTTAACATCAATTTTTCAACAAAATTAAAATTAAAATTAAAATTAAAATTAAAATTAAAATTAAAATTAAAATTAAAATTAAAATTAAAATTAAAATTAAAATTAAAATTAAAATTAAAATTAAAATTAAAATTAAAATTAAAATTAAAATTAAAATTAAAATTAAAATTAAAATTAAAATTAAAATTAAAATTAAAATTAAAATTAAAATTAAAATTAAAATTAAAATTAAAATTAAAATTAAAATTAAAATTAAAATTAAAATTAAAATTAAAATTAAAATTAAAATTAAAATTAAAATTAAAATTAAAATTAAAATTAAAATTAAAATTAAAATTAAAATTAAAATTAAAATTAAAATTAAAATTAAAATTAAAATTAAAATTAAAATTAAAATTAAAATTAAAATTAAAATTAAAATTAAAATTAAAATTAAAATTAAAATTAAAATTAAAATTAAAATTAAAATTAAAATTAAAATTAAAATTAAAATTAAAATTAAAATTAAAATTAAAATTAAAATTAAAATTAAAATTAAAATTAAAATTAAAATTAAAATTAAAATTAAAATTAAAATTAAAATTAAAATTAAAATTAAAATTAAAATTAAAATTAAAATTAAAATTAAAATTAAAATTAAAATTAAAATTAAAATTAAAATTAAAATTAAAATTAAAATTAAAATTAAAATTAAAATTAAAATTAAAATTAAAATTAAAATTAAAATTAAAATTAAAATTAAAATTAAAATTAAAATTAAAATTAAAATTAAAATTAAAATTAAAATTAAAATTAAAATTAAAATTAAAATTAAAATTAAAATTAAAATTAAAATTAAAATTAAAATTAAAATTAAAATTAAAATTAAAATTAAAATTAAAATTAAAATTAAAATTAAAATTAAAATTAAAATTAAAATTAAAATTAAAATTAAAATTAAAATTAAAATTAAAATTAAAATTAAAATTAAAATTAAAATTAAAATTAAAATTAAAATTAAAATTAAAATTAAAATTAAAATTAAAATTAAAATTAAAATTAACCCTGGAACTGTATTGCGGGGTGAAAAAACACCCCAGAGCGGTTTAAATCTCGCGCCAAACGCAAGCCAAGCGGCTTGTGTTTACACTCGGGACCATAACCATAATTCAATTTCAACATCTGGGCGTAGAGATAGCACACTTGCCGCGTCAGAAAAGACTTAAAATGCGTCTAGGGTGTTTTTCAACCCCGCGATACAGTTTGTGTATATTTTTCGTCACCTTCAAGTGTTTCTAATTTCGTTTTTTTTTGCACTTTTTGAGTATGTATAAGTAATAAGTGTATAGTAGAGATTTGCGGTTTCGTTACTTTTAAGTAATCACGAGTACTTGTTACTTTTGACATAATACTCGTTACTTTTTATTCGTTACAAAGTAATCACTACTCCGTATAATTTTTAAAGCAAAATTATTGATAGCTGGATTAAAACTATGGGTTTAATAAATTTATATTTATTTTCAAAATGTATAAAAAATAAAATAAAATAATTCATCAGATGAAATAAAAACTTAACAATATCAAATAAAAATTTATGGAACATTTCTGATTCATTCTGAAAACTAAAAAAATAGGTAGAAAAATCTAGGCAAAAAAGTAATAAAATGTAAGACCAAACTTTGCTTGGCATTTAAAACCATGAACTTTTCGAATTTTTCTGCTTTTAAACGGTTCCGAAAATTTGCCCGCTTTTCAAGAAAATTCCTTCTGATCTAATCAACTTTGTACGAAATATATTCTTGTTATTCTAACTACATAAAAATATACATAGGTACATACATATAGGCAAATACATATAGGCATTTTCATCTATAAAATTGAGATAGCTGTAGGCATACCTACTTTGCATTTTGCGTTTTTTTTGTAAGTAAAAACACAAAGGTAAGGAGAAAAAGAGACACCTAGATTTTACTATACTTTTGAAACCAACTCAATGAAGCAAAGCCTTGAACCTCAGGAAAATCCAGCTGATGAGGGGAATTTTACGGAAGAGGAGAGCGGCTCGGAATCGGAGCAAAGTGCTGCATCAGAGAATGGACAAGTCGAGGCTGAGAGTGAGGTTGAGGTATGTAAGTGATATTTTTTTGGTACATTTGGTGCGAGAAAATGTATTTTTCAGTTCTTTATTGTAATTCATAGTCGGACGAGTCAGATGATGATGACTCAGATACAACTCCAGCAGCCATGAAACCGCATAATACAAATGGGAGAGGAAGTCGAGGACGAGGACGGGGAAGAGGCCAAGTAACCAGTGGTAGTAATCGCCGACGACGAAAAAGTATTGTTACGGGTTAAAATGTACATACATTGTATACCACTCCGCGTGAAAGACTGTCAAATAGAAACTCCAAATGGACCTCCTATACTCCAATTCGACGTGCAAAAGAGGTGAGATCTCCTTATGAAAGTTGGAGTTTATATTTCGATGAAGCCATACTTTCGAAAATTGTCCGCCATACAAATGAAGAAATTGACCGTTATACCGAGTATCGAGAAATAAACAGGCAATTGTATAGTTTATATAAACATATCGACCTAATTGAATTGAAAGATTTCATTGGTTTATTATCTTTTTCCGGTATCCAAAAAGGAAATATGACCTCTCTTTATGATCTATGGAATCTAGTCGGTTGCATAAGATACCGTGCCGTTACGTCCCGAGGAGATTAGAAGCCATTACACAATTCCTTAGATTTGACGATATAAGAACACCCGAGCAGTTCGTCATCTTGAGGATAAATTTGGCACATAAGAGAAATTTGGGGCTCTTTCATTGAAAAATGTAGCACCATATACAGTCCAGCAAATTACGATACCATCGACGAATAATTGTTGTCTTTCGGGGGCGCTGCCCTTTTAAGGACTATAATGGTCAAAAACCGGATAAATATGGTGTAAAAGTAGTCAATTTGAATGACTCAAACACATTTTATCTGGTGAATGCAATTCCATATGTTGGTAAATTGGATTTGGACGATAAGAAAGAAAAAGTGTCATCATCTAATGTCAGTAAGTTGAGCGAGCCAATATATGAAAGCTCCAGAAATATAACATGCGACAACTGGTTTTCCTCTACTGAAATTTTTCGATACCATGTTAGAAAAGAACCTCACGATGGTTGGGACACTGAAAAAAAATAAACCTCAAATACCACTTTATTTCAAAAATGCTGGGAAGGTAAAAAGTTCAAAATTCGCTTTTGACCGAACCAAAACTTTAGTTTCCTTCACTCCCAAGAAGAATAAAGTGGTTCTTGTTTTATCAACATTCCATCGTTTGCAAGAAATAGCTGAGAATACGAATAAAACTGGGATGATCATGTTTTACAACATGACAAAAGGTGGCACTGACACTTTCGACCAGATGTATCACGAATACACAACAAAAAGAAAAACGAAAAGATGGCCAGTGAGAGTTTTCATGGGGATGCTGGACCAATCAGGGATAAACGATTCAATCATATACAATTTCAATGTCCAAAATCCATCACTCAACAGAAGAGATTTCTTGAAAGTCCACGACCTAACAATTCCTCATATCCAGAGAAGGAAAGAGTTGACCAATCTGCCACGACAAACTGTATTTTGTATTCAAGAAAGATTGGATGAAGGGCCAATCCGACGAGGCGTAGGTGGAGCAGGAAGACAGGGGAGGTGTGTTCATTGTCCCAGAACCATCGGCCGAAAATATGGAGTAAAATGCTCTCGGTGAAATGCCTTCGCGTGTCCAGAGCATTGGGCTGTTCTCTGTCAAGCGTGTGGTGAGCAAGAATGATAAAATAAATCACGATACAAAATGTGTAATGATAAATTTAAGATTTATGCTCAAAATTGTACGTTTTCCTTTCAAATAAAGATGCTTTTTTCCAATTTGAACGAAATTCTTACTAATTATAACCATTTCTATACGGCAAAAATCGATTTTTAAAATTCTTGCAATTTCCGCACTTTGATTTCTCAAAATAAATACGTTTTTTGGAGAATTGACCAAAACGACTATAATATCATTAAAACATAGTATCTCCCCTTTATAACCCCGTTGGAATTACTCGATTTGGTTAAAAATTCACTGAGATATCGTAAATTTAAGGGAATTGTCATTTTTGCTAGTTTTTCACGGTTCTCGCCCTTCTTATTCGGGTTTTTCGAACCCTTTAAATCTTTGGCCAAAACTACTTCGTTCGCGCGATTTTAGATTAAAAAACGAAAAAAACGAATTCCTATAGAACTCTCAAAGTCATGCTTTGGGCCCGAGATACGGGTGTTTGAAATTTGGGGTGTTTTTTCACTCTGCGATACGGGAATACGTAACAAACAATAATCGCGATACAGTTCTAGGGTTAAAATTAAAATTAAATTTAAATTAAATTAATTAATTTTATGTGGGATCGAGTGCGGTCATACCAGACCCAATAATTATTACATCTGGGGATATCCCTTCAGTAACATTACCCTCCGACAGTAACACCGACTTACTAGGATGGGACGAAGCCACAGATAATTTTATAAGATGGCTGCCGAGTATAAAGTGTGTTAAGTTAACGATACGTCACGGAATATTAAGAAGCTGCTATGTTTACCAATTTATTCGTTACGTATAACAAAATAAAATGAGTGATGATGCTACCCTAGAATCAATGTCTCGAGACGATTTAATTGATGAATGCATCCAAAATGCATTCAAATATGCAAGATAGTTTATTCGATGATGACAAACTTGAACGTACGAGCCGCTTAGATTATGGAAACCCCAATGATGAACATGATGATACAGAAGTTGATATATAACTGTGTTTTCGCATGATTTACAAAACGACTTGGAAGATGTAAGTACCCTAAATTTTATGCAATAAATGTCATTAGGGATGTTGAAGAATCCATAATTCGTTTTGATGGAGAAACGAAGATGTCAGTACATATTTTAATTGCTGAATTTGTAGATATGTGCAAAATTAAAAAGTGGAACGAATTACAGAAATTAATTTGTTGTAAGTGATTGTTAATATAGACAGCAAAATAGTTTCTGTCAAGTGTGAGGCCGCTAAGCATACATACCTTTTAAAAATTGAACTCAGAATTATTTAAAAAAATTCCGTACTATGAGTAGATATGTATCATGATGAAATTCATGAAATAATATGACGTCGCGGAAAACAAAAAGACGAGACGAAATGATGGAAATGTCCGGTCTTGGTAATGTTGAAGAAAACGCCAGAAACAAAGTTTTGTTATATGGAGCAAAAGATGTTTCTGATCTGAAAGATCGTTTTAAGCAATATGAAAGAATGAAGTATAATACGAATGACTCTAAGGTGACATCTAATAAACCATATGTATAATAAAGTGAACCTAACAACTGAAGCTCAAAAATGAGGATATTAAAAGATAAACACCATCGAGGACAGCGCGTTGTTATAACCGTGGATCAGAACGCGACCTCTCAAAAACGTGTCCCAGACATTGCCAAAAGGAGGAAGTGTTTTTCATGTCATGAGTATGGCCATATGTGTCTCGAAACTGTGGCAAGACCAAGAAAAGCACCATGTTAAGTGCAACAATTGCGTCAAAAGATCGAAATGTTTAGTTTTTCGCCAATACCAATTACAAAGACACTGAACTTAGTCAACAAGATGCAGTGACTAGAGTAATGTGTTTGTTAGATACTGGAAGTAAAATTTCGGCGAAGTGAAAAGATTTGTATAATGACATCGGCTCGCCGGAGATAACTCAAACTGCAGAGTCTACACAAGTTGAAAGTTATGGAGTATTTACTGAAAGTAAAGATTGATAACTAATATTATTTATGATATTGTGTGTCACGTAGTGCCAGTGTCGTCGATGCTGATAAAGATGTTATTAGGAGAAGATTTCCTGGGTGAATTGATTTTTGTCACAAGTCGTGGAGGATCTCGTATTATAAAATCAGCCGGGAATGATCAAAACTATTATATCTTTATGAAGAAGTTTGCGATTTAAAGGATCGAAATTACTGGTCCGTTCAAACTTAAAAGGTTTCCAGTTTCCAACGAAAATATTGCCAACAGCGAAAAGTCGAACGAGTTAAATCACATATTAAATTGTGAAATAAGGCAAAATTTTCAAAATATCATCGATAATTACAATCCGAAGAAGACGTTTAAATCGCAAGTGCAAAATGAAGATCATTCTTGAAGATGAACGACCCGTTTATTGTCGGCCACGAAAAACGTCAGCCATGGGGCAACAAATCTGTGGCAATAAGACATAGTAGGTTATGTCAACTTAAAAAAAATTGAGGTATCAATATTCACCATTTTATATCTATCCTGTATTCTACCAAATTTGACTTAAGTGCGCTAGTCTTGTAACCAAAGGATGAAGTCACAATACGTGATGACTTAAGTCAAATTTGGTGGAGTTACAGGAGAGATAGGAAATGTTGAATATTTAAATTTTAATTTTATCTTAAGTCGACATAAGCTACTATGTCGTATTGCCACAGAACTAATGGAGAGTAAAATTAAGGAATGGTTGCATTAAGGAATTATTCGATTAATTGTTTCAAACTGCTCGATCCCAGTATTGTTAGTGAATAGAAAGAATGAAAATAAACGGTTGTGCATAGGCTTTCGAGAATTAAACATCAAAGTAGTCAAAGATCGCCAGCTATTGCCATTGCTAGAGCAGCAACTGACGAACCGTGGCCAATACGAGTTTACAAAGATTCGGATTTTGTAATTCTCCATCAGTATTCCAAAAATACACAAATGTCGTTTTCAGGGAGTTAATTCAAGAGAAGAAAATACTCACTTATTTAGATGACATTATAACGGAAAAAATGACGCAGAAGCTTATCTACGTTTTAAGGAATTGCTCGATGTAGCAAGATTAGCCGGATTGCAAATTAACAGGAAAAAGTGTCAGATTATGCAAAACAAAATTAAACGTTGTTCAAAATTGATTCATCAAACCTGCGTGACAAAATAAATGCTGTAATGAAATACCCGATCCCGAAAATACTAAAAGAGCTGCATAACTATATAGGCTTGTCGGGTTATTTTAGAAAATTTATAGAACACTGTACAAAAGTAGCCATGCCGTTGAGCAATTTGCTAAAATCAAATGTACAGTTCACATTTGCAGATACACAGATGACAGCAATTTTGCAATTAAAGAAATTATGTTCAAACAATCTCGTATTAAAATTGTTTCAATATGGGCGAGAGACTGAACTGCATATGGATGTTAGTAAAAGCGGCTGTAGAGCAATATCCATAACGATGCGATGAAGACAATATGATGCATCCTATACATTACCTAATCATCTAGCGATTGAAACTTTAACTACTACAAAAACGGGTTAAAGGTGTTCAAATTTGAGGTATCTTTCTAAATTTTATATAAAAGACGATTAATAATGAAAAAGAATGTCGTTCAAGTGATCTCATCTGCTGGCTCGGCATGTTGAATAACTTTTTCGCATAATGATTAGCTATATTTGCTAGCTGATGTTGTCTTTAAGGTGTTGAACAGTTTATGGATTATCCGCATAAACTTTACTCTTCAAGTAACCCCATAAGAAGTCCAATGGCGTTAAATCGCATTACCTTTGTTGCTAATTCACGTCTGTTCTTCGAGAAATTATTCAATTATTAAACTTCTCTTTCAAAAGAATGATTGATTCCGTTGCTGTGTGGCATGGTGCACCATCCTGTTGAAACCCCGTAAAATATTGTACACAATTTTTGGTTTGAGGTTTATTTGCTATGAACGACGACGAATTGATGTCTTTGGCTCTTCAGCAACACTTGTTTTAACAGGTGCAAAATTTTGGCTTCTCTGATCATGAACTGAACCAATTTTCAAATTTATCAAAATTAAGTTTAATCGGATGGTTTGTCGGAACATTTTCTCTACCGTATTTTCAACGGAATTTTCTTCTAACTTCTGGTTTGCTACGAACTCGATTTTGTGTTTGCATATATCGATGATCTGTGCATTGCCTCGACAACGCCCGAAGAACAATACATGTTGCCAAATGCGAATTTGACCGGTAGGAATTCATTTCCTTGGACATCGTATTTCAACCAAAGGATTTTTGCCGCTGCCCGACAAAATCGAAGCCGTTAAATCATTTTCACTTCCGACAATGGTGAATCAACTAAAAAGTTTTTTGGCGACACTCAACTATTATCACAAGTTTTTACCAAACGCCATGGAGACTCAAGTCAAATTATTGGAAATGATTGCCGGAAAAAAAAAGAATGATCGAACGTTGTTAACGTGGACGGACGAAGCAAGAAATGCATTTGAGAAGTGCAAACTCGATTTGTCACTTTACTCCTTCATCCATCAAAAATGGCAGAGCTTTGGCTGTATGTCGAAGCTTTTGGCTGTATGTCGAACGATCGTTAAACGAGGCAACTCGATCACTTTGGACAAATGACTACCGACATCCGAAAACTAACGAAAATGTAACGGCGGATCTCTTATAACGCATAGAAAATATCCACTCAGAAATAAAATCTCTACTTGCGGAAGGTAACACGATCGATTAAATTAAAACTTTTTACCGTTCCATGCAGTGCAAAACAAGTATATTGTGATTACTCCACTAGTGACATTCGTCCATTCGTGACGCAAAAATTTCAAAGCCATTTCATTCAGGCAATTCATGACATCTAGCATCCAGGTATTCGAGGCACAGCTAAATTGATGACAAAACGATTCGTTTGGCCAGACATTCAATCAGATATCGCGAAGTTTGTTCGAAGCTGCTTCAAATGCCAATGCGCAAAAATTGAACGTCAGACGCATCTGAAACTGGAAAGATTCTATGCACCGACCGAGCAATTTGCTCACATTAATATAGATCTAGTGGGACTGTTCCCACCAGGTTCTCAGTTTGAGTTGCACCTTTTCGACGAGCTGATGAAAACTCCGGGAACTCGATATTACAGAACGACGATGTGTGAATCTAAAAATTCGCAAAAAAAAATCACAGTCGAACTTAAGACGATCTTAAATAAGACGATCAATTATGTGAAGTAATTGACAGAGAGCTGCTTGGATCGTTTACCGACGATCGTGATTTGATACGAGAAGATGCTAGGGGGAAAAACAGCAAAGATTCTTTAGGGACACAGAGTACAATTTAATAAGAATCAATGAAGTATCTAAATATAAAGAACCCAATTTAGCAGACCTAAGCTATAAGCAAAATATCTCGGATCGAGCGCATGAGCGCTATGATGTTGAGAAATGTGGGGATGCTATCGATGGTCCTATTAAGACAACAACGAGTGCTGATATGATTAAGCCATTGCCTGAAACCTTAAGAAAGATGTCATCCAGGACGGATGATTTTTCAGATGCTCTGTTTTAAACGGTACATTTTCAGTTCTCAGTTATTTATCGCCCGAAAATGAACTGACCATTATGCCGTTCAACTGTAAAAGCACAAGACACGGTACACAAGATTCTCTCTTTCTCATAATGTGTAAAAAAAAGTTCTCACAATCATTTCACACCAACATGTTGTTATAAATTTTTCCATTTATAAAATTTTTGTTTGTTTCTTTCTCTTGTTTCATTTTTTTTTTTTTTAATTAATTCAACCTTGAAACCAAAACAAAATTAAAAATTTGTACAATTTCTTTTATTTTGTATAGTATATCGTTAATTTCTTATAAGAATTTGGTAGTTAAATAATTAATGCTAGAGTGAGACAAATTGACAAAAAAAAAAAATGTACTAGACTTTTTTTTTTACTTTCAATTTTATTTTATATTTTCCAACTAGAATCTATTACTTTCTTTTGACTATTTGACATTTTCCTAACGACAACTTTTTTTCCATATTTGTATAAATTCATAGTATTTGTAAACTTATAAGAATTGTATTTTCAATACTTCGCGCATTGATTTTCGCGCATTTTTAGTTTCTCTAATAAGAAATCCGTCTGTGTACGTACATAACATAATAAATAAAACTATGTTTGTGTTAGTGTTTTGTTTCTCTGCTTTTTTTTTTGTTTTGTTGTTGGTGGTGTTGCTTGAACTGTGTCTGTGTATTTTTATACACTAATATTCTTTTGTAATTTAGTTTTATTCTTTGCGTGCCGCCATTAAAAAGTCAAAATACAATATACACAACAAAAAAAGAAAAGTATTTATGTTGTGCACAAAAAGAAAATAATTGAAAAGTGAATAACTTTCAAGTGCACTCGACTATACGGTATAATTGTAAATTAAATTAAGCAAAACGTGAATTGTGTGTGTGCGAAATACAAAAAATAAAAAAAAAACGGAATCTTATTGGAATAGTTTTGTGCTGAAACAGAAAAAAAAATTGGAATTTGTTTATGGAAAAACAGAGAGAGAAATACAATCTGTCACTCTTATATTAAAAGCTGTCAGTTTTTTTTTTTTTTGGTTTTTGCTAACAGTGGATTTGTGTGACAATTATTTTAAATTTTTAACAAGTTTTTTGTGTTCGAAATTTAGTGAAAATTATGTGATTAGTGTAAAATAGTTATTTCCTGTGAGGTTAAATTAACATTTTTTGTTTTGCTGCTTATTTATTATCCAGCAAAATAAAGTTTTTTTGACATTTCATCATATGATCCATGCATCTTGTATTTACTTGTGTTTTTTCTCGCTTTCTTCATCAAATTACAAACATTTTCTCTTTCTTCTAAACTAAATTTTATGTATCTATCGATTTCTTTCTAATCACATATTTTATAAACGTGTATTTGTGTGAATTAGTGTTTATATTTGTATGCTACTCCAACCACCAATCAGTGTGCAAACAAATGAATATAATTCGATATACATAAGTGTGAGTGCTGTATAGAAACAAAACGGGGATAAGGAGAAACAACTTTTTTTTGTGTATACATACACACATTTTACAGCAATAAAAATAAGGTAAATTTCTTATAAGAATTTAATTAATATAATTAAACATAGATGAGTGAGACAAATATATAGATGCAACTTTGATTTATTATGATGTACACGGTATTGTAACGGTAAATAACGAATGTATTAATAACCACATGGTGCGCGATTACAATAAAAATATTGTACTTAGTTGTATGATTGTATTATACATTATTATTATTATTTTTGATTTAGTGTGTAAGCACTAAAACTGTGTAACTGTGTACGATACACATAACTACATCTGTGTACAGTGCAATAGTGTAAGCATTGCATATCCAGAGTATGTGTTCTTTTTGTTTTTGGTTGTATTGGAGTAGAGTAGGTCAAATGTGGTTAATTTAATTAAAATTTATAATTGGTTAAATTTAGTGCAGTTAGTATTTTGAAATAAATCGATCGATTTGTTAATTAAAACAATGCAGTGTTTAGTATTAATTTTGGGTTATTTTGTATTTTACGGAGTATATGTTTCCAATGGTGTCGATTTCGGAAATGAACGACGTCTTAAAACATTTCTCCGAGAGGAGTAATTAAGTATATTCTAGTGAATAGACTTAATAATTTGTATAGTTTGAATTTTTTTTTATTTACGGAAATGCCTCAATTACCGGCCAATTACCCAATAAATTCTTGTTCTTAGTAATATTAAGATCTTGTTCTTAGTTTAATTCAGTTTAATAAATGTTCTGCTTCTAAGGAAAACTAGAAATACATTTTATACCAAATTATTTCCATCTTTTCATGCCAATTCCAAATTTTGACCGCCCATTTACATAGTTTTTGTGGATGCTTTTGTATCACCATTCCAGGAAAATATTATTCTTCGTAATTTATTTATTTATTTATTACCAGCACTACCAAATAGCATAGGTTACAATACTAATAGAATTATATATAAAAAAAAGTGTTACAAATTATCATTATTTCGAATACGACTCTTAAAAAGATCTCTTGAAATGTTAAAATCAAAAAATTCTGAATATTGGTTAAAATATTTTTTGGTACGCGCGACCGGTTCATCAACTCCATAATTCATAGGATGAAAATCAATACTCAACATTAACTGCCGTGGACGAAGACTTCTCGTAGGAACATAAAATGAATATAAGTCAAGCAATACCGGACAATCAATCTTAGCACATATTACGTCCCGAGCAAATACTGCATGAATCACCTCCCTACAACCAACATAAGGAGGTAAACTAAATCCGGCATTTGACCTCGGAAGTCTTCGGGAGGCAAATAATAAGAACTTTTTTTGAATCCGTTCAATACGATCGCTACCGCGTAGCCCTACCAGTAAACAAAACACCTAAATCAATAAACTAAGTAACTCTTATCAATTTTTACGTCTTGTAAACTGTACGGAGCTACAATTAAATTCTTAATTTTTGCAAATGACATAGTTACACATTTGGAGATATAACGATTTTCGACAGTCCAATCACTAAACCGATTAAGGTCCTGTTGTACCAATAAAACGTCAGCACCATTTCGGATATTAGCGTACATTTTTATGTCATCTGCATATAACAAACACTTACAAAACCTGAAACATGTAACAATATCATTAACAAACAGAATAAATAATAAAGGACCTAAATGACTACCCTGAGGAACACCAGATGAGACTTTGAACTTCTCAGAATAATTTTGACCAATACGTACCAGTTCAATTCACCTTAATCAATTTATCAATTAATATCTTGTGATTAATTTTGTCAAAGGCCTTACTGAAATCTGTATACATAGTGTCAACTTGGGCACCTTTTTCTAAACAAGATATCGTATCATTAACAAATACCGCCAGATTGGTTGTCGTTGAGCTACCAGAAAAAAAACCCATGTTAGTATTGAATAGACATTTTAGTATTGAAACCATCTAAAGCCGTTTTAATTTGTTCTCCCGTAAAAGGTGAAATACCGTGAATATGATTATTGACAATGGCATGGGCAGAGACAGATGTCAAAACATTATCAACTGAATAAACCGATTTGAAAAACGTTGCAAATAATTCGCAAACAGAATATAGATCATGATATTCCTTATCCTTATAACTCATGGGTATTGGATAACCAACAGACTTTCTTTTAGAGTTTATGTCATGCCAAAAGCACGATGGATTTGACTTGATACCAGATTCAATTTCTAAAGGTGATAATACAACGCATAATCAGCAGATGTGTTCGTCCTTTTATACCGTGTGTGCCTTGTCAACATAGAGAATTCATCAAGAGGAATTCTAGATGTTTTAATTAACATTAACCACTAACGGAGCGGAGAAGAAATTGGAAAAGATTAATTGGCACGAATTATAAAACTTAGAAGTGGCTGATTATCAGTTTCATCTACCGGCAAATGGGGTGTCGCAGCAAATTCCAGAAGCTGAAATTTTCCTAAATATAGAAAAGATACAAGATACGCCTAATTTCAGAATCTCATTTGTCAAAAGATTCGTTCGCTAGAATTCGAGGATACCAGTGCTATCACGCCATCCACCCATCCGACAAAGCGAGAGAAGGTTCATCCATATTTAGTCGTCAAAAAACATCAAACATTACGAAGGAGTTAAAATTGAAAAAGAAATTATGCAAATAGCCACCATTAATGTTCGTTTAAATAATCAAAAGGTAATCAACAAATCTTCAATATATTGCCCTCCGCGGTATAATCTGAATAAAAAAAACTATGTTACGTTACTCAAGTCGTTGGTTTTAACTCATAATTGGAGTCGATTTTGACTACATATTGGGATCAACGCTAACAACCCATAAGGATAAGGAGATATTTGCAGCTGGTCGAGCTTTAAACTGTCAGATCCTGTCTGGAGGTAAACCAACATATTGACCAGCGGATACAAATAAGATACTGGATTTGATAGATTTCTTTGTAAACTACGTAGTACTCGAAAACAGTGAAGGAATTTCGTCTGACCACACGCCTCTCATTATGACACTCAGTGATACCATTATCAAAAAAAAAAAAAAATTGTTTAGGTTAACAAATAATAAAACAAACTGGGATCTCTTCCGCAAAATAGTTGAAGACAATACTGAATTACAAGGCCCAATTAAAACTATGGCAGAACTTGATGTTCAATTGAATTGGAGCTTCTGAATAACAGTATTCTACAAGCAGCATGGCATAGTACTCCTCCTACTCATAATCAAACAGAAAATCACAACAACTATCCAGTAGAAGAGAGATCTGGTTAGAGAAAAACGGAAAGCGCGAAAATTCTGGCAGAGGAATCGAGCACCACAAAGCAAATCACGACTTAATTATTTAAGCAACAAATTAAAAATGCTTATCAAAGAAATCAAGAACAAATCTTTCAGTGAATACCTAGCTGGCCTTACTGGCAACAAGGATACTAATTATTCCATTTGGAAAGCAACTAAAGGTTTTAAAAGACCTAATGTACAAATAGCTCCTATGAAGAATGACGATGAAAATTGGGCTAGAAGTGCCAAAAAAAGCTGCATTGTTTGTAGACTATCTTGAAGACACATTTCAACCCCTTCCAAGGCAAACAGCAGAAGAAAATATAATTCCAGTAAATAAAGTGGATACCCTAAACATAAGACCTGTAACACACTGGACTTATAGTTAAAACTTTACCAGAAAAAGATTACGAAAAATACTGCAAATTATTTGAAAAGCAACTACTCAAGAGGTTGAAATCAGTAATAGAAGTTAGAAAACTAGAGACACACTCTACCATAGATCAAGTACACAGAATCACAGATTTAATTGAAGATGCCCTGAAAAATAAACAAATATGATCAAGTGTCTTCTTGGACGTATCTCAAGCCTTCGACAAAGTATGGCACCGAGGCATGGAATAAAAACTACACAGAGATCAGCCGAAGCAGTTTTACCTGATTTATAAGAAGATAAATACTCCAAACTAAAGAAAATATCGGCTGAAGTTTCACAAAGTAGTGTTCTGGCACCAATACTCTACTAACGATATACGCGGGACGTACCAGTCATAAAACGAACAAGTATTGCAACATTTGCGGATAATACTGCAACCTTAGCAATTGGAGACAACATAAAGGAGTCAACCAGTTAATTGCAAAACGCCGCTAATTCATTGAGTAATTGAATGAAGATTGGGGGATTCAAGTCAACGAAATTAAATTTGTGGTTAATATAGATAAATTGCTAGATGAATTTATATTCAGTTGTAATATTTGTTAAAAAATAAAAAAATCGACCAGGAAGGATTGATATTCTATTGGGAAGCGATTATTTCATAGCCAGTTTATGTGAGGGCAATATCAGATGCTCTCAAAGTAATTGATTGCACAGAATACGAAGTTTGGTTTGATTTTAGCTGGAACACCGATTCAAGTAGAAAGAGAAACGGAACTATCGCATACCTTTCATTTACATGTGGATACAACGTTACGCAAGTTTTGTTAAGTGGAAGAAATTATGAAACACTACACACACAGAGCAAAAGATGGGCGATATAATTATAGTGAGCCAACCATTTAAAATGGTGCCACCTGCATGCATTGGGCAATTCAAAGGTCTTAGATTTAAGAAGATTTTACAATTTTGAGAAGAGATTCGGCCGAGATTACCTGTTTAAAGAAAGATATCAAGAATTTGTAGCGGAATATTTGCTGCTTGGGATGACTATTTCTTACCTCACCATAGAGTAGTAAAAGAGCATAGTAGTGCAACGAAACTACAAATTGTTTTTGACGCTGCATGTAAGAAAAAAACGGTGCATCTCTGAATAGTCAGTTATAGCTATACAGATATGGAGAAAATGTTTCGACAGATTTGAGTGAACATGTGAAGTTCACACAGACATGTGACTTCTACAAGGGCGATTTAATGTATGAACCTAACTATATCAGCGAAGCTAGGTGCACTTTTTTGTAATTGATCAAGGCACTTAATAATGGAGGATTCAAATTAAGAAAGTGGACATCAAACAGTCAAAAATTGCTTAAAGAAATACCAAAAACCCATCAAGAATATTATTTTCTGGATTCCGAAAACGGATGCCAAGAAGTTTCAATACTTAGTTAGAGGTATTCGCCACCCAACGATACATTTGGCCTTAATGCGCATTGAAAGGAAGAAAGACTTATAAAAGGTTCATTGTTATCTGAAGCATTCCGGGAGCATTTTAACGATCACAGTTAAGATTATTTTCCAGAAATTGGGGTTACTAAAACTATAGAATGAGATGACGATCTACCTCCAAAAATGCAAGAAGAATAGTTGAGCATAAGGCAGATAATTGAATTATTTGGAGAAAATAGAAATGTACCAGTGGTTATATAGGGAGACCGGTGTGAAGTTTTTGGACAAAATTTATGCGCGTGTACATCTATTAACAGTGTATTTAACCTTGCCTCAAATAATTTCTAACATTCATTTCCAATTTTCTTTTCAACAAATCAAAAAACCTACCGCCATTTTGATATGAGCCGTAGGGACTAATTTCGCTTGGAACAAGGACGCTGCTCTCTAATATAGATAGCACGAATCTCAGAGATTGGCTCATATACAAAATTTAGAATATTAACAAATCAAGTGATTTCGCTTGGGACCAAGACGTTGTTCTCTATTATAAAATAACACGAAACTCAAAGATTGGCTTATGAAGTGATTATGTAGGTTGTAAAGGAATTCAAAACACTCAGTGCCAATTTGATATGAGCCGTAGGGCAAACAAATTTAGAAAATTAACAAATATACGAATTTAGCTTCAAAATGGCACTTAGTGATTTTAATTCCTCAATGCATACCCTTTACAACCTATATCGTCACTACATGAGCCCATCTCTGAGATTCGTGTTAGTTAGTATAATACAACGTTCGAAGCGAAATGCAGAGCCCTACGGCTCATATCAAAATATCAAAATAGCGCTAAGTTCCTTGATTTGTTGAAAAGAAAATTGAAAATGAATGCCCGAAATTATTGTGGGATTATTTTAATTTAACAATGTTAAAAGATGTACACGCGCATAAATATTTGTCCAAAAAAAATTGTCCAAAAAATTCCGGTTTGAAGTTTTTAACGAATGTTTTAACATATTTTACGCTAGTGTAGGTTTATTTAACAGTGTAATTCAAGAAAAATTAAATGAGAAGCAAGTTTCTATCATAATATGCTAAATAAATTAATCTTTGATTCTACTAGAATAGAAAGAGGATATTTTAGGCTTTCCAAATCTGTATGTGCTATTCCATAATTTAGTGTTATATCTATCAAAATGGCATTGAGCGATTTGAATTCCGCAATATATATACAGTCAAACCTGTTTTTGTGCGGTAGATAGGGACCGTACAAAAAAAATCGCACAAAAAAAAAATATTCGCAAACTCCATAAATCGCTATAATAAATAATTTTGTACAAAAATTACAAAAAAAATTTTTTTATGCGGTGGATAGGGACCGCATAAAAAAAGTTTCCCTTAGAAAATACATATGTCAAAGTTTTACGAAATAGCGAGAAAATGCTTTCTAAACAAAATAAATAATTAAATTACACGTGGAAACATTTAAAAAAAATTTAATTTCTCATTTTTAAATAAAACGGTAAATTTCCTTTTTTCTTACATATTGTATATTTTTTTAGTTTATGTTCAAGGTTAAAAATCAGTGTGGCTATTACTACGCATTTCATTAGTTGTGAAATAAACATTTCTTTTAACTAAATTATATTCTTTGTGTGCAAGATAATATGTAATTACATATTGAAATTAGCTAGAATATGGAATATATAAGAATATTGAGCATGTCTAATGATTAATGAACTTGGCTGATGCATTAGGTATAAAAATGGCTGAACAGAATCTCGATATTCATATACCGCATAAAAAAAAATCGCACAAAAAAAATCGCATACAAAAAAAAATCGCACAAAAAAAACGCATAAAAAAAAATTCGCATAAAAAAAGACCGCACAAAAACAGGTTTGACTGTACTTTACAACCTATATGGTCAATATATGAGCCAAATTCTCAGATTCGTGCTAACTATTCGGTATAATGACGACGAACGACGTCTTTGTTTCATTCAAAATTCATCGATTTGTTAACTTTCAAAATTTTTTTGCAAGAACCCACACTCATATCACAATAGCGCTGAGTTCGTTGGTTTGTAGAGAATTTAAAAATATGTTACTGTAGGTAGCAAGAAAATTAGAAATGAATGTTAAATGCTATGTGATACTTATTTAATTTGAATGACTTAATTTTTGTTAAATACACTGTCAAAAGATGTACATGCGCATAAATAGATGTACAAAGCTCATTTTAATCAAAAATCCTAATTTCGCCCAAAACTTCACAATGTACACTCGCATAAATTTTTGTTCAAATAAAGTGTCCAAAAACCACACCGGTCAGCGTCAAATGTCAGCGTTTAATGAACTATATGCAATTTATTAATACCTATCAAAGACAGTTTCAGATTTTCGAAGTACCAGGTAGCTTTAGAAAATATTCAGAATTTGAGAATTGAACAAAATCCAGGATTTTACTAGCAAACCCGCAGAAACAATTTCTGAATAAATATTGACCAATATCCAACGATAGTACGATAACAATGACTCAGCCGTAATTTTCGCACATGTCGCAAATGACTCACTATTGTTGGCATGATTGCAACCAAATTTAGCGATCGCATAAAACTAAATCCAAACAAAACAAAAAAAATGCATAAAATTGCAACCCCTAATTTTATGCGAATTGTTATTATCTATTTCAGCACATCAAAACCGAATCGAAACCCTTTCGATTCGATGTAAACTCAAATCTGAATAATATTTAATTAAAGTTTTTTTTTGTTTTGTTTTATGAGCATTACAATAATTATATTCGGATTTTGGCAATTGCATTTTAAATTCAGTTTTTTTAGTGTCTTTTAATTATGCATATTTACATATTTTTGGGTTTAGTTTGGATTTTTTTTTTGTTGTTGTTATTACGTATCAAATTGCCCGACCCAACATAATAAAACTATAAAATTAAAACAACAACAAAAAAAAAATCATCAATGCGTAACGTCTGCGGTTGGATTGTATTATAAATACCCTAAAATTGCAATATGACAACAACAACAAAAAAAAATTAAATCACCTGCCCCTTCAGAAATATCCTTCTACATGTGTCCATCAAAAACTATATTAAATTTATTTTAATAAATTTATGGAGCGTTCGGCTATAAAATGTACTTGAAATTTATACCCTAGCGCGTATATCCATAAAATTTATTTGTTTGTGTCCACAACAACCTCAACATCCAATCCCGAAAGGGGGTGCGATTATACGACCACCTATTAATAAAGTTGTGCCACCATATATCGTTCGTCACACCGCCATCACCATCGTACCGCACCACTAATAATCATAATGGCAAATTATTTAATTTTCAGCTGTGACTTTTTGTTGTTGTTGCCGTATTTTGCAATTTTCATTTTTATAAATATATACAAATCACGTGACATTTATTATTATTGTTAATTTCGTCGTCGGAAATTTTTTTTTTGTTAATTTTTGTTTTTTATTGCTTTAATTGTTTCGCTCTCTTTCTCATGAAATTTATCGTAATAATTTTCCAATGTTTGTGTATTGTGCCCACAATTGGAAAATGGGGAAAATGAAAAATGAAAAAAAAAAAAAAAAAAAATCGCATTCAAACGATAATTAAACGTTAATGTTAATTTGTAGCAATTAATAATCGGTTGGTACACACCTGGTGGTGAATATATGGAACTATAATGGTGTAATTATACATGCGGTTTTTTTTTTCGATTTTAGGAATAAACTTTGGTTTCATGTTGATGATGGCGATGTGGTGATTTGGATATTACGCGCCATTTATTTCTTTAGGTTTGTTTGAATTAAATATTACCTCACAACTTGATTTAAAGAAATGATCGTAAAATGTTGGCATTTGTGAATTAGATCAAACACGACTAAACGAAGAAGTGGTGCCGCGCCATGCTTATATTCGTTAAGGGTACCCTAAAACAGAAAACTGTGAATGTCGATCTTAGACCTTGTCGTTAAACATAATATTCCAACAGATCTACGCTAAATTCGAAGCGAAGTCCACCCTAAAAGAAAACTAGTAACTCAGCATTTTATTAAAATTATAGATAGTTTGTGCCATTTTCACAGGAAACTCTCTAAATATATAGGATTAGTAATCGATGGTGCTTTTGACTTGCGTCGGTTTCTACCCGAACTTATGTTTGAGAACTATTTTACAGATGCAAAATAAATCATTCTTTCTCCATTAAAGCGAAAACTATTAGTAGGTAAGTGTCTACTACTTTTGATCCGTTATATTCTGTTAGATGCGGCTACTTCGGAAAGGATGTAATCCTTCCACAAATATAACAATTTTGAAACGGGAGAGACTGTATGTTGCGCACCATAGTTTCTTGATACGAAAACCTCAGTCCCTTCCAAGGAACATAAAAGTAAATATTTCGATTCTTCTCGCATGTGGCGGTATCTGCAAGAAGGCAACAATGATGTATTCAGTCTCCGCTAGTTGATCAATCTACTAATTGGAAGAGATACTATACTATAGATACTATAATAGTTATCGATGTTTGCTTCTACTAGCGAGAAGTGGATGCGATGAACGCAAATTGATCGCGACCGATATGTCCTGAGCTTCTCAAAATAAGTAAAATAATTAATCTCCACATTAATTTTAATTTTAAGAAGGCTCCCTTCTCGCACATATATAATCATCAGTGAGTACCGGCATATAGCAACGCGAGCTCAAACATACATCATGTGATCTGTGGCGACTTCAACACCGATGTCATCGCTTAGCCCGAATTCGAACACACTAACCCCTGATATTAAAGTATCTGTCCCGAGTCCCAATTCCAAAATTACTCAATTTCAAAAGACTGAAAGTTTACACGGTGTATATTTTATTATTTTAATTATACATTAGGCTTAGTTCGATTTCCGGCTGATTACTGAACCTTTACAACTTTTTCTATTTCTCCTTCACCCGAATTACAAATACACAAGCTTATACTAGTAGACAATACACATAGATAATTTAAATATAATGAAAGTACATAGAACTTACAGCAAGTACAATAAGAACAATTTACAAGTGATCTAGTTATTGCGTATTTTATAAGGCCATAACAACTCCTCCCTTTTATGCAGTGGCCTCCATACATTATTTATATCTGAGCCTATTAGGCTGCTTACAACTTCTTTGTGATTTTCTAAATTCAACTGGCGATTCTCTACAAATCTCCGTGTGTCTTATTACATAGCCTAGTGGATGCACTTTTGGTAATTTTGACATTCTGAGTTGGTGCTTATGTACAAATCTAACATGATTGTTTACATTAATTAAAAAAATTGAGGTGTGGCCAACACACGACTTTCTTTTACGAACAGCGAATTTTGAGAAACATTATGCAAATTTCTTCCAATTTTTTAATTTTTTTTACATTTTTTTTTTATTTTGTTTTGTTTTCATTTTTTGGAAATATTTTGTATTAAGTAGTTGTTTGTAAACCTTATACTTTTTAAGATATTTTCAAAATAAATTTGCTGGCCCAAGGGAGTAGCCACTTCCGGTTGACCGATTTGGAGTAAAATTCACTGGAACCTCCCAATTCATCAAAAAAGCTTAAATCAGAAGTTTCAGTTTGATTGGTTAAGCCATCTGGGCTGTAGAGAGGACACAGATTGACAGACAGAGCTTTTCATATGAAGGTGACTGCTTTCGTTATTTAGTCCCGCTGCCCGCCAAGGTCCAAACATGAAGAGGGTTACCTATGTACATTAGTTCCTCTGCAATTTGCTTGTTGTTTGATACTTTGCCAATGGCGCCGAAAACAATCAATTAAGACCTTAAAAAAATCTGTAAGAAGTTTGCGTTATAGGTTTCTCAATATTCCCTATTCGTTGAAGAAATGTGTTGGCCACATATAAATTTTATTTTTTTGTTATAGTAAAATTCACTGGAACCTCCCAATTTATCAAAAAAAGCTTAGATATGGAGTTTCAGCTCGATTGGTTAAGCCATCTGGGCTGTAGAGATGACACAGACTGACAGACAGACGGACATACAGACGGACAGACTGACAGAACATGTTCTTTAAAATTATTTAAATAGTGCAATTTATCACTCTTTTCTAAAGGTTTAATACAATTTTTAATACGAGTTTCCTTTCCATTACGAATAATAATTAACTTCTTTTCCCTAATCTCCCTACTTAGTCCAGTAAATGAAGGGGCCAACCTGTCAATAATTCCCTAACACTTTCATACAGCCAGTAATAAGAGATAATTACACATCATTTAAAATAAGCCAAATTCTACAGGAAAAGATTTCCCGGGCGGGCCTGAAAACGGCCCCCCAAGACCGGGAAAATGTGTTTTCCGCCAATATCTCCTAAAATATGACATTTAGAGATTTTTTGTTCAGACAAAAGATGAAGATCATTTCATTCTCTACAAAAATGGTCCTTATCATTTTTTTCGAAAAATTGACCGTTTCCGAGATAAACGGGCCCAAGCGCACCCAGAATTTTGAGCTCCTGCGCTACGTATCGGAGAGCACACTCAGTGGATGTACACATGTGCGGGCGGACAAATTGTCCAATAACTTGGGTAAAAATGCATATTTTCTCATGATTCAAAGTTCATGTGAAAGGGGAAATCTGCCGCTATCATCCATTGTGACTTGAGTCACGTTTTGACTCTTTGGCCATATTGGAAAAACGGGTCAAACTTTCTGCTGCGGCGGAATTTTGACCTCGCTAGGAATTTGCTCGTACTCTTTTTGTAGTACACTTATTTATTCCGAATTTTCCTGAATATGGATCCTCGAAAGATCCATAGTCATCCCAGGAAATTGGAGAAACTAATTTTCTTGCGTTTCAATAAAAAGTTTGGTTGTTAATTTCCAATTTTTCACTGTTTTTGGAGTCTTGAAAAATTTTGCCTACAATGAGTCATTACTAATTTATACTTTAATAAAATGGCCCTTCAAGGCATGTCATTTGAAATGTGAGAATATCTAGTTTCCGGCTGTACTATTATTTTTTTTCACAAAATCGTCGATTTTTCAATAAAATTGGAAAACGCGTGCTCAAGGAAAAAAAGCACTTTTTCTTTTGGTAGCTTTTTTCTCCCTGCCCTTTATTTCTGACATTTTAACTTTATTTTAAGTCAATTATTGAAAAAATAGTGATAAAAGTCAAGAATATTGAACAAATATTGAGGTTTTTCGTTTAAATTAACTTGCATCACCAACCTAAAACATAGAAAGTGAAGATTCAAATCTTATCAAATTGGAGCAAAAGGTGAGCATTTGTTTATGTTATTCAAGAAAATTTGTTTACAAGTAACAATTCTGACTCAAATCTTGGTCTACTTTTCTTGTTATAGAAAAATGGAGGCTAACTCCGCTACACCGGTGTGTTTCCTTTGTAAGGAAGAGGTTTCTTGCGATGATGTGATGGGGTCCATGTAATTCGTGGCTTGGAAACCCTGATTACTGTTAGCAAGGAGAGGAACGATAATCACCATAAATTGCTGGAAAAACAGTCGTCTGTGCATATGCACAAAATGTGCAGGAAACGCTACACTCTTAAATGCAATGACAGTTTTCTATACAATGATTTTGTCCCCGACGAGACGAAAAGATTTGACCATTTGAACAGCTCTAAGAGGAAAAAGGCTCGCCAGAGTTCCTTTGATTTCAAGGCCAATTGTGTTTGTTTAATATGCCGGCTTTCGTAGAACATGTTAAATATTTAAAAGACCATTATTCCTCGGAAGTCACAGGTTGTGGCGTGCAAGCAACCAGTCATGCCCTGACATAAGGCCCGATCCTAACATGGCTTTACCAGTTTGAAAGGAGAAGTTTTTGTCGAATAACAAAAATAAAATTTCCTTCATTTAGCATCTAAAAAGAGTTCTTAAAGAGAATCGTATTTCCATTAGACAAGCTGTAGACGATGCGGACTCATTGATTGACAAACGGCGCGGCGTTGCAAAAATATGCTGTCGAAGGCCCGCCAGCAATAGTAGTCGCAGAGGACATTGATATCCTTGTACTAATAACAGCCCTGACCCCAACAGATCAGACAATTTTCGCGATGATTGGTGGCGAGGATTTTGCAAGTGGGGGAAACAACATTAAGGCCACTGTATTTCCAACACTTTCCACCTCAAATTTTGTAAAAAACTTGTATTTGTTGTCAAGCTCAAAATTGTGAACTTTTCAACCCTATTTTTTGCATAAAATATGAATGTTGCGAAAAAAATGATACGGACCATTTTTGTAGAGAATGGAATGATCTTCATCTCTTGCCTGAACAAAAAATCTCTAAATGTCATATTTTAGGAGATATTTGCGGAAAACACATTTTCCCGGTCTTGGGGGGGGGGAAAGGAAAATTTTTTCCTGTAGAATTTGGCTTATTTTAATTGATGTGTAATTATCTCTTATTACTGCCCGTATGAAAGTCGTAGGGTGTTATTGACAGGTTGGCCTCTTTTTCACCCTTCATTTACTGGACTAACTTTGATTCCGTTTAAATTAATTTCATTAAAACTAACTTGCTTCTTTCCGTGTACATTATCAAACAGAGTTCTTGGCTTAAAGGAAAACAGCATTTCGTTCGGAGTCTTCATTGTTACTGTACTAGCAGCGACGTTTGACTGACCAAATTTATTTTCTAAGGGAAATTTTTTGAAAGTGTTTTTCACGGTTTGTACGGTTCTTTCTGCCAGACCATTGCTTTTTGGATAATAAAGCAGTGAATGCTCAAATGCCAAACATAAAATTCATTCAACATATTCGCGTTAAATGGTGGTCCGCTGTCAATTAATATCACTTTGGGAAATCCGAAAACTGAAAATTAACTTTTTAAATTCGATATGACTGTACTCGCCGTAGTATTTGGCATTAAATAAATATATGTAAGTGTTTACTAAATGAATCGACTATCACAAGGAAGGCATATTTTGAAAAATAAAAGAAATCGACGTAAATCCTTTCAAAGGGATAACTTGTATCCTGCCAACCCAAACACTGTTCAATTTTCTGTTTATTTGCAGTTTGCTAACACCCAACACATTCTGTTATAAATGACTCACTATCATTGTCTATTTTTTCCCACCATACATTTGACCTTGCTTTTATCATATCTTAATTTTTACAATTCCAATGTGATTGTTATGCACTAGTTCCAAGATTTGTTCATGATAAACTAAAGGAATAACGAGACGATCGCCATAAAATATACAACCATCTTCATCACTAAGGGTATATCTATTATTATAATAAGGTATTATACCTGCCAACCCACATTTATTTCCTTTTATATTGCAAGGCCAACCATTTAGAATATACCCATATGCGTTACTCAATATGGAATCTTTCTTAGTCTGCTCTGCTATTTTAGCGGTTGTGATGGGTAATTTTTTTCCCTACTATAGCATTTATACAACTAAAAGATTCTTCCCCTGTACTTTCCTGAAGAGGTAATCGTGACAGAGCATCAGCTTTACCCATGTCTTTTCCTTTTCGATACTTAATAGTATAATCGTACATTGACAACAATATCGCCCACCATTACATTTATGGGGATTAAAAATATGTCTTAAAATTGTAAATGGAATTTTTTCACGGCAAATATTATGGTGAAATTTTTCCGATGAAGCTGTGAATATTTTTGCTCAGCTGGAGATAAAGTGCCCGACGCGATCGTTCTTCGCCATCTACCAAATGCGGCATTAACGCTCCGACTCCGTATGGGCTAGCATCGGTAGCTATGTCTATAGGTTTATTCGGATTGTATAGCTCTAACATCTGATTTCCTACTAACAATATTTTGCTACGTTCAAAGCTTTATTGACACTCTGGGCCTTGCGTGAATACCAAATCTTTTTTTAATTAAACATATAAACACTTTAATTCATAATAATTTATAAGACTCAAATACGACTGAAGTTGGCTTAAATTAACTGGATAAGGAGCCTAAACAATTGCTTTAATGACAAATCAATTACACAGAAATACTCACAATTAGACAAGCCTTAATTTGTTAATGGTCACACGACAGTTCATGAAAATTTGTATTTCATCATTTATTTTTGACACTACCACAATTGGACTTGCCCATTTACTAGTTTTTATCGGTACTAAAATGTTTTATTGACACAATCTTTCTAGTTCTCTTTCCACTTTCTCTATAAGTTTGAAAGGTACTGAATATGGTTTGTGGAACACTGGTGTTATGTCATCGGGTATTACAACATCCGCCTTAAAATCCACAATCGGTAAATTTAAAATTTTATCCATAATATTAGGAAATTTAATTTTCAAATTTTCCAAGATTGATACTGAAATATACTTAACTGAATCAAAGTCGCCTAATAAATTGTTTTCCCAATTCGGAATCAGCACCTCCAACCAATCTCTTCCTAGTAATGGTTTAACTGGACGCTTTGAATCGATAACCACCATTTCTAGCTTTCCATCAACGAAAACTTCTTCGCCTGTAAAGGAAAAAAACTGAGAATTTAATCGCTCTTTAGATAACTAAATGTAGAACAATACATATCTTTGTTAATTACAGTTGAACAAGCTCCAGCCTCAATTTCAAACTCGATACTCTCTTCTTCTATTCCAACTTCTAATGAGGCTGGGCCATGATTGTTATATTGTATATTGATTGAATTGATGACTTTCATGTTTCCAAATCTTTTTCTGCATATTGTTGATGTATGCCCTTGTTGTTGACAATTATAACAAGTCTACTTGATTTCTGGATGAAGTAGCTTGCTGACCGTGACGGTGGCCGCTTGTATTCGTGACTATTTGAGCGGTTCGACTTAGACTTTGGTTTATTTTTAAAGCTGAAATTATATGAATAACTTCGTCTTCCTTGTTAATGTTAAACTGCGCTTGTAGCTCCTTAGCTGCATAGCATGCATTTCCCGTTTAGCCATTTCCTTATTGATCGCTACATCACAGCTTTGCTCGAAATCGAATTGTTCGTTATTTAACAACTTCTTTTTAATTTTTAACTAAAAACGACTTCTAAAACCAACTATAAATCTATCCGTTAGCAATTTCAAAAGACTAAACGTCTATACGTGCTACTCAAAATACTTTCGACCGTGTACAGGACACAGTCCACTCCGAATTTTGTTACTATTACTTACAGGCCGATTTTCTGCGAAACCTTTTGAACCATACCGGACCGCGAAAAAAGTTATTTTGATAACCTCAAATACAAACCATACATCAAAACTTGCAACAAACCACCAATTTGTTCAACGGTAGAATCCCTAAAGATCCAACCACAAATTGATGTATATTTCAGAAATCCTAGCAAAATCTCAGGTGTGAACTTCTTCACATAAAGTGAAGTTACACAAATTTATACTATAGTTAATTCTTCTCATAGGAACATTTATTGCCAAGATCCGCTAATCGTGTTTTTATAACCGCCAAATATATATGGTAAAAATTTTTATCGTTCACAGGAACAATGGGTGCCGTTAACAAATAAATTCTTATGAAATCCATATTAAGCCCAATATTTGATCTGTGTTAAAAAAAAAATAAGCTAACCCGTTTAGGCTTTGTAGCGGTGTAAGACTCAATTTATTTGATAAATAGGGTTACACATGGCATCTAGAAGCGTAAACAAAATTTGTTGATCCATAAGAGTTGTTGAGAGCCTCTGATATCTCTCTTATGCCAACAGTACAATTTTCGAGCACAATTTTCTTCACTTTCTCTATGTTATCATCGTTAATAGAGGTGGATGGACGACACGAATGAGGCAAGTTTTCTACGGCCTGACGACCCTCACTGATATTGGTTTATGCCACTCAAGTACTTGCGTTCTCGATAGAGTAGACTCCCAAAACACTTCTGCAACATTTTCAATGATTGCCTAGGCGTAATTCCATTGGAAACATAAAATTTCAAGCAAACTCGTTGTTCAATTTGTTTTTCCATAGTAAAAATCGCCAGATAAACTTTTCGCGACATAAACAAATGGCTGCCAAACTCACACTAATGGACGTATTCTGCTAAGACGTCACATGAATGTCAAAGAAGGTTGTACCAACTTAGAAACAAATATTTACTGATTCGGTTTACGCGGGCGGATTAAATGGACCAGTCCGGGTCAAATTTGATCGGATGGTATATTTTCGGAAGGAAAACTCCAAAATTCGAAATGATAATGTTGAGAGAGCGCTTGTGTAATGGACTCCGCATCACTCCTTCCTCTCTGCCCCATTCAAATAAAATGATGTTACTTATTCAACTTAGGAGGGAAAACAGTAATTTTTTGATGAAGCTTAGACTTTGATGCGTCCTTAGACCAACCCCCTAGATATAGGAGTGAGAGTTATGATAAATTCTTGTAGTTTTCGCTTGGATGATTTCTGTTTTCTAGGATATTTTGGATGCAGTTAACCATTTTCACTCGTTATTCTTCTAAAAAGCGTTGAACGGAACTTTATTCAACCAGTATTGTCGTATATGACTTCTTATCAAGTGAAGCCCACAGACTTTGGAACTTCTGAAAAATCTGGATGTCACCACTTGTTGGTACACCACAACATTCCTCAACCACTTCTTTCAATATTAGTTCATATGTGTGATGGAGGTAAGCCAACCACAACAATGTTTGTCCGAATTCTCTTTCGATTCTGGTACATACCCTTTTGGATCAGTCAGCCCTGAGATATAGCGAAAATATCTCTATGATATTGTGATGTAGACGAAATCGGCCCATTTCCCGAATAACTACTTCAGCCATCTGCTCACCAGTGACTTTCGGAGCAACAGGTACCCGAAAATCTGAGCAACTGAGGGCAACTATACTACAAGTGTACTATCCCAATGCAAGGCGAAATGAGGAAGATTTTCAAAGGGTGGCTCTTCGATTTTCTTTACCATTTTACTTTTATTGATCGTCCAAGCTTGGTAAACGGTAGCTGGAAATACGAAAATTTTTGAAACATCGTGATTAAGGCTCTTTGCAGTTGCTATAAATGAAGTACTTGCTTGTCGAATAGAGAGCTATTGTCGATCCCAAGTAGACGTGAGAGTCTGATGAAGAGGTTTTAATCTAGGACTTTAATGTAATTTTGATGCAATTTTCACCAAGCACTGATATTCTCCTCCATATGAACAGGGATATTTGCTTTCCTCCACACTTCCTTTAGTTTAGAACTAGCATCCGAAAATGTTTCTTTTATTTCCTTGTGATGGTAAATAAAAGCTAAAAGCACTTGTTCCAAGGAAGCCGAGCTCCTAAAAATTTTCTACCAGGCACCTTTCTTGCAGCCAAATTCTTCTTTTGGTTCCCAGTTTAAAGTTCAATTACCTGCAAAAGGTAAAGAAACACATGAGAAATCCATTGTTACATCACTGAGAATCGTAACGTAAGCAAAGTGATATGAAAACCACATCTTTGGAAAAATGAAACACCCTACTGTTCCATTTTATAAACAGACGATCATAATAAGACGAATCAAACAATAGGTCTTGAGTTATGTCTCAACTCCTGTTGTACCCATTTAGTAATGATAGTGCTTGAGAAACTTGAAAATGCAACACGCAGCCTTCATGAGGTCACCATGGGGTCACCAAAGAGGAAATAGTTAAAAATCAACTTCGTGAGTGCGTGTACTTCCTTGTACCTTATTATGTTAAACTGCTAAAGTTAAGTATACAAAAACTGTTGGTGTTGATTTTGTTTTATACACTAAAGAAGGTGTCCTTTCTATGTTTAACATTTTATTCGGAGTTTAAAATCAGCGAGATTTTTGATAATATGTACCCCACCTTGGGCAATGCAGTTTTATTCCTCATCAATTGATTGTCAACCGCACTTTAGAAAGGTATAAACTACGAAATAGCATGGTGATCAAATCTGTATATTACTAAATTTTCATCATACTAATTATAAAAAAATTCACACGATCAATTAATTACATTCAGCCAACACTGTAATTAATTACAAATTCTCTGTATAGCCTTTATAACCTTTTCAGCTTAACTATTTGTATAAGTTAGCGCGTACACATACGTTCATGACACATATGGGACCGCATGTACCATATAAACAAGACAGAAACATACCGCGACGCACTAAATACCGATCATTTTATGACTGCAGATTTAAATGCGCGTGCATCAATTAAAATTCGCGTAATACATTTTATTTTTATTTTTTTAAAATATGTGATCTCTGGTGTTAAGTATTTTTGACGATTTTTATTTTTTTTTTTTGTAAACGATCGCGCATTTTATTTGTGATCACATACGCAAAAACTTAAAAAGAATTTTTAACATGTCATTATGACATGTTAAGATCATGTGTGTTGTGTAAAGGAATAATATTAGCATATAGACAAATGTAAAAAAAAAAAAATCTGTTAATTTTAGATTTTGAGTTCGTTGGAAAAATTGCATTCCACATATAATACATTTGATGTTGTATCGCTAAAAAATCGTGTAAAGTGAAAAGAAAATGTTTTGTATAAAAAATCGCGTCGATTTATTTTTGTCGTTTTATTTATTTATAAAGCAACAACAGTAATCAAAATGGATTTTTGTGTTTATTTGTAAAGATGGAATATGTAATTGATTTCTTAAGACGGATTTAATCCGCAAGCACAAGGTGATTGATGATCTTTGAATATTTCCTATTATTCTGTTTAAACGTCATGTACATATATGTAGGTATGTTTTATTAATCGATTGTCTTAATTTCAAAATGCAATTTTTTTTTATTCAGATGACAAATTTTGTTATTTGTGCAACACTCGAGTTTTACAGCATAACACATAATATAATTTGTCGCGACATGAAATTTATACCCCAACTTCTTAATGTCGTTTCTTGTTTAAATTTATATTATAATCCCATAAAATTTATACTGCTATATCAAAATAAAATTGTATTTATTATACATTTTACAATTATCATACAATTATACCCAAATATAAAACAACGCGAAATAAAATAAAAAAAAATCTCATTATCAATATTTTACCATCAGCAAAAATTCACTGAACCGGAAAATTCTAAGTACACCAAAAATAAATGTATATACATATACCGCACCACCACACCAAAAAACAGTAACGACAACAACAATTTAATAACACAATAATATGTATTACCCTGACTGGGAAAATACAACCATCAATTTACGTTACAACAACAAAAATAATCGCAACAAAAATTTTCTGCAAAAAGAAAAACGGAAAATTATTGTCATACATATAGTATGTATATAGGCAAAAATTTGAGGGTTGTTGTTGCAGAACACCAAAAACAAAAACGCAACCCAAAAACAAAAAAATAACGGGAAAAATTTATGTTTATTAATCAAGAATTAAAACGATAAACTAAATGGAAAATATGGCACTCGCATATCATGACTGAAGATCATAAAAGTAAAACAAAAACTATAACGCAACAACAACAACAACAACAACAATGAAAAATTCGCAAACCCCAAAATTAAATTGTTCGCAAACAACAATAAAAACTAGTGTAGGTACTTGTTTATTTCGCGTACACAAAACATATTAAATTATATCAATAAAATTGACGTGACGTTCGTCCCCTGTCCCCCGTCAAAACTCGTTTCCGATCAATTTTGTGTTTGTATACAGGTCGACGATCGCACGAGGCAGATAATGTAAGACAGGATATCCGTTATAAAAATATATTGAGGTTATATGTTTGTCTTAATTTTTGTGTATATTATGAATTTTGTAAAATACTGCCATCTTGTTGTGAGTTGGGGTTGACACACTTGATCTGTTACCAGTCTAGATATATCAATCCCAAGTCACTAACTTTTTTTTTGAAGTTCCAAAAGACTTGTGGTTGCTTGTGTGTAATTATCCTAACCGTTGTTAAAATAATTAATGCTGTGTTTCGACCGTTAACATTGGGTGTTCTGTGTGTAGTAGTCAGCTTACCTCTGGTGGGGGCTGATTCTGTTATGTCTTGGTATAGTCTCTACAGTGAGAAGGTGAGGATAGGCTCACCGATGTTAGTCTAAGTTAGGATACCTTAGAGAACAAGACGGTCACAAGGGCAACGTGTGATTTCTCACTTATTTGAACCCCTCCTAGCGGTTGTCAAGCGCTAGGATCGCGTGCCGAAATGTTATAAGGCCTTTGCTGTAAGGTGTTAGTAGGTTGGTTTGAATGTTAATTGTTTTCGCGGAATGATACTTACCAAGAAATTAATGGCTGCTCACAATGACGAACGGTGGTATGAGGTGGAAAGTTGAATCTTCAACGGGTTGAAATCAAAAATAGATGTCTTCAGTTTTCTGGTTATTTATTGAATGTAATCGTTGTACAGTGTTGTGTTGTTGTAATATTATTGAATTGGTTTCACAATGTTTATTAATTTAGAACAGAACTTTTACTTTGTTTTACTTTTAAAATAATTACAGTTTATAAGATACGGAGTTTTTATTTAGTACTGATTATTATTGATTTAAATTTTGGTGCTTATATACTAAATTTACCAATTAGTTTACACTAACAATAATTGGTTTCCTGTAATTTCTTAACTTTGCAATTTTGGTTTTGTCAACATACATATTTTTTTGGGTTCATTGTTTTAACGTTTTATTTTCTTTACATGAACATTGTATTGGTTCGCAATTCTAGTTTATTGACTTTGGCTTGTGCATTATATAGTTCAATACATTTTCATACGCGTGCATTATTTGTTGTTGTGATTCATATGGCTTCATTATTATTTTCTTTCTTTATACATTCTTACAGTTTTTGTTGTTGCATATTTATATTTTCTTTTCTTTTCTTTTCTATAGTCGTGAATTGTCATGTGTTTATGTTTTGTTGTTGGGGATTCTTTTATTTGGGTTTGATGACTTATGAATTGTTTTGTATTTTTGTGATAGGAGATTTTGGGGTCGCTTGGTTATTTTTTGCGCGTTTAATGTGTTTAGGATTTTGGATGGGGGTGTGAAAATAAGGTTGTTTCACAACAATCTTGCGGAAAAAATTTGATTCAAAGGATACGAAATCTTTCAAACTCTGGTTGCAGCGTTACACTTGGTTTGTACATTTTTAAAGAATTTATTAGGAGTGTGCAGATGTTTCTTAAGATTGTAAAGGGCTGAAATTCACGAGGTAATCAGAACTAATCTCAATCTTAAGTCTTAACTCAACCCCAAACTGAACATTAAATTGAATCCTTAAATCAAAACGGTGTGATCTAAACGCCAACATAAACTCAATTCAATCCTAACTAAACCTCTATCACGAAACCCAACTTAACCCTAAACTGGACTGACCTCAATACAACTCAATATAATTTCCAACTCTCGATACAACTCCAAATGTCGTACCAACTCAAGGTAATTTTAACGGGTTAGTATCATTATCCAAAATAAAAAAAAAATAAAAAAAAATAAAATCCCAACAAATCAACTTTTTGAATGGGGATGCCGGCCCTCAACCGTTGCTTTAACGATTTTTTTAAATTCTAACATTCATAGAGATTGGAGCATTTTTGAAAACTTTATGTTTACTAATAGTTGTTGAAATACTAAAATAAAAACTCCCAAAAGCCGCTTAGCTTTTGTGCTTTCTGTGCAAGGATGCCATGAAATTTGTAAATTCCTTTTGTTTACATATTGTAGTTAACAAAAATTTAATAGGGTCTTCCTTTTCAATGGGGCCATTTACTTTGTATTTTTTTGGGGGGACTTTTTCTTTCGTGAATATGATGGTATCCCAATTCTAACTCAATCCTCAATTCAACACAAAAATCAATCCTGAACTGAGCTACTCCACCACCTTAACCCTACTCCAAGTCAAGCCCAACTCAATCCCAAAGTTAACTCTCAACTTGGTACAAGATCCTCTTAACATTCACTTTCAAAAAGCTTTTTAATTTTCTGTGCTCGACATACCGTGAATACAGAGTTTTTTCTCCCTTTTTCGCCTTCGTGGACCTTTAAAATGTCGTTAAAAGTAGTTTTGACAACCAAAATTGTTGGGGTTGTGGATTGAATTTAACTTAGGCTCGTGAATTTAGACTCCTAAACAAAATCTCTGAATTGAGGAGAAAATACTTTCAGATCGAAACACATAGGAGGCATACAGAAATCATCACTTTCATCCCAGTAAGGACTAAAGTTATTGAAATTCTGCTAAACATGATCAAACATTTTTTCCTCTTTTCTCGACGTTTGACGGTTTCTAGATCCGCCACTAGAACTTCGATCCGGGAAATTACGTGTATACCTGAACTAATCTCAACTCAACGCAATCCAACCTCTAACTCAATCTTTAACTAAATCCCTTAATCTATCACTAAATATCTAAGTCAATCTTCAACTTAGTCGCAACGCAATCCCTAAAGTAAGCACCAAACCACACCCCAACCCAACTTTCAACTCAATCACCAATTTAACTAAAAAAATCAAATTTCAATCCTTAACTCAACGCTTAGTTTAAGTTCGGAATCAACCTATCGAAACCCCCTGCTCAACTCCAACTTGACCCTCAACCCAATCCTCAACTTAATTTAATCTCCACCTCAACCATCGATTCAACCTCAAACTCAATCCCCAACTGAACTTCCATACTCGATCACAACTCAACACTCAACGCAATCCACAACGTAATCTCCCAACTCAGAATAACTCGAACTTACTTTAACCCCCAAATAAACCCTGAACTAAACGAACGCCAACTTGATCTAAAAACTAAGTCCTCAACTCAACTCCCAAAACAACGTGGTCCAAAAAGTACTTGCGTACACGTACTCAACAAAAACTAATTTCCTACCCTTTAACGTGAACCCTCAGCTCATCCAAAATAAATCTATAACTGAACCCCTCACTTAACCCCAACTAAACTCCCCATCTCAAGCTAGTTTGATCATAAAGTCATGTTTCACTCAATCCCAACTCAAGCTTAACGCTTAACTCAATTCCCAAATATATACGGTCCAAAAACTGCATATGTTTATGAACCCGACTCAATCTTAACTCAACCCCAAAATCGACCCCGAACTCAACTTATTCAACAACTCACTCTCCATCAACTCAATTCAAAACAACTGAAGCTAACTTTTAATTCAACCCACAACACAACCCCAAATAAATTCCCCACTAAGCAACTAACTCAACCTTCACTTAACCCCAACTCAACTCCAAAACAACCCCAACTCAACTATAACTTAACTCCAACTCATTCCCAAATCAACCCTTGTTCAACCTCAACTCGGACTGTAACCTAGCCTTAAATCAATCCGAAATTCAGCACGCAACTCAAATCAACTCCAGATAACTCTAATTCAACCCTAAATTCAATACCTACATAAATCCTCTGATGAACTGCCACTGAACTCTAACGCAACCCAAACTCAACCCTCAAGTTAAACTAAAGTACATCCTTAATTGCAGCCTAAACTTGCCCAACTCAATCCTCAAACCAGCATATATAAAAAATTGGTGAAAGTGACATTTTTTTTTTACTTTTTTGGACTCAGGGACTGGCAAAACGTCGAGGAAAGTGGTTTTTGATAAACAAAATTTTTGATAAATTTTGAGTGGATTTCAATAACTTTGGTCCTTGCGGAGGTTTTTATGTCCGTTTATATGTCTGTACTTACGTATCTCAAAGACGGATTTATCAATTTGGAGTTACTTTTGCGGAAGAACGAGGCGGAATTGAAATGTATAATTGCGACAGAAACTCAGCGCAGACGATACGTGCATTAAAAATGTCCTGGACAAAAAAGACGTCAGCTTAACTCAGGAATGTTGCACTCATCCGGCGGAAAACCTACATAAACAAACGAATGCCACATACAATGCTTTAAGCGTGAGCGGGTCGTAAATTCACTGCGATTGTGCTTAATGATGCAAAGTAAGCTGTAGGCCCTCAGGGAAAGAAATAACCTTACATTTGGTCAAGTTCAAAAAAGTTTGTTGGTAGATAAATGACCAGTTGCAAAATTTGTCCCAGCCGATTTGTAGTAAAAGGCAATCTGATACTTTTGCGGTTGTAACGAAAATGTCCATATCGTTACTGAAAAGAAGATATTTTGCGAACTTCAAATAACTAGCAACATCGTTTATAATATTGTTTATTCATAGAGAGGAAAAAAGTCGAAAGGAAAATTCCGAAATTTTATCAGATTAACAATGGTTGTGAAGATAAGATGATAACCACCTGATAGGAACGAACTCACAGCCCCAAATCATGAACTTGTTGCCACGATTGTTCCCGGTGTGGCTCCTTGAACTTGACTTAAAACTCGGTATATAACGGGTATTTCCCAAGGATCGGGAAAAATTCTTCTCCGAAGGGTTTCGTTAAATAAGAAAGTAACTGAAGAAGCTCAACTCCCTTCGTAGCTCGTGAAGAAGATGGGTGGAATTCCTTCATACCCAACATCCTTTTTAACCTCTAAATTGTATAAATAATTACGAACCTCTGGTTCTTAATCATGTACCTCTTTATTTACCGCGACTGTTGCTCATACAGTTCAGCCTGGTCAGAATTCAAACAATGCGATTTTGACTTTCGTTCGTCGAAGAAGATGAAAAAAAAATCATCCACGTCAAACCACAATACATTGAGTAGATTGAAGACCGCACAACATAAGATGATCCCTATCGTGCAAAAACGGCATCACAGCAGATTGATTCGATTAAACTAATGATCGTGTTTTAATAATCAAGACTGAAACCGCGGAAAATATAAACTCTGATGAGAACAGTCGAACGGCCACCATGACACGAACGATGGGTTACATCCATACTAGGGTGACGAGCGATCAATACAATGCCTCCTTTGAGATCGGTGCCAAAGTCATATCTATCCTTTCTAGCCAGGTATCACCGATGATTACGACATCTTAGTTACTATCTAGAATACTCGTACGAAATGCTCGATGCACCGGTATCACATGTAGAAGATGGGAGAAATACTGCATCTAAAGATGAAATTGTGTTGAATGATGATGTAGGTAGTAACTGAAGTTGACAAATAATTTGATGTGTGACGGTATTAATACTGGATGTGACCGAACCTGACTCCTACCCCCTTTTTCAATCCCCGCAACTAGTTAACGAATATCCGAATCCTAACCGTGTGAGGCTATATTCCGAATTGTGCAACGAGTTAAATTAATCGACTGATAAACCAATTTTAAATAATAGGAATTCGATTTATAATTTGACCAAAAACCACGTGATTATTAGCACGTGATATTACCACGAGGTCTTAGATTCACGTTGAGTTTGAGGTTGAGTTGAGGGTCGATTTATGGTTGAATTGGAGTTAAGTAAAAATTGGGTTAGGGTTTAGTTGGTGGTTGGGGATTTTTTTAGGGGTTGAGTTGAGTTTATATGTGCGTGTTGTCTTTTAGACCAAGTTGTTGTTTTGAGGGTTGAATTAGAGGCTATATTAAGTTGAGTTCAGCTACGCTTCAAGTTTTTGAACTGTGTTGAATTAGGGATTTAGGTGAGCATTTAGGTTGGGTTAAGATTGAGCGTAATGAAATATATAATTCAGAGATACCAATGGTTAATGGAGGTTTGTCAATAGTAGTGTATAGGTGTTTTTCACGTTGAACTATTAAGATTCACGTATATTGTATTATGTATACAGCTCTACTCAATACATATCACCATTTTTGATATAAACGCATAGTTTCATTATAATTATCATAACTCAATCTCCAACTCAATCACCCTTTATGGTTGAGTTGAAGATTAAGTTGTGGTTTTAATTAAGGATGGTGCTAAGGGTTGAGTTGGGGATTGAATTGAGGTTGATAGAGCAGTTCGATCGGTTAGGGATTATTTTGGAGATCGAGCTGGGAGGTTTAATTGGATATTACATTGAGTTGGTTTGAGTTGCGTTTATATACGCATGCAATTTCATGAATCGAGTCGATTTCGGGATTGAGTCAGCCGTGGATGTGGAGTTGAGTAAATATTTAATTCGATCCGCGATTTAGTTAAAGTTGAGTTAGAATAGAGTTGGGCTCGAGTTAGTATGAGTTGAGAATTGACCTGAAGATTAGATTGAGTTCACTTGAGATGAACATGAGATTTCAGCCCTTTATATTTAACTATAATTAATGTCACTTAGAAGTCAGATCCCACTTTGACATGAAGTCGACTAGCTATGGTAAAATTTTGACGACATCGATTTGTTGAAATTTCCGTAACGCTCCTGAATATAAATACATATTACCAGAAATTCATATTTGTGAATTTAACATTTCAACGAATGGAACAACGAGCAATTAGAAAGTTCAGTGACAAAGATATCTATACTAATTGTGGCCTGTGTGAAGTTTTTCACATAACAAGTGTAAGCGTAATAGAAAAGTGATGTAGTTATTAAAATTGTGTAATAAACTATATGCTACCAGATTTGGGTTGTTATCAAGACATAAAGGTTTGAGTATAATCGACAAAACTTCAAAAATTGTTAAAATGGCTAATAAAGTCGAAAACGACTGATACACTATGAGTTTTTTCCACAATCCCAGAGATCGTAACTGGTCGGGCCGTTATTTTTATAAAATGAACAAGTCAAACTTTTAGAAACAATTTTTGTCATTAAGATAAACATTTTTGGGCAAAAAAAATTGTTTCGGAATTCTTTTTGAAAATATAGGCCCATATCTGGTAACATTTGTTAGGTTATGGGAAAGCCCGTAGTGTAGTGCAGTTATCAACATGTTTACTCATTTTCATATTTTTCAAAAATGTGTCGATCATGCTCAGACTACTATAAATTATTTCCGAAAGATTGACCTGTCTTCTTTATGAAAATGTAGGACCACAGGCTGTAGTATTTTTAAGCTATGCAGTATCAGTCATTGTATTCTAGTTAGTTACTAACTAACTGGCAATTTTCTTCACTTTGTGTAGCCATACTTTATGTGAACAACTTTAAATCGGTGTTAAATTTCGAAAGCTCATCAATTGTTGAAATTTACGCTGTTAGGCTTCCAAACAAAAATTGTGTAGGGTGCCAACAAATTTTAAGGATTTGGATAAAAAAATTAATATTTTATGAGAGAATCAGAATGAAGAACTAAAATGAGACGGCAGCAGCTAACCGGTTGACCTGAAGATGGCTTATTTTGATTAGATCCCAAAATAAAATAACCAGAATTCCCATCCCAGTGTCTTCTCAGAAAACTTTGTCACTTTAGAGAACACCAAACCAAGGCCTCAATTTATAAATAACCAATCCAAAAATTAATTTGAATTGTTCTTTGGCACAATGCATATCTTAGTTCCTAATTTACTAATCTCAGTTTTTCTGAACTACTTTAGACCTTCCGCTGAAAAGCATTGCACAAATACTACTTGGTTTAACATTGAATTGTATTGCATCTTGTGGAATATGAACACCAACGATAATGCTGTTTTGGGACGTACCTAATGTCAACGCAGGTCCTTTGTCGCTTACGATAGTATGCGGCAGGCCCACATCTGCAGAAATTGCTTGGCTTCACGGCTTTTGTGACTTGTTATCATCGACGGTAGCTGATTGTTTTGGCGGAAAACTGACATTAACCCATTATTGTTGGTTACTAATTCAAACTAAAGGAAGTACATTTAAAAGTGCTGGACAACGGCCAGATCTTGCCAATGAGCGGTTGCTGTTCCTTGACCTCTTTTGAAAGGAGCATCTCCTCAATTGCCACAAGGTCCTTTATGGTGGGGTTCCAGGTTGATCCTCAAATTTACACTCATTCGTAGAATAATTCCCTCTAAGTTCTATTGTGGTTGGCCTCCGTTGCTCTCGTAAAAAATATGTAATCTAGATAGCGGAATATATTTGCCGCAGCGCATGTGAGTTGCTCGATGAAAAATGGTTGGTGGTCATCAGAAAAGGCGTCGAAAGGACTGCTTTCTTCCTTGAAGACCCCGAGGTTCGCCGTAGCCTAGAAATCCCCACAATTAAGTTCATGGTTTGAAAAACTTAGCGCAAGTTTCAGTTTCATGACCAGGTAAACTCTGAAAACACTGTACAACCCAGAAGATTAGTTCGAAAATTTTCCAAATTTTTGGTACAAGACTAATAAAAACCTCTTCTGACTGAAATTTATTTTTGGAAATTTCAAAGACAAACTACTAATCCATTCCGAAAATATCGCTCCTTCTAAATTTAAACTAAGGTTTTAGTATTTAGCCAAGACGTTTAAGGTACCTCGAACCGGAATATTTTCATTTGCCTTTCTATACAAAATTGTAAAAGGCTTCCATTAGAGCACTACATCTAGATTCAAACGGGATATCTATTCTCGAATCATTTCCCAAGAGTTAATTGAGACGTTGGAAAAATTTGCATTATTTACCTCGCTCGTGTTCTGTTTGTTCACATGGAACTATTTCTTCCTTGAGTTGCCATACAAATGGATTGAAGACTGTTGCAACATTCCTCTTTTAGAAATCCAGATTTGTTACGCTGATGATTGATTTGAAATACTGGACACGAACGCATCAATTGAAATACGTAATTGTACCCCAATTATGATAATAAATAGATGTCGAAATCTATAGCGGCATAATTAGCAGCACAATTAAGAATTTTAATTTATTTTCAGAAACCACGAAAACTAATCATATTCTACATATGGTATATACATTTGGGATATATTTTATATCCACTGGTATTTCGATAAAAATAACAAACAAAATTTCCAAATACAAAACACTTAAAATCTACGACAATATTTTATTTTAATTTAATGTTAACCCTTTAACATTACTTTGATTATTATTGTCTCAATAATTATATTTGTTGATCGTTCGGTACTTCTTCCAATGCAAGTGGTGTACTGCATAAATGTTAGGACTTTACGCTGATGTAATATGCATTATACCCACATTCGGCCATCCTACCGATTTCTACGTCTCGGAGAAATAAGCACATACACACATATTTTCATCTGTTACTTTGATGATTGTCTTATTTGAACCTTATACTTTGCTCGTCTTATTTACGACTATTATTTTCGTCAATAATCTCGTCTTATTGCATTCGCCTTTAATATCGTCTTAATTGTCACTTCGTTTAAATTTTATTTTTGGTTGCGCTGTAGAATTCCTCTTTGAATGTATTAGTTGGTAGACTTAAATGCGTAATTTAATCCTCTTCGTCTGTTTCATCGCTGGATAGTGTTTTATCGTAATATTGCCACTTCTTCACGTAGTCCGCACTGATCGTTGCAAGATTTAAGCTTGATGATCACAAATTATCTCAACCAAGTGCCTTTCAGGGCCCATTATTTTAATGACTTTATACGGGCCTATACGAAAGCCCAATAGTATGATAGTTTAAACGGTGTTTTAGTACTTGAACGCTGCCACGTGCAATTCATGAATCTCTGTAAATTTGAAACATGTTTGTACCATGAATCTGGATTGTCCATTGATAATTTGGTGAGTGCCGGAATAATAATGCCATTTATCCTTTTTATTTGCCTATTTCCTCTCGGATTTCTAGTGGTGATCAGCATAAGTTTAACAGATTGGGCTTCGCAGTATTCTTCGAAAACTTTTGATGTAAACGCGGCGCCCCGATCTGTTACAAACTTCACAGGATTGCCGAAAATTGTACTTCTAATTTTTAAATCATTTCTGCTGATGTCGTTGCGTTAACAGGATACATCCAGATAAATTTCGAGAAGGAATCTCCAACTGAAAAAATTAATTTATAATTTTTGGCTGTAGTAGTTAGTGGACTCAAATGGTCAATATGGTATATAAATAAGGGTTACTCCCCTTTTGGCAGAGGGTGTAAGAAACCCTCTGGCCTTCCATATTTTCTATCTCCTAATATACACTGAATACAATTTTTGCGGCAACTTTCGAATTTTCCGCTTAATGTCGGTACGAAATGATCTCTCTGCAATATATCTTGTTTGCACCAAAATGACTCTCTTGATGAGCACGTTTAATTAGGTCATCTTGCATTAGTTTAGGTAGGCGTAACAGCTGGTGGCCAGAATCATCCATCTTAAACAAAATACTCGTTCTGGTGATGTAGCTTTGATATGGACCATATTCTAATAGTTTTATTATGAGCGACAATTTGTCGTCTTTTATTTGAGCAGCTGCAACATGACTCAGGAATTCAACATCGACCTTCTGAACTCTTTTGAAGTAATATCGCACCATATCCTGAATGTGTTGCATATTTTAGGAGGTCTGTTAGAGGTCTAGCAAAAATTGTGTATTGCGGAATACACTCCCGAAAATATCTGGAAAGTCCAAGGAAACTTTGCACTTTTTTGAGATTTATCGGGGAAATTCAGCACAGCTTTAGTTTTTATTTCTGAGGAGTTAATTTTCCGTCTGCTATTACATATCCTAGGAATTCAATTTTTTCGAATAGAAATTTGCACTTTTCCATTTAAAATTGAGAATCCGTGTTCGCTGGAAACTCTTAAATCATCTTTTAATTTTGAAATATTTTCTTTATAGTTTTTAGCAGGAATGATAATGTCGTTCATATATACTAATATCACTTGCATACTGATTAGGTCTTTAAGAACAAAATTTACAAACCGTTGAAATACTGCCGGTGAAGTACATAGGCCAAATAGGGCTCTCAAGAATTCGTATTGCCCCATCGGTGTTACTTCTCGACGGAACATGAAAAAACCCATTCTGCAGGTCAAGTGTGGTAAATACCTTTGCCTCATGCAGTTGATCGATTTGGTCCTCTATTAGTGGAAGAGGAAATCTGTCCATTACAATGTGCCTATTCAACTTTCTAAAGTCTATGCAAATACGCTTTTCGCCGTCTTTTAAGTTAACAATTACAATTGGACTTGCGTATTCCGATGTACTAGTTTGGATGATTTTACTTTCAAGCCTCCCTTGAATTTGCTTTCCGACTTCCTGCTTCTCGATTGCCGAAAGTCGTCTGGGATGTTGCCAAATCGATGTATCTGATTTCAATATTACTTTCATTTCCACTGGAGAGGTTTTGGAAAATTTGCGTTCGTAAGATTCATTTCATTTTGTTACAATTTCCTAAAGTTGCTTAGAATATAAATCTCTATCTTTCACTAAAAAACAGGAACTACCGATCATTTTGATAATTTAATTTTCTTACAGAAAATCCTCCAGCTTTGACCGTGATATCTGTGTCAGCATATCGTTCTCTAAAATACATCTGATATTTAGCGTCTCTGCAGGCACCACTTACAAATCTCCTACATATTCTTCATCATCTATCTCGAATTTAGCTGTGAAATAACCAATTGTTTTTATTGCTCCATCCCCAATTCCTCTTAGTACGGTTTCCTTTAATTTCAAAGCAGGTAAGTTCATTATTCCATAATCTGCGATCCTTCACTTGTCAACACAGTTTCATTGATTTTTTGTTGTGTTTCATTTCGTCGTTCTTCTGTGATAGTCTTTTTATCGCAGTCCGGAGATTTCTGTCCATATTGAAAGCATTTAAAAAACCGCGGTCCTTCATTTTTTTTTTTGTAGCATTTTTCGAAATACATAATATGTCCTAGTTATCCACAATTAAAGCAGGGTGAGTTTTTATTTGATGTCTGGAATGTAAAAGCATTATTGTGATTATTAGCTGCACTTGCACTATAAGAACTGGAATGTTGTCTTCTAGCCGTGGTGCCGAGATTTAAATCAGGAATTTACATTTTTGTGAAATTTCAAAGAAATATTCGTTATTCAGTTCAAAAATCCAAATTTAGCAAAAATTACTCAAGCAATCTAAAGGAAAAGGAAACGAAATCTTACAAATGAAGGGTAAAAGATTACCTTACACAATGAAATAATAAATATAATCATTTTCCTTTATTTAATTTACATTTTTCGAGTGTTGCTCAAAATAAAATTTATTGAGCAATTTTGAGCAACTCACCAAATTTGTATTACAAACACTTGAATTAAAGGTAGATAATTAAATTTGAATATTAACGTTGGTTTCTTTTTTATTTCAGGTAAACAGAAATGATAAAATGGTAAGCACTTATATAATAAAGTTTAAAGTAAGGTTTTAAATAAATTTCGTGATCGTTATTACATTTTTAGTTCAAACTTCCCTACATTTTATACTGCAATCGGTAAAATATCAATTTCACCAATTAATTGCATCCGTCTATTAAATGCAATATAAAATTATTACAAATTTCCACCATAAATTTTCAACATTTCCATTTCACAAAATTTATTGATTTTGATAATACAAAAAAAAAAAAACAGTATTTGTATTTTAAACCAGGTGTCCTAAGATTTATATCTGGAGGGAGAACCAAAAAAAAAAAAATGTTTTTTTCTTGTTACACCAAAATCCACTTTCACCGCATACACAGAACAATAAAAGAAACTAATAGTGTATGTAGGGTAAGGCGGGGCAAAATGATACATGGGGCAAAATAATACATTTACTCGAAAACGTTTTATTATACTTTGAAAAATAATGTTATTCGATTTAGCTTTTCTCCAGCAGATGGAACCAGCGAACTGCGATAATTTCGTTAACGAACAAGTGCCGCTAACTTCGCTGTAAATACGATTTATTGCAGTTTTAAAATGGTACTATACAAAACGTATACCAATTTTCTACCGAAAAAAAAAATTCGAAAAATATTATTTAAAAGACAAACGGTTTATAGTGTATTGGATTTGTTGTTCTGTGGTTAATTTTTTGGAAAAAGTCAGTCAATTTTGAAATTCGGTGAAGGTTTATAGCGAAAATTATTGTATTTATCAAAAAACTAAATACAACGTGTAAATGTTCAACGGGGCAAAATGATACACAATTAAATTGGTAATAATATGGATGAAACCGGGACGCAAAATGTTCATAGATCTGCTTAAGTACTCACCCTGAAAGGAAGACGGTCAGTTTCTGCTGTTACAAGCAGAGAAATAGGCAAAACGGTAACAATAGTTTGTTGTGCTAATGCCGCTGACCGACAGGTTACACCCTTCATGATATATCCTCGTAAAAATATACAGGCTTCGCTTACGGACGATGATCCTGCTGGAACACAACAGTGTGTATCCAATAACGGTTGGATTACCGATAACATATTTCTAGAATTCCTTAAACATTTTGTTAAAAATGTCCAGCAATCGACTTCTCGAGGGTTTAAATGCAATAATTGCGTATAAATCAAGTGGATTATATTACCCCATTGCTTGTATCATTTTGCCTCAGCACTGGGGCAAAATGATACAGAGGTAATACTTTTTAATTTTCATTATATTTTATTCATTTATTTAAAGTACAGTGTTGCTTGAATTTGAATTAAAAAGAAAAATAATTGAATTATGTGAAAACTTATTTTGTTTTTCGTTTGTTTTACTAATAAAGAGTATTGGAGAATATCTATTTTTTATGTATCATTTTGCCCCGCTCTACCCTATACCAACTTTGAAACTTACCGAATATATTCCATATCGAATATTTATTACACTTTTTCTGTTTGGTATATGCATCCAAGATTTTTTAAGTGTATATGGACCATTTGGTGGAATCCAAAAGTTTGAAGACGAAAACATTTTTTTTTTTTTTTGCTTATCTCGCCTTTTTCAATTAATCAAACTTCTTATATATACAAAACTAACAAAACGAAAAAAAAAAAAAAAAATCTTATTGTCTGTCGATGCAGAAAATCATTGTCAAAAAATGTATAACTCTTAAGAGTAAGATCAATAGAAGAAAAGTTTTCGTACAAATAACATTTTAAAGTTTATAATTAGCAAAAAGTTTGTAAGATGAGATATTGAAAGTTTAAAAAAATAATGTTAAAATCTGTTTTCTAAGATCATTCTAATATTTTTTCATTTTGAATTTTTTTTTTTTTTTTGGTTTTCGACTTGTCTAAGATATTTTCAAGAAACATACATCATCCACAGCAACAACAACAACCACCGATGTAGGAAATTATGAAAAATCAAATAAATTGCATTCAACTTTATACACGAGTATGTGAGCTTTTGTGCTTACTATATATACGTGTTTGTATATGTATGTGCTGGGGGGATAATACTTTCAAGTTTTTCAAAAAAAATATTCGTCTCTCGCTTTTATGATGAAAAATGATTTTAGATGACGAGACATTTCAGACTTTTGCTTCTTCTTTTTCTTTTACTTCATCGTTTGTCTTATATAATATAATGTACATGCTGGTGGTTGGTTGGTTATATGCCGTTGCCTTATTTATTTATGTTTGGTTAAAATAAAAACAACAGACAACAAGTTTTATAAATGGGTTTAGCGTTTGTTGTCGGGGGTTGATTTTTGATTCTGAGATTTAAGTTTTAGTTAGTTTTGTTGGTTTTATACACCGCAACAATATGCAGCAACAACAAAATGATTGATGAGATTTTAATAAGTGAAACATTTCATTGACTAATTGAAGTAATTAGATATAACGACGATATGAGTTGAGTGGACGCATTTAATTATATCGATAAACAACTTTGGTATCATTTTGTGTCGTATTTGGATGTAAAGTGATTAATCGTTTAATGATTTGAATAGTTTGAATTTTCTTTAAATCAAATTTCATGTAAAACAATTCGCACTTTATCAAAATTTCTTAAACGGTAGATATTGGGTAATTAATTTAAGATTTAAAAATGTAGGGCTAGAATTCAGTTCTTAAAATCATTTTGCATGATATTCATTTTTCAGTAAACTTCATTTCAAAATACCCATTTTAAATTTACAAAATTTCCCAAAAATAAAAAATGAAAACCCGAATTGTGGGACTTTTTTCATGTACTCAAAATAACCCTATCTCATAAAAACTTTCTAAACTAAGTGGTTGTGCTCAAGGGTAAATCGATCCACTTACGTAAATAAGGTTAGATGTCCATATTCATGTCCGTGATTTAGGCCAGAAAAACTTTTAGATTCAACAAGCTCGCGATTGCGATCCCTTACTCATGGGTTCCTGAAGATTTTCAAAATATTTCCTTAAACTTCTTTAGAGATTTAACCGCCTGACTCCAGACGTCGTTTTGCACCAATCTGGGTTTATAAAAAAATAGAATCTCATAAGAATATCTGAACCTATACTTTCTTGTTGGTAGGATTTAGCACTCCCATAATCTCAGCATACTATTCAGTCCTGCATTCATTGCTTTTTGACGTCAAGTTGTTTTAGAAGTACACAATGATCGAACCGCCAAATTTCTATAATAAAAATTGACTTCTGGCGTCGAAAATTAAGTATGAATCGGCGGAGTAATGGTCAATTAAACAAATGTCAAGGGAACATGTTTATTATCCACCTTACGGTGGAGGGGTCTATACCCCTTGTTAGTGATTGTTCCTGAATTACCTCGAAACTAGTATTATCAAAAGCTCCCTGGATATCATTGAAGGAGCATAGTAATAATTCTTTATTCCGGAGCGTATCTTCGGTTACCGAAGTCAGCTTGTGTAGAGCTATTTCTGTTGATTTCCCCGCTTGGTAGACGTGCTGCCTAGAGTCCAGAGCGTATTATTGGAGAGTGTTGGATCTAATACAAAATCCCAGAATCTTCTCCATGGTTTTTAGTAAAAATGATGAGAGGCTAATAGGTCTATAAGGCCTAATCTTCTCTGAGGATCTTTTTCCCGCTTTTGGGATAAAAATCACCCGAACCTCTCTCCAGCATTTTGGAACATATACCAAGCTGTAGCTGGCTCTGAAGAGTATAGTGACATAAGGCAGCAAAGTCTGCAGGCCTTGTTGTAAAAAGGCGGGGTATACACAGTCCCCTCCCGTAGATTTGGAAGTGCCAAATGATTTGACTGCCCAGCTTATCCGTTCCGGCGTAAAAAGACTGGTTCGAGAACTTCTGAGCCCCCTTTGGAACCAGATACGGATGTACACTACTTGCGTTGGATTCTTCCTAATCCCTCTGTACTACACATTCTGGGAAGTGATCCAGATAATCTAGTGTCTGTTTCCCGCCAAAATTCTCATCACATATGTCTTCACACATTTTTGCAGCTTCTCAGCAGTGTAATTTTTATTACTTCGTTTTCGCCAACAATGGACTCGCATATGAATTATACAATTATATGCTAAATGTCGTGGCTAAATGAGATTTCTATGTCTTTGTTTGGTTCATGCAAATTTATGAAGACGGATATTTAAAAAAAAACAGTGAGCGCCGCTACGGTAATAAAACCCTTAACTATTCAAGCTTAATATATCAAAAATAAAATATACCTGCATAGGGACCTTTGTCTCTGTAGTTACTCTGGTATGAGGGACATACAGTAGATATAATAAAAACCAATTCAAAACGTCAAATGACTTGCATATACTGTTGAAAATTTAACTGCTACGCGGTGTTCGTAATCCTCCCGCCGTCACTTGCTACGTATAATGTGTATTGATCTCTTTTCATAACACGATTGGTTTTCCGAATATAAAAGTTGGGTTTCACGACCGTCACAGAATTTCAAAAGGGTATGGCAATCTAGCCAATTATTGCTCTATTTTCTACATTTATCAAGATGGATAAATTGACCGATTTTTCTGACAAACATTGTTGCTTTATTTTCTACAGGATTTATAAAGGCGAATAAATCCAAAGGGATTAAGATGAAATGGCCGATTGTTACCAGCAACGATGGGGGAAATCACTTTCATTTTACTTCGACCGAATGATCTTGTGTTTAACGTTCTTTCCGCCAAAATGAATTCAAATTATAGCTTGGTGTGCTCAGTACTATCATACTTTTTAATTTTTTTTTTCATGGAACCAGAATTGACCCCGAGGACTCCAAAACATCGATTAAGCAAATGCTAAGTCTGTCTTTTCGTCCTTCCATCCTTTCGTCTTTTCAGTCATACGATTTTTATCTCTGGTTTTCCTCCATATCTCAAAAATATTTATTGTTTTGACCGAAATTTTGCACAAAACTAAGTTTTGGGCCCATTCGAGTGTAAAATAGAAGAGGTACCTAGTAGTGGAAGAGAAAGCTGCCAAATAGATTTTCTCAAAAACGGCACCGAGCATTGTTTTTTGACAATCCAGCATACACCTGATACCCCGACCTGTACCCCCTACCATACATCAAATTTTTGCACAGAAACGAGTACAAATTGGCCTTGTCTGAAATAAGGAAATCTAAAGGGGCAATTGGGGGAAATTTCTGGGAAGGAATCAATGAATTGCCTGCTATAGCGTGGCTCCAAAAAAGACCTTTCTAGAGAAAATTCCAATCGTACAGGACTGCTCCAGAAGGTTGAGGCGAGCTTCACTGAAAACAGGAAAGAAGCAATTAGGGTACTTTTAGAGACCTATTTTCCCATTTTCATTTGTATTTCGTCAGCCTTACTCCAGACAGGTGTTGAGAAAATTTTCCGAAGCCTCTTTCGGCTTTTTATGGCAAGCTAAGCCTTTAACAATATTTCAAAGCTTGGAAGGACAGTAAATGTGGTCTTTATACCAAAAGACGGGGGGGGGGGGGGGGCATCTAGGCAACAAGTCCAAGGCATATTGCCGAACTAGCCTAGCATCGTTTCTGCTTAGTTCCTCAATATGGTCGTTGTATGGTCAGTTCATTGGGCTTTGGTTTTTTCGATGCCATTTCCAAGACAATTATACTATCTGCACCTGTATCGACATTAAAATTTATCATTTTATCATTTAGATATATCCACTGATACCAGGAATTTAAATCGGTAGTAATATTTGTTACACAATCTTACGGGCGTTTTTCGAGTGGCAAACTACTACAAAATGGTTAAATTTTCCGCAATTAGCACATGTTTTTTCATGCTGGCCGTCTATTTCTATTTCTACATTTAATGACTGAGGCTCTCCGATTCATAGTTTTGTTTCGATTGAATCTCAAACTTATTCATTTATTTGGTATTGACGACTTATCTTGAGATTGGACGTCGTTTCTTTAGATATCTTCAATATGTTTTTTGGAAATTTCCGCGGCACGGCTTATTTCAATAGCTGTTTTAACGCTAAACAATTTTAAAATGGTTCTCCGCTGTTTTGCTTACAATTATGAAACATATAAGTTGTAAACACCACATTTGGCGGAAGTCACTTTTTTCAGCTTGCGTTAGAATAAAATTGTTAAATGTTTCGACGGTTTCGTGCCCAATTTCATTCAGAGAGATGGCAACTTTAGATTCGTCTGTCTTTTTTTGGAGCTTAGCAGCAGTGAGCAATATATCATAGTTGGTTTTAAACTTCTGCTAGTTATCCGATATATTCTCATCCATACAGATAGTTTTTTAATTTTCGTGCGACGCACTTACCGGTTCACTTTTTTCAATTTTCTTCGAGACTTTCAGGGTGTGATATTTTTTCGCTACACTTCTTTAGGTTTCTTTTAACTTTTTCTTTAATTTATAGGTGTCTCGATCGTACATGAGGAATGCACTCTACAAAGTATGTAATTGGTGTGTCCAGGAAGGACTTAGCGTCAATCCAAACAAGATTTTTAGAAGTGTATTGTCCATTTTACGAGGAGGATAAAGCTTGTGGTTAGAGCTCCCTCTTTAAACGATACTACGGTTCAGTAGTCCAAAAAACTTAAGGCTTAATTATACCCCTAGATACTAATTTAGTGTCTAGGGGTTATCAAGAGAAGATCAAAAACTGAATTGGAAACAATATTTACTTAAATGCCAGAATAGTGTCACCAAACACTTCTTGGATTGTCACAGACTCTATGGACGAACTTCTGGTTTACAACCAAAGATGATCAACTGGTCAAAACTGAGGAGTAAGGTGCGCAAGCTTTATTGAATAATATTCAGCATATTGCTTGCCTCGGCAGTATTTAGCCAGGGCCCCTATTTCTGAATACTAATTCGTATAAAAATTGTACGTATTCGTATAATTGGTATTTCTGAATACGAATTCATATGATACTAATACGAGTTAGTTTATGCATCGTACAGTTGGAAGAAAATTAGCTCATGACTAAATAGTAGGGCATCCAATTCCGGAATTCGGAATTCCGGTATTCCGGAATACCGCCCCATATTTTGGTTTCCGTTATTCCGGAATTGAAAACACTTAATCCGGAATTAATGAATTTTTTTTTTCACACTAATTTAAGTAATTTCAACATAATTTAATGTAGTTAATATAGTCGTTCTTGTACTAAAAAAAAACTATACTCACGGAAACTTCGCTAAAGTCACTATTCAAGAGACCCAGCAATGTTGGCCAATCTATCGAGGTGCTTAGTTTAAGCACGAAAACAATCTAATAATTTGAAAATTCAAAAACAGGCTAAAAAGGAAAATTTTCCTCCAATGTAACAAAAAATCATAAATAATATTTCAGAGATTGACAAAAAGTGATTAATTTTGTGAGCCGGTCAAAATAGGGAGGTGGCTGCTTTTGGAAGTTCGAGAGTATTTCCCTTTTGAGTTCACTTTTCTCGCCCCTGAAAATTACCTGACGCATTTACATATTTAGTTTTATCCGTCTCTAAAATACACCTGGCAAATATTTACGTGGTTTGTTGTTTCTTAGTTTTTAAATTGGAAAAGGTATGTACTTAGTACATAATAACTATACAGCCCCATATATAGTCTGGTTTCAGACTCAAACAAACAAACAAATGCAGAAACTTTGTCGTCATCCAATTGCAGTTATAAATTTTATGAGAGCAATTCAAGCTCGAACAGCGATATATGAATTCAATAAACTTGTGCCTTGTCCCAGAATGCTCATTGCGGGAACATTGTATCAAAAAATTTATTATTTTATCAGTTCTTCAAAAATAGAAATAATAAAGAAATCGCTTGTGATGATGCAACCTGTCGGATCTCGAAACCAGTAAAGTGCGTAATGTTCTACGCTACCTAAATAGTTCTAAATTATAGTATTAACTCTGGGGTTAAAGTACGGGGGGGATTTTGATATTTCTACTTTTTTGGTAGATATATTATAAATGACTGGCCTCTTCATTTTTCTGATTGACAAGTCGAAAATGTTGTGAATGCCATTATTATTAATATATTGTGTCTATAAAAAGCCGAAAGAATCTTATTGATTTAATACAGACAACTAAACTTCTCTTTCTCTTTCTCTTTTTAGAATTATTTAAGTTCATAGAATTTATCAAAATTTTTGAACTTATGAAATTTGTAGAATTCAAAGAATTTATAAAATTTATGGAATTTATAGAAATTATGGAATTTTTAGAATAAGTAAAATTTGGGCTTGTAGAATTTATAAAACTGACAGACTTAAAACAATTACCCATAGAATATATAAAATTTAAAGAATTTGTGGAGTTTATATATATAATTTATAAAATTGATGAAATTTATAGAGCTTATAAAAATATTAGAATTTATAATGTTTATATAGACTTTGTAGAATTTAGAGAATTTATAAAATTTATAGAAATGATTGAATTTATAAAATTTGTAAAGTTTATGGATTTATCGAAAATGTTGTGTTTATAAAACAAGTAAATTGTAGAAGTTTATAGAATTTATAGAATTTATAAAACAGACAGACTTGATACAATTAATAGAACTAAAAAAAACAAAGAATTTATGTTATTCATAAAATGTATAGAATTTATAAAATTTTTAGAATTTATTGGATTTAAAAAATTTATAAAATATACAGAATTTATAAGATTTACCTATAAAGTTTAAGAAACTAACTTATTGGTATTTTAGACTTTATTAGAGTTTACTGGATTTATAAGATTAATATAATTTTAAGCGGTTAAAAAATTCTTAAATTTATAGAATTTATTTAATAACAACAAATTCTAAAAACATTATAAATTCTATAAATTTTTTTAATTCTAAAACGCAAAACGTCCACGTACAATTTTCAACGAGTTACATCGCTTTGAAAAATCTAAAAAAAAGCATGATGTCTTTTGAACCCTTCTAGAATGAGAATTCACAATTATTTAAGTACGAAAGTTACTATATTGTTTACAATAAATCTGTATCTGAGCGAAAATGCTAGGAAAATATGTCGCCTTAGTAAAACATATATGAGAAATGAGGATGGATTCTCATAACGGATAACCTAATGTTCAAGAAAAACCGGGGTTTGACGGTTTCTGCCGAAAAAAGTATAATTGTTTGACCACTTGAATACGCATAATTTTAACGAGAGAGAAATCGAGGATTTCCTGGATTAAGATTAAATATAAATCGGCTGTGTTTGATAACACATTGTAAATGATAAACAACTAAATATAATTTTTTTGTATATGGCTGTTCGTAATGACTGACTAATACACCTAAAAATTATGTTAGTTGTATCTGCTTATCATCAAACCGAGCAGGCTTTCTATAGAGAATTTTAGCAGGTTTTGACAAAAAATCACCTCTTTTGAATTTTCCTTACACGCCGGTCGCACTGGAAGGTTTTCGTCCGCTCGACCACTTTGTGCCTCCATTGGTCATGGACTAACTGGCAAAGTGCGGGCAAACGACACTTGCCGCACCATAACTGTACTAAGTTTTTTTAGAGAGGGGCGCCAAGCCCTGCCTCTTTTCTGTTTTTCGGGAATTCCCGACTTACACAATTTTTACTCTTCGCGGTCGCACTAGGAAGATTTCGGCCCAAGTGAAATTTCACTTGGGCCGAAATCGTCCTAGTGCGACCACGAAGAGTAAAAATTGTGTAAGTAGTAACTGCGATTCAGCATCGTTCATAAATATGAACATTAAATATAAAACGAAATATGTAATTTTAAGCGAAATAAAAAACCAAAAATTTTATTTTTTTTTAATTTTGATTTTTAATCAGAGATTATTTAATAAAAAGTCAATTCCGGAATTCCGAAATTGAGAACATTCAAATTCGAAAATTCCGGAATTACTTTTTGGCCAAAAATTGGATGCACTACTAAATAGTAGCGGGCCATCAATCCGGAGCTCTGAGGAGTGGAAAAAGGTTAAGTCCGATTTTAAATTCCTCATAAAAAAAAAATTAATTAAACAAAATTAGTATTTCGCGTACGGGGGTGGCCCACCAAAAATTTTTATATTTTCTGCATTTGATGAAACTGTCATAAGGCTAAGCGATTTGCGATGTGCCGTAAGAGGACCGGTGGTACGCAATCGTTTGGAGATGCCCTTTCAGAATTACCGGTTGCAGTCGATTCGCCTACTTCAACCGATGTAAATAATTCTAATGAGGAAAATGCTCAATAAGACGTAATTGTTGAGTTACAGACACCAAGGGTATCTACCAGAAACCGATCAAAACAGACCCTGTTAGAAGAACAAATACCCTTACAAAAAATATTTCATGAAAATGTTTCAATATAAGTTTAGATAATATGAACAATTCCGTCACCGACACAAATAAGTCGTCGAAGCGATTGGTTACGCTTACGGGGAAGTTGTATGATATAAAAAAATGTGATTTATGAATTTATCTGCGATAATAAAAAAAACTTTTTTTATAAATTTAAGAATATAATGATAATGAAATTTATATATGTATGTAGCTACGAGTATTAGAATAAAATGAAATACAAACAATGACTTTACATATTAAATTAATTAACTATGAAAAAAAATTTACGTTATTGAATTTTAAATATTTAGTCTAATCTATCTTGCTGCCGTATTTTCTTGTTCATGTGATACATCTTCTTCACCATCTTGATGTTTAGTTATAGCCACATTTTCTAAATCGAACGGGACATTGTGATGCAGGCAAATGTTGTGAAGTGCTGTAATGACCGTCCAAATGTGCTTCCCAGAAAATTAAAGGATGTGCTCATTTCGGCTCGGGAGGGTTACTTATTTGCACAATTTGGGATGTAGGTCATTGAACAATACATTTTCTGGGAGAATTAATCTAGGTCAGCCTCATCATCTCTCACACACCAGCAATAACAACACAAAAAATTTAAAGTATCATATTACCAAGTAACAAAACTTTATTGATTAAATAAATTCATTACAAAAAAATTATGAATTTTGAGAATTTAAAAAAAATTAATTACAATCTTTTTTTTTTCGTTGCGTGAATCCTTGGTAACTATAACTAATTTTTAAGTACTTCGATACCGAAATTTTATTTGCGAAGAGTGCTAGATGCCAAAACATAAATATGAAGTAAATAAAAAAAATGACTCACCCATAAGCGTCCTCAGGTACCTTAGGTCTCTTATGATGATAGCAGCTGTCAATCTAAAAGAAAATATTTTAGCACCTCACCTTCAGCCCAGTCACGCTGTATTTTCTTTGGGCTGCGTTTAGTTTATGAGAGTAGAATGCTATGGGATGCTCTTCGCCCGCATGGTACTGGAACAAAACCCCTCCAACTCCGGTAGATGATGCATCAACTTGAATAAAAAACGGTTTATTATAAACTGGATGTACCAAAATGGGAGCGGTGGTCAACAGACGTTTCAGTTCAACAAACGCATCTTGCGCCCGGTTATTCCAAATTAATTTAGATTTGTTTTTCAACAAATCCGTTAAAGGCGATGTGACAGACGAAAATTGAGCTATGAATCGGCGATACCATCCACTCATGCCAAGGAACCGACGCAACTGTTTAATGGTTTTAGGCACGGGATACGCACTGATCGCTTCAACCTTTTCGGGATCTACCCGGATACTCCCCTCACCGATGATGTGTCCTAGATACTTCAGATGTTTCAATGCGAATCGGCTTTTTTCCACGTTGATGGTTAAGTTGGCGGATTTCAGTTTATTAGCGACTAGTTGTAACAACGATAGATGTTCCTCAAAGGTGCTCGACGTAATTAGAAGGTCATCTAAATACACGAAAATTTTGTCATGGAACTCATGTGGAATAACGCGGTGCATGAGCCGGCACAGACTTTGAGGAGCATTGCACAACCCGAAGGGCATAACAGTGAACTGATACAGAGGCCTACCCGCCACTGTAAAAGCGGTTTTAGGTTTAGCATCATCGTCGAGAGGAATCTGCCAAAATGCATCTTTCAAATCTATTGAAGAGATCAAGTTGGTGTTTTCCAACCGACTCAGGATACCGTCTATTAAAGGTAACGGGTAGGCATCCTTCACAGTCACATCATTAACCCTTCGGGCATCCAAGCACAACCTAACCTTCCCGTTGGATTTTTTTACTAAAGTTACTGGAGAGCACCAGGCACTCTCACTTTCCTCTATGACACCCAATTGAATCATGCGATCTAATTCGGCATATAAAATAGACTGAACCGCAGGGGAAATAGCATAATGTCTTTGCTTCACCGGAGTGGCTGCTCCAGTATCCAGTTTGTGCTTGATAAGATGCGTTCGCCCCAGACCTAAGATGGCCGACGACGGAAACATAGTGATTATGTGGTTAAGAGCTGAACGTTGAACTGAAGATAATTCATGCGCTTGCGGATCCGCTTGAAGCACCGAAGAACCCAGATTACTGCTGTTTAATTCATGAATTTGTAAACGAATATTAAATAGTTGGCAAAAATCAGTACCTAAATACAAGGGCTGAGAAAGATTTGGAGCCAAATACATACGAATTTGGTGCTGAATGCCATTAAATTTAATTTGCGCCATGGTATAACCGAGAATTCTTTCTTTAGCTCCATTGGCTGTGGCTACAAACTGAGTCAAAGGCCGAATGGGCAACTTGGCCTTAACGAGAAATTCTTGGCAGCCTTTCCCCAGGACACTAATATTGGCTCCAGTATCTAAAAGACCACGGATCGGTATATCCTGAATTTGAACTTCAGTGTAAGGTCTACCATCTGTACCTGGCATAATTAGACTACTACATATCAGACGACGCATTTTATTTTTGGTTTGGAAATATTTCCAAGAACGGGTAAATTTTGATAAATAGACAATATGTTTGAGAGGTTCAACCTTAGCGTCCCCCTGTTCTAGTTGGTCCGGGCCTGCAATTCGGGATCCGTATTGGACGCCTTTTCCTCCACTGTTGCAGAGATCGGGACTGACGAATGTTGAAGGAATGAGTCCCGATTGGTTCGTTCCTTCCGCTTTAAGTTTTCCGAATACTTATTACGACAGACGGTACAATCTGGATGATAAACATTTTCTTGACCACATCCAAAACAAAATACTCGTGTTATGGGAATTCTGCAAAATTTGAAAGCATGTCCAACCTGTTTACAATTAAAACATTGATTCTTGAGTGTTGCTGGAGACGAAACGTTGTGACCACGAACATTTTTCAAACTACAGATATCAGGATCAACCTGGGTAGACGTCGAACAAGAAGTTGTAGCTGAATTAATTTCACATATATTAGCATTATCGTAACTGGTAGGCGCCAATGGAAGCCGGGGCTGACAGACTTCATGAATTTGTGGTCGTGGTCTCGGTGGAATTAAACCCTCGGGATTGTAATTCATCCGATTCCACAGGTCCTCTAAAGTATTGCATTCTTGCGCTAGTTGACGAATAGAAAGTATATTTTTATTAGCAATTGCCAATTGTAAACCTGGGCGCATGTTGTCTTTTAGACTTTCAAGGATTTCCGAATCAGGAATGGATACCTTGGCTTGTAAAGCGATCTTAACGATGGCATCATAAAAATCATTAAATGTTTCCCTCGGAAACCTTTGTTTCCGTGCTTCAATAGCTCGTTTTATATCCCGGTCTGAACGGCAGTTGTTAAATCGCTCTATCATGGCGTATTTGATTTGAGCCCAGGTTAATCCATTGCGCATATGTCTCTCCAAAAATGCCCAATACCAATCTAGCGCTTCCCCCACCAATAAACATGTAATGTCTTCAACGAGAATCTCAAGAGGTATTCTATTCCTAACCGACATATGTTCGACTCTAAATATGAATCGCTCAATAGGGAGTTCGCTACGACTCCCGGAAAATTTAATATTCCAATGCCTTATTATTTGTGCCGAAGGCTCAACGAATGAATTTCTATCATTTCCTTGGAAATGGTCACGGAAGTGCGATGGAGGTCGCTGTGGTGTGGACTCTTTCTGAGTAACCATATTCGGGTTTGCCATCCTACATCGGATATCCATTAGCAGAGATTCAATTTCACTCATCCTGGAATTTAAATTTGGTCCGTTGCTTGCGCTATGTGCCATCGATTCTTGCTCGTCAAGATTATGTCTTGGGTAAGATATATTGTCAGTAATAGATGGATTCGTATCCATAAATTGTGAACTTGACACATTATTTATATCGGCATTACTTTGAGCAAAAGATACCCGTCGAACAACAGTATCATCCCTCCCCAAGTCATCGTTCCTGAAACTAAAATTTGGTACGTTGATGGCGCTAGGTGGCAACGATTTTTGCTCGTCGAAATTGTGTTGTGGAAAAGATATGTTATCAGGAATGGAGCCATGATGTCCGATAAATTGTGAACTTGACACAATATCTTTATCGGCATTACTTTGCAAAAAAGATGCCTGATGATCAAACATAACCTTTTTATCCAAATCACCGTTCCTGGAACTGTCCTGACCTAAAGTCGTGTGAGATAAACTACGATTTGCAACCACATTCTGAAGGGATTCCTGACTTTGTGAAACTGCCGAAAATGCAGTAGAGAATAACTGATCTCCGTGCCAGTCACGCAATTCGTTCTGCAGTTGCTCACATCTTTCAACCAGCGGTATAACTTGATCTGACATAACGTTCAACTAGAAGAGTCGATCTAACCGCCCTCTTACATGAATTAAAAGTGATTTTAAACTTCCAAAGTTAGTAACATCGCTTGGATTTATAGATTTTATACCTGAAGCAACTCGTGCCAATTTGAACCCACATAACTTTATTTCATGACTGGGGCTTCTCACCGCCAAGTCGTGTGGCCGCTTAGGAACCAAAACGGGGAATTGTCTTTCCGATAAGATTCTTGCTTGCAAAATTCCTAAGGATTGCGGAGAATTATCCAATTTTCGGATTTCATACTCCACTTGCAACTCATTCGGGTCTAACAATTGAACATCCATGATAATGATATAAAGATACTGAATAAAATGTAATTTAAATTGGTAATGATAAATTGGTTAGTAAACCAAACAAACAACAACAAACAAAATTGAACGCGAATATACTAGTAATAATAAATAAAAATTATAATGATATAAAGTTTTAACAAACCAACACCTAAATAAATTAACCACTTAATTTGATACCGAATACTATACGGAAATTATAAATTGAAAATAGTTTACAGCAAGTCAACGAAAAATATAAATACATATATAAATTTGCACTTCAAAAAGCTACACTAATTAAATCGATGATTTAGCTAATAAATCCCAAACAAACTTAAATCAAAACTCGATTTTTTCCAAAAAAAATAAACTCACCGAAATGTACCCACGTGACCGACTCACTATCCAAATCAATTGCAATATAACTGAGTAAACAAATAATATATCCAGAGGTAAGTAACCATGTAAGTGCACTCGCAGGTGTGTGTGATCTAAAATTTAAATTTAAACAAAACAATTAGAATGCTAATTTTAAGTTATGTTGCGCCAACCAAACAAGTAAATCAACACATGTGGATGTACTTGCGACCGCAACACAAAAACAAAGGACAAGTTATTGTCAGCGGAAGCCAAACATTGCACTTCTATACCTCTCCAGGTAGAAACCAATGCGCAACCATACAATAAATGTTAGCAAATAAAAGTCGTTATAACACCCCATCACCACGTTTTGAACAACCAAAGTCAAAACCCAAGGTCACGATATGGATGTACCGTGATGATAGAAGTATTACAGCAGCTGAAAAGAAACAAGAAAATGTAACGTTAACGAAATTTGAATTGTACTTCAAAACCTAACATTTGATTCTAAAAAGGTACACGACCTTGAAACAAATGCGTATAAGCACATTGGAACAAAAACAATAATACAAATTTAACTATCTGAAAACAATGTGAAAATTAATGATACAATACCGAAATTACTGCGTTTGCCGTTTAACGTTTGGGCGCCACTGTAACGGTTCATCCTCGCGGATCGCCGTTAACAGATATACCCTGGAGTCACCACCTGCAGCATTTGCTCCGGCTAGGACACAGTCTGGGGTGGGATTGTGGTGGTGTCCATCCAGGGTCGTGAAAGCTGCTTATCCGGCTATTTGGTAATCATACCATACTACAAACACACACACCTGCCCAGAATGCACCACAGTTACCCTCTGGAAATAAATAATTAACTTAACACATAATCATTTTTTTTTGCTCATATAAAGATTATCAACATGAAAACAGAATTTATTAAAAAAAAATAATGACTGGATATAAATACAAGAAGTCAAAAGAAATTATTTGATTTTGCCGTTTAACCATCCGGTATGCCAGTATATCCCGTCGATTTACCCGTCTGCTATGAAATGATGAGACCCCCGAGCTCGTAGACCTCCTCGATTTCCTAAAACATAAACAAAAAAAAACACTCCCGACTTTAAAACAAAAATATACTTGCATACATCCGACCGGCCAAACCCCAAATTCAATTGTATCTCCGTGAGTATCCTTTTGACGCGTTATCACAAAAAAAATTGATTACAACAGCTAAACAATTATAACACCGAACTAAGTTAATAACACAAAAACGTGTTTCCCTGTTACCACTGATGATTCAGCAGCTGACGCATTCTTCTCCCAAACTGAACTGGGTAATCTGCAAAGCGCAGCTGGATACGAGAAAAATGATGATCCGTACGAAAATTAAACCGCCGGTTTCCCGAAATATTAAGGAAATTACTCCAATTTCCTAGTTAACACACGATCTACGGTGTATTTGATCGTATTCCGCTGTAATTTAATAGCCGACGGTAACACTATTGCGACTCCAAACTAATGCGCACACTCCACACAAATCGCCGTGTTATTTGCGTATTTAAACCGTAGTCCGTCCCAGGGTGTAATTCCGGGTATATTTGCCGATCGTCCACGTAACCACCAAAATACTTGAAGCAAATAAATTTTTCTTATTTTTTTATTCTTCTTTTGTTTTTGGTCGTGTTTCGTTGGTTTTGGTTGTTGTCTACTTTATCAATTTTATAAAGTTTTTTCTTCGACACACCAAAATAACCAAAATGGCACCGCTCGCTGTGATTTGATATTTTTTTCTTTTCACGTGGCTTTACTACCAAAAACACAAATTTTCTTTTCTTTCTACACGATGTGCTTGCTTCGGCTGTCTTCACCGTTCTCCTCTTTTTTTCTTCTGTCATTTGCCTACCACCCGAATTCGCTACCACCACGCCCAATAATCAAATTTGGCCATTCCCGGTACTATATCATCTGTCAAATACCCACAAAGCAAACAAAATTCAAATGCCTCGGACATTGTTGTACCTTGAGACCAATAAACTTTACAAATAAGGAGCGCGTCAGCGTCAAAGCGCCGCGCTCGTTACAAAGTCTTATGATATAAAAAATGTGATTTATGAATTTATCTGCGATAATAAAAAAACTTTTTTTTATAAATTTAAGAATATAATGATAATGAAATTTATATATGTATGTAGCTACGAGTATTAGAATAAAATGAAATACAAACAATGACTTTACATATTAAATTAATTAACTATGAAAAAAAGTTTACGTTATTGAATTTTAAATATTTAGTCTAATCTATCTTGCTGCCGTATTTTCTTGTTCATGTGATACATCTTCTTCACCATCTTGATGTTTAGTTAAAACCACATTTTCTAAATCGAACGGGACATTGTGATGCAGGCAAATGTTGTGAAGTGCTGTAATGACCGTCCAAATGTGCTTCCCAGAAAATTAAAGGATGTGCTCATTTCGGCTCGGGAGGGTTACTTATTTGCACAATTTGGGATGTAGGTCATTGAACAATACATTTTCTGGGAGAATTAATCTAGGTCAGCCTCATCATCTCTCACACACCAGCAATAACAACACAAAAAATTTAAAGTATCATATTACCAAGTAACAAAACTTTATTGATTAAATAAATTCATTACAAAAAAATTATGAATTTTGAGAATTTAAAAAAAATTAATTACAATCTTTTTTTTTTCGTTGCGTGAATCCTTGGTAACTATAACTAATTTTTAAGTACTTCGATACCGAAATTTTATTTGCGAAGAGTGCTAGATGCCAAAACATAAATATGAAGTAAATAAAAAAAATGACTCACCCATAAGCGTCCTCAGGTACCTTAGGTCCCTTATGATGATAGCAGCTGTCAATCTAAAAGAAAATATTTTAGCACCTCTAACACTTCCGCTATATTCCCTATATTCTAAGAAAAAAAGATTTTACTTTACGTTATTTCAAAGATCAAGCAAAAAAAAACTACTGCACACAATTCAAATTATCTGTTTGATTTTTTTTTTTTTTTAAGAAATTAAACCAACATTTGCCTAATTAAATTTTAATTACACAATTTTTTTTCCCACTGCAATTACACAAATTAAACTAAAACGCCAGTTCAGATGGCTTTAAAAAAATTATTCCCCACACTTGAATATGTGCCGTTAACCCGCTGTATCCACAGGGAACGGTATATGTTAACTCGCTATCACCGGTACCTTTTTGTATTCCACTAGCAGAAGCTAGGGTATTTTTTTAAGATTATAAGATAGATTTTATAATTTAACTAAAATAATCCATTCACAGAGGCCCCGCCACTACCCAGTCCACAGAGTATATATATACATACCTGGGATTTTTCCGTTGATACGGATCTGGTCTTTGAGTATCAATCTCAATCCGCCCAAGACAAAAAGAGCACGAGTATATACAAAGAAACTCTTTATATCACTCCACACAATTGGGTAATTCTTTTATTTTTAAAACTTTAATCAATTCCAATTTTACTTTTGGATTTGGGTTCCGTATTAAGCACTTTGTATATTAATTTATTTAGTACTGACCGCGGTGGCCTCTCAATATGAACTCTTTAAAAAAAAAAATTCTCCGTAATTGATATGCAGATTTGCACGATACACCAACAAGTTGCACCCAGACATACTACATTACTCCCAGACATACTACAATACTGTGCCTATTTCTTCGTAATCACATAAAAAAAACAATATAATCACACGCTCCATGTGCATTCTTGTGCCAAAATTAATATAACCCATAATTCCAACCTACCCCAACTCTCAAGCAACACGTAGCATAGCAAAGAAAAATGCAACATCAGCACAACAAAGAGATGCGTACCGATCGCTTAACCTTTGAATGCAGCGCAAAAGGAGTTTTGAACCAAGAATTTTCATTTCATTACAGTGCAGAGCAGACGTTAATTATCTGCGAAACTTTCTTTGGCGTATACTGAAGCTTGCGGGCTCCCAGAAGACATCTGAGCAACGTCTGTAGCAACCCAATGCTTCGCTCAACAACGTTTCTTGTTCAGGAATGAATAGAATTAAATATAGCTTCTCTACTGGCTTCGGTAGCCGCTCGAAAAGGGGTCATAAGCCACGGTTCCAGAGGATAACCAGAATCACATATAATGTTCTAATATTATATTTTATGTATTGTATATAAGCATAATGATTCACGTAATAACATTATATTTACCAAGTAGCCAATAATTAGAATTCTCACAAAATTGTGTTGTAAATATTGACAATATGTACCTACTCAAACTCCATACGAAAGATAATGATGGGATGAACGGCCATATCTTGAGTCAACAGCCATGATCTTCATGTTATGATCGCATACCTATAGGTGGAGTAACCCAAATATTAAATACTTAACATATCAGTACCGATTAGTAACAATTATAAGCTTACTATCATTGTATTAATGCTGTGTTTGCCCTTCCGGTTGAAATATATGTGCTCATTTTCTATTGGGCGTACTATGTTCACATGGGTTCACTGAACGCAGCCTATAACGCCGGGAAATCCACTTTAATTAAAAAAAACACTTGCTACCAAATTTTTATCTGTGTTGGATTGACGGAACAATAGCCACTTTGAGCACAATTTGAATTCAAAAAACATTTAACATTTCGCTCATTACACTGGAGTTGATTGTGCCATTCCAAAAAAAAAAAAAAAAAATCTGCTCTACGCTCTGCTGGTAACTTCCTTGAGCGCAAATCTAAGCATTGCAGCTAATTTTAAAATATTTGGGATAGGTGTTGCTCTTCCCCGGTTTGGTAAATCGACATTTAGCTCATACTTCACTGCACTTTTTGAGAGTCTAAATAACCTCAAAAACCTAGAATAATAAACACTAATTTGAAACATTCAGATGCTACAGATGATATAAGTATATCAATTTACTTAAACTAAATATATTGAAATACTCACATTGTATCTTATAGTTTCAAAATGTTCGAATTATCCCGGATTTTGCCCCATCAGCGCTCTCATCACTGGAAAAATAAATCGCTATGGATTCCATTTATTAAATATTATTTTATTTATTAATTTATAGCGTATAATATTTTTTCACAAACTAGATGTCAAAAATTTGACACTTCGCGTACACTGTCATTTTTCAGGGCTATTGCACCGCACGCAAAAAAAATCTCCCTGTAATACACTACAAAAATTAAAATACTTGATACGTTCGTATTCAAAAATACTAATTTATATTCGCATCGTACGACGATATGAATCGTATTCAGAAAAAGGAGTCCTGGTAATATGATGGGTCATTTGAGACTCCTGAAGGAATTTTAGACAGGTAATACCGCAAAAATGTCTTGAGACTTTATGCCAACTTAACAGAATTTCCACAGGCATTTCTGTGTTGTATGCCAAATAGGGAAATGTGAGGCCCAGATTGGCGGTTTTTGAAGAAGGTCAAAGTGGTGGTTTACAGACGAGTCTAAAACAAGCGGCGGAGGAGGTATAGGAGTAAATGGGAAGCGAACTGCCCTTTTGAAATCCGGGAGCGAACTACCCTTTTGATTTTAAGCTATTCTTTTAGTCTAATTACAGTCAAGAACTGGGAGCCACAAATTAGGTAACAGTTGTATGGATGACAGCGCATACCGGAACTGTGAGGAATGAGGCTGCGAATGGCCTTGCTCATGTTCAGAACTAATTCTATTCGGTAATCCCAACATTGTCCCCAGACAAAGTGATGCAGCTACCGTTCGGAGATATTACCAGGTTCATTAGAAGCCTGAATATTGACTGGACGGTTAACTAAGTAGGGTCCAGAAAGTGGATTTAATGACGATGCAAAATCATTGATATACATAATATATAACTATGAATCTTAAAGATTTCGCAGTTTAAATTTTTTATCAATAACTGCTTAACATTGCACTAATACATACATACATATATGTACGTTTCTTAGTCATTTTTGTTGTTTTTGGACAAATTTAAAATAAAATTCAAAATGGTTGAATGACATGATTTATTTTTTCAAATACATAAGAAAATTGTTTGCTCCAGATGACCTTAAGACTCAATAAGAGAATAATTTTCATTCTCGGTATACCTCTTTTGTCAGATTTAAAGAATCAAAACAATTTAATTAAGAGCCACTTAATTGTGTTTAATTGAATTTTCCATTGTATAGATCTTCAGCATTTTGCTTCCATTAATATTTGCAACACAAAAACTGAATGACTTCTTCTATTTCTTTGTACAAAGACAATAGAGTGAGATATTGGATAGAAAGCAAACCAAAAAAAAAAAATTAAATTGTGATGATGAATGTTAGATTTATTCCCCGATGGCAATATTTTTGCAGTTTTTTACTCAAATTTCAGCTTTAACTATAATATTGAGCTACATAGATATAGAGTAGAGTAAAATAACCACTATCACTGTACAATAGTATTTACGAGTATATATAAATACTAGGAGACATAGACGAGAATAAAGTTGGGAAAAATCACATAGCATCAGCAGCAGCAGCAAAGCACAGCAACACAATGTGGAAAATGTAATAAAAACAAAAACCAAAAAAAAAAAAATTCAAAGTAAAATAAATGGTTTCAAGAAAAAGAAGAAAAGAAAATGAAAATGGGATAAATGGATTTGATTTAATAATAAATGTTTGGTTTGTAAGAGAGATCATTTCAGTTATTTTTCATGTTTTTTCCCATAACCCCACAATATCGTCCCTCTCTATATACATATTAAATAAATTTTTTTTTTTTTGCCCCAAAATAAAATAAAAATCCAAAACAAGAAAGGTATTTGGTTTGAATTTTATCCGAAGCTATTTTAGATATAAACCGTATATACTGCACATAGAGCATAGCGATTCTTGAATGCCATCATATTATGTACAAAATAAAACTTAGAAATGAAAGTAAAATGTAATCTCATTAAATTACAGCACTCGAATTGTGTACTCATATACAATGTATACATATACTATATAAGAGTTAGATAGACAAGACACAATTAGAAATGTATTGCTTTTTGTGTTTATTAAAACTCTATTATTGTTTAGTGGAAATATAAAAAAATAGTTCAATAACATTCATTCACTTAACGTTTTATAATCGGCGGTAATACAATGGATTTCCATAGTAAGTGAAAGGCCAACCAATTCAATTTTTTTTTTTTTTTTTTTGTGTTTTTAGTTATTTTTAGTTTCTAAACTTTAAAGTATAAAACTATATTATAGATTTATTGTTGTACAAAAACCAAAACTAATAATATTCCAATTTTCAATGAAACATGAAATTTTTATTTCAACTAAATTACGTGTTGCGGAAGGTGGCGCGCCGATTATATAAAATGCAACTTTTATATAAGTCCATACACACACATAAAGTTTTTATTGCTTTTATTTTTTTTTTATAAAAGTTACGCTGACTGTGGGTCGTGGTATTTGGTGGTGGTATAATGGTGGCATTTTTGCACTTAATTGATTTAATTAGAATTATACGTTGGGTTTTTTATGTGTTGTACAAATTTCATTAGAAAATACAACAAAAAAAAATGTATTTTATGTTGTGGAATAATCGGTGTGTGTGTTCGTTAAAACAAAAGAAATATGAGTTCTTGACGTGCTTTATGCGGTAAGTATAACCGGGAGTTAATTTGTAGGTTGGTCTTGTATGATGTAGGTAGATAAGTATGTGGTAAGCAAATTAATATGTTGACTGTTAATGGAAAACCTTGATCGAGTACAAACCATTCAGAATTTTAAAGAAATAAACTCATTTTCAAGTGTCTAGTAAATATTTCGTTCGAAATATGATACGAAAATCATTTCATTTTAAAAATATAAAGGGTTGAAACCTCATTAGGTGATCAGAACTTCGGTCTTCAAAAATAAGTCTAATCTCAAACTGAATTTCTTAAGTCAGTCTTTAGCTCAGCCTCCAAAAACAATATTTGTGTAAAATTTCATAACGGATTTTAGTGAAATTTTACATCCGCGATAGAAATGGGATCCTAAAATAATTTTTGGATAAATTTAATATGGGCAAGTGGGATGGAACTTGCCTATTTCCCAACCGATTATTGCGAAATTTGGCAAATTTGGCAGTTCTGGAATATGGCCAATTAGGAAGGAACTTGTCCACATCTTATATGATTTTGATGAGATTCAAGATTTGCGATGGAAAGGTGATTCTAAAATCATACTGCTAATTCCGAGACTCTACACTACTGTTAGTAGTTTTAACTGTTCAGCGAGTGTCCGCCACACACTTCATTTTTTTAGGCATGAACAAACCAACAACTCTGACAGTAAATCAGAAATCATCAGAAACGGTTAAAAATAGTTAAGGTATATCCTAATTGCCCATATTCCAGAATTTAATTTTAAAATCATTTTAGAATGCAGTTTCCAGACCATATGTCTAATTTTTTCCAAATCGGTTAAAAAATAGGGAAGTTCCATCATACTTGGCCATATTCCAGAATTGTATCTAAAAATTATTTTAAAATCCCATTTCCAAGGCATGCACCAAATTTCACAATAGTCTGTGAAGGAATTAGTTCCATCATATTTGGCCATATTCCAGAACTTTATCCGAAAATTTTTTTAGAATCCCATTTCCAACGCACATGTCTAATTTCATCATAATCGGTTGAAAAATAGGCAAATTCCATCATACTTGGCCATATTCCAGAAATTCATCCAAAAAACATATTGGAATCCCAATTCCAACGCACATGTCATAATAATCACGCACATGCCACAATTTCATAATAATCTATTGTGAAATAGGCAAGTTACATCTCCTATACTTGGTCGTATTCCAGAACTACATCTAAAAATAATTTGTGAATCCCATTTCCTTTGGAAATAATGTATTTCATCAAAATCGGATAAGGTATAGAATCCCAATAAAATTTTTATAAAACAAACTAGCTGACCCGGCGAACTTCGTCCCGCCCCAAATTACTTCGTTTCGAGCAAATACTTTTGTCCTTCACGAAAATTGATTTTGATGATAGAAAAAATCAAACAACTCAACTCTATTCTCAATAGATGATTGAGTTGAGTGGACATTCCATTCCATTTTCATCGAATTCAACACTAATCTATCCGAGTTTCCGAGTTTTCCACTTCGTTTCCCAATTTTTCTCTTCTAAAAGATAATCTGGTTTGGTTGCGCGCCAAATCTCGTACAAAAACATATTTTTTTAATTTTCCGAGTTTTCCGACTTTTCCAAAGGATTTTCCGAAAATTTTCTTTTGTAAGAATCATCTCCTGGCAATTTCAAACACAATAAAATGATTAAGCCAAATCGGTCATCAAAACATACAAAAAATTCATAATTTCATTGAAAAAAAAATTTTTTTCTTCGGGTTTTTCCGGAAGTTTCCGAGTTTTCCACTCAGATTTTCCAATTTTTCTCTTCTAAAAGACCATCTGGTTTGGATACGCGCCAAAGCCCGTACAAAAACATATTTTTTCGATTTTCCGAAGGATTTTCCAAAAATTTTCTTTCGTAAAAACCATCTCCTGGCAATTTCAAACACAATAGAAAAAGATTGAGCCTAATTGAGCCTAATCCGTCATCAAAACATACAAAAAATTCAAAATTTCATTGAACAAAAATTCAATTTTCTTCGGGTTTTTCCGGAAGTTTCCGAGTTTTCCACTTCGATTTTTCAATTTTTCTCTTCTAAAAGGCAATCTGGTTTGGATGCGTGCCAAATCGCGTACAAAAACATAATTTTTTGATTTACCGAATTTTCCGACTTTTCCAAAGGATTTTCCAAAAATTTTCCTTTGTAAGAACCATCTCCTGGCAATTTCAAACACAATAAAAAAAGATTAAGCCCAATCGGTTATCAAAACATACAAAAAATGCAAAATTTCATTGAAAAAAAAAATTCAATTCTCTTCGGGTTTTTCCGGAAGTTTCCGAGTTTTCCACTTCTTTTTCCCAATTTTTCTCTTCTAAAAGACAATCTGGTTTGGTTGCGCGCCAAATCTCGTACAAAAACATAATTTTTCGATTTGCCTAATTTTCCGACTTTTCCAAAGGATATTCCAAAAATTTTCTTTTGTAAGAACCATCTCCTGGCAATTTCAAATACAATTAAAAAAGATTAAGCCTAATCGGTCATCAAAACATACAAAAAATTCAAAATTTCATTGAAAAAAAATTCAATTTTCTTCGGGTTTTTCCGGAAGTTTCCGAGTTTTCCACTCAGATTTTCCAATTTTTCTCTTCTACAAAACATCTGGTTTTTACCATCTGGTTAGCTACGCGCCAAATCCTATACAAAAACATAATTTTTCGATTTTCCGAATTTTCCGACTTTTCCGAAGGATTTTCCCAAAATTTTCTTTCGTAAGAACCATCTCCTGGCAATTTCAAATATAATAGAAAAAGATTGAGCCAAATCGGTTCAGCCGTTCTCAACTGATGTGCGCACATACATTTTTTACACCATTTTTATATATAGATATAGAGATATATAGAAAAAATTTTATTTTTTGATTTTTTTAGCTGAACTTGGGGGTTTTTCAAATTTTTTTTTTCTAAACCATCCCTGAACTATAGCAAACAAAACAAAAAAAAAATTTTGAAAATCGGTCCAGCCGTTTTTGAGTTTTAGCGAGACTAACGCACAGCAATTCTTCATTTTTATATATAGAGATCATAAATCCTCAGGTACTGAATCTTTCAAATTTTCTATGAATATGTCCACATATGCACCAGCTGCCTAATATTTTCAATTAAACACAAATCGCAAACTCCACTTCCAGCGAAACACCTCCGTACCATAACAGAACCACCACCATGTTTTATTGTGTCTTAACCGTCGACAAATTGTACGTGTAGAAACTGAAAAATTAGTTGCTTCTTTAATTTCGCAAGAAGTTAGTTTCGGATTTTTCTTCACTTCTCTCACTATTTGCGTGCCTTACCTTTCTGAAGCCTTTCGCTTCCTTCCTCGTCTGGACAAATTTGTGAATGACGCGTTGTTTATTTTATAGCAAGTTAGCGATAGAACAACCCAATCTTACGGTCGTTCGCAATCCGTTGTCGCAAATCAATTAAATACTCGTTTTGTCTCGGCATATTGTGTGAACTTAAAAAATATTCAACAACAAAATCTACTAATTTTTTAAAGCAAACATAAAATCATTGAATTTTGCAAAACTCACCTTAAACCAAAGTTTATTCGAAAACATACAGTGTTAACTTAATATTGTCGCGTCGATTATTGCACATTACATACGAAGTATGTACATATCAACGCAGATAAAAACGAAGTGGAACTTACCCAGTTGTACGATTGAGTGATCCAACAGCGCTAATTTAGCAATCACCGTGATCGCTCAATTTGACCTCACCGTGAGCATCACTTTACACCATATTTCGCCTAAAAAAGAACGAATACCGACGGAATATATGGTGCAGTAGTATTTGTAAACGGTTAGTTTAAGAAATTGTTTGATAGATGGTGCTGTTATGTCGGTAAGGTAGATATGGTGTAAAGTGATGCTCACGGTGAGGTCATATTGAGCGATCACGGTGATCGCTAGATTAGCGCTGTTGGAGCACTCAATCGTACAACTGGGTAACCCCCAGATGCCACTCGAATAATTTATTTTGGATTAAAATAATTCTTTTATTCCGCAAATAAACATTTTTATTAAAATTAACAATAAGTACTTGCATAATTTGGATTTAATATTTAATATATTAATTAATAGTTATTAAATGAATTATTTTTGTGTTACACTGCAGTTTAAAAATTTTCTTGTACATATGTACGTATACTTCACATCAAAGTAAAATCTAGAATGATAAAATACTTGGAAAATAAAAAATTAAATACAAAACAGTAGATTGATCATTAGTTCCGCTAGTTGGCATCAGGTGCTATACCATTTATATTCATTCTCACACATTTAAAAAACCCGAATATTTTATTTTATAATTTTATACATCCGTTTCTTGTTTTTTATGTGCCATCTCATACAAAAAACTTCGGTCGATCATGCAAAATACAACTGGGTAGAGTTTATACGCAAATGAGCCAAAAAGGAAATATGCAAAACAACAACAAAACAAACAATGTGAGGTTTAGAGATCTGGAAAATTCCGCATTCTAAAAAATTGATGTGAGTGTTCACTTACTTAATTTGGTCGTACTTTGTATATAACAAATTGGTTAACTGCTCACTACATCCTAATCCAACCCCAACTTAACTCCAGCTCAACTTCAACTCAACCGGCAAATTGGCCCCTAATTTAACCTTCAAATCAACTTCAAATTCAATGCCCAATTCAATAATCAAACCAACTTTTTTAAAAAAATTGTAAATATTTATATAACCAGGTATTTTCGGTCAATTCGTATGGCAGGTACCCCACCCTCTTGACGTACATTCTCCAAAACCTTTTAAAATCTCTACCTTGACCATAGAAACAGATCGGCGAAACAAAAATCCAAATCGGACAAGCCGTTCTCGAGATACCATGGGTATAGGCATCCAGACAACCAGGCAGACGGACGGACATTGTTTTTTTTTGCTTTTTCAGACTCATTTTTGAAAGGATTTCAATACTTTTGTCTTTTTAGACCGAAGCAAATTTGGCATTTTATCGAGGGATCAAATGTAAACACCGATATTCTCCATTTTTATTTTGTTTTTAATGAGTTATGCGAATTGAAAAACAAAAAATTGCAAAAGACCAATTCCGTTGTTATTTAAATTGCAATTTGAGGATCAAATGATAAAACCGACATCTTTGACAGCCAATGGTTAGAATACTTTTCGGTCACGTGGCATTACTTACACATTACACTGTAAGTAATTTTTTACTAAATTTTAACTACGATTCCTAGAATATCCAGATAATCATCTACTTAAAAATTACATACTTTATAATCTAGTTATGTGTTTTGAGAGGAAAAAGAAAATTTCAATACATCCGATAATCTAATTTTGCGGTTAGAATACGGGGACTTACAGATTTGCCAACTTGAAATCTACCTAAAATATCTATCTATTCCGCTACTCCAACTACACGAAAAAAAACTACCTAGGCTTATTAGCATGAAGAAATCGGATATTTAATTGAATAAAATGTACTTATTCTTCATTTCTTTCGTCTTTATCTTCATGCAAGATTTGTGTTTCTTGCAATGATACAAATTTCTTAAGATAACATTTGTTGCTTCATTATAATCTGAGATTTACTTTCTTGCATTTATAACTACTCCAAATTATTAATAGAGAAAAATACGATTGTTTGGTTTCCAATTTTTTGCAACTAGAAATTAACCCTTTTCTCAAACTATATATGGTCCAAACAAGTATTTACCACTGTTATTTTAAAATAACAGGAACAGGTAGGCACAGTGATTGCAAAATAACAGATTTTTCCATCTCTACTAATATCCCCGAAAACCGGATACCATTTTGGCAATAAATTCAGTTTTGTTCGGTTTATTTCTTTAAATTAAAATATAAATTTATCATTCCTTTTGATCCATAAAATTTTGGTTAATTAATTGACTTTCAAACAGTTTTGAAAGGTACTTCCAGATAAAATAACTCATTGTCCTTCGGTATAATCACATTTTTTGTCTTATTTAAAAAACAAGCTAACCCTGTCAAACATTCTTGCATCTATTTTTCATCTTCCGGAAATTTGTTATATCGGTTAATCTCCTACTATACAGATATAAAAAATGTCCTGGCCCACCAATTCCCAATCCTGATCAGAAGATTCGTTTTAACCGACGCACAGTGGGGCCGATTGCCGAAAAGCTGGCCAAAATTATGAAATTCTCTACTCGGGGGTTTCTAATGTCCTGAGATGGATTTTTTCTATCTAATAAAAGGCCTGGGATGGATTTTAAAGTTAGTACACTTCAATAGTGAAGATCAAAATGTCTGAGATGGGTTTTTACGCTTGTGTTATCGGAGGTAATTTCAAATTTCCCTAGGATGAATGTGTGGGTTAACTTCAAGGAGGTGTTCAGTTTGAGAAGAAGGCCATCTCCCTTATCACAACAAAACCTTTGGGCAAAACATTTCTAATCTGTTGGAAAAACATTACACAACAAGATTAAAAGCTGACATTAAAAATTAAGGTACTCTAGTGGCAATCAATCTTAAATTTAGCTTGCAGCTTTTCTATTCTTGTTAGATTTAGATTTATGTTGAATGAACTTGTAATAAATAAATAAATTTCGAAATAATATTTTTATTTTTTTATTCAAATTTAATAATTTTTTATGGTGGGCAAACATTTACGGAAGGTACTGTATATCATGATAAATTAAGCCGATTTAAATAGTTTTAATCTTATTTATAGCTAGAATAATTGGTTTATTCTTGGGCCGGGAAACCGGGAGGTTAGGGTAAACTTTGATCAAGTCACCAGTACAAGTTCATTCAAATGGCCTAAATTTCCAGCGGCCCCATATGATTTTATATATATAGAAAATTCGCGAATCTACGGCAAACTCAAAACAATAAACAAATTTCCCGGCCCAAGAAGTTTCTAGAATATAAGAAAATATTTCGTGAATTTTCCATAAATAAAATCAATCTGTTTCCAATTCGAGTAGTACAAATGAAATAAAACAATTTTTCTTTTAATTGGATTCATAAATAAATCCAAAACCGAAAAATAAAGTAAAATTTTTATTAACTGATGGGATAGATAAACTATTTTATTTTCCTTTCATATTGATACATATTCGTAAATAAAAAAATCTGGGATAAGACAAAGTTATATTGCCTGATGAAACTTTCTGTTTTTGCTGGGATACAAACCTTGGCTAATTTCACATGCTTCCAGAGACGGGTACTATCGAAAACTGGTATTTATTCGGTCTAAAAAGATCAAAGGAATGCAATTCTTAAAAATGACCAAATATTTTCGATATCCGTTCTTCGCCCACTCTTGAAAATTGGCTTAATGAAACTGGATTTTCAAATTGAAGGAAATACTCCATTCGCCAAACTCAAATTGAAGACGCACATCAGAGGTTGAACCAAGACACATTTACATTCAACAGAGCATGCAATGGGGACATACATATTTTCGAAAAATGCTGCAAACTTATTAGTGCTTCTATGCGGATCACTAACAATCACAGAATTGACTTTTCCCGACTTTTTTCCCATCTCTTAAAAATTTAATACACACTGAACGACATTGTAAACTATATACATATAAACTGCAATAACTGAGCTATATACATATACCTAAAATAGCGGGCGAATTGAATGCGTTTAAGTATGTTTAAGTAAACTATACCATGGTATGATGGTGTGATGGTACGATGGCATGATTTGACGATGGTTGAATGGTATAACGTCATGAAATGATCGTATTATGATATAATGGAATAATGGTATGGTGTAATGATCGTTTAAGGTTATCATGATAAGACGGTACGTTTGCTGGTATGGATGTAATGTTGGTGGGTGGTTAGATTGAGTTAAGCTCATAAACGCATGTAGTTTTCGAATCGAGTTGATTTTGGGATTGGGTTGGCCACTAAGTGCAGAGGATTGAGATTTGGTGCGAGCTAAGTTGAGTTGGTTGAGTTAAGATTTAGTTAGCTTGCATTGGTGTTAAGTCGGTTGGGGAATAATTTAAGGGTTTATTTGGGGCTAGGTTAAGAGTTTATTTGAAAATTTATTTGGAGTATCATTAGGTGATTAAGTTGAGGTTAATTTAGTGATTGCATTTAGGATTGTGATGCGATTAAGCTGGAGGTTCACTTAAGAATTTCAGTTAGCGATTCATTTGGAGTTGAATTAATTTTGAAGACCAAAGTACTGACCACCTCATGAGGTTTCAGCCCTTTATATTTGATGACACTGTTTTCGACACTTTTTGACAGGACTTTTTGATAGCGAATATAACTCAAAAATGTAAAAGTTTAGCTTCATTTACGTTCAGAACTGGTTTAATGGTTTGAACACTTTTAAAATTTACCAGAATATTTCAAAAACTTGCTCACGAGACAATAAGAACATTTTGTTTCCTGTTTTTCCTAATATCGCACGCACAGCTTTTAACACTTTTCCGCCTTCTTTGACACTTTTTGATAGTGTTTGACCTTAATTTAAGAATATTGACCTATTTTTGACAAAATTGTCGAAAAGTCAGATTTTTCAGTGCTTTAGCCATTAGGGATTTAATTTTTTATTTTTTTGAAAAATAGACTTAAGTATAGCACTTTCAAAATAAACGGTCCATATAATGGATGTTCACACCAAAACGGAATCCTTCTATCGCGAACCTTCAACAGTGGAAAAACGTAAAAATGTTTTGTGAATTTAAAAATATGATTTTATGAAAAAAAATCTTTAGTACAAGTCAACAAACTTATATTTTTTAAAGTGTGGTGTTTCCACTTCAAAGTGGTGTAAAGTAAAAAAGGATTTTAGTAGACATTTAAAAATGTTTTCAATATTTTCTCTCGTCTTGCTCAACATTCAAATATCTCAGATATTGAAGACATACATATTTCTGTTTAAATGGAATTAAAATATTTAAACCAAATTTATTATCTATTTAAAATCTATAAATTTTTTTGCCATAATGCTTGATAATTCTTAATTAAAAAAGTAAAATTGAAAATTCTCAAATTTATCTCAATAAATTTTTATTTTTATTTTCGTTGTATTAAACATATTTTACTTGAATTAGTTTTTTATCTTGTTATTATTACAAGTCAAAAATTACCATCGAAACATTATATTAAAACTATTATAAGCTTAGTTCTAAGTGAAAATTATTTAATTAAATACAAGAAACAAATAATAATCCAAATTATCAAATTTGTATTTAAATATTTTCTATATATGGGGAATTCCACCTAAAATAAAACCCAAACAATATTTACAGAAACAACTTTAAAATCTACAAGCTACCTTTTTTTCCTACCTCTTAGTCCGAGTTCGCGACAATATTCTGCGGAAAAATTTTCAGCAGGATTGCATGCGATTTAAAAATATTTTATTCGGAAGGGGAAATTTGTTTACGAAATAGACTACATTGATTGGTTGCCTGCTGAAAATTTTTCAGCAGAATATTGTCGCGAACTCGCACTTAACATTCGAAATCCATTCGTAGAAATTATGCAAATTAAAATTTATTTGGAGGAAAGATGGACCAATCTTCCAATGGAATGGACCAATTTTTTGTGTTTTGGAAATGTATGAAAATTCTGTTATTCTGAGAAACTTTGAATTATCCATAAACATTCATTGTATTTAAATTATACATAAAATTTCTCAAACTTCAGTTTTTAATATTTATGGAAATTCTGATATTTTACTTGGATTCCCAAAATAATATTTTCGCAATAAATTCTGGAAAGCTTACCCGGCGATTTAAAAATTAAATTAGTTTTAATTTTCTGAAATTTTAAAAAATTGTGTTCAAATTTTTGTTGCTCATTATTAACAAAAACAAAATAAGAAATAGAATTTTGGGAGATTCTTGAAACACGAATTTTGGCTTCCAACCTATAAATTGTAAGAAATTCCAAACAATTGAAATTTCTAGCATTATATTTTTGAAAAATTTCAAAGCCTTTCTCGAAGTTACAAAATTTCAAATCACCAAATTACTTTTAGTAGATATCGAAATTTTTCAAATTTTTGAAAAAATTTTATAATTTTCCAAATAAATTTTGAAAGATTCGGATTTCTTGAAATTCTGGAATTTCATCAGATTTTTTAAAATTATAGAATTCTCTAGAATTTACTATTTAGAAATAACTCAGGCATTTTTCTGTTAACGACTTTCTGTAAAAATGTCGTGTTAAATTTTGAAATTGCAAAGCTAGCTTTCAATTGTAAGAATACCTATCCGGAATTAAGTTGCATTCAATTTGGATACAGGTACATACTTCGATATTTTGCAAAATTTTTGAAAGCCTAGCAAAATTTTAAATTGATTTGAGTTTATGAGCTATTTTTACGTAAAATCTTTAGTTCATTTTTTTTTAGTTTGTCCATCCGCAATTGTTTTTCTCGAAGAAGTTTACTAATATTGCAAAATTCTAAAATTTATAAGATCTATCAAAAAAAATTTGAAACCTAGAATATTGCTTAAATGTGAGGGTTTCTCTATATATGCAAAAAGTTTCTGTGACAACTTCAACATTTGCAAAAATCTGATATTCTGGCAATTTTTTAGTTAAGTTTGCAAGGTACTAAAGTGACATTTTCAATCAAACGGTTTGATTTTACATCAGATTAGAAAATCAGAAGAATCGTAGTTAGTATTTCTTTGAAATACTAATAGACTTTAAAAGTAATAAAGTTTCAGCAGCAACATTTTGTAAATTTTTGTAATACTTAAGAACAGAAACGTTACAGAAAATTCAAACAGTCAAACATTATCAGTAAGCTGTTTGGGGTTTTAGAAAATAATACTCGTATATGATGTTATTCTGATTTTGAATTATCTCTAAATATTCTTTATTTTGTGATTTGTTAATATTCCCAAACTTCAATTTATGTAAATTTATCAAAATTCCAATATCTTACTTGGAAATTTAGTAAAATTAATTTTTTGAAACTTAGCCTAATGATTTAAAAATTAAATTATAGTTTTATAAAATTTTGAAAATTATTGTGAAATTTTGGAAAATCCCAGATACCAAATACTTTTAAAATTTACGTAAATATCATTGCTTGTTTAAATTTTTAGAAATTGAAATTTTCAGAAATTCTGAATTTTAGTTAGTTTTTTAGTGCTTGGTTTCAAAATTAGGTTTTCCCCTAACATTATTCGACTTTTTATTTTTTTTTATAAAATTTTGTTCATATTAACGTACATTAGGTTAGCCTCAATAGTTTGTTTCTAGATTTTTAATGAGGTAGATTGTGCTACGCCAAAAATACTATTCAGTGCGATTGTTGGGGGTGCTTAAAGTAAAATAAAAATAGATTTCAGAATTCTTAAAATTTTGCCTCTCTCGAACTCAGAAATGGGAGCTGAAGATTGTTAAATTTCTTGTATTTCTTGTGGTCGTATATTGCTACGCTTACTTGAATTGTTCTTATTGGAATAGATATTGTATGTTTTTGTATCAAAACAACTGTAATTTTTAGGTAAATAAATGTTGTTTTTAATTTCATTGCCTTACATGTATATAAGGAATAATATACTTATTTTATAAGTTGGGTTGGATGAATTTTTTGATAGATGTGTGGGTGTGTGTGTATTTTTTTTTATTTTTTAAGGAAGGTGGAAATCCATCATGGACGATGTAGGGGATAACATAGCTATCCACCACAACGGTGTGAGACTCCTACTCACTAAAACCACCTCCTGCATCCTTTCCCCCGGAACGACCGCTAGGTATTACTTCGAAAGGGAAGGAGTCTGCACTAACTAACCGGTCACATCCCCTACGAAACTGAAGAGTACGAGTTACCTTGCTTGGCGACGATGGCGTTCCAACCGTCGCAACTCTTTAATCGTTGTTGTTGCAAAATTTGCTACAGCATTCCATGCTTCTGGGGACGCTAGCATCGCTTCAACTATGTTCTCTGGTGTAATATCAGATTGATCGAGGACTCCAGCAAGCACTTTTCTATTTCCCTGGAACCGTGCGCATACAAAATACTCATCGAGGATTTTTCCGTCATCGAAGTGTATAGTTATTGCGTTAAAGACCTCTCTCTTTGTTGTTACCTCGTCAATATCCCGTATCTCCAGTGTAATCTCATCCGACTACTGAATTTTTAGCAATAGATAACCCTTCTCGGTTTTATGGACACGGGTCACACTATTTCCGACACTCTCCAAGGCAGGATCTATTTTTATGCCTTTCAAAACCTCCGCGGGCGAAGCTGGACTAGTGGTTTTGATCATCAGTGCGGCGGGTCTCGAAGGTCTTCCGTGGCGCTTCCTTGGTTTTCTCCCTACCACCTGCCACTCATGTATTACTTGCCTCCCACGAATCTCCTCAGACCCTTTGTTTGTGCCCAGTGTAGAAGATGCAACCATGCTTCGGCTCTCTTGGTCATCCACGGGTTTTGCAAACTGCATTTTCAGCGACGTCAACACCGTCCCTTGCTCTGAGAGTTGCTTGCCGGGATGCGGATTTTAAAAGACCAACAATCCTCCTTATTTCGTGATGGACGTTGCTTTTCCCTTTATGAATTCTGCCAGTTCCTCGATATGCCTACCCGTGCGCTCCATTGGGTCAATCTTTCTTCCCAGCTGAAGAGCATCCGAATCATTGATATCCGATGTTGAACTAGTCCTTGTGTGCTCGTAAGTTATTAAACCGAAATCAGGCGATCGGGTGAGGCTACTCCTCTGCTCGAATGGATTAAGGTCCGCCCCTGGGGTGGTAGTAAAACTTGTAGTTCTATCTGCAACAACAGCCATGTTTCCAACTGCTGAAGCATTGCGGTCGCTGGATCTCGACAATGTTGAGCCCGGTTGCTTACTCAACAGTTCCGCCGGTACTGGGTTTCCGACTCCCTGTACCGTAAAAATTCCCCCCCCCCCCCTCCTTCATGAAACATGATGGTTTTTTAATTAGGGTGTCCTTCCTTTAGCATTTTATACCTACTGCCAGGTAAAAATTTAGCCGCCTCTTACATGAGGAGCAGACGCTGTTTGAAGCCGCACCTCCTGGTAAACAGACGCTTCTTGCAAGTTTTGATCCACGAGTGGTATTATATTTCCCACTTACCCGCCGGTAAGCCGCCGGTCTATCCGCCACCTGAGGACGTGTCCGATAGGAGACTTGTGTGTGTATGTGTGTGTTTTTGTGTGTGTACATTGCTAAAGATCCTTGTTAGTATTTTGGATGTATTGCTCATTCTTTATAGGGAGAATTTTCGTTAGTATTGTGTTATACCTAAACGTCGTATTTTGCATGCATAGTTGGAATTTGGAGTTTGGAATTTTGAAATTTGGGATTTGGAATTTAGAATTTGGAATATGAAGTTTGAAGTTATAGTTTGGAATTTGGAATTTAGAATTTGAAGTTTGGAGTTTATAATTTGAAATTTGTAATTTTTTTTAATCGTCCAAAGTGAAGAGTTTTTGAATTCAAATAGTTTGTCCATAACAATTGGTTGGGGCAAGTTTAATAAAGTTTCAGATTTGTAAATCAGAACGATTCTGAATTTAAATTTATATACATTCCTCTAGCGGAAATTTTGTTTATCAGATTGGGCATGTATAATTAAGTTTATGAGCCAAATCATATATTTGTGCTAATTGTTTGTCATATATGGTACTAATAAGAATATACTAATGTGGATACTCAAATTTAGTATTCACAACTTAAATCTGTTATTATTTAATTAGTTCCAGGTCTAATTTAAATTATTTCGCAGTGAGTGTGATTTTAAGCAGCATATTATTATTCAAGCCACCTCACACTGCGGCCTAACATATATTTTGTGCATAAAAAACATAGAATAGCCATAAGAAATTTTAATTTTGGTATTGGAGATAATTTCTAAAGTCAGAAATGAAATTTTATGGGGTTTCAGATTTTTTAGTTACTGATTTTAGAACTTTCTTCTTTTTTTCATAATTTAAAATTACATTTTTTTTTTGTATCTTGAATATCAGATTTCAGAGGTATTTTATTTCCTTCCCACCCACTAGTTTAAGCTGATTAGCATTCCCCTATCCGCCACCAGGGAACGTTCCCGATGGGGTTTCAAGTTCCCCTCACGGGATGTTAAGCATGAGCTCAAGGTATCTGTAACCGGGTCGGTCTCAATCCCATTTTGACCATTTTTCCCAATCCTTCCAAATTGATGTAAAAGAAGAGTGTACCACCATCAAATTCATTACTGGAAGATCCTGCTTAATGCTTGGTCGTACACTCAAAATCAATCAATGAATCAATCAAAAAATAGAACAAACAAACTTTTTACTGTTTAATGGAGATTTTTCAGATGTTATATCGTACTTCGTAGAAAAAAAAACCAACAACAACGCATGTGTGACTAATTCTCGAGTCCGGGTCAAATTAATTAAAATTCCTGCGAGAAAATTCCAAACATTTTGTAATACCTTTTAATATTTTAATCTAATTTCATAGCTGGTAAACAAATATGTATAGTTTAGACAATATTCGGTTACCTCAAAAACAAAAAATATTTCCCACCCAAATAAAATTATAAATTTATAATTACTCGCGTATTTATGTATGTTCAACTATACATAAAAACTAAATTTTTGAACAGCTCACACCTAATCGCAATAAAATTCTAACTAATCACATTTAGCTCTAATCATCCTAACACAGTTATATACACTTGGAATTCTACAAAAAAAAAAAAAATGTTTTTCCATAAAATTTATAAATATTTTGATTTTCGCTTAACTGTAAAATTAAAAATAATAATTTTCCATACTCGGGATTCAATTAAATTAAATTATTGATCTCACCCTCTCTCTCTTTCGTATTTTTTTTTTTTTGGCAAATTCGATTTTTTCGATTTTCCATCATGAATCATTTATGTTTCGGTACACACACACAAATATTGTCATTTTGTACACATCACAACTTAGTTTATATCGGTAGTACCTAGAATGATACCGTTACATTTCCCTTAAAACAATATTTTTTTTTTGTTTTTATTTGGAAAAATTAAATTTTCATGAGAATTGGATTTTGTTGATATTTTATTATTTTGATTGAAATCATATTAAATATTGAATATATGTATGTACATATGTGTTGAGAATTTGCAAACGTGTTGTGTGTGAGGTGTATTTGGTTGAATATATTTGTTTGAATTCAGCCAACTGCTCTCGTATATACCAAAATAACCCTTTTGTACAATTATTATACGAGTAGTTAAAAATATTTGCATAATAATGTGCATTATAAATACTACTATAATGGTAAAAGGAGTGGGTTGCAAAATACTCGGAAATGCATAATCATAGTTTATTAATGATAAATAATAAAAACAACAACTAACCGATTTTTTTTTTTTAACATTTAAATGTTAATTGATGAACAAATAACGTTTTAATTATCGCGTAAACAGCGCACAATAAAATACATACATATACAGTACACAATATTAATTATAGTTTCACTAATACAACTGCATGCCAGTTTGTACATATTTATACGAAGATGACAAACTATACACAGATGATAATTATGTAACGAAAACATTTAAAAACGTGATTTACGTTTCTCAACTTAAGATCAACTATCTCTCAGCTAACTAACTATCTATCTACACATATGTATATGATATCAATCTATCATCATATATGTGGAGATTGTTTAAACGTTTTTACAGTGTGAAATATGAGATTGGTTGTACTTTGATATAGTTAACACTATTAATTATTTGTATATTGAGTAAATCGATCTGTTTAACACATTCATGTTTAATTGTGCTACAAGCGTTTATTGAATTAGTTTAAATGTCAAATATGATGCGTCGTAATGTGTTAAAATTGGAAGGCAATTTATTATTAATTTGAAAATGTAAGCAAATGTTATTTAATGGTCGACATTTTCGCGTAAGATGCATTATGTGGGAGATTGTGACAACATAGCGACTGATCTAATCAAGATTAATGTTCTAAGTGTGTTCGAAATATGGGGGCTGTTTTGGCATTGAGAAAATTAACCGTGGTTGAAACCATGGTAAATAATTCCAGCCTTTCTTCTGCCTACTGATGTATCTTTTAAAAAATTTCGCAACTATCGATGAGTGACCATGTTCTGGTTTTTTAAACTTCTTCTTATCGATCATAATACCATTTAGTAGTATACGGGTCGAGCATTTCAAAATATTTTTTGCCGTTAGAGTATTATTCCGTGAGTATAGATTGAATACTTTAAAATTTTGGGTTTAAATCAAACATTAAGAATTTCAATTAATTCAAAATTTGTAAGTTTTCAGAATTTTTAGAAATATCTTAGTTTTGATTTGAAGCTTATAGATATTTCTAAATGTCTGAAAACTCAAAAATTTGGTTAATTCAGAAGCGTAAAAATTGATAACAGGAAGAAATTTGTAAATTAAGATTTTCGTTGAAGTTTCGCGGAAAGAATAATGGCCAATATGTAAGGGAGGCTGTCTTTGTTTTGGCCCATAATTGTTAGTCAACTTCATATTATGTAGACATATGGATACCAAAGGAAAGCTAAATCTTAGCTAAATTTTTGCTGAAGTAACTGTAATGATTTTGTCAACTAGAAAAAAATTATTACCGATTGTATTTATGAGATGACAATTATTGGCCAAAATAAAATGTGTACCCGGTTGTGAGCACCCTATGAAAATGCGTTAAAAATGGAAAAATATGAAGAAAAACCACCACGAATAAAGAAAAAAATGAACATTCATTTACTTCAAAAGGCTGGTATTTTTCATATTATTCATTACTATTTCATCTTCGTATATTATTCATTACTATCTTCATCTTACCTTAGCCGACGATTTGGCTGACTTTCCACGCTTCTTCTTGGGGGACACAAGAGCTGCTTTTTCCTGCAAAGTAGCAATGCATTGCAGAGAAGTAAACACGGTGCTTTGGATCGGTTTTCGACCTCGATTCAAAGGTTTCTTTGGTGTAGCCGCTTGCAAAGGATTCACTTCTTCCAAAGCTGATAGGCGGCTCACTGAAAATGGTCTCGATGCCGAAGGCTCTGGTGTGGTGAGCTTAACCTCTTCACGTCCAACATCTGGCTCTCCAAGCACGACGATTCGACGCTGCTCATATTCATCAACACGCACTTCGCAGGCAGCTTCTATCGCATTATGCTCAACTGCTTTGATAAAGAGCCGCCGAAGATGGCTGAAACGTATGGAGAGATGTGACGAATTTCTATCGCCCAGAACAACGAGGTACAAATTCAAAATTTAAAAGAAAATTGATCGAGACAATAAGGTTTCCAATTGCTCTATCACGTATGAGAAATCCTACCTTGTTGGCATTGTTATTTTGCCAAGTGGAACACTGCGACTTGTAATGAGTCTTCAGCGGTCCGAAGATACACACGTCCAATGGCTGCAAAACATATGCACTCCATGGGCAACGGCAATATCAATGGATTCGACGGATAGATGTGACATAATAGGTTGTCAAGAAGCTGCAAAACAGGAGAAGTCGGCGAATGTATAACACAATTGACGGAATGTCGCATACAGCGCACAAACTCTGGCTGGCATCATCCAACCAGAAGCATTAGCATTCGGTCCCAGATGCAACATTTTCCAAAAAGCTGGTATGCATGTTACGTCTCGGGAAGAGGAAAAATGGTGGAATGCTGGTAAAGCGGCATTCATGGTTCCTCGTTCAGCGCCTTTAAGTTTTCAACATGTCGCGTTCCCTTTAGAGCAATCATCTTGCTTATTTTCGTCGCGACCGTTGAATAGCCGGATTCATCCATGTTGTATTGTAGATATGGGTCACTTCGAAGTGATGCTCATCGATTAACTTCCCCAAATTCCGGAACAACATGTCGACATTTGTCTTGCAAAGGGCTTTTACACGGTAGATAGAGGTCTGTTCCGGTGTGCTCAAAGCGAGTTCGGAGTGCCGGTGCATAAAATTCGAGTACCAGTGGCGGCATGCCTTCTTATCTTGATTCCAAATTTCCGAGTTCTCGGAGCTCGTTGATGCTTAGGCCACACTAGGGGGGCCGAGAGAACAAGAAGAGGGCGAAGAAAGCCGTTTATTCCTCCTACTTGCTCTTACTTGACAAAACTCGCTGGTGCAGCCGATGAAAAATTCCGTCCTCTATGGCGGCGCATGTGAATTCTTTCGACACTCGATTTCCCTGACAATGGAGGACTTTGAACGGACCGAACACTCAGCGTCCATTTTTTCATAAAATAAGTTAGTCAACATAAACAACGAGGTTACACAGTTTGGTAACCAAACACATGCATTAAACGAAAAAAACAAAGATGCCCAGAACCGGTTACATGAAGATGCTCATAACAGGGAATGGCCGCCATTTTTTTAATCGGTCGAAAAATTGTGTGATGTGATCATTTTGGTTGAAATCAATATTGATTGACAAATTAAATCACTTCGATCTATCTCACTTTCAAAATATTACCAAATCACTTTTGTGTTTTTTTCCCCCACTTATTTTTATTTTGTTCCTAGCTACACAGCAAACGCGTCTATTCGTTTCGGTATCAGCACAAAAACTACTTACTGTCAACATACACATTTGATAGTACTCGTGCCCACAACCGGTACACCTCCCCTATTTAAATCAAATTCATTTTGAATAACAGAAAAATTTGATCAAAAACAAAAAAAATCTCTTAATTTTTTCCTCAACCTAATATAAATTTAGTGTCTCAATTTATCGTCTTTACCATCTTCATTCCTTATTTTTCAAAATGGCCGCCGAAACATTCTTTTTCAATTTTTTTCAAAATTGCTTCTTTTTTTTTAATCTTAAAGCCGTAGTATCATCATCATCAACATCTTTGGTACCTGGAATCGAACCGCTTGGGATTTCCCCGCTGGAAAATAAGGCCATTAACGTTGGCTAATTGCGATGACGAAATTGTTCCTGTTCGTGTACGATTCCATTCATATTCGCTGATCATCTGTGTCACATATATACCCTGTCATTCAAGCATAGCAGTCTCAATTCAGGCAGATCACAATTTAACGACGATTAACATGAACGACGAGATGGAAAACTTCATCTCTGAATTTTTTTTTCATTTGGGTTTAAAACAATGGAGCAATGTTAAGAATAATAGTGGTAGCGTATTGGATCTGGCTTTTGTACCGTTTGATCATGAGGTGACAGTTACTGCTTGTGAGGATTTAATTGGATCGTCTAGTATTTTTCACTCTCCGCTGAATATTTCAGTTTTATTTGAATGCTGCGAGTTGCGTATGATTGGTCGTTATTTTATGCCTGTGATAATATCAACGATATGTTGAGCAGATTCTATAGGATCATTAACCTATGGGTATTGAGAGATTTATCCCTAGGACGAAAGCTTCATGTGCAAAGAAGGAACCGTGGTATAATATAATGAGTTGATAAATTTAATAAATAGAAAAGACAAGGCTCACAAGAAATATAAATTACGTCCTAATGTTATTAATTACAACTCTCTGGTTGTATTGCGTAAGAAGTATGTATATCTAAATCGATTTCTTTATAGTAGTTATATTATGGAACTTGAATCAACGATTAAAGCAAAGCCAACTCAATTTTAGCACTTTGTTAATGAAAATCGAATGGTTACCCTTTTACAATGTTTATAAATGATCCCTCCTGCGATAACGTGCGGGATACTTGTGATTTGTTTGCCGATTTCTTTGAGAGTGTTTATAATTCAAAATCGAATGTTTCTAATTTGAATAATGTTGCAAGTAAACATTTTCAATGTTTCGTCTGGTAGTAGACACAATTTTATCCGAATTGTCAAATCTTGATATTATTCAAACCGCCGGATTCGATTCCATTCCACCAATTTTTCTGAAATTAACGAGTAATGCAATTTCTAGCCATATTTCCATACTATTTAATCGAAGTCTTGCTGAAGGTTGCTTCCCTATCCTATGGAAACGCTCTCTTATTAAGTCGATTTTCAAATCTGGGTCTCGTAGCGATGTGGAGAACTATACAGGTATTTGCATCTATTCAATTTTACCAAAACTATTTGAGAAACTAGTTAAAGAACATTTGTGGTTTCATGTTAAGACTTTTATTTCTCCGAGACAGCATGGATTTTTCCCTGGTCAACCATTGCTAACTTAGTTTTATTTACAAACTGTATTTCAAATGCACTATTAAATGGTGACATTACGTTATTTATTTTTGGCGATTACTTTTTTGACGGCTGTATTATTGAAAGTGTCAATATGTTTAAGGATTTAGGTATAACTTTTACTCCGAATCTATCGTTTCATAAGCAGATTGAGGGTTGCATTTCTAAAGCGAATTCTATGCTTGGGTTTGCTAAAAGGTTTTCCAAAGATTTTCAGGATCCCTACGTGATTAAAACTTTATACGTCTCGTTTGTTTGTTCATTGTTGGAATATTGTGTTGCCGTATGGAGTCCGTATTATATTAAATACTCAGATCGCATAGAGAGAGAGAGAGAGAGAGAGAGAGAGAGAGAGAGTACAAAAGCGCTTTTTAATGTACGCTCTACGAAGGCTACCTAGAGATACAAGCGTACCTGTTTTCATACTTCCAGCGTATCGAGGTAGATGTATATTAAAAAATATTGAGCCTCTTTTTATTCGTAGGATAGAAATTGGCGCAAACTTTGTTTGAGACTAGAATAAAACAAACTAGTTTTTCTGAGGTTTTTTTGAGGTTAGAAACGACAGAAAGCATTTCTAGCCTAAAGTGATGTTGGATTCGTAATCAGCGACCAAAAATACATAGTGATAAGCTTAGTTTGACTTGAGTGTGCATAATCTTGACAAGACTGCAATGTCAGGGGTGGGTGTCACTTTGTAGCCGCCATGTTGGTCCGCCGTCTTGCGTTTTCAAAAACTGCCAAGCTGCTTCAGAAACTAGAAATGATATGCTTCAATTAACCATTTTTAGGCGAGGACCCGTTGACAAAGAATGCCTCATATATGTATATACCATATATATAAAAATAGTCAAAGCAATACACTCAGATTTTGCAACCAGTTCACAACCCATCATCCATTACCAGGCAACATTACAGCATCGAGTGCACGTGTCAAATATTTCCCGCATAAAACTCTTCCTTACACACAAAAAACATCCCGTCTTCACCAAATTAATTTAAATGTTGATTAAGTCCCACGTCTAATTATTAATCACGTGATCACGTCACTGTTCCCTAATTTTAAATTAACTTTTTGCTTTTCCTACAATCTTTTTGTGTACGCTTTGTTATTGTAATAATATTTGAAATTCGCGTTGCGGTTTGATTATTATTTTTTTGCTGGTGAGCTTTTTTGTAATAATAATGGTAACAATAATCATAATAATAGTAATGATAATCATCACAAAAACACACACAAATACAAAACACAAAAAAATGTACATTCAAATCACGGAAAATATTTTTTTTTATTTTTCAGAAAAGTACACAAAAAAAAAAATTCTCTTTAAAAATTCACAAAATAAAATAAAATTTACAATAACAAAAAATAGCTCAAAAATCTCATGATTAATATATAGTATTTTTTTTTATGTACAGCACAAAAAAAAAAATTCGAAAAACTTTTAAATTATGCTTTTTGTTATAATATGTAGATGAAAAACTACTTTCGCTCACAGTGCACAAAACTGCAGCAATACACAAAACGTATATCACGATCTCACTCGAAAACACCAATATATATACACTATACATGCAAGTTACAGCAATAACAAAACAGAGAAATAAATTTTTGTTTTATATATTCGGGAAAAGCTCATTTTTTATTTTATTTTATGTCTTAGCGCACAAGAACACAAAAACTATAAAGACGAGTTGTAAAAATAAAAAAAAAATTGTTAAATTCAAAAGGATTATTTTATTATAAGCATGTGTAGAGGTAACGAGTACTTCTATACCATTATTGCTGCTCGTCACAAGGAAAATACATTTTCAATAAAATTTACATTTTGTTCGATCGACGAAAAACAAAAAAAATATTTTTACAACTTTTCACTAAAAATTGATGAGCAAAAGACAAGTACATATTTGTAGCAGGTGCAACACAAGGGATACACTTAGTGCCACCAAGTCTCCTCATCCGATTTGTGCACGTTTTTTTTTTTTTTGCATTCGGGGGTTTTCAAATATTATAAAAGAAAACTTTGTTCATTTGTTTTAAGGTTTTTCTCGTTCTTTTGTTTTGGAAATTTTTTTTTTTTAGAATTAAAATTACAACAACACCATTCGATGCGGTGTATGCGCCCGTAGTAGTATACAATGGGAAAAATCTGTACATAAAAGACGGGAAAATATTAAATTCTCATTTTATTAATCGGAAACTGATGAAAAATTAGTTTTTCATTTTCGTTGTTAGCATTGTTCGTAATTTTTTTTTTTGTTGTGAAAAGTTTATAAGTTAATTTGTGGAACTGAAAGTATTGTTTACAAATTTATTAATAATTTTCAATTGTTTAGTAGTCGGTATAGATATTTTACTAAGCGGTAAATTTATTATTTTGAGCAACAATTCCCATGTTACACTAAACATGTACAATTTATTGAGTAAAGCTTTCGGTTAACTCTATCAAAATGCACGACATCTGTATGGAGCTTTCACTTCAATTGTTTCTTGCTTCATTATGGATGCACCCAGCGTTTTTTTTTGTTTTTTCTGGGCTGACACGCAATTCATACACTTTGGTAGTTTCCACTAAATCCCATTTTAAAACAGAAGATGCAATAAGTGTCAAATAATCTTAAGAACTCGGAAAATACAAAACAAAATTTTAAATTTCCCAATACATATCTGAGTCTGTAATATTCTGCAACTCAGGGTTCAGAAATTCAAGGCTATACTGAAATGAATTAAAGTTTTGACCAACTTGGAACTTCAGGGTTAGGCTTCTGGCAAATAGCTTATGAAGGCGGTTCTGGAAGAAGCTTGGCATTGATGATACGTTGGGTCCCATTGATAATTTTTTATATATAGATAAATTGATGGGACATTTTTGCAAGCCCGGTCTAGTAAGTAAACATCTTACAATTTTATTTTTCAATGTGTTAGACCAAATAATAAAATTTAATCTTTTTCAATATTAATGCAATGACGTATCACCTATGGCGGTTTTATGCTAAATCAGAAAATTTAGATCGCATTAGTTGATTTTTATAGTGCAAATTGTATAGCAATAAAAAAGGACAATTGTTGCCTAATTGTCAAAAGGGTAGGTACTTCGGAAAATCATTCTATTTTCGCATTCTTTGCGTAACTCGGTTTCCTTTCCAACTAGTTCGTCCTCCATAACTTGAAAATCAAGCAGTCAGAATATCACAAGTAATGCCATCATTTGTCAACACTAAAAATAAATTGTTTCGATATTGGTTCATACAACATTATTTGATAGGAGACATTCCACTAACTAAAATGAAAAGTTTTTTTAAACAAAGTTATAGTAATGGCAACCGGTAATTTTAAAAAGTTGCTGGAGGCTGAAATGGTGGATTTAAGTAAATATTTGTTCGCAGTAAATATTAAAAAAAAATGTCGTACCATATCGGTACAGTCTGAACAGAATTACTTGGAGCAAAAACCGTTACAGGCGGCTGAACCTCTTTACAAAAATATTTTTTTCTTGTGAAATCGCAGTCTTGGATTCAGGAAAAAGAGAGAGGGGCAATTTTTTTTTTATTTCGACCCTCAAAAATCTACTAAAATCCGGAATTTCAGCCTAAAGTCGCTTTTATTTAGTATCCATGAAAATTTGAGGTATTTGGAGATTTATCTGTTTTAGAATCCACTGAGTCCAAAAAATTGGGTTTCGAAGTAGTGTCTGGACTCTTCGAAACCCAATTTTCTGTCTGTGTGTCCGGATGGCAAATTGGAAGATGGCAGAGAATTTTAGTGAAAATCGGCCAACCGGAAGTGGAAACTTCCGTGGACTAGAAAATTTAATTTGGTCACTTTTCTGAGGTCGTAATTTTATTTTTCTGTTTTAAGATAAATGAAACTGAGTTATATAGCCAGCAGTCAGCAACGAGGGCTACCATAAGGAAATTTTCAACACCAAACATTGAATCCATGTTTTCGGAACATGTCAGAAATTCTTTTAAACACATGAAACAATTCATTGTCATTATCAGAATCGCTAATTATATTTAAAATAAAAGCGCAACCTATCGCTGTTGATGCCAGATAAGAAAATGAAATGTTTTGCATTTCAGAAAGTATATGCAACTTTCATAATTTTCATAATCATACAAAGTAATCATGGTGTCCATGTTCACGCTTAAAATGCTAAAATATCAAAAAAGAAAGGAAATATAAATTAAATGATTTTACCAAAAATATATGTACAACAAATTTATACGTACATCAACAATAAAGCCGCTATGTTATTATTTTGTTTGTCAAATGCATATTGATCTGCATTATCGACGTCAGGGAATTATCATGTTGAATTTCGTAGAAAGACGCATTCGATGTTCTTTTTATTCACCACGAGTTTGAAATTCGCGCGTTATGAATTATATGTTTTTTGAGTAATGGCTTTGCATAGTAATCAATAAATAAAATTTCTCTTCTGATCGAGACAGCCGAATGGATAACATCAATTTTTGTAAACATAATTTTGGTAAAATCTAATTTATTATAATTATATAATTTTTTTCTCTATATTTTTACATTAAATAATTAAATAAATTTATAATATTTAACTAGAATTATTTTTCTTTATTAAATTAAAAAAAAAATTAATTTGTTTTAAGTGAAAGTGATTTTACCGAGAACTTTATTCCGCTTCCTTATTTTTTACAAGAAAAGTGTTATGCAAATTGGTGATCATATTTTGATCCCTTGTGTTTGCTTTGCAACATTTCATCCGTGCCAATTTTCCTGCTTGACATGTTTATGTGTCACCACAAGTATCGAAAAAGTGAACCATACGTTAAAGTCTACGTCTTAACGGAGTAAAACCAAAGTGTCCTAGACAACCGTACTTCCTAAGACGTCCGCTATACGCTAGTGGCATCATCTATTTCACATTTAACTAATTAATTTTTTTTTCATTTCGTTGCTTTTCAGTCAACGATGTTGTCGTTTTCGCTGCCGTGATTTTCAAGGCAGTTTGTGTACCTTATGTGTTTTAAAACAGAACATAAGAGTATTTTGTGACATGTGGAAGGGCTGATTATTGATAAGTGGGATTAAAGATCTTGAAGCTACAACCAAAGAAGAGATCTACCAAGTAAGATTTAGTAAATTTGTGGGATACACTGATCTTGAGGTATGGGTAGGAAAATCAGTGAGAGAGTCATAAGATGGCTATCGCCGCGAAGAGAAAAAATGAGATCATCAGTTAAATGTATTCGGTGCTTTAACTTTGGACACAGAGCGAGAGAATGTATAAGCACTGAGGATAAATCCAACGTTTGCATTAAATGCGGAAAGAAGGGTCATTTTGTTAAGATATAAAGTAAACCCAACAAACTGTTACCTGTGTCATGGTAAAAGCACGGATAGCCACATAGTGCGGTCTAGAGAATGTTCAGCTTTCTAAAGATCGTTGCAAAAACCTAAGCTGTGATATTTTTCCTGTTAAACCTTAATCACAACGAGGTAGCGCAAGACTATCGCAAACAGTGCGCGAGCTAGAGGTGAACATTGCCTTTATTAGCGAACAATACTTGAATAACAATAGTGTTAAATGGGCGACCGATACTAGCGATAGCGCTCGTTTTCTGTTTCAAGAATCGTCGTCAAATATTGAAGCTAATGTCATCTAGGGCTACAGATAAAGCAATTCATATTTATATTTAGTTGAATTGTTTCATCAAATGTTCCGATTGAGTAGTTTGCAATTTTTTTAGACCAACTCGTAATTGATACTCGAAATCGCAAGCGCATGTCATAGTGCCGGTGATTTTAATTCCTGGGCGATCGAATGGGGAAGGAGGTTCCATCGATACCGAATGTCGTGCATCGTAATATAGAAAATGTCTTCACGTTCCGCATGGCCTTGTAATAGGATTGGATTTAATAAAGCATCGGGCCAAAATAAAATACCAATCGTGCCAATAAAGGTGCCAACTACCGCCAAAACAGAAATATCGTTCGAATGCCTGAGTGAAGGTATATTCCCAAACTAGTGGAAACTACACAATCTGGTACTGATTCCTAAAGCAGGTAAGCCACTCGATCAGCCGTCATCTTACCGTTACCGCCTTATATACCTGCTCGTTTCGATGGAGAAAATGTTTGGACGTATTATAAGCAATAGGATTGACTTATTTATAGGAGAAGTTGGTGGTCTTTCGGATAAACAGTTTGGCTTCAGAAAGGGCCGATCTACCATTGATGCCGTGAGTCTTGAAAAAAAACAGTGCGCAAAATGGAATCGAGGGAAAGAGATGGAAAGGTGGGAAGAAAAAATATTGTGCTATGAAAACTATACTCGTAGTTATACCAAAGCAACCTTGATTATACAAGCGTATAGAGCCATAATCATTATGACGTATTTTTTAGAAGCTTTTTTAGTGGTATAATTTTTCACTGATTTCCTTAGCAATCCATAGTAAAAATGGTGTTTTTTAGCTTCAAGTTTTTCAATGAAAAAAGCAAAAATATTATAAAACTTTTACATAAAAGTTTTCTACATATCTTTAACAACAATATACCAGAAGGCTGTATTGGTATTAAATAAATATTAATTGCAGAAATATTCAAATTAAATTATTTCTAAAATATATTTTTCGAACTTTCACTTTGGAAAATACATCAAAGTTGGCTCTGACGAATTAAAATAATACTTGCTAAATTTATCTTTAGTTTTACTAGTGTACGTTAGATGTCTCAGATTTATACAGAAAAATACAAAAAAAAAATTGTTTAATCACAAATTTATGACACGTTCTTAATATTTTGAGAATTTCTTTTGCTTTTCCTGCAATTTTTGAACTTGAAATTTTCCCAGGTGGCAATTTTTGGTACGATTTTTCAAAATTTTTACTGCCATTACTGCCATCTATGTAATGTATATTGACTTAATACACACGATTTGTAGTAAGCTTTTCTTTTTAATTTGACCAGAATGCTGTTGTTATCAACTTTTTTTTAAAATTTGGTTTAAATAAATCAATTATTACAAGAAAATGAAAATGATTTACTTAAATAACATTTATATAAGATGAAATTCAAACATTTATGAAAATATTTCAGAAATCGTAATTAAGAATTTCTACCTTTTTCCTTTACAAATTTGTCTTAGGAAAAAAGTGATTTCCCATATGTTTTATATGTTTTACTCAGAGATGGGCATTGACACGTCAAATATAATTGTCGACGCGTCAACTATAATTTGTAACGCTATCTCTTTATAAGGATAACGTTAGCAAGAAAAAAAAATTAGTGTTTTTTTTTTTTATGAAGTCGTGTGATTCCAGAATTCGCCCTATTTCTGCCGCTAGCTCGAACGGAGAGGTACAGTTAGTCGTGGGTGGGGGTTGAATTCTGGCATTTTATATCACACTAGGGCAAAATACGGTACGGACACTCCAACTCACAGCAACTCACCTCATATCACGTCACTCCATATCTAAACTGTTTAGCCACTCATGATAAAGAAAAATTTGTAATTTAAATTTAACAATATTCCATACATTTTATTATGACCATTATTTAATTAAGTTTAAGAAAAGAAAATTACAGTTTATTGATCCAATTATATATATCTAAAATAATTTAACAAATATTAATACGAATAAAGAGAAAAAAAAAACAATTACAACATCTTATTAACAGTAGGTCCTGTTACTAGAAATTAGCAGCTAAATAATATTATCATGTTTACAGTTGTAATACTTTGCAAAGAAAATTTAATAATAAAAAAAAATGCACATAAGTTTTACCTGGTTGTAATCGAAGACGAAGAAAGCGCTTCCTACGATCTCGACACGACATACAGGTTGCCTCCTAAAAATAAATGTCTCAGAAAAGAAAAAGAAAAATGATATTAATTAGCTGTGAGAAAGTAACCCAAATTAACGGACTTTGAAATAAAATGCCGTAAACGAAATAAAAATTAATTAAATACAAAATTAACAAAATTAAGAAAATAAATTATATAACGGATATTTCCATAATTTAGAACCAAATGCAATAGAGAAAAGAAAAAAAAAAAAAATCAATATAGAGATAAAATAACAACTTATCTAATTAACCTCGTTGGTGATGATGACTGCTTGCCATATGATACCGCCAGATACAAGAAAAACCGCTAATCAACCGTGATACACGTACTGTAGAATAACCTGCTTCTCCGCAATAATAACTGCCACACCAAATACAGCTTCTAATGTGTTCACCTTCCAAAAGTACTCATAAGATACACTTCCTGCGTGCACCTCAACAAAATAATCCGTGGGCAATAACGACAAAATTGACTTCAACTCAATAATCTTAATAACAATTGAGCCCCGCTTAATTACACATAATTACGCAACAATGATGATTTAATACTCAAATTGCAATACACACCAGTGTTTGTATTCTATTTTTATTTTTGGTACAAACACTTAATGAATTTATTGAAATTAGCTTATCCGTGTATATGAGTAGCAGCAATTTACATTACACAACAACAAAATTTCACCAAAAATTCAATCTGCACACAAAGTTACTAATTTTTCCTTTTAAACTTAATGTTATATATAATATTTTCACAGATACAATAATGTTTGGGAATTAAACACTCAATTAATTATCACTCAATTGATAGCACAATGTTATAATAGCACATATAAATAGGCATAATATAAAAATATCTTAGATAAGAAATATTGTTTAATATAAATATAAAATTGTTCCCAGGAAGATTTAATAAAATAACTTGATCCATCTGTAAACATAAAAATAGTTAAAATATATTATCTATTTAAAAATAATATTTTACAAAACAATAACGTCAATAATTTCAATAACAAAATAAATGATGATCATATATATCTTAAAAAGAAAATAAAGAAATAATAGATAACGCGAGTAACGCAATTATAGTATATAAGAATAAAGGGAAAGAAAGAAAATAAGTAGATATAGCGCGAGTAAAATTATAAGATAGTATATAAGAGAAATAAAAATGTAACTCGTGTTAGATTAAAACATGAACTTAACTTTGTAACACCAAAATTACAAAAATAATAAAACGGTGAATTTATAAATAAAAATTAATAAAATTGTGAACAATTATTTTAAAAACCACAGCATAACATTAAAAATGGTGGCAGCGGAAAAATACGAAAAATAAATCGTACATAATATAATATAAAAAAAAAAATCAGTGGTTAAAGTGTTAAATATTAACAAAATTAAAGTGTTAAATATTAACAAAATAAAAGTGTTAAATATTAACAAAATTAAAGTGTTAAATATTAACAAAATAAAAGTATTAAATATTAACAAATAAAGTGTTAAATATTAATAAAAAAAAAAATAAGAAATATTAACAAGATAAATGTTAAATATTCTTAATAATAAAAAAAAAAAAGTTTAAAGTTTCACAATTAAATAAAGTGTTAAATATTAGCAAAAAGTGCTAAATATTAACAAACAAAAAATAATACAACAAATATTTTCATCAAAGAAGCCGATTAAGTGAGAACAGCAGTTTCGACGGGTTCCCCATACTTCAACGGAAATGGAATCAACAATCATCATCGTCATCAACATCATATTATTTTTGTAAGTTATTTTTATTGTTTTTTTTCTCACAATTTATATATATAAAATAAAAATCCCTATTTTTAAAGTAACATTCATAATATAAGTCCTATTTTCAAAAAGTTTTGACTGTTAAGTGTAAAAGTAAAGTAAATAAAAAAAAAAAAGGAGTATATAATAATTTCGTTTATAAAAATAAAAAGAGAGAAACATAAAAAAAAAAAAATGGAAAAAATAGATATAAAAACATTATTTCAATTCATTTCGAATTTCAAAAGTGAGGCTGAAGAAGCCTTCACATTTATTCAAAACTGCCAAAATGCAGTTGATCTTGCCACAAAGGAGCAAAAACCGATCCTATTGGCATATATAAAATCTAAAATTAGTGGAAATGCTTCCATAATTTTAATGAACAAAAAAATCGATTCATGGGAAAATTTAAAAGAAGAATTAAATGTAATTTTTAGGGAAAAATATTCAAATTTACAACTCCATAGGGAGTTAATTTCGCTGAAACAAAGGCAAAGCGAAAGTGTAATTCAGTTTACACAAAGGTGCGAAACTTTGCAACGTAGAATGCTACAAAATGCAAAGGGCGAGACAAAAGAAGAGGATTGGAATGGGAAAAGTTCATATATTAAAACAAATATTTTAAGTTCATTTATCAATGGGTTAAATGAAAAAATAGGCACATATTGTAATACGCTAAGACCTATAAATCTCAGTGAAGCGACCAGCTTTGCTGTAGAAGAAGAAAGCCGATTATCAATAAACAATTTTGATAATTTTAGGAATCCTAGGAGAGATTACTCCAATAGGAATACCGTGAGGATTAATATGACTCAGGTAAAATGTTACACTTGTGGTAAAATGGGACACAAGTCAAACGTGTGTTATTTTAATAAAAATAAGAATCGAAGTTACAATTATCGAAATAATAGTAACCAAAATTGTGTAAACAAAAGTGAAAATAGTGGAAAAAGTGAAGAAAAAAAGGTTGAAGATATCCAAAAATCGATGGATAAAATAAAATTTTCGCAGAAAGGATTAGATTTTTTTAGGGTGTCTGATCCAGCTAATCTAGAAATTCCCTACGTATTAGTAAATTATAAAAATAAAATATTTAAAATGTTAGTGGATACAGGTGCTTCTGTATGTTTAATAAAAAGTAATTGTATATTTGAAGAAGATTTTAAAGAAACCGGGATTATAAATTTTCAGGGAATAGGTCGTAGCACAAGTAGTAGCCTTGGCAGTTGTGCTATTCGTATTCATTTCTTGAATAATATTAAGGGTAATAGTAAAATTTACCATAGAATAAATTTTCACGTTATTAATGAAAATAGTATGGATTTCTACGATGGAATAATAGGAAGTGATTTCTTGCGAGAAAATCATTTTAATATCAATTATCAGTGCGATTCTCTAGAGAACGTAGCTGAAGAAATTGAGTTGCAATTTAAAAAGAAAATAGATTTTGTAAGACCTAGAACGGAAGTGTTTAGGCTAATTAAGGTAGAATCCGATAGTGAAAATAAAGATGTAATAATAGAAAAATGCAATAAGCATGGTATTCTTATCCCAGGGTGTATTGTTGAAAGAAACAATGAAAATTTTGCATGGATTAGAATGTGCAATATAGAAGATTTTGAAAATAAAATAGATTTTAAATTAGTTGGAATGCCTTTAGAGGATTTCAACATTATCAATCCAGAATCAAGTGATAGTAAAAATGAAATGGTAGAAGAAAAAAATAAATACGTAGAGGAAAACAAAAAATTAAGTAATAGTGAAAAAGTAAATAGAAGTGAAAATAATGAGGATAAAATAAATGTTTTTAAATGCGAAAAATATAGCAAATTTAACGAAATAATAAAGATGGTTAGGTTAGAACATCTAAATGAAGAAGAGAAGAAAGAATTAATAAAAATAATTAGGAATTATGAAGAAATATTCAGTGTAGAAGGAGAAAGTTTATCAACAACAAATGTGATCGAACATAAAATTAGAACTAGTGATAGCTCACCAATATTTACAAAATCGTATAGGTATCCTAAAATTCATGAAGAAGAGGTAAATAAACAAGTACAAAAACTTAAAAAAGATGGAATTATTAGAGATAGTCAATCCCCGTGGAACTCACCTTTATGGGTGGTACCCAAAAAGAAAGATGCATCTGGCAAAATCAAGTGGAGAATGGTAATAGATTACAGAAAATTAAATGAAATTACTATATCAGATAGCTATCCAATACCAAATATTTCAGAAATTTTAGATCAGTTAGGAAAATCGAAATATTTCACGACGTTAGATTTAACATCAGGATTTCATCAAATTCCGGTAGCTGAGGAAGATATTGAAAAAACAGCATTTAGTACCCCATATGGTCATTTTGAATTTACAAGAATGCCATTCGGACTGAAAAATGCCCCAGCTTGTTTCCAACGGATGATGAATACGGTATTATCAGGTTTGCAAGGAATAAAATGTTTCGTCTATTTAGACGATATTGTCGTGTATGGTAAAAATTTAGAAGAACATAATGAAAAATTAGTTAAGGTATTAGATCAATTAAAGAGAGCTAACCTTAAAATACAGCTAGATAAATCTGAATTTTTAAGAAAAGAAGTTAGTTATTTAGGTCATGTTATAACTAATGAAGGTATAGAACCAGATAAGAATAAAATTGAAGCAATTAATAAATTTAAACCACCCACTTGTGTTAAAGAAATTAAATCATTCTTAGGAATGATAGGCTATTATAGGAAATTTATTAAAAATTTTAGCATAACAGCAAGTCCAATAAATAAATTATTGAAAAAGAATACAGTTTTTAAATGGGATACAGAACAACAGGATGCGTTCGAAAAATTAAAAGAGGAATTAATTAATTTCACTATATTACAGTATCCAAATTATGAAAAAGATTTTATAATCACAACTGACGCCAGTAATAATGGTTTAGGCGCAGTTTTAAGTCAAAATATTGAAGGTAAAGATCTTCCAATACAGTTCGTTAGTAGAACATTAAATGGCGCAGAAAAAAATTATTCCACCACAGAAAAAGAATGTTTAGGGATAGTATGGGCAGTTAAACAATTTCGTCCGTATGTTTATGGTAGAAATTTTATTATACGAACGGATCATAGACCTTTACAATGGTTATTTAATGTTAAAGATCCAGGTTCGAGACTTGTTCGATGGAGACTGAAATTAGAGGAGTATAATTATAAAATTGAATATAAAAAAGGAAAAGATAATAAAGTAGCTGATGAGTTAAGTAGGAATATTTTTATTAGTGAACTAGAACACAGAGCAATAGAGAAAAACTTAAGAGAAATCTTTGGTGAAGATGAAATAGATGAGAATTCTAAAGAAAGTGAGAATATAGAAAATGTTGATGAAGTTTTAAATAATAAAGAAAATGAGGAAAGTTTTAATGAAAATCAAGTAGAAGAAATAGACGATTTGAATTTAAGAATGAAAATAATTGAAGAAAACCATAATGGGTTAATAGGAGGACATTCAGGTCAAAAAGGTACTATAAGTAGAATAAGACAAAAATATAATTGGAAAAGTTTAAATAGAGATGTTATAGATTTTATTAATAAATGTGAAGCATGTCAAACAGAAAAAATAGATAGACATCCGCATAGGAATCCAATGAAAATAGTAAGTAATGCGAATCATTGCTTAGAAAAAATTGCAATAGATGTAGTAGGTCCGTATAAGGAGACAAAAAATAAAAATTTGTACGGTTTAACAATACAAGATGATTTATCAAAATATATAAAATTTATTCCTATTAATAATAAATCGATGGAAACTATAGCTAGAAATTTAGTTGAAGGTTGGATATTAAACTTCGGTCTTCCCAAAATCATATTATCTGACAACGGTTCAGAATTTTGTAATTCCTTGATGAAGGAAATTTCGCAATTATTTGGTTTTAAACATATAACCACTAGTGTAGCACACCCTCAGTCAAACGGTAGTGTAGAAAGGGCACATGCCAGATTAAATGAATATTTGAAATTAGTTGGGAAAAATTTAGAAAATGACAAAAAATGGGATGAGCATATGAAATATGCTAGTTTTTGCTACAATATAACAACTCATAGTTCAACAGGATTTACTCCTTATGAATTAATATTTGGTAGAAAGGTCAACAAACCAAGCGAAATAGATTTCGAGATACTAGAGACAATCAACGATTACGCCGAAGATCTACAAAAACATCTGGTAGGTATGGAAATTAAAGCAAGAAATAAGTTACAACTTCAAAAAGAAAAATCAAAAAATCGATATGATAGGAATTTAGGAAAACAACATAATTATTTAATAGGAGATTATGTACTTGTAAGAAATGAATTTAAAGGAAAATTAGATAGTGTTTATAGAGGTCCATATAAAGTAGTATTTGTAGATAAATATAATGTTTTAGTTTTAAAAAATAATAAACGAGTTAAATATAATAAATCACATATAAAACCATTTATAGGTCGAGAACAGAATGTTCCATCTACATCGAAAATATAGAAAATCATAATGGATTGTATTATAAATATTTGGGACTAACGAAAATTTTGGATGGACACATTTCAATAATAAATAAAATAAATATCGATGAAATTGAAACATCAATAAATGTGATAGAACATCAATTAAATAATGTCAATAGGGCATGTTTAGACTATGTAAAGGAGTGCAACGATTTTGTGGACGAAGCAGTTGTAAATTATAGGAAGTTAATAAGTAAGATAGATGTAATACATTCTTTATTAGGTACACGAAAATATAGGATCAAAAGAGGTTTAATAAATATAGTTGGTACAGGTCTTAAAGGATTGTTTGGTACAATGGATAATGAAGACGCAGAATATTATGATAATGTCATGAGAACAGTTAAAGAAAATCAGGAGTTTATTCAAAACGGTTTAAAAGAAGAAGTAAAAATAATGAAAAGTTTAAATGAACAAAATCAGATTTTAACAAATCAGTATCACATTTTAGAAAATAAAAATAATGAAATTGTAACAAAGTTTAACGAAATATTACTTATCGTTAATGAATCTAATAGAAAACAAGCTATTATAAATTATTTAAGAAGTTTACAGTATACAATATTAAGTAGATTATTCCAATTTGAATTGGAACTAGAAAAAGTAGTAGATGCAATATTATTCCTTCAAGCAGGAACTATTCATCCAATTATTATAACCCCAGAAAAATTTATTGAAATTCTAAAAAATAGTACAAATCAAGAAAAGTTACTATATACTCCAAGTTTAGAAAGTTATCATATTTTAATTAAAGAAGTTAAAGTCAAAGCTTTTGAAAAGGATGGTGTAATAAATATTGTATTATCCGTACCTATAATTAAAGAAATAAATATAGAAACATATGAAATTTTAGCATTACCATTTAAGGTAAATGACCAATGGTCAATAATAGAATATTCTGAAGAAAATAAAATGTTATTAATAAGTAAAAGTAAAGATAATTTTGCTTTAAAGAATAATTTAAATGAATGTAATAAATTAGTTAATGAAAATAATGTATATTTTATTTGTCCTGAATTAATTTTGGAAAGTACCCTTAAACATGAAATTTGTGAAGTAAATGTTTTTATGAAAAGAACTAATAAATTTTGTAATTTAAAATTAATACCAAATCAAATTGAAGTTTTTCATAAATTAAGTTATTTAAAATATATATTTGTGACATCAGAAAAAATGAAATATAAATGTAATTGTAATAATATTGAAGAAGAAGGATTTTTAAATAATATAGGTATAATTTACTTAGAAAATAATTGTAAATTTAGTACAGTAGATATTGAAATTGAAACAAATAAAAATATTAATGAAACTAAAAATAATAATGATGTATACCATTTTGGATTAGAAAATTGTTGTTTAAATATTAAAATTGAAGAAGTAATACCTATTCCAAAAGTTGATAAAATTAAGAAAAATGAATTAAATAAATTAAATGACTTATCTATAGAATTAAATAATCAAGAAAGCTATATTTCGAGACAATTAAAAAAGGCTCCTTCTCCTGTTAAAAATAGTATTTTTGGAATAACAGGAATAGTTTTAGTTATAATTATTGTTTTTATAACATGTAAATGTGTAAAAGGTGGAAATACCTTTAATTTATTTAATAAGTGTTTCAATAAAAAACAGAAAAAACCAATTAGTCAACAAGTAACATATTATAAAGATAATAGTGATAAAGAAGAAAATGAAGATGATATTGAAATTGAATTGGATAGAGTTTCGATTAGGCAAAGGCCGTCAATTAAATCAGGTAGTGTAAATGAAGGATTTTTACCTTGAAATAAATAATGATTCCCTTAAATTATGTAAAAGAAATCATCATTTATCTTAATAAGATGGGAGGTGTTATAATAGCACATATAAATAGGCATAATATAAAAATATCTTAGATAAGAAATATTGTTTAATATAAATATAAAATTGTTCCCAGGAAGATTTAATAAAATAACTTGATCCATCTGTAAACATAAAAATAGTTAAAATATATTATCTATTTAAAAATAATATTTTACAAAACAATAACGTCAATAATTTCAATAACAAAATAAATGATGATCATATATATCTTAAAAAGAAAATAAAGAAATAATAGATAACGCGAGTAACGCAATTATAGTATATAAGAATAAAGGGAAAGAAAGAAAATAAGTAGATATAGCGCGAGTAAAATTATAAGATAGTATATAAGAGAAATAAAAATGTAACTCGTGTTAGATTAAAACATGAACTTAACTTTGTAACACCAAAATTACAAAAATAATAAAACGGTGAATTTATAAATAAAAATTAATAAAATTGTGAACAATTATTTTAAAAACCACAGCATAACAACAATTTTATGGCTTTAGCGCACTTAAGTAAATATTCCGATATTATAATCGCCAAAATAGTTTTATGCACAATATTTCCAATTCTCTTAAACACTATAATTATGTTTCTATAGCACAGAATTTATTGTCTCAATTTTAAGCCATGAATTTTACAAATTTTATCAGATTCTAATTCCGCATTTTATTTATATTTTTTTTTATTCACAACATCTCTTAATTTTTGTCATTTTTGTTTGAATTTCGAATACTTAATGTCCAATCTATTCTGCAATTTCACAAAATCACCTCATGAAAACCGCAACCAGCGGGGATCAAGAAGAATAGAAAAATCTCGTAAGTTCCACTCTCCGCAAAAAAAAAAAATTCAAACGCTTAATGAATTTATGATCCATCGCACAAAGTGTGTGTGTGTGTCATTGAAAGAAAGAAAACCAGTCCCTCGATCGGGCCGGTGCATGTAACAAATATGACACAATTTGTAACTCAGGTATATTCATTTCGTTGAATGTATCTTACTGATAAAAAAAAATATTTCAAATAATGGACAATAAATAGATAACATAGTTGACCCACAGAGCTTTAACCTCACTGCAACGCGAGAGAGAAAAAAAAATGGAACGGACGTTACAGTCGTGGGGACGTACTCATCGACCACTGAGTGTCTCAAAAGCCGGGCAAAGAAAAAGAATACGAAACAAAATATGCTTAATCTGAATATTAAGCGAAAAGATATATGGGTATTCATTGATCTTGCATCATTCATTATGTCCGAATGTCTTTAACATGGTAGATACCGATAGATTTTCCATCGTCGGAAGACAATTCATACGCGACATTTCCGACTTTACGCACAACGGTGGCTTTTAAAAATTTTGGAGCCAATTTGGCTGAATAATGTTGTATGGCGTCACTCAAGGTGAAATTACGAACGAATACCATTTGTCCGATTTGAAATTCTCGTGGACGGCTCCGTAGGTTGTATGTATGGGCGCTTTTATTATATGCTGCTTCCAAATGAGCTAAAACGTTGTGCTGGGCAACACTTAATCTATTCGATTTACTTTGAACTGCAATGTCCATATTATCAATGAGATTTAGCTCCTTTAATAGGTGATACTCACTGCCGTGTCCTATAAGGTGTTGCCCAAACATTAGATAATGTGGTGAGTATTTCGTTGAGCTATGGGTTACGTTCCTCAATGCTGAACTGATCTCATGAATGTGTGTATCCCATTTACGGTGGTCATCCTTAATGTATGCGCGTATGGCAGCAAGGATGGATCGATTGACGCGCTCGGACGCGTTACACTGTGGTGAATACTTAGGAGTAAACCTATGCACTACCCCAAATTTGGTTAATAAAGCATTGAGGGCATGCGAAATAAATTGAGAGCCGTTGTCAGATGTTATCGTTTCTGGAACTGAATATATTGAAAATATTTCTTTTTCCAAGTAGTTGCACACCGAGGAAGCCACTGCTTTCTTCATCGGCTTGAGGAATATGTATTTCGTATAAAGATCTAACACAATGAACAAATATTTATTTCCATTAGACGATGTAGGATATGGGCCTAGAAAATCCATACACAGATGCTGCATTGGTCGTACGGCAATTGTTTGTTTGCCCATTGGTGGTTGTGTTGTAGAATTTGAAGACTTGGATTGTTTACACGTTTGGCAGTTAGCAACATAATCTCGAACATTTTTAGACATCGTTAGCCAATAATAGAATCGTTGCAAACGGTTCAATGTTTTAGCTGTCCCTAAGTGTGAAGCTGAGGGTGGGTCGTGTGCTAACTTAACCAATTGCTCGATTAGATCCTTTGGAATATATAATTTCCATAAAGGAATGTCACTATCACTATCCTTATGACCATTAGAGGGGTTGATATAAAGTTTATTATTGTCTACGCGAAGGTTGACATAAGCGGATGGGTTATTTTGTACTTTATGAATGAGTTGCTGGTAATCATCTGCATCAAAGGCTGGAGACTCAAGGTCTATATGTAACGGATCGGAATCAGTTATTATCTCATCCATAAAGGCACGCGAAAGAGCGTCTGGAACCACATTCTGTGTACCTTTGCGATGCACAATTTTAAAATTAAATCCCTGCAGCTTCAATGCCCATCTCGCAAGTCTGCCGGATAAATCGGTCTGGCCCATGAGCCACTTTAAACTGGCGTGATCTGTGATGATAGTAAACGAGGACCCCTCGATATATGCCCATAACTTCTTTACGCTCAACACAGCGGCCAAACATTCAAGTTCAGTAACTGAGTAATTCTGCTGTGCAGCGTTAAGTTTCTGGGACATATAAGCGATGGGTCGCTCGCTACCATCATCACCGACTTGAAACAGAACACTGCCAATACCGGTACTGCTGGCATCGCACTGAATGTGAAAAGGTCGGCTAAAATCGGGGTGAACTAGCACTGGTGCTTCAGATAATTTGAGTTTCAATTGTTCAAACGCATACTGACACTCGTCCGTCCATTTGAAGGTTCGTTGTTTCTTTAAAAGGTCAGTGATTGGGGCTGCCAAAGTAGCAAACGAAGGAATGAACCTGCGATACCACCCTGACATACCCAAAAATCTGCGAACCTTTCGAACTGTATTGGGAACAGGGAATGACACAATAGCACTAACTTTCTCCTGGTTTACTTTCAAACACCCATCCCCCACTACATACCCTAGATATTGTATTTCCTTTAGAAGGAAGTTACTTTTAGAAAGGTTGACCGTCAGGCCGGCAGATTTCAATAGGGAAGCAACCTGTTTAAGCAGCTGAATGTGTTCCTCAAAACTCTCAGATGTAACGAGAAGATCATCCAAATACACGAATATTTTTTCCTGTAATTGGTGTGGTATCACCCGGTGCATTAGACGGCACATGGTCTGCGGTGCGTTACAAAGTCCGAACGGCATCACCACAAACTGATACAAAGGACGACCAGGGACCGTGAACGCGGTTTTATCTCGGGACTCTTGTGACAGCGGAATCTGCCAAAAGGCATCTTTCAAGTCGATGCTTGAGATAAATCTGGTTTTAACCAGCCGTCCCAAGAGCCCGTCAATGATCGGTAATGGATATGCGTCCCTGATCGTCACTTCATTCAACCTGCGGGCGTCTAAGCACATTCGGACTTTGCCGCTCGCTTTCTTGACCAATGTCACCGGGGAACTCCAAGAGCTAATGGATTCCTCGATTACACCGAGAGCTAGCATTCTATCCAGCTCATCATATAATGCTTTTTGAACAGACGGGGATACGGCATAGTGGCGTTGTTTGACAGGTTTCGCGTCGCCTACGTCAATGTGATGCATTAAAAGTTGAGTTCGTCCTAGACCTAATTTTTCAAAAGACGGGAATTCGTTTACTGTGTCATCTAAATTTTGGTTTGTTGAGGGTTCAATTCACGCCTGAGAGTCTCATCCGTGTCTTGATCTGACTGTAGGTCATTAATTTCTGATATGGATGGTGGCGGGTTTATGCAGATTTTAAACTCGCGCCAAAAATCGATTCCCAAATAAAGTTCCTGTTTCAAGTTAGGGATAATGTAGACTTTGAAACTTTTCTTGAGTCCATTATACTGGATAGTGGTATATATATATCCAAATACTCGCACTTGTTCTCTTGATGCAGTTTTTATTTTTGTCGGTAGGTTGTACACTTTATAAGATGGATTTTCTAAAAATTTTTCGCTTCCCATTCCTAAAGCTGTTATTGTTGCTCCGCTATCAAGCAACCCTGTATATTCTTGTCCGTCTAGAACAACTTTGGCGTATGGTCGGTTGTCAGAAATATTGTCAAAAAGGGTTTCTGAAACGTTTTCACGAAGAGCGCGTTTTTTATGCCAGTAACTACGGACTCGATTAGATTTCCGGGTAACTGGATGTGTAATACGGGAGAGGGAAGAGAAACTTTGATCGGATTGAAAAATAGGAGTTTGCGTAACTATTTCTGAGGAGGTGGTGGATTCAATGATGAGCCGCTATTTAACGTCGGGTTTGTCTTTGGAAGCGGTGAGGGTATCGAATTCCCGGTAGTTCGAACCCTCACAGATGCGTTTCCCGAACATCGGAAGCAATTGGGTTTCACGATTCCGGGACGTCCGCATCCAAAACAAAATATTTTGGTTGGTTGAGGACAATCAATAAATATGTGGCCAATGTCTCGGCAGTTCCAGCAAATTGCGAGAGATTCGGGATTTTGCTGAGAAGTAGAAGGCCTTGATTGGATCGATGTGTATTGTTTTCCTTGACGAGAAGTGATTTCATTCACGTGCGGTACGCTCTCCTCTGGTTGAACTTCATTTACCTCTTCAATATGCCTACGCACTACACATAATTTTTCAGGTTCGTAACCAGTACGCTTCCAGGCATCTTCCAGTGCTAAACATCGTCTTACCAATACTGCAATTGAGTCGATTTCTTGATCAGCTAGTGTATTTTGGAATCCTGTCCGCATATTTCGGCGTACGATGTGCAGAAGCTCTGAGTCTGGCAGGGGATTGCGAAATTGTAGAGATAGAGCTATAATCTCATTATAAAAGGTTCGGAAACTCTCATTGGGTTTTTGCTTTCTGGACTCTAAACTTCTTCGTATGTCATGCTCGGTTCGTCGATCCTGAAAGCGTTCTATCATATCTGATTTCAGTTGACCCCAGGTTATAATTGGATGACGTTCAATGTGGCACCAGTACCAGTTCAAAGCAGCTCCTTTTAATAAGACGCCTATTTGTTGCACAAGCTCCTCATTTGAGACATGGTAAGTAGCCGCTTGGTGCTCTATACGAAATAGAAACCGCTCCACTGTGAATTCTCGTGAGTCACCGTCGAAGAATATCTTCCATTTTTCAATGCTGCGTAACGTATGAGGCGACTGATTTCTAGGTGCAAGAGTCGTACTAGATAACAACTTAGATAACTCCGTTTTAGCCTTAGTGTCTGTCCCTGTGGTCTGAGTTTTGGTTTCTTGTGAGGATACCTCTTCATCTTCGGACGTGGAAAGTTCCTCTAGATCTTCTTGCGGAGACGCTTTAATTTGATCGAGCGTTTCATTTAGATTCGGTTCCCCTTGAATCAATGCCTGTACTGCTGTTAGTACTAAACCCAGAATCTTTAATTGCTCTTGACATTGCTGTTTGTAGGTTTTGGTACTAAAACACAGTCTGGTTAGCCGTCCGTGTACGTGCAATAATCTAGATTCCACAGTTTGCAATATTTTGGGATCAGGTTTACTTTCAGGTGTAATATTGGTAATCCACTCACGATGTTCCTGAATTTTAAGACCACAGCGCTGTAGTTCACGTTGAGGTGCTGAGCGTGCTGCTGCATGTGCCTTATAAGGCTTTAGAACTGAATTTTCCTCTTCATTTGCTAATGCTGCTTTCAGATTGCTAAATTTATTTACCGGAGTTCCTTTGAAATCACGAGCCAGGCATTCCACCTCGAATTCATCCGGTTGCAGATTATTTATATCCATGATTGAACAACACAAAAGAAAATTCTATAAATTTATACACTACTAAGAAATTTATCACGAGAAATCAATATACGCTGAATCTATCAGAAACCACTAACGGAAATTTCAAAATTTATGTGTGCGACAAGTCAATTATATTCGTTAAATATTAGATAATAGTAATATCACCTAGAAAAATAGTAACGTACTGACAAACATATACATATATATAAAAATAGCAATCAAATATATAATATAATAATAAATTAAATAAATAGTAAATAAATATACAAATATAATTTATGTGATCTAAATATATATACTATAATAAATGAATCATGGAGTGAGTGACTTGAGTGAGTTGAACGAGTTGAATGACTATTATAATATATGATAAATAATATTACAAATTGCGTTTTAATCTGGAATAAATAATCAACCTTACGGGAAAGTATTCCGTTAAAACACAAGATAAGATATAGTACACAACGGGTTAAAGCTTCAAAGAACGATTCCCCAGTAGAACAATCAACATTTCATCTGATGCCCTTGTCAAATACAAAAAAACTTTGTATGGAAGTGGCTGTGAAATGGAATTGAACACATGTTAGGAAACAACCTTTGAACTAAAACTCATATTGCACTAAGAACTAAATAATAATAAATGGAAATTTGAAAAATAAAGAAATAATAATAATAAGTTTATTGGGACAAATGACATTAAAATAAATTCTGTTCAAACATTCGAAACAAAAACCAATCATAACTGCAGATGATCAAGATAAAATGCTCAAGACAATGTCAAACTATAACAGCGAAATTGACTGTGCACTTCATCGGCAACCGCCTCAATGATTGACCTAAAATTCGATAATATAAACTTAGTCCCGTAATTTCGTTTGGGCGCCATTTCTGTAACGCTATCCCTTTATAAGGATAACGTTAGCAAGAAAAAAAAATTAATGTTTTTTTTTTTTTTATGAAGTCGTGTGATTCCAGAATTCGCCCTATTTCTGCCGCTAGCTTGAACGGAGAGGTACAGTTAGTCGTGGGTGGGGGTTGAATTCTGGCATTTTATATCACACTAGGGCAAAATACGGTACGAATTGTCGATGCGTCAACTATTATTGCAAACGTTTGACACTTGTTGATACAAATTCAAAGGTGTGCATCGACGCGTCAAATATTATTGTTGACGCTGAGATTTGTTGACGTGGTACATCACTCATAGAAATGTTGGTTTTTTCCTCGTTTCTAATTCCCTTATAAAAGCTTCGTTTTTTAGATTATGGCTTGTATAATCAAGGTTGCTTTGGTAAAACACATAAAACATATGGGAAATCACTTTCTTTCCTAAGACAAATTTAACGAAATCGTTACAAATTCTAAATTATGATTTCTGAAGTATTTTCATAAATGTTTGAATTTCAACATATGTGAATATCGTTTAAGTAAATCGTTTTCATTTTCTTGTAATAATTGATTTATTTAAACCAAAATATAAAAAAAAGTTCATAACAACAGCATTCTGGTCAAATTAAAAAAAAAAGCTTACTACAAAATATATCAAAGTTGGCTCTGACAAATTAAAAAAATACTTGCTAAATTTATCTTTAGTTTTACTAGTGTACGTTAGATGTCTCAGATTTATACAGAAAAATATGAAAAAAAATTGTTTAATCACAAAATTATGACACGTTCTTAATATTTTGAGAATTTGTTTTGCTTTTCCTACAATTTTTGCACTTGAAATTTCTCCAGTTGGCAATTTTTGGTACGATTTTACAAAATTTTAACTGCCACCACTGCCATCTATGTAATGTATATTGGCTTAATGCACACGATTTGTAGTAAGATTTTCTTTTTAATTTGACCAGAATGCTGTTGTTATCAACTTTTTTGAAGGGAATACTTCTTTAGTACCGGGGTGATTTTTAAAATCGATGAAACAAATCAAAAATTACAAGCAAAAAATGAAGAAGCGATATGAAACGAAAAAAGCAACAGTAGCTATTTCTTTTATTTTTGAATTGAAATTTTTTTAGGCAAAAACAATTTCAAAAAAAATTTGGAAATTTATTTTTTAAATGTATGATTCATTTTTTATTAACACCATTTTAATTTTTTTTTTTAAATTTTGACTTAAGTTAATTTAATTTAATTTTAATATTTTTTAAATTTCTTGTTTTTGTATAATTTTAAATTTTAATAATTGGTGAATATTTTTTATATATGAAATTATAAATGTTAATAACAAAATCGATTTCTTTACTTTAATACGCGTGTGAAATACTCCCTAAATCTTTTCTAAATTGGAAAATGTTTGAAAGTACATACATATTAGTAACCAATCAATATTGAAATGTTTTATCGAGAAATTGAAAGTTAGTTCTGAGAATCACGCGCGTTACTAAATAATCTTTGATATTTTGTCCGGAAATCGGAGTATGTTAATAAAGATGAACATGGACAAAACAATGAAAAATTAATACATCAACGGAATTTGTGGGTGGCAGCTATAGGAATTAAATTGGTGGGCTAAAATTTGGTCGAAGCAACCAAGACCTTCAGTTGTATGTATCCTTGGCTTCTTAATTTAAAGCTCCGAGACGCCCATCGCAGTTTTAATCAAAGAATTGATGGATTGTGGTAAAAACACAGAATTGATGGCTTGTGGTGAATCAATGGCAAGCTAATTTTGATCAAATTATGGAAAATTTAAAAATGACAACAAGACAAGTTTGATTTATTTTCCGAATTGCATCATCAAATATTTTTGAACGAATATCTTGCTATATACTCGTACATAGCATTTTAATGGAAATGGATGAGCCAAATGATTGTGTTGGTCAATATGAATAAAAAAGAAAATATATGAAGACGAGCAAGATTTTCTTTAATCAACACAAATGTAATCAAATTAGAATTTTCATTTTAAGAATTTATTTGTGTCTCAAACAACATATCCTCTTCTGATACGTAACTATGTATATCTCATAAATGAGAGTATATCATGATTTTATTTTATGTTTTATATATGCTGCTGCTTAATACACACTACATACATATATATCTGCTTTATCATTATCGTCATTCAAATGATAATGATTATGTTGATGATGATGATGTTGACGATCATCATCACTATAACATTACATTGGTACCATGAAATTATAATTTTTTTTATGTTCATATACATACAGTATAAAATAAGACATGACTTGAGTTTTTGTCATGTACACATAAAACAACAAATAAACTAGAGAGAGAGTAGCGCATAAAAAAAGCTGAATGTGAATATCTGTACTTGTAGTGCGGGGAAGGTGTATTTACTGTAGGGGATGAAAAACTAGGAAAAATTCCATGATTTGACCTTCTCTTATATTTAGTGCCGTAGAGCTTTTATTTGTACAGGGCACAAATAAAATAATAAACTCAAATCTTCTTAAAAAAAAAAACAAAAAAACTACGAGAGCAAGGTAGATAAATATGAAAGTTCTTTGTGATTACCACACCGCATACACAACAACAACAACAACAAAAAATTCATCCGATTTTCCGTAATTCCTTCAATTTTTTTTCATTTTCAATTTAAAAAAAAAAAAAAAAAGTTTCCGCGATTGGAATATTTTAAGAAGTCAAAAAGAACTTTTTTTATGATTCCTTTTTTCCTTTTTGCCACAGAGTGTGGAGATTTGTGTGTATCTCATTGTACACAGCCAACAGAAACGTAAATATTTCAGAGCGGTAGCATAAAAATATTATGATGTCACGAATAGTAATCATGAGATCTTCTTGCTGATGAGGGTGGTAGCAATGGTGGTGGGTATTTAATTGGAGGTGAGAATATGATGGAATAAGAAGTTTCATTCGTTTATAGTGGATGAATTTATTTTATTTTACCATACTTTTAGCTTAATGAGATTTTCAGTCCGTCATATTCGTGTTTATTGAGCTTTTGGTTTTTAATTTTTGATGAAATGAAAATTGAACTTTGATAATGACAGGTAACATTCTTGTTTTTAAGATTTGGTTTTGGTTCGGATGAAATATTGATATATGTATACAAAAGAGAAGGCTACGGTACAAACATTTTTAAGCTTTTTCAAAAATTTTACTTATTATGAAGTGAGTGCCGTTTAGTATTTAGTTGTTGGAAAACACAATATACATATTTGAAGGTTCTATTGATCAGAGGTAAACAATTTTTTATAACTCACCTGCTAATAAGAAATTCGAAATTTTTTTTAGTAAAAGCATTTACTTTTTTTCGGAAATATTCCAAAACTACCGAAAAGAAATATTGTATATGATGTAATGAGCTTAAAAATAATTTTAAAAATATTTCGGATGCCAATGTTTTAAATATTTGATAAACGAAAATATCAAACGCTATTGAAAATTCGGTTGGAAATTTTAAACCTCCACGATCTAAATTTTTAAATATTTTGTTAGCTCTGTAAATTCAAAACATAGATCATTCTCTGTAATTAGTTTGGTTACGCATTCGTTACAATTCAATTTCCCAGTTACTTTCCTGCTAACGTAACCGGATATATACATCATAGCTGACAAAATTTCTCTTTCAAGTGAAACGTTTTCAGCATAGGCGAGAATTTTTCTAGATCTAGAGAGACTACCTTTTCGATATCATCTGAAGATGAAAAATTTAATTCGGTTTTTAAATTTAAACTTTCTTTCTTAGTTTTCATCAATTTTAGTAAACTTAAAATTTTTAATTTCTTTTTCGATTGCAAAACTTGTTGGATTGTTACCTTGTAACAACAACCACTCATTTGCCTGTATTGGCCGAAACGAGCTTCTACATAGTTTGTCGGTTTGGAATTTGCCGAATAAAAAATATTTGAAATGAAGCTCTTCAAGCAACTAGTCAGCGATATGACAGAGCGTGCCAGTAGTGTGGAACAAAGCAAAATGTGTCTAATTTGTTAGTCTATTTGAGCTTTCTAAATCGTCCCGATATTGTATTGTAATCAATGACAAAATTGCAAACCACGGCGATTGTTGCTGGTAATTGGTACTGCTAGCGGTTCCCTTAAATGAAATCCTTTCGATGGTGTTTTTACGTTTACTGCAGTCCACCAGCTTCTTATAATTTTTAGAATGCCATGCCAAGCAAAGCTTTAAAAAAATCTATGGCTTTGATTGTTTTATCATCGAAAATTCGGAGGGCTAGTGAAACGTTTTGTCTTTCGAAGCTATTAAGGTGAAGAACTTTTGGCGAAAGAGCTGGTGCTAACTTTACCTCAAAAATTTTTTCTTTTAAATAAATAGTCTCTAAATGACTGACTTTAGAGGTAAGTAAATAAAGAAACCTAAATGACCTTTGTTTATTATTTAGCCAATTATTTTGGATGGATTTCATTAGATGAACTGCGTCAAACAAAAAGAAAATTTGTTTACCCTCCAAGTAAGGGGAATTCACAAAAATTGGAAGCTCACCGGTAGAGGAAAATTTTCTAAAAACTTTTCGGTTTACCTGATTATTGTCCGAAATAATTGCTACCACCTCATAACCTACATTATGTAAAATTTGCAAAACCTCGTTAATTTTGATAAACAAAAAATCTGAATCCATTTCTTGAACTGGATAGAGGCCAACAATGTCCTTATTTTTAGACAATAATGCCACGATATCATAAAGGCCTGAATTAATTTAGCCACTGTCAAAGAAGTTTTAGAAACTTGGTGGTTATTAGCTAATCCTTCTATTTTATTTCCTGTGAAGGTTTTACGTGAACTACATCTAATAAAAGAGTCACGTACTTTTCATAAGGATCTAGTTTAGAAAATTTTTGAACTAAATACTACTCAGCGGCTCCCGACTGCAAATTTACTTCATCGAGACCTTCCCAGTATTTTAAAACTTTTAGAAAGAGGCTAAAAAGAGATGATTATCGTAATCGGCCATTTGATAATTTTTACAACAATTAGACACTACGGACATTCGATAAAAATCATTTGGCTTTAGAGATACTGAAAATTTCATCAGGTGACTATTTCGCCGGGCTCTTGCCACTGGGAAATGCTACAGCCGGCTTTTTTCGTAGGGCTTTTGCCTCGGAAAATATTTCTTCAGTATGGCTTTTAAGGGAAGGGGATGGGGCATTGGCAAATGCATAAGCGAAACTTTTGCTAAGCTAATGTTTGAGTCAGGGGTTTTTGTCCTGGACCAAATTTTCAGTGGGGCTTTTCAACGGACCCTATGCAAATGCTTCAGTGTTCAATAGGTTTTCAACAGCGTTCTATGTTAATGCTTCAACGAACTCTTGGTAAACGGTGGTATCCATGAAGATGTTTCAGAGAGGCTTTTAAGCTGGTTCGCGGGAAAATACCTAAGTACGACTGTTATCCTGGAGAAATGCTCCAGCGGGATTTTCCAGCTGGGATTTTGCCCCGGCAAATGCTTCAACTGCAGGGCTTTTGGATGGGGGGGGGGGGGAGTGCGTACAATCATATTTGAAGACTTTTTGTTTTCGATTTTAATATTTTAATGTAAGGAATAAGGCCAAGATTTGTATAATACAGAGAACCTCACTACAACGAACCTCGAAGGGACAAAAGAGTTGTCCGTTGTAGTGAGGTGTCGCTTGAATCTTGATCGGATTTATTGAATTTTTTCCTAAAACTTTTCTTGGGATTCTATTTTTATCCGATTTTGATGAAATTCAACATTTCTAATGGAAATGGGATGCTCAAATGACTTTTAGACGAAGTTCTGGAATATGGCCAATTAGGAAGAAACGTGGCCATTTATTGTCTAAAGTTGATAAAATGCAGCATGTACGATGGAAATGGGATTCTAAAATAATGTTTAGATAAAGTTCTGGAATATGGCCAATTAGGAGGGACTTTACCAGTTTTAATCCGATCTAGATGAAATTCAGCATGTACGATGGAAATGGGATTCTAATATGATTTTGAGATAAAGTTCAAAGGAACTTGGCCATTTCTTATCTTTCTTCTTCTTCCGCTGGCCGTACATCCCGTGAAGGGTTTTGGCCGCCTAAACGATGCTCTTCCAAATAATTCGATCCGCCGCAAGAACGCCAGACACGAAGACCGAGTGTGTTTAGGTCCCTTTGAACGGGGTCCTGCTTTCGTTGGTACCGACTCCAAAGCCTGTTTTGCGGTCCGATTTTATGACGGAAGTACGTAACCAAGCCATCTTAGCCATCTTTATTGAGATAATTTCTGATCTCGTAATTCATTCGCATTCTGTACGTGGCTTCCTCTTTAATGGGACCGTGAATTCGTCTTATGATCTTGGGCTCAGTTACAACGATTTTCTGGATGTTTTGTGCTGTCAGTGTCCAAGACTCGCAACCAAAGGTGATAATTGGTGGTATCACCACCTTGTAATTGTCCAATTTTATTTTGCCAATGGCCAATTAGGAAGGATTTCTTATCCGGTTTTAATGAAACTCAGCATATATGTACGTTGGAAATGGGATTTTTAAATGATTTTTAGATAAAGTTATGGAATATGGCCAATTAGAAAGGAACTTAGCTATTTCTTGTTCGATTTTGATAAAATTCAGTATTTCCAATGGAAATGGGATTTTCAAATGATTTTTAGAGGAAGTTTTGGAATATGACCAATTAAGAGGAAACTTGGCTATTTATTATCCGATCTTGATTAAATTCAGCAAGTACGATGGAAATGGGATTCAAAAACGATTTTTAGATAAAGTTCTGGATTATGGCTAATTTGGAAGGAACTTGGCCATTTGTTATCCGATTTAGTTGAAATTCAACATGTTCGATGGAAACGATTATTTGATAAAGTTCTGAAATATGGCCAATTAGGGAGGAACTTGGCCATTTCATATCCGATTTTAATGAAACTTGTAGTTGCTGCTTAGGTTGATCTTGCTTAAGCACAGCAACTACAACACTTATTTTAATTTCACTCGCACTATGATTTTTGGTGGTTAAATAAAAAACTTTTTATTTTATTTTAAATTAATTTAATGTTTTAAAGAAGGAAACTATGAGTTCAAGCTTTGTACTTGGTCTGTAGCAATATAGCGTCTTACGTTCTCAAGGGATCTTTAGTGACTGTCCGTAGATAAAATCTGCTGGAGTGCATCCGAGGTCATGCTTGACTGAAGTTCTAATTCCGAGGAAAATGAATGGTAGCTCAGTGCTCCAGTTCAGGGTATTTTCGCTAGCGTATAATGAAGCTTTAAGGGTTCGATGGAATCGCTCCATCATTCCATTTGCCTGGGGATGATAAATCGTAGTTCGTATTCTGTGTGAACCTAACAGTTGGTTAAATTCCGGAAAGAGATTACTTTCAAATTGACTGCCTTGGTCAATCGTTATCTCGAGCGGTACACCTAATCTCGAGATGTACTGTATATCCACCAAAGGAATAGCTTCCGGCCATCGCGTAAATCGGTCAATTATGGTCAGTATGTATGTATAACCGTTTGACTTCCGACAGGCGAGACAGGTTTTGGACCAATATCCCGTGTCTGAATTCATACTAGGCCAGAAGTATTTTGAAGATACCAGGTTACGCGATGACCATATTCCGGGGTGGGATAACCCATGAAGTTTCTGGAATACTTCCATACGTAGTTCTGGCGGTATATACGGACGATTATTGCCCGTCGATGTCTCACACCGGACTTTTAGTTCGTAGGCAAAACGACGAACCTTTTCGAGTCTTAATTTAGAACCTTGATTCTATTATTTAGAAGCGTTTTTAACTCGTTGTCTGATTCCTGAAGTGAAACGAGCCTTTCCATATCTAACCCAGTGTGACTTATAGGAGATATTCGTTTTCATCGTTTCTTGATAACGTATCTGCTACCACGTCACTTAAACCCTTGATAAATTGTGCTTTGACTTTTACGTCAATTTGATGTTTTTTTTTTGTAAAATTATTTCTCGTAAATTATTTTTTATTTTTTCTGTAACTTTAATTTGCAAGTTTATTTGTGCACCAAATGCAGCAAAGCTACGATGTCCGAACCGCATCATCCGAAAAAAAGAAACCGTTTTCGTTAACTTTCGTTCGGGTGGGGAGAGCTTTTTTGGAGAAAAATCCCAATAGTTCCCAACATCCTTTGTTGTACTGCTCCAAAACGGGAGCGATACGAAATCCTGCATTATAAAATCTCGCATTACAAAATCTCGCATTTGGAAAATTAAAAATCTCGCATTTCAAAATCTCGCATTTCAAAATCTCGCATTTGCAAAATTTCGCATTTCAAAATCTCGCATTTTTAAAATCTCGCATTTCCAAAATCTTGCATATTATTTTTCAAAAATCTTGCATTACAGTCTTGTTAATGTTTTTAAAAATAATCTATTTAATTTTTTCATACAATAATTTAATTCAAAAATTTTCAAAATTTTATTTAAAGTACAATTTATAAGTCAATCATCCCAATAAAATATTATGCGCAATACGCTGCAAAAAATCTGTTTTTTTAATTTTAAGCCTTTTCATAATAATTATTTTCATATTTTTATTTTTTTTTGTTTTTGGTGTATTTTCACCACATTGCACTTTCTCGCATTTCCTTTGCTAAAACGCTTTCCTTGCCCAAATCTTCTAATATTTTGTATATACCGGCGTGACGTTTTCCGACTATTACCTTGAGACGGCGGTGCCAAGCTTCTACGCTATTTTGTGTTCGCGGGAAGGTCTCCGATCCATTATCGTTGTCGCCGATAGCCCAAAATTCAGGTTTATATCTGGTCCGTTGACTGCCTTCTCTAATATAATTTTTTTTAAACCAAACTCCAAGTTTTTGACGTCCTCGTCATTAAATTTCCTAGACAAGCTCTGGTAATAATTATCGATTTCGTTTGGTGGAACAAAGGCTATGCTTTTTATCATCCTGATTTGGATTGAAAACTTTTCCTCATTGCCATATTTTCCCACTAGTCTTTCTTTTTGAATTTTGCGCCATATTATTTGGCCAAAGTGAAAGAGGCATCCTTTAAACGACGCGTTCCGGCCATCAATCATCATACGTTTAATCTCGCATAACAATTTCCCGTACATTTGTTATGCAAGATTTCGTAATGCAAGATTTTGTAATGCGAGATTTTGTAATACGAGATTTTGAAATGCGAGATTTTGAAATGCGAGATTTTGAAATGCGAGATTTTGAAATGCGAGATTACATACCCAACCCCTCCAAAACAGCCCCGAGTGTCGTGTTGGAAGCGTCCGTGGTTATCCGGAACATTCCACGCTCCAGGGGATGGGCAAGAAGTGTTACCTGAGGCAGGGAAGCTTTGTTTTTATCCATAGCTGCCTGACAATCAGGTGGCCAAATAAAGTTTTCTTTTTATCTTTTATCGAGTTATCTGACACTCTCTCCGCCACGCTCTTTTTCAATAAGCCCATCTGTTAGCCAAACAGATTATTAAATCAGCCTGAAAATTATCCTTTAAGCTTTCTGTTTAAAATAATTTTTATCAGCCTCAAGACTACTTAGTTAAAAATTTTGTTGTGCATATAAATGACAAAAGCTAAACTTTACCGAAATTGATTTGAAATCAAAATTTTTACTAAATTATCTAACATTTACCCTATAAGCATATACATTGGTCACAAATTATCGTATATGTTGAAAATAATTTTGATTAATTTAAGCGATTCGAATGCTACACAAACCTACATCCAAAATGTTAAATTCCAACATTTATTGGAAAGTCGAAAAAAAAATCTTAATCGATTTGCAAATTGCAATTTCAATTAGTAGGTATACAAAAAAAAAAGAACCGGATTAATTATTCGCATACACTCTCAAGTCAAGTTCATTCAAGCATAACAATTCGCGCGTATCTACAAATAAAAAAAAACGATCTTGAGATGTTTATCTAAATTATCGCGAGCTAATTAAATAAAATATTTATATAATCGTCACGACTATAGTGTGATAAATATTATATTACAAAAGCAACACAGACATAATATTACGATAACTTGTAACGAGTTCGACGTGATTAATTTTATGTGTATTTATTATGTAGTGTATTTGAGTCCCCTATAAACAATAATCAAAACACCAAAAGACAAACAAAATAAATAGACATCGTTGACGACACAGCAAAAAATTTGTCATAACTTAACTCGACAAGAAAATATATTCGTTGAATCTCTATAAAGACACAAATAAATCAAACTGTCAATATTTACTTTTGTCTCATATACAGTATTTATCTAGATATACATATTCGAATTTATCGATTTCGATTAGATAACGTGTACGTTACTATTATTTGCTTTATGAATTTTTTTTTATTTTTGTTTTAATAGATTTCCGACGTGCTTCTTAAAACAGTGAGTGGTTTGAAAGTGAAATTTAAATAAAAAAATGTGTGGTTCAATCATTAATCGATAATAGGCGTGCGTGTGTAAGTAATTTGCAAATCGATTTTTTTTTTCCTTTTATTTTACCTCGCGCAGGTATTACAGGCCCAAATTTCAATTTAGCTAAACATATTTTGTTTAACATACCGCGCACAAATCCTGTAATCTTGCATGAGGTTTGCTACTAGTAAAATAAATACTAAACCCCGATAAGAACGTAATTTCTGTATTATTTTTTTTTGATAAATCGAAACACAACAAAAACAAAATTGTTAATGTTGATAAGAAAAATCAGCACGGTACAATACTGATAAATGAATCATGATGTGTAGCTAAATTTAGAACTGCAAAAAGTATTTTCGTTAGATAACCCCGAAATGTGAACACTCTGCGACCAAAATTTCATCACATCAATTTTTAATTTGTTTACAAACTTGAAAAACCACAAAAAGGCTGTATATTGTTTACCTGACAAATCATCAAGACAAATTGCAAACGCTTGAGTATTAATCAAACGATTTATCTCTATGTTCAAATCGACTTTGATCATCGTGTTATTAAAGTAAAAAAATGTCTTAAGTCATTTTGATAAACACACACACAAATTTTTGTGCATATGTACGTTAAAAAAAGGCCAATGGCAATTAGGTGTAAAATAATATTAAGATTTCATAATTCATCCATTCACTAAAGTTAAAAAAAAAAAATTTCACCGACTTATCGCCTCATATAATAATTTTATTTTAACGTGTAGTATGAAAGTGTGTGCGCGCCGCTGTTTTGTATATACATACATATATTCAAATTTCACTCACCATTTGTTCATTTCAAACGTCTAATTTATTCATATAATTTTTAATCTCAAGCGCCAAAAAAAAGCAAAAAAAAAAAAAATCGTTTGACCATTGGTACGGTACGCGTTGTGTAAATATTATTCTTGATTTGTTTCAATTGAAATATGATATGTTGTTGTTTTACAAATTATGCTATGCATGAGATAACAATTCCGACACAATTCCAATGAATTTCGGTAATTTTACATGTTTATCGCAGAGCGATATATGTACATACATGTGTACAACTCATTTTCTCCGTATGGCGAGCACGTTGTAATGAGATAAATCCACACAAGTAGACAGGAAAATTAATTTATCAAGTTTAGATAATGTATGTGTTTGAGTGTACTCGGGGCTGCACCTGTATAATCTAAATACCAAACCGGAAATGAAAATCCATTCTGATTTATAAATGTGTAGCAATTACAATTTTGAGAATTTAAAATTGTATCCAATAACAATATAGATATAACGAATCTCTCAAATTTTTAAATATTCTAAATATGGAAATTTTTGTTCCGATTATGAGACCGGAGCTCCTAAATTGGGAATAATTTCTAATTTCTGGATAATTCCTAATTTCAATATGCGTATCTAATCTCTATTTGCTAATGCCCGGTTTTAACGAAATTTGCGACACAATGATTGATTGCGCATTACTAATCATTCGTAGGGAAATCCGTCTTCACAGAATTTAAAACTCGAGATATTCGTAAATTTACAATTGGTTTCTTCTGAGTTAGAAAAGTGATTTTTGGATTCGTCGTATTTCTTTGTTTATCTGTGGAGTCCCTCTGTCGGTTGGTTTCTCTATTTATCTGTCAGAAATTCTTAAGATTTTAAAAATTCTAAGTATGCGATTTTTTTTTCTTAAGAGTATTGCAATAAAATCTGGGAAATCCGGGAATTTGTCATATCTTTCAAAATTAAACTTTCTCCCATCCGATTATAACCGACGTTTCTCAAATCATTTTATTAAACTGAATGTCGATTTGGTCTGTGGAGTCCCTCTATCGATCCGTTTTTTTTTGTTGATCTATCAGAAATTCTAAAATTTTTAAGAATTCTAAATATGAGAATTTTTTTCTTAATATGAGTATTTCTATAAAATCTCGGAAATACGGAAATTTAAAATTTGTCTTATTATTCAAAACTTAACTTGTGTAGAAATTTTGAATTTCCCCAGTATGAGATAAATCCACACCAGGAGACTTGAGGTTTCATCTTATTTCCATTTAATTGAGTTTAGAAAATTTTTCTGGAGTTCCTAAACACAGATCTTTAAGGGAATCCTCCAGGAAATATTTTTTTATCTTATACCGTAATACCAAACAAAAATTTAACAAAATCCCCCCTTTTGACCCCTATCGTATGTGAAATTTTAAAAAAGGAATTTATTAAATATTTCCAGCATTTGGTAAATTGTTTGGTCTCTACCAAACAATTTACCAAATGCTGGAAATATTTAATAAATTCCTTTTTTTAAATTTCACATACGATAGGGGTCAAAAGGGGGGATTTTGTTAAATTTTTGTTTGGTATTACGGTATAAGATAAAAAAATATTTCCTGGAGGATTCCCTTAAAGATCTGTGTTTAGGAACTCCAGAAAAATTCCGGGAACCTCGATATACGACAATTCTCTGTAGAATATTCAAAAACCGTCAATCCTAAGTGCCTGGGACCATAGATTTTTTTAAATTTGATCTATTTTCTGTTAGAGAAGGGCGTGACCTACTCAAAATAAGTTTCTGTTAGAATGGCCGGTGTTTAAGAACTCTAGGAAAATTCCGTCCTACTCGATATGCGATAATTCTCTATATAATATTCAAAATTCGTCAATCCTAAGTCCCTGAGACCACAGAATTTTTTAAATTTGATCTATTTTCTGTTAGAGAAGGTCGTGACCTACTCAAAATAAGTTTCTGTTAGAATGGCCGGTGTTTAAGAACTCCAGGAAAATTCCTGAAATCTCGATATACGATAATTCTCTATAGAATACTCAAAATATTCGCCAATCCTAATTGCCTAGGACCACAGAATTTTTTAAGTTTGATCTATTTTCTGTTAGAGCAGATCGTGTTCTACTCAAAATATGTTGTTCTTAGAATGGCCGGTGTTTAAGCCCTCCAGGAAAATTCCTGGAATCTCGATATACTATAATTCTCTATAGAATATTCAAAATTCGTCAATCCTAAGTGCCTGAGACCACAGAATATTTTAAATTTGATCAATTTTCTGTTAGAGGAGGTCGTGACCTACTCAAAATAATTTTCCCATAGAATGGCCGGTGTTTAAGAACTCCAGGAAATTTCCTGGAATCTCGATATACGATAATTCTCTATAGAGTATTCAAAATTCGTCAATCCTAAGTGCCTTGGACTACAGAATTTTTTAAATTTGATCTATTTTCTGTTCGAGTATATCGTGTTCTACTCAAAATATGTTGTTCTTAGAATGGCCGGTGTTTAGGAACTCCAGGAAAATTCCGGGCTACTCGATTTGCGATAATTCTCTATAGAATATTCAAAAACCGTCAATCCTAAGTGCCTGGGACCACAGAATTTTTTAAATTTGATCTATTTTCTGTTAGAGCAGATCGTGTTCTACTCAAAATATGTTGTTCTTAGAATGGCCGGTGTTTAAGCCCTCCAGGAAAATTCCTGGAATCTCGATATACGATAATTCTCTATAGAATATTCAAAATTCGTCAATCCTAAGTGCCTGGGACCACAGAATTTTTCAAATTTGATCTATTTTCTATTAGAGTAGATTGTGACCTACTCAAAATAAGTTTCTGTTAGAATCGACGGTGTTTAAGAACGCCAGGAAAATTCCGGGAATCTGGATATGCGATAATTCTCTATCGAATTTTTTGTCAGAGGAGGTCGTGGCCTACTCAAAATAAGTTTCCTCAAGAATGGCCGTTGTTTAGGAACTCCAGGGAAATTCCTGGAATCTCGATATGCGATAATTCTCTATAGAGTATTCAAAATTCGTCAATTCTAAGTTCCTGGGACCACAGAATTTTCGAAATTTGATCTATTTTCAGTTAGAGTATATTTTGACCTACTCAAAATAAGTTTCTGTTAGAATGGCCGGTGTTTAAGAACTCCAGGAAAATTGCGGGAAACTCGATATGCGATAATTCTCTACAGAATATTTAAAAATCTTCAATTCTAATTGCCTGGGACCACAGAATTTTTTAAACTTGATCTATTTTCTTTTTGAGTAGATCGTAACCTACTCAAAATAAATTTCCGTTAGAATGGTCGATGTTTTAAAACATCAGGAAAATTCCGGGAATCTCGATATACGATAATTGTCTTTTGTTATATTTTTTACTTATAATTCTACTTGAGCTTTCAAATTTCAAATGAATAAAAAAAAAATTATGATTTCTTATTACGTAGTTAGGAATTGTTAATATTTTTGATCCTTTAATATATTCATATCGACGCCATTAGCGTCATAGTCAAGCTAATTTAAATTAACACAGTGCAAAGTTGTAGTATAACCTTATGGATTCGTGCAGCTGCAAAATACCTAATTGTATATGGAAATTATAGTTGTATATTTTAATTAAGCAAACAAAAAAAACGGTCGGTCTTCAATTATGCCTGTCGTTGTAGGCAGTCAGTGTATTTGTCTGTGGGTCCCTCTCCTTTTCGCTCTAACGTTCAGTCTGAACTTCGCAAAATTTAAAAAATTCTATCATAAATATGAGGATTGTTTTCTAAATATGAGTATTTCTAAAAAAAATCGAAAGAAAATATTCTAAAAACGAAAAGTGTAAAGCTCGGTTATAGGAAACTCTGATGTTGTTTTGCTTTTTTCAATTTTTTTAAATCTAACAGACTAATAGGTTATGAAACCAAACTGTGCCTCGAACCAAAATATAAATTATACTTCGGCCTTTATAACATTTTTGAAAAATTCATAAATTTTGTTGGCGAATTTCCGGAACCCCAAATATGTTCCCACATAATTCGTTTCTGCATTAAAAAATAATCATTTTGAAGCTAGCATTAAGTGGAATAACATATGCCACTCAGTTTTTATAAACTGTAACTGTACGAAACTCTCTAGAAGACAAAAGTGTTCGTAGGTACACATCGTTAATCCATATCAAATTTTATATTCTGGACAAGTTTGTGATTTTTTTTTTAATTTTCCGTTGTAGTCCAACTGCCGAATAAGACGAAAATCAGGCTTATAAAAGAAATAAATAAGTCGAAAGCTATTTTTTTAATTCGTTGTATTTTTCCACGTAGATCTAGAATTCGACGAGTTTGTTTCTGACGTCCGGTTTAAAGTGAAGATGGTTTTACAAAAAGTGGATTTTCAATTTGATTACGCACATGTACAAAATTATAATGGATAACAGACAAAAATTTGAAATTTGTTAAAATTAATTTATTCGGCGCCAAACCCCTGCTGTTCCAGGGCAATTCCAAAGATAAACGTAATCTGCAACAAGAACTAATACTGATTAATAAAATTGACAAAACTATGTACCTGAAAACTGACGCACGGCCTGTAAGATAGTAGAAGTGCATCATTGCTCTTTTGCTGCTTTGGTCTAATAAGAGCTGAAAAGATGAAAGTAAGAATTATAGTAAACTAACTAACCAAAATATATTTGGAAATATGTGGACCTTTTCTTTTATCCAAATTACAGCAATCTACAGAAAACATATCAAACGCAGAAATTCGCTCCGAAGTTTACGTTTGCCCCAGTAAAAATGTTGCTACGCGAGGAGTTCTTTCGACTGACTTAAAAGATGTCCCAACCAATCTAAGAATGAAAGTTACAAGTAAACAACGAGCCTAAGTTCCGTTAATAATTAAATTGGTTAATGAGATCAATTTTTAGCTATTTGGGGTCAACACTGTAAAATTTATCAAAAGGTTTATCCAATAAATAAATTTTCAATAATTTCAAACACAAAAAATGTAAAAGCACCTCTACCTAAAAATTATAAATTAAAATTTTTAAATTGTGATTTATTTAAAATTTCATAATTGGGCAAAGGAGGCAAGGAAGCTTTTTTAACATGCGTTCTCACGTTTCTTATAAAATTGCACGAGTAAAACTTAAATATTTTAAAATTCTTGGTTTAAAAAATTTGATTTTTTAAATTTCTTAAGGTTAAACGTAAACCAGAAATAAAGAATTTCAATTCGAAAGTTTTGAATTTTTTTTTTCTAAATTTGTAAAAGTTCCAAATTTTTAAAATATCTCAATTTTGATTTAAAAATTACCGTTGCTTCAAATTGTCTAAGAACTTTAGGAAATTTGATATAAGCTTTTAAAAATTTCTAAATTCAGAAACATAAATTCGAAAATTTATTGAGCAACGAATAAAAATTATACCAAAAATTTGTCATTCCATGAGTAGATATTGAATACTTATAGTTTCTTGTTTAAATCAAAATTTAAAAATTTCAATTCTGAGGAACACAAAGTTTTTACAGAAATTAAAAATTTGAATTCGGAATTTTTTAAAGGTTTCCAGATTTTTCGAAATATCTCAATTTTGATTTGAAACGAGGTAAATATTCCTAAATGTTTAAAAAATTTTAGAAAATTAGACCTGAATTTTCAAAAATCGCTTTAGAATAACAAAAATTTAAGATTTCAACTAAGGAATTTTTAAGTTAAGATTTATTTAAAATTTCTTGAATAAGATTATATTTACCTCAATTTTGTAGAGCAAATTATAGGATTATTTCTTAAGCTTAAAATAAATATGACTTGTGCTTATGAAACATAAATTTCATTAAAATTTTGTTTAGAAAGAATTTAAGATTTTCGGTGAATATTTATTTTCACCTTCACAGAAATATTTCAAAATAGCTAAATCAAAATTTGCAAAAGTCAACAGGGTTTCAAAATACGTATCTTCAATTTTGATTTAAAAATTAAATATATCTCGAAATGTCTATAATGTTGTTAGAAAATTTGACCTAAGCTCTTTAAAATCGCTAAACAATCGAAACACATAAAAATTGAATATTTTAAAAATTTTGATGGAGCAAATTCCGAAATTAGGATTTTCAATAAAAATTTATTTAAAATATCTTGAATATTTTAAATTGTTGTGTCAACATAATGTTAAGTTTAAAATAAAAATTTATAATTTGTTTTCAAAAATTTTGAAAAGATTTAAAAATTTGTAATATGTAGTTTCCAGAATTTTTCAAATATCTTAATTTTGATTCGAAAATTATAGAAATTTCGAAAATACGGCGTGCGATTTGGAAAATTAAAGCTTTCAAAAATCCGCTTACATTTATTTCAAAAAATTTCAAATAAAAATCGAAAATCGTAAATTATTAAATTAAAAATAATTTATTCCTTATCTTAACCTACTTCCGTCAAAATTTTTAAAATTCGTTTAGTTTTATGAATTTAGAAATTTTTAAAAGCTAACTTCAAATTTTCTAAGGTCCTTAGGAATTTCGTAATATTTACTTAACATTTGCCTGTGAAAATTGAGAAATTTTGAGAAATCTGCGAACTTTAAGAAAGAAAGATAAAATGTGAAGAATCTGTAAAGGAATGTAGGAATTCATGAATATCCAGGTTTTACTTGAGATTTGTTTAAAGTTTCATGCGCTTGAATAATTTTAAAATTTTGTTTGAGCTTTAAAAATTCCTATATTCAGAAACATGAAAAATAATTTTTTTAAATTTTTATGAAAAAAAATTTAAATTACAATTTACTTAAAATTTTGTTTTGAAAATTGAAGTATTTCGAAATATCCAAGAAGTTTGAGAAATTTAAAGTGAAGATATATTTAAAACTTACTTTTTGAAATTTTTGGAAGTTAGATCTAAAACAAACATTTCAAGTATAATTAAAATTTTAATTCGGATATTTTTAATATTAATTCAACATTTTTAAAAGTTTCCAAATTTTTTAAAATATCTGAATTTCTATTAGAATAAGAAAGGTATTTCGAAATGGCTATAAGAACTTCAGAAAATTTGACCTCAATTAAATATCGTTATATTCAAAAATAACAAAATTAAAGAATTTAATTAAGATTTTTTGTAAAGATTTATTTAAAATTGCATGAATATTTTAAATTTTTGGTTAACATTTTGTTTTTGCTCTTTCTCGAGGTTAGGTCTAAAACAGAAAGTAAGAATTTCAATACAAAAATTTGGTTTTTTTTTTCGCTGGCAAATCCCATAGAGGGATTTGGCCGCTTTATTTTGAAGTTTCGTAATCTTTTCTGTTAACGGATAATGAGTGATTAATTCATTGATCCTATACCCTTAAACAGCCGTGATTTTTTCATCACCCGCCGGGAATCGAACCCGGGACCTCCGGAGCGTAAAGCAAGTATGCTAACCACTGTGCCACCGGAACAGCAATTTGGATTATCCTAGATTAAAACTTAAGTTTTTTAATTGTAACAAATTAATGAAAAGTTATTTTAATTCCTTGTATACCTAAGAGGAAGGAGGCTGCCACCAACAAACTCCTGCTTTGATGATTTATTAAAATTCCAATTTTGTTAGAAATTAGAACGTTTTTCAGCAATTTGTGTTTTTTAATAATTATTCACATACTGCATTAAGTAACTCCTCAAAGCGGCTAGCGTTTATACTCTCCACGCAAGGATGACAAGAAATTATTTAGCATTCTTTTGTTATCAAATTGTAGTTGGTCGTATTTAACAAAAATCTAAAGAGGACTTCTGTCAATTAAATTTGACTTTTTCGTGATTTTTTTAGGGACTATTTGGGTTGAGAATTCGAGAGTATCGCAAAAAAATTGAAACTATCGCAAAATTTGTTAAAATTTCCATAATTTCCAAAATATCTCAATTTTGATTTGAAAATTATAGAATTTTCGAAAACTTTGTGAATTTTTGAAAATTCTACGTTTCCTTTTAAAAACTAGCTCAATTTAGTAATATACAATTTTTAAGAAAGAAGTTTTCAATATTTATTAATTATTTTATAAAATTTAAATTATTCTTCATTGAAAAGCTTAAATTTTTAAATTAAAAATAATTTATTTGTAGTATTAACCTCTTTCCTTAAAAAAAATTTAAAATTCGCCAATTTTTATCTTTAAAAACCTATCTATCGTTTTGAATTTAAAAATATTTAAAAGCTCAGGTAACCGCCTAAAGTTAAGAATTTTCAAATATATAAAATTTAAAGAATTTTCAAATATAGATAATTTGAAAAATCATTAATAAACTTTAAAAAGGATAATATTTTAAAAATTGTTGTATGTTTTTAGGGAAATTGATCTTTAAATTCCTAAATTCCAAAAATAAAAACGAATTCTTGAAAGTTGTAGTGTACAAATATTTTAAAACTATGTTTTTAAAATTGCAGGTACTTTGAAATGTCTAAAAAGTTTGAAAAATTTGACGTGAGCTTTTGAAAGTCACTAAATTTCCCGATCAGGCTTGAATATTACAACATTTTGCGTTTTTATATTTAATATTTGGAATTTCTTAAACTCTGTCTGAAACAAAAATTTAAGGTTTTAATATGGAAATTTTGAAGTTAATTCATGATTTTTAAAAGCTTTCAGCTTTTTTGAAGTATGTCCACTTTGAAACGAAAATTATAGAACTTAAGACAATGAAGTTTTTGAAAATTTTAACGTCTTTTTAGAAAGTTTAATTTTTTGTTAACAGAAATTTTCGTTAATTTTGGAGTTTTCACTAAAACACAAACTGAAGCTTAAATATTACTTGAAATATTGTCGTCAAATCGTTCAAAATTTTAATAACTTAAAAAATTTAGAAAATTTGAATTTTTAGATTACGTTCACGAGAATTTTGAATTTTAAAAGATCCAAATTAAAGTTCATTATTCAAATTATGCTAAACCCCATTTTGCATAATCTTCAATATATTCCAGATTCGGATTGATTTTCGTAAAATTAAATTTGTTATATTGAAATTTAACTTTTATTAATTTGGGATTTAATTTATTTATCAAATTAGAAATTAATGCCTTAAGAAATTTAAATATTTTAAATGGTTTTAAACTTGCAAACTTTCAATTTGTAAATTTTCGAGCCATTAAACGATCTACAATATAATGTGCGAGGTATTTGAGAAACTCGATCCTTAAGTGAAATATTGGTTAAATTTATTGTAAAATTTATGGAATTTCTGATTTTCTAATTTTTGTTAAAAATTTAAAGTTTTTTAAAAATTGAATCATGCGGCACCAAATTAGTAATCGCTCGAATTTTAGAATATTTTTTGTAAACTTCACGATAATTATTTGAATATTTTCAATTGTGCGAAACTGCCTCTTACGGAAATTATGAATACTTTTCAAATACTACTTAATTGGGTGTGCGCTCGGAAGCTTCTCACATACCGTCTTTTCCTATCTAAGTTGCTGCGAGGAGAAGCTGCAATACCAATAATAACAGTAAGTCACGATAATGTTACTGATACGAAAGTCTCAAGGTTTAAAATGAAAAACAAAAATTATAAAAAATGCTTCTGGTTAAGATTATGGAACTATCGAAATTTGTTAGGCCACTTTAGTAAAGAGCCCCCCTTACCAGGAGTATTGACTACCTACGGTTAATTTCTAAATTAAGGTTGCTAGTTAAAGTTTTGACTGTTTCAAAAAACTTTAGAACAATTTTCTGGTCGTAAAATATAAAATACAAAAACTGAAAAATTTAGTACATGTACTAAAAATATTTTTACTTTAAGAAACGATATTTTTTAGACTACCTAACCATACCCGCATCAAATTTTATTCACCAACCTAATATTTTACTAATTTATCCCATTAAAGTATTATTAGTATCTTTATGCCAATGGCCCTAATTGTAACAACACTATACATACACTGTTGTTACACATAAAGTCACATTATAAAATGTTTTAACATAATATATCACAAAATTTTAATTTGAATATTATTTAATAATATTACAAAAAAGAAACAAGTCGACGAAGACGAAATTATTTTCTGCACCAACAACATGAAGATACCGTGCGGCAGCAAAACACAAGGCAAAATAAAAAGTGTAGACGCCTGATAGTTTTATACTTTGCATCGTTTCTGTATAATATTTAAGTTGAATATACAACAACTTCTTCTGCAAATAACGGTAAATAATAATTCATGTTTGAAAAAAAACATTTTTTTTTTCGTTACCTTTATTTTCCTTATACTATATACCGGGTACGTACGTAAGAGTATACGTAAGAAAATTCATAAATTTTCCCAATTTTTCATACTTTGATAAGAAAATGAAAAGTTTACTTGGATTGCTTTTTTCGCTTGCTTCTTTCGTATATTTAAATGAATAGAAAATATTTATAAAAAAAAATTAGAAAAACAGGAAAATAGTTTTTTCATGTTTAGATAAGTGAAAGAGTTGTTTGGTTGGTAGCGCAGGTACTATAAATGGGTTGGTGTATACGCGAGATGCACAAAGTATTTTGTATATAGATCGTTAAGTTTTTCAACTTTTTGTTTATTGAATATATTTCGATTTTTTAGCACTCGATCGGTGATGGAAATGTTTTTTTTTTCGGGAAAATTTATTTGATTGTAAATGTATTTACCCGCCGCCACACAGATATATGTAAATGCGATAAGAAAAATATTAACAGACATATATGTATTTCCATTAAACATTTCTTAAAATTACTGGCACGGCTTATAACATCTTCATATATTTCACCTTTTAAATAACATAAAATGAAATTCCTTTTAAATATTTTGGCATATCCCTATATGTATACATGTAAATATATATTATCCATCTACTACTTGTATAAATGTAAGTCGTTTTTAAATTTTAACACCTTTATCTTACCGTTTGTTTTTATTTCCACTTTTATTGTTATTATTGCAATCCTCAATGTTTGCTTGCTAGGTACCTATACAAATAAACATTTCAAGTAATTTAAATAAAATTAATGTTATTACAACCAGACAACAACAAATATTAACATTCTTATTAACATTTTCATTCTAAATGAGAGGGAAAAACTACAAAGCTAAGTACATTTATAAATGTATGTACTGTAATTAAAGATACGTTGATACTTAGAGACATGAGATAGTAGTAAAGTTTGTTGTTTCCTACCCAAAAAAAGATTTTCATATTGAAATTAAATTAAAATTTTAAATTTCTGTTTTGTTAATTAATTTTATTGTTATTATGTCACATCAAAACTGGTTGAAGATTAAATTAAATATTTGGATGTGATTCAAAAATAATTTAAAATTACATTTATGCAATATATGAAATACAATTATTTTTAGTACATATCCTAAATATAGATAACCAATGCGTTTTTGATCTTGCATACTTCAATTATATGGTAATAGGATATGTATTTAAATTTAGTACATGTACTAAATTTAGTACTAAATTAAAAAAAAATGTACCAGAATAGTCACAAATATCAACAAATTTATAAATTTATTCATTTCATTTCGCGATATTAAAAATGTTACATTTTCCAACCAAACATATAGCACAAAGAAAATAAGAAAATTTCGAGTATCCGTTAAACTTTTTATAAAATAAATCATTATCAGCTGTTGTGGTTCTTCTTATTATTTTCTTATTTTATTCATATTATTTTGTTTCTACACTTTTCCAAAACGAGTTTTGTTTTTGCATTTTCCAAGTCCAAATGAAAAATACAATTACAACACACAATGTAAGTAAATTTGTTTTTTTTTTGTGTTCTGAGTATTCGGTGAAAAAAAGCAACAAAAAATGTGTATATAAGTCCAAGATGAGAAATATATGTATGCACATAAGCGAGGCGAGAGATGAAAATAACATTTTCTTAAATTGTATAAACGATGAAAATGGAAAATTGTTCGCTATGTGCAGCATCTTTGTATGATGTTGATTCCACTAACTAGAGTAGCACCTTTTGAAATTTTGTTTTGTTTATTATATACATATAAAGTATGTGTAGTTTAATTTTCCATATGTGTATACAATATGGAAGCTAATTTGTTTTATGTTTGGATTCTTTTCAGACTAATGGTGATTTGGATTTAAACTTGAAAGATATTTGTGCAAATTACGCAGTGCATATGAATGGTAAGTTTTTATGAGTTTAATTAAAACGAAATAAATCTGTTTTGAGTTTTTATTACAAGACCGATAACGCTGCAAATATTAAAAAAAAACATGTTACGCTGATAACACATGTTTGGGGCTACCACACCAAAAAAAAAAAACAAAAAAACAAGAATGTAATTAAAGTGCTCGTAAATTATCGGATATGGAATGTGTACGGCTTGCAATTTTTGAGGGGAGATAACAGCACACCATTTATATTGATATTTTATATCACTTTGCGCTTTGTACTGCAAAATTGCGACTATTGCGGTGATATCTTGATAACATTTGATGACTTTTGTTTATGTATTACAAACAAATTCAATATTTTACTATCCCCGTGATAAAATCTCAAGTACTCAGTGATAATACTGTAATTAAGAAGATAAATGACGATTGTTAATTAAAATTAATTTGGTGATAATTTTTTTTTTTTTTGTTAGAGGGGTATCACTCAGTCATTTATTTATTGATGTTTAGGTTGATTAGCCCAAATGTTGTGTTTCGCGGTACTTTAACTACATTGCATTAGGCCTATCGATTATATCTGATTTTTATTACACAAGTTTTTTAATGTGTGGATTCAACCGCAGTAAATAAACAAAGAATTGTAGACAGGCGATGCGCATTTTTTTTTCGCCCTACACAAATATAAACGAACTTCTTTCTATTTCTTGATACGGTGTTGTAACGCCCAGAAATGTATAAAAGTTCAACATTAGCGAGAAATTTTATTGGAAAAACCAAATGTGTATAGTTTATCCAAATAACAAGCCAGTTTCCTGTATGATACTAAATACATACACTAACTAATCTTTTTCGACAATGTTTCTGCATTCTGGTTTGAAAAAGATACAAATGTCGCATATTAAGCGCAGGCTGGTGGTGGTATAGGTCCTGAAAAGAATTTGACATTGACTTAATTCAACGTGAGCTTTAATAAATTAAAAGAGGCTTTATGGAATGTCCAATTGTGATGGTTGATGAAGCAACCTGGGCTCTCTAAGTCGATTTAGTTTTGCGTAAGCTTTTCTTAATTTTTTTTATATAAAGCTTACATTTTGTTATGAAGTATAATTCTAAGCTTATTTTTCTGAACCTTATATCTTCGTCTTGTAACCACATTTTAATGATTATGCTTAGCCTCTAAGCTTAGCCTTTAATGATTATCCTAATCCTTATTATATGATAATCTGGAGACACTCGTATTCTGATTGTTATATCAAAAGTTTCGTCAAATTCTTGCAAGCTTGTCCATATCTCAAAATTTTAAATATTTCGTTTGCATTTATAGCGATGAAATTGTTATTCGGAATTATAACAACATATAATGTTAACTAAAGACAGCCTTAGAGGAAGATACATTTCTTTAAAATACTAAGGCAACCAGCGTTAGCCACACAACGAATTTATTCTGTATCTAGCAAAAATTATCATAGTACAGCAATACCTCGCGTAGCACGGGTAATAAATCCCGGATCTTATAGGAAAAGTGAAATTTGTTCCAAAGTACAAACATTTCTAACATTTCTAAAAAATTCTCACCGATCCAGCAGTAACGATTATACGAGAATCAACAATCGGGTAAAATTTCTGTTTTAAAAATTGATTTCAGACTATGTGAGGTACTGCTGTAACTAAAAACTGAGCAATATCACATTTGGAAGGATTTTGTTAATCCCAGGCTTATTCAATGTTTCTAGCTGGGTGATATTGTCAACCGTTTCATAAAAAAAATTATTCTCATGGTGAAGTTGGGTATGGTAGTTGCTCGATCCTCCTGACTTACAGCCTGTTCCAAAAGCTTTTCAATTCTCCGGCTTGACCATAGAACAGATTGGCGAAAAAAAAAATCGAAATCGGACAAGCTATTCTTAACACATTTTTCATTTTGGACCAAAGTAAATGTCGCCTTACAAGAGAACAAAGTAACTTTCCAAACCAGTTTTCTAAATACTTTCCGTCCATAAAACGAACGAAGAATGTAATACAATTTTGGATTTAGTAACGCTCTGTTCTCAGAACAACTACTACGCATAGTGCAGCGGAATAATAATGAAAATGATCATAATAGGCAACGTTGTACTGAAAATTGATAAGCGAAAGGCAAAATGCTAATGAAGTCAGTGATGGATTTGATTCACACTGTTTAATATGAGCGAGACCAATGGAGTCACGTGGAGGAATGTCCTTTTTTGTATCATATTCAAGTTAGCCGAAAGTTTCCATCCAAGTAGAAAATCGATAATAACCTGCTCATGGAAATTGTCAGAAAATCAGAAGAATCCAACAAATATTTGAAATTGAAATAGAATCATTCTCATGTAACGATATACGACATACTATTCGGATATAAAAATTGCTGATTAGCCGCAGATGTTGAATTTAATCATCCCATAGATAGATTTGAAATTAAAATTTGTGACGATTCTAGGTAGGCTTGTAAACTTCACAAATCGGTTTGTTCTCCAGTTATCACTGCAAACAAATTTATTTTAAGTTTCCCGTGGGCAACCTGGGTAGATCCGATTTTTCAAAATGCATTAGAAAATGTAATTAACATCTTTTCCAGATATTTCTCGGGAAACTTCTACTGATTTTTTTTTTCAGCGATAGCTTTTGACAAATTACATCATTGCAAACCATCTCCAGATATAAAACTCCAGGGGCTGATTTTATACCAATTTTAAAAATTGTTTTTGGTTTCGAAAATTTTCTACAATTTTCCACAAAACAAAGGTCTTCAATGATATCGACGTACACTCTTGACAAAGATCTTCAATGCTGACATACATTTTTCCAGCGATAGTTATTGGCAAATCATATCGGTTCAATACAACACCAGACATACGGGGAACAATTCTAGAGACTTATTTGGGAAACTTGAACTGAATATTTTCCAGCGATAGCTATTGCACATAACACAGTTTTGGCGGCTTTTTTGTAGATTTTAAATATTTTTTGGAATCCGTGGACTTTGGCCACGTATGACTATTGACAAAAAATTCCAGTGCTATCCATGCGCCCAAGGTAACTTTCGGCTGAGCACTATGTGCTAATAATGACTATATTTTATTTTCGGCTTTGATAACATAAACTGCCTTACCGATTTTTTTACGGATAACTTTAATTCTACCATCATTCTTACATTCATTGACTGCTTTTCGTACTACAACGTTTTTTATTTTGCTGAAATAAAATCACACTACTTCGAAATATGAGGCTAACTTCGATAATTCATTCTGCGCCGAAGCAGTCACTAAATGGCCAATTTTCTGCAACATTTTTTGCCAGCAACTTGAAATATTAGCTGCGTTATTTATGTGTTGTGTGCGCATATCCTTGGAGGCACGGTTCGGTTTATGGAAGGCGACGTTTATACCTATTTTAGCAGTCCAGTTAAGTGTGAGCAGAAAAAGATTATGAGAAATCAAATTTGGTGCACACAGGTTCCCGAAACGATTCGGCACGAATTATGATTACAAGATTAAAATGTTTGGAACATTAAAACCATATTGACACATTAGAACATAATTGATTTTGAAAGTTGGATTCAAAGTTGATAGTTTCGGAATAATAAAGGCATACATTCCAACAATGAAGCGATTCAACATGGTTACCGAGAAAGGTTCGTTGCCAGAGGAAGAATTTATAACATTATCCGAGGCATATTATATCGGGGTGAACAGATTATATTTTGTTACTTGAGCTAAGACCACCAATGGATTGAATAGGCTTGCTTCATTATTGATTGCTTAGATAGATATTTACAACCAACATTTTCCGTGTGTTAATTTTGTTTTTGCTGTTATAACTGTAACTTTGATGCCTCGTTTCAGAAAAGTCAGTATTATTTCGCAGCAACTATATTATCAATTTCACTGGGGAGGAACTTCATTTAGCCGTTAACCATTTAAATTGAGTCGTTAGTTCAAACCCTCCATTTAAATGCGAAACACTGAAAATAGACAATCACAAGTTGATCAGAAGTTGAAGCCAAAGCAATAAGAAGTCGAATAACTATTGAGATTCTTTCTAAAATGGAGCCGTTTATAGAATTAAAAGTAATTGTATTTATTGTTGGCAAAATTGCATCATTGATTCCCAAGGCACCAAACTCGGGATACTTTTTGAGAACTCCTGTAAATCGTCAACGGGTTTTTCAAGCAACGACATTTTAGAACTTGGACCAATTTCCAAACGATTTAATTGATGTGTATAAGCAAGATTTCTTCAACACGCCTGGTTTTGGTCAGTAAAAATGAGAGGCATATGCAAAGAATATTGTGGTGAATTAATCCAGATGAAACACCATCACATTATGAGCTGTTAGCGATGAATTGTGGCAGGGATACAATTCTCAGCGTACGACAATCCTTGAACGTCGAAAGCTTAAATTAAACTGTAGAAATTACTAAGCTATCTGCCAGGTACTGGCCTCGAACCATCAATACCGATACAAGGTAAGGACGTTGGTATTTCAACACGTCTTAGGCTAGGTATTGTGCTAGCCCAATAAATCAACAATGGGGACATTTTTCTGCTACTCGTTCAACCCCTTCACGTGCATTTTTGCATACCGGAGTAGACTACGATGGCTCGATACAATATACGTTGCGTAATGGTAGAGGCAGCAACTGACTAGAGAGTATATAAGTAGCATTGTTTATACGTTTTACGACAAAAGATGCACTCATTTAACTGGTCAGCGACCTATCGAACATTTATTTGTACAAGCATTAAACAGATTTTATTCAAGAAGAAAGCTTCCTGCCAAATTTAATTGGCGCCAAAACCTTTTTGCGGATTTTTTTTTTCTTTTCTTTCAGACAATCTTGATAAAATTGTAAAGGCCCATTTTATCGTGCAGCACCGAATAAAGATAACGAAAAAGATATCACCAACTGATTTAGATTCCTAAATAGAGGGGAGAAACGAACTGAATAGAGGACAGGTCAGGTACAAATTCATAAGGCTCCGCCGACAAGCTCCCACATATCGTCTGTAGAAAAGATAATTAAAGTTAGAGATGTTAGAATCTGAAATAATTCTCGGATCTCGAGTACGGCTAGGTGGGGCTTCGGTGTGCCGATACACGTAAATAATTCATAAATTATAGTCCCGAGCTATGGGGCTTTGTGTATTTTATCCGCCAAGAACAGTTTGGGACAGGCAATGCTGAAGCCCCCCATTTCCAAATATGGTGAATATTTCTTGTTTCTGCCGGTCAAAATCTACGAATAATGCTTTAGCAAATTTTTCTACCAGAGAATTGTTTTATGATGAAGTAGAAGTAAAGTAAAAGGCAAGGGGAGTGCACTGTCATCAGAATAAAAATGAATTGGATTGAAAGTATCGGATAAGAGGTAATTAACGAAAATTTTCGGGTTATAACGGATCCATGAGGGACGGATCCCTGAGTGATTTAATGTATGGAAAGTCCCGCCATCCCTCACCTCTTGGACTTCGCGGCAAGAAAGTAATTCTCATCCTATGAAACCAGCATACTAGGACGTCCAATTGCTTTTAACTTGTACAGAAAAGCTGGTTTTGTTAAAATTGATCTGGAATTTTTAATAAAAATTGAAAAAAATTATTTAGCTAAGCTCACCTTGAAAGCTCTATACAAATATACAAATATTTATTATCAGTTCGCTCAGGACCAGAACAGTATTACGTCGAGATTTATATTTTTTTTCCTAAACGTCTTCCACTTCCAGGTTTTATATTTGTTTGAATGTAAAAATCCAAATGCATTGTAAGTAATGCGAGAAATAAACACCACGTTTTTAAAACGGACTAACAAAGTATAAAATAATTTCTCATAGCCACATACAGATTTATAACCCCATATCGATTCCTAACCCCATACAGATTGTTCTGAAAATTTGTGATTGTGAATTTTTATTAGCTATGAAAATACTTGTAAGATTTAAAACGAAAAACGTGGAGAAATTATCCACGAGGTGACTTTTAATTATGGTCGTTATAGATTCGGTTACATTTGTCTTAGTCTCGCTTAAACCGGAAACTGATATGGTACTGATCGTATTTCTGCTAAAATTTATTTTGTTTACAAAATCGATACAAAATGTGTGTGTTTAAAAAATGTGTTGTTCCACTGGATCTCATAATCGGTAATCGTTCAATCTATATTCTTCAAACATAAATTTACTACTCCGATTGTTCAGATTTTCTAGAATTTTAGGAGTGAGGTGTATCCATTAATTCAGTCGGACTTCGATTTAACAGATATTTTGAAGTACGAAGTGCTTCTGCCTTGTCTTGTCCATCAAAGTACTGTTAGTACGTCCGCTTTACCGTTTCAATTGAGTAGTATGAATGACTAATTGTATAATCAAGTAGTATACCAGGGAGTATAAAGGCCGGTATGAATTATTTGCAGTTTCCTTTCCTCCCTTAGTCTTACTATTTTAAACGGATGTCTCGTGCTTTGCTTCCATACACGTTTCACAGATTGAATCAAAGGCATCTAAATCCTTGCTATAGATATGGAATCCTTCAGTTGGCTTTGAGAGATGTTTCATAATTTTGGTGCTAAGATGGCATAGTTAACGATGCCATTCCATCGCTTTCGAGTTGTTTTCTGATATCAATACTGTTTGCTGATTTTGTTCCTTTACAAATATAATCCGTTATGTTTTATCCATCGTCGTCTTTCGAAATTAGTACAACATTTTTCTAGAATCGTACAGAAAGTAAATTTTTGATTAAATTAGGAGCATACAAAACATCGTTTAACGCTAAATTTCCATTTTCAACGGTTCCTATTCCTAATGAATCCAATGATTCGCCTCTCCTGACAACTGCAATATTCTGCTCCTGCACTTTCAACTCCCGTAACAAACCGACATTATTTGTCTTAAGTGAAGAGCACCTTGAGCCCCTAGTTGAAGCCATATATAGTTCGATAATAATTAAAGCCACACAGATTTTTAACGCAACAACGCAGCAACTCTTTGACTCGAAATTTTAAGAGCAAAACTCCCGACCCATCTATAGAGGTATCAAAAACCGTAATCGAAACACAGTTTATAATTTTAGATTTTTGTAGCTCAGAATGTGTTAATAATATTCAAAAAAATCTAATTTTCGATGAAATTTATGGAAACTACCAAGCAATCTAAATGCACGTTGGCACAATAATTGCAGATCCCGAGACCTACCCTTAGAAGATGTATCAAGCACCGCAATTCCTGTTAAAGCGTCAAAAAAAAACCACCAAATTTAATTTAAAAGTTTATTTATATTTCTAGAGTATGCAGACCTCAATAAAATAATGAGGTAGATCAGTTTTCTAAAAATTGAGAATCAAATTTTGTGCATCTAATTACTAATATAAACAATGAAAAAATTGAGCTTTCGCACTTATAATTTATAAGGGAAGTAGGAATATTCTTTAATTTTTTCCTAGAAAAGACAATTTTTCGGTAAATTACGGATATTAAAATTAAAAAATTACCTAAAACAAAACTGATTCTCATTTACTGAGGTAACATTTTCTATATTATGGCGCGTTTCGTTTTTCTTTTTGTTGAAGAACTTCATAAATAAAAATTCAAATTTTGAATATAAAATTGCTAGGAGGGCCAAAGCTTTCAAATGGTTAATTACATTGAAAATTGGTATGTAGTTGAAAAATTAAAAAAAAACTTTATTGTTTCAAGTACTTCCAGAATTTTCAAAGTTCGTTAATTCTGCAAAATATATTATATCCAAGTTTGGTTTTAAATACCTAACTAAAAATATTTGACACACAAATTTAAAACGAACCAAATTCGGTTCGGGTTGCGGTCTTATTAAAGAAACATAAATGAAATTTAGAATGGTCGAAATAAATTAAGTTTTTGAGAAAAATGTGATACCGGAATTTTCGAATTTGAATGCTGTTTATTCCGAAATTCCGGAATCAATTCGGAAATTGATTTTTGTTAAATAATCTTTGATTAAAAATTAAAAATCAAAATTTTACAAGAAACAACCAATTTCTTTTATTTCATTATTTAATAATTAATTGATTGAAATCTGTTTTCCAGTTTTTCTGCGTTTTCTCATTAAACCTATCGCACCGAGGGTTCTGCCATTTAGTAAGGCTAGAGTTTTAGTTGGCGATATTTCCTGCTGCCAAATACGCTCTTTCAGGCTCGATGCTGATTGATGGTAAATTTGGACCTTTCCGGTCCAAAAAAGAAAATTTTTCTTTTTAAGTAAAGGTCAAGTGTAACATTTGTGATGGTCACAGTTCAAGCCTAATCCTCACTTTTGTTACATTACATTAAAGTATTCAATAATGGCTGCAACATCACAATTGTAACACTTGGTTCGAGAATCTTATGTTAGTTTAGTTGAATGGTTTGCAAAGAAAATAATTTCACAATTGTGAGAGCTGATCTGTATTGCATATACAAATAATAATTTTTATGGACTCTGCTTCATACCTTCACAATTGTATTGACTGGACCGGAAAGGGTTAAACATTGTGATGAATAGGGCTTCGAGGGCACCCCAGTCGTCCCAACATTTTGGCGGTTTTGAAAACTAAGAAACAATACAATACTTATTTAACAGGTGTATATATTTTAGTGTCATATCCTAGTGAATACAAAAGAAAAACACTGTAAAACTTTCAAAAGTGACCAATTTTGAACAGCTTTCTAAATTGACCGCTTTTTGTCAGTCCCTGGAATATCTATAACATTTGTTACAAAATAATTTGTTACAATTGAAGAAAATTTTTCTGTAAGGCAAGGCTTTTAATTTGCAAATTATTGGGCTGCTATATTCCTTAAACTGACCACCCCCATAAAGGGACCAACATTTCTGTAACTCTTGAGTGGCCACTTTAGAGAAGTTTCGTTATTGTATAGTAAACTAGATAAAAAATTAGATAGTATAATTACCCAATTCATTCCATACCACCACGGTAAAAAAACGCGCCGAATACACTACATCACAGGTGGCGTGGAAATGTGTGCATATCATGTATAATGTGACTCTTAGAATCGCGATATCTCAGGAATGGTAACTCTTAGGAAAAAAATCATTAAGACCATTTTTGTAGAGAATTTTAAGATCGACAACTTTGATTTAATGCTTTTTTTGATAAAACTTACCGTTTTCGAGAAAAATCCAAAAAACCTCAAATTTTGACATTTGACGCCGAATAACTTTTGTAGCACACATAGGATCGATGGGGATTTTTAAAACTTTATTTGTAATGGCAAACCCTAGCTCTCCACCAATATTTGGCTCTCCGGGAATTTTTGTTATTTTAAATGTCTATATTGACCGGACTATTATACAAGAAAATACGTTGTAAAAGTTTATTTTTGCGCCTAAATGTATGCGAGCACTACTATAAGTTATTTAAAAATTTTTATATTGAGTTGTAGTAAGCCATGAGAATTTTTTGGTAAACATTTTTTTCCTATCATAAGCTCGGTATGCTGCTCGCGCTAAGATAAATTTTCCATACAAATTTGACGTAAAATTTAGCTAGCGAAATAACAAAAAAATATTTAGCTCACGATTTCGCAGAAGCGGTACGCAGCTGACGTGAAAATTTTGTAGTTATCTCATTCAAATACAGACTGCGCTAGTGGAAAATCTACAAACGTTTTCGCAGCAATTTATCTGCCTAGCACAATAAAATTGAGATAAATTTTGACAGCGACCAAAAAATAAACATTTATTTTTTTAATTCGCAAAATAGAGTACAGTGAAGAAGATCTAGACAATAGCTGCGGCACCAATAATAATATTGTCTTCGTCAGTTGAATCCATTTGATAAAAATCACTCAATACTTTATGTAACTTTTAATTTAAATTTTTATTAAAATACTTATTTACATAGGACTACAAATACTTATTTATAGGACAAATAAAACAAATGTCAAAATTTATCTCTACATAATCTTTTTAGCTTGTGAATTTATCTGTAATTTAGTGGAGACTTGTGGAGACCGCGTTAAAATTTATCTTAGCGCGAGCTGCATACTGAGCTATACGCTTCATGCTATGTTTAAAACAATATAACAATGAAAGTTAAATAATTTAGGTTGAACATGGCTTAGTAGTTTTGGACTGGAGCGGCTAAGGTCTGGAGTTCGAATGTGCCCGAGGCATTTTAGTTTAGTTTTTCCAATTTATATTTTTTTGACGTGATCACGTCTTACACCGCATGTTCAGAAAATTGAAACGAAATTTTGCCTTTGGTCGTGGGCAATTACTGTAAGCGTTACTTTTAATTTAAATGTATGATTTCTTAGTTGGTCCTTAGGCTTCATGCCTCATGCATAATATTATCGCAACGACGTCATCAGGCGGCAAGGCAAGCCGGGCCGCGAACCTCGGATTTCGCGCGATTTAAATGCTTGAACCAGAGAATGGCTCATCCGATCCGAGCAATTCTGAAGTCAATTTTAGCGTAAAGCAACAGTGGTGGTTAATTTATTTTAAATTAAAATAATTAATTTCCAAACTAATTTTAATTTAAATTAAATTTACACGGTTTGACTGCACTATAGCGAGAGAATGCCTCTTCTGATCGGAGTAATTCTGGTGCTAATTTGTGCATAAAAAAAACTGTGGCAGATAATTTATTTTAAATTAAAATAATTAATCTCCACATAAATCTTAATTAACCCTTTGACTCGTCATTTATTTTAAAACGCTTGTTGTTTTGCTTAAGTATCTGAGTAATTCTGAAATTTTATAATATTTTTCGCGCTAAGTAACCTTTCTTGGTAGCTTAAGGCTAAGAGCCAACAAAGTAACACTTAAAAAATCCATTATTAGTGCATTGAATCCCAAAAAATATGTTTAAAGTGTATGTACACAATTGTGTACAGTACGAGTCAATGCGTTAAAATTACAAACTACAAAATAGCTATTTGCAATGATTGAGAGCACTGTAGCGAGAGAACGCCTCATCTGATCGGAACAATTATGGTGTCAATTTATTCGTTAAAAATCCATGGCAGATAATTTATTGTAAATTAAAATAATTAATCTCCACATACATTTTAATTAAAATTAAAATTTACAAAATAGCGATTTACAATGCTTATGAGCAGTGTAGCGAGAGAACGCCTCTTCTGTGGTGGATAATTTATTTTAAATTAAAGTAATAACCCCCGACATAAATTTTAAATGAAATTGATATCTTCAAAATAGCGATCTACAATATAGTTAAGAGAGAGAATCCCTCATTTATTTGTGCGTAAAGAAACTTTGGCTTATAATTTATATTGAATTAAAATAATTAATCTCAACATCTTATAAACGTTATCACGCATAATACCTACGGCCGTGTAGACGACACAGCCCACCCTGATTTTTTTTTTTTTTTTTGAAGGAAAGCACAGCTCCCGCTATTTGTCGGTCTGTAAGGTTTTTTGTGGGATGCCCCAACACATGTAAAATCATCCTTAAAAGCCCTTACTCTTTGGTTTAAGGTCTATTTCAGGTACAATAATCCTTAAAAGCCTTAAATCACGAGCTATTCCTACTCGGCTAAAAATACATCAAATGTTCAAATGGTGATTGTGGTAGCAACCACTGGACTTCACCATTATATATAAATTGTATCCGTCCTAGGACGGGCTGTATCCCCTAGTAATTATATAAAATTAAGTTGAAACTACTTAAATTAGTGTGAGAAATAGAAATTTGATAATTCCGGAATAATAAAAAATAAAATATGGAATTCCAAATTCCGGAATTGGATGACAAAATAATTGTTTTCTTGAAAAAAATTTAGAATAGTTTTAAGCTGAAAATTTTTTAGCTTTAACTTTAGTTTAAGAGCCAACCAGCGAAACTGTAAGAAATACAAAAGTTTTTTCTTACGGAAAATTTGACAGATCGGCTAGCGAAACTGTAACATAATTTTTATTTTATTTTTTTTTTATAGGCTTGGCTCTTACATAACCTAGAGCCATATTACCAAAAAACCCAAATTTTCAAATTTCTAATTACAATTTTTAACTTCATAATTCAATTTTTTAACTACACTTTTTAATTTTTTAAAAAAAGAAGCATGCCTTGCATGCCGAAGGATGTTGAACTTATATCTGAATTGGCTGTATTTTGGACTAGCCGATATTAGATGTTCAACATTCTCCACACTTTCACACAACTCACAATCTTTGTCGTCACTCAAATAACTTTTCCACAAGCATTCCTTCCAATTTCCGTGGTTCAGCCTGATTCTCTCAACTGTTCGCAACATTCGTGTATCTCCTTTGAGCTCCTTAAAGAAAGGGATTCTCAAAGTAGTACCACGGAGCATTCTGTACTTCAGTCCTTTCGTTAAACTTTTCTCATTAAATTCACTCTCCCATTTTCTCCACAGACTCATCTGAAACATTCGAAGTACGTCTCTTGCATCCTGTCTTTCGGACTCCTGAACCACGTCATTCAATGTACCCTTTTTAACTGGAATGGGGACGAAGGGCCGAATTTCAAAGGGCCGAATGTCGAAGGGCCGAATGTCGAAGGGCCGAATGGGTCGAAGGGCCGAATGCCAAAGGGCCGAATGCCAAAGGGCCGAATGGGTCGAAGGGCTGAATGGGTCGAAGGGCCGAATGGGTTGAAGGGCGGAATGGGTCGAAGGGCTGACTTTTTTTGTTTATTTTTTTTTGTTTAAAGAAATATAATTTTTTAAATATCTTGTTTTAAGGAATATTTTGTAAATTTTTGTATCAAATATGAATAAATAAATTTCTTATGAATTTATGTATTTTATTCGACAAAACTATTGTATTAATTTTGGTTGTTTATAATTTGTGTTTCACGTATCCAGCAGTGGTGCATTTTGGTGAAGGAAAATTTTATCATACGCCACCTGAGACAATCGGCTCTATATAATAGGCGTATGTATATAGATAGGTGCTTGGTACATTCATTTTGTTTTTCTTAGATATCTTAATCTTATTATTCCTTTTGTTATTATATACAAGCGCAATACTTTTTTGTCGGTAGAATATCCAAAGATTAAACATAATAAAATACATAAATTCTTAAGAAGTTTATTTATACATATTACATACAAAAATTTACAAAATATTCCTTAAAACAAGAAATTTAAAAAATTATATTTCTAAAAACAAAAAAATTCGGCTCTTCGACCCATTCGGCCCTTTGACCCATTCGGCCCTTCGACCCATTCGGCCCTTCGACCCATTCGGCCCTTCGACCCATTCGGCCCTTCGACATTCGGCCCTTCGACATTCGGCCCTTCGACCCATTCGGCCCTTTGAAATTCGGCCCTTCGACATTCGGCCCTTCGACATTCGGCCCTTTGATATCATACCTTTTAACTAACATATCAGCTCTTTCATTCCCTTCGATCTGTCTATGTGATGGGATCCATTGTATGATCACATCACGTTGACAGCTTCGAATGCATTAAAAAATCAAATCAACATACACATTGCCTTCCCTTCCACCTCCACATTTAACCAAACATAAACCACTCTGAGAATCGGAAAATATTACTATTTTCCTTTCCTCTTCATTCACAGCCAGTTTAATTCCTTCAAACATTCCAATCAGTTCAGCGTTCATTATATAGATGCTTTTGTCCACTTTAAAATACTTTTTAAGACCATTTCTAGGCATAAAGACACGAACACCTACTCCACTCTCATTCACACTAGCATCTGTATAAACGATGTCTCCTTGCACATAGCGCTGACTGATTTTCCCAAACATAATTTTGGCGGTAACTTCATTCATTCCCTTATTATATTCCTCCATATTCAAACATATAGTAAGATTATTAGGAACGGGTTGCGGACCAGCATTGCCTTTACTCAAAAACATGTTCATATTTTCAAGTGCAATGCTAGTTCTATATATTGGTTTGTAAACCGCCCTACTTTGTAATCTTACTATCATTTCATTCCAAAACTTATTTTTCTTAGTTGTCATTCTCACTGACTCTCTCACTGTGATCCACTCTCACTTATAATCAAGAGGTGAATCACCCATTTCAGACCACATAGTGTGTATTGGGGTTGAGTCAATCGCTCCCAATACCACTCTGGCGCATGCATTCTCTACTTTCATTAATTGGCTAAAAGCTCTTTTTGAACCATTCCCATACACTCTAATACCATATCCAATTTTGGATGCTATAAGGGCCTTCATTAACATGTCAGTCACACTTGGATGAGCGCCCCACTTGGGTTTGCTCACCCGCTTAACCACATTCAAACATTCCTTGCAGCTATCTGCCAAATCCAAATACCTAAATACCTGTACGCATTTACTTGTTTAATTCTAAACTGATTTTAACATTTGCAGCATTCCTTCTGAAACTCATATAAGCACCTTATTAGGATTCACTCTCAGATTCAACATTTTAAGTTTTTGAATTAACTCATCTATTCGCTTTTGCGCTTTTTGAGCCGTCGCATCAATACTTCTTCCTTTTCCAATCACTACAAAATCGTCTGCAAATTGCAGAACGATTTGATTGTCAGTATTGATGCGGTGTATCTCACTGGTATATAGGTTGAACAGAGCTGATGATATTTTACTTCCTTGCGGAAGTCCAATATTAGCAACTCCCTCCAACCTATAACCACTTCCATTTAAATCCATTTTTCTTTCACTCATAAAATCTTTTATCCACATACATACTTTCCGTGAAAATCCAAAATTCGAAAGAATTTGTTCTAATTTCCACAGAACCACATAATCATAAGCTCTTTCAATGTCCAAAAATACAACAACAGCTTTCATATTATCCTTTCTCACTTTCCACACAAACTTTTCCACACACTCGAATGCAGAGTGATGGCAACAAATTATTTTCATACACAAAATTTTCCATTCGTTCTTTCATCATTCATCGGCATTGAAGTGACGGTACTTGCATTAATATTTTACTAAAATTTGTGTTCAGTTTCGGACGGACGATGGAATTGGAGGGACTTCAAAAATTATTTCAGTTATTAAAAGGCCTTAAATTCGTAAAGGACATCAATGAAAATAATAAAAGACACAGGTCTTGTGGCGTAAGAAAATAAATCGAAAATAAATAAATTGATATTACAATTTATAAAATCTTTGATAATTCGGTTATCAATTTAGCTACATGTATGTAAATAAATCATTTAAAATTAAACTTAAAATGTACAAGACGATTTACACAAAGGACAATTTGTAGTTTTGACATTTCCTTCAGTTTTGTGGAAAACTTCCTTTCGCTCTGTTAAGGCGACACTTCAAATTAACGAAACTGAACGAACATTGCTTAAAGGTTCGCTGGGCTGTAACATGTAACCTCCATATACCGCACTGTTACGTTAAATTTTTAAAGGTTGTCTAGTTGGCTCTTTAGTCATTTCGGTATCTATTCTGCAGGCCCGGCTGGTTGGGTGATCAAGGTGTGGGCCGTGCAGAGCGCAACACTTTTAGGAGCGCAAAATTGTGTTTTAAAATAAGAAAAAATTTGATCATCCTGTATTGCATTCTAATGTCATCATGTCACTACTATATACACATAATATGTATTTCGGTAAAACCAATTTTTTGATGTGTTGAGGTTTATGAAATTCATAATTCGAATATGTCAGAAGTTCCTTCAATCGAAAATTCTAACGAAAGCCCTTCAATAGAAGATCACTTAATTTCCCCATCTGTATCCGACCAATTAAACGTTGACGATTCTGCAAACTTAAACTTAATACATTTTTCAGATCCAGCTCTATGGCCTAAAACTCTTAACAATAAAATTACTGATTGTTTGGTCGTTCAAAGTCCCAGGCAAGTTTAACTTCCACGATATCCTAAAGATGCCAATACTTCCATGTACTTTCTAATAACGATCGTGTACGTACCGCGACGATGTTACAATAATTGGATCCATATATCTAAAGCAATTAAGTTACATGAAACTAGCCCAAATCATGTGATATGTTATGAAACATGGGTAGACCCGGAATCAAGACTGAAATCAATGTCAACAATCGATCGAGCGGAACGACTTATAATTCAAAAGGAAACAGAGCGCTGGAAAAATGTTTTCAATAGATTGGTGAGTATCACTCTGTATCTTGCGTAAAATAATATGGCATTCCGCTTTATTTCTGATACGTACCAAGAACAACGGAAAATATTTAGGCCTAACGCCTAATTTAATTACTTGCCAAATTTGACCTCGTCGTGCAGGAACACGTTCGTCGAACCCTAAAAAACGAGTTATCTGTTCATTATTGCGGAAAAAATACTTTAAACGAAATAATTGAATTGATGGCTGAAAAGTCGCTCAAAAAATAATTTGAAGTATTCAAAATGCAAAATATTTTTCCATCATTGCTAACTGTACTCCGGATATCAGTTATATAGAGCAATTATCTCTGACTATAAGATTTGTTGATTAATAAAATGATAAAATCGAGATATGTGAGAGATTTTTAGGTTTTACTGCGTCATCTGTTGCTAGCGGTGAAGGTTTATCAAATACGCTTTTTAATTTGTTGGAAACAAATAAAATCGAATTGAAGTACTACCGAGGTCAAGGACCTCACGAGAATGGCGCAAATATGAAAGGCAAACACAGTGGAGTTCGGAAAAGAATTTTGAATTAAAATCAATTGGCATTTTGCATGACATGTGGATGCCACAACTTAAAAGTGGTTTAGAATATTGGTAAAGCTTTATTTATTGTTTGCCGCGGCTGTTAATATTAACTAATATTAACCGATCATATCAAATCATTGACATTAATAGACTTAGCGCTACACGTTGCGAAGCAAAAATGTCTAGTGTTAAGGCTGTTCGTTACCAAATTGGAGATGTTCACGATGCACTTGTCAAACTTGGTGAGAAGAAAGTAAAGCACGATACAGAAATATCACACGAAGCTTTCAGTTTAGCTCGTCAATTAAAGGAATTTAATTTTCTTGTATCGTCTTGTTTTAAATAAATAATATTGTCAGTAAATCTATGCAGGTCAGCAAAACCGCGGATTTAATCGAAGGATGTATTAATTTTTTCAAAGATGACAAACAACCCGGTTTGTAGAAAGCTATTTTAGTCGCCAAAAAACATGCCGCGTTCCTCGATAGAAACTGAAACTGACTTTCAATCAACAAAACAAATAAGATACAATTTAATTATGAGGGTAGAGATGAGTCCATTTTAACGCCTAAAAAAAAATTTGAAATAGAATTTTTCAACATGTTGCTTGATACCGTAATGATGTCGATTCAAAAAAGATTTGAACTAAAAAACCAGCATGCCGAAACCTGAGGATTCCTCCATGACCTAAAAAATTTGCCAAAACTAGAAGAACTTCTGCACTGTAACGATCTTCAGTTGGTGAAACTTCCGATATTGAATGGGCTATTTTATGTGTTAAACTCATCAGTATTAAAACATTTTTCAAGCTTCTTCATGATTCGTCCCCAATCAGTATTCTTAATTTCATTAGAAAAAATAAAAATGAAGATTTTATGGGTTAGTTTAAGAATGTTATTAACTACACCTGTTTTGGTTGCCATTGGTGAAAGAAGCTTTTCAAAATTAAAATTAATTAAAATATATTTAAGGTCAACTATGTCGCAAGAAAAGTTGAGTTTATTAGCAATTCTTTCAATTGAAAATGATATAGCCCAAAGTATTGATTTATCTGAAGTACTAAATACTTTCACAAGCAAGAAAGCGCGAAAAGTAGATTTTTAAAAGAAAACTGTATTTAATGACTGTCACTATTAATGTAGACGCAAAAATCTGTACCTATGAATACAATAAAATATATTAATAGGAATAAATACAATTATTCCTTACAAATATTTTTATTAAATAAAATATTTATGAATATTACTATAATATTTGATTTTTAGTGCCCTGACATATCATTATTAACTAAAAGCAACAAAATAAAATTATAGTATCTACTATTAATCTGGAACCTCCTTCTAACCAATTTCCTACTTTAACATCCTTACATTAAGTACTCTTCTTTCGAGCCTTTGCAGTTTTAAAAGTTAAGTAGTTCCAATAAAATGTCGGAATGCAACTTGTTATAAATTTGATTTCTTATTTTCCAACTAAACTCCCAATTTCATAATTCATTTTTTTATCAATTATGTAGAAACAAAAAATAACAGGGACGCTTCAACAATTCTCGCACAGCGCGCTCAAATATCTGGAGCCGGGGCACTGCTGTTCTGCTCCACTCATATGTCCAGCTAAAATATTTAGTTTCGGAGATTTCACAGCTACATATAATTTTTAGTTAGTTCCTTATGTAGAATCCTTTCAAGTTTTTTAAAACCAAGCTCTTCCATTTTTGCTTATAGGAAATTTTTTACCTGTAAATCGGATGAATCTGAAAGAATATTTTGGCTTCATAGAATATTTTGTTTTAAATTGGGGGGGGGGGGGGGATTTGAACAAGAATGCCCAAAATACTTGACTGTAAATTAATTATTATTGAATAAATTTTTTGAAGCCCTGGATTTTATATTTTTGATTTCGGGGGCCGCACTATCAAAAAGTTTGAGAAGCACTGAACTAAGTAACCTCTTTACTACCATATGGTAACAAAAAAAAAAAATTCACTTAACATTTCCAACCTCCAAATAATACATCATTATATACAAATATCTTAAATTACACACTTCCAGTTCACTTGAAATCATTGCGTTATAACAAAAAAAAAACAAAAAAAATAATTTTATTATATTTCTAAATGACATTGTGCGCCCGCAAACAATCAAGCTGATCATCATCATCATCATCATTGGTATAAAAATAGAAATCTCGCAAAAAAATAAAAAAATCTCCAAATAAAATAAACAATAATAGAACCTTGAAATCCACTTGTTAGTTAGTTACCCGCACACACCACACAAAGCACCCAACAAAAAAAAAAATTCTAATAAAAGCGCATTTAACACACGGGGGCCAACAATTAGGAATATTAGAAAAAATAAAAAATTAAATTAGGAATTAGTGCTAAATTGTATTTTAAACTCAATTAGAGATAACCTAAAAAAAAATAGGAAAATCTACCATATGGTTTATTGTTAGGAAAAATAAATTTAATTTTCTCATGAAAAACTAGTGTATATAATATATATTATTCCCTCCCCCACCACTCCCATTCGATGTAGAGAGAAAAGAGAGCTTGGAAAATATGCAAATTTTTGTGTTATTTAGACGACCCAGCAATAGCATGCAATTAAATTAAATTTTTTTTTGTATTTAGAGAGAAAATATATTAAATTTTCCGTATGACCGGAAAGAGATAGTGCTATGCTCAAATTTTGTATGATTGTATAGGTGAGAGCTTATTTGGAGTTTGGAGGGGTTTTATTAGAATATTTTTATATCTCGAAGAGTGCGCGGTTTATATACAAAAATTTTAAGAAAACGAGTTGATTTTTTTTTTATTTTTTATTTTTTTTTACATCACTGGTTTGTTGTTATGTTATTGTTGTTGTTGTCAAGTTTGTATTTATGTTTGTTTAAGGGGAATGAATACAAACCGTACTCAAGTAAAAGTAGTAATGTTGTTGTTTTTGTTATTTTTTCTATAAGGGGTTTTCCCATTTCAATGTGTAGTATTTTTTTTTTTAATATGGCTTTTTCGGGGGTATATATAGAGAGAAATTTTCTTCTACAATAGTGCCACTCTCTCCCTCTCTCTCTCTCGCCGTGTGTGCAAAGTGTTTTTCGTTAGAATTCACGTTTTCTTACAATCCAACAAATAATATTTATATAATTTTTTATTTTTTTTTTATGTATATGCGAGATACGACGATCGGTGTATTGTTGTATTGTATATCTCCTCGTGTACGTATTATACTATTATTGTGTATTTTAAGTTTAGTTTGGTTGGTTGGTTGATTTTGGTTTTTGTGTGAAAACGAAAAAAAAAAAAATATTCAACCAATTTTTTTTTCTACTTGTTAGTCTACGAGCGACAACGTATGTGATAAGGTCGCGATTTTTTTTCATTAAAATTTCAAAAATAAATTTCAAAAATTTAAAATATCCAAAAATTTTAATTAAAATCAAAATTATCTCCCTCACTCGATTAAAATAATAAATAATATTTTGTGTGTGTGTTTTGTGTGTTTTTTGAATTTCCCGGAAAATTCGACGTCGGTTCTTAAGTAAAAAAAAAAAAAGAAACAAGTTTAGTGAAATATAATTAATATATTTAAAAAAAAAACACACGAAAAAACAACTTTGCGTTTATAAAAAAAAAAAGTTTGTTAAATAAAATTATTTAGTTTTTCTTTGGCCGTTTATTATTTATATAAAATATATTTGTATAGTTTTCAGTTCAAAGTGGAAATCTGTATTAATACATAAAAGTGTTTTCTTGATTTAATTTGTTTTTGTTGTTTTGGTTTTAAGTTTTTAAAAAATAAAAGAAAATCTCAAGAAAAGTGTATATATATATATATACATATATATCTAATTTTTTGTGGAAAATCAAAAATAGAAAATTTGTTAAAAATATATTAAAAAATAAAAAAAAAGTTTTTTTTTTAAGTAAAATAGTTAAAAATATTTTTAGTGAGTATTTTTGATGTTATGTTCATGGTTGTGTGTATATATGTGTGTATTGAGTGAAAAAAAAAAATTCATTTTCCTCTATACATTTAGTTTTTTGAGAATGTTAAATTTTTTTTTTTTTGTATAATTTTTTAAATATTGCATGAAATCGTAAGTCAAATATAAAAAAAAATATTTATTTATTCTACAAATCAACCCCTTACTTACGTATAAGATTGGTCAAATATGTAAAGGGTGCATAAAATTAAGTGATCTAGTTTTTATATTGTCGACTCTGACCATATGGCTCTTTAAGATGTGATGTTATTCAGCATCTTGATACAAGTATATTTTGGGTTACGTTGTTATACATCGTTTAAGTTCAATCCCCTTGTATATACGTAAATTAAATTTAATCTTGGAATCCTTATAAAAAAAAATTGGAAACTAAACTTATCGTCCACGTGATTAACAAAAAAAAAAATACGAAAATACCAAAATATCAAAATTTAGAAGCCACCAAACAATTTTTTTGTCATTCTAATGAATCCTAACTAGAAAATATATCTAATCGCATTTTTCGGATTTAAATAACTTCAAAAATAAACTCGCTTATCAAATTTCCCATATGTACAACGAAACTAGTATAAAAAAAATCGTCTTATCGCAAATTTTTGTATATAGTATATGTAATAAATACAAAATGTATACAAGATAACAATACACATTTAATAAGATTACAACCGGTAAATCGAATACATATATGTATGTATACATGGAACAGACATTGACGATACGTTTTATAACAAAAAAAAAAATTTAAAATTGTCATAATGACTAAGATTATTCGAACGTCTTACGCGATAAGCGCGATAACTTTGAGCAATGTACTTTTTGTTGGTTTAATCTACTTTTGGTATATCTATGCAAAATGTTGCATGATTTTTATTATGCATGTGCGATGTTTTAAAAATTAATTTGTTTTGTTTGTTGTTACAATTTGTGTTATGAAAATTCCCCGTTATTACGAAATAAAGTCTGGATTTACGCTCCCCACCCCTATTGCAATATTATTAAACTTCCTTTAATTATAACACATCTCTTATCGAAATTTATAGTAAAAAAAACCGCATATCTTCAGCTTCTTAATGAGACGACGACGACGACGACGCTGAAACCTTATAAACCACATCGAAAATCGTCTTATCAAGCATAAAATTTTAATACTTCCCGTAATAAAAAAAAATAAAAAATTACTAAAATTCGCAACATAAACTCATTCCACACGCAGACACACTAAATAAATACACTTTTAATTTTTTTAGGTGTGACATCTAACAAGATGACGATTAAATTTATACAAAATAGCAACAACAATAGAGGCGCGCAAATTTTCCACTAAATTTGACCCATAATTGTGATTGACATTAATCATTTCATTTTTTGAAGGAAGACAAAAATTGGGGCTGTCTGTGTAATACATTTTTTTTCGGTTGTTAATTTCCTATCGATGACGTCAGTTGAATTTAGATAAAAGCACGACCAATATGTATTTTTAATCATTTTTGTATATGTACGTATATAGAAGCATCATTATCGCGATATTCTCAACCCTCTTTCAGTATTTTAACAACATAGCACGAAAATCGAACAGAGAAAAAAAAATATTTCCCGTTCAGTATTCATTCCCTGCACCGCACCCCCATCTATGCCTCTTGCTATTTATTGGCATACGAAAAAAAAAAAAAAAGCAAAATTTTGTGTATTCAAATTTATAAATGAAAATATAATCATTTTGCCACCTTTATGTGTATATGTATAGATAGATTTCCATCCATTTATTTATATATTTTTTTTCCAGTCATCATCATCATCATCATCATCACTCGTTGAACCTTTTTATGTTTCCGCGCGCGCTAAAATAAAATTCCACCATCTTTTTGTGAATATATCTGAGAGTATCGCACGTACATATATTCGCCAATATGGATGCGAGCTGCATATGTTTAAAAAATGGCATATATCCAGCAAATATTATTGTTTATGCCCGGTATTTTTGGGGGACCCCGTACCAACCCATTAAAATTATTCTTACTTTTATTTTTTATTTTTTTGTTTAATCAGATTACGCAAATTTCAAGGTTTTTCTTATATTCCTCGCCCCTCTTTTTAGTTCATTTCTTTCTTTAAAAATAAAAATAAATAAAAATATTCAATACTTTTCTTATAAACGCACATATACTATACATTACATATATACATATATATATTTGTACATAAATAAAGTAAGGCATGTTTAAATGTGCGATCCTCGCGTCTGATTACAAAACGTCTATATGTGTGCCCTTCGTCTGAATTATATCTTGATTAGAAACGTTTCATAATCAAAACCAATTAATTAACGAATTTTTTTTTTTTGTAAATTTATAAATTAAATTACGAAAAATTAATTAATTAATTAGAATAATTAATTTACCGTGTGTGGTTACTTATATTTTTTATTTTTTTTTTACTTATGTGGAGTTCAATGAGCTTTACATTGTGAGATAGTAATGTTCTTAGATATAGAAATCTTGATGTTATTGCTTAAATTATTTAATAGTATCATTAAATGAGTTTACAGCATACTTCCCGGATACATTTTAGCCAAGTTTGATTGAAGTTTGATGGTAGTTTGATTGTAGTTTGAAAGCATATTTGACTTTGGGTTTTGATATACAGTTTATTTTTTGTATTGCTTGCATTCAAATTTTAGTAAAAACATAAGTTTGATCGAGAATTGAATGATGACAACAATATTCTATTCTGTTCCACACCCTCTAAATGTCTGGGTACTTAGAATTATGTAGAGCACATTATATTATTATTATTATTGCTTATTGTAGTGTATTTAATACTTATTACATAAATATAAATTTTTATGGGATGTCAAAAAATGCGAATTTTTCATCTCATTTTCAATTCATAACTCATTCAAATAAATACAATAATAATACTAATAATAATAATAATAAAAGTAACAACAACTAAATCATGTGGTATGAGGAACCAGCGAAAAAAAAAATTAGTATTCATGTATTGTAATGTACGCACTGTATACATACATAATAATACATATATAGGAGATATATGGAAATATATATTTTTTTCATCTCTCGATGTTTTTTTTTTTTTTTTTTTTTTGGGAAAATTCCAACATATTATAAACATACACATAGTTTTTGTTTTTTTAATTTATTCAAATAATTTTGTGTATGTTATGTACATTTATACAGATTTTCACACACAGCAACATGTTAAGGAAAGTAACGAAATGACGAGTTTATGGGGCTTGAAAAACATTTTTTCGGCACATCTACTAATATGTACAATATATGGTACCCACATTACTCTAAATATATAGCCGAACTTCTTTTTTTTTTTTTTTTTTGGTCACTTGACGATTAATAAACACACAATGAAAATATAAATATCCTAAAGGGATGTGAAAATGAATAAAAATAAAAAAAATATTAAAATTCGTTGGGATGGTGTAGAAGGAGTTTTGGGTAGGGTGGTTTTTATATACGTAATATTGTAACTATGAGAGGTTATTATTATTAGAATGTATGTGTCACGAAAAATAAAATTTATATTTTATACGAAATGATGAAATATATTTTTATGTAAATTAAATTATAAAAAAAAAAATAAAATTTAAATTTAATGAACTTAAGGTACATACATACGACCCCCCGCCGGTTTGGCATGTATTTGTTCATAGGAAGTGTACATATTTTTTTTTTTTTGTAAATGTAATATAAATGTAAAACTAGTGATTTTCGATTTATTTTGGTTACAATTTAAACAAATCTTTGTGGTATTGTTTATATAATATGGGTATTATGTACCTTAGTTAATCCAAAATCTTGTTAATTCATGTGGGAGAATAATATTAAGTTGATTTGCCAATGAAAATATAGGTTAGTAGCTTTCAAACTACAATCAAACTTGAATCAAACTCGGGTCAAACTTGGTTAAAATGATTCGAGATTTAATAAGTAATCAAAATATTAACGGATTAGTTATTTAACTAGCTTAAAATTAGTCTTAATTTAGTACAAATGATGAGATGCTATCTTTTTTACTCGCAATCTATTTAAAATTGATTGTAGCTTAAATTGGTAAAATTAAGATATTCAAATCAGTTTTTAATTAAAATTTTATCAAATTTTTTTTATTGTTGCCGTTAGAAGATTATTTGTCACATATCAGAAATTATTAGACTCTAGATAAGTTAAGTATATGTCACTCCCTGGAAACTCTAGAATTTGTTTTATTTATTTTTAAACTTCAAAACTATTTTACTGTTTTTAAATACATTTCTAACTGTTACGTTTACAATTCTGAATTTTAATTAACAACATCGTGTTGTAAAAATTATAAAACTTTTGAAAATACACTTGGCAATGCTTTTGATCCTTCTTTAATACCAGTATTCGGATAAAAGCATCTACATCGGACTTAAAATGAGTAAAAAGGATCAAACGACAAGCATTACCAATAACAAGCTTCGACAGGCTTAAAAAGTGTTTGTGTAACACCATCGTTGGGCTGACCATGTGTACGATACGAATGATTTCAGTAGAGATGAATTATATACAGATTTTCCCTCTGAAGATTTTAAAATTCAAGTTTTATTTGGATTTTTTAAAAAGATTTCATTGTTGATGCTTTGTCGATGACTATATTACTGTATACCAGTTGCCGAAATCAAACTCCGTCGGCTTTGAAAAGAGGTAGACTATTTCTATGTTGTCGACAAAATTCTTTACTAAATCAGAATTCACTTTGTCCACTGGACAAAATTGTAATTATAACAATATTTATATTGAAAAAGGAATTTTTAACTTTTCTTTCGAAACTGTTTTTCGATTTAAGACAATTAAAAAAAAATGTAGAATTGGAAATTAAAAACTTTCCAAGAAATGTAAGAAATTTAGAGATTTGATTAATAAAATTGTATCTTTATAATTTTTAAAGTTAGAAAATTGGAATTGCACATTTAGAATTGGAAAAAATTCGGAACGTTTAAATTCACTAAAAAATAAGATTTATTTATTTCGATTTTACAAATTGTAGGCAGACACAAAATGTATTAAGGAATTGGATGAAGATATTTTTTCGTGCGTATAAATTTCAGTAATCCGAATGATCGCCATTTCGTAAAGTTGAATGCTTGCTAAATTTCTTTCGTAATAAATCCAATATTTTCTTGCATTCGCTGAAAATTATTTTTTGTGAAAATCAATTTCATAAAACATTCTAATTATTAATCCCAGACTCTATCTGATAAGATGCATACCAATGAGTGAAGTCATTAGACATATGTCACTGTTTGAGTAGAACTTTATATGGATTAGGATGCAAATATTTTTAGAAGAATTTGCCAAACGGGAGCTTCGATGACGGGCAAGTGAAGTCTAACAATTTTGATACGTTTCTAAATTTGTCAGAACTTACTAATTACAAATATCAAAATCCGATGAAAAAGAAGAAAATCTTCTAGACAATCACTAAGCTAGGTCTCGTTCTTTAATATTAGAAGCCATAAGAGGCTCTAAATGAATGTTTAAAACGTTTTTTTTGTCTACTCCTACTTTCCTTAAGAATTATGTAAAGTAGTGTTTATGCCGTAATTTATATCTCCACATTTTGTAGTCGTCCACCCACACTCTCAAAGCTTCGATCATATGAGACGAGCAAAAATTACTACGTATGCTTTTAAGTACTTGAATTTTTAAACCGGTGAGTGGGTTTTACTTCATAATATGTATTTTAGAATGAAATGATATATCGACGTTCGTTAATATTATTTGAAGTTTGTTCAGCTGATACAAGTAATAGGCTAATCGTCGCCTGATTTGATTATTTGATTTTTTCGTTTTTAAGCTGTACACATGCCTGCTAATATAAAATGAATTATTCCCACATTGTCTCATATTAATGCGCCAGATTTTAATTTTGATTCCAACGATCAGATTTAATTTTTCGGTAAATACTTTAATTTATATTTTTTGTAAAATAAAATGGTTTGAGTCCCAAACCGCAACGATCAAGCTGTCAACACATTTGGATAAATTTCGTTAACTGGCAATAGAAATCATCTTAAGACACACGCTTTCTAAAATTCTACCTTCTTATCTAGTTTAAAACCAAATTACGGATCTCTGCTTAGTTTAATATTTTTTGCTAAATTATTTGGCATTTTCAAAGTTTTCGTAGTGTGTGACGTCCCGCGTTGGAAAGGTGACTGGTATAGAAATAGACTCCTTGAATCGATATAGATACTAAAAATGTGTTGCTACATATTGCATGTACTCAATCAGAGATGGCGATTAAACATAGTTGGTTTAACATTTTTACTTGTACTTTAATCTCACGTTTAGTATACCGAGTAGCCTCCTCCAACAAACTAAAATTGTGCGTAATTAAAAAGTCGGAAGTTTTGTGCCATTTCATGGATAAAGTTACTTCGAGTTGCCAAGACGACAAGACTTACAACAAAGGTGATTGAAATTCATTATTCGATTTCGATCCGGTAAAATGTTCAAATTTTTGGAAGAAACAAAAAAATTAAATTTCAGAAACGTTTGTCCAAATTGTTCACGGACGCTTGGTTTATCATTATGCTACTGTTATCAGATCAGGAAATTCTATGCTATATTAGAATCCTTCTAATTGACTGGCAATTCCTCAATTGTTCATTTACCTAATTTTAACAAAAAAATTTCACAATTTCTCTATATCAGAAATTTAACTGATTTATAAAATTCGGAAATAAGTGCTGCTTATTCAAAATTTTATTCACAAAACTGTTGAAATTTAGGATTATGAATTTCAAAATGTCCAACCCGTGTTTTGCATTTTTTGTATGCCAACTTTCTCAGGTAATTTAATAATTTTGAAATTATTGTAAATGTTTGAAATTTTAAGAAAACTTGTTTAGATTTAATTTAAATATTTGGTTTAGGAAATTTGGCCTATTAAAGATAAAAAACCTGCTTAGAAGACAAATTTACAAAACTATGAACATTTGGAAAATGAAGGGTCGCAATTTTGTAGCATAAAGGCCTATCCTTTACCGGTAAAAATGTTACCGTTTGGCGGTACATTTTATGACTTTTCAATTACAGTTTACCGCTAACAAAATTAAGACTTTGATATTTCGTTGGGACAGAGCACTAAACCAGGCCATAATGTTCTGGTGCTTAATAGATTTTTTTGTAATTGGAACATAAGTAAGCATACATATTTCTAACTATCTATAAAATCTCGGATACTCTAGAAATACCTCTCGAAAAATCTTGAAATTTTTTTTCGATTTCATCTGATATTTTATGCGACGAATACTTTAAATATTTGGTTAAATTGCATAACATTTCAGATGATACTACGAAAATAATTTACAAAGTTACAATATTTCCGAAATAATCGCCAAATTGTCGAAATTAATCTTGGACATTTTAAAAAAAACTCTTCAGAAAATTTAAAAGCAAAGGAACTAATACCGTTTTACAAAATCAATCTTCAATAACCCGCATATCCTCGAATAATTTCGATTAACCTACAAAATATCAAATAAAATCGAAATTTAGATAATTTCAAATAATCTCGATAAATCTTCAAAATTTACTATTTTACGAGTTAGATTTATTTACGTTAGTCTGAAAGATGTTGCAACTAGAAGCTAACTGCCAGACATCACCAAATACAAAATTTGAATAAATTTGAAAATTTCGGAAAATTACGAAAATCGAAAATGTCGTAACCTTAGAATATATAGAATCTCGTTTACCCCAGAAAAACTCAAATCTCGAACAATTTCGAAATTTCAGAAAAATTTCAAAAAGCCGTGAAATTACCGAATTATTTGTTTGTAGCAAGTTAACGCTAAACTCTCAGGTATAGCCTCGGATATCGTACTGTGTATCGTTTCGAAGCAACCGTTAAGGCGCCGTTGAGGGATGTACTGCCTAATTGGTCACTTGCAAATGTCATATGGTATACACTTAAAAGTGGTACTGATTAGGGCTTGCGTCCGAGGAATTCCCGGGAATTTAAGAAACTAAAATTATTCACGGGAATGTTGTGAATATTTTCCGGGAATACAAAATCCAATTTCAAGACTTCTCTGTGTCATTTTTCAACTTCATGGAATTAGTCAGAAAATCGGTGGTGATGGGTGCAAAATTATTTGGGTATAAAAAATAAAGACACCTTATAGAGTTAGAGAGAGTGTAAAGAATTGAATATTATCGGAAATTGAAAATTTACGAAAAGGGGATGAATATTTAGCAATGCCATAGCACGAAAAAATATTTTTAAACCGCTGTATAAATCTTCAGATAGTCCAAGCTGTAGCGACTTCAGCATTATTGTTCACAAATTTGAAAGAACAGGAAACTATTATTGACCACAGAAGCTAAAACTTCCAAAAGAAAAATTGGTCATTAGGAAAAATAAAGATGTTGCCTGGTTAATAAATTTCGTTCAAAATCCAGTGTTTTGGACAAAGGAAGTAATGAAGGATTCATTTGGGATGAGCCCATAATCGGAAATGGCCTATATGTTGTCCTAATTGATAGCAAACTAAGAAATAAAATTCAGTCAAAAGAAGAGCTGGACGTACATGGTCTATCATGTCTATCGTGTTTGTACTCAAAACTCTGGCAGAAGGAAACGTATATGTTGCTAAATTTAAGCTAGAAAAGAAAATACAACCAAATTTAAAAACGACGACGGGTTGGTTTCTATCGAGAATTATATGATCATTGGGCGCATTCAGCTCCGTCAATTGTTGGCAATATGTTGAGTAAAATCAATGCTGATAGTTTACAAATTGTTGTAGTGTGGAACCGCCGCGGATTCCATAACTACAGGGTTAACACTGATAGTTTAAGTTTTTACGCGGGTACACATTTTTTTTAAATTATTTTAAATCTTACTTAGCTTGGTTTTCTTTCCATTTGTTGACCTAAAATTTAACTTTGGTTGAATTTTAATATTTTATAAGGTATTGGATAAAAAATTTGCCTTGCTCCGAATCCCGGAAATTCCCGGGAATCAGAAAATTATAATCCCGTTTCCCGTGAATGTAAAAGGTCCGGGAACGGGCAAGCCCTAGTACTGATGTAAGCGACTTAATCGAGATACGCAAAAGATTTCTAAACTGTTTTTATCGAGTTTGGTGGAAACGAAATTTTTCAGTCGAATATTATTAAAGTCCTTGAAAAAAGAACAGTTCTAATATAACAGTTATCGAATTTACTTTTATGATACTGGAGGCAGATATTCATGTTTCTTCCTCACATGTATCGCAGAAACTTGATGGGAGTGTCACTGGAAAGGGCTTGATATAAGGAAGAGGATTTTCCCCCATTTATAAATATTCACTACAGTTAGGTGGAAAAATAATTTTTTTCTGTCGGATATAACCGTGCGGAATATTATTGTAAAGGTCCTGAAGAATTAGATTATGTTAATTCTGTATTATAGACTCTTCAAAATTAAGTCTTAACGTAAGGACGCATGAAACCTTTTTTCCCATTCCTGTCAAAACTCACCACAATGAGGTGAAAATCAAATTGTTCAGTCGATTATAACCGTATAGCAAGTCGTTGTAAAAGTCTTGAAGACTGGAACAATTTTAGTTCTGGCACTTTTGTTATGAATTCCACCGATATGGCGCTATTGATGTATGTATATATTTGTTTTGCTATTTACAGATATGATATACACTTTGAAAGACCTTATTCTACACAGGCAATAAAATCCTGACACTAGTGGTTTTCTGAAGCAAAAAAAAATTTGGATATCGTGGTGAAAGTCTTGTTCAAACAATTATCCATGTTTTTGTTACGGGCAAATTTAATATTACCCTACTTGAAGAACTCTTGGATACTTGGGATGACTGCCATTGCCACGTTATTGGTATTTTTTTCGGTTTGAGTAAAATAATTTTGGTATTTATTTCAAATTTGGCATGAGTAGATAAACAAAGTGGGAATCGCATCTAGCTAGGAGGGTTTCAGTTTTTGAATCATTGATCGAAAATATTTTTATGCCAAATTTTTCGCGGTTTGATGACTTATATTGCCTGAAGATTTTCATTTAACCCCACCCAAACGTCACAAACGTCCCTTATGCAAGCTAGTTTATCAATTATACTCTCCTTTGTCGTATATAAAATTTATTATCGAATCTCATAAAACGACGTTTGTTTTTGAATCTGTATTATTGCTATATAATAGCCCGAAAGATTGGTGCCAAAAGTTAGCAAAAAGTATATAATAAATTGGCATGTCGCTTTTCTTTGCATACTCGAACAGCCTCCATACCTGTAGGTAATATAACTTTATTCAGAGATCCTCTAATTAAGTATTGAGCTGTAGTGTTCTTCTAGACACTTGAGAAGAACGAAACGAAATACTCTGGTGATCGGATATGGCTGTACTAGGAGAGTTACATTTCTTCACAAATTATTGCGATAATGTCTTTTACAAAACGTCTTATACAAATTCAAATTTTACTACTTAAATTAATAATTACTAGCCCATGCAAACAACGACGAATATATTATGTACTGCGACTGTCTCATTTTTATTTATGGACAGAATATTTTAGAATGAAACGTCTCTCTCATACCGTTAGAAACGAATTTGTTGGAGCCGGGAAAACGACGAAAGAAGATTCATATTTCGCCTGAAGCACGGTAAAAAATGCAAAATTTAAACCTAATTTTCAGCGGGAAGCTAATTCAATCAACATAATATTGGACCATTTATGCGTTCAATAATTTTCGAATTCAGCAATAAAAATAATCAATTTCAACTAATCTGATTTGCTGTTAATGCAAAATTGGCGAAAATCAATTTTAACCGACCGACCAAACGGCACAGTGGTTAAACCTTGAAGCGGTGGTGTTTGGACTGGGAGGTACCGGATTCTGATCATTTGTGACTTCTTGTTTAAATACCGAATCCCTTAATCTCATTAATAAAACCTAGCTTGGACTGTTGCAAATTGCAATATACAAGATGGTCTACATAAAACGAATCTGTTTCTTCAATTAGAGTATCCAAAGGTTTTGGTCCTTTTTCGAATACTCAACTACCTGGGTAATTTAATTTTGTTGATCAATTCCTATTTAGTGAAATGAACTGGAATGGAATATAATTTCTGTTCCGATATTTCGTTTTCTCGCTGAATAATTTCATTCCATAAATTTGTCTTCTAGTTTTTAAAAATTAAATATCGTAGATTTAATTTATTTTTCAAATGAATTTAACTCCGCCGTTAAATATGTATTTATTCCGATACAACAATTAAAAGGTCGAAATTCACACAAATGAGACACAAAAGTACTCGACTACCCGAACATATTACAAAAAAATACTTTAAACTAGAGTCGGCCAAAGCCTTGCTGAAATTTGTAGAACAATTTTCGTTAAATATTTAGGAGCTACAAGCTTGCCAGAATTTTAATTCAAATTGCAAACATTTTAAAATATCGAGAATAGAAAATTGAAATTTATTGGAATTTATTTACAAACAATTGATACATATACTTCTTTTAGAATTTGGTAGATTTCAAAATTTCCGAAGTTTGTAATTTGATTTCAATGTAAACATTTCAATTTAAAATTTAACTTTTATAATTCAGTTCAAAATGTGATGCTTTTTTATCATCACCATTCGTCGCTTGGAACACGGGTTTTAAACATTCCAAATAAACGTAGTTGGAATAAAATCCCTAAATCTACATTACTCTCGATCCCTGTTGATTTTACAATAGGGTCGTATTTTCCCCGTATCATTAAAATAGAGGAGCGCAAATTTTTAGCATTCCACAGTTTATTGCAAACGAATCGATATCCTTGCACGCGTTGAACATTTAGGTTGATATTTCGGCCCTGTAAAAATAAATAAATAAATAAATAAAAAAATTCGCTAATATTGCGTTTTGATCAGAAAAACGAAATTAGTTAAGAAAAATCATATTTTTGTAAAATCTTAATATAATTCGCTAAAACAACATAACTTTGGCTCATATTAATATATGTATATGTGGCTCAACAAAATTCGTGCCTCAAACTAATGAGTAAGGAAAATTACAAGCGTTGGTAATTCTCGGTTTAGCACAATATTGAGAATCGTAGTGATTTGCTAGCCTACAATTTTTGAAGAGGGTTGTATTTATTTGGTGAACCTCGGTTGCGTGCTCTGTCTCTTAATTTTGTTAACATTGAAAATGTTTATCGCGTAGCGAGTGCAAGGTACAAATCTAGATCAAAGTTATGGACTACGGCCAATTCGGGAAGATGTGCATGGGCATTGTTTCTAACTTTGCGTTTGGCCATTTCTTTTCTTAACCGATAAACAATGGAAATGGGATTCTAGAATGATTTTTAGATTTCCAGAAAATGGTTAAGTAAAATGGAAATTGGCTATTTCTTAACCGATTATGGTGAAATTCGACATGCACGAGACTTTGAGGTGTTCCAAGTTCCAACTAGTTGTGCTCGTCACGTTTTCTTTCTTTTTTTTGCAACTTTTCAAAGATTTTTTAGTACCCATACAATTGTTCATATAAATCTTCTAACGCAATTTCCATGATCACGTTTATTGAATCGATTACAGCATAACACACCATTGCGTGCAAGAATACTTCCTTGAACGGTAACTTTCCAAGTACTTTTTGTCCAAAATGGTATATTTTCCAGCGAGCCAACCAGAAAAAGATAATATCTGCCTTTCCCAACGTGTTTTCTTTCGTCACTGAATCGCGCAAATAAGTTGCCATACGATGCACCCACCACAATTGTTGTGATTCGCACCAATCCCGAATTCCACTCATCCAATAGTACCAGTTTTGTTTGTACTCGACTCATATGGAAAAAGGGCTTAACTTTAAATAAGCCCAACGCGAGATTGTATCTAAATTAAGTATCTTAAACAAAAATTTTCATTGGGCTTTTACTCTCAAAATTCAGTTAAAAATAAAGCAACAATTTTGAGAGTAAGAGAAAACTGAATTTTTGTTTAAGGTACTTAATTTAGATACAATCTCGCTTTGGGGTTATTTAAAGTTAAGCCCTTTTTCCATATGAGTCGAGGGTATCTGGAATAGTTTTGAGGTCAACCGATTGCACCGTTTCTAAGGCGGCCTTCGCCGTATAATCTCCATTCATCATCGAATTTCATTTCCACAAAATCATCAATCACAATTGGAATGCGTTAATCGATGAACGGATGTATCATAAATTTATCGTCAAGATGTTTGTAGCGGGAATCGTTAGGATGGACTGCCACTGCGGTATCTCCAAGCACTGTTTCAGCTTGAGTTAAGGCAAGTACAAGTACCTCATCCTCTACAAGGTTTTATTGTGATAGCGTGGAATTGAGAAGAATATTCGACCTAATAGCACTACTCTATCGACCTTAATATTCGAAATTGCTAAACGAAGCGTGCATGTCCAATTAATAAGCCGGCTGCTCTTATAGATGCTTCCATCTTTGTAAAATCGAATAAATGCCTCATTAGTTTACAACATTGCATAATTTCGAGTACATTATACAGTTTGCTTATTCAAAATCACAAGACGATCCGATACTGTGTAGTTGTTCTTACAGCCGATCTCCTTTCGCGCTTTTCCAATTGCCAAACGTTTTCAATCAATTTCTCTCGGCCCAAATCATGCCTCATAATTTTCACGTAATATTTAAAATTTTTTAAGAATTTGATCATTCGGATTTGACTTTATAAAATTATAACTCATTTCTTAATTATCCAAGCAATTATATCAAAACCACTTTTTAATCAATCGTTTCTGCCTTAAATGACGTATCGGTTCATTGTTTTACATAACTCGGGTTACACGGTTGTATAACCCATTGCATAACCCATGTTTTCTATGACAATTTTCCTTCAGTTTCGTTCCTTTTGGTATTACATTCTCTTTGGTAGAAGTTTGGTTGCATAGCGAAAATTAAATTAAATTTAATTATTTAATTTGTAAGTTGATTAGTTACGGTTGAAATTATATTAGATTGAATTAAAAAGTCCAGTAAATTTGTTTAAGTTTTATAAAATTTTAAAACGTACAAAATTTGGAATGAGCAAATAGAATTGAATCCCGTGTCATACGATACGAAATTTGGCACGTAGTGTTTGCCTCTGTCACCGAAAATAAACTAAAATTAATCGATTGGCGAGCTTAGGGTGTCATTGGTCGCTGAATTTGATAGAATAAAATTTTTAGAATTTATAAATGTTTTAGGATTTAATCTCAGATTTGTATAATTATAAAAGGATTGATATGACGATAGACTGCAGAATTGAAGTGAAATTTTAAATTTTAGCTAACCCTTCAACATTTTAAAAAAACTTCATTTAATATTAAAATATTAAGAATTTGAAACTCATATTTAATTTTTCATTTTTCCGTAGCATTAATTTTTCAAATCTGAAAAATGAGAAACCAACAAACATTTCTTAGAATTTTATTTTTATTGTTTTTGTTAAATTAAAATTTTTAGCAAACATAACTCAAGGCTTAAACTTAGCGCATTATATAGTGATATACCCCTATATAACACCCCATTTCTCCTATATACATATATTTATGCTTATACTGTGCAGTTGCAATGTACATCTGCTTCCCCTATATTTTCATGCCCATGTGTGCTGGATACTTGTAATAGAGTTACGTTCACTTTCATGGTATCCAGCAGCAATTTCTTTATCAATATCACATCCTCCAGCTGAATTATCATACTTAATGATATGATTTTCTCGTCATACCACAATTCTGTCGGTGTTCTTCTGCGTAAGTTGTACATGATTTTAACTACCTTATTTTGCATTACCGCCAGCTCGTCTATTTTATTTTTTAGGGCACTAGACCATATGGGATTAAGATATAGCAGATGGGAGTGTACATGGGCAAAATAAATATCCTTTATTAGATTAGTTGGGATCAAACTTATTAGCCTATAAAAGATGGGCAAAAACTTTAATATTTCGCATCATTTACTCTCTGGATCACTTGCGAATTAATTGATAAATCAAATGGATTCGTAAGACGAGGAATACCTCTAAAAATCATACAATTTATTTGTCTCAGATTCAACCTTATTTTCGAAATATTCATTTAAGCTAAATAAATCATTCTCCATTCTAGTCTTCAGTTCTTCAGAGGATTGTGTTGAGTTCATCACTGAGACACATGCCGACGTTGTATTCGAATGTTGTATAAAACCAAATTGGTTTTTGTTTATTGTTTCAGTTAGTTGAAGGTAATCTGAAATTTGTTGTTGCATAATATATTCAAGAGGCTTCGACAAAACTGGGAGTACACTTATATATCTGTAGTTATTCGGATCATTTAAATCACTCCCTTTTTGTATGAGAGTAACTTTAGCTATTTTGAGTTGGTTAGGAAATTTAGAAACACTAAACAATCCATTGGATATAACGGTCAGAGGACTGCTAATATACTACGTAACATCCTGGATAATCTTTTTAGAAATAGAATCACACCCCGGAGAACCATTCTTAATTTTTTTTTATTATACTCCACATCTCAAATTCAGTAATCGGGGTAAAATTAAATTTTTTTAATTTAAACAATTTATCTAACCCAAGATTCTCATTTCAACATTATGCCTTGTTTGTAATATCTCTAAATTAACAAATGCCTTATTTAATTCGTTCACAATTATTTGATGGGTATACCTCGAAGTCCCCTAACTAGTTGCTATTTCCACGGATATTTTAACTTCCGTTGCTTTATTGGTTTTATGATAAATAATCTCATTGAAGGTTTTCCATATCAGATGATGTAAGTTTAGCCAGATCAAGTGTCTCGTCTCAAATCACCGATAACATAGAGACCAACGTAAGCAATGTCATTATTGGTTCGTGTGTTGATGATTCTTTAAAATCAGTTCCTGAAAAGAGTTGTATCACCAATGCAGTACGAAAATATCTGAGCAATAAACTACAGATACATGAGGAGGAGATAGATTGCCGCTTACTAGTTGCTGCTAATCAAAATGTTAGCAAACTTAACTTTATCTCATTTAAAGTTGGAGTTAGTCCTACAATCTTCGATAGGCTACTTCAACCTGATGGGTGGCCGGTGGGGGTATTGATCCGTGATTTGAAATCATTAGTTTCAAGTAGTATTTCTAAGATTCGTCAATCCAAAATTGATCAAAAATTCTTATTAAAAATGTATTACCAAAATCTTAGAGCGCTTCGTTCTAAAACCAAACCATTTTTTTAGCGGTAATTGAAAATAATTTTGATGTTATTATTTTAACTGAAACATGGCTTTCTTCTGATATTTTAAGCGCTGAATTATTTGGGACCGAGTATGTTGTTTTTAGATATGATCGCGTGTTTTCTCGTGGTGGTGGCGTCCTGGAGGTGACGTCCTGGTGGTGATAAAATCGTGTCTTAGTAGTAGTATGATTAACATCAATTATGCTGGTGAGTGTGAAGTCATTTGGGTTAAATTTAAGGTATTCTCACAGAATTTTGTAGTTGGCGTTCATTACATTACTCCTGGGTCAAATTTAGACCGATACAAAGGTCATTGTAATATAATCACGAATACTGTTGTAAGCTTGGATGATAACACAATTGTATTAGTTTTTGGAGATTTTAATTTACCCCACCTGTCTTGGACACAACATTCTCATGGTATGCTACCCAGTAACTCTTTTTCTGCGATTGAATCACGATTTATTGACACCATGTCGTCTTTAGATTTAATACAAATCAATAATGTATTTAATTCTCGGGCGCGTTTACTTGATTTAATTTTTGCTTCAGGTAATCTTTTTGAACTACAGTATATACTTGAGGAAAACGACTATTTAGTGAAAAATGATGAACATCACAAATCTATTTTGTTACCTTTGGAGATTGCTAAAACGGAGTTTGTAAATACTGTTAAAACCACTCATATTATTATTATTCTAACTGTAACTTTCTAGGTTTAAATTCGTTTGTCAATTCTATTAATTGGACTGAGATGTTCGACTATTGTAATTTAAACGGCGCTGTAAGTAGATTCTGCGAAACGGTTTTGGTTGGAATTGAAAAATTCATTCCGGTTAGAATTAGTCGTCAGTTAAATAAAGCTCGTTGGTTTGATAAGGAGCTGCGTTCTAGCAAGAATAAAATGGATCGGTTACGTAAAAAATTCAAGCACCATCCTGATGCTCCTTGTTATCTATCATTTCAAAAGGCACGACGTGAATTCCGTAAATTACATCGATGTAAATTTCGTCGCTATTTAAATGGGGTTGAAGGTAAAATCAAAAGCACTCCTAAATCTTTTTGGTCGTTTATCACTTCTAAAAGAGGAACGATTGGTTACCCTCGTACTTTAAAATTAGAAGCTAAGGAGCCTGAATCTACTGCTGAGATTAGTGAAATGTTTTCGATGTTTTTTTCATCAAATTTCTTATTATTAACTGACCCCCTCATTGTTGGCAACTCAATGTCAGTTGCTTAAGAGTTAGTAGTTTGGGTTCTATTTCTTTGGATACTGAATTAATTTTTAAATATATCTCTAATTTAAAGCTAAATCATAATCCAGATCCAGATTTAGGTCCTGCAATTGTATTACGCAAGTGTGCCCATTCATTAGTATTCCCTCTGGAACTAATATTCAATAGATCACTGTCTGTAGGTTACTATCCTGATTCTTGAAAAACTTCATATGTCATCCCGGTTTTTAAAAGTGGTAATCGTTCTTTAATTGATAATTACAGACCTATTTCTGTGTTGTCTGCTGCCCTAAAAGTTTTTGAATGTATGGTTCGCGACATAATGTTCAATGAGTTTGGTAAAATAATTATACCACAGCAACATGGTTTTTTCCCAGGTCGGTCAACTGCTACTAACCACGTTGAATTTGTACATTTCGTGGTAAATTCAATTGTGATTGGCTCGCAAGTTGATGTAGTTTTCACAGACTTTAAAAAGGCATTTGATAAAATCTCTCACGAGATTTTGTTATCTAAATTGCAGTAAAGTCGGTGTTCACTCACACTTGTTGTTGTGGTTAAAATCTTACCTTTGTCTTTCAATTGAGTCTAATCAAACGTCTGGAGTCCCCAAAGGCAGTCATTTGGGCCCGTTGTTGTTTTAATTGTTTATCAATGATGTTGTTACCTGCATTCATTCATCAAAATTTCTGTTGTATGCGGATGATATGAAAATATTCATTAAAATTGACAGTGTACGCGACTGCGAACGTCTTCAGCAATTGTAAACTAAATATTGGAAAATGTCGAATTATGAGCTTCCATAGTAAGAAAAATCCAATTGAGTTTAACTACATATTGAACAATATTGTCATTGATGTTACTGAGTTACTGACGATGACCTGACGTTTGTCCAACACATCGAGAAGATAATAAATAAAACCAACGCAATGATGGGATTTATGTTTAGAACCTGTAAGGATTTTAAATATTTGTCTACGTTTAAGACAGTTTATACAACTTTAATAAGATCACAAGTTGAATATTTGCCAATTATCTGGGACCCTTAATATGATATTAGAATAAGTCGTCTAGAAAAATTCAACGTCGTTTCACGAGTCGCGTGTGTCGTCTCCTTCTAAGAAGTCAAGTTCATATTTCTTATAATGATCGATGTAATGTATTTCAGTTACACCACTAAATCGTAGACGATCCATTAGTTCTGCTTGCTTCATTATCAATTTGTTGAATGGCAGTATTGACTCTGCTCAGTTGTTGTGTAACCTTGATTTTCAGACAAGGAACCTAAATATTAGAAATCGTTCGTTAATCCTACCTCGATTTCGCAGGACTAATGACGGAGCTAATAATCCTTTGGATATGGCTATTAATAATTTTAATGATTATTATACGGAGTTTGATTTCAATATAAGTAAAAGCGAATTTATAAATAGAATTACCTGTTTGTTTGAACTATTCTGTGATATTTTTATTGTTGTATTACCTTGTTTTGGTTTTGGAATAAATTTTAATTTTTAATATGTAATTGCAATGTACTGATCAGTTTAATTTTAATTATGTTGATCTTAATAAAAATAAATAAATATCCTTCTTGGGTTACCCAAATTATTTTGTATTCTATCTGAAAAATACATCCTTTTGGCACTTTGGGGATCACACTGGAATAAATCTAGGTACTCTCATCTTCTGTAGATGCAATACAATTGAATTGTGATCAGCATTGAGTTGGCTAATTATATTCAGAGAGAATTTAATCCCCACTATATTAGAAAATATATGATCTAGGATTGAGCTACCATTTAAATATTTAAATATGATCTTGTTGAATACGAATTGTCAACCTTTTATAGTAACTTAAAACCATAAACCTGCAACTGGTTTAGATAATTTGATTTTAGCTGTAAGGAGCCTAAAAGATCAATGTTACCGTCCCCCACAAATATCGAATTCCTGTGTCTGTCTAGCAAATACTCCAAATTATACACCCCAAAGACTTTTATGTTAATCAACGAAATATCGATATCCAAGATATTATCATAATTGTTACTGAAGTTAAAAATAACGTTCGCGGACATACCAGACCTTACATAAATGGAAATACCTCCTCCTTCCTTAGTGGCCCCATTGTCATATTTCTAACCGAATGGAAGCTGTCATAAGAGTCGTAATTATAGTATTTTATTTCACAATCCCGTAGCCACGTTTCAGTAACTACTAGAACCACGAGAATCGGAGAACTACTCTGCATTACGCATTTCGACAATCCGCGTAATGCCTTCAGCTAAGTAGACTCGAAGGGCCTGATTATTTCTGCCTTCATCCTTCCGCACAGAGATTTGTCCATTAACTGTCCACTTAAATCTGAATATGGGTAACAATGCCCATACTTCAGCCAGAAGTTGCTGTTTTTCCGCCATCAGGAATTCAGGCATCTTGATTCCAATTTTGCCGCTTCTATTTCTGTCAACATTGTTTCGACTCCTCGTTTTTTTTTCTCATTAGCGGCCATCTTAAGAAAATTGTTCCGTTTCACCGAATTGGTAAATTCAATGAAAACTGGTCCGATTTGCGATTGATTTGATTTTAGCTTAATTTTTTTGCTGAGGCAACGAGTGATGACTTCTGGCTTTGATATAGCTACTCCTTCCTTATGATAGTGAGCAATTACCTGTTCTTTCAAATCCAAGGCATATGTACTATCGTCTTGGATGACTCAAAATGTATTCATCGATTTTTATTTTTCAGCTGTTTTATCAATGAAAATAGTCGAAATATATATGGGTTTACTAATCAGGCTTCATTATGTGAAAATTATTTTTATATTTTCGCAGCTCCCTGGACTAACACTAATTTTGACCAATTCATTGTTAAATTCGATAGTTTTTGTGGTTTGGAATATATAATGGCAGGATTTAACCTGTTAAGACGTGTATTCGTTACATCAGCAAATTAAATTTGATTTGGTTAAAAAAGAACAGGTTACTTTACCCTGGTTATTGTCATCTGAACATGAACTTATAACTAATACTTACCAATACATACTTACCGCTGTCAAACATAAACGCCAATAATATTGCATGTAATTTCAAATAAAACGGCAAGAGCCATCGGTGTGGTCATTAAGGCAAGCGAAATTAAAAAAATTAAATCGTATGACGGCGGCCTAATAAAAGTGATCGGACAAACTATATTAAAGTACCGTACCTTACGAAAAAAAAAAATATCGAGGGGATAGTAATATTTGCAGTAATAAAAGAAGACTTACATACAGACAATCCTAGACAGCGAAGACAGCGAAAAATTGGGATTTGTGTAAAAGTAAATCAGAATGGGTGCTGCAAAAATTTTGAGTATGATATGGATTTCATAGATAACCCCAAGTTCAAAATAATACCGGCAACGCAATTTAAGATAAGGTGAGGCAAGAGATACAAAATATGATAAAACTTGGTGGCATCGAGAGCGTCAGCGAGAAAACACCGGCAGTAAGCCCTATGTTGTTCTTAAACAAGGGTAAAATTTGTGTATGCATGGACCCAACGGAATTAAACAAAAATATTAAGAGGCGTATATATCCAATGAAAACAGTCGAGGAAGTGGCAGCTAAACACGGGACAGCAAATTATTTACAAAATTGGTCTGTGAAAAGGGATTCTGGCAAATAAAAATGACAGAACGCACTTCGAAATATCTAACATAACGAATTGCGTGAAATCACAAAAACGGTCACTGGACGATTAACAGAAGCGGGATTCACACTAAATAAAGAAAAGTGTGAGTACGAAAGATCGTCAGTATAATTCCTAGGTCATATCTTCTCAGAAACGGGATATGAAGTGGATAAACATAAAGTCAGGACAATCAACTAATTAAAAATGCCGACACGTGTCAAAGAATTGCAGAGAATATTGGGCATGGTAAATAACCTTGGCAAATTTATCAGCAACCTGTCAGAATTAACAGAACCATTGCGGAAATTGCTACATAAAGAAGCAGCGTGGTGTTGGGAAACCGAGCACGCCTTGGCGTTTGAGAAAATAAAAAAAGTACTGACAAACACACCGGTACTAGCGTATTACGACGTAAATGAGCCGGTAAAGCTATCTGTAGACGCGAGCAGTAAGTCTATGGGCGCTTGTACAACTTTACAGCAAAACCAACCACAAATAGTAAAAGAAGCGTTGGCTATTCGTTTCGGATGTCAAAAATTCCATGAGTACGTATATGGAAAAAAATTAAGCGTTGAAACGAATCACAAACCTTTGGAGACGATCTTCCTAAATCTCATAAAAAAGGCACCATTGAGATTGCAGCGTATACTATTCGACAAATTACAATATTCGCCAGAGATAAAGTATATCAAAGGAACGGCGATACCAATAGCAGATGCATTAAGCCGGGACTGCGAGATCGACGAATACGAAAGTGGCATGCGAGCCACAGCGGCATTTCTACAACATTGCGCAGATTACGACAAACATTGTTTTCGAACGGACCAATCGTTGATGCAAAAAACTACGTAGAGCGATGTGCAACTTATCAACAGACCCAAAGGGCGAATACAAAGGAGCCATTATTATTGCGAGAGAAACCTGAATACCCATTCCAACTGGTATCTATGGAAGTACGGACATATTCAAGTTCAAGAGGGACGATTACATACTCTTGGCGGACCACTACTCCCGATTTTCTGATTTCAGAAAATTCAAATCATCAACGTCGGCAGAGGTAATATTACTACTAAGCCAGTGGTTCTCAGTCCATGGAATACCCGAAATATTGGAATCGGACGGTGGACCACAATACACGAGCAAACTCTATTTAGGGCGTTCAAGTCAAAATGGCAATTCAAACATCGAATATCGTCACCACATTATCCTCGGTCAAACGGATTTGTGGAAAGAAATGTTCAAACTGTAAAAAGAGTATTGAGGCGCTGCTGGAAAGACGGAACCGATCCATACTTAGCAATACTATTACTTCGCAATACTCCACGCAATGAAACATTGGGATCAGCAGTTCAGTGATTATTTAGCCGTCAAACGCGAACAATTTTGCCGACAAATATGATAGACTTAAACCACAAAATCATCAACGGTGTCTCAGAAGACCTCGATTATCATTTAAAAGGGGTAAAAATGTCAGAGTGCAAACAAATCATCGCGAGTGGAAACCAGCGAAGGTAGTCGAAATCACTGAAAATCCAAGATCGGTGATAGTCGAAACGCCGGACACTGCCATCAAACAGGGAAGCGCCAGTCAAAGTCAGCCGCTACGGCAGAAAACCAAACCAGTGGTCAAATATGACCCATCATAATAGTTAAATAATAAAAGTAGTAAACCGCTTATCGGTTAAACATGGCAGCTTAACTGCAATAAGCATTTGACACCCGAAGTAAATAATAATAACGTAAATTTAAATTTAATGAAAAGAGAAATTAACTTTATATATAAATTTTAAAAGTGGAGAATATAACTAATACTTACCAATACATACTTACCGCTGTCAAACATAAACGCCAATAAAGCGGTCTTATACTTACCATTGAACCTATGTACAACACGTATTTTCACTTACTATCATTACAGTTATTGAGCAAACAGACCGAATCACTTTAGATTAATGAATTAATCTGAGTAATACTGGACACCGCTAAAGCGCCATGTCAACAGGTGGCGGACTTCTGATCTAAACATGTAATTTATAAATATTGAATTAATTATATGAACTCCGTCAAATAATACGTGTTTAGAGTCGTAAGTGCGTCACGGTTCAGAAGTCAAATTACACCAAAAAGCTTGCTATTGTAGACGAACATGTATATTCGGTTACAGTTAAGATGTTCTCAGTATTAATATAGCCGTTAAGTTTTTAATGTTAAACCATTTTTCAGTAAAAAATTGATTTGTTACGGTAGCTTTTTATAATGTGCCTTGTCACTAATATTCAGTCAAAGAAATGTTGTTGAAAAATTACACAGTTATTGAAATCGCTCGTTTGAGGAAGCTCGTGTTTGTTCCAAAATAAAAAATATCTTAAGCTGGTAACACGTTAAAAATGTGTCATAAAAAATATAAATCGATTAGTCATCCATCATTCATGTATATCAATCTTTCATTAATTCCATATAAATTATACCTTACGGCGTATATCGAACTACATATACTACTAATATACTTTTACTTCACCCTATATAACTCATACCTCTATTACATATTTCACTTTGACATAATTTTTATCGCGGTATTCGTTTTTTGTATAACGCGCGAGTTCATGCATTTTACTTAATTGTAAGCAACTCAATATGTGCTCTCCATACCATGTGGTAAATAATATATATACAAATGAAATAAGTAATCGCGATCGACCTACACAACTTAAAAACTTGTTTTTTATGCATTATACTCCAATAAATACGAGTAGATGTATACCGCGGTATCGCGCGCCCGGCTTTTTCTCTCGCTCTCATAAATATAAATACTTGTTCTTTTACTTTACCACTATAGTCTCATATATACTGTGTATATATGAATAACGACTCAACAAAAAAAAAAAAAACGCGATTTGTTTATTTTTAAAACATTTTCTTAAAATATTTCGTTTACACATGTAAGCAAGCGATACGTTTATTTATTTGTATTTTAGACGAAATAAAAAATAAAAAAATCGCGGTTTTCAATTTCTTGAAACAATTACGTCATTTTACATTATCTCATATACGTATAAACGTATGTGTGCTTGGTATATCAACCAAGTATATTTAGTTTGTTGTATGTTTGCATTACTTCTTATATAGATGATATGGATATACAAAGTAAAGTAAAGTAAAGTAAAGCAAAAAATTTTGTTATAAGAAAGGGTTTAGTCGTGTTTGTCGTAAGATTATAAATTTTAATATATACAATGTACATTACATTTTTATTTTTATGTGTAATGAAATCATTTTTTTTTTTTTTTTTGAATGAGTTTCTTTGTATTTGCCTTCATTTCTTATCTTTTACCCATAAGTTTTGTGTTATTAGAAATTCACTTATCTTAATATAAATTATTACTTTATGCATATTTGTTTATTTACTTCGCTTAAATTTTGTTGAATAAACACAGCACAATTTACTCTAAATACCGCCACTATTAAATATGGTGTATAGGTTACTATTTAAGGGCAATAATCTCATCATATAAGTAATCCACAATTTCGCGTCTAGAATGTCTTAATTATGAATGGAACGTCTAAAAATAGTATTAAACATTCTCTTTGGTTTGTGTTCATCTAATTTTGAGTTTTTTTTTTAAAGAATATCTGTTTATACGTAGTTGAAGATTGCAATGCGCGAAGAACTAAAATATAAAAAAGTAAAAAAAATTGAAAATCGTTGAAGCGCGAACAACAACTGTAATAATATTTTTCATTTCAAATGTAAAAAACCAAAAAAAAAAAAACATACGTACACATATTTTGAGTTGGATACAGTGTTTTTTTTATGGGGGGGATGAGAAGGGGCACACAACAAGTCAAAAATATCGGAAAAACTAATAAATTTACTCTTTATATGGTTTCATTATGTTCTTGTTTTACGCTTAAACCTTTTTACTTGTTTTTTTTGGTTTTATTCCTTTCCTCCATCAAATTGACCATCGCATGATGTCTCCAAAAATAGTTTGTGTTAGTATGTGGTTATGTGGGTTTTGTTTATGTGACAAGATGGTATCTTTTTTACAATTTAATATGTGGACATATTAATTCGAGTATATAGTGCGAGACCATTTCTCATTAACTTTCAAATTTTAATCAAACTAAACGAATTTAGCAGTTTACTCGATTTGATATAAATTTGATTTTGTTATACATTCTATAGAGGCGTTTAAAAATAAAATAATTATGTTTGATCTATATCTAGTTATATACCCTATGTACATGGTTCATTTTTCCAAACTTTCTAAGTTTCCAAAAATTTCAGTGATTTACCTCAAGGCTATCGTTTTTAGAATGTGTACTTATATAAAGTCCCAACAACTAAGGCAATCTCTCTTGAGTTCAAGGATATAGTTATGTTGAATTAATGCAAATAATGTTTAATTCAATGATTGACACACAGCCAAATTAACGATATTAGCCAATAATGCATTCGAAAGTTAATCAAATTTCAATCAAACTAAACAACAAATTCATAAATTTTCTTTTAATAAACTTGCGAGTATCATTTACAAAAAAAATCATACTTATGCAATGCCATCTCAAAACTGTTCAAAGTTTAATCAAATATTGCAAATTATGCCTTTCGAAATATCCCAATCATTTATATTGTTTTTAAACGATTATCTTGTTCCACGCTCAGGTCTACTGTTGATATAATATTAACGGGGTACCGAATTAAAAAAGGCTGAAATAAAAAAAGCGAATATTGTATGAAAAAGGAATACTTTTTTTATTTCAGAAAAAAAATGAATTAAAAAAGGTAACAGAGGTGTTCATACAAATTCATACAAAAATCACCATTTTTAATTCACTTTTTTTAATTCAGCATTTTTTAATTCATGTAGCCAATATTAACTTACAATTTTTCTAGTTTGATTGAAATTTGATTACAAAGTATAACCCGAGCAGCATTTTAATACGTTAGTGTAATTGGAAATGATTAAAAAGTCTGAGATACTGACAGATAACTAAATAAAACGATTTACAAGTAAGTTTTGTTTGCCGTTAAATAATTTAAATTTTAATCAAATTTCATTCAAACTAAAAAATAATTTCATAAATTTCCTTTGAAATGCCTTGAGACAGTTATTCATAGCGCCATATCAAATTTGTTCAAGGCAACCTCAAAACTGTCCAAATAACCTATGTAACCTCCCGAAATAGCCGATTGGATACCTCAAACTTTGTTTTTCAACAATTAATTAAACTTAAGCCAAAAATACCTTTTTTTATTTTTATTTGTTAAAACTTTTTAGAGTTTTTAAACTGCTATCAAATTTCAGTCAAACTCACGAATATTCTAGCTTTATTCAAAGTTCAATCAAACCCCAATAAATAATAAATTGGGAAACCATTTATTTATAACAAATCAAACTTTTTCAATGCGATCTCAAATCGTTCAACGCTCAATCAAACTTGGTCTCAATAATCTTCGGAGATTCTGACAAACAGCCAATTTAACGATATTAGCTAATAATGCTTTCAAACTTTAATCAAATTTCAATCAAACTGGAAAATAAATTCATTTTCATTCATGTAATTAAACTGAACAATTTTGCAGATTTATGCCTTTATTGCGAATCAAGCTTGCTAGTGTCAGGTGAAACTAAACTAAAAACAATCAAGCTAAAATAGTATTTATTTGAGTGACTATCATATTATACACTCAGATCTACACTTCTTAAAACAAATTTTTAAAATATTGGTTTAGAGCTCTTTTTAATTTAAAATACTTAATTACAGCTTTACCTTTCGATTCCTATTCGGAATCATTCTCAAAAGCGTTATGAAAACCTTAGGCCTATTTTATTAAAAAAAATTTATTTTTATTTAAAATTTGTATTCATTTCGGAATCGCGTCCCTGCTAAAAAATACTATTGGATTTTTGAAAACCAAGTACACAGTGGGTATTCACGAATATCAAAATGGTATTGGATACAAGCAATTTTTTTGGAAATGGTCAAATAAAATGCGCCTCTTATATCAAAATTGTTTCTTTTATACAAATTTTAAATTTTGCAAAGCTACCTTAATAAACCCATTTATCATAGAAACGCACAGCCTAGACAATTTATTTGAAAATAAAATTGTACTATAGGCGCATTTTATTTGCCCATTTGCAAAAAAATTGCCTTGTATCAATACCATTCTGGTATTCATGAATACCCACTGTGTACTTGGTTTTCAAAAATCCAATAGAATTTTTTAGCAGGGACGCGATTCCGAAATGAATACCAGTTTTGAATTTGGCAAATAAAATAGGCCTTATAATGCTTTCAATGTAAAAAGGTTGTACAATTAGAATCAAAAATAATTTGTATGAGACATAAAAATTTAGATAAACAAATCATATTATGAATTCCCAATATATGCAAAATCTTCTACTATGTTTATAGAATTTGTACTTGCTTTAATGTGCAACATTTCTAAAATCGATGTTTTTTTAAAATTTTTTTGTTTTTCTAGAATTTTGACGTTATCTAAACTGATTAAATGGTTTGTATCTCTCAAATGCTGTGAAAGTGCACTAATGTTTGAATTTATATTTGGATTTGCGCCTCTTTTGTGTTGATAAATCCGTTTTTCTAAAAACTGCTTTGTCTGCCCTGTGTATGTAGAATTGCAACTGCAACATACTTGGTAAACAATATTTGATTGTTTTTTTAACGGTATTTCATCTTTCATTTTTGAAAAAAATTTGTCATTTAAATTTGAAGCTGAACTCGGATGTTGAAAGTGCAATTTTCTGTTTAAATGATAATGATCGCATTAATATTCGGAACAATTTCATAAACATTTTAACAAATTTCAAAAACAGCACAAATTCACAAAATTTAACACCATTTGAAAAACGAATTTTAAATTACGTAAAACAAACGAAGTCATTTTTAAGAGACAACCCTAATATTATGGTGACAAGAGCGGATAAAGGGAATACTACGGTTTTAACACTACGAACGGATTATATGGATAAAATGAATCATTTGTTAAGTGACACATCCACATACGTACGTACAAGTACCAAAAGATAATTCAACACCAGTTCAAACAAAAATAAATTCTATAGTGAAAGAATGGGAGCAATTGGGCAAGATAGATTTAGAGACAAAGAAAAAACTCACGAGTTCTCCAGTAATTCCAAAATTATATGGCCTACCCAAAATCCATAAACCAAATTTTCCATATAGGTCAATTGTAAGTTCCATAGCAAGTCCCACATATTCTTTATCATCATTTTTAGGCAATATTCTGAAACCTAGGGTGGGGACAACAAATTCGTTTATTCAAAATTCTGAAGATTTCAAAAACAAAATCAGTAATGTAACCATCCCTCCAAATTTTCTGTTAATCTCTTTAGATGTCACTTCCTTATTTACTAATGTCGATAACCAAATTGTAAAAGATATTATTAGTCAAAATTGGAGAAATATAAAAAGAAATTCGAAATCAAAATTAACAAAAATATAATTTTTTACAGCGTTGGATATCGTTTTAAATAATTCAGAATTTTCTTTTGATAATAAAATTTACAAACAAATTTTTGGCTCACCTATGGGTTTCCCAATAAGTCCCATCATTGCAAATTTACTTATGGAAAATTTAGAAATTTCAGTTTTAAACACTTTAGATTTTGAACCATTATTTTACTACAGATATGTTGATGATATAATCACAGCCGTACCAATAGATAAGATTGAATATTTCCTACAAGCTTTTAATTCCATAAACAACAGAATAAAATTCACTTTAGAAAAAAAAGTAGAGAACAAAATTTCTTTTTTGGACATTCTTTGAATTCATGAACCAAACGGCCAAATTTCCTGTGATTGGTACCATAAAACTACTTGGTCTGGTAGATATCTAAATTTTCATTCTTGGCTTTCAATTACTTACAAAATTAATACTATACAAATTTTGACCCAAAAAATTCTAAAGCTTTCCGATACTAAATTCCATCATAAAAATTTAAAAATTCTAAAACAAACATTAATTGAAAACCAATATCCGGAAAAACTAATTAATAACATATTTTGTAAACAAAGAAATTTTCACACAAATCCTGATTTCCAAGTCCACACTGAAACTACACATTATTTGGCCATTCCATATATAAAAAATCTTTATGAAAAAATAAAACACCTTTTTCGGAATTATAATTTTAAAATTGTAGGACGTGCAGCTTCAAATTTAAATGACAAATTTTTTTCAAAAATGAAAGATGAAATACCGTTAAAAAAACAATCAAATATTGTTTACCAAGTATGTTGCAGTTGCAATTAAACATACACAGGGCAGACAAAGCAGTTTTTATAAAAACGGATTTATCAACACAAAAGAGGCGCAAATCCAAATATAAATTCAAACATTAGTGCACTTTCACAGCATTTGAGAGATACAAACCATTTAATCAGTTTAGATAACGTCAAAATGCTAGAAAAAAAAACAAATTTAAAAAGATCGATTTTAGAAATGTTGTACATTAAAGGCTGAATTACATTCAATCTTTTCGTTATTTTTCAAAAGAATAGAATCACGAAGAAAAGTGCAAATACATTTTACCCATATATAAAAATGAGACGGGCATATTCAAAATTTAATTTTTTCCTTTCAAAATGTTACTTGGATTTTATATCTTTTGAGCAACTTTCACGAAAAAAGACAAACCAGTTCATCTTTTTCAGGTTTTTCCGTTCTTTTTCACCAAAAAAAAAAGTGGAGTATTGCAGTAAATAGTATTGAATAATACTTTTTGAGTATTCCTTCTGATTTTAATACAAGGAAATTATACTAAAATGCATTTTTTATAGTACATCTTTTATCTTTTGGAAAAGAACGGAAAGATTGAATGTAAATCAGCTATAAAGCAAGTACAAATTCTATAAACATAGTAGAACATTTTGCATATATTGGGAATTCATATGATTTGTTTATCTAAATTTTTATGTCTCATACAAATTATTTTTGATTATAATTGTACAACCTTTTTACATTGAAAGCATTATAAGGCCTATATTAGGCCTATTTTATTTGCCAAATTCAAAATTGGTATTCATTTCGGAATCGCGTCCCTACTAAAAAATACTATTGGATTTTTGAAAACTAAGTACACAGTGGGTATTCACGAATACCAAAATGGTATTGATTCAAGGCAATTTTTTTGCAAATGGGCAAATAAAATGCGCCTTTTATTTGCCAAATTCAAAACTGGTATTCATTTCGGAATCGCGTCCCTGCTAAAAAATACTATTGGATTTTTGAAAACCAAGTACACAGTGGGTATTCATGAATACCAGAATGGTATTGATACAAGGCAATTTTTTTGCAAATGGGCAAATAAAATGCGCCTTTTATTTGCCAAATTCAAAACTGGTATTCATTTCGGAATCGCGTCCCTGCTAAAAAATACTATTGGATTTTTGAAAACCAAGTACACAGTGGGTATTCATGAATACCAGAATGGTATTGATACAAGGCAATTTTTTTGCAAATGGGCAAATAAAATGCGCCTATAGTACAATTTTATTTTCAAATAATAGCGGATTTACATTCAATCTTTTCGTTCTTTTCCAGAAGATAAAAGATGTACCATAAAAAATGCGTTTTAGTATGATTTCCTTGTATTAAAATCAGAAGGAATACTCAAAAAGTATTTTTCAATACTATTTACTGCAACACTCAATTTTTTTTGGTGAAAAAGAACGGAAAAACCTGAAAAAGATGAACTGGTTTATCTTTTTTCGTAAAAGTTGCTCAAAAGATATAAAATCCAAGTAACATTTTGAAAGGAAAAAATGAAATTTTGAATATGCCCGTCCCATTTTTATATATGGGGAAGATATATTTGCCCTTTTCTTCGTGATTCTATTCTTTTGAAAAAGAACGAAAAGATTGAATGTAAAAGGGCCTTTAATTGTCTAGGCTGTGCGTTTCTATGATAAATGGGTTTATTAAGGCTGTGTGCCATACTCAAGGTAAATGACATTTTCGGTAAAAAATTTAGTAAATTGAAATACTGTACTAAAAAGTAGGGTAAATAGTGAAAAAAAGGTAATTGATTGTAGTTAACGTTTTTTTGACATTAATCAAAGTGATTTTAAATATTTATATCTACACATATTAATAAAAGATTTTCATTAATACATATATTAATATAATTAAATATCTCGATTGACGAAAATGGAAAAAATCAAAAAAAATTATTCGGAAAGATGTAAGGCTAGGTATTATTTAACGACTATTTTATCACCTTAAACCAGTGAATTCAACCCTTCAAACCGGTATATTTTTCCCGTAAAGCCAATTTTTACTATAAAATTTACTTCAAATTTGGCACGATATTAGAAGTAAATTTGTACTAAAACTGCAATTTACCGAATTTTGTGATTTACCTTGAGTATGGCACGCAGCCTAAGGTAGCTTTGCAAAATTTAAAATTTGTATAAAAGAAACAATTTTGATATAAGGTTTTCATATCGCTTTTGAGAATGATTCCGAATAGGAATCGAAAGCTAAAGCTGTCATTAAGGCCCGAATTTATAGTCGTAACTATTGCTATTGCTATAGCAACGATTTTCGAAAATCATTTTAAAATCATGTTTAAAATTCGATACGAATTTCGAATTTACTTTCTTGTCTTGGATATATTGTAGCAACGTTTATAGTGATGAATTTTGATCACTATAACCATTGTTACATTACAAATAAATTTTATAGTGAGGTTTATAAATACGAAAACTGTTACTATAACAGTAGTTATAGTTGTAGCAACGACTATAAATTCGGGCCTAAGTATTTTAAAATAAAAAGAGCCCTAAACCAATATTTTTAAAATTTGTTTTAATTTTAAATCATTGGCTCAATAAAATAAAACTGTGTAGTTAGTTAATATTTACGTACATTTTTCAAGCTTAAATGAAATTTGAATTCAGTTTGAATAATTTAATAATTTAATAGCTAAAAAAATTTACGGGAAAATTGTTTAATTTGGTTATCAGTCCGTATATCAGACTTCTTAATCATTCCTAGTTAAAACTAACTGTTAAAACATTGATTGTGTGATACTCGAGAGTTGGACTGAAATTTAAATGCTGTTTAGCAAATTATCACCTGAGTAGCATTTTAATAGGTTGATGTAATTGGAAGTGATTAAAAAGTCTGAGATACTGACAGATAAGTAAATTAAATGATTTACAAGTAAGTTTTGTTTGCCCGTAAATAATTTAAATTTTAATCCAATTTCATTCAAACTAGAAAATAATTTCATAAATTTTTTATGAAGTGTCTTCAGACAGCTAATCATAGCAAATCAAATTTTTTAAAGCCCACTTCAAAACTGTCCAAATAATCTAATTGACCTCACCAAGTAGCCGTTTGCCTACCTAAGAATATGTTTTTTCAACAATTAATCAAACTTAAGCCAAAAATAACTTTTTTCAATTTTTTTTTTTTGTAAAACTTTTTAGAGCTTTTAAGCTGCTTTCAAATTTCAGTCAAATTTACGATATATTCAAGCTTTATTGAAAGTTCAATCAAACCACAATAAATAATAAATTGAGGCAACCATTTATTTATAACAAATCAACGTTTTTCAATGCGATCATGCCAACATTCATGCTATCTACAAATTTGTGTTGACAGGACGTCAAGCTTGAATCAAATTTTATTAATCAACTTTATTACATTACATTGCGAGACTAATTCATTACCAGTCAAACTGAGCGATTTCAAATAATTCACAATTAAATACAAATGTGTTTATTATTTGTTGTTCGTCGGCCTGTCAAAAAATTCGAATCAACTGAGTTGTAACTGATTTATAGACATACGGCTCATTTTTATCAAAACCTTTTATATTCCTTATATTTATTTTAATCAACAGTATCGCTTTCAAATTTTAGTCCAACTCGCGAGTATCACTAAAGTTATAGTAATTTAGTGATACTCGCGAGTTGGACTAAAATTTAACAGATTGATATAACTTGAAATGTTTCAAAAGTCTAATATTCTGACACACAGCCAAATTAACGATACTAGATAATAATGTATTCAAACTTTAATCAAATTTCAAATTTGTGGACGAAGACAAGTGTGACAAAGCCGCCGAGCATGACAGCATGATACACCGGCTAGTCCATATTCCATAAAATCTGGAAGAATACGAGGCTGAACTGCAAAGAATAAAACAAATCGCTATGGTAAACGGATACACAAGTGATATGGTGGACCAAATAACCCGGGCCTGTTTGAGGAAAAAGACATTAACGGACGCAACAACTTTGTCCCATATTTCTGAAACAATATAGTTAGATGTAAATTAAATTATTACATAGAACTATCATCAAAGTTGAAGAAACCATGGAAACATTTTAAAGTTGATCTAGTGGAAAGTAGCGAGTCAAAGTTAGGCCAACTGTTAGGGTCGACAAAAGACAAAACTGAAAATGTAGATAAATGTGGAATTTATAAAATACAGTGCACTGATTGTGCTAAAATGTATATCGGACAATCGAGGCGAGCTATATCCGAAAGATATAAAGAACATCTGGCCTGTATTAAAGGGAATAGAAGTGAAAAATCATCGGTGGCCAAACATATACTTGAATCCGGTCATAATGTAGATGTGTCTAGCCTAAGCCTAATGAAACTGGTGAAGGACAATAGATTACTAGATCCATTGGAAATGCTGGTACATCAGAAAAAATAAAACAAGAATTCTAAATTCTGATTTGGGCCCCAAAACAAGTTGTCTGTTCGAGTTGTAAAAATACCATCAACACAATTCACACCAACAATTGTATCACCAGAAGTTTTATCTACACAGTAAATAACACACACAACATTTCCACAAAAAAACAGAATTTTCTTTTAGAAATTGTTATCGCAAAATTGGAAAAATGCAATTTTGTTTCCTTATGTAAACATAAATATTAAATTTGATTAACCTTAAATGGCAACCTGTCAACGAGTTGCCCAATTTATACTCTGATTGAGGCAGGTCATGAAATTGTATATACACACACACACAATGCAAAATGAGAGGATTTCAAAACGGACAATTTTTATGTAAATCTTGTGTTACGACATTGTTACTACCTTGTAGATACTTTTATAATCTGATGATGGAAACACAGTGTTTCCGAAAATATATTAATTTTTAAAAAAATCTAAATCAAATGTTGTAATTTAATTAGTTTGTTTTAACAAGTGTTTAAGGAGAAACGAAAGAAGTTTTATCAAATTTCAATCAAACTGTAAAATAAATTCATCATTTTATTTTTAATAAACTTCGACTGTCATTTACAAAAAATTATAGTTATGCAATGTTATCTCAAAACTGGTCAAAGTTCAATCAAATATTGGAAATTATGCCTTTCGAAACATCTCAATCAAATTTACTAAATCTCAGGTGAAACTAAATCGAATACAATCAAGCTAATATATTGTTTTTATGAACAACTATCTTGTTACACATTCAGGTCCACAGTTTATATAATACTTACTTACCATTTTTCTGCTTTGATTGAAATTTAATGACAAAGTGTCACGCGAGCACCAATTTAATAGGTTAGTTTAATTGGAAATGACTAAAAAGTCTGGGATACTGAGAGATGACTAAATTAAACGATTTACAAGTAATTTTTGTTGGCCATTAAATAATTTAAATTTTAATCCAAATTCATTCAAACTAGAAAATAATTTCATAAATTTTCTTTGAAATGCCTTGGGCCAGTTATTCATAGGAGATTAAATTTTTTAAAGGCCATCTCAGAACTGTCCAAATAATCTAAGTGACATGTAGCCGATTGCCTACCAAAAAAATTGTTTTTCAACAATTAATCAAACTTAAGCCAAAAATAATTGTTTTCATTTTTTTTTTGTTAAAACTTTTTAGAGTTTTTAAACTGCTTTCCAATTTCGGTCAAATTTACAAATATTCAAGCTTTATTAAAAAAGTTCAATCAAACTTTTTCAATGCGATCTAAAAACGTTCAAAGCTCAATTAAACTTGTCCCAATAATCTTCGCTATCTAAAAATTTGTGTTGACACAGGACGTCAAGTTTGAATCAAATTTTATTAATCAACTTAATTACATTACAGTGCGAGACTATTTAGAAACGCCAGGACTTCTTCAAAATAGTTTCAAATAATCAATTCATTTTTATTTTATGAATTTACGTTTTAAAGTCAACCATACTCCACGAAAATTATAAACCAACTAAAAAATCGTAACAATTAATTGAATGTAATTGTAAACAACAGAGAGCCGTAAAAAACAGCAATAAAAATGTACAGCATTGTGACGTAACTTGTAGCGAAGTTCAAGTTTAGTGTGTTGTGATGTAAAATTTGTAAGGTTTCACTTAACAAACATCATCATCTGAATCTTCAGTGGGAAGACAAATCGCCGTAGACTTGCTATGTATGCTTCAGCGGACATATCGGATACTAGCTCAATATGAACCGCATTCGTCGTAAACCAAATAAAAAGAGCGATGTATCCTCAGCATAATCCACTCCGGTAGTGATAAATGGACGGCTGGCGTTCAAACGTTGTTTCGGCAAGTTTCCCATTAATTGAGTGGTAATGGATTGTTTTTGACGGACACACGATATACATTTGTTGGAGACGTTTCGAATTACACTGCGACCATTGATAATCCCGAATTTCTTTCTTAGCAAACTGGATAATAGAGAAAGGCCTGGATGTAGGTTAGCCAGATGAGCCCTTTCTGCAATAAGAAAGGTCAGCCGATGTCTTTTCGGCAGTATAATCGGATGCTTGACGTCATACGCTGAGTCGAGATTTTGTAACCTACCGCTCACTCTCAGGATTCCATCATGACCCAAAAATGGAGACAGTGAAATTAGGCTGCTCTTCTTGTCAATGAATTTGTTCCTTTGAAGGGATAGGATTTCTAATCCAAACACGCTATTTTGCATTTCTTTCAACATAAATATATCTGCTTTACGTAATAAGTCAACAAAGCACATACTACGATTAGACGGACTAACCTTGAATACATATACACTAAAGTTCTTTTGATACTGTCAACCGATGAAAATCTTTCTAAAAGATGGGATACTAGATCCTTTTTGGAAATTTGCGTGTGATTGACGATGGCAACATTCTCCTCTTCAGGTGGCGCCTCGGTGAGCGCCGTATAGTTTGATGGCCAATTAACTTCAGAAAGATTTAACCATCCTGGTCCGTACCACCACAGTTATAAGTCAGGCAGCGAACTTGGGTAAATGCCCCGCGTTGCGCAATCCGCTGGATTATTCTTTGAAAATGACGTGTCCCCAATGAGTTCTGGGCAGGATAGCCAGAATTTCTGAAGTGCGGTTCCCAATAAATGTTTTCAATCTTCTTGGTAAATCAGATAACCAAGCCAGAACTATTTTTGAATCCGTCCAAGCATATATGTGGTGCTTACGGTCCCAAAAAATGGTCGAAATATAGTTGATTAATTTTGCCAAAAGTTGACAATGTTGCACAATTGTTGTTTTGACTTGTCCTTCACGATCTGTTGAACGCAGGTACACACAGCAGCGTACGCCATTTCTGAAGCATCACAAAAACCATGAAACTGAACATTGGTTGTTTTTGATGAAAGTCCAAGATGACGCGGAATTTCAACTCGTTCCAAATTTACGAGGTTATCTTTGATGTACAGCCATTGTTGATGAATGTCGAAAGGAAGCTTATCATCCCAATCAGGCTTGACGGTTCATAACTTCTGGAATAATACTTTCATTGAAATTGTCACAGGCGACATCCAACCAAGCGGATCAAAAATTTTTGAAATTTCTGATAGAAATTTGCGTTTTGTAGAACTTTCATTTGATGATTGACTAGTGATATGGATACAAAAGTTGTCTACTGTAGTAGGACTCCAACACAACCCAAAAGTTTTAACGGTTAGATTCTCATCCTGAAAATCCAGTATGGAAGGATCCTTCATTGAATTCCGGTAATTTCTGCAGAAATTGCGGCGAATTTGATTTCCATTTTCTCAAATGTAGACCGGCTTTACCGAGGACTCCCGTCAGCTCTTCGAAACGTCGCGTTGCCGCTGCAACTGTCTCGCTACCAGAAAGCAAATCATCCACGTAAAAATCTCGCTTAATAATTGTAGCGGCTTCAGGTAATTCTGCTTCATTACCTTCTGCGATGCGATGTAGTGTGCGAATCGCCAGTAACAGAGCGCTGGATGTACCATATGTCACTGTTTTTAAACGATATGTCTGAATTTGTTTTGATGGATCGGCCCTCCATACTATTAGCTGGAAATTGTCATCAGGCGGAGCAATTAATATCTGTCTGTTTTTCCACATAGGCGGGGACGAGTGTTGCCGAAAACGAGTGATTATTGTAACAATATCATCTTGTATGGTCGGTCCAAGGCATCGTTTAACGACACTCCTGAAGATGATTTACATAAGCCATCAAACACGACTCGCAACTTTGTTGTGGTACTTTCGGCCTTGATGACCCCATGGTGAGGTAAGTAGAATTGGTCTGAATCCTTCATTTTGATGTCATCTTCACGCATCGATTCCATGTGTCCGAGCGACATGTAATCTGCCATGAATTTTTTGTACTCAATTGCCAGATTTCTCAATTAAAATACAATCGTCTTGTAAATATGGAGCTAAGCTTTTATGGACAAGTATTCAATATAGTCGATATCTTGGCGCGGATATACGAAAAATTATTGATCCTGTAATTCAACGAAACGGATACTTTGCCGATTATTTAGATTTTTGTTTAATAAATATCAGATAAAATACAAACCCTGCAACAGACAGACTATTTAATCATTCCCAGTTAGAACAAACTGTTAAAATAGACAGTTATTCATAGCAGATCAAATTTTTTAAAGCCCACCTCAAAACTGTCCAAATAATCTAACTGGCCTCACCAAGTAGCCGATTGCCTACCAAAAAATTTGTTTTTCAACAATTAATCAAACTTAAGCCAAAAATAATTTTTTCATTTTTTTTTTTTTGTTAGAACTTTTTACAGTTTTTAAAATGCTTTCAAAGCTCAATAAAGCTTTGCCTCAATAATCTGGGCTACCTACAAATTTTTATTTCAATTTTTGTAGACACGGCGTCAAATTTAAATCAATTTGTAATAGTGAATTTAATTCCATTACAGTGCGAGACTATTTCAGTATCATTCAAACTTTAATCATCCAAGTTTCATCCTAATTGGCCATATTCCAAAACTTCATCTAAATTCATATGAGAATCGCATTTCCATCGGACATGTTGGATTTCTTCCAAATCAGGTAAAAATTAACCAAGTTATATCCTAATTGGCTATATGCCATAACTTTATTTTAATTCATTGAATACCATTTTCATCTAAATATCCAGTTTTGCACCTTATGTCATTTTCAATCGTGAAATGACTGCGATTATTTTTTCGCCAGATAATTTTGTTGAGTAATGTCCAAATCAATAGAGTTCTTTACTTTGGATTGCTTGGCTGAACGTTTAATGTAAAAATTAAGTTGATATTCCATCCACGGCTGCGGCCACAAAACCAACAGAAATTAACTGCCAGTTATATCAACCCAATGAGATATTATGTATCCAAACTACTAACTAATATCAAAATTCGAAGTATTATGCTATACCAGAATTAGAATCTTTGGTGTCAAAATTCGATATTTCATGTCAGAATAACATACTTCATGTTACAATGAGATATACAATACAATATCAGTATTTGCATTTACGATTTCAGAATTCTATATCTCATGTCAGAATTTGATATATCACGCCAGAATTCGCCGTGTACCATATTCGAGATTTTATGCTAGAATCCCGCATTCATGTCAGAATTTGAATTTTTGATGCCAGAATTCGAATTATTATGCCAGAATCCGATAAATGACGTAAAAGTTAGATTTGCAATATCAGAATTTGTATTTATGATGACTGAACTCGATATGTTATGTCTGAATTTTATATGTCATATCCGAATTTGAGTTTTTGATGTTAGAATTCAGTACATCATGTCAGAAATCGAAATATCATGTCAAAATTCAATATATTACATCAAAATTTGAATTTTTAATGTCAAAATTCGATATCTCATATCAGAGTTTGAATTTTTGATGCCAGCATTCGAGTTATCATGAGAATTGTATAATTTATGTCAGAATTAGATATGTTATATCAGAATTTGTATTTGTGATGTCAGAATTCTATATGATGTGTCAGAATTCGATATATCATGCCAGAAATCGACAAGTCACATATTCGAGATATTATGTCAGAATCCGATAAATTGAGCCATTCGTTACTTCCCGTCAGAATTCGATACGTAATATCATAAATTAAATATCAAATGTCAAAATTCGATATATCATGATATCAAGCCAGAATTCGATGAGTCGTTTCAGAATTTGAATATATGATGTCAGAATTGATATAGATAGGTATCACGTCTCAATTTGACACATCATGTCAGAATTTACATTTTTGTTGTCGGAATTTATGTATTAAATATGTCAATCATGGCATAGTTCAATATGTCAAGTCGGGATTTGAATTTATGATGTCGGAGTTCGATGTATCATGCCAAAATTTGGTAAGTCATATTACATATGTCAGAATTTGACATACCAAGGGAAAACTCACTAAATAATTTAGAATTCGATGTCATATCAGAATTCGCATTTATGTATATTATTTCAGAATTCGATATATATCAAATCAGAATTCGATTTGTCCTGTCAAAATTATTTAATGCTGTCTAAATTCGATATGTCTGAAATCAGAATTTGAATTTTTTGTGTCAGAATTATATTTATCAGAATTCTATATGACATGTCAGAATATGAATTTATAATGTCAAAATTGTATATCTTATACCGTAGGCAGACACAAACCAAATAATCGCGAATTCTAGATTATTAAAGGATTTTTGCCTGTCTGGCACTACACGATTTTCACAAAAACAGAATTATTTCGTTTTCAGAACGCGATTTTTGACAATCGGGATAAATGAAAATCACGATCAATTTTGTGTCTGTCTAGGTATAATGTAAGATAAATGATAACAGAATTCGTTATGTCATTCCAGAATTTGAAAGGTTGTTACAATTTGATAAATCTGTCATGAAGCCTTCAGAATTCCGTAAACCATCTCAAAATTAGATATGTTATCTCAGAATTCGACAGGTTATATCAGAATTTCAATTTTTGGTTTTAAAATTCGATATCACAAGTCAAATTTTATATGTCACGTCGATATTTTAACTTTTTCCGTATTGGACATATTCGGTCAAAATTCGACATGTTTTGTCAGAATTCGAAAGGTCTTATCAGAATTTGTCATCTCATGACTTCAGAATTCGAGATATCATATTAAAATTGGATATATCATGTAATATTTTGACATAACAACTCGAATGTTAGGATGATATATCGAATTCTGAAGTCTTAAGATGATATATCAAAGAATTTCATATCTCATATCAAAATTCGATGAATTTCTTCAGGGTTTGAATTTCTTCAAAATTCGAAATATTCGATAAAATTTATTAGAATTCGATAAGTTGTGGCAGAAATTAATTTTGTGACATCAGAATTTGAGTTATTGATGTCAAAATTCGATATATCGTGTCCGAATTCGATATGTATTCCAGAATTTGTATTTTTATGACAGGATATGTTCTATAAGTCACTAGATAAATCGTTTCTGAATTTGAACTAACGATGTTAGGATACGTTATCTCATTCAGAATTCGGTATATCATTTTCTTAGAATTGTACAAGGGTAGCATACTATATTACAACAAAAATTAAAGCATAACAAATTGTAATCAAATTTCATTCGGATTAGAAAATAATTTCGTCATTTCTTTGTTAAATATGCATTCGAACAGTTACAATAAATCAAATTTTTCTATAAACTGTTCAACGTCCAAAGACTTCGTCCAAATAATCAAATCGACCTCCCTTAGCCTAAACCTAAATTTTTATATTGCAACAAACAATCAAATTCAAGAAAATCTCCCAACGGCTGGATATATTAATTATGCTACCTTCGGGTTTACAGCCTTAAAAATAAAAATCTTGTTTATATGACGACGTTTCGATATATATTACAGTACCTGGCCAAATTATTAAACCCACATCAATTCTGTTGGGAAATGTTGACTTCTGGCGACTTATGTATTTCACTAAACATTTTTATAGAAGTTGACCTTATAATTCGAATACTATTATTGGTCATGTTCAAACGTTTGCCAGGTATTTTGACCCGTTGACATTAAAATTAATATTCAAATAGTTCTTTAAATATATATCTCGAATCAATTTACTTCAGTTTGACCGAAGTTTGATACAGGTTTGAAACAAGTTTGAAAACGTTTTATGAAAATTGTTCAACTTAATTACGTTCCTGATAACAAAACCTCAAATATTTCATTGTAGTGCCTGCTTATTATCTAGTTTGCCAACCTACCCAGATTTTGCAAATGTTAACCAATCGGTCCCTAAATTTTCAGCAGTTGCCAAAACACTTGAGTTTAAATATTTATTAAAATATTACTGTTAATATAAACTGCTATCAAATTTTATTAGTTTGACCAAAGTTTGACGCAAGTTTGAAACAAGTTTGAAAGCATTTTCATAAATTTTTGCAAACAAATTTTCTTTCTGATAACCACACATCATGTGCTACATTGTAATTCCAGCTTAATACTCACGTAATATCGTCTCATTACGTCTCACAACGATAATATATCATCAATATTCTTTGCAAGCATTTTACATACAAGCGAAAAATCTCAATTTGCATCCATTTCATCTCTCATCTATCAAATTTGATTTCCATAAGTACCAGACAGAAAAATTTTCCCAAATAAATCATGTATACATACATACATCATATTTCCATGTACTCTCGTTCTTTTACAAAAATAAAATAAAATAAAATAAAAGATGAACGTCGTCCTGTTAGGATAGGATAATATGATACGAAAATATTTTTATAATCACGTTTTGCAAATACATAATATAAAATATTAAATGAATTTTTTTTTTTCACGTGACCTAATCAAACTCGTCGACTTACAAGTTAAATCAAATAATTTTTCTAGTGTGTGCGACGCGAGGTGGTTTATTTGTTGTGTGATTTTTTGTTTGTCATGCGACTTTTTAAAAGAACATCGCGATTTCGTTTCGTTTTTTTTTTTAAATAGGACGGAGGAGATGAAAATCATTTTTTTTTACAAAGGGAAATCCATCACTTTTATGTTTTCTTCAATCCTTGAGTTGTATGTAAACGTATAATATAAATTTATTACACAACGTAACATATATTGTACGTATAATATAGAGAGAAAGAAAATATTTTTGTAATGGTGTGTAAAATGTATCCATGTAGTCAGACATCCCCCGAGGATCTTAAATCATATGCGTGGTGGCATGGTGGGACGCACAAGGGAAAGCGTACAATATTTAAAAAAAACAAAATCGTTTCTTTTGTTGTTGCAAACAAAATAATCGCACGACGATGGATGGAAAAGTTGGAAAAACATTTTTTTTTTTAGTGATGGTTGTGTGTTTTTGTGCGCCTATAGGCAAATTTACGTTTTTGTTCCATTTTGTTTGTCTCGGATTTTTTCCGTTTTTCTTTATTTTCTATTCTTTAAGAAAGGTCGTATCGTATAATTTAACATACACAACACGATAGTGTGTAAAATATATAACTTGTTGATGGTGTTTTGTATGTTATGTACCACAATAAATACTTGTTGATACTTATGTATTGAATCTCGTTATGACCGCACATTAATTTTTTTTGTAATGATGTGTGTTTGAGTGTGTTTATATCGACCAACGCTTTTCCGGCAGATTAGAAGAAATTTATTAAAATTATAGCTGTAAAATAATCTTATCCGGTATTTAATTTCGATACAGTGACCGACATAAAGAACGAACTGTTTTCATTTTAAATGTGTGTATGTTCATAAAGTGCAAGAGAGTCCAATTAATTTTTTTTTATGTGTGCAATTTTAATTAGATGTCGCTAATTATTAATTACAATTTCCACCTGCTTCTTCCCATGCATTATGACATTTTCATCTAATTACAATAATTATTATTAATACACAAAATGATGACATTTTCCAACCTCTATCCTCTTGTATATAACATAGACTAATACATTCACAATTTTATGCTGCCTTGATGTAAATGCCAAAAAAAAATTATTATTCAAATTAAAATTTATCATAATTATATAATCTCTCTCTGTGTGTGAATGTGTGTGTGTGTAGCCCTAAAAAATATGAATATTTACGTATAATAGAAATCCACTTTGCATATTTTAAAATAAAAATAAAAAATTAAATGTACAAAACCCCACCAAAAATTTATTTTTCCACTCAACTCCAACAAAATTTTCCTCGTCGTTTTATAATACTGTATGCTATTTATTTTAATAATTTTCATCATTGGCCACCTGTCGTCAACTAATTTTTCGTGTCATTTTATTTATTTTTTTTGGATTTTCCTCTCCCTGCCTTTTATAACTGTACATGTGTGTATACGTATGTATGTGTGTGTAACAAAATTCATGTCTCAATGTAAAAAAAAAATCAGATTTCGTCTATTTTTAATCCAAAAACTCGTGTTTGTTTTTGTCCAACAAAGTCAACAGAAATCAGTTATGTAAATAGAGAAGATGCACAAAAAATAAAGTTTTTGTTTTTATCTCGATATAGAACAGAAAACCTAGTTGATTTTTTTTTTCTCTGTTTCTATTTGATTGGAGTTCTGATTTTATTTTCTGTATGCTATTGACATATACGTTTGATTTGTTTGATGTGGGAATGGAAATAGGTAAATTCACTCGTTAGGGTAAAATAAAATTCTAAATAGGATAGTGTTTTTTTAAAAAGGGGGACTCAATTTATAAAGTTATCCTTAAAATGGTGCAGTATCTTTGTTAAATTAACAGAAAATATTGTTTAAATACAAATTTTAAAAAAAATAGTTTTCAAACTTGGTTCAAGCTTGTTTCAAACTTGTATCAAACTTGGCTTAAACATTACAAATTTGAAGATACAACATTCAAACTATAATAAATACATTTTAGAAAAAAATAGCTTTCAAACTTGGGTCAAACCTGCTTCAACTTGAACTAAACTTGACTTCAAAATTGAAAATTTAAACTTCAAACTTGTTTTAATCATTGTTACATTCATAACATGAACTTCACTCTTTTCAAACTTTTGATAAAGGGTGTCCCAAAATTCTAATAATAAATAATTTTGATAGAAAACACAAGTTTTTTATTAAAAATTGTAAATTTTTTATTGATTCATAAAGTATACAGTATATGGTTTTATATCGCATAGCATAACGGGTAAATGTCCCAACGATTTTTCTGGCACATAGGGGTTTGTTGGGATAAACCTTAGACTTCAACAAATACCAAAGTAAAAAAAAATACGGCGTTAAACCGCATGATCTGATCGATCAGGAAATGACTCGTGCAGTAATTGATTTGTTTCTTTGGTAACTTTTTGACAATGGTAAAATAATATAAAATACGGTTGAAAAATAGCTATTTAGCTTGGTTCAAACTTGTTCGAAACTTGTGTTTTAGACAGCTAATTCGAATATACAACTTGTTTCTATTGGTTTGAACACTGGTTAGGGTAAAATAATATTCTAAATAAAAGAGTTTTGTGGGATTTCTATGTTAAATTGATTGAACATAAGTTTTATATAAAAATTTAAGAAAATTAGTTTTCAAACTTGATTCAATCTTGTTTCAAACTTCAATCAAACTTAGCTTAAACCTTGCAAATTGGAAGGTCCAATACAATTAAACTTGTTTTGCAATCATAAATTGATCATAAATATAATCAAGCTATAACACTGTCGCTCAAATAACAGTCTGTCAAGGTAAAATAAAAACCGTGACGATCCCAAATTATAAAATTATGCTTAAAATGGTGCCGAAGTTGACCGAAAATATTTTTTTACATAAACAACTAAGGGAATTAGTTTTCAAACTTGGTTCAATCTTGTTTCAAACTTGATTCAAACTTAGCTTAAACCTTGTAAATTTGAAGGTACAATACAATTAAACTTGCTTTGCAATCATAAAATGATCAATAATATATTCAAACTGTAAGACTGTCACTCAAATATCAGTCTATCAAAGTAAAATAAAGACCAACGAAAATGTTTGTTTAGAGCTACTTACCTTTCAAACTTGCATTCAAACCTTCTTCAAACTTGTACCAACCTTTCCTCAAAAATAGAAATTTGAACATTAAACATGTTTTAACCATTTTCTGTTCATAATTTGAGCATAACTTTTTTCAAACTTCTTATAATTGTTATTACATGTATGGTTTAAATTTCAATATGTTTCACGGTTATTACTCCTAATCAAAAACTTGTTACGATTATCTGCTGTGAAAATTTATTATGACAAATTCAGTTTTCTAGACTAAATAATGCCATATTTATGAAGTTTATGACAAATTGACAAAAAACTTTACAACAGCCAAAAGTGTAGCAGCATATTACATTGTTAGCAAAATTTGATAATAATAATGATTTTGTCGTTTGTATCTGAATATGCCTTGGTGTTCAGTAGGATTTCATGAATATTTGTGCCAAACGATATTTTTGCGCGACCCTCAGGGGCTGAGATTTTTATTTTAACAAATTTCCCTATATCAAAAAAATGTGTAGGTGGTGTTTGATGGCCATTAACAGGTAATCGCAGAAATAGGTACGCAGATCTGACGATGCCTTGGTGTTCAGTAGGATTTAATGAATATTATTATAAAATAAATAAATTCAACGAGATTTCTGGCTGGTTGTCCGCGATTGTTAAAGTATGTTTTATGCATTTTGGTGTATATTCTCCAGTGTATTTGCACTGTATAACACTTATCGAATTTGGTTTACATCTTTGTTACACTTTTTGGTTTTTGTTTTTGTTCATTTTTTAGCGGCCTTTGATAATTTTCCGCTTGTTCCGCTACATTCAATATTTTTGATCTTTTACAGGAGCTTTCCGAATCTATTGACACTTTGTGTTCTTTTAACACTGAATAATACTTTTGTGAACTTTTTTGATGTTTTGTTTATTATTCCAAATTTTTAACATCTCAAGCGGTTTAAACATTTAGTTCTATTTTTTGTACACTTGTTGACACTTTTGTAACAACTTTATTTTAATTTTGATTTGTTTATTTGCTCTTGGTCGACAAGACATTTTCTGCACTTTTAACACGGAATAACGCAAAATTACACTTTTTAATATTTTGTACACTATTCTACCGAAGAAACACCTTATGCGCTTATGGACGTACACTTTTTACACTTTTGACACCTGTTGACACTTTTATGTATAACTCCCACTTTTTAACACTTTTTATACATTTTTGAGTCTTAATCGACAAGACATTTTCTGCACACACCTTTTAATATTTTGTACACTATTATACCTTATGCACTTATGGACGTACACTTTTTGACACTTTTGACACCTGTTGTCACTTTTATGTATAATTCCCACTTTTTAACACTTTTTATACATTTTTGAGTTCTGTCACGGCAATAAATAGTTATCGCGACTTTTTCAATTCCTGTAGACAGTATTCTGGCCGAAATAAAGTTAACAAATTATCCACCACTCATCACCGTCTACTAAATGGCGTCATACCATAACCATTTTTCAAAAGAAACATTTTTTCTTTTAATTTTCTTTCTTGAAATATATTTTATCCACCATTACACTAATTCCAATATACTACCATTATTATTATTATTTTTTTTTTCGTATATTTTTTAAGGTTAGGCAAAATAATAATAATAATGAAATAAATTTTCATTTTCAATTTCACGAAAAATCTAATCGGAAACGTTATTTATAAAAAATAAAAAAAAATTATTTTTCTCTAAGTCAAATAAAATAGCAGCATAGAAAAAAAAAATTATATTGGATTGTCTAAAATTAGATTATTTATATAGAATAAAAAAAATATTGTTAGTCGGTCGTCGCGCCCACATTTTTCTTTTATATACATATATATTCTATTTCTATTTATTTTTCTAAGTTTTTTTTTTGTATTGCTATCCTCTATATAAACATGTATGTATCGAAGTATAGTTTTGTTTACAAAATTTGCGCTGTTCTTCTCATCATATTTATTTTATGTATACAGTTTAGTAATATTGAACAAGATGGTGGACATATTATTATGCAATAACTACCACATTTTATAAATAAAATGGCGCCAATTTTATCGAGATATGAGAGTAATTATATCGTTTCGACAGTATGACATTTCGATTAAATACCAAACATATTTATTTCCTAGAGGTGTTTAAAATTAAAAATAAAAAATAAAAATATTTCCAATCCTACTATATACACCTCAAAATGATAAATTTTTCTGCATGCTCAAACATATTTTAATGTTATTTTATATATTTTGTGTCATTCTTCCTGGCATCATACCATTCATATTCTCAAGGCAAATCCTCATACATACATGTTGTATGTGTACACATAAATAGCCCATTTAATTCATGATAATACAATCATTGGATTTTCACCTCAATTTTTATTTTTGAAAAATCATTCTCAATTTATATATTTTATACTATTATATAATAGTGGCATGGACCTTAGGGTGTTGGGGTTGGCATTTTTTTTTACATTTTCCTGGGTGTGAATTTATCGAATCGAATATGATAGACATTTTGGAAAATCAGTTTTATACAAAAAAAAAAAAAAAAGTAAATAAATTCTCAAGCGAATTTATAAATTATAAATAAAATTTGCATTTTCAATTGGAAAAATTGTACAGTTTGGAAAGATTAAAATTTCCACCCACTATTAATGTATTTATAAAACATTTTTATTTTAAATATATTAAAGGGTTTCATTACATTAAAAAAAAAAATTTATTTATCTGCAATAAACCAGTAAAACTATATACAGATCATCCCTCTTGTATACAAACCTACTATACATAATAAACTATTCTGTATTTCTTTAGGAAAAGTGGAAAATAAACGGAAGAACTTTCCAAAAAAAAAAAAAAATATAAAAATTACGCTAATTACATTGAAAGCAATCTATTTGCCTTTAATAAAATGTTGTTGCTGTTAAAATTCATTTCATTTATTTGCCCCATTCTCAATGTTTTAACGATATTTGTTTTGCACCATCCACCCATAGGGTAGTCATCGTCTTCGAAGACAAAATGTAAAAAAAAAAAAAAAATTTGTACAAAACGGATAATTCCTTAATTTAATGAAATTAAAATTTATTTTTGTCTTAACCAACATTTTTTGGATACACAAATAATATATATAGCACCCTTGAGAGTTCATTATTTCAGTGTTTTGTTGAAACAACCCCCTACTTGGGAATCAAACAAAAAAGAAAATGGCTTGGAATATTTTTGTTTGTTAAAGGACATTTTTGTGTAGTACTTGGAAAATTTTTGGACAGTCGATTTAAATTTTCGTAGAAATTAAGTAATCGATTTAGCACACATACACACTTACATATATAAATCCCCAAACGAGAAAATGAATAAAAAAAAAAAAAAATTGCAACATTTTCATTAAAATATGAAACTTTTATATTATTGCCAAGAAATTTTCAAAAAATATTTTATAGTTCTTGATCTTCAATCTAATTAACCGCGTGTACACAATATCTACAGTAAACACATACACGCACTTTACATATTTGCTGTGATCAATTAAAATAAATTAAACCAAAACGAAATATGTAATTGAAAAGGTTAATAAAATGTCGCGCGACTTATTTAAATAATCGAGATTTTATTTGTGCGATCGTAACGATCGTATACATTTTTTTATTTTTAGTACATATGTATTTGGATTTGATCCAATTTTAAATTTTGTATAAATTTCCCTACTGGAGCACCAAATTATATAACATTGACCGAAATAAAATAATATTTTTGTGTCAAAGATCTCCCACGAAAACCAACAAAAAAAAATAAATAAATAAATAGCGATCGCACATATTATATTCTAATCAGCATAATATTATGATAATCATGGCGCTTTGGTCGATCGCGCAAATTTATTTTAATATAGATCGAATTATATAAATTTACATATTTTTTTGTTTTATTAAGACTATCGTGATTCGTGCGATGATGTAAGATGATCGCATTTATTATAATTTTGTTTTATTATTAATTGGAATTAGCGTGCTTGGTTTTTTATTTAGTCTGAGTGTATACATATGTATGTTATAATAATATTTTTTTTTATGTTATATTTTTAATATGTGTGTGACGATCGAATCTTAACAATTTTTTGTATTTTTGTTTATTTTCAGAGATCACCGGCGTGATAATACTAAAAAAAATAAATTATTGAAACCATCTTGCCAGGTTTATTTAAAAACAAAAGAAAAAAAAATAATTTTTAATTTAGTTTTTTATTTTATTAAATTCGGGTTTTTAATTTTACCCTCCCCGCCATTTTCTAGTCGCTATACTTTGTTTAGTAATTTTTTTGTTAATTAATTTAAACATCTCGCCATATTTTTTTTTTTTTGTTTAATCATTTTTGTTGGTTTTTAAAATATTTTTAATTTTATAATAATTAATAAATTTTTGTTTTCTTTCTTAAAGAAAAGTGAAAATTTAAAGTGATCGTCAATGAACTCAAATGTGTGGTTAGAAATTTTACCCTTAATCCTTAAATTAATTATTATATCCTTATTAATAAATAAATAATTTTTTTGTGTATATATATAATATAAAATTATATATATAAGACGTATATAAATTATTTAAATTTAAAACAAAAAAAAAAAAAAAATTATTAAGTGACTTAAATTAAGTAAACAATAATTTAAACTTCCGGTTTAACAGCAACATAAAAAAAAAATCTACAAAAATAAAAATCGGGATTAATTTAATTAATTCTTAATCTTAATACAACAAAAATTAAAAATTAAATAAATTTTAATTAAAAAACACATTAATTTAATTATATAAAAAAAAAACAAAAAGAAAATGACCGCTATGGTTAATATGAATAACCTATTAAATGGCAAAGATTCACGTTGGCTACAATTAGAAGTATGCCGTGAATTTCAAAGGAATAAATGCAGCCGACCGGATACTGAATGTAAATTTGCTCATCCACCGGCTAATGTTGAAGTTCAAAATGGACGTGTAACCGCATGTTATGATAGTATCAAGGTAAGCAATTATATTATTTTTATATATTTACATTCAGTATAAAAATCATAAATTTTGAATATAGACCCCCACACTCATTTGGCTGGCGTATATATAATTCATCCTACGACTTTGTTAAATTTTGTGTTTTGTACGTATTATTTATATAGAAATGGCACCATTAAAAAAATTAATATTTAATTGTGTATGAATTCATATTTATTTACACACATACAACATATTTATGTTTTAACTTCAAATTTTAAATCATACACAGAGCATAATAGTTTTAGTAGGAATTGATTTGGGTTTGGCGATACAATATTTTGTAGTACATCATGAAAAATATATCTTTAGGGCATTAATTTATTGGTACATTGTAAATATATAAACGAGTAAACACATATACAGTTATAATTTAAAATTTTGATTAGAAATTTCTATTGAATTTTTAATTTGTTATATATGTACATAATAGTGCTTTATTTATTGTAAACGTGGGTGATTGTTTTGCTCTATACGCGCGGTTTGATGTTATACATTTTGCAATGCCCAAATATGATGATAAAGAAACCAGAAATGGTAATTTTTATTTAACTAATTACAATGTGGTTGAATTGTTGAAAGGCGCACATCAATCACTAGACAGGTCAATACACTTGCCAAATAGGTATATAAACAAATCAACTGTCATGACATAAAGTTATAGTGTCACGGTAGTAAATTAGAAATCTTATTTTATCATTAATACTAATTGGTGATGTATCCCTCTTGTATACTACAAATTGTTTATATATTTAATGCGAAAATATAATATTTACATCAGCTATGGAAATTTGAGCGTTCCTAATTATTTTATACTAATTAGCGTCTTTTTTTCTATTTGTTTATTGTATTTAAACCACAAATGTTGATAGACGTTGGTTAAAGTTGGTAAATATTGATAATTGCTTTTATAACCATTTTGTGTTGGTTTATAGCAGTCATAGTCATAATAATTTAAACTAGTAGCTGCCACGATATCAATTTATATATTTTGATACGACATAATTTGCAATAATTGGTTAGAAAAGTTTGATCTTACAATGTAAAAAAATAATTAATATACGAGTATATGCTGCCAAAAGTTGCCATAATCTCTGAGAGTGCTTGTTATTGGGCCAAAATAAACACAATGTTGCAAATCCTATGGATCATGTGCCCCATAAGTAGGCAAATTCGACCTAAGTAGCTCAACCTTGCCCAAATCTCAAAGAAGGCTGGTTATTGAGCGTATAAGACAAAATGTTCCAAATCTTAAGCAGAAAAGTCTCAATTTATGAGGCAATGTGTCCGAAATTTTGTTTTTGACTCAAAATCTTGAGTGAAAATATGTAATTACCAATATTCGATATCTACCGTTTCGGTCTTTTTGGCCTGCATGGCTAAACCTTGCGCATATGTGATGGGAAAGTATTTGTGTGTCCAGTAATCAGACCCTTTCGGCCTAAATAGTCGAACCTTGCCCAAATACAAGCCTTTTAAGGAAAAATACTCAAAATCTTGAGTGAAAATATGCCATTACCAATATTATAAATGATTCGTTTAGAAAAACTACTTATGGTCGGTGTGCTACTTTAGCATCACTTGACGTCTTATTGTTCACCTAGTGTTGTTCGAATTCATCGGTGGAAGGTTGATCAGGAACTAATTATTCATATAATTTGTCCCCAATACGGTTAGTTACTCAATTTCATTTATCGCGGATTCGATGGTAATATCGGTTTCTTCACTTAATGTTTGGTATACAGTACCAGTATTTTTATTTCAGAAGTCTGGAGGGCTAATTAATAAACTAATTCAATACAACAGGCAGTTTGAACTAAATTTTATCCTAAGGGATTTTTATAGGAACATAATGATTAATACTACGGACACGGTGTAGCAGATTCATTTTTAACTTATTTACCCAGTCGATTTATGATCGCGTTCGTTTAAATTTTGATTTATTGAGCGGTGCTTTAAAGCTTCCATAATACCGATTACTAGAGACACGGCGCTATTTTCATGCGCGCAAATCTTCATTATCGTACTTTAAATCAGGGAAATTATTTTAATTTACAATAAGGGTAATTTTAGTGATCAATATTGTCTTACTATAACGAGAGATGAAAAAAGGGGTTCCTGATTTGTTCAATTGAACTATCATTAATTTCGATCTCAGGATCATAGGTCCCGGACGTTTACGCTATCAAAATAAGTAAAATTTCTTCATAAAATATGTTTGAAATATGCACTAAAATCGGTAAAATTCGTAACAAAAATTATAAATTTTATATTAAATTATACAAATTCGACAAATTTTACAAAAATTCTATATATTCTATTTAATTTGAAAAATTCTATAAATTCCATAAATTTTGTTAATTTTGCCAGTTCTATAAATTCTATAAATGTTTAAAATTTTACTACAAGTTTTTCTTTTAAAAAAATTCGTAATTTTTATTAATTCTTTAACTTTCTGTTAATTCTCTAAATACAATAAATTCGATAAATGCTTTTACCTGATTCTAGTAATATCAGTTCTTGAAAATGAATAAATTTTTTTAATTCTAAAATAATACCCAAATTCTACCAATTTTACATATGTACTGAACATTTCATAAAAAAAAAAGATTTCGAAATTATGTGAATTACAAAATTCAATAAATTTTCTAAATCTATAAATTCAATCAATTTTAATGATTTTTTAATTTTCGTATATTTTAAAAATGGTTGAAATTTTATAAATTCTAGCAACTCCATAAATTTTGTGTGTTAGTAATATTAATTTAGAAATTTTATCAGTTTCAAAACTTCTAGCAATTTTACAAATTCCAAAAATCCTTTGAATTCTATAAATTCTGTAAATAGTTTAAATTTTCATGTATTTAACATTTAAAGAATTTATTAAATTTATAAAATTTAAAGTACTTACAGAATTTATAGAATTCAAAGGATTTCCCAAATTCTACAAATTTTACTTATTCTAAAAATTTCATAATTTCAATAAATTCTTTATTTTCTATAAATTCAATAGAATCTATCAATTTGATTGCTTAATTTTATAAATTTTTTAAATTCTGTAAATTCTATAATATTTTTAATTTTTTTCTAAATATCCTATAAATTGTATAAACCCTGCAAATCCTTTAGTAAGTTCTTTAAACTCTATAAATCCTATTGTGTAAATTTGATAAATCCTATAAGTTTCATAAGTTCTGTAATTTTCACTAATAATTTTTTAAATTCTTGACTTATTAGAATTAATAAAATTTGTAAAATGTATCGAACTTTCATAAATAATAGGATTTATAGAGTTTACTTATAAATTTTATATACAATCAATTCTAGTAAGTATATAAACTCTACAAATTCGATGAATTTAGTGAATTTTATATATTATATAAATTCTACAAAATCAAGTTTTACTTATTGTAAAAATTCTAAAAGTTTTATAAATTCTGTAAATTTTCTAAAACAGTTTTAAAAATTTTATTAATTTTAAAAAGCCTGTAAGTTCCAGAATTTCTATTAATTTTACTAATTTTATAAATTCTTTGAATTTGATAAATCCCATGAATTCTGTAAATTTTTTAAATTCTATAAAACCTATAAATTCAATCAATTCAAAAAGAATTTAATTCTACATTAAATTCATCAAATTCTACAAATTTTACTTATTCTAAAAATTTCATAATTTCTATAAATTCTATACATTTTTGAAATTATATCAATTCTATAAGTTTTTTGGAAATAAAAATTAAATTGATAAATTTTATAAATTCTTTAAATTATGTAGATTCTTTGAGTTCTATAAATTCTGTAAAATTCTTTAAATTCTACAAACTCAAATTTTACTTATTCTAAAAACTCCATAATCTCTACAAATTCTGTAAATTGTATAAATCCTGTAAATTTTTTAAATTCTTAAGTAAATTAGTTCAATTCAATAAATCTTGTAAAGATATGTAAATTTGATAAATTCTATAAGGTTCATAAATTCTGTAAATTCCACTAATTCTATAATTTTTTTTTAATTCTAGACTTATTAGAGTTTATAAAATTTATTTTGTAAAATTAATAAAATTTATCGAACTTTCATTGTGTATGGAATTTATCGAGTTGGATTATAAATTCTACATACAATAAATTCTAAGAAGCCTTTAAACTCTGTAAATTCGATGAATTTTATAATTATATAAATTTTACGAATTTTATAAATTTTATAATTCCGCTAATTGTATAATTTGTCTAGACTTATTTTTATAATATTTATAGAATTTGTAAAATTCATAAAATGTATGTATCTAATTTTGCAGAGTTTATGAAATTTATAGAGTTTAGTTATAAATTCTACATACAATAAATTCTAATAAGTCTTAAACTAAAAATTCTAATAAATCTTTAATAAACTAAGCTTTTCACTCTATAAATTTGATGAATTTTATAAATTTTTATGATTTTCTAATTTTCATATATTTTAAAAACGCTTGAAACTTTATATATACTAACAACTCCATAAAATGTACAGTCGAAGTAGTTTTATCCGGAACCGGGGTCGACGAGCACTTTCCGAATAATCGATTTTTCCGGACCTCGAATGGTCCGCAAAATTCGATTATTCGGAGAGTGAGTGGTGATAAATCCTGTAATTGCTTTAAATTCGATAAATCCTATAAATTTAATAAATTCTGTAAATGTACATATTTATTCCACATTAAATTTCCTAAATTCTATCATACAAATTTTACTTACTCCAAAAATTTCATAATTTCAATAAATTCTTTAATTTCTATAAATTCAATAAAATCGAAATTTTATAAATACTTTAAATTCTGTCAATTCTATAATTTATTTAAATTTAAATTTAAATTGTTGGATTTTACAAATTCTTTAATTTTTTTACATTCTTTTAATTGTATATATTGTAAATTTTGTCGTTTCTTTAAATTCTATAAATCCTAATTACGTAAATTTCATAAATTCTATAAGTTTCATAAATTCTAATAAGTACATATAGAAACTCTATAAATTTGATGAATTCTATACTCCTGTATTCTAAAAATTCTAAACTCTGTTCTATAAATTGTTTCAATTATGTTAGTTATATAAATTCTACAAAATCAAATTTTACTTATTGTAAAAATACTTAGACAGTCTTATAAATTCTATAAATTTTCAAAAACAGTTTTAAAAATTTTATAAATTTATGAATTTTATTAATTTTAAAAAGTCTTACAGACTTTCCAATTTCCATTAACCCGAATCAGCCCACAAATATTTTTTTCGAAATTTTAATTTTTTTTCGCATAAATAGTATAACAAAGGTCTAAACTAAGGAATGCATCATTTGGTTTCGGCCAGTCTCGCCTACTTTTCATTGTGGAGCTTGTTGCCATATGGCAACTCTGGGCTGACCTCGAGTTAAAAAAATAAGGGAAAAATGGTATTTTATTCTTATAAACATTTATTCATATTGCATCGTAATTCAGTCTCTATATTTTTTAATCACACTAGTTACTTATAAATTAGAGCAATGGTAGGATTCAAAGCATTTTACGCAAAGACCCACACCGCATTTTTTGCACATAGCACCTATGGTCTTACAATTAGTTCCAGCACAACGTTTTTTTTTTGTCAACAGGGCATACATAATGGTCCATACGATCTAGCGAATACCGGCTAAATCAGCTGAACGTTTCCTGTTTCCGATGTACTTTGGCAGTTCGCCAAAATTCTTGCAGTAGTATAAGGCCACAGCTCTTCGGAAGTTGAGGTGACGAATTTCTGGGTTGGATATCCTGTGAAGCAACCATGCGTTTTGCACAGCTACATCAATTAGCCATGTAAAAAGGGAGCTCCACCACTTTTTGCCTTTTATTTCAATACGATAAAGAATTACATTTTGGTCCATACGATCTACCCCACACATGTATTTATTGTACTCAGATATGACACAAGGACGTGGTACTTTGATCTTTTTTTTATGAATTTTTGAATATCACAACGCTCTGGAAATTGGGTTAACACCAAATATGGTCGATACAATTGACACGACTGAGTTGTCTACCCATTTCGTTAATCGAATGTTCAAACCATTCACTTTTTTGCTAATGATGAAACCACGCTCCTTTTTCTTGAGTTGTTTTTTTAGTGGCAGCGAACAATTCTTAGGCATTCTATTTTCGCGAATTGTACCAGTAGCATCATACCCTTTACTTTTCAAAAATGCCAATACAGGAAAGCCAGTAAATAAATTATCGAAATATAATGAAAATGGTAGCACTCGAACATCCGGAGGAAATTCATCTAACATGTTGAGCAAGGGTGATATGCATTTTCCGAAGTTTTGTTCGTAATACGTATTAGAGCGCGGATTTCGTCCGTGGTAAATCTCAAAATTTGTAAGATAACCTGTTGGGGTACGTAGTAACCAAACCTTATAACCAAACCTCAGCGGCTTACCCTTTACGAACTGGTTGCATCCATGTTTTCCGAAATACGAAATCATACTCTCGTCATATGATAGATTTTGTTCTGGATGAAAATGTTTCAAAAAATTAGCTTTAAGCCGATCAGTCACCGGTCGGAGCTTTCACATTTTGTCAGTTTTATTTATTTGCGTACTATCTTCAAAATGAAGAAATTGCGAAATTTGCTTGAACCGATTTTTCCGCATTGAATAATAAATTAATTCATTTCGTAGATCTGGTTCTGCTGACCAGTACGATGCCATATTTGACTGTGAAGCGTAACCACTTATGAGCAAAATTCCAATATAAACTTTGAGCTACTCTACAGAAGTACCTGGTGCTGGTTTTTGCAGAAATGTTGCATAAATATCACATTGTTTACTAATGTGGTTGAGTAAATCATAATCCACAAATTTCTCGAATTGTTGATGAGGAGTTATATTTCGATAATCCTCATAATTTTGTTCCGGAAATATTGGTATCATCGCAGTTGAGATAATCACACCACACCAATTTTGAGGGCATTTTAAAATTTGATAGTGTCGATGTTACCGTAGGTAAACTTGATGTACAATTTGATATTTCCATTGCAATCGGCAAATTAGTAGATGATCTGTCATCTTCGATATTTTCTTCAATATCTGACTCATCGTTTTTTTTGTATAACATTTCACATAACTTTTTAACTGAGCCGGGCAGACATTATCAGGTAACCGGTAATAGTCGTCTGGACCATCCTCCTCCCCACTAATACCTTCTTCATTATCCGGGGGTTCTAAAACAATTGCGGTTGGCAGATTTTCGTCGTCTTCATCAGACAATATATCTTCCAAATAATCGAGCGCCTCTTTCAAACTCAATTTTCTAGAAAATGAAGTAAATTAAACACATAAATTTTTCAACAAGAGGTCAGTCCCGCGTTGCCATATGGCAACATGGAAAGAAAACACAAAATTCTCCACCTAAAACTATTATCTAATTTGTGAGGTTATACATCATTGTAATGTATAAAGAATGGCGAATAATTATAATGTGGATTATTTCCAAAACTAATTAGATTAAAAATAATAACGATATAATTACTTTTTCATGTAGTCCATTTTTGTAATTTTTGAGCGATTTATTTTACACGCTAAATTTGAAGTCTCTAATCTCTCACGTAAAACTAGCTACTGACATAAAAACTGCACGAAAAGAAAGAATAAACCTTAAACAAAGTAAAACAAACGCACTTTCAATATTTTAGTAAATTGTATATACTGACGTCTCTTGACTTGAAGCGATATTGACGTTGCCAAATGGCAACGCGGGGCTAATTCGGATTAATTTTATAAATTGTATTAATTCTTGGAATTCGATAAATCCCATGATTTCTGTAATTTTTTTAAATTCTATAAATCCTATAGATTAAATCAATTCAAAAAAGTTTTAATTTTACATTCAATTCAACGAATTCTACAAATTTTACTTATTCTAAAAATTTCATAATTTCTATAAATTCTATTACCTAATTCTATGCATTTTTTCAATCCCATCAATTCTATGTTTTTAAAAATAAAAATTAAATTGATAAATTTTATAAATTTTTTAAATTATATAGATTCTTTTAGTTGTATAAATTCTGTAAAATTATGTTAGTTCTTTAAGTTCTACAAACTCAAGTTTTAATTATTCTTAAAATTCAATAATCTCTACAAATTCTGTAAATTGTATATATCCTGTAAATTTTTTAAAATTTTTAGTAAATTCTTTAAATTCTATAAATCCAGTAAAATATGTAAATTCTACTAATTTTATAATTTTTCTAGACATTTTTATAAAATGTATCTAACTTTGATAGTTTTTGGAATTTATAGAGTTTAGTTACATATAAATTCTACATACAATAAATTCTAATAAGTCTTTAAACTAAGCTTTTCACTCTATAAATTCGATGAATTTTATATATTCTATAAATACTAAACTCACAGTTCTATAAATTGTTTCAATTATATTAGTTCTTTAAATTGCAGAAAATCAAATTTTACTTATTCTAAAAATTCTAAAACAATTTTATAAATTAAATTAAATTCTATAAATTTTATTAATTTTATAAATTTTGTACGTTCCAGAATTTCTATCAATTTTATAATTTTTTTGAATTCGATAAATTCAATGAATTCCGTAACTTCTTTAAAATCTATAAATCCTATAAATTCAATCAATTGAAAAAATTTTTATTTCTACATTAAATTATCCAAATTTTACAAATTTTATATATTCTAAAAATTAGATAAACAAACAAATTGTTTAATTTCTAAAAATCTACCTAATTCTATAAATTTTATAAATTCCATTAATCCTATAATTTTAAATTCTTAAAATATTTTAGATTCTGTGAGTTCTGTAAATTGAAAATTTTGTCAGTCCTCTAAATTCTACAAACTCAAATTTTAATTCCTACGAATTCCAATTAGAATAATTGCATTAATTCTTTGAATTCTACAAGTTTTATAAATTATAAAAATCCTGTAAACTCTTTAATTCTTTAGTAAATATTTTAAATTCTATAAATCGTATAAATTTCACAAATTCTATACATTTTATTTTATTATTTACTTAGCTTATACAGCTAAATGTCCTACGGATGTGATTTCTATGGTTAATTCTGTCCTTAAGATTTTACAAGAATGGTTTGATAAGCATTACCTGCGTTACCTTACTTGTTTCAACACCGAAATTTTTTAGTGCTTTACCTGAATTTATTAGAAGGATCATTCACTCCAATTAATTGTTATCAGTTAAAATATTGTTTTTTCTGTTTAGTTGGGCTACTGCTATATACAATAAGTATTGAATTCATTTAACAATGTTTGATTTTTTTTAATTTTTACTGATTAGAATTTTTTTTATTTTAAGTATTTTTAATATTTGTTTTCTTATTAATGTATTCTTCTTTAGAGAATTCGAAACTATCGTTTGTTTGTAAACTTAAAATCTTTATTTGTGTATAACATGCCATTAATAAATAAACAAATATTCTAGACTGCTTATAATTTATAAAATTTATAGATATTTTATAATTTTATAAATTTTATAAATTCTGAACTCTTTGTTTGAATTGTTTCAATTATATTAGTTGTATAAAATGTTTAAAATCAAATTTTACTTATTGTACAAATTCTAAAACAGTTTTACAAATTTTATAAACCCAATAAATTCAGTAAATTCTATAAATTTTATTAATTTTAAAAATTCTGTATGTTCCAAAATGTCTAGCAATTTTATAAATTCTGTAAATTTTTGAACTCGATAAATTACAAAAATTGTGTTAATTTTTTCAATTCTATAAATCCTATAGATTCAACCAATTCAAAAAAAAATTAATTTTACAATCCATACATTTTTCAAATTTTCCTTATTCTAAAAATGTCATAATTTTTATAAATTCTTTAATTTCTATAAATTCAAAAAACTCGATAAATTCTATTTAAGTAAGTTTATGAATTTTACTAATTCTTTAAGTAATGTTGGTCCTTTGACAAATTTTACTTAATGTAAAAATTACATAATCTCTACAAATTCGGTAAATTGTATAAATCCTGTAAATTTTTTATACCCTTTAGTAAATTCTTTAAATTCTATAAATCCTGTAAGATATGTAAATTTGATAAAATCTATAAGTTTCATAAATTCTTTCAATTCCACTAATTCTATAAATTTGTTTTAATTCTAGACTTATTAGAGTTTATAAAATTTATAGAATTTTTAAAATTAACAAAATTTATCGAACTTTCATATTTTATGAAATTTATAGAGTTTGGCTATATACAATAAATTCCAAAAAGGCTTTAAACTCTACAAATTCGATCAATTTTATGAATTTTATAAATTCTGTAAATTTTAAAAATCCGATCAATTTTATAAATTCTATAAATTCTAAACTCTGTTCTATAAATTGTTTCAATTATATTAGTTCTATAAATTCTACAAAATCAAATTTGACTTATTGTAAAAATTCTAAAACAGTTTTAGACATTCACAAATTTTACTAATTTTAAAAATTCTGTAAGTTTCGGAATTTCTCTAAATTTTATAAATTGAATAAATTCTTTCAATTCGTTAAATCCTATGAATTCTGCAAATTTTTTAAATTCTTTAATTTGGATGAATTCAATAAACTTGATAAATCCTATTACATAATTGTATACATTTTATGAATTCTATCAATTCTATAAGTTTTTTAAATTAAAAATTACAATAAATTGATTAATTTGTTGTATAAATTCTGTAAAATTCTGTCAGTTCTTTAAATTCTACAAACTCAAATTTCACCTAATGTAAAAATTACATAATCTCTACAAATTTGGTAAATTGTATAAATCCTGTAAATTGTTTAAATTCTATAAATCCTGTAAAATATGTAATTATGATAAATTGCATAAGTTTCATAAATTCTGTCCGACTAGTTCTATAAATTTTTATAATTCTAGGCTTATTAGAATATATGAAATTTATAAAATTTGGAGTTTAGCTACATACAATAAAGTCTTTAAACTCTATAAATTCGATGAATTTTATGAATTCTATAAATTTTAAAAATTCGATCAATTTTATAAATTCTATAAATTCTAAACTCTGTTCTATAAATTGTATCAATTATATTAGTTCTATAAATTCTACAAAATAAAATTTTACTTATTGTAAAAATTCTCAAACAGTTTTATAAATTCATAAATTTTATTAATTTTAAAATTACAGTTCCAGAATTTCAATCAGTTCTATAAATTGTATAAATATGTCTTGAATTTGATAAATCCCAATGGATTCTGTAAATTTTTTAAATTCATTAATTTCTATAAATTCAATAAATTCGATAAATCATACCTAATTCTATACATTTTATAAATTTTCAAATTCTATCAATCCTAGCTATAAGTTTTTTAAATTGAAAATTAAATTGATGAATTTTATGAGTTCTTTAAATTATGTAGATTCTTAAAGTTGTATAAATTTTGAATAATTCTGTCAGTTCTTTAAATTCTATAAACTTAAATTTTGCTTATTCTCAAAATTTTAAAATTTTTATAATTGCATTAATTCTGTGAAAGTTTCTTAAATTCGATCAATTCTATAAATTGTACAAATTCTGTAAATTCTTTAATAAATTCTTTTAATTCTAAAAATTCAACAAATTTCATAAATTTCACAAATTCTAGAAATTTTTTTGTATTCTAGACTTATTAGAGTTTATAAACTATATAGAATTTGTATAATTTATAAAATTTACGAACTTTCATAATAGGATTTATAGAGTTTAATTATCAATTCTTATAAATTTTATAAATTTTAGTAAGTCTACAAAACTCTGTAAATTCTATGAATTTTCAAAATTTTATTAATTTTATAAATTCTATAAATTCTAAACTCATAGTTGTATAAACTGTTTCAATTATGTATGTTAGTTCCACAAATTCTACAAAATCAAATTTCACGTATTCCAAAAATTCCACAGTTTTATAAATTCTATAAATTTTTGTAAATTTACAAATTTTATAAACTCAAAAAATTCTATAAATTTTAATAATTTTATAAATTTTGTAAGTTCCAGAATTTTAAATTCTATAAATCTACTCTTCTATAAAATGTGTAATTTTATATTGAATTCTCAAAATTCTACAAATTTGACAATTGCTTTAAATTCTTTAATTCTTATAAATTTATTTACCTAATTCTATAAATTTTATAAATTCTGTCAATTCCATAATTATTTAAATTCTAGAAATGTTATGAATTTAATAAACTCTTTAATATTTATAGATTCTGTGAGTTCTGTAAATTTTAAATTTTGTCAGTTCTTTGCATTCTACAAACTGAAATTTTACTTCTACAAGGCAGAATTCTACAAGCTTCATAAATTTCATAAATTCGATCAATTCTTCAAGTTATACCAATCCTATAAATTTTTTAGTAAGTCCTTTAAATTCTATGAGTAAAAACTACTAAATACGAAACTTTTAGTCTCACTTCTTTTGCAATAATTTGCCAATCAAATTTACGTACCATTTTTTTGTGATTGTAAAATTAAGTTTCGATATTTGATTTCAAAAGAACCGTGTAATTAAAACCCACGCTCAAATCAAGATTTAAGTTCAAACAATTAAAACCGTCTATTGTTATGTACTTTGTACAATACTGCGTGACCTAAATATGTTGTGTGTGCTTCACACTTGAAACATTTTACATTTATACAAGAGAGTTACTTACGTAGTACATACATATATGTATGTCTATTACAAAAAACTGTTTGTTATTTGATTTACATGACCTTCAACAATTCTAAACATTATTTTATTATTAGACATTTTATTTGATATTCGTGTAGACATTTTAGACAATTTTGTTCAAATAAATAATAATTTATTAATTAAAGATTTATAGGATTTTTTAATTTATTTATTTGGTTTTCAATCAATAAATAATTTGCGTGCGCTTTAATGTTATTCACCTTCTCTGTACACACGTGTATATAGTTATAGATTTTTGGTGTCCTCAATTCCAAGGTATACAACTAATTACAAAATTTCTCAAGTGTGGCAAATTTCTTTATACATATTCGATTTTAATTCGTTCTCCCACGTTTAGTACCCCAATTTTATCTCAATAAATAAACACAAATGACATTATAATTTGAAGGTGGATTAGTAGTGTAATTGTATACTTTCTAATATGCATCAGACGGTTCAAATTAAGAATTTGCAGTATCACGCTTTCACATTTATAATAATATGTTACATGGCAGTCCTACTTAATAAATAATGTAGTGCAAAGTGTTCAATGAACCATTAAAAATTTACAACACTAAATTTTTATATAAATTTTACGATCGTATTATGCACGCTGTACGCCTTTATAAGACGAATTGAAATTTCCATGCATTTCATTGGCGAATTTGCAATTTTATTTGTTGTTGTTTTTTTTTACAATTTTTTTGATAGTTTTGTAAAACAAGTTTTTATAAAGCTGATTATTTTCTTTTATATATATATGTATATCGCCGAATACACACCGGCACATAAAACTTGCAAAATAAAAAAATAAAACGTAAAAAAAAAAGATTCTCGATCTTATTCTTTGGAGTTAAAACAAGAAACGCAATTTTTTTTTATTTTTAATGTTTTTGATGACCTCATGCATGCGGTAGTTGCGCGGAACAAGATTGCATCATTTTATATATTCCAATTAAATTCATTTCGTGTAATGACGTTTCAACGACTTTTATGAATCACGTCATCATCATCATCATCGCATATAAAATAAAAGTTGATAATATTTTATGTACTACTCGAGTACTTGCATATATTTAAACTTGTTAAGTAACAAAATTTTTATAAGTACGAGTATACAGAAGAACGATTTTATTTATTTTTGTTACCTTGATCTTTTTGTCACTGCATTATGTGCTGCTGCGGCTTCTTAAATAAATATTGTGTATGATGATGTACAAAAATGTAAAGAGGTGTTTAGATTTTATATATTATCGTGTATTCTTCGAGAGTATGTTAAAATCTCTACAAAATTTATATTTCTTTTTAATGTTATGTGTGTTATATAGAAGCGTGCGGTTTCACTGGCTTTGGATGATACGTGATATTTTGTATTTAAATGCCACTAAATTTATATATGAGGAGTTCAAAGGATTATATAGACTTTGAGTGCTCAACTTTTATTATTATATTTTGGTAGGTGGAAGAAATAAGAGATTTGATCAAAATCGTGCGATCGTGCAAGACGTTTTACCTCATTGAACACTTTCATTTTTTTTTATTTCTTCAATACGTTTTGGTGTCATAATATTTGAACGGGCGAAAGTGAAAGTCACTCAAATACAGTTGAAATGCATTTTAGCTTGGCTTAAACGATGCCTTGGTGGTAAATATGATACTTTGCATTTTGTGTAGTATCTACAGAAATTGCAAAAGCTGACCAGCAACGAAAACGGCGAAGTCGTTGGTCAGGCCCCTGATTTCTAAAGATCATAATAAGATCAAAAACAATTAAATTTTCAAAATTCGATGTTTACAGAGATATAAAATCACTTAAAATTTGGCATTATAAATTAAATGTTTTGCAAAAATTCTGACACACCATAACCACCTGGACCATAAATATCAATAATTTACGTTAAAATTTACATACACTTGCAGATGATATCGTGTTTGGGATTATTAATTTCAATATTTCGAAATTCATTAAACATGAAGAGCTAGGATCTATCATGGATTACAATTATAAAAATTCAGCAGTTACAGATAAAATGTAAAATTTCTTAAACAAAATTGTTCCAAACCCTAAATCATATTCAATTTTATGGGCGTTTAGCGCAACATTTTTTTCAAGACTCAAATTTTTTAAAATACGCTAATTAGAATTGATTCGTGTCACTAAAATTTTAAATTGTTTTTTAGGTTCCGAATTTCTGTCAAATTTATAAAATGCAACTTTTCATAGGACCTAAGTTTCAAAGTTCAATAATTAAATTTTTTTTGGAAGGAGGTAAATTGTCACATAGATTTTGTTATCGTTTGCAAACTTATGATTTATATATTTACAATTTGTGAATTTCGATGTTTGTCAAATTATTGCTGCTAAGTATATCGAAAAATCTTTTTGCAAATACCATAGGCATCTTTAAGTTATTTTATTTTGACGATTCCATATTACTAACCCCTAATTCCCCTAATCTGCATCGAATTCACCTTATTTTGAATTTGAACTGAATCACAGAATATGAAAAAATTCTATATAACTAACAATTGTAAAAATTTTAGTGTTTTAAGCAAAGTTTATTAACAATTTCTGACCTACCAACCGTTATCAAATTTAAACCTGGCTAAGATTTGTGCAAAGTTTTAAAATGTGTGTGTCAATTAAAATTGTAAGCGTAACTCTTGAAAAAAATGAAACATTTGCGTCATTTTATAAAACTTTACTTTGCAGACCTTGAAATGTTTGAAATAAAAATTCACAATTTAAAAGAACAAAATTCTTTAAATTTTAAAATGATAAATACAACTTTATAACGATTTAACAGTGGTCATTCATAGTAACAAATTTAGGTATGCCAGAGTAATAAATTTTGTTATACTTTGACGTTAAAAAGCTTGGGAAGCTTAAGCTTACATAAATTTAAGCATTTGTTCAAAATTATGCTTTGCTCAATTTTAAAAATATAAATTTTGTTCATGTTTGTTCACATTACTGAAAATTTCAAGAAATCCTTGTTCACCATATTAATAGAATCGTAAAAATTCAGACTTAACCATTTTAAAATTTGATATGTTTAATCAATCAAATTTTTTTTAAATTTCACAACATATAGAGAAATATAAATTGCTTATAGTTAAGCTGTAATTTATTTGTAGTAAGCTGAAATGTTGAATTTTATTTTTATGTTATCATTTAGAAATTAATAAAATTAAAGTCTCAGAATTTTTTTTTTTTAGATTTTACTTTATTTCAGAATTTGAATTAATCAATGAATTTAACAAAATCTTTAGAAATCATATTTCAAAGTTTTACAATGTTCAAAATTTAACATAATGCCAAAATTCAATGTACAGAATTTTTGGCAAAATTTTATAAAATTTGTGAATTCAAGTCGTTTAAAGATTTGAATGGTTTGAGTCAACATTTTATATTAATATCAGATTGTATTAAAACAAATAAACATATTTTAATTTCACGAGCTTTTATCAAAAACAAATTTTGTTTTTCAGATATTCGATAAAACCAAAAAATTTAAAAATTTTTACTAAACCGAATTTTGGACAATCAAAATAGTTAAAAAAAATTAAAATAATGAAAAAATGTATAATAGCCAAACTTTAATTGTTAGAATTTATAAATTTTGAAATCTTTTAAGAATTTCGCAATCATCATGAGGTTGTAAATTTCAACATATAAAAAATATTTCGACCAATTTTTAAAACTATTTAAAACTAAATTTAAGAATTAACTAACATTAATTAATTAATTTTGTAAACTTCATGACGTTCTAGAATTTTAAGCAATTTAAAGATTTTAAGTGTTTCGAGCGTTTTAAACTTAAGTGTTTTAACTTTACTAGTTAATTATAATTTTTCTAGAAATTAACTTCATAAAATACATAAATAATTTTACGAATTTTCAAAAATTCTAAATTTCAATAGTTGCATAAGATATTTTAGTTTTATAGAGTTTAGCGTTTCAAATTTACCAAAACTCGGAACAACTTAAGCAATTTCATGAGTTTTTAAAAATTGGAAAGTTACCCAGGCCATCAAATTTTGCAATGAAAAATCAATGAATTTTACGATTCTGAGGAGCTCAAAAATTTTAAAAAATTGTATAAATTGTTTTATTTTCAGAACTCCATGATTACGGGATCGCCTTGATGTTTTATTATGTCAAAAATTTATATTTTTTTTTTATGGCGTCTAAGAACTGCAACAAATATTTACAAAATTTTATTGTACATTTTTGTTTCAGAAAAAATTTCAAAATTTTAAATACTCAGATCAGGGTTTCAGTAATTTTATGAATTTAAGTATTTACTTGATGTTATGAAGTTTAAGAATTGCAAAATTATTAGCTACAAATTATTAATTTTGAAATCTTTTAAGAATTTCACGATCACCAATATGGTAAAAATTTAATTAAAAGAATTAAAGAAAAAATTATTTTAAAAGAATTTTAATAATTTCACGACTATAAATTTCAAGAAACTTAAGTATTAAGTAACTTTAATTAATTAATTTGGTAAATTTTACGAGGTTCAGGAATTTCAAGAAATTTAGAGATTTTAATGTTTCGAGCATTTAAAACTTGAATATTTTAAATTTAAAAGTTAATTGCAATTTCTCTAAAAATTAACTTCAAGAATTTCCTGAATTTCTTAATTTCAATAGTTTCACGAGATATTTTATTTTGAAAGATTTTAACGCTTCAAATTTTTCAAAAAACTAACAAATTTAAAAAAAAATTTAAAGAATTTCCTGAATTTTTAAAAATTGGAAAAATTTCCAGGTCAGGGTTTCAATAATTTTATTAACACGAAATTCAAGAAATGATTTAATTATTTTTACGATTCTAAAGAATTTAGAGATTGCAAGATTTTTAGAATTTATAAATTGTTTTCAGCTGTTAACTTGATTGACTGTTTATTATAATATATTTATGCACCGGCATTTGTTTTACTCGATATGAACGTTGACTGCGTTTTATTACTTGACGTTTCACGAGCAATTGATCGAACTGATTAAAATTGAACGAAATTGAATATCTTTAGTGGTATCGTCGTACATGAAATTTAACAATTTAATGAATTTAAAGTAATTATTTGATACTCAGAAATATTGAAGATTTTAAAATAAAAATAATTCACCCAAATTTAAATAATTTGGACAAATTTTAAGAAATTCAAGAAATGTTGTATATTTTAAAATTTTTTAAGAATCCTTCATTAAGTTTAAGAATATTAATATCAAGAAAATTAAAAAGTTTATTAATTTTGTGGTTCTGAGAGTTTTGAGAATATTTTAGAATATGCTTTCCGACAAATAAATTTAAAAATTCCTAATTTTCAATAGTTCCACGAAATATTTTAAGATAGTTTTAAACATTTTAAGATCTCAAATTTTAAAAAAAAACTAACTAATTTAAAGAATTAGAAATTTTAAGAGTTTAAGGAATTTTCCGAATATTTAATAATAATTTATGAATATGAATTACAAGAAAATTATGGATTTAATGAATACAATGAACATCAGAATTTTATTCTTATGAATATTTAGTAAATTCCATAGATCAGCACTCTATGTTGTTAACTACCGCAAAATTGTAGTCTAAGCTCTCGGTGTTATGTTACAGTTAATAGAAAAAATTCAGTAATGACTGTAAAATAATCTGAATTAGGCAATTCTCAGCACGACAATGATGTTAAACAAAACCAAACAATTATTTACAAATACTATACATATTAAATTTTATTGATGCCATAATAAAAATTAATCAAATGGCAATAAATTAAATCAATCGATTTTTATCAACCAGTTCGGTACTAAAGTTCTAAATTTCACAAATTTTATGTTTACAATCAACTTTTATTTTTACATTCTTGTAAAAATTGTTAGAATTTTTTTTTAATGTGAAATTTTTAATATATCTAGCTCGAAGCGAACTTGTGATGTATTTATTATGGTGGAAAATATTTGGAGTTTGTTGAATACCAAAATGATTGATGTTGTATAATTCAAGTGAAGAAGGTTATTAATTATGACAATTATTATGGGGGGAAATGAATGTCGGAAGACATTAGAAAGGGATCAAAATAAAACACTTAAGTAAATAAAATCTTGAAGGTGAAAATAATTTTATTTATTGCCGTCAAATGCGAAATTTTTGTATGAACACATCACACCTTTCATTTTATTTTTTAATTGTAACAATAATTAAAAAGTAAAATTTTAAAATAAATTAAATTTCATTTTGGACATAAAAATTATATTATATTCGCACCACTTATAATCGTAAATGTTCTGCATAATTTTAATAGATGGAAAACAGATGTAACGACGACGGTCATTTGTTGAACACTTAGCGAAGTATTTACCACGTGATTTTCACTTTATTAAGCCAAACACAAAATAATCGCATGCAATAGTTTCTTATATAGTAATATACAAGCAGAAGCATACAGCTACACCTCTTCATACACACGAATAGTGCAAAACGTTGATCAACCAAAAATAAAATGTGAATGATCTCGAAATAAAAAAAAAAAAATCAGAATTGAAGAAAATTAAAAATCTAATTTTACGGACTGTCGATCTTTCGCTAAATTAATAAAATAACAACATATAGCTACAAAAAAAAATAAAAAATAAATTAATACTTTATACATATTTATTTTTTGTTGTTCTTGAATAACCAAAAGCCAATGTGCAGTCATAAACACAAAAAAAAAATATTGTAAAGCAACGACGAAATTCAACAACGTCTTATAAAATATATTAAGATTTTGTTTGCTTGATCTTGCACAAAAACTTGTTTTGCCGGCTCTTAAATAATTTTTTTTATTTTTATTTTGCGTTCAAAGTATTATTTTAAAGAAACTCTATTACCTTTCTTAAAATATGTATTAAAAAAATAAAAATAAAAAGACCACAAGAAGTTTTACAAAAGAAAGAGAATTGAAAGTATATTAAATATCAATGTGATCGTGGTCTACACAGCACACAAGAAATGACATCATCCAAACAATGATGACGATGATCATGATCATGATCAAATTTATATATCGTTAAGCAGAATAAAATAATTGTTATTATTTCATTTGTATATATATGATCGTGATCAGCAAAAGAAAGCAAAATGGATCTCTACGATCATAACTCATATAGTGTGTATGATGATGTACGTATATGCGCACGCGTGTTGGTATCATAGTTAATAATTTATTCGACCCACATTTTCATAATAAAAAAAAAAACTACAACTTGGATTTTTTTTTTTCTCGTTATAGTTGACGAAGCATGTATACACAATACATAAGCTAGGCGTAGTACATGTATTTTTAACAAGATCTTAAATACTGTATATATGATCAATTAGCGCATGATCATATCTCGTATTTTGCTCGTTTAGATCATTAACAATTTAAGAGATAATTTATGTCGTTTTACATATTATAAATATGTGTGTTCGAGACATTTTGCCACCTAAATACTTTAACTCATAAAACACAATATAATTAAATATAACCTCGTGTAAATTTTGTGTATACAGACATATTCATATTGTATGTAGTTCGTCGCAATTTACAAAATATTTAAGTAAAAAAATTAAATTCGTCGAGAAACGCGTGAGTGATCTATAGGATATTTCATCATCGTCATTAAACTAAATACATTGTATTGGCCATTGTCGTATTTATTATTATGGTTTTGAAAAAAAAAAATTGTCTAAATTAAATTATGTCATTGTGCGACGATTCTCGCTTACACATACTCTGAGATTGTGGTACTGTATAACTAAGTTACTGTATTTTATATTGTGTGAATTAATTGCTTAATTTTTTTTTAAGGTTATAAATATGTTCATGGCCATGTGATCATCGTCGTGGTTTAAATTAGGAAAAAATAAGTAGATTGCCATGGTTTATCTAAATACAGAATCTTAATACAGAATCCGTTTGTTGATATTATCAGATTACATAAGATTATCGTTTATTTTCTTCTTTAAAACAAAAAAAAAAACAAAAACGGATTAAAGGATCTTGATTTCCTTGTAACATACACACATACGCAAAACTACTTTGCGTATCACCCATCTATAGAAAGAGTTGTATCCTTTTTGCTAAATTTATAGCTTTTATTGTACTGTAGGTATTTATGCGAAAGGATTTTGATTCAAAATGAGGTGGCAAAAAAAAAAAATTTGTATTTTGATTTTAACCTTTAATGCAAAATGTAAAAATTTTCACCTGGTTTTATAAAATTTATTCCATTCCATCACCTACTATATGTATTCGTATATATACATAAACACACACCATTATAATACCAAATGAATATGAAGCAAAAAAAACCAGGTAAAATCGTGATAATGGCAAAGATTTTATATTCAATCCATTCTCTCTCGGCTCTTCACATCCCCAAAAGTTTTTATTTTTATTTTTTTTTTTTATTTTGCTGGATGATGATGAAGAAATAATACCAACTTACACACAGCACACAAAATAAAAATCTGTCAGACAAACAGACAGACAATAAGACCCACAGAATTATTTTTTTATTTTTTTAATTAAAAGTTTTCCCATGTAACTATGTGTGTGTGTAAGAAGGGACGGGAAAAATTCTGAAAAATGTAAAAAAAAAATTTTTTGTTGGATTTTTAATTTAATTCTGGAATTACAGAGCAGAAGAATATTTTTGTGTTAGCATTTTTTGCTGAATTTTTTTTTTGTTATATATTATTTCTGTGTCAAGTTACCTTTAAAAAGTATATAGAAATTTAGAGATTAGGATTTTCTCTGTAAAGGTAAGAAATGTGAAAAGTCACACGGAAAATGGGCAAAAGGGATTTGTCAATTTATTTGGTATTGGCAATGGTAGTGTTTTTATCAGACATATAAAAGCCAAGAAGTAGTAAACAAGTAAAAATAAATTATCTAAATTTGAAATAGAATTTTAAACAATAAATCTTGAATTTTCCAAATTTACAAAATTTTACGATATATAGTAAACAAATCATTAATAGAAAATGTTGAAGTTTAAATATTTTTTTTTTAATATATCTATTGAATTCCCAACTTTGGTCAATTCTGCGATTAGTAGAAGTAAGTTAAGATAAATTCATTACTTTGTTCAAATCCTGATTGTGATTATGTACTACAAAATTTAGCACAACTGCTACTAAATTTTATTTCAAAATTGTACCCAATTTTACAAAATTGTATTCATTAAAATTTTTAATTGGATGAAATTCTAAGCTTTTAAATTTTGATCGAAATTCGATCGTGTATTAACGGGTATGGGTGATGAAGATATAGTCGATACGAAGCCACCTAAAAACATTGTGTCACTATTTACATCAAATAACATATCTACGATTGGTGCCATTGAATCTTTTAACAGTATAAAGAACGAAACGATCACGAGCGCATCATTCTTAACGGTGTGTGAAGCACATGTTTTTCAGCTATTGGAGTCCTTAATAGCTCCCAAAACGTTAAGTGAATCAACCTATAAAAAAATTACCGAATCACTTACGAATCATTTTTCTCCACGTAATCAACAACCGGAAGAGGGAATAGCCGAATACATTGCTGACTTACGGAAGCTAGCAATCGGTTGGAAATTTGGAAAGACAGATATACTGGAAAGAATGTTGCGCGATCGCTTGGTGTGCGGATTGCAGAATTTATTAATACAACAAACTTTGATCAAGGAGAATCAACAACAAGTAAAATTTGTAGACACGCAACAATGCAATCAGCCAACTCCATTAAGAAATCAACCTTCATGATCACAGCAACCTTAAGGTCGTTATCAACCACGATCGACATCCACACCAATATGTAACAACGCACAACGTAACGGTCAGTCATCATCATCAAGGTCAACGAATTGCTAAGCCTGCGGAGGTGATCACATTAACAACAAAGAGTGTGTTTTTGAGATTGATTGAGGTTCTAACCATACGATCATTTCCGAGAAATGTTTTGACGAAATTTGGCCGCATACTAAACCGTTATTACGCCCATCAAATTTAAAATTAGTTAATTTTCAACATAATTCCATCGAAATTTTGAGTATGACAGATGTGCGATATAACAATAACAACAAAATTATATCGTTACTGCCGTTACAAATCACTTCAGGAACCAAAACTAACGTTCTTGGTTGCGATTGGTTTTCGGCCTTAGGAATAACAATTCAAGGATTCACCTAATACAACCGTCAGCCGTCACTGAGATCGTCAAGGCAATATAAGAATTTATTTTCAACTGAGCTTAGCCCATATCGGGGAAAACTAATTTCTCTGAAATTTGATCCGAACGTGGTTCTAATTCATCTGATTCATCATCGACTTGTTGAGGATGAAAAGTTAACAAATGAAGGAATATTAGAACCTGTTGATTACATCGATTGGGCGACATATGGGATCAATTCGTATATGTGGGGATTACAAATCAACCGTTAATAAAGCATAAGTCCAAATTGTATCCAAATTCCGTCGACAAAAGATTTATTGGCAACTTTAACACCGGCGAAATATTTTTCGAATCTTGATTTAGCTCAAGCGTATCAGCAGTTGTCAGTGGATGATAATTCGGCATTGATTCAAACAATCATCACTCATAAGGGGGCATTCAAAGTAAAACGTTTGCCATTCGCCAATTAAAATAAAAACAGTCAATACATTCATAATAAATGTTATAGAATAGAATTTATTTGCTGATTAACATATAATAAAATATAAAAGTTTCAAACATAGAAAATTTCGAATGATTGAATTTTCAAATAAGTTTTCATTATTCTGAAATAACCGCAAATCCGAATTTTGTAAAAATGCTAATCTTTATTTTTATTAATTTCAGAATTCATAAAAATTTAAAATTTGGTTAAATTCTGTATTTCAACTGAAGTTTTGTTTGCCACTTAAAATTACAGCTTAACTATGATACAAATTTTGTTGCGATCAAATTTTTGGTTTGTAAAAATGATTTTGTAGGAAATTCTGAAGAAAATTAGTAATCTTGGAAATTCATAATAAATTTAAGCTTTATTTTGAATTTTGAAAATATTCACTCACATACATTCACAAATTTTTAAAATTCTTAGTTTTGTTCAAACTCCTCCTTCAAAGTAAGAACAATACAATTAAGGGAAATTATTAAAAATAATAAAATTTCCAGTTTTTCGGCAATTTATAATTTTGGGAAAAAATATAAAATCGTGACGCCTAAATATCAAAATTATACAGATGTAGGTGACCGAGATAAAAGCCCACTAAGAAAGATTAAATCGAAAAGTTACTTCGCAACTTTATAGAAATTCTGAGTTCAATTTTAAAATTTCGAATTTTTACTTGATTCTATACTCTAAATTCTTCTACTTCTGAATTCTGAACGTTTCTAAGCTTCCTTATATTCTTAATTTAAATTCATCAATTTGCTTTTGATAAACATATTCAAATTTTTGACAAATTTCGACGAAGTTCAAGTTAAATAAAGTTCGACTTAAAATTTGTTTTGTGTTTGCTACTATTTGTACATATATTTGAAATTGTATAAAAAATGTTTAGTTTTATATAATCACGAAAAAGATTTTTTAAATTTTTTGTTTAAATTTTATAAAAATACTGATTGTTACGGCCACCGTAATGAATTAAAAGTTAACCTAGGTCATTTTGTTGTAACTTCAACTACTTAATTCCTGGAAGTTGTTCTTTTAATTAGTTAGTGTTTTGGTAAATTTGAAACGCTAAAATTTATAAAACTAAACTATCTCATGCAACTATTGAAATTTAGAATTTTTGGAAATCCGTAAAAAATTATTTATTTTATCAAGGTAATTTCTAGAGAAATTGTAATAGTTAAATATTTATGTTTCAAATTACTTATGCTCTTTAAATTATTTAAAATTCTTGAACATCATGAAGTTTACGAAATTAATTATTTAATGTTCGTATTAACGAATTTAAGAGTTATTTAGATTGGTTGAAATTCCAATCATACTCTTGTCTGTAATTTTTTGTTAAATAGTTTTAAAAATTGGTCGAAATTTTAAATAGTATGTTGAAATTTTTAACTTCGATGATCGCGAAATTCTTAAAAGGTTTGAAAATTTATAAATTTTAACTAAAAATTCAGTTGAATTCTTGAATTTATAAAATTACTGTAGCCCTGATCTGGGTATTTGAAATTTTTAAAAATTCAGAAAAATACAGTTTTTGAACAAAATCATCTGTTGTAAGTAACTGCTGAAACATAAACCATGAACAAAATTGTGTAAAATATTTATTTTCAATTCTTACACAGAGTCGTGCCATAATAAAAATTCCCAAAGGTTGATACAGATAAAATTATGAGTTCCGTATTGCGAACTTGAAATCATAAAATTCATCGAATCGTAAAATTTGTTGAATCCTTAAATTTCTTAAAATATTGAAAACCTAGTTTGTAATTTTTAAAAATTCTTAAATTTAATTATTTTATAAAATGAATTTTTACAGGAATTGTAATTAATTATTAAAATTAAAACTTAGTTTTAAATGCTTAAAACTTTTAAAGTTTGTCACCAAATTAATAAAATTTTGTTCATCAGGGTCTTTACATTTTTTTTAAATATAGTCTCAAAAATTTCTGTAATTTGTCGAAATATTTTGAAATATAAAAAAAATTTGTCGATATTTCACATAATAAGATGAAATTTTTAACCTTAAAGCCATCATAAGATTTTTAAAAGAAAACAATTAAAACATCAAAATGTATAAATTTCTCAAAATTCTAAAATTCCTGCCATTTTTAAACTCCGTAATATTTAGTAAATCCCTTAATTTTCAAAATTACTGAAGCCCTGATCTGAGTACATATTTTTCAAATTTTGAAAATTCAGAATTTTTTTTTTTTTTTTAAATTCGACAATCTAAAATACTTAAAAGTATTACCTATCTTAAAATGATCTGTTGTAACAGCTTTCAGGTCTTATATAGGGCCATGTCATAATAAAAATAGATTGATACAAACAAAATTCTGAGTTTTAAAATTTTCTCGAAATTTTTTCCAGAATTTTAGAATGCTCGCTATTTTCTATAGATTGATGAATTTTTGACAAATTAAACCTCACCTCACGACAGTAAATCTTCGTATTTATAACAAAAAATAATTTAAAAATATCAAATTTTTTAAAAAACTCTAAAAATTTTGTAATTCTTAAACTCTTTATAATCTTAAAATAACTTGAATTCTTAAATTTTTTAAATTTAAATTCATTAAATTTTTAAAAACCTGGTTTGGGTATCTTTTCCAATTTTTATTTGTTAGTTTTTTGAAAAATTACAGAACTTAAAATATTTAAAATTAGACTAAAATATCACGTGATATTGTTGAAATTTGGAAATTTGTAAATTTAATTATTTTATAAAGTTATTTTTTACAGAAATTGTAATTAATTATTAAAATTAAAATACTTAAGTTATAAATGCTGAAAACTAAAAATCTGTCAATTTCATGAAATTTGTATTCTTAAAATTTACACAATTCTGATTATCCGGGTCTTTAATTCTTATTTAAATGCTTTTAAAAATTGCATAAAATTGTTTTAAATAGTTTTGAAATTATTCGAAATATTTTCAATTATAAAAAATTTGTTGTTATTGTCCATAAATTTTAATGTTGAAAATGAGTGTTGAAATTCTTAAAAGAGAGCAAATTCAAATTTTATAAACTTCGAAAAATCAAGCAAATACTTAAATTCATAAAATTACTTACTTCACTGATCTGAATATTTCATATTTGTCTGGCATTGCTCCAGAATTGATGAGAGAATTGATTTGAGCCTTCGCCAATAATTATAACTTTTGCTTCCCATGACTGCTTGCAATTCAGCTTTCAGTATTGAAATTGGCTTTAGAGATGTGACTTGACATGTCAATATGAAACTAGCATTTCTTTCTTGTTTTTCGGGAAGTTACACTTAAATCGAAAATTGCCTGAATTCGGGTCCCAAAATAATCCGAGTACTCTTTCCGTGAGAAGTTCTTCTTTGGACGCCAAAATTTTTATTTTATTTGTTATGTATTCTGTGCGAATGGCTTCAAATACTTCCCGATTATTACATGTCCAACCACGTAACTTAAATCCTCCTTGTTGGTTGATATGAATAATATCTTTGTCAATTTTATAGATTTCTATTCATCAGCTGCCCAAGTAATCGTCAACATACACTTGCGTTTGTATTTTTAATTTCTTGGGCAAGACAGAGTGAGCATTTTGCTCCGAACGTCATCACTATCATTTCTAAGGCATCTAGTTTTCGATCTCGATCGAAACCTCTAAACAAAAATCTCTACACTGTGTTTCTTCTTCCTGCTGGAACATCTCCACTATGTCTGCAATGAATGCAATTTTCTCTCTATGAAATCTCAGCAGTACTCCCAAGAGAGACATCAGTTTATCCGGGCCAGCCATCAGTAGATCATTCAAACTAATTCCGTTGACTTTGGCTTTTGCATCAAGAACGGTTCATAACTACTCCCGGTTTATAACTACTTCCTCTTTGGTGAAAACTCCCGACTCGAGCATAACCTTTTCCTTTGTAATGGTTTATGCTTCTGCAAATATTGGATCTCGATCAAATTTTTTTTAACTGTGTTGAGTCTCATCATGGCATTCACTTTGGTTGGTGGCATTGTGATTTCGTCATTATTCCCTAATTATCCCGTCTACCATCTTCTATCAACACGAACAGTGCTCTTATATCTGCTCCTTGATTTAGGCAAATTTTTCAATGACTGTACATCAAACCCTTTAATACTGACGCTTTCTTTCATCAGCTGGTTTCGCTCTTTTAACTTGCTTTCAGCTCGAGAAGTGAAATAACAAAACTCAAGCATTATTTCGTTATGTTGTCCTGTTGGTCCATGTTATGCCCATCACAATTTGCACTTTGATAGTATTGGAATCAGATGTCCATTATCCGAACCGATTCATATTTTTGACTTAGCATTTCTTAAACTCGATAATTTAACCTTTCTTAGGTATTTGTATTTTTCACAAAGCCATCCATATTCACTGTTTGGGTTGGAATGTCAAATTTATTCACTGTACGCACATTATTCATTCTATAATTCCTACTATCTTCTCCAGCATGAATAATGCCACATTTTTAGACTCCCATACTTTATAGTTAACATTAACGATCCAATTTAATTTTAGGGGATAGTTTGTCCGCTTGAGTCCTAGCTTGTTTGCTACAGTTGGTCCCGTTAGAATTTTCTAGGTGCCTGGGATCTTTCAGTTTTACTGGTGGTATTTCACCATGGTGCTTTTGACTTGGACGGCTTTCGGTGTCACTACCTCCGTGTTTGAACCTCGTCTCTGAAGCAATGGAAGATGTAAGGCATTACATTTTTCTATTTTTCACTGGTATTTATACACCCTGTAGCCGAGTTTGAGGCAAAAAAATCACAAATTATTGTTGGCGACTTGTTTGCTCTGGAGCCAATTTGCAAATCTTTTTAGGATCAAGATGATACGACTCAGTTCATTTTAAGGATATCTGGCAAATGTTTAATAAGTTCTCTAATAAGTGTTGGGGTTCTTATGTAACCTATTCAGCTCAACATTCCCTATGTGGTAAGAAAATTTTCTACGGCGTTAGAAAAACCAATCAACGATAATGGTTTTAACACTACAGGATTTTTCACTTGTTTGGCAGTTTGCACAAGCATCTCAACAATAGCTCTGGGACGACCAAAATTCCTTTCCAATATTTTCAAAACTTTCTCGAAATTACTGGGAATCACCAACATGCTTTGGATAGCTTCCTTCGAATTAGCTTATGAATATTGGCCAGTCTTTTGGCTGTCCCATAGATTGTCTTGCAATGAACTTCATTATATCGTTCCAACCATCGGTCTTCTGCTGTGGTGGGTTTATTATTGTTTGTGGCTCGATTATTGACTTCGCAGGCACTTTACAGGTTTAATAGGAGTTGATGATCTTTACGAACGGATACTGTATCAAGCCACTATCTATTTCTGGTTTTTTATGGTGTACAATACTGACTTGTGAAGCGATTTAGAGGTTCTAATTCATCTTCAATAATTAGGAATACGGCCTTTTCTTCTTCCCTGAGCCAATTTCAAATTTTCGGTGTAGATTTTCAAAAAAGTAGTCTAACGGCCTACTTTTTCGAAAATCTACACCGGGCTAAGGCTGAAATCCAGTTTGTGTTTTGTTTTGGTTTCGGTTGGTTTTGTTGATTTTCAAATTTTGTATGAGTTTTGGAAACCTGCCATGTTCTAAATAGTTTTTGGGACAATGACAGCTTGACGATTAAAAGCAGGCGTAGTTTAAAATTATAAATACTAAACAGTCACATCTATATTAGATAGAAGCAAGATATTCTAGTTATTCCTTTGTATCCTGCGACACAGATAGAAATCTAGAACCAAAAATGGAAAACAAATTAGGTTTTTGAAATTTCGGCATGTGCGATCCCCCAACTGCCTTCTTCCGCTTTATTATCATCATTTGAGATTTCGAAGTATTTTTTCTCGATATTGTATGGCATTTGCTATTCGATATACTTTTTGACCTTACACACTTGCCTTTTACGCATACATATTCCATTTCAAATTTTATCTTAAAGCATTATCAAAGCAATTTTACCACCCGGGTAACATTTTTCAGCTATATTAAACTTTTGCAAGAAAAAAAAAATAAACAAAATTTACATCATCAAGCTTAAAAGCTTTACATGAAATAAACCCTTTTAGACATTTTATTTTCCATCATTACACCCCCTACGTACATACAAATATGTGTACCTACCTGCCACATATATATCGCTTTATCTTCATTTACTATTAAATCAAAATTATCTCCTAAGAACGAAAAAAAAAATATCCATCCGATTGTAACTTATCCACCTTGATAACAGTGAAATACGAATATAAAAAAAATGTTAAGCTAAAAGCTCATCCATATACATCCGATTTTCAAAAAAAAAAAAAAAGCTAAATTCCATTTTCATATATTATCATACCCGAAATGAAAACCATTTTACTGTTTTTTTTTTCATCCCGTCTTTTGTACCCATATGTATATGAACTGTGTTGAAATTCTTCAGGATTTGTATATATGAACAAACGTTCAGGGAAACGCAAAATGAAAATAGAAAAAATGTTGCGTGTGTACGTATGTATGTATGTGCATCAAGTATAAACAGAAAAAAAAGGTTGTCTTTCGGATGATGGATGATAAATTTATTACATCTAAAATTAGTGGGTTAAAAAGGGTTATACATAAATGTGTGCTTGTATATGTGTTTAATGATTGATTTATGAATTTTGAATTTGAAGGTATTAAGTTGTCATTCCTAACTGTATCAATATTTCATGTAAAACTTAAAGACGTGGTACCATTCCAAAATATGTCATCGACATATACATATACTTATATGTATAAAATGAGACACTTGGGATTTTTGTATAGCCGCAATTTTAATTGGGTACATTTTTTATTTTTTTTTTTTGTTAATCCACTAGGCCGTTGTTATCAAATCGTTAAAATAAATAAAAATAAGGCGAGAGTAAATTAAACATAGGAAATTTCTATCGTAGATGATTGTCATAAAAATTAAATCATAATATTCAGGGGTGGCCTCCCCGTCTATATGGTGTGTCATCGATAAAATTGTTAAAAAAAAAAAATCTGAAATAAGGGTGGACATGAACAATTCTTAGATCGTATACATAGTTAAAGGTTAGATTTTCCTTTTTATTATTTGTAAATTCTAAATTGTGTGTATGCTTGGTTGATTCAAAATGAAATTGATTTTCCTTCAAATTTTTTTTTTGGGTTAATCTATTGTTGTTCGATTTAATTTTTGGGATTATTTTTCAAAATTTCAGTATCATTTCGTGTGTACGTTGGTGTGTATGCTGAAAAATGATATATACAATCCACATTTTCTAGATTGTTGAGTAAATATTTTATTTGTCGCATTTTATTTTGTGAATTGTGATAGCCGTATTGAATTACATGTACTAGATAATTAGTCCGTATGATATGCAGACTTCTGTATGGGAAATCTCCTTGAAAATGAGACATACCTTCAGATATGCGATATGCAAATACGATTGACCACTACCCTACAATGCTTGGTGGTTTACTCGCCCGAAAATAACAATGACAAGGTAGAGGACATAACCGGCAATTTCTAAGAATTATTGAAACCATTTACGGTGTTTTGGTATGTGGTACTGCTCAACGATGGCTTACCTCATATAGGCTTCAACAAAACGAACTTTAAAAAATTCAACAAATTATCTGAATTTTTAAAAATTTGAAAATTTCAATATAATCAGAATTTTAATACTTTCAAAAATCTTAATTCCAAGAAACTGAACGGTTTTTTAATTTTATGATGTTGAAATTTAAAAAATTAAAAGAATTTTTTAATAATTTCAGGAATTTGCTGAATTTTAAAAAACAACCAGATCAGGGTTTCAGCATTTTTGTATGAACATTTTGAAATTATTTTCTTTTAAAAATTTCAAGATTGGAGAACGCCATGAGGTAGATGTCAACAACAAAATTGTAAAAGCCCAAAAGTTTAAGAATTTTATATACAAGAGTTTTAAATTCAAATTGGCGAAATTTTAAAAATTTAAAGTTATTTATTTTTAACAAAGATAAAGAGCCCTCCCATCCAGACCGTTCCATAATCGAGTGGTTCATTACTAAATGAATTTTTAGGCAAATTTCAGTTCAAAGTTGTATCAATAAATTGGTCGTCTTGCAGACAATGATAAACCAGGCGTAAGTGCATAGATCTCAGATAAGCAAATACTATTACACAAGAAATTTTCTAAATTTTTAAAAGTTTAAAAATTTCAAATTTTTTTTTTGACGTTTCTCTAAAACTTAATTTTAAAAAATAAATAAATTTGAGAATTTCAAAAATTTTAAATTTTAATATCGCCATTTAAGGTAGGTAAGAGGTTCTTGTATTATAGAGTGTCGAATTTTTCAGAAAACTGTAACTGTATCCTGAATTTTTAAAAATCGAAAAATATCCAGATCAAGGCTCCAACAATTTTACGGAATAAAGAATTGGAAGAGTTTTAAAATTTTAGGAAAATTATAAATTTTTAAATTGTTGTTTTTTAAGAATTTCACAATTGTCATGAAATTAAAAATTTCGTCACATTGTCGAAAACATCAACAAATTTTTAAAACTATTAAAAAAACTATTTAAAGATCCGCATAACCAAATTTCAAGAAATTTAAAAATTAATAATTTTCTCAAACTTCAGAAGGTTCAAAAATTTCAAAAAGTTTAAAGAATTCAAATGTTTTGAGCATTTAAAACTTTAGTATTTAATTTTAATAGTTAATTACAATTTCTCTGAAAATTAACTTTTATAAAATAAGTAAATTTACGAATTTCTAAATTTCAACAATATCACGAGATATTTTAAGATATTTTTAAATATTTTAGAGTCTCAAATTTTAGAAAAAACGAGCAAATTTAAAAAAAAAATTTGAGTAATTTTCCGAATTTACGACTATTGGAAAATATATCCAAATCAATACTTTTATGAACATGAATTTTAGAATGTAATTAATTTTAGGATTCTATGAAATTTTAAATTATTTTTTGTTGAGCAGATTTTACAAAAATTCATCAAATTATTGAAAATATCGAGAATTTCAAAATTTTAGAGAAAATGTCGACAAAATTATAAAATTCAGAATTTTGTTTGTATTACTCTTCCTGGAAATTTTCATTATGGCATGGCCTTGTATAGGAACTGAAAGCTTATACAACAGATCATTTTAAGATAGGCAATATTTTTAATTATTTTAGAGTGTTTACATAAAAAAATTTACATAGAAAAACGTAATTTCCTGAATTTTCAAAATTTGAAAAATGCTTAGATCAGGGCTTCAGTAATTTTGTGAATTTAATGATTTATTGAATATTACAAAGTTTAAAAATCCCAGGATTTTTAAAATTTTAAGAAATTTATACATTTTAAAATTGTTTTATTTTAAGAATTTGACGATTGCCTTGAAGTTCGTGAGAAAAAAAATTTCTTCATATTATGAAAAAGATTGACAGTTTTTTTTTTATATTTGAAATTATTTCGACAAATTATAAACATTTTTGAGACTATTTAAAAAATTTAAACACCCGAATGAACAGAATTTTATTAATTTCCCGACTGCAAATTTCAAGAAAATTAAGAATTAAATAAAATTAATTCATGATTTTCGCAAACTTCAGAAGGTTCAAGAATTTCAAAATGTTCAAAGATTTCAAATGTTTCGAGCACTTAAAACTTAACTTTAATTTTAATAGTTAGTTACAATTTCTGTAAAAATTCACTTTATAAAATAAATAAAATTACGAATTTCTATATTCCAACAATATCACGAGATATTTTAAGATAGTTTTAAATATTTTAGAGTCTCAAATTTTATAAAAAATCAAATTAAAAAGAAAATGAGAAATTTCCCGAATTTGACTAAAAATTGCAAAATATATTCAAACCAAAATTCCAAAATATACCAAAATATATCTAAACCAACATTTTAAAAACTTATGAATTTTTAAATTATTTTATGTTGAGCTTTCGCAGATTTTAGGATCGCTTTGAGGTATGAGATATGTCGAAAATTCATCAAATTATTAAAATATCGAGAATTTTAAAATTTTTGAAAAAAATTCGACAAAAGTTTAAAACTCAGAATTTTATTTGTATTTGCATCAATTTTTGGGAATTTTTATTTTGGCCCCACTCTGTGTAAGAATTCAAAATAAATATTTTACAAAATTATTGTAGATTGATGTTTCAGCTGCTAGAACAGATCTTTTTAACTTAGGTAATAGTTTTAAGTATAAAAAAATAGTTTCAAAAAATTTTAGTTTCCGGAATTTTTAAAATTTGAAAAATATATTTTCATCCTGGACGAGGATGATTAGAGTGACAGCTTGAATTATGCATTTTGGAAATAACTGTCACAAGTCTAAAGATTCAAGAAAACGTATAATATTAAATTTAGATAAGTTGGATGCGGCCGAGATGTTATGTAATTCTGAAATGAAGTCAGAGTCATACATTTGCGAAAAAATTCAATGACTTGATGAATGGAAAACGAGTCAGTTAAAAGAGTCGTCTGCTGACCTTGTCACGTTGCCTGGACGAGAAAGGAATTAGCAGGATGCAAGGCCGTACCCAAAAAGCTAATGAATTACAGTTGGAACAGAAACGCCCAATTATTATGGTTTAAGACTCACAGTGGGCAGTTACTAATTCAAAATTATCACGAAAAGATGAAGCACCAAGGTCAATAAACTTTCATCAACGAATTGAGGCAACGGTATTGAACACTGAACATACGAACAGCAGTGAAAAGGGCTTGGGCAAAATGTGGATTATGTCAATTGGCCAGAGCCAATTAGATGATTCCAAATATGGGAGAACTACCAGCGGATATATTAACCAGGCAAAGCAGACTGGACAGAATTTAATATTTCGTGTTACTATAACCGCCCACTTCGAGATTGCAGGCTCATTCAATGCGGATCGTGCAATTATGGCCATAAGGTGATTTGTAGCAAGAAAGAGGTATCCAGCTAAAATGTTTTCGGATAATGGCACCAACTTTCGTGGTGCAAACAATGAGATGAGGAAGGCGATTGAAGAAATTAGGCATGATCAAATTGGATATATTCTTTGCTAACAAAGGAGTCTTGTTAAAGTTCATCCCACCCTCAGCACTACACTTTGGGGGCTGTTGGGAAAGAATTACGCTAGTGACGCTTTTAGCTGAAGCAGAATTTACAATAAATTGTTAACCCTTCACAGATGTATCCGTTGACCCTAAAGATGAAGAGGCACTCACCCTGAATCATTTCCTGCTTGGAAATTCTGGAGAAGTAGCACTACTTGAAAACAATGGAAAATATGCCGGAGATGTCAACATTGACGGAACCCGTAAACGTTGGAGACTTAGTACTGATTGCGGATGGGGATTTGCCGGGGAACCTGAAGCCTAGAGGAAGGATCATGAACACATTTCCCGGGAACGATTAAATCGGCAGAGCAGTTGATGTGTAGACCCAATTCGGAATGGTAAATCGACCAGTCGCTAGGATCTTCAAATTGGATGTCGATTTTAGAAATCTCCCGGACCAGGAAGTCATCTCTTGAATCGTTTGAGTGTGACTATGGTACGTCCACACCTGGTGACTTTGGAGGAGAACGATGGGCAGTTGAGATACCCAGTCTTGATTTCGCCGACATGTTATAGCTGTTTTTAACGTCCGATGAAATCGCTCTATGATCCCGTTTGATTGAGGATGTCTTGGTGTAGACCGCAAATGCTTCGTGCCGCAGAGTCGGTTCAATTCTGTAAAGATTTGCGACTCGAACTGGCGTCCTTGGTCTGATGTTATGCGTAGAGGCGTCCCAAAGCGAGCAACCCATCCGGAAATCAGCGTACTGGCGACGCGCTCAGCGGTGATGTCTTCCATCGGGATGGCTTCGGGCCACCGAGAAAATCTGTCGATTATTGTCAATAGGTATCGATATCCCTGCGATGGGGGCAATGGTCCAACAATATCGATATTGATATGCTCGAAACGTTGAGTCGGCGGTGTTGTTGTCGAAAACGGAGATTTCATATGAACGCTCACCTTTGCTTGTTGACACGCCTGAAAATGTTTGATAAATGTTGCACAATTCTTACGAAGTAATGGCCAGACAAATCTATCAGCTATTAATTTCGTTGTTGCTCGCACGCCTGGATGCGCGCAATGGAATGGAAATGACTCATCACTGCACTTCGTGAATCACCTCGGGAATCGCAGATAAGTAGTCCCGAGACATCCGGAAAATGCATTGACTTTAACTGGAGAGACGTCGTATTGCAGCTAAGCAATGTCTGTATCTCTGGATCGGTAGTTTGATCAATCGAAATATCGTCGTAACTCCATTCCTGTGCAATTGTTTCAATCCTCGATAACAAGTCTGCTGTGTGATTATCTCTTCCTCTTATGTGCCGTATGTCCGTGGTGAACTGGCTAATGTAGCCCAGATGGCGAATTCTACGCAGAGTGGCCTTGTCCGATTTCTGCATGAAGGCATACACCAACGGCTTGTGGTCAGTGTATATGGTGGCATTGCGACCTTCGAGCATATATTTGAAGTGGCGAACGCCCTGATATATGGCCAGTAATTTCCGGCCATAGACGGCATAACGCTGTTGAATTTATTTGAATAATATCCCAATGGTTGAGCTTGCCCATCGATGGTTTGATGAACCACCGCGCCGATCGCATAGTCGTAGGCATCAACGTTTAGTGACAATTGAGCGTTAGGCACGGGATATGCGAGCAAGGTTGCTTTTGCTAAATCTTCTTTACATTTACATTCTTCACATTGCCCTTGATCAGGTTTTGTAATGTAATCTGGTGCTTGATAGCATGAGGGATAAACTTTCTGTAAAAGTTTACCATTGCTAGAAAACTTTTTAGCTGCTTGGCGATCGTTGGTTTTGGAAATTCTTTTACGATTTCGACTTTGCTTGGTAGTGGTTTCAGACCTTTGGGTGTGACCACATGACCCAAAACCTCTATCTCATCTTTGAAAAATTCGCATTTCGCGATGTCTATTCGAAGTCCGAAATCCCGAAGTCGTTGAAAAAACGTTCGAAGATATTCACGAACTCAAACAGCCCAAAGGGTGTTATTATGGCTGTTTTTTTGATGTCTGCCGGCTCTATAGGTATTTGATGGAATGCCTTGTGCAAATCAATTTTTGAAAATATTTTTTTTATTTTGCACTACGTTAGCACAGTCTTGTATATACGGCAAGGGATATTTATATCAGCGCTCTAAAATCGCCGCAAGGTCGCCAGGAACCATCTGCTTTCTTCACCATGTGAAGTAGGCTTGCGTAATGGCTTTTTGAGGGTGTACATATGCCGTGCTTTAACAGGAACTCGAACTCGTCTTTTGCAGCTTGGAACTTGTCTGGTAATAGACGACGTGCCTTAGCGAAGACTGCGTTACCCTTGGTGACGATGTGGTGTGTCACACCATCGATCGGGCGTAGTGATGACGTTGGTTGGGAAACATCCTTAAATTCTTCGAGCAGATCGGCGATTGGATCGTTTATACTGAACGTTTTGAGCTGTAGTGGAGCGCTTGTTAACCGGCACCCCGTCGACTTGAGTGACGTAAGCTTATCAATGAGAGCGTTATTCTTTACGTCGACAAGGAGATCGTAATGGGCCAGGAAATCGGATCCGACTATTGGTTGACTCACATCGGCTATCACAAACGTCCAGTGAAAATCTCTCCGCAGGCCAAGGCTTACTTTTAACGTGCGTTCGCCGTAGGTGTTAATCTGAGTACCATTGGCTGCGAAAAGTTTGACGGCTTTTGGGTTTAATTTTGACTTCAACTACTGTGCTGGCGGCAAGACTGAAACATCAACGCCGGTGTCGATTAAAAATATCTTCTTTGACTCCGAATCTTTAATGAATATCCGATTCAGTTCGAAGCCGTCGTTGCTGGGGGCTGGCAGGTTATCTGACTGTAACCTGCGCCCTATTGGTTTTTTTTGTTGTGTCCATACTTCCGATGGAATACACCAGTGGTTGGCTTTGTTCGACCTGGGCTACGATGACCTTTTCGACATTCGCGTGCATCGTCTGCGTAACCTACGTGTGAACGACTGTTTGAGCGATTTCTATCTTCTCGATGATATAATTCATCAACTTTATTCGTAAGCTCGGGAATGGCTAGCTGAACACGGTTTTGTCAGTAACTTGAGATACTTGGGCAACATGTGTATTCCTGCTGTCCACTGCTTCAATAATGGCATCAGCGAGCGTTGTCTCGTCGTCGAGAGACACGTTTTCAGGATGCACGACATTTGCTTTGTTCCCCACTAAGTGCTCTGCACTTGGATTTCTGAATATATTCCGCATAATGTTGAGCAAGGCTGTCGGTTTGTTCGTCCCTCGTGGAGTTCCGGCTAGTAACTTACGAAGTTGTTGGGTTTCACTGTCGGCGAAATTGGCTATTATGGCTTTTTTTAGTGGTGCATATACTTGTTGCCATGAATAATAGTTCTTATCACGCCAGCTACTTGAGTCAGGAGATTGGTATCTAGTGCTGCAACCAGTGTATCGTATTTTGCTGCATCGTCATTTGCGATATTGCGACGATTGAACCATGTTTCGAGCTGGAAGAACCACATTTCAACGATATCTCGACTAAAAGTAGGTATTGGGAGTCGATCGTAATAATGTCGATTGACGTATGCGTCTGTTGTACCGGCTGCTGTACCGTTTGTGGTTGCATCTGTGGCTGGTTCGTCGTCTGCTGTTGCGCATGTGGCTGATGTATCGCTTGTTGTTCGAGCAGGCGTTGCATTAACCCTGTTAAGTGTACAACCTGTTGCTCTAATTGTTTTGAGTATGCAATTCTTCTAACGTTGACGGTCGAACAGAAATGCCTGTTGCAACATCCCCGGTCGGTTGTGACGTACTGCCTGTTTGAGCAACAGTATTAAACTCCATTGTCGTTGAAGATGACTCTATTTTTTGTACAACTGCATTTTCAATCTGGTTGATTTCGCCGGTGGTTGTTCCGTTAGAGGGTATATTTAATGCTAGCTTTGACATTGCTGCGGCTGAAGTAACTATTGTGTCGGTGCTGGATGTAGATTCGCTAGTCGTAGATATTTTACACGTGTCAACGATGTAATACACGATACACTGCTGGTTTATTTGTAATTAACTGCTTCTCGATGATGTACGCCTTGTAATAACAATTTGTGTTCTCTTCGAATTGTACCGTACGGTAATGTATGCGTCCTCCGGCTTGTGGTAAAAATGTCGCGCAAATTTTGCGTAATTGACTCGCGTTTTTTACCAAAATAATTGCGTTTAATTTTCAAACGTCGGGGTGACCAGTGTGGAGGTAATGCTAATTGACCGATTGCCTTTACTTCTAGCGAGCTATATAAAATCTGACTGTCTAGGAAAAAATTCTTTGAGCTACTATGGTGGAATATAATTCTCCCAAACAACCAAAAATGGGTAGTACCCTTTTTGGGTAGTTGTAATGAGGTCGCCATAGTACTATATAATATTTTATTTATGATTTGGTTATATTTTAATATAATTCGCCAGAATAGTATGTGTATGTAAAAAAGTAATCGAAATTAAAATAAAATGTAAATCAGTTCGATTCAAATAACTTTCAAATTTAAATTTGAGGTTTGATTTGTAAAACGTGAAATGGCGCCCAGCATGGGGTTAATGTTAGGCGCCCAACATGGGGCAAACTATATTTTATTTTCAACTTTATGTTAAGTTTTTTTTAACATATCGTACATTTTATACTTTAAAACAAGTTCTGTTCCCATTTTCCAACCATTTCAATTAATCTCCTGGCATTTGTTTTATCTCTGCCTTAAAGTCTTTTTTTTGCAATAGTTTTTTGTTACTGTGCTATAAAACATAAAAATTAGTTACAAACTGTATTTAATTCGTTTTATTCATACGAAACGAAAAACAGCCAAACCTACCTACTCTATATAGAAGATACATGGTGTGTATAAAAAACTCAGTGGGATGAAAGTTGAAAAGTTTTAATTTTTTATATTTTTTTTTACTGTGTGTGTGTGCTGTGCTGTTTATATCTCTGGAAGTGTATCTGGAATCTTTCTTTAAGAAAATAGCAGATTTTTTTTTTGTGCGCTCATCTTCGTTTTGTGTAGACAAAAACAACGGAAAATGGGAAACTATAACCATTTTTTTTTTTTGTTGTTGTGTCGTGAAATAAAAATGCAATTTTCAAGATCATTAAACTTAACGATTATCGTTTGTCGCGCGCGTTATATACTACTCGTTTATAATATAAGGTTATAAATTATATGGCACCGAAAAAAAAAAAAACAAATGAAAATTACAATACGGGGAAAAATGGCGTAACGTCGACGGGTTATCCATTTATGTATATGTATACCATACATATATTATGTAGGTAGTGTAGTAGAATAATAGCATTTTATGTACATTTAAAAGTGAGGTCAACATGAATAATGACTGTTATTAAAGATATCTGGCCTCATCCTGTACGCGAGGGGATATATGTATGGTATTGACCTCCCACAATATGTGAGCATTTGTGTTTTTATTCCCCTTCCCCACCCATATTTTCTCCCAAAACCAACATGAGGTTGTTGTTATTGTTATACACAACGCTGGATATAAATCCACATGATATTGTTGTATAAAACGGATAGTTGTTGTCTGTGTTACTAGTTTTTCCAAGAGAAAAACTACTAAATAAATGTTTATGTTGTTTGTCTTCAATGACGACAATACCAGTGTGTATCACAGTGCATAGCGCATACAGACACTCTATAAAAACGACATATTATAGGAATATTGTTTATCTGGAATGTCTGTGACATGAAACATGTAACAATATGAACATGAAATTTTTTTTAGTTTAGTTTAGTCATAGTGGAAAATTGGTTGATATTCTAAAAATTTTGTTGTTATTTTTGTTATACAGTAGTAACAGTTTCTATTTTTATTAGTAATGGATATGTCACATTAAATAATAATGATTATGACATTAAAATGAAATTATAAAATAAAATATTAACTTTGGATGTGTTAACCAATCGTAAACTATATATAAAGTCGGAAAAGGGCGGGAAATATTTTAGCAATTAATGTACTGTGATAGAGTTTACATTTTTAAATCAGTATATGGGGCCTAAATTGAATTTGTTTTCGTTAGTTTGTTGAAATAAAATCGCGTGAGATTGTATATTTTATATAAAATAAAAATAAAAATTTATTGTTGACTTGAATCATAACTAATGATATTTTATTTATGTTTTATTTATTTTCAGGTAAGAGCAATTCACAAATTATACACGAAAATATCGATACAGTTATTTAAATATTTATGTAAGTATGTTATGTAAATATAGTCCTACCGAATTAATTTTTGTTTTATAATTAATGAACGTGGACTATTAATCAAATCACTGCTATACACTCGTTTGTCCCATGTTGTCTACAATCCAGACACAACCTTTCCTAATATATAGTTAACCCCACAAAATGTATTGTGCGAGTTGTCTATATTTATATACGTTGGCGCCAATTAATTTAGAAAATGGTTTAATCATGATTGAAAATCTGGTATCAATGACGAAGCATTCGAATGCAGATTATTTTGGATAACTAGCCCACATATTGCATTGCCTCCTCGAAATATGTGCATGTGAAAGTTTCCCTTAAAAGAAAAAATTCCGAAATTAGGTAAAAAGTGTTAGTCTATATTTTTAACAATTTTCAAAATTTAATTTAGCGACTTGAAACTTGGAAAAACTGATCATTGATTGTGGAGCTCGTCAATATTGATTATATATTGACAGCCAAATATAGGCAGTTGCCTAAGGGCGCCAACTGAAATAGGGCGCTTGATTTTTTTTCTTCAAAATTTTATTAAACATAATTTGTTTTAACCGTAATTAGAATTTATTTGTATCAACACGATGTCGCTATTTAAAATAATCAGTAAAAGGTGCTCAAACGAGTTGTGAGCATTATACGAAAACTTGCTAGCCGAACATTGTCTTTAAGAGGAAAAACACAAAATATTGGAAACGTCAATAATGGTAATTTTTTGATGGCAGTGGAATTAGTATAGCTGAATTCGATCCCTTCTTGGCTGCTTATATTGAAAGATATGGAAATCCAGGAAAAGCGAGAACTTCATTTTTATCGTCAATCGTAGAAATTCGAAGAAATTGTAGTATTCGATTCGAAGAAATTGTAGTATTAATGGCCAAAAAAGTAAAAGAATAAATATTTACGGTAGTAAGAGAGGCAAAATATTACTCTTAGGGTTGACTCCACGCCAGATAAGGTATATCACATATACTGATCAACTCGCTTTTATTATTAGATATGTAAAAGTTGGTGTGCCCGAGGAACATTTTTTTGAATTTATTGGAAAATTTTGGACATAAAACTGAAGATATGGAGAAGGAAATAATACAATATTTAAATGCAAATAAAATTCAAATCAAAAATATGAGAGGCCAATCATATGACAACGCTAGAAACATGTCTGGCATTTATACAGGACTTCTAGCACGAATTAAGAACTTAATGAACAAGTACATTTTGTACCTTGTGTAGCACATTCCATGAACTTGGTTGGAAAATTTGCAACAGATTGTTGCCGAGATACAGCAACATTTTTTTAATTTTTGCAAGAATTGTTTAACTTTTATCTTCGTCAACTAGTCGTTGGTTAGTGTTAACTACTGCTTTAAATGAAATTTTACCCAAATTAAGAGCAACTCTCCTTCAGAATAATTTTTTTTTTACTTTCAACAGTTGGTACAAAGCTCTAAAATATAATTTACTATTTAGAATTTTTACAAACATTAAATAGTGATAACAAATTATTGAATAAAGTATAATTAATTCCAAATGATAATTAACAAAATTTAAAATTCTGATTTATCGAAAAATTGATAATTGTTATTTAATACCAACTCATAAAACTAATTAATATATTTAATATATTTACTCTAGTGGTAAACACTGCAACTGGGTGAAGAAGAGAATTTTTCTATACCTTCTTCTCAGCGGAATGAAACTCTCCATTCCGGAATGAAAATACTCGGCATTGTTGTTGTAAAATTGCCAAAGTAAGACTACAAGTATTTAAGTTTTTGTAAATTTTTAAGGTAAAAAAAATCTAATGAACGGGTTCGACTCCCGAAGGTTAAGTTTTGTTTCATATGGGAACAGAATAAACGTTTAATTTTTGTTTCACTTGACGTTTTGAGTGCTTAAAACCGTTTTTTAGCGGCCTATTAAATTTTTTGGTTAATACCCAAGTGCCGAAGTTCATAAATAGTGAAAGCTTATTTGGATACAAAGAATTTGAATATTGAAGCATTTGTTGAATCTAATGCTTTTTTGGTGAGATTTTGTCTCGAGATGTTCCTCTATATTAAGGATTTTAATAAAAGCTTATTTAGTAGCTAAAATTTTTTTTTTTAAATCATGCAAAATGCTAAAAAATGGCAAATAAACTTTTGTGTGGCCGTTTTGATCAAAATAAGACAGTCCAAAATTTAGCTACGAGCTAAGCAGCAGCTTATACCTTACTAGATCGTTTTAAGATTCTAACTGATAGAATGTGAGAAAATATATTGTTTACAAAAAATAATAAATGCTAAAGCGATTAAGTTCGAGATCGATGAATTTGCATGTACTTAACTTAAAAGTGCTGAAAAAACTAAAGGCTCATAAAGCTTCATAATAACAAATATCAATCTGTTATAGATTTATGTTGTGCACACCAAATACAGAAGCTCTTTTTTGATTATTGGAGCTTGACAGCTTCCTCAACGCTTAAGATTAGAGTTTCAAATAGGATTTTGCATTAATTTTGATCATATGCCAATGGAAGGTTTTTAATACATTTGGATTATATTATTGGATAAGATAAGTCTTTTTAAATAGACCTCGCAGGATTTTGAAAGCTTTAAGAGAAATATATAAAAAAAATCTATTTAACGCTGAAATCTGACTTTTTAAGCTGCATACTTAAAGTTTCAGTAAAATGTTGGGATTGCCAAGAAAGCTTGGGGCTAAAAGCAGAAACTAATTGTTCTTCTGGCGTTTTTATTTGTTAAATAGAAAGCTTGCATATTTCCGCTTGCATATTTCTCTTCAAGTTTCAAATGCTTTAAAATTTTACAAAAATAGTTCAGTTTCAGTTAGTATCAACTTGCATAAAATTTAAATTTAGAAAATAGAAGCTTGTTACAAAACATTTCAAAAATATGTCTAAGTATAATCCAAGTTAACCGGCCAATTTAGGTTTTCATTTTAAAGCTCCATGAATTTGGAAATAATTACAGATTTGCAAATCTATTTAAAAATGCTAACGTAAAATGCTAAAACTTAGTACGAGCTTATACCCAACTTTCAATTCATTTCACATGTTATGTGATTTAAATGATGTCATATCGCAATACTGTAAAATTAACGTGTAAAAGCCTGTATGTGCTGAAAGCTTTTTATTTAAAAAACAAATCATTAAAATTCGTGATAAATATTTCTACGAGGTTCTAATTAAAAGCTTCATTCCACAAAATACAATACCGTTTACCGGAACTTTAAAATGTTGAAAGCATTTTTAATTTCAAAAACAATTAAAAGTTTGAGATCGATGTATCTAATTTTTAAATGATTCGTTCATAAAATATAAAGCTCAAAACAATCACTAAGACCCATAAGTGTTGAAACTTCAATATTTTTTTTCTATAAAAGCAACAAAATGTTTGTAAAATGATATTTAATATTTTGAAAGTAATATAAGCATAATGAAGCTTAAAGCTTTGTTATTTTTAGAAAATAGTAAAGCTTTATTCGTATTAAAACTTATTTTCTAAACATCTCAAACATATTAGCACTTTCTCAAAGCTCTTAATAGATTAAAAACGTTTAGCCCAACTTTTCGATATTTCAAATTTGCAGAGATGGAATAATTTAATCTCGTATCAAAAAAGCTACTTGTTTTCCGGTACTGTTGGTTTTTGTAAGCTTTTATTGTGATTAAATAGTGAAGATTAAAAAAAACACTTGAAAGCTTGAGAACGATGAATCTACATTTATTTTAAAGTGATTAAAGAGAATCTGAAAGCTTGAATAATTTAATTAAAAATTTAAATTATTTAAATTTCGTTCATAAAGTATAAAGCTGATAAAAATAAAAATTCAAAGTTTATAAAAGTTGCAAAAGTACATACCATTATATGGTTTACTAACAGTGGTAAATGCTAAGGCTAATTTGTATATTAGTGCGTAATTTTAATAATACTGAAGGCTTGGAAAGCTTCGTAATAAAATGTGTTCAGTTCAAATTTAACTTTGCTAGCGCAACATCAATCTGTGATATGTTTATGATGTGCATACCAAATACAGAAGCTCTTTCGATTTTGATCATTTGTCAATGTTTGATCATTTGTCAAAAGTCTAATGTGTTTTAGGTTATTTTAGTGTCGATTTTTGCAGGATTTTAAAAGCATTAAGGAAAACATACACATAATCGAGTACAAGCTTATACTCAACTTCAACATTCTTGCAGTGTATTTTGAAAGATTTTTATTTGAAATCAATTGAATGTTTGAAATCAATTTGTTTTTAAAATGAAAATCTCAAAACAATTATTAATGCATTAAAATTTTAAAACTTCAAAGTTTATAAAAGCTCAATTTTTTCTATAAAAGTTTACAAAATGTATGTAAAAAGTTCTTTAATGAACTTAAAGCTTTGTAATTTTACAACAATTTAAAGCTTTCTTTAATAATAAAAGGTAAAGGTCGTATACCCACTTTTCGATATTTCAAATTTGCAGAGATTGGATAATTTTAATTCGTATAAAAAAGCAAATTAGTGAGTTTGTGATTTTCTCAATTCCGAAAGCATGAGTTAAAACCTTTCAATAAAAGCTACACGTGTTTTCAAATACGGTTGGTTTTTGCGAGCTTAAAGAATTAATTAAAAGCCGAAAGCTTCAAGAATTTATATAAAAGTTTAAATTAATTAAATTTCGTACATAAAAATATAAAGCTCATAAAATTGATTGCAACATTTTAATGTGAAACTTCAAAGTTTAACAAAACTGCCAAAAAATATTGGGCTGTTCGGAAAATAATTTCATTTTTTCCCGACCTAGGACTTAATTGTATTATTTTACAGCCAATTTCACACTTAAGCCGCATTGTAATTTTATATTTTGACAGCTGATGTAGCAAGGCTTCTTTTTTGTTAAAAAGTTTGTTTGGTGTCCTATCAAATATGGAAAGTCGAAAGGAGCATTTTCGGCGTATTTCACTTAAGGAAAAAGTTATTGGAGGTGTATGAAGAAGATTTAAGTGCCAAAACTGGTTTGGAAAATTGTTGAAGATGCACCACGTTCTTCCACTGGCCTTCCACAGTTGAAGATGATGAAAACAAAATAAAGGCATTGATTGATGCAAACCGCCGAATAACAAATCGAATTCCACCGTTCATGATCACGTGAAACGTCTTGGTTTCATTTCAAAACTCGACATATGGGTTCCACATGTTCTTAAAGAAACAAATTGTATCCGTCGCATTGACATCTGTGATATGCTTCTCTGCAGAAAGAAGTTTTTCATTGTTTCAAAAGACTGAAAACATATTTGCGATCAACTAAATATAAAAGAACAACGTTTAAACGAATTAGCTATATTGTCAATAAAAATAGAATTTACATTGAATATTGATTATATAGGAATAATTGATGCTTTCGCCGACAAAAAAACTAGAAGAAAATTTTAATAAATACATATGTTAATATGTACAATTATTTTTGTTGGTTATTAAATGAATATATTAACAATAACAGCAAATATGTAATTAAGTTTTCATTATAGTGTTCTGCTAAATATTTTTGAAATTCTCTGTAAAATTATAGGGCGCTTCAGTATGCTTTGCCTACATATCTTCAGCAGCTACTAATCTTGTTCGATATTGTTTGAATACGAATTAATTTCGTTAATTTCCTCTCATTTCGGATTTTATAATAAAAATTTCTACGTAACTATAATTTCAATCAAATGTGCCATATTTCGGGTTTCGGGAATAGAAACAATTTCTCATTTCAAACCAAACTTTTCTAAAGAAGAATTTCCGAACACTATAATTAGTATTTGGTTGGTTTACCTTTCCAATAAGTCATGTCCGCTTCATTGACAAGCCAAACTAATTTCAGTGTGTCACCTATACTCATTTGGGAAAGATTAGATTGTTAACTATGATATGATTACGAAAACTGTGGTTAGTTATATAACTTGCAATAATTGTAATAACTTCGTTCTGAACAACTTAATAATTTAACATAAATTCGTAATCTGCCGAGATTTTCGTAGATTCTAGTTCAACACAACGAATTTAGATAACTGAACCAGCACGAATATAAATGTTTGGATTTGCGATGAAATGTTTACGTATTCCTTACCAATTATATTCTTAAATTAATAGATCAAGATTCTCGAATATTGCAGACCAACTTGGGGTCAAGTTTTAGTGGAGGCATTTTGCGCCAGAATCGTAGTAGTTCCAGAACCAAATTCTTAAAAATACATTCTATGGAAGATGAAAGGAGTAATAGCCATGCCTTACAGTAAATCTTACTCTTCTTCTTGGTTTCTCTTTTATCAAGATTCATAATAAACCAAAGCCCAAAATTCAGAAAGGAAAATTCAATGTCAGTTTTAAATTTATTAGTAGTAAGTTTTCCAATCGGGCTTTTAATGAATATATCTGGTCAACCAGGAGATAAATCTAAACATATTCTCAAAAATATTCCATTCGGACTTAAAGTCAAGTTTAGAACCTTTTCGAATTTTGTTTATACATAGTCAGGGATTTTTTGTGCTGTTCCACTGAGAAAGACGGAATTCAAGTTTCGATACATTTTCTTATGTTTCATTCTACTAATGAAAAGTCAAACTTGATTGAAGTTCACAAAGGTTTTGTACTACCGTCCATCCAACCATTTTAGAAAACATATTTTAGGCTTACGCTAGAATGAAACTCTCGGAAGACATCTGCATAGTTAAAAGCCGCAATCATTCGCCGAAAAATGCACTCGAAACATCACTTTAATACATAGATAATAAACAGAAAAAAAAAATTTGAAGAGCGGATGGTGAAAAACAGACGACGGCTTTTTGGTCCACTGGAAATCATTGTCCTCAACTGCTTACGAAGCAATGCAGTAAATAAGGTGTTTATATTATTGAACCGTTTGAAAGAAGAATTTAAAGGAAACTCGTTAAGATTGGGATTGGGCTTGGTTCTTCATGCTCAGCTCCCGGATTTAAAAATTTGTCTCGCTCTATGGATTTATGTTTTTAGAAAGAGAAGTTTGTTGTCTGTATTAAATCAATAAGATTCTTTCGGCTTTTTATAGACACAATATATTAACAATAATGGCATTCACAACATTTGTCGACTTGTTAGTCAGAAAAAATGAAGAGGCCAGTCATTTATAATATATCTACCAAAAAAGTAGAATTTAACCCGAGAGTCAATACAAAATGTATTGACTCTAACCGTATGGTAGTTTAGTTTCGTACTGATAATCTCAAAACAAAAAGTTCGATCTACTCATCAGGTAGCTACGACCAAACTACAAAATACAATTTCAACTTCATACATTAAGTATGAGGCAAGAACGTAGTGACTTAGCGAATTATAAATTCACTAAATCAAAGAAACTCAAAGAAAATTTTTCATTTCTGTGTGTTTCATGAGTTTTTTTGATTTAGTGAAGTTATAATTCGCTAAGTCACTACGTTCTTACCTCATACTTAGTATATAAGGTTTGAATTGTATTTTTGTAGTTTGGTCGTAGCTACCTGATGAGTAGATCGAACTTTTTGTTTTGAGATTATCAGTACGAAACCAAACTACCTCACAGAAAGCTCAAGGAAATGTTTTAATTTTTTAGAGTCAATACATTTTATATTGACTCTCGGATTAAAGTACAAGGGGGATTTTGATATTTCTACTTTTTTGGTAGATATATTATAAATGACTGGCCTCTTCATTTTTTCTGATTAACAAGTCGAAAAATGTTGTGAATGCCATTATTATTAATATATTGTGTCTATAAAAAGCCGAAAGAATCTTATTGATTTATTTTTTTTTAGACTAATTATATTTTTACTGTAGTAAACTTAGCGAACACAGACAACAAATTGCTAATTATGTGAATTGATCACATGAAATAACACGAAATTTGCCTAAAGAATCAAACTCACTTACTAAGCGAACAATGGAAACATCCAGAAAAAAATGGCCAGAAAAAACATGAAAATTCCAGAAAAGAGAAATTTAATTTTGAAATATTCTGGAAGAGGGGGATTTAATTTTAAAGTATTCTGGTAAAATGGAGAATTAGTTTTCAAATATTGTGAAAATGGAGATTTAATTTTTGAAATTTGAAAAAATTGTAATTTATAATTGTAATTTATTTAATTATTTATTTTATTAATTTTACATATATATTTTGGTACACCCTATTTTGAGCATATGAGCTCATTCATCATAAAGTGTACCAAAAGTGGTGGATAACTTAATGATTAAAAAATCGGCTTGTTGGTTGGTAGTCAGTTGGTTCAGCAATATTGGTCAACGCCAATTCCGGAACATCAACCTGAATCTTTTTTAGTAACCTAAAATCGCCAGAAGACATCATTCATGCGAAGAAGATTTTCTTAATCGGTTAAACTTGCTCCGGATTAATTTGATTTCCAATTTTGGGTAAAACTTCCACTTGGTAAAAGGCCTCCTACATTACTGGCCTGTTTTTTACATAATCCTTTTATTGCATGGCCCGGCATTACTGGGCTCTGATCTTAAGAGTAATAAAATCAAAAGATGTAACTCGGCACATTTTGCTTTACAAACAAAAATACTCCACTACGTAATTTAATTTTAATTATAAATAATTAATAGAAAAAATACTAATTAAAGTGATTATTTATATGAAATAAATAAAATTTAAAAAAAAAAAAATATTTCAAAGAAAATAAAAAATAAATTCGACTTTCTGACTGGATAGTCAAAGCCTACCTCCCTTAAAGGTTAAATAAAATCGCAAATTCAGGAAAAAGGAGATTAATTTTTAAAATTAGAAGGAAAGCAAAATAGAATCGTAAATACTGGAGAAGGGAGATTTAGTTTTGAGCATTATGTAAAAATAAAAATTAATTTTATAATTTGAATGGAAGTAGAAAGAATCGTAAATTATTTAAAAGAGAAATTTAATTCTGGAACATTAAGATTTAATTTTGAAATATTTTAGATAGGGAGATTTAGATTCCAAATTTTTAGATTTAATTTTTATCTTTTAGATTTCTTATTTTTTAAATAAATTAGAATCGAAAATTCTGGGAAAAAGATATTTAGTTTTCAAATATTTGGAAAATTGAAATTTAATTTTGGAATATTCTGGATACCGAAGATAATTAAATAATAATATTAATTAAAATAGAAACATAAATTATTATTAACTAATTAAAATTTAATATTCCGGAAAACGGAGATTTTATTTTAAAGCTTGGATAGGCAATAAAATGAATTGGAAATAAAAATCGAAATTAAATCTCGAAATATTCTAGATTTATTTTTAAAATTCGTAAAATAGAATCGAAATTTCTGGAAAAGGGAAATTAAATTTTGAAATATTCTAGAAAAGAAAGATTTCACTTTATAATTACAATATGGTAAAAATAAAATAGAATCGTAAATTCTTAAAAAAAAAATTGATTTTTAATATTCTGCAAAGTGAAATTTTAATTTTAAAATTAGGATGGATAATCTTGGATATTCTGGGAAACGGTGATTTATGTAATATTGAAATTGGAATGGAAATAAAATTGAATCGAAAATTTTGGAAAAGAGAAATTTAATTTTGAAATTTTCTGCAAAATATTTGAGAAAATGGAGATTTAATTTTGACATTTTCTGAAAATAGAGATTAAATTTTAATATTAAACGAGAAATAAAGTACACTCCTGGACAAAATTAACGCATATTTCTTTCCGTAATGTGGCATTACGGAATTATATCGGCTATTTTTGATTGCAAAATGTTAAAATGTGTTGAACTACCTCTAACTCTTCTGTATACAAGATTACGTCCACGTGGTTTCAATAATTGTATACTGGTCTCATCTGAAAAAAGAACCGTGACCCATTGATCAGTTCCCAAATTTGCTTGAGTATGAGCAAATTCTAAATGGCTGGATTTTTGCCGAGGAAGAAGCCGTGGAACTTTAACGGACCGTTTTGGAGTTAGGTTCACTTCTTTTAATCTTCGTCTAACTGTTGTGGTACTAATATTCACTTAGCGCGTACTAAGTAACTCATTTTTGAGTTTAGTAGAAGTACGCTTTCGATATCGTAACGAATTCATTTTTAAAAATCGGCCGTCATGTTCGGCTGTGCACCTTTTACGTCCTTGTTCGGGCTTTCTTTTATACTCTAAAGTCTCACAAGTATTCGTGAAATTGAAGACTGTTTCATTCTTAATTTTCGTGCGATATGTACTTGAATATAATATTCCTGAAAAATTGTCACAAATTTAATCGCCTCCATCACATAAAGGGTTGCCATATTACATTGGATTTTATATTAGGTAATTGCTTTAGAACACATTTACAAGAACTAGTGGTACTGCATTTACAAATAATTGATATGCAATGGAACAAAAGCCGATCGTTGCGTTGAATTTCAAACAAAATGCACTCTTGATTAAGCATTTTAGAAAAAGTTAATTGATTGGCTTGCAGTAGACTTTATTTAAGGTGGTTTCTGATAAAAATATAAATGTGCTATCATTTTGTTTAATTCTAGAATTAGAATGGAAATAAAACAAAATCGTAAATTCTGGTGAAGAAGGATTTAGTTTTGTCATTCTGCAAAATTTAAAATTAATTTTATATTTTGAATAGAAGTAGAAAGACTCGTAAATTATGGAAAAGAGAATAAGTCTGGGACGTTAAGATTTAATTTTGAAATATTCTGGAAAAGGGCTATTTTAATTAATAACCTTAATTAAAATAGAACCATAAATTTACAAAAAATGGAAATTTAATATTCCGAAAGGAAGATGTTATTTTAAAGCTAGATAGGCAATAAAATGAAATCAGAAATTCTGGAAAACGAAATAAATTTTGAAATATTCTAGAAAAAAAAAAATGTTATTTTTAAATTGGAATGGAAATCAAATAGAATCGTTATTTCTTAAAAAGGGTGATTTAATTTTAAAATACTCTGGGAAAGGAGATTTCATTTTAAAATTACAACATAGTAAGAATAAAATAGAATCGTTAATTCTAAAAAAATAAAATTGAATTTTTTAATCTACTTTTGTTAATTTGTAAAACACACTAAAAAAATTCTAAGTACCGGTGCATATTAAAAATGACAAGAATCAATTAATTTAAATTCAAAATTAATGGCTTACACAGAAATAGGGCTATGTGAATGTCATGAAGAAGAAAAATTGTTAGAGAATTTGGCTGTATTAGTAAAATTCGCTAATTCCACCTGCACAGTACATTCTGTATTATATAGAATGTAAAATTGTGGTACAATCAGTCCAGTCGCCGCAGCCTGATGAGAAGATTGATGTTTTCATAATTGTAAGCTTCTCAGTTCGAAACTGGTTTAAATTATCTTATAATCTTCGGAAATATTAAAACCATATACATTAGAATTTTTTAATATTCTGGAAATTCTGGTTTATCTATATGTTGGTATCGTTGAAAACCAAAACAGTCATTTAGGAGGGTTCATTTCTAATAAATTTAAATTTATCAATGTACGCGAATGGCTACTAAAGCCATAAGGCGTCGTTCGTTGGCAGAAAAAAAAATTTAAATTTGAAAACAATTTCAAGTACCTGTGGACCAAAAGTTGCAATATATTTTATAAGGAAACTGGATGCAACCCGATTTAGGGGTTTACGTCTAAGTCTTGCTTAGACCACATTTTTGTTAAATAGCATTCGATGAAATTAAGTCAAAATTTTTGGATTTCATTAATGATGATTTTATTGAGATCAAGCTTCAACCAATAATCCAGTCAACTGCGAACGAATCAAATATTTCTGTTAATACAGCTGCATGCAAAATCCTTCTCAGATTTCAATTTCTCTGTGCGAAATGAAACTACCCGAATTTGATGGGCAATTTTCGGACTGTAATAATTGTATAGTATAGTCTTTCAGGAATTAAATAATAACAATCCGAAGCTTCCAGAGGTAATTAAATTCGAATATCTTCGTCAGTCTATAGTCAAAAGCCAGGTCGCACATTTAATTCAGAGAATTCCTGGCACGCGGTAGAATTTGGATTATGTGTGAAAATTGTTGTCCGATTTCTACGATAATGGAACTCAAACAAAATTTATCCACCTGAAAAACTTTACTCCCTGAAACCTCTTAGACAGGAAAATAATGCGGCAGCATTACAAATTTTTATTGAATCGTTCTTAAAACAATACATTGCTTGCCAGTCGATCAATGAGATTTATATCTCGTTCATCATATAACAGAACTCGTCGAGAACACCACACGACAGAAAATATAATCAAAAAAGGCGTGTCATAAACATTTAACTATTAACGAAGTCATTGACATCATGACACGGTGTCAATTCTTTATTTAAAATCAGCCCGTAATACCCTTAAATAAATTAAATTCAATTCGGCATCTAAATTAAAAGGACCGCAAATTAATCACTAACTAAATAACCTGAAATTCTAGATTCATAAAAAATTTGAATTCTAAATTATGAATATTAACTACAAAATATCTTGTTTTTTTAATATTTGAACCTAAAATTCTAAAATCAGTAACCAAAAAATCTGAAACCCCATCAAATTTTATTTCCAAATCTATAGCTATTGACTTTAGAAATTACCTCCAAAATCAAAATTAAAATAAATAATTGAGTATGGAAGTTCTGCTTAAAATTCCACTGCGAAATAATTAAAATTAGATCTGGAACTCATTAAATAATAACAGCTTTAAGTTGTCCATACTAAATTAAATTAAATGATTTGAGTATCCACATTTCTATATTCTTATTAGTACCATATATGACAAACAATTAGCACAAATATATGATTTGGCTAAAAAGCTTTATTTTAATTTTAAACGCGCAATCTGCTAAACAAAATTCCGGCTAGAAGAAGACATATACATTTAAAATCAGAATTATTTTGATTTAAAAATCTGAAACTTTATTAACCTTGCTCCAATTAACATTAATATGAACAAACTCTTAACCTTGGACGATTAAAAAATAAATTCTGAATTTTAAATCTCAAATTTCAAAATTGCAACCCCAAATTCTAAATTCCAATTTTTAAATTTCAAATTTTAAATTCCAAAATTCAAATTTCAAATCCAAAATTCCAAATTTTAAATCCAAAATTTCAAATTTCAAATTCAATTTCAAATTCCAAATTTCCAATCCCAAATCCCAACTTCCAAAATTCCAAATTTCATATTCCAAATTTTAAATTTCAAATTTCAAATTCCAAACTTCAAATCCAAAATTCCAAATTTTAAATTTCAAATCTCGAATTTTAAATTCCAAGTTCCAAATTTCATATTTCAAGTTCCAAGTTCCAAATTTCAAATTCCAAATTCCAAATTTCAAATTCCAAATTCGAAATTTTAAATCCCAAGTTCAATTTCAAATTTCAAATTCCAAATCTCAAATTTGAAATTTCAAGTTCCAAATTTCAAATTTAATTTCAAATTCCAAATTTCAAATCCCAAATTTCAAATTCCAAAGTCCAAAATTTCATATTCCAAATTTCAAATTACAAATTTTAAATTCCAAAATTCAAATTTCAAATCCAAAATTCCAAATTATAAATCCCAAGTTCCAAATTTCAAATTTCAAATTCCAAATCTCAAATTTTAAATTCCAAGCTCCAAATTGCAAATTTAATTTCAAATTCCAAATTTCAAATCCCAAATCTCAACTGCCAAAATTCAAAATTTCATATTCCAAATTTTAAATTTCAAATTCCAAACTACAAATCCAAAATTCCAAATTTTAAATTTCAAATTTCAAATCTCAAATTTTCAATTCCAAGTTCCAAATTTCAATTTCCAAATTTCAAATTTCAAGTTCCAAGTTCCAAATTTCAAATTCCAAATCCCAAATCTCAAATTCCAAAGTCCAAAATTTCATATTTCAAATTACAAATTTTAAATTCCAAAATTCAAATTTCAAATTCCAAATTTTAAATCCCAAGTTCCCAATTTCAAATTTCAAATTCCAAATCTCAAATTTGAAATTTCAAGTTCCAAATTTCAAATTTAATTTCAAATTTCAAATCCCAAATCCTAACTTCCAAAATTCAAAATTTCATATTTCAAATTTTAAATTTCAAATTCCAAACTTCAAATCCAAAATTCCAAATTTTAAATTTCAAATCTCAAATTTTAAATTCCAAGTTTCAAATTTGAAATCCCAAATCTCAAATTCCAAAGTCCAAAATTTCAAACCTCAATTTCAAATTTTAAATTCCAAATCCAAACTTCAATCTTTAAATTGCAAATTTTAATTCCATATTTCATATCCTAAATTTTAAATTTCAAATTCCAAATTTTTTTTTTTTTCGCTGGCGCTACAGCTCATGGAGGGATTTGGCCGCTTCATTTTGAAGTTTCGTAATCATTTTTACAACGGATAATGACGCATTTCATCAAAATTGTTGCGATAGTAAGCTTTGTGCGACAAAACTATTGGGTATTGCTAGATGACCGTAATATGTGTCGCAAAATATTCCACAAATGTTTGCGATATTTCAAAATGAAACCTACCTTAGTTGTACAGCTAATGGGACAGCTACCCGATAATCGAGTGCTGCTAGGTCGAGCGTTCGAGAATGTCGTTGTTTTTTCGCTCAGACATTCATCGCTCCAAGCTCGCTAAGTATTTTACTGGAAAAAGCATTAATTGAGGCTGTCAGGAAAAGCATGAAACATTAGCTTAAAGCATTCCTGGGAACAGTTCGACATTTTCCAATTGGATGCCCTTTGAATTGTTTGCCTGATCCCACATTATTGTACTTAATTTTTAAACGACTGTCGCGATACCAACATCTTCAATAATGCACACAAATTTTCTGAAAATGGTGGTCTTGTCTAGGCTACAACACCCCACCAAATTACAAACTAAAAATCAAAGTATTAAAGAAGAAGCGTTCGTTCTTCTTAAGGATTACAACGCGACTGGTTTCAGTCTCCATAGCGTCATGAGTGTTGATCGAGGGATTGACAGAGTATGTGTCTTGCCCGTAGAGGGTGTACCAATAAAGAGATTGAGAGATGCCGGAAAAAATAAAAAAATTAGGTTTGATCAGCTGTTAAATTTACAATTGTTTAAACCTATCGGTTTTATGATTTATGAACTAGCTAAAAACGAAAATTAAGAATTTTTTTTTTAAATAAAAGTTTATGTTCATCGGCAACAGTACTATAAAATAGAATCGTAAATTCTGGCAAAAAGAGATTTAATTTTGAAATATTCTGGAAAATTGAGAGTTAATTTTAAAATTGTTGATCGTAAATTCTGGCAAAAAGAGATTTAATTTTGAAATATTCTGGAAAATTGAGAGTTAATTTTAAAATTGTTGAACTGCATCTGTATATATTCCTACCACAAAACGGAGTTCTTTCGTAATAATCGAGGAATCTGCTTAAAGCTGTACGTAGAGTGCAGCCAATCTCTACCAAATTATGTATTTTGATCAGTGTTTTGTTTGTTACTTCCCACATTTTAAGATACAAATTTTAGAATGTACCCTGGCAGCATCTGAAAAACCGTACATTGATATTGAATAAAGTCACTGTAAAACTATTTATTAATTTATTTACTATTCTCTTCATACAAAATAATAAAATATGTAAACAAAATGAAATTCTTTATTTTTTACAAAAGCACCGAACGTACGACAATATTATAGTCTCAATCCATTCAACCAATTCATATACATACATACTCTCGTATAGTACATATAAACGTATATAACAATAATCTAATGAATTTTTCAACTTTTCTCAACTATTTTCTTCCTCTTCCGTTTCTGTTCTGCATATATTTATCGAGGATGAGTAGTAGTATTATAAATATATTTTATTGTTTATTCTCAAAAACAATAAGATGCGAACATCAAAAACGGGAAAATCTATTTTCTAAATAAAAATAAACCACAAAAAGCTAACAACAAAAAAACTAAAAAAAAGCTCTTGGAATACAATGGCAAGGCAAAGAATAAAAATAAAATAAAAACTGCAATCAATGGTTGAATTATCTTCTCTCAATTCTATTCATTACTATTGTTATCATTATTAACACAGCAACAACGTAATACCTACATATATCTTAGGTATGACTAAGAAGACGTTTTTTTTTTTACATTGGGATCCATATCCTTGCGCGTTTGAATACCAAACCGTATACATGTACATACATTAATACGTATATGAGAGTAGAAAAATATATCATCTTCATCATAATAATAATAATAAATATTACTGACGTTTCTTCTTTTATGTACATTCTTCATCTTAAGTTATTTATCTTAAGATTTTTTTTTCTTTTGCACACAAGAAAAAATCACTTTGATTGTGGAGCTTTTGAAATAATAAAAATCGTTATTAACTTTTAAGTTTCTATGATAATAATTTATGTAGTGCTTATAGTTTTTTTGGTGTTGTTGCTTTTGATCGATGAATCATAATAAATAGTGCTTATATAGTGCCGGTGGTGCAATGTAGCTTTTTTTATAAATAATCCAAAAAAAAAGTTTATTTTTCTTGATGGCAAACCATTAATATCTATATGTACACAACTCTTTTATGCATTTAGAGCGATTTGATCATTTATCTGGTGTGGTTCACTAAAAACGATCCCCCCCCCATCTGTTCTTTAACCCAAGAGTCATACAAAGTGTATCGTCCCCAAAACATTAAAACTACCCTTAAGTTTTCTATGTGGTAGTTTGGTTTCGTACTGAAAAGTTCGGAAGAACAAAAATTCGGGCTACGCTTCAGGTAGCTAAGACCAAACTACAAAATACAATTCTAACTTTATATATCAAGTATGATGCAAGACCATATTAACCTAGCGAATTATATTCACTAAATGAAAAATTGAAGGAAAACCCTCATTTTTGTTTGTTTTTTTTATTTTTTGGGGTCGATACGCTTTGTATGGCTCTTGAGGTGATTGAGAATACATTTTTTCTAATCTTCGTCATCAGATTGAAACTGGCAAACTTATAATAATTTCACCTTCTTCTTAAAAATAATTATCTGGCTCTATTATTCGGAATAATCTAATGTTTCCTGTGCTCAGCTATTTTATATTGTACTCCAGTGTTCTAATAACTGATATACTAATACTTTTACACAATATTTTAACTTATCGTCTTTTGCTTGCACTAATTACAATATAATATTCTGGAAGATAGCTAGATTTTTTCAAAAGCATTTTCAAAGCTAATTTATATTGGTCTCTGTCATTCTCTGGCAAAAATCCATTAAGCGGTCTTCTTGCAGTATTGTGTCAGCCATTTTAGCAGATAATATTTATTAAAACATGTCAAATTTGTGAACTAAATTACTTCAATTTCATAAGGCTTGATTTGTTGGTAAACTTACAAAAACATCAAGGAATACTGTATGGGAACCAGATAAAGAACTTTTATTTGCTAAATATTTAAAGTGGGACCTCCTGAATACAAAAATTAGCTACAAGGCAACAATGATATATGGAAGTCTGGATGTACAATACTCCCAAATTCTTCTTTAAGCTTAGACTAGGACTTTTATACAAAAATAATACTGTAAGATAATTTCTACAGTCATTGAATCTTTCCAGACTAGAAAATTGTATGGAAGTCTAGATTTATGCAGAGTGAGGTGGGAAATTTCATTCGTCTAATACGCCTTGATATCAATATTCTCAAATCCTTTGGTTATACTTCAATAAAAACCAGACTCCCCTGCATTTTTTTTTTTCAGTTTTATTTCGACATTCTCGTTCTCACCTAGGTAGGATCTAGGTAGGAATAGTGTGACCAGACGTCCTTGTTTCTCTGGACGTGTTCTGGATTTTCAAACTTCTGTGGGCACCCAGGAAAATGCCTTATATTGTCCTGGATTTTAGATAATATTCCTCTAAATCCCTAAATTTATTAGCGGTAAAGCAAAATTCAGGAGGAATCAGAAAAATATTAAATTTAATTCGAAATCCAGCCCAAATGACTGGCCCAAAAAATCCTTCAGAACGGTATTTAATATGTTTAGGGTTAGGAACTTTTTATATAGAATCGGCTTAACATCTCCAAAATAAAATTTCACTAAAATACACCGAGAAATGTGTTTGTTCTATTCGGTGCTGGACTGGAGTCGAAGAAAATTGTCTGGGTTGGGTGTGTATGGAAAACCAACATTGGTTAATCTAATTTTTGATTTATGGTATCGATCATAATCTCGTTAGAGTAGTGTTCCAAAATATTTCTTGTATTTGGCCCTTATATTAATTAACAAATCCGACCCCAAATGAGGTAACGCAAGAAATTTTCAGAGCGTGAATACGATTTTGTATTAGGAACTACTGATAGAAACGGATTAATAGCCGAAATATAAAATTTCACTAAAATCCATTGACAAACGTGCTTCATTTAGTGCTGGAACCTGGAAATGTACCAGGGTCTTGTTTGGTTTTGAAAGTAAAAAAAAGTTTGTCTTTGCAAATATAATCCCCCAAATCTGTTTTCTAATAACCACAGTGTCTTGCAATATTTATTGAATTCTGGTCATGTTTTATATAAGAAACTTCATCTCTGCCCCAAATGGAACTAACTGCTCTGATTATGTACAAATTCCATTGAAATTTATTGTCTGACTTAACCAATATATTTGATAATCAATGAATTAGTTGTAAGTAGCATCTCCAAATTATGAATCAAGTTAGCGGGTTTAAAATTTTTCTAGAAGAGATTTCACCACGTGCATGTTTTGTGACAAGTCGTCGCCACCAAACCAGTTTCATATAGCATCTTAATAATTGTCCTGTTTTTTTAAGGTAATTTTTTCAGACTTCATCCAGGATTAGTCATTTTTGACCTGGTCACCCTAGGTACCTACTGTGGTTTCGCCTGGTAATGACATTTCTTTAAATTGTACCAAAATATCTTCCAATTCTCAAAAATTAGTTTTGTGAATATGACGAACATGATCGCATATTTGATATGTCTGAATTGGAATATATGTATGCCAAAATTACGCTTTTGAAAATGAAGAAAGGTCCGAAGCTAAAGTTGCTTTAAGATAAATTTTCCATTTACTACTTACGGTTTTCTCTATACGAGAAAAACATAAAAAAAACTCAAAACGATAATCTAAAAATATCTGTGATTTCGTGGAGAGTTGTGGCCGTTTGTTTTTCATATGTACTCCCTTCTGACTAGAAATACTCTCCTGAAAATTTGAAACGTACCCTATTTAAAGTTTTCAGAGCGACCGCATATTGATATTATCTATCAAGGGGTGGCCGATAAAATTTTTGGACAAAAGCGGCCGTGTACTTAGGCGCGGGCCAGGCTAAATTCATGCCCCAAATTTTTTAGGCAACCGATCATTTATTTTTCCGATATTCAAAATTAGTTTAAAATTTTTGTTATTTCAACTCAGCGTTGAGATACCCAATTTTAAAACGATGCCTAAAAGAAGTGTCTATCTGAATATTACTCACAATAAATTGTTCTATGTTTAAAAAACTCAGCAAAGATTACATGATGCTATCTATCTATCCAAACCCCCAAATTTCGAAATGTTTTAATTTGTTAATTTCATTTTCTGTGTGCCAGGTTCAATTATAATATTTCTTAGCTCTTAAAATTTTTTAATTTTGTTATTGCTGGGTGTACCCTCACTCTTCGCTAAGTTTCGAAATTCCTTATTTATATTCAAATTTTTAAAAATCACAAAATTGTGTTTAAATTTCAAAATTAGTAAAATTTGCCTAAATTAACAAATATCTAAATTCATTATGTTCAGTAGAATTCTGATTCTAAATTTTCTTTACTCAGTCAAAAATGCTGATTTTTGGTGAAACTGTGGAACGAGAGCGAATTTTGTATTTTAGCAGTGGAGTCCCACAATTGTTCAGTGAGTATTGATTCCATTGGTATATTTGATAACCCTAAATTCAATCAATTTCTTGTGCCCTAATGTACATTTCCTATTATTTTTCTTTTTGGTTTGTTGCTGATAATAGTGAACTTCACAGAGAGGCTCAATTTTATATTTTAAGTCTCATAAAGTCCAGTTGACGACTGTTGGTATTGATTTGATAATTTAATACAACTGTCTAAGTTAGCGTATTTTGTTTACTGGTTTACTCAATTTAGTTGATTGCCTTAATACCAATGCTGAATTCCATATATTTACGAAAAAACGCAGTATATCAGCAGTAAATTGTGAAACTATCGACATAATGGGAGTATCCAGCCGTCGATGTTTCCTTTTGAGAAATTCTAAAATGTAGAATAGTCTCAGTTGTAGATGTGCTGTTTAGTTGAACAAAATACGCTTTATACGCTTTGTTAATCACATACAGAAATTTAAAAAAAAAATAGCGATAGCTCTATCTAGTTAATCGAAGTCTAAAGGAAGGAGTAGTACCGGCTTCATGGAAAATATCAACAGTTGTTCCTATTCCAAAAACCACGAAACCAACCACATCTGAAGATCTGCGCCCCATAAATATGCTCCCAATTTATGAAGCTGTTCTGGAACGAGTAGTTAAAAAACAGTTGGTTGATCATATTGCTAATAACAATATATTAGTGGATCAACAATCTGGTTTTAGAGAATTGCATTCCTGTGAAACAGCATTAAATCTTATGTTGGACATATGGAAAACTCAAATAGACGAAAATAAAGTAGTGATAGCAGTATTTTTAGATTTCAAACGAGCTTTTGAAACTATAGATAGGAAAATCTTACTCCAAAAATTATGCAAGTACGGTATAGAAGGAAAAGAGCTTGAATGGTTCAATAATTATCTTCAAGGGAGACAACAATATACAAAAGTCGATAAGTTTACATCATCGTTGATAGAAAACAATCTCGAAGTACCACAAGGTTCAACACTTGGACCATTGTTATTTATCTTGTATATAAATGACATAGTGGATGTTATAAAGAACTGTCAAATTAATATGTTTGCGGACGACACATTAATTACTATTTCGGCACCAACTCATCAAGAAGCAGTACAAAAAGTAAACGAAAATCTTGAGAATTTACGGGGATGGTTGATGTTTCATAAATTGTCATTGAACATTTCGAAAACGAAGTATATGTTCTTGTCAATCAAAACCAAGTACGAGGGTATCTCAGATATTGTAATTGCGAACCAAATCATTGAACGAGTTAAAGAATACAAATATCTCGGTGTCGTCATTGATGAACACTTAAGTTTTAACCAGCATTTGGATTACTTAGCCAAAAAGATGAATAAAAAATTAGGACTTTTCAACAGAATTAAAGACAAGCTACCAATGGAGACCAAAATAATATTTTATAAATCAATCGTAGCTCCCCATGTAGATTATTGCTCATCTGTTCTATTTATCATGAATCAAACACAATTAACACGTCTGCAAAAAATACAGAATCGATTTATGAGAAGCATTTTAAACGCGGATAATAGAACACATATTAAAGACATGCTGGAAAAACTAAGCTGGAAATCAATTAGCCAGAGAATACACTTTAATGTGCTAAAACTGTTCTATTTACTCGAAAAGGGGGATCTTCCTAAATATTTAGATAGTTTGCTATCTACCAACAGAGAAGTCCATAATTATAATACCAGGAATACTCATTTTAGATTACCAAGGTACGGTAAATCATTTTCTCAACGATCGCTAGGGTATAATGGTGTGAAGTTATATAATTCTTTCAACAACTATTGTAATCTTAATGACCTTCAAGAGCTAGAGTACGGCCAGTTTATGCAACTATTACACATATTCATTAAAGAAAAAATTAATATTTAGTTATTTAGTAAGATATACAAATGTATTTAATTAATTAATTAATTTAGATAAAAATAGGTTTTAAAAAAATGTCAATAATGATAAATAAATAAATAAATAAATAAAGAAAGCGCAATAACACAAAAAAAAATGAGATCATCTACGATATTTCCATTCTTAAAATTCTTGCGACTAATATTTGATTTCAATGAAAAATTCAAACTATCAAATTCATGCTACTTATTTGATTTGAATACCTGGCACAATAGGCTTTGAATAAATAACGATTTGTGTACAACGAAACTTACACTGTAAACGTATTTGTGTAAATAACTGTGTAAATTACACGGTGTAATTTACTCGCCCAACTGTGGTTCGTAATATGTGGCATTAAATAATATACTGATGGAGAAATAATCACATTCCATCTTTCGCGTTATGAGTTTCTGGTACCCGCAATTCATAAAGCCGGAGTAGCGAGAAAACGCGACATCAGGAATTTCGTTATTTTATGGGATTTTTCGAGATTTTGAAACTCATTCGAAATATGTTTGGGGTTGAACGGTATGTAACAGTATCCAAGATTTGTCGATATCCTTGAAAATTATAGATGGAATTAAGCCTTGATACATTGAGTAGCTGAGATTCTCGAAATTCGAAGTTTTGAAATTTTTGGATTAACCTGGATTTCCGAACACAATCAATTGAGTGGCTCGGTAATCGAAGTTATTCCCAGCTAATTTGATTCTAATTTTCCGGCTAATTTGTTCGAGAAAGATAATCATTTAAGAGGTTTTCTCAAGTTTTTAAGCTCAATCTTGATTTGTTTGCCGTTGATTGATATAATAGATGCTATTCGAGATATTATAAATTATTCGAGATTGTTCGAGATTTTTTATATTATCAAATCGGCATGATACCTATTATAGATTATTTGGGATTCTTAGTGATTTTTTGATTTTTTCAAGATATTTGTAGAATTCTGAGTTTATTCGAGAAATATGTTACTGAATCAGTCATCAGAAATTATCTTTGATGATGTTAATCGCATTATATTACAGATTATTCAAAATTGTCGAGATGCCCGTGAATTTCTCGAAATTATTTAAAATTTCTTCAAGTTGAGTTGATAATTAAATAGCATTGATTTACGGCTTTATATTAAGTTTCGCCTAATTAGAGCTCTTAACGTAACGAAGAAAAATACAGTGCTGTTTGCATTCATTGCGTTCCAACCATGGATCAGTCGCCTCTGACTAATTAACCTTTTTAAATTCCTTCAGCAAATTCGGCATGCATTTCAGCATTTTTTGTATTTATGCCTAAACTTCTTTTGTTCTTAGACTGAGATCTATGGAACTGATCTTTGTGGAAATTTGGTCTCCGTTAAAAAAAGAAATGTCAAACTAACTGTTTACACACCGGTATAAAACACTCCGTGGTTTCGCTTAAAGTTATATAATTTGCGATTTTACCTTCAAAATACTAAACTAACATTTTAAAATCCCTCGTTAAAATTTGAATCCCCCACCCCCTATTTAAATCTTAACAAACAATTTTTAAATATTATTTCAGTATTTTGAAGGGAAAATCGCATATTCTCTTATTTTAAGCGAGACAACGAAGGGTTTTAATCCGGTGTAAAATTTGTAGCACAAAAATGTATGTCAGTGTACATTTGTTTAAAATTTGTAATTTTATAAAAATGGAGAACTTGATGACTATGCTAAATAACATAAATCAGATATTGAGAACAAAAGAGAAAGAAGACACGTGGGCTAGCGGAAAGAACTGAAGATACTTTCTAAATCTGTATGTGTAATTCTTTGGCTTAGGCTGGGGCTATGATGACAAATTTTCAAAAATAATCAAAATGATCAAACACTCGCATAAATTATGTTAAAAATGTGTTAAAAATTTCACACAGTATTTAACTGCCAGCAACAGTTTTAAATTTTACAAACAATTTGCGCTAAACAAATTTAACTCAAAATTCCAAATTTTCTAAGAATTTCAACTTTCAAAATTATTACCTAGTAAGTTTGTATTTAATTTAAAAATTTAAAGATGTAGTGCCTAAGTTTTAAATTTGAAGCTTTCTAAATTGGCTTCTCGAATTTTAAAATTTTAAAAGGCACTTACAAAATTCAAAATGATTGAATTAATAAATTTTATTATCTTTAAATCCGATGTAACTTTAAAATTTTTAGAAATTTTATGAAAATTTTGAAAATATTTTAAAAACTATTTCAAGATATTTGTTCAGTAGGTACATAGGTGTACGACTTCTGACAAAACAAATTAAAGCTTGACAATGTTGCATGTAAAACGGATGTATGGATTGATTGGTTGGCCCTGCTGCATTCAGTGCAAATTTAAACACCGTTAAAATTAAATTTGAGATTTTGTAGATTAATCGCCAAAATTTTTTTAATCGTCCAATTTTTAGTTGAAAGCTGCTAAAAGTTAAATTTGTACTTAAAAAGAAGCTTTCATTGATAATTTAGCACTTTTATTCCCCAAAGCCAAAAATAATAATTTTCATGTTAGCAAGAACGACTAAGTAGAAATAATTCTGTTATTCTGTTTCATTAAATTTTTTAAAATTATTTTCTGCTGTCGTGTTAAGCTTAGCATTGAAATTTCTGTAATTGTGGTTAACAACTAATGGCTGATAGGAACGACTGCAAAAATATGATAGTTGTTTGTGCCAAACAGATTCATGAGACATTTCAAGGAGTTAATTCTACATTTTACAAGCTGCGTCTAACCGAGATAACGTTAAGATACAACTTATAAATCTGTTGTTTACCTACAAAAAATTGGATGCAATTTTTGGCGGTCCTTAACAGGTTATCCGTCATTATATATGTATAAATTATATCCGTCCTAGGACGGGGCTGTACCCCCTAACATATCTACGAAGGCGACTTTTATACAAGAACCAATAACGGCAAGGGAGTAGTTCAATTGAACTGTAATAACTCCCAACATTTGGCAGTTTTTGATCAGAACACGTCGATGCCTTTTTTAACCTGTCACCAATACCAAACTTCTTCGATTCAAGCGTAACGCTTTTTACATATAAGTAGGTTCAAAAACGAGTGATTTTGATGACGTCCTTCTCTTCTTGTCGTACGTCGTTGTAGTATCTTTTCTGACACAACTAACCAAGTGTGGTTTAATGTTTTTCCGCATTTTATTTTTGCAACAACTTCCACCATATTTAAATAAGATGAATGTTTCATTTTAATGCAGGTGTCATTCAAATGCTTCACTGGATTAGCCAGAAAGAATATCATTCATCAACATCTACATTCTACACAATTATTTATTTATTTATTATTAATAAGTCTTCGTGTTGAAACGTTCTTCAATAAATTAAGCTAATTTAAAAGCCTGGTCAGGCCAGCAAAAGTGCAAGTGATTTAGATCGCTCAGTAAAGTGTTGCCAATTGTAGCTCTCAATATGTTTCTCTATAAGATATAAAGCTACAAAAATAAGTTTGACATCTATAATTTTAAAATTTGAAATTTTTAAAACTCAAAATTAGAATAAATTTTTGGAGCAGCCTTGGCGTAGCATCTATGAAAAATGATTGTCCTGTTATTGGACGAACTCTATTGAAACAAGCACATTAAATTTCGTCCACAAGGACCAAAGTTATTGAAATCCTGCCAAAAATGATCAAAAAAATGTCGGTCAGTCTGTTGGATGTCTGGATCTCTCTGTACCCACGGTATTTCGTAAATGGCTTATCCGATACAACAATTTTTGGGACATTATTTGGGAATTTGGGAGTTAGGTTGGAGGTAAGATTGAGTTGACTTGAAATGATCATGTTTGCACTTAACCTTCCGAACCAAAGTTCTGATCATCTCAAGAGGTTTCAGCCCTTTATATTTTGTTCTGTTCAATTTTAATATTTACGAAATAATCTATCCACCTATCCTATGTCCTTAAAGTTGAATTATGCTCCGACCTAAAACGCTTAATTATGAGAGAATTCTGCTTATGATCTAACGTACATATAAGCCAGTCCCGGTTTTGACGATAAATTGGCAAACTTGTCTTCCACTTTCAATGGCTCTACATTATCATCACCAGAACCTCAAATTTGATTAGTATCATCTGCTCATGCCATTTGGTTCTACGTTTGGTTGGTACTTTTTCAACATATTTGTGTAACTTGTTGTGAAATCTGCCAATTTGTCCTCTTGCCATCCATGTCTTTCAATTGATAATGTTTTCGACCTCCAAAAAGCGTATTCTCAATAATTCATCGATGTGCAATCTACCCCAACGGCCACCCATGTAAGGACAAGCCGGTTTTACTCCGACAAATCGATTGTGTTATTTATCGGAGGTATATTTTGAGCCGTGTTTCTTACCTAGCAATAAAATTGCTAATACCCATGATGCAAGAATACATGGTCAAACTATGTACGTTTATGAGTTGCAGGGCACACATGATATGATTCAAATGTTTTCAAAAGCTGCTAGTTGTTTCTCAATCCGCCACGTTTTGTTTAGTGGATACCAACCCACTTCTCTAATGGTCGAAGACCCTAATATTCCAAGATGCGGAAGACTATGAACTGTTGATATTTTTTCTTGTCAGCCCTGAGTCATAATACGGTAACTGAATCCGACCAAAATATTTACCCAGAGGCCGAAGCTCGTGCACCTCTGCACCAAGCATCTCTGACTAAGTATTTTTATACTATCATCAGTGTTGTTGGTCTCGATCGTAAATTGATCAGGCACACTCATGGAATTTTTGTATCTTGTACAATTTAATATAAAGCTGGAACCAATTTTGTTAGTCTTCTCAACCAATTTACTACTATCTAAAACCTTCCAGTAATGGAATTAATTTTTGTTTACAGAAATTTCCCAATTTTCCTATTTATTTCGCCAGCACATACAAAATTGCAATTTTTTTTTTATTTCCAAATAAAACGTAATTCTTCCACCTTTCTTCTTCGATGACTCTAGAATCGACATTGTCATATAACGATTAAAGTTTTTCCTCGTTATATACAATTACAAATAGTTTTTGGAATGGGGGAGACACAAAACTTAAAAACTGCAATTTAAACATAAAAACGAAGAAAACTTTTTGGAAACATATAAAAAACTGATGATGAAGTTGAAGATTTTAACTTTCCAAAATACAACAACAAAAAAAAAAAGGACAAAATCGAATTGGATTTCAATTCACGTCGCGTTCACTTACTATTATTACGTTTATTGTTATATGATTATAAAATAGATAAGCGAATTTTGTGCTATACTGCTGAATTTGTGTACAACATCTACTAGCTCTAGATACAGTATACAAGAATGTACAAAAGAATTTTCCACTTTTAATAAGAAAATTGCAACATTTAAAAAATGTGGCGTTCATCGTCCAAAAACCAAACAAAATGGGATACAAATAAAGCCACCTACCCACCTTTCATCCCAACGCGTACAATAAATGGACGCAGCGCGCACACACTTGATGAAGAACCAAAAAATCATGAAAAACTTATTTGTGGGTGCTACTTTGATTTTAAAATACGACGTATAAAATCCCGGCACAAAAAATACCCTCGCAATAAGAAAAAAAAAAAAAAAAAAAATCGGGGAGTAGGTAATTCAAGATTTTTTTTTATTTTTTACGATTCTCGTGTACAGAGGGATGATAATTTTCACTGTATCTTTTCCAACTCTTGGAAGAAAAAAAAACAAAAAAATTCTCGTGGTTTGTTGTTTGTTGTTGTTGTTGTTGTTTTTTTTTTTTTTGAGAAATCGAAATACGAGATGAAAAAATAAATGGATGGTTGGTCGGTTGGTCGGGTATATACAAAATACACATATTACCAGGGATGAAAATGAGTTTAATAATCAAAATAAGACTTTGGTAATTTGTGGAAGTTTGAGGATTATGCAAATTAATAAAAATGATAATGATTGTTGTTGGATGATTTTTTTTTGTTTTTGTTTTAATGTTTTGTTGATTTAATAGGCTGGCGCCTCCAGCCTGGAGGTGGAGAATGTGCGGTTTTTATAGTAGAGAATGTCAAAAATTTACTATAGCCCCTAAATGTGGATTATTACTTTAAATATTTTAAATTAAAGAAATAATAACTTGATAATCCGATATATGGAAAAAGTTTTAGTTAAAAATAAAATCTGGAATTAAAATAAAAGGTAGAAAGGAGCTTTAAATTTCCCAACATTTCGGAAAAAAACTATCATCATTAGTCCAACCGAAAAATATCTTTTCCCACCCACACATCTATGTAAACTCTATCAACATTTTTTTGTTTAATCCTTTCAATTTATTTTTATCCATTTCCATATTAATTTTCATAAATGTTTCCATTTCCTCAATGTACAATACAATAACAGCAACTGTTTTCTGTACTCTCTGTGTAGGTATAGTACATAAAAATGGGATAAATTAATATTCCGACATCATCAAAAAATATGTGTGCACAGGATAGAAGATACGATATGGACGATGATGTTGCCGATCATCATCAACATCATATACTTCCCGTATTTTTTTTTTTTTTTTTGTATTTCGGGAATGACATGTAATTTATATAAACAACATGAATCGACGTCAGATGATTTTTCTAATTAAAAAAAAAATAAAAAATAAATTATTTTTATTTTAGGGAATCAAACCACATTAACCGCAAAATTGCATTAAATAAATCATATCGTATAATGTAGGCTGTCTCACCATGGGGATCCCCTATTATAGTATTAATCCTTTTTATTTACCTGAAAATGACAACAAAAAAGTTAAGTTATTTTATTAAAATTGATGAAAGTGCACATTTTTCTCAGGACAATATACGAAAAATCACTTAAGTGTGATTTTTATTCATGCTACAGTACAAAAGGAACGGAAAAAGAGGAAAAGTCGAAAGTCATATGTGTGTGTGTGTGTGTTTACATGATTTCGGATAAATCATGATGACGATGATTTTCTCGTATGGTACACTGTATATTTATATAAATGTAATTCAATTACACGATAACAATATATCTAGAGTAGTTTTTAATTATAGTTTGAACCTCACCTCACCCCCTGTACCCCAACATTATATTATTTTATATTCAGTCTTTATATTTAGTTAATCAAAATCAAACTTGTCACATATTATCACAAATTCGATTTATTTTTGTACAAAAAATCCCAAACCCAAACTACCATACACAGACTTGATATATAAATTTTACGTCTAAACATGGAAGTATGTCAATTAATTAATTTACAAAAATAAAAAAAAATTTGTTGGAAAATTCGATCTGATATTCCAAAAAAAATTTTTTGTTGTTTGTTTTTGCTCCTGAATATACATAAATCCTGAAAAGAAAAATTGTGTTTGCTTTTTATGTTGTACATGCATTGGGTAATTGTGTCATTGATGATTAATTTAGCGTTCAATTTTAATGTTAAATTTAAGGTAAATACGAAAAAAAAAAATTTGTTTTATATTGTATTGCATAATATCAGCATGATGATGAAATAATATGTATGTGAAAAGAATTAGCCCCACTCAGCACACATTCCACTACTGACAATTTTTATATAGCGATTCCCCACCTCTCTCGTTATTCTGGGATTTGACCAATTTGATTAATCAGCTAAAGTGTTTCTGCTCCAACAAAAAATCCTCCCAACAAAAAATGTTGTTTATGTCAATTTTGAGATATCGTACCGAATCCAACAGCAATAAGAAAACACTGTGACAACTCCCCCCCCAACTAATCGAATAATGTGTCCTCCGATTATAAAAAAAATAAAAATTCGATTACAACAAAAAGGTGTTTGCAAATTTATTGAACAGTAAATTTATGTGATATGATTGATGATGACATGAACCATAATAACCTCCTCGCACAGTCCTCTCTCCCTATGTACTATATCGTAAATGACCAATATAATTCAATTAAAAAAAAAAAAAATTTTCAAATCGTTTTAGAAACACAAAAAATGGGGAAAATTGTTATTCTTACAAGAAACTGATAAAAGAAAATAGCTACGACGCGCAACAACAATTCACAGCAACGGGAAAAACGACAACCGATTATTATAATGATAATAAAATGAAAATTCAATTTAATTAAAATGAAGCAAAAAAAAAAAAACGACTCGATAGAGAGGAAAATAGCTGCCATGGATAACAGCAGTAAAAAAACGAAAAAATTAAAAAAATTCTTGTTGTTTTTCCAGAATTAACTTTGTTTTCGAATATTTTTTGTTGTTGCTGTTGTTTAAATCTGATCTTATCGTGTTTGAAGATTAAAGATTTAAGTTATTTTTCGAAGACGTTTTATTTTTTTTTTCTTGTTCTTAAATCGATTGGGTTTTCGATTTTTATTTTTTTTATATTGGGAAATCATGAAAATGGTTGGTTTGTATTAAAACGGTTATTTGAAAATGAACGCAAAATATGATTAAATTTAGTTTTGCGAATGTCAATGGACTAAAATGTGCGTAACAACAGGATGTCTTTTATTATATAAAAACTTAATGCCTCTAACTTTTGGTAACGTATCCTATACGCTCATGGTTATTTTATATTTAATAGTTATTCGGCACTGGAAGTAATATTTGTGCTTTCAAGGTGGTTTCGAAAAGTATTGGAAGCTAACAAGATTATACATCGATTGATAATTAAATTTCATGAATAATACTTCCAGTCCTGGAAGTTGGCATTATTATTATTGGAAGTAAGTTTCAATGATGGTGTCAAAAAAATTTAAATTTAAAGGACTTAAGTGTGTACTCTTTTTTTGGCTTCAATAACATTAAATAATACTTCCTTCGAATTTGTCGAACGGTATTAAAACAAGATTTATTCTTTTTTTAAATTTTTGCTTTACTTAAAATTGTGCTTCCAGTAAGGAAGTAAATTTTTCGAATGATAAAATATCATTAATTTTCTAATTGTAAATACCTTAGAAAACAAATTGCCGGCAAAAATGAATATCAAATTTATTTACTAGACAAAATATGTATTTTCAACACTGGTAGTAAATTAAAATTACTATCATATAATCATGAAATTCAAATTACTTAATCAAATACGATTTAGAAATACAGGAAATAAATATGTGCATCCATTCCAGTTTTTTAAAAAATAATGGAAGGTAACTTCCAATGTTAAAAATAAACCAAAAATTCCAGTACATCGATGAATTACTATAAAATGAATATCTTCATAACAAATCGAGCTGTACGAGTAATAAAATGACTTCTGCTTCCAATGTTAGGTCTTAAATAATACATTAAGGATTAAATCAATAAATCAAAAACAACATATTCAAGAAATATTTGCTTCCAAAAATGGTATGCAACAATATTGGAAGTCGAAACAAAATGTAACTTCAATCATCATTATCACTCTAATTTCTTAGATTTTACCTTTACTGGAAGCACTCAAACAAAACAACTTACAGCTACTTTCAGTTTCAGTAATGAAAGTCTACGAAATCAAAAAAGAAAAAAATTGTTTTGACAAAAACGAGTAATCTAGAAAATTGCATAAATATATGGCCTTTCAACAGAAATGTCACATTTCGTGATATACGTTTTGTCATTTGTAACTGGGAAACGCACATATCCAAAACAATAAAACGCTCGGTGAACATTTTAGCAACAATATTACACAACATTAGTGATTCAATTAATAGTAGTATTTAAAGATATTTTATATAAATACACATCACTATCATATGTTAACCTCTTACTTTCACCACTGGAGTTTCACAAACCTTATTATTAGCTCCAACTATAGTAAAATCATTCATTTGGTGATATAATGTGCTTCCATAATGGAAGTAAGCTTTTTTGGTTTATTAATCATTTCTAAGTCGGGCTTACTACTTAATAAAATATAGTGCTTCCAGTTTTCGTCGATATAGAATTTTTTTTAAAAAGTTATTTATGGAAGCCTTCCAAAAATTTAAAGAAGTGTTCAAATCATGTTTTAAACAAGTGTTGAAATCATATTTTAACCAATTATTTTTTTTCGTTGCCTGAAGTGAAAATAAATTAGAATTAAAGCCAAAAATAAATTTCAAATTCCGATTTGCAATAGAGTATCTGGAAACTGATTTCCAGTATTGAAATTAAAATAAAATTGTCACAATCATATCTTAATCATATTTAAATTATGAATTTAGAAATAAAATAAATAAATCAGTGCTTCCATTTTTCATCGATTTAGAATTTTTCAAAAAAATTATATGTGGAGGTAACCACTTACCATAAAACCTGGAATTCCACAAAGCTTATTATTTGCTCCAAATATAGTAAAATAATTTATTAGGTAATAAAATAAGCTTCCATCATGGAAGTAAACTTTATTTAATAATCTTTTTTTTTAAAGTAAAATATTGTATCATCATTGTCTGAAAGTAGACATAATATAAATATCAAATTTCGATTTGCAAATGTGTATCTGGAAACATATTTGCAGCATCAAAATTAAATTGAAATTGCCATAATCATATCTAGCTCGATCTTATTACTTAATAAAATACGAATTAAGTAATAAAATAAATAATTCGGTGCTTCCACTTTTCATACATAACCAAAAATACCTGTATAAACGTATTTCCAGTGCTTCTAGTAAATTAAAATTAATATAATATTAAATATTAACAACAAACCGATTTGAATATATAATAAAATGTCAAATTAGAATAAACGACAAATAAATTTGTGCTTCCAATATTATTAAAAACAAAATATAGTACATATGAATGGGTTCTAAACATAATAATACCCAGGATTAAATAGTCAAATCAATACAAAACGATCTAAAAATTTATTATACTGGGGTACTCGCAATAAAAATATATAATAACACATCAATAATTTCAAATTTTCCAATAACTACCATAAAAAGGAGCACAAGGACCCACCCAAGTTATACCAAAAACAAAAAACAAAAAAATATGTACGATACGTATATAAACATAAAATTGATGAGCGTACGTGTTAATGTCTCTTAATAGTATCCACATTATACCAAAATTCCATTTTATAAAATGTTTTTAGAAACAAACCCTACCCATTCCTCGCCATCATAAAAAAGGATATATACTACATAGAGTCGAGAGTTGATTTTAAATTGTCATTTAACGAAAAAAAAAAAAAACCGCGACTATTTTTACAGCCTGGAAAAGGGATGTTGTTATACTCTCATATCCATAATACAATCTGTGTATAAATAAGCATAGTTCAAATAATTTTTGTCCTTTTGTTGCTGTTGTTGTTGTTGTAGTTATTATTTTTGTTGTTACTCCTTGAATAATATACAATAAACTACACAAAAATGTATGCGATAATGTCATGATATGATGGTTGTTATTGTATTTGTGTGTGTACCTTTTTAGCATAGAAATTGAAAAACGAAAAAATTCTTCTCTCGTTTTGTTTCCTTCGACAAAAATAAAAATAAATAAAAGAAAATCGGAACAAAAAAAGAAAAATATTTTCCTTTGTTAAGGAAGATTAGAATAATGTATGTATATTGATGGTATTCTTAAATAGATTGGATCTTGTTATTGCAATTTTATTCATTGCTTTTGCTTCTTGTACATACTCTATACATATAGAGCTCTATATTTCGAATATAAACATTTACACATAGACATACGCGCAAATCTATTATGTCAAGGATGTCGAATAAAATGTGAATCAAGACTCTGCGGTAGTATGAGACAACGACGTTATCCTTTTCGAGTTATTCGTCGACGATGAAACAAACAAAAAAATGCCATTCAACTCATTTAAAAACCAATAAATTGAGAATAACAACAACAATAAAACAAAAGTGGAAATCAAAATTGCTATATAGTATATGTATGTATATATAGAAAAAGAGAACTTCCACCCCATAAGCATCCTCGCATAGGTCCCTGGTAACAAATTTTATTGGTTTTAATTTTACTTTTCTTATAATAAAAAAATTTTGTCAGGTCACGTTCTTGAAAAAGCAAAAAAAAACAAAAAAAAACGAAGAATACCTTGGAAACCGTATAAAATGTACGTACACATATAAAACGCACAAAATACACTCTCGATATAGAACGGTAGTTGAGAGGAAGAACAACCGAACAATAGAGCTTTTGGTAAATTTTGTTTTAATTCAATTCAATTCATCATAATCATGATGTTGATAGGGTGGTAATGGAATTTTTGTTTTAGCAGTCAGCAGATTTTTAGGTTTATTTTTGTGCACACTGATGAAAAAAAACAGGGGCTGGTACCAAGAATGGGGTGATAAAGATTTTCTTTTAATGAGATGATAAAGTTTTCTGCTTTAATACCGTTGGATTAGGGCTTCCAATAATTTGTTGCCATCCTAATTTATTTATTCAATACCCTAATTAAAGTATGTTGAAAATATTTAATAATGGAAGCACACTTTTTACTAAATTTGGTTGTATTCCAAATTTTTTATGTTGGTACAGATATTGTTCATAAAAATATAAGAATATATTTATAGTATCTATTCAAAACCAGCTTCCAATATTGGAAATATTATATTGATAAAAAAAAAATATTTGATTAGACCTAGTCCAATCGTGTGTTAACGATAAAAATGTAAAACAAAAACAATCATCACTCCAGTAACTGTTATTGATATACCAAAAATTACTTCTGTATTTATCACAATAAATGTGTATAGTATACCAAACGAGATAAATTTTATAAAATAGACATAGTTACGAGTATACCCCAAAAATATATACATATATGTACATATAAATTCATCTGCATTAGTCCGATCGACACATACACACACATATTGATACATGGCCGATAAATATAAATTTTTCCAATTTTCTCATCTCTACAAAAAAATGCCTCCCCTATCCTTCCAACTCATTTTAAAAATATTTTGGTTTTTTGTACAGAGATTTTTGTTTGGGATAAAAATTTCCCAACTAAAAAAAAATGAAAAATTATTGACTGTCAATTGAGTTTAAAATATGTATAATGCTCCCTTCTCTCTCACTCTCTCTCTTATTTTTACATCGATACCGAACCAAGTTTATCGTGTCACAACCAAATAAATTTAAAATACAAAAAATCCTGAAACAATGTTATGATTTTTTGTGTGTTCCAATTAAAAACTAACAACCAAAAATGTATCGTAAACTTGTGTTGGGATCAAATTTTTCGGTTTTAGGTTAATTTAGGATGCCTCCTGATGATCAGTTTGTTGATTATAACATGATAATGTATATAGCGAGAAGATTAACGAGAGAATGTGAGATTAAATTTGTTTAGGGTGTTGCAGGGGTTAATTCCAACACAAAAAAAAATAAAATAAAAAATATTCGGTGTTTGATAAGGTTAATCATATGTAAATGATAACAAACAGCACAAAAAAGCTGATAATTCCCAATATGTATTTATTTTCCTATATAATGAGGGTTGAAATAATAACAGGGGATGAGATATTTTATTTTACATATTTAAAATATTATTTGTAACATAATTATGTCATAATTAATTTTCAATCAGAGCGAACACAATAAAAAATAAAATCGATTGGAGGACAGCATACAAAAAAAAAATGTTTTAAATATTTTATCAGGATTAACCGGCCAAAATAAACAACAATATGGTGAAACATATCCGTTTTCATTTTTTTATTTTTGTGTATGGAAGGACCCGCGCCACTACCACATTTTTGTTGGTTTTATTTATGGAAATTTTTTTAAATAAAATTTTATCAATCAAAAAATTAAATAGCGCGCGCGGCACAATGAAATGGAGACGCCTGATTATTTAGCAAATTGGTTTGCTTTTATATTATTTCATTTTATTGTGTTCGCTGTATTATTACAAAAAAAAAAAATCTAAAAATCAATTTTATTCAATTAAGGTATACATATATGGAAAATAACACTATTTACAGAAGGCAATTAGTAGGTATACTGTTTTGATTTTAGAGACTAGAGAAGGATGGTATTTGAGGTAATGTACACTTTGGGTGTAGAAAATGGTTAAGGTTGTAAGAACATTATGAATAATAGACAGAAAATTGATTTATTTTCTAATTTATGCATTATTTACAAAATTGCTAATGTATGATTTAAATGTTTGTTCCAGCCTTCGATGTTTATCGATGTTAATCCTGTTGTAAATAATCTACTAAATATCAAAAGTTTAAATTTGTCCCTGATAGTTTTGTGCTTCCAGGACTGGATAAAATAGTTATAGTTTAAATTAACATATGATCTCTAACATTATTTGATTTTTATTTTCTGGAAGTAGTATGTACTTCCAATGAAGGTTTTAATCGGAATAAGCTATTTAAATTAGTTAAATGCTAAGAATATTTTGTGGACCAATTTCTAATGAATACAACTTGGGGAAAGCTTCGAATATTGCATAACATTAAACATTGGAGCAACTTTGCTTTTCGACAGCCAACCGAAAGTTTTTATTTCTTACATGCCAAAAACGTGAAAAAAATCTAAAATTCTGGTAACGTTTAGCTAAATTATCTTGCTTCTTTAAGATAAAGAATTGGTTTCGAATCCGTATAGCTTGAAATCTTAGTTTGAAGCTCAACGTACCTCGTGGAAATAACATCTACATAGATGCCAATGTATTGTCCGTTATTTGGGCTCCAATTTTAGCTAATCCACCTCAATTTTAACTCGTTCTAGTTTACGATACAAGTTTAGTTAAACTCTTTGAAAAGTTTTGATTGTTGAATAAATTTTTGGTTTTAATTTTTGATAAAAAATAATATTCTATATCTATTATAGTTAAACAATTTTCCATTTAAATATCAAAACATTTCCATATTATTTTTATTTTCCAGGATTACAGGCAAATCAATAGTTTGCACGTAGTGTGGGTTTTTGTTCTAGTTACAAATTAGGTTTGCATTTAAAATATTTAGTTAATGTTTAAACTATCATTTGTTTCCATATATTGGAAGCAAACTTTTATATGTTTCGCTCACAACAAACTTTTTGTATTGTTTAAAATATATTGCGTACATTTTCTGTATATTTTTTAGGTTTTATTTTTCATGGAAGCGTAAACTTCCAAGATAATTAAAAACTGTATACAAAATTGAAATAATAAATTAATTTTCCAACTAAATTCGACAACTTCAAGTAATTTTTACATATTTCTGTGCTTCCAGGAATGGATTTTTTCAATTGCTTTAAATTCTATGAAATGGATTTTCCTAATTATTTCAAACGATTCTAAGCGTATTGGAAGGTAGGATATATAGGATATAAGGATATCTGGGCTAAAGAGTGAAATCTGGGTTTAATAATATTCCAAATAAGCTAAAAAACATGATATGCCTTACAGTTTCACCTGATAAGGCAAACTAGAGTCCCACCCAAGCTAACATCTAAGCATTTTTTCAGCCATAAGTTGGAAGCAATTTTTAAATATGTAACCTTCTCCCAGGACAATGTTTATATGTAGGACAATGTCTAAATGTACTAGCATTTTCAGGTTTTATGTTCCCTGGAAGTATAAACTTTCACTATAATTACAAATTTTGTTTACATTTAAATTAATTAATCATTTTTTCGAATAAAATACCCTAAGTGTAAGTAATGTTTACATATTTTTGTGCTTCCAGGATTGAAAGCAATTTTTCAAATAGCTTTAAATTGTATGAAAAAGTACTTTTACAATTTAAAATGAAGCTAAACCATATGTAAAACGATTAATTAATTTTTAGTATTCACATATTTGCGCCAAAATATTTGTTGAGAACCTCGTCAAGTATCACTTTCATATTCAATTTACAATTATTTTGCACAGTACATCGAACAGATATGCACCAAACAAAAAAAAAAAATCTCATTAAATTCCTTCATCAAATCCTCACATATTGTATTGGATATGCATAGTATATGGAAAATGAATAAACCAATATTTTCATGCAAACTGAACAAACGATTTTCCGAACCAAAAACAGCTTTTCTAGATATCTATTCATTCATCCATTCAGCGTTATCCATATATCAACTCATTCATCCATTCAATATTTTTGTTAATTTTAATTTCAAAGTTTTTTTTTTTTTTTTGTGGGAAGTGGGGGAGAAAGTAAAAATTTCCATTTCTGGCAAAAATTTATGGATGTATGTATATGTTTTATAAATAGTAGTAATAATAATAACAATATTACTACATAGCCCATAAAAATAAAAATTATTATAACATTAATTCTACTGTAAAATCCAAATGGAATAAAAATGAAAAAAAAAAAGAAAAAATAATTAAATTAATTTTAATGATTGGAAAAATGAAAAGAGGATTAAAATTTTTAATGGAATTTTTCGAAAACAAAAAAAAAATTTACTGAAACAAAATAAAATTTAATAATTTTTCTTTAATTTTTTTGCTCTTTTAAAGTTTATTAGAGGAATTTTAATTGTTTTAAATTTTCGGAAAATATCACTTCGGCGGGAAACACAGATAAAAAAATAAAAATTCATTAAAATTCTTGTCAAAACGATTGTTTAAAACAAAATAAATTATTATTTGGCTCAAGGAAGAGTAATCATCTAGCCCCGCACACATAAAACATAAACAAAACAAAATAAAAAATTTTGTGTGCTGTACTTTTTGGGTACTCTTTATACGAAGTATAATTCTCGACTTGTAATTATTTTTGCCGGCACATACCCAGTGAAAATATACTAAAATACGAAAAAAAAAGAAAAATAAATAAATAAACGGAACGAAGAAAAATTGGAATTTTCCACTTTATTTTCACTGTCAATTTTGCAAATTGTCAATTCAAGTTATGTATGTATAAACGAAAAAATTTCATAATAAATTTTCATTTTTGCCACTATAGTTTTTCCTCTCTATATGCTTGCGAGTACATATACAAATATACAGTATATATTGGGTTGTTTAGCCGGGTGTTATGGAATGGGACGTGAGCACAATATACCCCGGCAACAACACATTTTTATTTTTTATTTTTGTATATATTCAGTCTGTTTTACATATGTCCAAATAAATGTTTTCACAGTCGATTGGAAATTTTTTGTTCATGTATTGTTTTGTTTTCGTCTTATAAATCGATATTTTTCCTCATGGCTGTAAGCAATTTATCTTGACAATTTTTTTTTGTTTTTATTTTTGTTCATGTTCATGATTGGTTCTTTACTAGTGCGCAAAGTCAATCGAAATTTTAATGGAAATTTATGTCTTAAAATCTAGATGGGTGCTGACAACATTTTGTTTTTTTTTTGGTTGGCATTTTTGCGAAAATTATATGCGTCCAAGGTTTGCGGAAACGAAATGCGACAAAAATAATTGAAAGTAAAAATGAAATCGAATTTGCGCGGAAAATCAATAAAAGAAATTAAACCGTGTCAACATAAATCTTATAAATATTATTAAGTTTTTTTATCTTTTAACTTCTTTTTTTTTGTTTCGCTATCTTCTTGTTCATCTTTGTCGCCTTATATCATTACGTTATTTTATTACCAATCTCTTAAAGATATGTACAAAGAGACTATATAGATTCGATTTTAATCAATAAGAAATCTCCCCCCATAGCAAATTTTTTTTTTTCTGTTTGTTATAAACCGGATTTATGAGACATTAAGACGATTTTGTCGTCTTTTACTTAGATATACTTATGTATAGATATCCATGTATCTTAGTATTATTTTTTTATGATTACTAATCAAAGACAATAAAATTGTAACAAAATTAGGCAACATAATTTGATTTTATGTTATGTATGTGTTTGTTGTTATTTGATTTGATTTTTTTATGAGTTTAAGATTATGTCTTTCTCTCTTGTTAATTACTGATCTAAGACATTTTTATGATTTTGTAGTTTTTTATTCGTTTGTTTGCTTTTTTGCTCTCTGTTATGATTTATCTAATGGATATATACAGAAATTTTAACCTTGGTCGTGAATCTTGATCTAACCATCTTGCTCGGTCATTCATACCACAGGCTATACGTTGCGAAACTGAAAAAAATAAAAAATAAATAAATATTGCTTGTCTAATTAATGACGTACCTCTTATTTTGTTACCTGTTTAGACAGTGAAACGTGTTATTTGATTAGCATAATACTCAGCGCGTTTTGTTGTGTGATTGACACTTTATCTAGAATTTTACATAAAAGGCAATTAAAAGTTCAATGGTGTTGCACATGAAGACGAACATCGGATTACTGAAATTGTTCTATTCGACACACGTCACTTTATTTCTTACCATTTCACCGCAATTGGTTAAAATTCTAAACTCTAGTTCAATAAGGTTTACCATTGTATTTTCGCAGATACGTTAACTTGTGATGACTGTTGAAAATTATATATAGGACAGACCGACAGATTTTTGTATAAAGGAACTAAAGAACGTGAATGATACATCAACCTTCAGATCAAATTATCCAGAGCATTTGAAGAATTAAAAATAAACAAAGTAGAGTGAAGCACGATGGCGGAGCACATCTGCTAATAAACTAATTAATAACCGACTATTTGTAGCAAGAACAGTGTAATAGTCCTACCGAACTTATTATTTAGGACATAGTGAAAAGTATTTTTTGACATATACTTCAAAATTCTATGATCTGCCACCTACTCTGTCAGATAATATTATCTTTATCTATACAGAAACTGTGATAGCACTGGGAGAGCTCTCTAGTCCCAGATCAATTTGAATTGGTGAAAAATCCATAAAACTTAAATCACTAAAAATTTACAAATTCTGTACAAACATAAAGAATATTTATCCGCTAAATCGAGTAGACAAATTTCATGAAATAATTTTGCGTGGCAATGGTGTTAAGCCTTCAAATTCATTAGCGCAACATTTTTTTAATAATATGACAACACGGATATGAATTCTCGGGAAGCGGGAAATTCAAAAAACTTTCTAACAAACAAATCCCTCTCGAAACATTTTTTCTCGAGAATCCTTTATACTCAAAATATGTAGGTTCGAAAACTTTAGGTAATTGAACATTTTGGATGTTTTTTGGCACAGTTATTTCCTCCAAGATTATACGGAATTATATAAACTATCTAAAATTTCAAAATTACAAACTTTCTCTGGAAGTGCATTCTAACATATGTTTGCATTTAAAATATTTAATTATTATTTATATTATCAAAATCCAATCCTTCCAGTATTGGAAGTAATTTTTATGTATGTAACTCTCGCTCAGAACAATATTTTTATGTTGTTCTAAATGTACTATTTTTTTTACCCACACATTTCCAGTTTTTATATTTCCTGGAAGTGTAAACTTCCACTAAAATTACAAATGTTATTTACATTTGAATTAATTAATTATTTTCCCGAATAAGTTCCATAAATTCAAGTACTTTTTACAAATTTTTGTGCTTCCAAGATTGAAAGCAATTTTTTTAATGGCATTAAATTGTATGAAAAAGTACTTTTACAATTTAAAATGAAACTAACTGTGTGTGAAACCATTAATTTATTTTTATCGTCCACGTATTTGCCCCAAAACTTTTGTTGAGAACCTCGTCAAATCCTGCTTAGTAGGGGCAACATTTTATAATGAATAATCTCGAAAATATTGAATAATATTGATAATTTCAACTAAATTAGATGCCAAGCAATATAACGCTAATCTGATCCAGATATTCAAGAATTCCAAATTCTCGAATTGCGAGCACCTTAGCTAGCGCAATGCTATATTTAATTCAATCAAACGAAACTAGAATAATATCGATTATCTTAAATAATCTTGAAAAATATAAAATCTCTTTCTGTAGAATAATTCTCCAATAAGCATCAAAATCTCGAGAAACCCCATAAAATATCGAAAATCTCCATGTTATTGTAGGAAGAAGTTATAACGTCAAAAATCGAATAAGGATTGTTTCTTACAAATTTTGTAAAAGATGTCATGTTTGGACATTTTCTTCCGTTTTAATAGCCATAATCAGTGTGTTTCAGCAATATGGCAGAAAACCAACATTATGGCGAACAAATGCATCATGGCAGATACAGACATAGATAGAGATCCCTCTATCAACGCATTTTCCCAGTGTGCATCATCTTTTATTGTGGCATCGATAGTACGCAAGTCTTGAAAACTGGTGGGTCTCTTGATAGTACGTAAAAGCATTCGCAGGTAGTAACACTCCGCATTTGTCGGATGAACCTTATAAACTAGCTCAAGCGTATAACTTTTAACTACTTCTGGATCCACTTGAATCGCTATTATGCGACTTTGGAATTTTTTATGGATCATAAATTAGTGTTCTCTCGAAGCAGTCATGTGTACACAATTTAAAAAAGTCTGTTAGTGTAGTATCTTCAGTATGTATTGTTGCAAGGTGGCTTTCATGTGTATTAAATGAAATCAGCCTCCAAACAGCTTCCGAGGTATTAATATACTTTCCTGAGAAAAACTGGCCGACTTCATTTGTTGAAATTAGGCAAAAAAACTGATTGGTGTTATTTATGTACTGTACTGTATTGTATTGATTTAATGACGCTTGGAAGCTCTACATTAAAAATTTACAGTAGGATCGCATTGTATGGGACCACACAATGGTTATCTAGATCGATCTTGGTATTTGACATGTTAGTATTAAACCCACCCTCGTCAAATTTCCTTAGCCGGTACCTTGGATATCCATCTTCGGCGGTAGCAGTGAGAGTTTGAAATAGCTTCGGATACTGTTTAATGCATTTCAACCACGGTGAAATTCTCTTTTCATACCCACATACCATATCGTGTAACTCTGGGTCGGTCATCTTAATTGGAATTTCGGCGCTTATGGCAAAATCGATTTGTTCTGGTCTTAACTTTTCTTGAAGCCATAATAACAAATGAATATGAAGCAATCCGCGTTTCTGCCACTCGACAGTAAACATATAACATTTGATTGTGCCAAAATTGTTACTTATCTAACCGAATTCATAAGCTTTTCTATTTTCAAGTGAATTAATTTGTTTATAATGTCATGTCAATTCTGTGGTATATTACCAGGAAGTAGGTTATCTTTAATTTCAATCATTTAGGATTGCAGGTTACTGTTAAAAGTAGATCTGGGCTTCCGTAGTATCGTATATATGTCATGGCGTCTTCAGTTCGCTCATGCAAGTACCTCGGACTGCCAGTGTACCATTATTACACATAACTTAGCGAAAGCAAGGGAAATGTATTAAAATTATCAACTTGATCCGGTTACAGATACCTAAGTAGTCAACAGTTAGTATTTTCTATATATCCGCTGGACGCTTGAAAGTTCTGGAAAGCTGGGTCAGGTTCCACATTATTAACCGGACTTAAAAATTATTTTATGTTTAAAATTCTGAAACAAATTCTAAATTAATAAATAAAATTTAAAATGAATTTAATTAAACTCAAAAAGTTCATCTGCCAAAACACCACCGTTACTACTACCAAACTATCCCCTCCTCCTATCGTTGCTCATAATTTCAAATTTATAAAACTGCATCCGCATTAACACGTATCGTTGAAACTGTTTCTCCCATACCAAAATATTCCCTATTACGAATCTCAACAAATCCGTAAAATCACAAAATCCAAACTACGTTGCTTCGACCTACCGCCACAAACTCTTGTACTTTTAAGATTCTCCTCAGGATTATTTCAGTATTTCGTATTCGGATTAACCTTACCAACCCTAAAAAGTCTTCAAGATCCCCTCAAAAGTGATAGTGCAAATATTTGAAATTTACAAAAATTCTAATTTCGTTTACAAATGTGAAATTTTACTAATTTGGCCAATTGAAAGTTTTTTTAAATGAATTATTTGAATTCAGAACAACTTGCAATTTGACCGGTTAAGAAATGTTAATTAAATGAAAACTATTTTGTATCCCATATCCAAGCATTTCTATTTGTATTGCTTATCTGCTGGAATATTATGTATTACTATGGTACCCGACGAATTTTGTGCAATCATTTATTTATTTAACTACATAAATATATGTAAAAATCCATTCTTAGGTAGATAAAGACACTAAAACTTGATAGGAAAGCACTAATCAAACGATCGTGCATAATAAAAAAATTCCGGACACGACTTTTTTTACGAACAGAGTTTTGAGAAATATATTATGCAAATTTCTTACAAATTTATTCTTTTGTATTTCTGCTATATATCAAATACATATAAAACAGTGCGCTCCTATGTATGAACACTACTTACAACCGCAACCGCTTAGCCAACAAACCAAAACAATATAAGCACATCGGTACAAACTTCATACTGGTAGGTTTTTTTTTCCAACGAACGTTTTGACATCTCGTTTTTGTCACAGTCGGTATTTTACTTCACCACAAAATAACCTTTCATTTGTTTCTTCTCGGGATTTTTTGACTTTATAATATTATCATAACAGTTGTAAAAGGTTTTGTGTTTTATTATTTCAAGTTAAATAAAAAATGATTCCAACTGCCCAGTTCCCTGTTAACACCCCCTGGGGTCGAAATTTCAATTTCCCTGCAAAATTGAGATGGATGTACATTTCTATGGTTTTTGGGGTGCTGGAATTGAAAATAACAATAAAAAGTAAATTTGACGCTTTCATCACCTCCTAGCACCCCTTACTATCTCCTGATGGGTAAATTTCAACCCCTTTTTGGGGGCTAGTAAGGGTGCTATAAGTGACGGAATGGTCAAATGTACTTTTCATTGTCATTTTCGGTTCCAGCGCCTCAAAAAACATAGAAATGTATATCCATCTCAATTTTGCATGAAAATTGAAATTTTCCCCCTTTCGGGGGGTAGTAACGGGGCGCTAGTGAGTGATGGAAGAGTCGAATATTTTTTGTTATTATATTCGGTTTCAGAAACGTAGGAATAGTGGGGTCTACTCTCTGGATCACGACTTTTTTTTTTGTGCCTGTGTAACTTAAGTTCTACAGATATAGAGTGAGAAAAATTTTAAACAAAATGTTGCCGCAATAATTAAACACAACATAAAGCACTGTGTGGCAGTTTAACTTATACGTTGAATCATGAATATGTTGACGACCCCGTTTTTTAAATTTTGTTTAGTTTGACCTACATACTCTTTTCCAAACGAACATTTTAATTTATATATATTAAATTTGATTGTAAGTATATCTTTAGGATTTCTGTTTTTTAATTTAGTGAATAAAACCATGCCCAAACTTTGAAATGTTATACCAACAAGGTTGTACATATATCATAATTTTGTAAAATAATTTTTATTTACCGGATTTATATACGGGACCGACATGAAAAGTTTGCGATTACTTTCAACGATTAAATTTGGATTTTCGGTCGTATTTTCCAATCTACTTCCCCGAATTGCTATGTTTGTTGATAGTCTTTCTAATATCTCTAGTAATTGCACTTCTCGGATAACCATTTTGAATTAGATCTCACTTAATATCTTAAAATTTTCGGCATGAAAAATCTCATCCGACAATCTCAACAATTTGTCTGCTAACAAGAAAACTGTGTTATTATTGTAAGGTGTTGGAAGCCTAGGTTTTTTTATCAAATAAATCTGTCGTTAAGCTTCCATCCTCATTACGTATTACCGTAGTATTACATGTAAACATTTACATGTAATTCGCGGTATAAAACTAACACTAACCAGGGGGTCAATTCTCGTTCTATGAAAAAATGGAACGAAAAAAATCTTTCCATTTGGTTTCCATCAAGTCTTTCTCATTAGTATCTTTTCACGCAACAGCAATAGGCGATTCTCGTTGTCCAAATGAAAAAGAATGATGAAAATATGCTGAATACTACACAGCAAACATATTTTATCGAGTTTCACATATATTTCCGCTAGGTGCGCTAGGTAAATGGTGCAAATAGTAGCTAAATAAATAATAAAAGAGATTATAATTTGTAATTCGATTTAATCACTCTCTCAAAGAGAGGTAAATAGAGAATTAAACCAGTTTTTGTCATTGCTTGTCAAAATATAAAATAAATTATTAAAATGGCCAAATTTTATTTAAACTAAACGAAACTAATTACTTAGGGATTTTTCTTAAATAAATTGAAATTTGTTTAATAAATTTGCTTATAAATTAGTTTTAAAGTGACTAGTATTATAGTTTTGTTGCACATTTAACATTTAAATTGAAAATTTAGGTGTTTATAAAACTGAATCCATATTCATTTATATTCCCACGACCAAAATACTCGGTGAGAAAGTTTTTTTCATATGAGAAGATTTTGACGTCATTTTTTTCCTTCTCATGAAACCTGAATCGGAAATCTCTTTTTCTCAATGAAAATACTTTTCATTGTACTTTTCACAGAACGAGAATTGACCCCCTGGGGGTCAATTCTCGTTCTATGAAAAAATGGAATGAAAAAAATCTTTCCATTTGGTTTCCATCACGTCTTTCTCATTAGTATCTTTTCACGAAACTGTAATATGCGATTCTCGTTGTCCAAATGAAAAAGAACGATGAAAATACGCTGAATACTACACAGCAAAACATATTTTATCAAGTTTCATATATATTTCCGCTAGGTGCGCTAGGTAAATGGTGCAAATAGTAGCTAAATAAATGATTCAAGAGATTATAATTTGTAATTCGATTTAATCACTCTCTCAAAGAGAGGTAAATAGAGAGTTAAACCAGTTTTCGTCATTGCTTGTCAAAATATAAAATAAATTACTAAAATGGCCAAATTTTATTTAAACTAAACGAAACTAATTATTTAGGAATTTTTCTTAAATGAATTGAATTTTTTTTAATAAATTTGCTTATATAAATTAGTTTTAAAGTGACTAGTATTATAGCTTGGTTGCACATTTAACATTAAAATTGCAAATTTAGGTGTTATAAAACTGAATCCATATTCATTTATATTCCCACGACCAAAATACTCGGTGAGAAAGTTTTTTTCATATGAGAAGATTTTGACGTCATTTTTTTCCTTCTCATGGAACGTGAATCGGAAGTCTATATTTCTCACTGAAAACACTTTTCATTGTACTTTTCACAGAACGAGAATTGACCCCCAGCATAGGTTATTTTACTTGCGTAAACGTATGAGATTTTATTTACTAATTACAATAAAAAAAATTAAATTAAATTTGGCAGTTACTTAGCTGGCGAACTTTCTTAAGTGCTGGAGGAAAAATGTCCCACTTAAGCGTTTTATATGTTACTTTACTATAAAGGCCAAATAATCGTCGCGTGACATTTCCACAAAATTTAGTATGGGAATTGGTTGGTCGAATTATACTAAGCCCCAGTGAGTGGCTTCTGTAAACTGTTGCATAAACACCTTGTTGGTGAAGTAGACTTGAAGAACCTAGAAACCTGCGTTTATTTCTATTTGGTTCAACGAATTCCTGTTCTAAATTTACAATTTTGCTGTAGCATTACAATTACTGCTATATTCTTATCTATATTTTACAAAGTAAGGCCAGGGGTCATTGATTAGGTTTCTTTTTTTGAAGAAAATACGTGTCACTGAGAAAATCGACGAAATAAAACGTTGGCTTGATTTTGTTCTTGAGCAAGCCTAAATTTTTGAAAAACCAAAAACATTTCATTCATTAGGTTTCCACGCTTGAGAAGTAAATCCTAAAGACCTTTCAATTTGTCGAAATCTACTAAAATATGTTAAATCCCATACTCAACATTCCCTGTACAATTCGAAATTACTAAACCTACTCCAATGTGACGTTGCAATGACTATTGCAGTACACAGCTATTCTTCCCCAGTTTATGAAGACGCTCACAAATCTACCAAATTTTCATTTAATTTTTGTCAAGTTTAGATGAAATGTAGTGCTGGGAAGAAGTCTGTCAAAATTGTTACGCAAATATTAGCATCATTTGGTTTTGTTTTCTAATGGCTGAAAACATTCCTGCAGAAATGATTTGATTTTTTATTTGGCATCTAATTCGAAAGAATTCGAACCACAGATAGCGAACTCATAAACGGTTAAGGTTAGCCAATTGAGAATAATGTATTTTGAATTATTTATTAAATTTTGTGAAAAAAATAATTTCTCAAAATAATTAAGATCAATTGCAATTGTCAGTGATTGTAATCCATTTACATTTCAATTTCACCTTCTCGGGTAACCACTGAGATCATGCCGATTATGTATCTCTCAGTTTTACATAGCGACGAGTTTCGAGAACTCAATTTATAAAGACGCAATTATAGGGAAACACAATAATCACGTTTTGCCGCAATTTTGAAAAAAAAATCTGTTAACTCGTTTAATACTTATGAACGTAATAATAAATACACCATCAGACGTCCAATTTTCGGATTAACATTTTTTTCAATGAAGTTTAATTTAACTACATTGTAATTGTATTAATAGGGATTATTCGAAATGTTGCTGACTTACAGGTACATCGATATCGATATTTTATGTGATTCTTCGAGGCTTATAACCTTATTCGAGATTTGTTTGGGGTATTATATATTTATGTATAGCATATCAGATATTAAGCGAAATTTACTCTAGAATTCTAATTTTATTCGAGATTTTCGGAATATTAGAAATTTCTTGAGAAGTTGAGTTTGTTTGATTCATATCGAGATTTTTGATGGTTTATATGATTTATAGGAAGATTTTAACTTATTTGAGGTTTGTTTGGCTCGTAGTGTAATGTAGTAGATATTATTTAAAATTTTAAAGATTTTTCGATTGAAAATATCGAGTTTTGGTTAGAGTTCGATTCAGTGAAGTATTCTGTTTTGTGATCTTACAGAGATGAGATTCTAAAGTCACATTTTTAAAAATTATTCAATATTTTCGAGAATATTCGAGGTTTTACAAAATCTGCTTGATATTTTACAGATTCATCGAGATCCTTAGTGGTTTCCCGATTTTCAAGATTATTATAAGATTCCAAATTTATTAGAGTTTTCTGGGAATATTCGAAATTTTTTGTGAATATCTGAGCTAGAATTTTCTAGAAATGTAAGACGATTCAACAACATTTCGAGATTATTCATTCAATCATTTGGAAATTTTTCGAGTTTCTCAATATTCCTCGAAATTTAGAAGGATTTGCACTGGGCCATGTTTTAATTAATTATGTAGATGACATTTTTGAGGAAATATTTCAAATTTTCCAGGATTGCTTGTTATCAAAATTATTTTTGAAGATTTGTGGGACTTTGAGATTTTTGAAGATTTGTGAGATTTTCCAAATTATTCGAGATTTTACTGAAAATTTTTCGAAGTTCCCAAAACAAATAATTCAGAGAAGCAAAGTTGTTATTGAAACAAAAATTTAAAAAACAAATTGTTTTTGACCATTTGAGGTCATTTAAATCAATAGGATCAAGAAAAGTTTATATATTATGTCTTTACCCTAAACGTTGCTACTACAAGGTTTTGGTCGAGGTGACCCAAACTATCTAAGCATGCTCAAGCTCAATAAAAATCAATTTTTCTGCATTTAAACAGCGACTACATACCAGTTTTGCTTGTGACGAGGTAGATTATGAATGAAAATAAAACAAAAACTTAATTTGGAGTTGTTTATGCCTGCAGTGAATGCGTTGCATTCACGAACCACTCGCTTCTGATTGGAGTTTATAATCAAAATGCATAAAATGATAGATATACCTTTGCATTAAATTTTTATTCTACCAGTAATCTGTAAAAAGTACCGATCGCTACATCACTCCCTCTCCAGTGAAGCGATATCAACTTGATTTAAATTGTCTGGAAGGAAATTTTACGCGAACGTAATTGATTCATGTTAACAGAGATTTCCGATATATATACTGGCTTAAGCCTGTCGATTGAAATGGATGTATTTTTCCCTTTGATATCCACCACAAAATGTTTTCGAAGACGCTTTAAGATTTTATATGGTCCATCGTAAGGTGGATTTAAACCCGTTTTAATTTTATCAACCCTCACGAAAACGTATTCATTAGACTGAAGATCATCTGGAACATAAACTGTTTGTTTAGATTGTCTAGGTTGAGAAAACTTAACTTTTTGTATTTTTTCTCGCAGAATACTGAGAAAATTGTTTGGATCAGGAGTTGGTTCGATGTTTGATGAAAATAATTCTCCTGGAATTTTCAAAGTTTCGCCATACACAAGCTCAGCGGATGTATGTTTGATGTCTTCTTTGACTCGAATACCCAATAATACCAAAGAAATTTTGTCATACCAATTCACTGTATTTCCACGAGCCATGAGAGAGGATTTAAGAACTCTGTGAAATCGCTCTACCATTCCATTCGATTGTGGATGGTAGGATGTTGTGTGGATACGGTGGCATCCAAGGAAGCAGGTTAATTCGGAGAACAATTTCGATTCAAACTGAGAACCTTGATCCGTAGTTATCTCTAATGGAATACCAAACCTCGGTATGTACTGAGAAACGAACGTTTTAGCTACAGTACGAGCAGACATGTCTGGCATTGGATAGGCCTCGGGCCATCTAGTATATCGGTCAACAATGGTAAAAATATATGAACACCCATTTGATGTTGGAAGAGGACCAACCAAATCCAAATGGATGTGTGAAAATCTTGCTTGAGGAATATTAAACGTACCATGGGCAGACTTTGTATGACGATTCACTTTACTTCGTTGGCAAGCTATACAAGATTTTGTCCCTTCAGCACAATCTTTATTTAAGTTTGGCCAAAAATAACTGGATGCTACCAATTTTCGTGATGCACGTATTCCTGGATGAGACAATTTGTGTAACTGCTCAAAAACGCTTCTTCTCACAGATGATGAAACAAATGGACGTTGCTTTCCAGTTGAAGTATCACACCATAATCGTTCTTTGGTAAACGGTAAATCGGTTAATTCTAATTTGAATTTTGAATTCGGCTTCCTATGTTGGGAAGAAACAAGAATTTTTAGTTCATCATCCGACACTTGTAAATCAAGAATAGCTTGAACAATAGAATCCATAGCATCGATATTGACAGTAGATATACTTGGGCTACCTAATCGAGAAAGACAATCTGCGATCACAATATTTTTTCCACTAATATGTCTTATATCGCTGGTGAATTGGGCAATATAATCTAAGTGTCTAGATTGACGTGGACTACGTTCTGTTTTAGAGGCAATTGCGCTCGTCAATGGTTTGTGATCCGCATATATCGTGAATTCTCTACTTTCGATGTGATACCTAAAATGCTTAAGGGCTAGATAGATGCCAAGTAATTCTCTGTCAAACGTGGAATACTTAATTTCAGTTATTATACTGTTCGAGTACAGCGCCAATTGCCCAATTAGAAGCGTCAGTGGTAATATTAAGAGATGTATCATCTTTTGAATGAGCCAATAATGTACAAGAGGCTAGCGCTTCTTTACATTTTTTAAACCACTCTTCACACTCTTCTGGCCATTTAAATGTATTTTTCTTTGATTTTATTGTGCCAAGAGGTGAGCACTGTTCTGAATAAATCGACTGTAATAGTTGATCATTCCAATAAATTGTCGTAACTGCTTAATAGAAGATGGTGACGGATAATTAGAGATTACTTCAACTCTAGATTGTGATGGACTAATTCCTTGCTTTGAAATTGTATGCCCCAGAAAATCCAACGATGAAACTCCAAAGATACATTTTGACGATTTGATGTTTAACCCAAATTCAGCTAAACGACTAAACAATTGTCTTAAATGTGTTTTATGCTCTTGATCAGTTTTGCTAAATACTAAGATGTCATCTATATACGTAAATACGAAGTCTAAACCATTTACCACTAAGTTCATAAATCTTTGAAAGGTTTGACTAGCATTTCGTAAACCAAACGGCATTCGATTAAACTCAAAAAGACCGAATGGAGTAGTTATCGATGTCTTGTAAATGTCTTCTTGAGCGACTGGTATGTGGTGGTACGCTTTGACTAAATCTATTTTCGAAAATACTTCACAACCATATAGATTCATCGCAAAATTGTGCAAATGAGGTATAGGATACCTATCCGGGATTGTAATATCGATCAGTCGGCGATAATCTCCGCAGGGTCGCCAATCGTTACTGTCTTTCTTGGTTACCAGGTGAAGCGGAGAGGAAACACACGATGAAGAAGGGCGGCAAATTCCCAACTGCACCATGTGATGAAACTCTAATTTTGCAGCTTTATATTTTACTGAGTCCAATCTTCGGGGAGTACAAAATGCCAATGGACCTTTTGTCTCAATGTAATGGATGATATTATGTTTCACTGGTACTTCATAATTGGGATTAGCGACGAGCAAAGGAAATTCTTGGAGCAAGAAACTATAATTATTTTCTAATATGTAGGTAAGTGGGTCGTACCTGCTAATAGCACCAACTACCATGCTAGTTTCCCTGTCAATCAAACGTTTCCCTTGTAGGTCGACAAATAAACCAAATTTAGTTAAAAAATCGGCACCAATTATTGGTCTATTAACGGATGCTAGTACAAACGGGTGAATAAAACTTCGTCTTAACTCTAAGAGATGCAACAACTTTTTGCCAAAAGATTTATTGTTGAATAATTTGCAGCTGACAAAAAACATTCTGGATCTTTTACACATCGACCGAACAAGGTATATGGGACAACTGAAAGATCTGCTCCAGTATCTCTAATAATATTAGCCGCAATAACAGAGGAATTTACTGGCTTTTTTGATGGGAACTAGTTGCATTTGATTCATTATTTGATTGAAAATTGCAAGGTTTGTCGCACTTGTTGGCTTTATCACCGAATTTAAAATGATACCAACAAAGTGGTCTCCGTTGCAAGTTACGTGTACGATTTCGGCTATGCGAACGACTAGAATTTCGCGATCGAGACTGATCCTGATTTCTATGGTTTTGATTATTAAAATAACTTCGTACCATAGATTTGAGTTCACTGATCTCTTTTTCAAGTCGGTCTACTTTTAGTGTCGTTACATTAGTAGATGGAATAGGACCAATCGAAGACACATTTGCTGATATATAAGAAGCATCGTGAATTTTGTCTGCTAGATCAGTTAATTCAGATACATCTTTCTGATCCTTAACCAATGGTATTAGCGCAATATTTATTGAGGAAGGTAATCGTCTCAACCATAATTTTGTAATTAAATTATCACCGAACGTATTTGACACACCGGCTAATTGCTTCATATATCTATACAAATCGGATGGTCTTTTATCTCCTAATTGTGTGTTGGATAACAGTTCTTCGATCCTATGCTATTCACTCAAAGAATGCCGTTCAATTAATTTCTTTTTTAATCCTATATAAAGATCAGATTCTGGTGGTTTCTCTATAAAATCTAAAACGGAATCGATCGCACTTTGTGGTAGAGCAGCAATTACATGATGATATTTATTAGCATCAGAGTTAATACGCGCTAAGGAAAACTGTGATTCAACATGAATAAACCATGTGATTGGTGAACTAGACCAAAATGGCGACAACTTAATCGAAATTGCATCAACTTCACTTTTAACACTATCGCTAATCACTTTATTATCATCATCTATACCCATGATTCTATAAATCCCAGGTTAGCTCGATTTTTCAAAACACGTGTTCGTGACGTCATATAACACAACTATGTAGTATAAGAAAATATATCAACATGACAAATAAAATATATTCGTTCGAATTAGATTATGTTTTTGTGTTAAAGTACCGATAAAAACAATACGAACACCGATCGCTACAAGTCTAAGAGACATATCGCATGCTTTTATGTTTGTTTTTTTGCAAATAGGCAAGTTAGGCCTATAACCCATAATCAATTTCCATAAAAAATTATTTTTTGGTTAATTTTTAGATAATAAAATTAAAATGAGTCTGCGAACCCATGCTGATTAATAATATCATCAACATACCGGTAAAAAAACATAGGTTTTACGGAAGATGTTTATAATATTCGGTTTCAACGTGTTCGTTTACTAGGTTTACCTTTATTGGAGTAACTGGCGAACTTATCGGTGAACCTAACACAAGTTACAGTGATAAAATTGAACAAGATGGAAACAAAAACGATTTATTGAAAGATAAACTGAAGGATGTTTTTCGAAACAATTTGGCATTAGCAAAAGCACAAATAAGAAAAAAATTGTTGAGGTGTCGAAAACTTCATGTTTATCCTGGAAACAGACGGTTAACGAATAAGTTCAAAATTAACGAAAACAAGTTTCAAGCCATTAAAGACAAATACAAAATCTTAATAATGAATTTTGAAATTAGCGGAACTTTCGTCAAAATACATCGTTTAAACAAGAGCCGTAAATAAAACGAAAATTACCGGAAGAAGTCAACACGGATATTTTTTAATAATACTTAGATCCGTCTTGATTTGGTGTACGAGAAAACATCAAAATTCGCTAAATATCCAGGAAGTTTCAAAGTATTTGTTATATTATTATGACATTTTGTAGATTCTCTAAATTTAAATTTTTTTTCACTCTAATTGTAAACTTAAATTTTTTCCCGATTAAACTGAGTAATTTATAAATTTCAATTTGAACTCTAATTACGTTAGAAAAAGATTCGTTATAAAAAAAAAATTGTCTTTAAAATCATATTGTACCCTTGAATGTGACGAAATGTACCGACGAAACATCGGTTTTTTTTACAAAAAATTTATAAAATTAAGCTAAGAAAGCCAACATTTTTTTTACATAATTTTATTAATAAATTATGTATGTATTTGGAATTATTGTAAGAAGTTCGTTGTAGAAATTATTAAGTTGATAAACGGTGAATATTTGTTGAAATAAATTAAATAATAATTAAACTAACAGCAAAGCGAAATCGACCATGTTTCATTAATTATTTTTTCCAATTTGCATCTAAAACCACGGAAAATTTGTATTTGTTAATTTCTTTTTTTAGAATGTTTTGCTATTGACAATAAAAAAAAATACTTAGGTAAATAAAAAATTAGAAATCATTTCATCTTGTCATGTAACTAATTATATTGCCTGTTGCACAACGTTTGTTTAGGTGTTTGCAAATACAAGCTAAAGTAATAAATCACTTTTTATGAAATATTTTTCTTTAGAAAGGTTATAAAAAATAAATTTTCAATTATGATGGTATTTAAATTGATGAACCAGTTGACAAAAATTAAATGGAAAAAGCAGCTTGGGACTGTAGTACATTTTTAAATTTTTTGAGAGTGACTACATTTTTAGTTATTTATAGGACTAATTTCAGGATTTAATTCTGGTTTAGCAGTCAAGACTATATTTACAGTAAAAACTCAATGGTTTCATCAACGGTAAGATATAGGATTTAAACCATATACTTTTGTATTCTAATATATGCCTTCTATATACAGTATAATTCGACGAATTTTGTCCTAATTTAACGCACCTTGACCCATTTTAATGTTTTTATATCATTTATACATTCATTGACTTTGATTTTAAAATTATGCAACTTAATTGGAAAGATAATTTATTAATTAATAAATTTCACTTGAAATCGAAAGTTATTATAGAGCTCAAAGCGCGATACAAATCTTAATTAAAATTCCATGTTGAACTTTTGTTGAACTTTATTGAATGGTCATTGAAGTTTTACTGAAGAGGATTTTATTTTACAAATTTTAAATTTTTATGAACTTAAACCACAAATAGAACAAATTAAAAACTAAATATAGAGGGTAATAAAGTCGACTGTTCAACTCGAGAATTGTTGGAGTGGGGAATAAGTACAGATAGTTGAAATTTCCTTAAGCATGGTTTCCACGATGGCGAGGCGAAAAAATTAGTCAAACTAAAAAGAGGAAGGAATAAAAAAAATAACATGAGAGTGAATGAAACAGAAACAAGTCGTTACACCGAATTTTTATTCATTTATTTTTGACGTTTCGCGATTTCATCACCTATAACTTTGTTTATGTTTGGATTCATATACATTTGGAGACATTTCATAATTTAACTTACATTTTTTAACTTTATTAACATCCATTACTGGATTAATGCTTTCCAAATTAACGGTTCTACTTTGAAATTTATTTTATTCCGAAATTTGCTTCAAATTGACATATGATTTCCGAAAATCAGCGGCTAATCCGAAAAAAGATGATCTATTTCATCTTTTTTTCGGATTAGACGTCCAATTTCGGAGTGCTGAATTAAAATATTAAAAACTGGACGTCCAAATTTTTCTGTCAAAATGGTATTTTGTCTCTATCGTACTATTGGTGAATTTTTACTTTCTCTTTTTAGTTTGACTAATTTTTTCGCCTCGCCATCGTGGAAACCATGCTTTAGTTAGGCTGTATAATATCGGTTATTTGCGTTGCTAAGTAGTATTTCGCGAAACACCACTAGTGGTGTTTCGGCCGCAAACAAATAAATCATATCTTCCATGAATATAAACAAACAATTATTATTTTTGGTATTTGACATGGTTGATTCGTTGTATAGTCTTAACATATACAACTCGAGCTTCGAAAATCATCTGAATATACAGTTGCGGACTCGATGTGTTACCTAAGAAACACAACTCCACCTGCGGTGTCGTTGTGTTTCCTAGACAACACAACTCGTCCTATAAACTGTATATTCGATTATTTTCGAACCTCTTGTTGTATAACTAGTGAGTATATTCAAGAGGCGTTCGTTTAATTTTTGTAGTTTACACAAATCGGTTGCATGCTTTCTGAACAAGCGCAATTTTAAAATAAACCTTGTTCGAAATGTAAATTGTAGTAAATTTTTTTAAACTTTTCTAAAATTTAAAGACGTTTTCACCTCTTTAAAGATAAACATTATTTCTAGTCACTTTTTAATTATTTACGATTGACCATTCGCCGAAGAAGGTAACTAAATTGTAAATAATTAACGTTTTTATTCGAGTCGTTAACAATCTCAATTGGTTCCAAATAATTTTTCAACCAATTTTTTTGTTCGGAATTAATCTGTAGAAGGATGCAAGGAGAAACAAAATTTAATTTTGGTGAGGAACATCTTTTAAATCATTTGTAAATTATCATTATTGATAATTAATGAAACCACTGACAGCATTATTCCTCACCGAGTTTATCTGCTGGTCTACTTAGTTTTTAATATTTAGTCTTAGAACATTGATTCGCAGGGTTACTGTTAAGCTTCTCACTATTATGTATTTGGTTCAACACTTATAGAATTAGCATTCTTTATTTATTGATAAATATTTATAAACTACTCAATATATTTATTACAACTTTTATGTTAAATACAGTATACTACTTTTATCTGTGATTAACGTTTTTATGCGTATCATACGATATCTTTCTTCTTTTATTATCTGGACACAACTGAGCTTTTTTCTGTTTTTGTTTATTATGTTTTTCTTCTCAGCTGGTCATCGATCATGTTATTTTTTTAAGTCTATACATAAATACTTAAAGTAATTTAATTTAGTGCATTGCTTCGTAATATTATTAATTCTTAAATTTACATCATCTCCCCCTTTTACAATTTTTAAACATTTTATAAATTTCTATTATGTTAATTTACATACATATGTATTTCTTTTTTTTTTTTTTTTAATTTGTTTATTTATAACTTTCTCCCTTTTCAAACAAAAAATAACTAGATTACAACTACACAATAATTACAATTTGTCTTATCCTAATAGTAAAATCAACATTTGATTTTTTTTTTTTTTTTTTTTTTTTTTTTTTTTTTTTTTTTTACTTATTTTTTTACATAATTTGCTTTCATATGATTATAATCTTCAGCAAAAATGAAATCTACAATTTTTTTGTGGTGAACTTTGTTATCATACGTGTTTATCTGACATGCCTTAAAAAATTTGAGTTGCGTCTTACAATTCTTCCATCGTCCAACTCAATCCAATATGATCTCGGAGAATAGTGTTTTTTATTAATTTTTGCTTTGTTCCATTGCTTTCCAACTAGCACCCATACAATTTCTCCTTCCTTAAACTCTTGACCAATTATTTTGTTTCGATCGTAATAGCTTTTCATTTTTTCCGTTTTCAACCTAAAATGATTTTCTAAATCCGGTAAAAATGGTGAAATGTAAAATTCGTTTCTACCGGGGATCATAGTGCGCGTCATTCTCCCCATAAGCAGTTCATTTGGGGATAAACCTAATTGTTGAATGGGAGTATTTCGATACTCAAGTAACGCAATCCAAATATCTTGTTTTGCTTCTTCTGATTTTCGTAATAAGTTTTTTGCGGTTTGCACAGCTCTTTCTGCCATGCCGTTTGATTGTGGGTAATGAGGGCTTGATGTGGTTATTACTATGCCTAATTTTTCTCCAAATTTTCTAAAATCATAAGATCCGAAAGGCATATTATCGGCTACAATTTCTCGTGGTATTCCATGTACAGCAAATATTTCTTTTAATTTACTTATAATATGCAGAGCAGTCTTATTTTTTAAGCTAATAACTTCTAAAAATTTTGAGAAATAATCTACTATGGCTAAGTAATTGTTCCCGTTAAATTCAAAAACGTCAATGCCAATTTTTTTAAACGGAATTTGGGGTATGTCGTGAGGAATTAGAATTTCATTTATATTTGAGTTCCTGAACTTTTGGCAAATATCACATGAAGCTACTTTTTTCTCAATATCTTGATTAATTCCTGGCCAGTATATTAAAGTTCTTGCAAGGGCTTTCGATTTTTCTATCCCTAAATGGCCCTCATGAATTTGAGTTAACATAGATTGTCTTAAGGACACTGGAACTACTATCTTTTCATTATAGAAAATTATCTGATCTTCTAATAATAAGCTATCTCTAAATTTCCAATAAAATCTAAGGTTTTCTGGTAATTTCCGTCTTTCTGTTGGCCAACCTTCGATTAAAATATTTTTCAATTTACTTAATATTTCGTCATTATTAGTTTCTTGTTGAAATAGTTGCTTCTTTTTATCACTAACATTTATTGTATGAATTAACTCAGACAGATCTTTAATTTCCGTACTTTCCTCATGTATATCGTATTATCTCGAAAGTAAGTCAGCAATAAATAAATATTTTCCCGGCACAAATTTTAATTTAATGTTATAATTTAAGAGCCGCAACTTCATACGTTGCTGTTTTGGTGATGGAATTTTTTCTATTTCTTTCATCATGATCCCTAGGAACGGTTTGTAATCTGTCATCACGGTGATAGTCCTTCCGTAAATCCAATTATGGAATTTCTTGCAAGCGAAACAAATTGCAAGCATTTCCTTCTCAATTTGGGAGTACCGGGTTTCCGTGTCTGTTAAACTTCGAGAGGCGAAGCTTATAGGCCTACCGTCTTGCATCATACAACAACCTATACCGTCTTTACTACTATCCGATTGTATTGTTATTTCTTTGTTGGCTTCAAAAGGTTTTAAAGTGGGGGCATTAATAATTAAATTTTTAATTTTATTTAAAGATTCTGTGTGAGCTGGTAGCCATTTATATATGACGTTTTTCTTTAACAGTTCTCGTAGTGGTTTTGACAAATCTGACATATTTGGAACAAAAGTGCGAACATAGTTTACCATTCCTAATAGCTTTTGTAAATCTTTCTTAGATCGAGGAATTCCTATTTCGGAAATTGCTTTCGTTCTATTGGGATCGCAAGTAATTCCATTCTCGGATATAATGTGTCCCAAAAAATGCACTTGATTTATTTTGTACTGTAATTTAGAGCTGTTAAATTTAATATTCAATTCTTTTGCCCGGTTCATCACCTTGTCTATTATTTCGTCATGCTCTTGTTCTGTTTCCGCAAAAATCAACACCTGGTATATCTAAAAAATATCTTTGGTTATATTTTTGAAAAACTTCCGGCGCGATTTTAATACCGAAAGGGAGTCTTTTAAATCGAAAACAACCAAAAGGCGTATTAAACGTACACAATTTCGATGAGCTTTCATCTAACTTCACCTGCCAATAACCATCTTTAAGGTCTAGCACTGAGAACATTTTCTTGTTCGCCAAGTGTGTACTAATTTCTTCGAAAGATGGTATTAAAAATGTTTCTTGTTTAATCGCCTCATTAATGTGTTTTGGATCAAGACATATTCTAATTTTCTTATTTGGCTTTTCCACTATAACTATGTTGGATACCCATTCTGATGGCTCATCTACTTTCTCAATTATTTCACGGTCAGAAAGGGATTCTAATTCTATTTTTAACGGATTAATTAATTTTAGTGGAATACGTCTAGCTGGTTTTACTATCGGAATAGCGTTATCTTTTAATTGTATTTTAAAGTTATCTATAAAACAACCAAGCCCATTGAAATTTTCCGCATGTTTCATTAAAAATTGTTTCTTACTGTCATTGTTCAACGAATCTATTCTTTCTACTAAATTCAAATCTGTACACGCTTGAAGTCCAAGTATGGCTACTGTATCGGAATCAATGACCAAAAACTTTTGTATTGATATTTCATTTTTTACAAAGCACACTATTTCCGCTTCACCGACTACGTTCAATGCCGTTCCTCCATAAGCCTCTAATTTAGCAAAGCTTTTATTTAAATTTATATTTTTTAATCTTTTAAAATAATTTAGAGGAAGAACGTTTGCCTGGGCTCCCGTATCTAATTTAAAATTAATGCAATAATTTTGTATCCTTACTCGTTCAAACCATGATTTACCGTTAGGTTGGTTTTCATTTTCAATTGCGTCAATATAAAAATTATCATCGAAAGATAGATTTAATTCTTTAATACGTTTTGTAAGGCAAGCAGAGGCATAATGATTTAACTTACCACAATTTCCACATTGTTTACCGTAAGCTGGACAATTTCCTACAAAATAACAAACAAAATGTACACTTTTTGTAGATTTCATTCTTAGCATCTTGGTTATAATTTGGCCTAAAACTAGATGCAAAATTGTTTTTACTATTTTGATTTCTATTGAATTGATTGTTCTTATAACTATTATAATTCGTTTTGTTAACATGATACTTATCTTTACCAAACATTGTTTTGTTAATTGCTGCCATCTGTGTCTTGTCCTCTCTGTCTTTATTAATTGCGTCCAACGATGTACTTGGTTTCAGAATAACCATAATTTGACTCTTTGACGCTTCGGCTGCTCTTCCCATTTCCACTACTTTCACTAATGTTATTCCATCATCAGCCTCTAAAAATCTTTTTTGTAACTGCTTATCCGCTACGCCTAACACTAGTTGATCACGTACCATACGATCTTCGTCCTTGTACCCACATGTTCGAACGAGTTTTTTAATATCCAGTAAGAATTTGTCAAACGGTTCACCATTTTCTTGTTTTCGATTACGAAACACGAAACTTTCATACAATTCATTCTTACGTGGCTGGCAAAAATTTTCAAATGTTGAGATCACTTTTTCATAATTAAATTTATCTTCTTCCGATAAGTTAAACGTATTAAAAATCTCGACTGCCTCCGGTCCAATTGCGTTCAAAAAGATAGCAACCTGTGCTGAGATGTTCTAACATCACTTTCGATTCGTTTTCGATAGTATTTTGTCTCTTGTAACAAGAACAAAATTGTACGCTATTTACTTCTTTCATTACAATTTTTCTAATGCGATCTCAGCCTTCTATATACTTTTCCTTTTCTTCACATCGATAAAATATCGCAAATAAAATTTTTTGTGATAAAGAGTGATGAATGAAAGTAGAAATAGAATGATGTTTCATGCGAGCATGCTGAGATCGCAATAGAAAAAGCTTAATTCAAAAGTCGAAATAGTATACAATTTTATTCTTGAAAAGGGAGACATGAATACTATCGAACATCGAAAAAAGTGATGTTAGAACATCTCAGCACTGGATTGGTTTTGATTTTTTTGACGCTTCTATTCAAAGCAACCTTGATTTTACAAGCCATAATCTAAAAAACGAAGCTTTTATAAAGGAATTAGAAACGAGGAAAAAACCAAAATTTTCATAGTAAAACACATGAAACATATGGGAAATCACTTTTTTTCCGAAGACAAATTTGTAAATGAAAAGGTTGCAAATTCTTAATTATGATTTCTGAAATATTTTCATAAATGTTTGAATTTCAACAAATATAAATCTCGTTTAAGTAAATCGTTTTGATTTTCTTGTAATAATTGGTTTATTTAAACCAAAATATAAAAAAAAGTTCATAACAACAGGATTCTGGTCAAATTAAAAAGAAAAGCTTACTACAAATCGTGTGCATTAAGTCAATAAACATAGATGGCAGTGGGCAGTAAACATTTTAAAAAACCATACCAAAAATCGCCACTTGGGGAAATTTAAGTTCAAAAATTGTAGGAAAAGCAAAACAAATTCTCAAAATATTAAGAACGTGCCATAATTTTGTGATTAAACAATTTTTTTCGTATTTTTCTGTATAAATCTGAGACATCTAACGTACACTAGTAAAACTAAAGATAAATGTAGCAAGTATTATTTTAATTCGTCAGGGCCAACTTTGATATATTTTCAAAATGAAAGTTCGAAAAATATATTTTAGAAATAATTTAATTTTAATATTTCTGCAATTAATATTTACTTAATACCAATAAATCGCTCCTGAATATTGTTGCTAAAGATATGTAGAACACTTTTGTATAAAAATTTTATAACATTTTTGCTTTTCAATGAAAAACTTGAAGCTAAAAAACACAATTTTTACTATGGATTCCTATGGAAATTAGTGAAAAGTTATACCACTAAAAAAGCTTCTAAAAAATACGTCATAATGATTATGGCTCTATACTCTAGAAGGCTCTGTTCTATTGCCGTAAAGAATATTTCGTAATTTTGCTTCCATATACGCCAATTTTCTGATATATTACTACCTACTAAGTTTAATTTGTTAACTTTTTTAATAAAATCCATGATGCTTCTTTTTTCAACGGTAACAATAGTGGTTTTAGGCGGTCTACCACGTGGTGCTTTATACTGTGTGTCCTCTAAACTTTTCACACTTTTTCTTTTACCTATTCCCATTTAAATTGAATTAGGCTGCGCCATGTTAAGCTTCTCACTATTATGTATTTGGTTCAACACTTATAGAATTAGCATTCTTTATTTATTTATAAATATTTATAAACTACTCAATATATTTATTACAACTTTTATGTTAAATACAGTATACTACTTTTATCTGTGATTAACGTTTTTATGCGTATCATCAGAGCCTTCTAGAGTATAGAGCCATAATCATTACGACGTATTTTTTAGAAGCTTTTTTAGTGGTATAATTTTTCACTGATTTCCATAGGAATCCATAGTAAAAATGGTGTTTTTTAGCTTCAAGTTTTTCAATGAAAAAAGCAAAAATGTTACAAAATGTTTATACAAAAGTGTTCTACATATCTTTAGCAGCAATATACAAGAAGGGTATATTGGTATTAAGTAAATATTAATTGCAGAAAATTAAAAATTAAATTATTTCTAAAATATATTTTTCGAACTTTCATTTTGAAAAATACATCAAAGTTGGCTCTGACGAATTAAAATAATACTTGCTAAATTTATCTTTAGTTTTACTAGTATACGTTAGATGTCTCAGATTTATACAGAAAAATACGAAAAAAATGTTTAATCACAAAATTATGACACGTTCTTAGTATTTTGAGAATTTGTTTAGCTTTTTCTACAATTTTTAAACTTGAAATTTCTCCAGGTCGCAATTTTTCGTACGATTTTTCAAAATGTTTACTACCATCACTGCCATCTATGCAATGTATATTGACTTAATGCACACGATTTTTAGTAAGCTTTTCTTTTTAATTTGACCAGAATGCTGTTGTTATGAACTTTTTTTTATATTTTGGTTTAAATAAATTAATTATTACAAGAAAATCAAAACGATTTACTTAAACGATATTTATATATGTTGAAATTCAAACATTTATGAAAATATTTCAGAAATCATAATAGAGAATTTTTAACGTTTTCATTTACAAATTTGTCTTTGGAAAAAAAGTGATTTCCCATATGTTTTATGCGTTTTACTATGGACATTTTGGTTTTTTTCTCGTTTCTAATTCCCTTATAAAAGCTTCGTTTTTTAGATTATGGCTTGTATAATCAAGGTTGCTTTGGTATCATACGATATCTTTCTTCTTTTATTATCTGGACACAACTGAGCTTTTTTTCTGTTTTTGTTTATTATGTTTTTCTTCTCAGCTGGTCATCGATCATGTTATTTTTTTAAGTCTATACATAAATACTTAAAGTAATTTAATTTAGTGCATTGCTTCGTAATATTATTAATTCTTAAATATACATCAGTTACTAAATTGAACCTCTGATGAAAACCATTCAGCAATTTTTTTTTGATGTGAAAACATCTTTAGCGGGGGTAAGTCAAAAATTTCATGTAAAAAAAGGAACGGAAAATCCGGTACGACTGAAATTGTAAATTATATACATACAAGAAAAACGAACACGAAATGTACCGAACTTGCATACGATATAATTCGAATTGCAATTTCCGTCAGATTAAAATGAAAAGACACAAAAAGTATGCATGTGTAGTACAAGTGATTAAAAAAATCTGAAATGGAAGTACGTTAAACAAAGACAAATGCACCCATACTTTAAATATTAAATATTATACATCTTAGCGAGCTGTGAAAAAGGCACTTATACATTGATACATAATAAAATAATAATTTTGAAATTGTTTAATCGGTATGCTATGTTTATTGTTTAGTATTGCTCATGCTCATGCTGTTGCTGAGTTTGGTTATGTGGGGGATATAGAAAACAAAAACTATAATAATAGTAAACAGATTCGAATGCCATTTTCTAAAGATACGCGCAAGGAAGAAGCCGCAGGGAGACATGCTACCGTCTTTCCAGCTGCTATGATATTACAGTCAAAATAGCACCTTTTAGTTTAAATCAATCAAATCAGCGATGCCATTTTGCTTTGTTCATATAGATTGCCGTAACCATTCTCAAAAGTCTTAATATGGAATCTTCAACAATTGCTTTGTACAAGTAATGATGAATTTTAAAGCGTGCAGGGCAGGTTTAGATGATTAACTTAACGGAATTGTACTTTGCTCAAGCTCACGAAGACATGGCTAGACTGAAATATAGTCGGTTATAAACTTCAATTTTCAATTAAACAATTGATGTCGGTAGGATTCGTTCTACAAATCCAGAATAGAATAACTTATTGACTTTTTAAACCAAAATTGTAGTGTAATTTCAATACTGAGCGAACAGCAGCATTGGCTTCTCAGGCCCATTGAAGAGACTTGAAATGATTCAATAGTTAAAGGTTTTCACATAATTCTTTTGCGAGTTGAGCGTGAACTCGCCCGTTGTTTTTTTTTTTTTACTTTTTATGGAAAGCTTCTGTGGTAAGTTTTATTTTATAGATTATATAACGGTCAATAAGGGAATGTACTAACTTTTTTCGGTTTGCCCTATCCAAAGTTTTAGTTTGCGTAGGCAAATTGTTTGATTTATCCCTCCTTGAAATAAACGTTAAAATATATTATCTCACAATATATTCAGATTATTTGAGAATCAATAAAGCATAGAACGAGGGACTAAGAAATTTTTATAAAAATCATAGGAAACTTAGAAACATTTATAAAAAAAAGGAACCGTTGGTTTTATTTTAATTAACTCCAGTAAAAAAAAAAACAGTGACAGTTGTTAGAGACGGGCAGCGCCGGGTATTTAGCTAACTGAAATATAAAATTTTTAATTCTTCACAATCCGTGTTTTGGATGAGATGATTCCCTTGACAATTTTGTATTTATTTTTCATTTGGACAAATTGCAAACTCATCTTCCGTTATTTTTATTCCATTAATTGATGACCCAAACTCATCATGGTATACTCGTACTCATCAAAAAAATAAAACTAGACTAAATCTGTTTGATTATCCAAATAACTCAATTAAATAATTTTGCATACAAAAAAAACAAATACGAAGCTTTACGACTTAATTAACTAAAAACAAGCAAAAACTTATTTTTTTTTGTATTCATTATCCTTTTTTTTTTTTTTGTTCGTCCAGTCCTATTAAAATGATAATTATATCCAAATATTTAGTACACCTTCCACTACTGTTACTGGCTAGCATTCAGCTACAATTCTACATATTTTTCGTTCACTATATAACAAATTTTCTTCCTATACGAACACCATAAAAAAAAGGATATTATCCTTCTTTTTTTTTTTTTTGTATAAAAATGCAATGTGGAATTTACCAGGCGGAGCAATTCTCTTTCTATCTCTTTACCGCCGTATTTTTTTTGTTGTTAACAAATCCATAATTCTATAACTTATGTGCTTGCTTGCATCGCAGCAAAAAAAAACAGAAAACTTGTCTCTGGTAGAGTTAAAATTATCCTTTTTTTTTATTCGTTATATGTCGTTCCTCGACAATTTTCCTCCTGAACACAAGAATTGTATATACATACATCGAGTATATACACATAGTAGAAATAATAGTAATAATACTTAAAATAACAAAACATATTATCCTGTTCACAATATACCAAAAAATAAAAAAAATATCCTTTTTGGTACAGTAGTGTGAGGAAGAAATTTTATTTTTCTGCTGCATGAAAAATTGTAGAAAACAAATTTTATGTGCACCAATCGTTTTATATATTATATTGTGTTGTAAGGATTCAATGGGATTAGGATACGAAGCGCACAACATACAAAAAAAAAAAATAAAAAATATAAAAAGGATAAAAGTTAATTATTAAAAATAATTGGATATAATTTTAAACTATCAAGGATAATAATAAAAAGCATGTAGGTACTTTATACAATTGTGTGTCGATTTAAATATTGTAGACGTTTCCGCGAGTTATAGGGACCTCAAAAATTGCATTTCTCCTAAATGTTGATTAAATGTGCTGCAAAGTACTAGCAACTTTGTTTTATGAATAATTTATAAAGTTTTGTTTGTGGGGGGTGAGCACGCCTTAAGATGTTTGTTTAGCGTGTTTGTGGTAACATTTTGACATGAGAAGTAGGATTTTGTTTTATCGTTATTAAGGACATAACGAGCACAAATAAAATAAAATAAAATAAAAAAGGATATGTGTCATATGTTTTATGGCGGCAATATAAGAATATTTTATAACTTGCATTACTTCCGATATGTATAATATGTTTGGTGGTATAAATACATAAGGATGTTTAAGGATAATTTTAAGGATGAGGTGTCATAAAATGTATGCACAAACAAACATTTTCTTCTGATGGAATTTCAAAGTGGATGATTATGATGATTGAATTATGCGGGGACAAAAAGGACATGTTATATGATTAAAATTTGTTTTTATTTTTAATCAAGTGAAAAACATTCGACATCAAACTAACTTAAATTTGTGAAACAAGCGCAAAAATAAATAATTCATGAAAATGAGGTCGACAAATTTTATGTTACCATTTTAATGGTGGTGAGATGCTTGTCGTAACGAGTATACCAAAATATACGCAGTTGATCAACACACCATAATCATTAAATGCGGATTTCAAAAGCAACACAAACAAACTTGTTCAGTGTGTGTCACATCAACATAATACTAATAATCGTAACAAAAATAATAATGAATAAAATTTTAGAAATGCTAAGATGGTTTTTGGTCGTCATCATCATAAAGATCTTCTTCTCTGGCATAATAACACAAATACACGTTGCCTGCCATTCTATATAATATAAATAAAAACGAGTAGAATCGAAAAAAATAAAAATTGAATTACAAATTGGGATCATTTCCATTCCCCAAATGAATACAAGACCGCACAAAATATTTTATTTATGTGGATTACCAACCAAACAATTGTCTCTCTATACACATACATACACTAATAATGATAATAACAAGGATCGTAGTAATAACAAAAACAATATTGATGGTATAAATTTTAATGATGATTTCTGGACATGCCATCGTGTTGTTCTTGTACATACATATTCCATTGTATTTTTTTTTATTTGGTTTTTATTACAAAGCAACATGCGTTCATAAAATAAAAAAATAAAAAAACTCGCGAGGACTATAACAAAAAATAATTTATATAAATTCTCACGACACAAGAAATAGGTCTATAAATAACACAAACATATATTAAGGAAGGATCCCTTCCGGTTAAGATTTTTATTTGGTTTAATTTCATTTTTGGACTAATACAAAGCGCACACGGGTAAAGGAAGCAAAGGATTGAATAACAGATTTTTTGTGTTATTTTGGTTTTAGTTTCGTGCGGACACAACACACACGCACAAAATATAAAATGAAACAAGTGGATTAACAAATAGTAGGGTCTTTAAACCGATCGCTGAAATCGATCATTTAGTTTAATAAAAACACAAATGGTTGGTGATATGAATACTAAAATACAAAAATATTCTTAGAAATTGTTACACCATATCGCGATTGGGAAAACACATTTTGTGGTGTGTGCAATTTACCGCGAAAATAATATTTCATCATCGCACGATGTATAATATATAGTTATGGTTTTTGTTTTCATTAAATTTAAAGGTCTTGTTCTATTTATGATACATTATATGGTAAGTATCAACTATGACAAATTCTGTCAATAAAATGTAGAAGAAGTGCACATCGAGATTAAGCCATTCAAATCAAACTCTTCCCGTCATTATCTGAGTTTATCAAAATCAATAATATTTCAGAGTTTTAAACGGCAGGAAACAATTCTAGAGGCTCAAGAATATTTAACAATTTTAAAATTTATAAATTTTTAAACTGTAAAGGTTAGAAATTAGAATTTTGTAATATTTTTGATTAGAAAAATTACAAAATTTTAAACATTTAAACTGTAGAAATTCCTTATTTTCTTTCAATTCTGAATATTGTAATTATTAGAATTCTGAAATTTCGAAAAAATTAAGAATTTTTAAATTTAGGACATCCTTAACGTAGCAGTATTTCCCAAAATTGTAAAATTTTGAAAATTCTGTTAGTTTCAGGAGTATTAAAATTTGTAGAATTCTAAAATTTTTAAGTTTGTCTAAATCTGTAAAAAATTCTGAAAGCTCCAAAAATTCCGAAAATCTCTATGGATTTAGCTTTTTAAATTGTATTTCAACTAGAAACATGAACGATAATTATCGAGTTAATCCATCAATAATCTAGCAAGACAGAGACTTTATAAATTCCAAAATATTTCTTAAATTCTGAATGGTTAATTTGAATTTATTATAAAAATTCGTAAACATTTCTAAAAATTCTACAGAAATTTTATTATTTTAAAAATTTTAAAGTGGTAAAGTTTTTAATAATAAAAAAAAATTTAAAAATTTTAAATTTTTAAAATTAATAACTGTCAAATTTATCAAGAAAAGTTTAAAAATTCTAAAGGCTTAAGAAATTTCACGAATTGTAAAACTATAAAATTTTGAAGGAATTATTTTAAAAGTTGATTATGTACCATAATCCTAAGAAAAATTATTAATTCGAACTCGGAGACAAATTCTAGACCCGAGCAATGATAGGCAAGTGGAAATATACCGGATAGTGAAATTTAAATTTAAAGGCGAATTCGAAGTATAGACAAACGGGACAAATTATATCATTTTGGGACTGAAACCAAATTGATATGAAATTAAGGTTCCTCGAAATTTTATTATTGGAAGCCTTGTTAATTAAACAGCTAAGTTGAATCCAAATTCAAATCAATTTAACACAATTCAAAATAAAAATCTTGAGATTTATTACAATTTAAAAATTATAAAAATTTTAAAATTTACGAAATTTAAAAATTTCATTTTTTTAACTTCATATCTATTTTAGAAATTTGTCAATTTTCTTCATTTCTGAACATTTAAAATTCTTGAAAATTATACCAACCAGAAACTCGACAAATTCCTACATCTAATTTTTAAGGCCTTTCGTAAACGAATTGTTAACTGACGAATTTATCTTATGCACAATATCCATTCTGGAAATATGCAAATTTTGAAAATTTTACTAACTTTACTCAAAATTCAAGAAATTCTAAATATTCGTTTAAATAGTAATTTCTAAAAAATCATAAATCATATATTGGGATAGCTGAATACTGCAGAAATTCTAAAAATTTTAAAATTTTCAAATAAAAATTTAAAAAAATTCTGACGAATTTCTACAAATTTTCAAAAATCTTAGATTTCTAAAATTTGCATTTATTTGTTTAAAATTGTAAATTCGTAATAATTAGCAAAAAATGTCTACTTTGAACTGGACACGAGTTTTTGAATGTGGCTGTAGTTTTTTGACATTTGAAAGAAACAATCAAATCCCTATCCAAACTTTTCTCAATTTCGATCCGAATTTTAAATATTTTGAATTTTTAATTAATTCTGAAATTTTTATAAAAGCTGCGTAAAATTATTAAATTGTTGAAGTGAAATTTTAAAATTTCGGAAGGAAATTTTGCAATTATGAATGTGAAGTTAGAATTTTATATCGGAATTTTCAAAATTGTGAGTCTTTTGAAGCAATATGTTCACCTAAAGTTTCACGAAAAATCTATTTACTAAATTTGGAATTTTTAAAACAGAGGTTCAGTGAATTTTGCCAAAATTTTAGGTACTTTGCAAAATAATTTATGATGGTTGTGTACGCCGTTATTTTAGCTGTTGGCAAATTAGAAAAATACTGTTATAATAATAAATTTCATATCGAACTATGTCCAGCACATAGTTACGTTTCATTTTTATTAAATTAAAAGGTCTTGTTTTGTTCTCGACACAGTATTTGGGTAAGTATCAACGGTGACAAATTTTGTTAATAAACTCAGAAGACCAGCATATCGGGCTTAAACCATTCAACTCCTAAATGCTATTGAAAATTAGTCTCTCTCGCAATTTTACTAAATTTCCAAATAAAACTTTTATTCTCTTATCGTTATCTGATTTTATCAAAATCCAGAGTTTAAATATTAAATCGAATTTAAATATAAAGTCGAAATAAAAGACCAACGCATTTCGGACATTCACTAGGTTATTCAAAAATTTCCCCACCAATGAAGATAGGAATAGAAGAAATTCTTAAATAATTCTAAATAGAAATCTTGAAATTTATTAATTAAAAGAAATTTTAAAATTTTCCAAAAGTTTAAGAATTTTTGGAATTCATAAAATTTTTAAACTTAAAAGCTTGTTTAAAAATCTGAGAATAAAAGATAATTATGATAAACATGTTATTTGTTAGAAATTATAATTTTGTAAAATTTTTAAATAAAAAAATTACAAGTACCAATTTCATTGCTAATTTGGCAAATTTTTTAAATTCTAAACATTTAAACTTTTGCAAATTCATAATTTTTTTTAAATTTTGGATATTTTAATTATTCAAATTCTGAAATTTCTAAAAAAATTTCAAATTCATAAATTTCGGACATATCTCTTAGATGCACAATTTTAAAAATTCTGTGAGTTTCAGGATTATTAAAATCTATAGAATTCCAAAAAGTGTAGAAATTTGTTTAAATTTGTAAAAAATTCTGACAAAACAAAATTTCTGTAGCTTTAGTTTTTCACCTGGAACCATGTCCCTTAATCCAATCGATAATTATTGAGTTAACCTATCACTAATTTAGCACAACATTCTATTCCGCTCATTTAAAAAACAATAAAATTGTAGCAACGCGAAACTTTGAAAATTCCTAATATTTCTTAAATTCTGTATAATTTAAAATTATTACAAAAATTCATAAAATTGGAGAAATTCCAAATATTAGAGACATTCTAACATTTATAAAAATTAAAAAGCATGTTACAGAAATTCTAGAAATTTTTAAAATAATAATTTGTAGAATTATTGAGTTTTTGAAATTTGCAAATTTCTTTGTCTAAAATTACAAAAGCAATTTTTAAAAATTCTGAATTTTTAAAATTAAGAATTGTTAGAATTCATAAAAGCAATTAAAACATTGACTTGAGGCCTAACAAATTTTACGAATTGTATAATTATAAAATTCAAAAAAGGTGAATACCCAGTGGAAATTAAAGTTTAAGTCAATGTCAAGAGGCAACTCAAAATTTAAAGCAAAATGAGAAAGAAAATTGAAAATAAAATCAATTTAAAGGCAAAGTTGAAGTGCATTACAAACGGGAAAAATTCAGTTGATTGAAATTAAGATTAAACGACACAAATTTTTCTGGTTGAAACTGAATACAGCTCCAAATTTTAGTTATAGAAGCCATGTTAGCCAAAAGATAAGTTAAATTCAATATTAAAGTCAAAATCAAGTTAAAATTCGAATTTGAATCAATAGTTGAAGTTAAAGGTGACTCGCAACTCAAAGTAAAAGAATTTAAGTTGAATTCGAAATCAAAATCGCAGCCCAAGTAAAGTACGTAATTAACGTCAAAGTCAAAGTTGGATTCAAATCGAAGTTCGAGTAGAAATCAAAATTGAAGTAAAGCATTTTCTAAAAATTTCCAGATTATTCCTCAGTAATGTGCGTTCGGGAGAGTGCAATGTTACCATATTTAATAAACCAAAGACTATGGAGGAACATCGAGTTATACGGTCTCAGATCAAAGTAACCAAGTCGAGATCTCGACTGAGGGTACAATAAAGTTTCTCATACATCTGCTATATATTTCACTGAGCTTCAGACAAATATTAGTGGTGCAATTGATATTCAAATTGATTTTACAGATCGAATTAAATTTACGAATTTTACGTTTTAAATGTCGTCATCTTAACCGATAAAAGGTATTTACTAATTTCACAAGAAGTCGTTTAGGATAAGTGTTCCAGACAATAGTGGAATAAAGGAGTTCTTTTTACACAAAAAATAACTCGACGTCAAATTTGATGGAATGTAAACTGAATATTCCACCAGAATATTTTGTGGTATTAAAACAAATGGGTGATAAGTTCGACCCAAAGAAAATCAAAAACATTTCACACCATGATTCACAAAATAATCAAACTTCTTGGTATTGTGATACCGTTTGCTCGTTTACCATTCATAACTAGTAAATTATTTATATATATAAACCGATTTAGCCTTATAAACTGCCTGCATTCTGCAGAGTGACCGAATATTAAGGATTCCAAATTAATTATTTAGCTTCAGCTGCGAATTAGTGGTTTTCGTTTTAAATATTCTCAGACTTCAAATTTTTGTTTTAAACCAAAAATTAACCAATTTTAAAAAAATTTTAAATCTCCGTTTCTTGTCAAAATTGTTTTATACCGTACCCAGAAAAAGAAGAAATTGTAAAATAATTAAAAATAGAAATCTTGAGATTTACAAAAATTTAAGAAATTTGTAAGTTCTCTTCAAGAAATTTTAGAATTTTAAAGTTTACTGAAATTTACAAATTTTAAGGTCTCCAGAGATAATAAAAATCTGAAAATTTGGCAATTTTTTTCATTTCTTATTATTTAAAATTTTTGATAACAACTGGAAACTCTACAAATTTCCTAATTTTTGTTTTTAAGGCCTTCTGTACACGAATTGTTATCTGTCGAATTTACCCGTCACTTCCATTCCAGCACAATATTTCCATTCTGCAAACACAAAAATTTTAAAAATTGTACCAACGAGAAATTCTGTTATCCAATTCAAAAATTTATTACAAAAACTCTAAAAATTCAAGAACTTCTTAATATGATAGATATTTTGAAATTTCTAAAAATTCAAAAATGTAACAGAAATTCTAAAAATGTTCAAATAAAATTTAGAAAATTCTAAAGAATTTTTAAGAATTCTCAAAATTTTCCGATATTGAAAAATTTTATTTCTTTTTCCTAATTTGTTAAGTTCATAATAATTTTTCAATAAATGTTCTAAGGATTTGTAATTTTTTTGGAGAATTCCATGTAAATAGATTTATGTAAGTAGATGGAAGCACTATCGTAAATACCATTCGCTAGGTAGACAAACCATTACAACACTCTTTGAAATTCTAAATTAATTTTAAAATCTCTGAAATTCAAAAATGTTAAAAAAAAAAATCAGATTTTTCTTCTAGGCGCTGAAGAAATTTTATGAATTCTAAAATTAGAGAATTTTGAAAAAATTATTCTACAAGTTGTATATGTTAGGCATTAATATCCTAAAAAACTAGCTATTTCTAAAAAATTCTTAAATCAGAAAATTACGTAACTTTCCAAATTAGAGAAAAAAATTGAAAAATTCTAAAAGTTTGAAGATTGGCAACAGTTCAGTTCGCCCATCTTCCATTTCTGGAACAATTTAAATTTTCTTAATTTTTAACGTAATTTTGAAATTTCTGATAGTCAAAAATTCAGAAATATATTTTGAATTTTCAGTGCATTGTTTAAAGCAAATTTTGACATTTTGAAATTTCCAGAAATTCTAAACTTTAATTTAATGAAATTTTCAAAAACTCTAGAATTTTGTATAAAAAGCTTATTAGCAAGGCTTTTAGCAGATTTAAGCTTTTAAGGGTCTGTTTGAACTGGAAGTAATATTTGAGTTAGCATTTCTCTAAAATAAGTTGAATTAATACATTCGAATTGCTAGTGAGAATTATTGATAATTTATCACTAATTCCCCATAAAATCCAGTACTAGAGTTTCAATAACATTCCCATCTTTTAAATCTTTTAGCTTCAATTCTTACCATAAGCGGAATTTCTTTATTTTAAATTGTTAATCTGAAAAATAACAATTATTTTAAACCTTACTCGAAGGGGTCATATTTTGAGAGAAAAAAAATGTCGAATTCGAACAGAACGAATTTTTGAATATGGCTGTTGTTTATCGACTTTTGAAAGAAACACTCAAATTCGTATCCTATCTTTTATCCATTTCAATCTGAAATTTAAATGCACAAAAGATATTTTAGGTTGCAGTGCTAGGTGGCTTAACCCCCACATGACCCTACAATTAATAATCCGAAATTTAAATATTTTGAATTTGATTTTGAAGTGAAAATTACAATTTTTATATCGAAATTTTCTCAAATATTGGTCTTTTAAAGCAACGTGTTTGGCTTAAATTGAACGAAAAATCTATTTATTAAATTTGAAATTTGTAAAACAGGGATGCAGTAAATTTTACCATAATTTAGGACCTTAAAATTTGTATTTCTTGCCATATTTGCATTTCATAGAAATTCTAAAAAATTCTAAATAGAAATTTTGAGAATTATTAAACGTTAAGAAATTCAGAAATTCTGAAGTTAAAGAAATTTTGAATTTTTTCGAAATTTAGAACTTCTAGCGACTTAGTAAATTTTATGAATTCTAGAAATTTGAAACACTAAATTTTTTCTGGAATTGGAAATTTGAAAATTTATTTTTAAATATTATAAATTAAATTCTAAAATTATATAAATTCTAGAGTTTTTAAATTTAGTACAATCCCAGATAATTAGGACAATCGTTGCAACTTCAATATTTCTTCCTTAAAACGAGAGATAATAAATAAGACGTTAGCGTATTAAGGAATCAAGTTGAAGGCTCTGAAGTGTTTAAGTATTTAAGATCTTCTTTATATAAAAACTGGACTAATAATTTGTTTTTTTTGTTTCTTTCTAGGTAAACACAACACACATAATCAAAATTGATCAGATGTTTTGAGCCAAATGTAAGTCTTCTAAATACATCGATAACATGGAAAGGTTTCAGTGTATTTTTTCTACCTATAGCTAGAACTAATTATCGGCGTTAACAAATCGCATATAAATCCACTCTAATAACGCACTCTTTTATTACCCCCAATCAATAAACGTACACACACACCCACATACATTATAAAACGACATCTGAAAATAGACATGAATATAAAAAATAGAAAATTTCCTAATCAGTCAATTTATGTCATAAAAGATTATCTACTTTTCCAGTTTATATAGTAAGTATGTATGTGTGTGTGTGTAACAAGTATATATTTATGTATTCAGAAAACCACCCCCGCAGTCTCATTTTATGATGTGTACACATATTTTTATTTTAAACGCTAACCACTCCAATCCTCCGCCAATCTTCTTAAATTCCAAAACAAACATCATATATCTCTGTGTTCGTTTATATAAAGAGTATATTATATAAACACATACACGCACACATACATACATATAAATATATGACAAAAAGGATAATAAAAATGAAATCATTTTTCCAACAACAATGAAATACGAAAATAAAAAAAAAATGAAATGATTAATTGAGTGAAAATGAGACAAAATAAAAAAAAATTCTAAAATAAAATAAATTATCCTTTTTTATTTCAGGATTTAAAATCCTTGTGTATGTGTGTTTTTATATGCATATATGTGTGTGTGTGTTTGGTCAAAAATAATCTGCAATCTTTTATCATGATTAAGGAATATATGATGTTATAATTTGTTGCTTTTTATGGATTAATTAAGATAGAAAGGTAAAAGGATTTTTCTCTCCTCCAGGAAGAATATCAGAAATTTAGAAGGTGGTAAATATCATAAACATCGTACAAGGATACATGATAAATTAATTATTTTTAATTTTTTAGTTTTTTTGAAATTTTGTGACAGGATAATTATGTTACTCAGCCCTAATCCCCATATACATACTATGAATGCATTTTTCATTTGACACCTCCCGCCCCTTCCACCCAACTCACATAAACATTTAATATATAGCTACTCTTCCGTGTCCTTATTTTATTTATATATCACATTTCGAGGGAATTATTTTGGTTTTTTGTTGTTTTATTTTTATGACTTTTGTTAAATTTGCCGACGACGACAACGACGAAAAAATATGGAAAATCCTCTTAACATATTTTGTGTAATATAAACCCTCTGCTGTTACCAAAATACAAAATATAAAAAAAAAAATCCGACAACAAAAATTAAGTAAACTTTGTCGTTTGCAAAGTGAATTTTTTCAAAAAAAAAAAATTAAAAGTTTATTTCGTTAAAATACGAGCATAACGGAAAAAAGCTTCTAATACTTTTTGAACATCTTCAGGGATACCCCAAAATCATTAAACATCCAATATCTAGAATATATTTTGCTCAATCCATACTAAACCAAATACACACACACACACACATATACACACCATCATCATCATCAAATTGGTGGCTGGAAGATGCAAAACAAAAAAAAAATCCAAGAAAAATACAAATGGAAATCAAATAATCTGGCGCCGGGTAAACGATTATTTTTGTTTTCGTTTCCACACAAATCTTCTTTTCTCTCATCTGAATATCCTCCGGCAGTTCTGCTCAAATATATATATTTATATACACAAAACAGCAGAAGTTGAACGGGGAAATTTAGAATTTTTTTTTCTGTATTTATCCTTTCGGTTTGCTGTGTGTAGGTTGTGAAATTTATTATCGATCAGGGGATTGGGGTGTGCGGACTATCAAAAATTGAATTTTTTAATTTGGCAATTTATACGATTTAAAATTTTTGGCAGTACTTGTATATATATCCAACCAATATATAAAAAGTTTAGAACTTTTAATGGTAGACTAATTAAAAAATGTCTCATCTTTCGCTATGTTTGCGCTTATTATTTACGAATTATTTAAATAGAGCGATACAATTATTTAGTACATGTACTAAATTATTTTAGAACATGTACTAAATACAAATTTTGCAATATTGTGTCGAACGCGGTTTTTGAGAGGCTGGGAAAAAACACTTGTATCACATACCCATAAACCAACCAAATCATTACAACATTAAATATAGTAAAATAGCATAAAACAGCAAAAAAAAACAACCAAAAAAAAAAAAGTACACAAAGTTCGAAATAATTTTGCCAACACCAGCGCAAAAAGCTTGTAAAACTTTTTCATTTCCTCGTCACTTTTTATTGTTGTGATTTTCAAACCATCAAAAATTTGTGTAGTCTTTGTATTCCTTCGAGAAAAGTGTTGGAATTTTCTATTTTTTTTTTTTAAACTTCTCTATCTCTTTACAAAGTAAATTGTTATACATATGTATAGGTACTTGTACACATACACACATACGTGCATACAAAAACTCTTCCACCTTTTAAAAACAAATTTAGGTTGTACATTTTATTTATAAGATGAGGGAAATTCAAAAAGGTGATGGCGCAAAAATAAGGTGTAGTTTTAGCGATAATATTTTCATTTTTATTAGACACAAGAGCTTGTATTTTTATTTTATTTTATATAAAACCAACAACAACAAAAGTTCAAAAGTTCATGAGAATAAATTTTTTCGAAAAATTGAATTTTATTATTTCCCATATCGTTCATAATAAACACAAAATTTATTTGTATATGGTATATCTACAGTATACAGTGAAAGATATGTATAGTTCACAAGATGGCCGTAATTTAGTTTAATATCGATTTAGTGTAAAAACCGTGCGCTAATGACTCACCTATTTAAAAATTGAGGTTATGTTTGCAATTTTTATATGTGTAAGTGTGTGTGTGTGTGTGTGTGTGGGCTTTAGTGGATAAAAACCTTCAAAATTAAAATAACGATCGCGTGATTTAATGACATTGGAATGTATTTTTATTGTGTGGTGGTGGTGGTTGCTGCTTTCTTTTCATATGAAATAATATAACGCCAACGCCCTTAACAACAATATTATAAGTATATACACACTTACATACATACATATATGGCTAAAACTATTATATTATTATTATCATCGTGGTATAATCAATGAAAAAAAAATCGGTTCCAACATAATCAAACTAACAATGTAGTATAAAAATATCTCACCCCACACCTCATCCACACGCCAACCCTTTATAAGTAAAGTAGAATATAACGGGGAAAAAAACTTGAAACTATATCCATAAAAATCCACTCATCGATTTGATAGTCGACATGACGCCTAGAATGGACAAGCTAAGCCAAGATTGATAAAATTATTGAAAAAGAAACAAGTATATGTACCATATATAGAGGTAATCGGAACAAAATGGCGAATGATTCAAAAAAAAAAAAAGTGAGGTTATATATTATAAAATGCACAAAACCATCAATTATATACGCAACATAAAAATTTGGTTGTAATGTCGCGTTAACATAAATTGTCCCAATGTTCCATATCAGTTGATGTAATATGTCAAAATATCCAGAAAACCCCAAAAAACCCAACGATTTGTGATGGATTTTTTGTATTTTGAATTTTTTGTATTTTTTTTCGAAAAATACTGGTTTTTCATACCCATTGCACCATTTCCATCCAGGTTATGTGAAACATTAATTTTCCAAACCATTGAGAATAATACCCTATATATTCGTATGTATGTTTGTATACACACATGAGGAAAAACAAAACAAAACAAAACGATGAAGATCGTGTGAGTTGAGCTTTATATAAATTTTACTATTTTTGTTCAAGTTGTTGTTGTTATTGTTGCCGGATTTTCAGGAAAAAACCAATTAAAATGTAAAAACGACAACACACACACACACACACACGGTCACAGTAATATATTAAAATGAGACAAATATGTTTTTGTTTTAATAAATTTATGTCACGTGACGAAATAATTTATAACATTTTGAATGAAAAATTATTATAGTTTTTCACCAAAATGTAGTATGATTATTGGTTGCAAATAATGTTATTGTGGTGGTTGTTTTGGTAGTTTTTTTTTGCTGAAATATTAAAGGTGTATTATGCATTTAGGAAAAAAATGTAAAAATTTTGTAGAAACTACCTGAAATTGTTTAACTTGCGATTTTAGAAAATAGTTGAATAGTAAATTGTATGAAGTTTCTAGAACTAGAATTCAGACTAGATAAGGTTTAGTTAAATTTTTAAATTTAACAGTTTGCAAAATTAAATCTCAGATTGTTGAACCTTAATGCTTTATTTATCGTATAATAAATTTGTTCCTGGTATAAAATTCGAAGGCTCGTATTAGGCTTCTAAACGTTGTAAGAAAATTCGCTTGAAATTGTGATATAAAATGTGATATATTTTGGAGAGTTCTCTATAGTCGGTCTATAGTGACCTGTCTTTCAGGTGGAAGGACAACGTCTTTGCAAATTTGTGAAGCTCTTAAATTGTCAAATACATGGTGTTTAGCAGATTAAATATTTGTTAAAGCCACTACTCGAATTACGAGTATTTAAATTAAGCTGACTTGAAATTCAAAATAAAACGTAAATGGATATAACAACATTTTCGGATTTTGTAAATTTTAAGAATCCAATGAATGTTCTAGTTCTTTAGCATTTCGCAAATATTACAATTTTTAAAAGTTCTGCAGAGTAACCAATAAGAATGAATAAAAAATTAAATAAGAATTTTAGCAAAAGTACAAATTTTATGAAATTTACGTATCTTACAATACGATATCAAACCTTAGGCATTAATAAGTAAATGAATTCAAATTCGAAATATTTTAAATTTTAAAGCTTCCAATCCAAAGTTCCTATAAGTAATCTAAAGATTATAATTTAAGAAGAATTTCTCGATTATATCCAAGACTTATGTTCGAAAATTTCGAGAATCTCACCGATTCCCAGAACAAAAATTTTCTAATTTTAAGCATTTCAACGGTAATTGAACTAAACCATTGAGGTTTGATCTTAGGCATTAATAAGTAGAAAATTCAATTTCAAACAATTCTAAAACGTAAAGCTTCGAAAATTCCTATAATTAACCTAAAAATCATAATTACGAAATCTCGATTATATCGAAAAATTCTCTTCAAAAATTTCTCGAATTCTCAGAAATAAAATTTTCTCATTTTAATTTTTTCAACGAGTACCTATTTGATCTTAGCCATTGAGGTTTTGTGTTAGGCATCAATAAGTAAATCAATTCATTCTCGAAAAATTTCAAATTTTAAAGCTTTTAAAGTTCTTATAAGTAATCTAAAAATCATAATTACGAAATCTCGATTATATCCAAAAATTCTCTTCAAAAATTTCTCGAATTCTCAGAAATAAAATTTTCTCATTTTAATTTTTTCAACGAGTACCTATTTGATCTTGGCCATTGAGGTTTTACGTTAGGCATTAATAAGTAAATCAATTCAATTCCGAACAATTCTAAAACGTAAATCTTCGAAAGTTCCTATAACTAATCTAAAAATCATAATTACGAAATCTCGATTATATCCAAAAATTCTCTTCGAAAATTTCACGAATTCTCGAAAATTTCATGAAATCTCGATTATATCCAAAAAAAATTTCTCATTTTAATTTTTTCAACGAGTACCTATTTGATCTTAGCCATTGAAATTTGATGTTAGGCATTAATAAGTAAATCAATTCAATTTCGAACAATTCTAAAACGTAAAGCTTCGAAAGTTGCTATAACTAATCTAAAAATCCTAATTACGAAATCTCGATTATATCGAAAAATTCTCTTCAAAAATTTCTCGAATTCTCAGAAATAAAATTTTCTCATTTTAATTTTTTCAACGAGTACCTATTTGATCTTAGCCATTGAGGTTTTGTGTTAGGCATCAATAAGTAAATCAATTCATTCTCGAAAAATTTCAAATTTTAAAGCTTTTAAAGTTCTTATAAGTAATCTAAAAATCATAATTACGAAATCTCGATTATATCCAAAAATTCTCTTCAAAAATTTCTCGAATTCTCAGAAATAAAATTTTCTCATTTTAATTTTTTCAACGAGTACCTATTTGATCCTAGCCATTGAGGTTTGGTGTTAGGCATTAATAAGTAAATCAATTCAATTTCGAACAATTCTAAAACGTAAAGCTTCGAAAGTTCCTATAACTAATCTAAAAATCATAATTACGAAATCTCGATTATATCCAAAAAGTATCTTCAAAAATTTCACGAATTCTCGAAAATTTCATGAAATCTCGATTATATCCAAAAAAAAATTTCTCATTTTAATTTTTTCAACGAGTACCTATTTGATCTTGGCCATTGAGGTTTTACGTTAGGCATTAATAAGTAAATCAATTCAATTCCGAACAATTCTAAAACGTAAATCTTCGAAAGTTCCTATAACTAATCTAAAAATCATAATTACGAAATCTCGATTATATCCAAAAATTCTCTTCGAAAATTTCACGAATTCTCGAAAATTTCATGAAATCTCGATTATATCCAAAAAAAATTTCTCATTTTAATTTTTTCAACGAGTACCTATTTGATCTTAGCCATTGAAATTTGATGTTAGGCATTAATAAGTAAATCAATTCAATTTCGAACAATTCTAAAACGTAAAGCTTCGAAAGTTGCTATAACTAATCTAAAAATCCTAATTACGAAATCTCGATTATATCGAAAAATTCTCTTCAAAAATTTCTCGAATTCTCAGAAATAAAATTTTCTCATTTTAATTTTTTCAACGAGTACCTATTTGATCTTAGCCATTGAGGTTTTGTGTTAGGCATCAATAAGTAAATCAATTCATTCTCGAAAAATTTCAAATTTTAAAGCTTTTAAAGTTCTTATAAGTAATCTAAAAATCATAATTACGAAATCTCGATTATATCCAAAAATTCTCTTCAAAAATTTCTCGAATTCTCAGAAATAAAATTTTCTCATTTTAATTTTTTCAACGAGTACCTATTTGATCTTGGCCATTGAGGTTTTACGTTAGGCATTAATAAGTAAATCAATTCAATTTCGAACAATTCTAAAACGTAAATCTGCGAAAGTTCCTATAACTAATCTAAAAATCATAATTACGAAATCTCGATTATATCCAAAAATTCTCTTCGAAAATTTCACGAATTCTCAGAAATAAAATTTTCTCATTTTAATTTTTTCAACGAGTACCTATTTGATCTTAGCCATTGAGGTTTGATGTTAGGCATCAATAAGTAAATCAATTCATTCTCGAAAAATTTCAAATTTTAAAGCTTTTAAAGTTCTTATAAGTAATCTAAAAATCATAATTACGAAATCTCGATTATATCCAAAAATTCTCTTCAAAAATTTCTCGAATTCTCAGAAATAAAATTTTCTCATTTTAATTTTTTCTACGAGTACCTATTTGATCTTGGCCATTGAGGTTTTACGTTAGGCATTAATAAGTAAATCAATTCAATTTCGAACAATTCTAAAACGTAAATCTGCGAAAGTTCCTATAACTAATCTAAAAATCATAATTACGAAATCTCGATTATATCCAAAAATTCTCTTCGAAAATTTCACGAATTCTCAGAAATAAAATTTTCTCATTTTAATTTTTTCAACGAGTACCTATTTGATCTTGGCCATTGAGGTTTTATGTTAGGCATTAATAAGTAAATCAATTCAATTCCGAACAATTCTAAAACGTAAAGCTTCGAAAGTTCCTATAACTAATCTAAAAATCATAATTACGAAATCTCGATTATATCCAAAAATTCTCTTCGAAAATTTCTCGAATTCTCAGAAATAAAATTTTCTCATTTTAATTTTTTCTACGAGTACCTATTTGATCTTGGCCATTGAGGTTTTACGTTAGGCATTAATAAGTAAATCAATTCAATTTCGAACAATTCTAAAACGTAAATCTGCGAAAGTTCCTATAACTAATCTAAAAATCATAATTACGAAATCTCGATTATATCCAAAAATTCTCTTCGAAAATTTCACGAATTCTCAGAAATAAAATTTTCTCATTTTAATTTTTTCAACGAGTACCTATTTGATCTTAGCCATTGAGGTTTGATGTTAGGCATCAATAAGTAAATCAATTCATTCTCGAAAAATTTCAAATTTTAAAGCTTTTAAAGTTCTTATAAGTAATCTAAAAATCATAATTACGAAATCTCGATTATATCCAAAAATTATCTTCAAAAATTTCTCGAATTCTCAGAAATAAAATTTTCTCATTTTAATTTTTTCTACGAGTACCTATTTGATCTTGGCCATTGAGGTTTTACGTTAGGCATTAATAAGTAAATCAATTCAATTTCGAACAATTCTAAAACGTAAATCTGCGAAAGTTCCTATAACTAATCTAAAAATCATAATTACGAAATCTCGATTATATCCAAAAATTCTCTTCGAAAATTTCACGAATTCTCAGAAATAAAATTTTCTCATTTTAATTTTTTCAACGAGTACCTATTTGATCTTAGTCATTGAGGTTTGATGTTAGGCATTAATAAGTAAATCAATTCATTCTCGAAAAATTTCAAATTTTAAAGCTTTTAAAGTTCTTATAAGTAATCTAAAAATCATAATTACGAAATCTCGATTATATCCAAAAATTCTCTTCGAAAATTTCACGAATTCTCAGAAATAAAATTTTCTCATTTTAATTTTTTCAACAAGTACCTATTTGATCTTGGCCATTGAGGTTTGGTGTTAGGCATCAATAAGTAAATCAATTCATTCTCGAAAAATTTCAAATTTTAAAGCTTTTAAAGTTCTTATAAGTAATCTAAAAATCATAATTACGAAATCTCGATTATATCCAAAAATTATCTTCGAAAATTTCTCGAATTCTCAGAAATAAAATTTTCTCATTTTAATTTTTTCAACGAGTACCTATTTGATCTTGGCCATTGAGGTTTTATGTTAGGCATTAATAAGTAAATCAATTCAATTCCGAACAATTCTAAAACGTAAAGCTTCGAAAGTTCCTATAACTAATCTAAAAATCATAATTACGAAATCTCGATTATATCCAAAAATTCTCTTCGAAAATTTCTCGAATTCTCAGAAATAAAATTTTCTCATTTTAATTTTTTCTACGAGTACCTATTTGATCTTGGCCATTGAGGTTTTACGTTAGGCATTAATAAGTAAATCAATTCAATTTCGAACAATTCTAAAACGTAAATCTGCGAAAGTTCCTATAACTAATCTAAAAATCATAATTACGAAATCTCGATTATATCCAAAAATTCTCTTCGAAAATTTCACGAATTCTCAGAAATAAAATTTTCTCATTTTAATTTTTTCAACGAGTACCTATTTGATCTTAGTCATTGAGGTTTGATGTTAGGCATTAATAAGTAAATCAATTCATTCTCGAAAAATTTCAAATTTTAAAGCTTTTAAAGTTCTTATAAGTAATCTAAAAATCATAATTACGAAATCTCGATTATATCCAAAAATTCTCTTCGAAAATTTCACGAATTCTCAGAAATAAAATTTTCTCATTTTAATTTTTTCAACAAGTACCTATTTGATCTTGGCCATTGAGGTTTGGTGTTAGGCATCAATAAGTAAATCAATTCATTCTCGAAAAATTTCAAATTTTAAAGCTTTTAAAGTTCTTATAAGTAATCTAAAAATCATAATTACGAAATCTCGATTATATCCAAAAATTATCTTCGAAAATTTCTCGAATTCTCAGAAATAAAATTTTCTCATTTTAATTTTTTCAACGAGTACCTATTTGATCTTGGCCATTGAGGTTTTATGTTAGGCATTAATAAGTAAATCAATTCAATTCCGAACAATTCTAAAACGTAAAGCTTCGAAAGTTCCTATAACTAATCTAAAAATCATAATTACGAAATCTCGATTATATCCAAAAATTCTCTTCGAAAATTTCACGAATTCTCAGAAATAAAATTTTCTCATTTTAATTTTTTCAACGAGTACCTATTTGATCTTAGCCATTGAGGTTTTAATGTTAGGCATTAACAAGTAAATCAATTCAATTTCGAAAAATTTCAAATTTTAAAGCTCTTAAAGTTCTTATAAGTAATCTAAAAATCATAATTACGAAATCTCGATTATATCCAAAAATTCTCTTCAAAAATTTCTCGAATTCTCAGAAATAAAATTTTCTCATTTTAATTTTTTCAACGAGTACCTATTTGATCTTAGCCATTGAGGTTTGATGTTAGGCATCAATAAGTAAATCAATTCATTCTCGAAAAATTTCAAATTTTAAAGCTTTTAAAGTTCTTATAAGTAATCTAAAAATCATAATTACGAAATTTTGATTATATCCAAAAATTCTCTTCGAAAATTTCACGAATTCTCAGAAATAAAATTTTCTCATTTTAATTTTTTCAACGAGTACCTATTTGATCTTAGCCATTGAGGTTTGGTGTTAGGCATTAATAAGTAAATCAATTCAATTTCGAACAATTCTAAAACGTAAAGCTTCGAAAGTTCCTATAACTAATCTAAAAATCATAATTACGAAATCTCGATTATATCCAAAAATTCTCTTCGAAAATTTCACGAATTCTCAGAAATAAAATTTTCTCATTTTAATTTTTTCAACGGGTACCTATTTGATCTTAGTCATTGAGGTTTGATGTTAGGCATTAATAAGTAAATCAATTCAATTTCGAACAATTCTAAAACGTAAAGCTTCGAAAGTTCCTATAACTAATCTAAAAATCATAATTACGAAATCTCGATTATATCCAAAAATTCTCTTCGAAAATTTCACGAATTCTCAGAAATAAAATTTTCTCATTTTAATTTTTTCAACAAGTACCTATTTGATCTTGGCCATTGAGGTTTGGTGTTAGGCATTAATAAGTAAATCAATTCAATTTCGAAAAATTTCAAATTTTAAAGCTTCTAAAGTTCCTATAAGTAATCTAAAGATTATAATTTACGAAATAAATGAATTTCGGGAGTATATCCAAGACTTCGAAAATATCGAAAAATTTACGAATTCTCAGAAACAAAATTGTATAATTTTAAGCATTTCAACTAGTATATTTAGACAAAAAACCTTAAGTCTTTTAACCTCAAGACGTATTGATGATTTTATTAATTTAATTACTCCAAAATTCTGTAGATTAAAAAAAAATCATTACGCTTATTTTTATTCTAGAATCAAGTGTGAGCCAAAGTTCTGCTCTAGGGAATTTTTAAACAAAAGCACAGTAATCAATTATTTAAGCTTAAATTTAATAGTTTTCAAAATTAAATCTCAAAATCATTTTGAGCTGCAAGTTCAGAAAATATTTGATTGTGAAAACAACTCTAAAATTTTTAAATACCAAAAGTATGGCGAATTCAACAAATTTTTATAAAGTCAAATTATCTGAATAAAATTAGAATATTTGTAATTTCATGAATTTTTCGAAATAATTGAAAATATCTATTCACCTTGGTCAAATGTCAGATTAAAATAGTTTTTTGCTTTTAATTGAAAGAAATGTGGTCTCCTTTCTGACGCTAGGGTTCATATTTTATATTTTGTTTTGGTTTTTTATGACTTTATTTAAAACAAAGAAAAATTGTCTAAGCGCGAAAAAAAATGTTAATTTCAAAACTCAACGAATATTCTTAATTTTTTGAATACGACACTGTTGAAATTTCGAAAGGATTTTCGCACTCATTTTGATTTATGTATAAAACATTGGGAGGTTTGCTAACAGTCTTAAAATTAACATTTTTTTTTCTCTCGTTTATAAAGTGTTTGTTTAGACCAAATTTCATTCAATTAAAAAAAAATTAATCCGACATTTTACCAAGATACAGACGTTTAAAAACAGGGTGTTTCTTCAAATTTCTAAATATCACAATTTTTGGCATTTCCCAAATACATATCTATAGAGGTACATTTTAGTTTCAAAATTACGACTTAGTTTTTTAAGAAAATTGTTTGGATTTCATAAAAGTAAAGAATTCTACGAATATCAGAAATCTTAAAATATTAACCAGCATCCTAAAAGTTCTGCAGGACATCAATAAAAGTTGTATGCGGTTTTAAAAATGTATCATTTTAAAATTCAGAATTTTTAGAAATTCTAAGAATTTGAATATTTTCTACAATGTTTTTAAATTCTCAGATTTCGAATTTCAAGAAATTCATTGGTTATACAAAATCACGAATTTGGATATTTTATCAAATTTGAGGTAAAACTGGAATTTCTAAGAATTTCGGAATTTTGAAATTTCGATTGTTCCCAAGTAAACTTATTTATGTTATTTTTAGGCTTTTTTATCGTTTTAAAAACAGTTGTAAATAAAAGAAGAAAAATGTCATACAATAATGCAAATTATATAAAATAAAAATAAAATCTCAAGATAAATAAAAGTTATGACATATTAAATAGAATAATATTTAATGTTTATATTAAAATTAAGTGAGTAACAAAATTGCCTTAATCGAATGAACCATTAATATATTCAAATGATAACTTTAGAATATATACATATTTTGTTCCGAAATGAAAAGCAACGAACTAGCACCAAGTTATATTCGAACAATTTGGCGGTATGACAATGTGACCCGTTCTGATTGATGAGGTAAAGTCAATCTTATCAAATAAATATTTCGGTTCACGAAATTTAATCAATTTGAAAATAAACAAAACCATCATAAAAATTAGATGGTGTGTCAAGGACTGATTATGTCCAAGAACAGATTTGGCTAAACCTGAGACATGATCATAACGATTAAAGTTAAATTAGATGCTCAATTCAGTGGAAAATATGCGCTTATGATGTTTTAAACTGTACAAAATTGAATTAATTTTTCCACATAATTTAGATACATGATTATTCCAGGATAAATTTTCATTAATTGTTAATCCTAAATGATTAATGCTTGCTGAAAATGGTATTGAGTTATGAGCATTGTAAATCATAGGTGGGTTTGGTATAGTGTCGTTTGACAAAATTAATGCTTTACACTTACATATATTTAAAGAAATGCCATTTTTGGCAGACCAACCGTCAATATTATCTAAACCTCCATTTAATTTTTCGAAAATCGACTCAATATGGTTGGTTAATTTTCCCACTAATATAAATCTGGCAGGTCATTAAGAAATAGACTTAACATGAGAGGTCCCAAAATACTACCATGAGGAACACCAGAAACCACAGCCCTATAATCAGACAATAAGCCATTAAGTTTTACTCGTTGTTTTCTTCCGGACAACAATGATGGCGTAAGTCTTAACGCATTTGGTGAAAATTGATACCATAACAGAAGTTTTGAATAAGTAAAACATGTTCAAGGCAATCAAAAGCCTTACTAAAGTCTAGAAGCACCAGAATAGCAAATCGGCTTTTTTTATCTAAGGACTTGGCAAGATCATCAATTACATTAACCAAAGCAGTCGCATTGCTGTGATGTTTACCAAATCCTGATTGATGTACCTTAATAAAATTATTGTGGTTAACAAATGTCTGTATTTGGTCTTTTAAAATTGTTTCAAAAATACCAAGGTTTTTATAGGAGTAACGGATATTGGCCTTAAGTCATTAACGCGTTTGACATTCTTTGTTTTTGCCAAGGGTGTAACCAGGGTAGTTTTCCAAGCATTAGGAAAAACTGATTTAGTAATGGAGTCTTTTATTATTTTTTTTATTGGAGTTACTACTAATGATAAAAGAAATTTATTGAAAGCAGGGCACAATTAATCGTCCCCATTGCTTTCGAACTAAGTTTATAAATGGTTTTACTGATATCATCATCAACTACGTCAAATTGCAATAAATTTTCACTACTGTCATAACATGAAGAAAAATGTATATCAGGCATAGGTAAAGATACCGAATTCTTAGGAATAGTTGTAAAATGGAGATTTATGTCGTCAGCCGAAAATATACAGTTTACATTGCTTTTCTTACTTCCAATTTCAATATCATTCAGCGAATTCCATTGTCGTTTTATTGTCATCTTAGGTGCGCTGAAATAATAATCAATTTTAGCTTTACGTACTAAACAGATTAGTTGCGAGTTGCGAGTAAATCGGTAGCGACTTAGTGAAATTGGGGTTGGAGACTTATTATATTTGGCAAAGCATCTCTCAAGAGTCTTGATAGCATTTACTACTGCCATATTTAGCCAAGGTACGATTGAGTTGCGATTTATAACTTTTTTAAACGGAACACAAGCATTATAAAATGGTTAAATAACAAAACCTTGCCATTAGAATTGGTCATACAATTTAGCATATCCCAATTTAGCTAACTTCATTTCGGTATACGTTTCTTTTGTTGAAACTAGTATTTCTAGTATCGTCCGAGACACATGAATTCACCTCCGGTTTATGGAAATTTGATAAAAAGTTACCAAACTGTTCAAGTACGTTGTTAAATTTATTCATCGTGCCTTCAATTTTATTTACCAGAACATCGTATTTATCATTCGACTTGAGAATTTTGATCAATTAAGCATCATATCAAGCATGTCGGCGGTAAAATGGTTTTTAGAAATAGAATGGTTATTTGTAATTGATTGATGCGCATTTGATTGAGCAGCTACTGAGTCGTCAGTGGTACGAGTAAGTACGTTATTATTCAGAACTAATTACTATGGGTTTGCGATTGCGACCTTCACTGTTTTTGCATTTTGTGCATAACCAAACAACACGAGTATTGGCAATGTCGTCGAATAGATTTTTGCTTACGCCAGCCCAGCACATTTCTAATGGAAAAAAATTAATTGATTAATCCTAATTATTGTAATTTACGGATTAAAACGTTTATTTTCCTCCAATTATACCTACTTCTAACAATTTAGTGAATTCCCACAAACCCAAAATTCGAATTATATGCATTATTCTGAGTAAAATTTTAAGATACAATAATTTCTAGAAATTCTAAAATACAAAATTAATGAAATTTACATTTTTCAAATATTTTTATCAATTTTAAGAATTCTATTAAATTTTAAGTCACAATTTTTATTACATAAACTCGTAAAATAAGTGCACGAAGTATTCATGAATTTCATGAATATCAAATATTTATAGAATCTCAAATTTATACAAAAATTTTTATATCAACGTTTCATGAAAAATTAAATTTTTTTTTAATTTTTTAAGATGGAATTGTACGGCAAGTTTGGTTTCAAGTTTCATATTTGTAAACGATTTCCTGATTGCTTTTTATTATCAAATTTATTAATTAGGAACTTAAACATTTTTAAATAAATTCATGGTTCTAGAATTTTAAATTTGTCACGATGAGAAATATAAATTCTCATTATGAAAAAAATGGTGGATTACTCCAAAATCTGGAAAATTCGGAATTCGTTAGTCTATAGCAAAAATAAAGAAAATAATTTAGTTACCATTTTCATGATTTTTAAAAATTAAAGCTGGGTTACTCAATTATTTGTTGTATATCAAAAGTCAGTGAAGTTAGCCCGAACCCGAATTGTTTAGGTTTAGGCAATGGCAATATCAAGAGACCAAGAGCCCTTATATATAACTGGCCATATAAAATCCTTATAAGATTTATCTCTAGTATTAGTTACGAGCAATTTAATTTAAGAATTTACAAAATTTAAATTTATTCAGAAAAATTCAAATAAATTATTTTTCAATAAACTTTATTTTCTAAGTAATTTTGAAAAACTTTTTCTTTTAATTTAGATTTTTCTAATCGCTTACGTTTTAAAAAAATTATTTCTCTTCGGGATAGTGCTACATTTTAAGAAATGCATACACTTTTTCTAGATAGCTACACTTTAGTCAAGACACAAACCTAAACAATTCGGGTTCGGGCTAACCTCACTGACTTGTATATCAATATTTTAGAATTACTAAAGCTAGAAATTAAAATCGATCTAAATCGTTCCAAATTTTTATTTTGAAATTTTAAACTGAAAATTGTCGTTTCGACATACATACATTATTCTATTAAGAACACCAGAAATTTACGAATTTCACGAAATCAAATATTTTACCGGCATCTTGAATTTTTTTTATTTTTTTTTATTTTAAGAAATTTTTGTTGAAGTACGTCGGTGAAATGTACTATATCGCATAAATTCATTTCAAATGGTCTGAAACGCTTGAAAGCTTGCTTGAAAGTTGCTTGAAACTTGCTCTACAATATTTACGAATTAATGATTTTCTAAAATTTTTTGCTCACTTATTTATGAAGCCGAAGTTTGGAATTTTTAAAAATTTCAAGTATTTTGCCAATTGAAGAAGTTTAAACATTTTTCTTATTAAATGAATTTTCAGACACTTATTTAAAAAAAAAAAATTTGAAATTCAGAATTTTCATATTTCTGAACACAAAATTACCAAATTTAATTAATAAATTTCATACAGAGAGGAAAATTATTTATTGTAACTGCGTAAAATAAAAGGAAGGCAAATTGTAGCTCAGCCGAAAACCTAAAAAAAAAGTTTTGAACGAAAATTTTATATTTATGAAACAATTTTGTTAAGGTATAATTTTTTAAAATTTTTGTTCTACCCTTAGATTTTGTTTTTTTTAAATGCTGCTAATGGATTTATTCTTGAATCTTTCTACATAAAAAACTCACAAGGAGTTTGAAATATAAGGTTCTTCCGGTACATAACCAGATAATTAGTTTTACGAAAATCGAATTTATTAAGAAATTCTATATTGAGCGGTTGAATTTCTTCGTTTTTTGATACCAGAAATATAAAATGCACCTTCCATAATAAACTCGATCGTTTTTGCAAGTTCTCTATTTGATACTTCCTTTAAATAGATTGGTGGCGGCTTCTCAGCTTTTGGAGTTTTTTCGGGTGGCGAGTATTCAACAACCAAACAAGAATATCTATTACCATGCGTTAATCCAACGCTAGCCATTTTGGTGAATTTATCCGCGCTTGTACTGGCCGCTGATCTAGGGCTTCTTCTTCGTTTTGATCGGACAGTATTATACCGGTATATTCCCGTTTGCATTAAACACTGACCTACATCACTGTTTATTTTATTGTCATCTGTTGTCGATGTACTTTCATTGTTAATATTATCGTCAATATTTGTCGACGATGCACTTTTATTTTCTTTATGGTTCAACCCATCAAAGTTATTTATAGTAGATTGTTCTACAAGTAAAGAAAAGTGATAGTTTTCCAGCGAGTAAAATTGTTTAATTTACGAGCGAGCGCTAGCGAGCGAGTGTATTAACAATTTTACGAGCATGGAAAACTACTTTTCTTACGTGTCGGACATGCTATTTTTTCGTGTATTTGACGACAAATCAGGTAAAAATAAAAAAGGTAGACCCAGTTTGGATAGAAGTATGTATGCATAGCATGTACATAACAATCGCAGTAAGCAAATAAATAAAAGTCAAAAATTCAAAAATCATTTGGAAAAAAAGCGTTTCTATGAAGAAAAGTGTTTATAGTGAAGAAATGGTTGCTAAGGAGAAAAGTAGCAGTTTTATTTACTGTTTTCAGCCAAGAAATGGCACTCTTTGCCATTAAGGACACGAAAAAATTAATTTCTAGTTCATTTTGATTTAAATTGCCTAGTAAAGCAATTTTTTGAGCATTTAAAATTTTTTGTCGCTTTGCACTATGTTACAATACTATTTTTATTTTTATTAATAACTAGCTTAAATACGCGGCGTTGCTCGGGAAAAATTAATAATTGTATTGTCATACTCTCACACCACCATGCCATCATACCCTCATACCATCATACCATCATGAAATCGTACCATCGTACCATCAAAACATCATACCATTATGGCATCATACCATCATATCATCATAACATCATAATCGGTTTTATAACATCATAATTCCATTTTGCTGGCTGGTTGACCCCATTTGCAAGCTACATACTCAATTTTATCATGATTGGTTTATAAATGGCTAAGTTCTATTTTTGCTGGCCCTATTGGCCATATTCCGGAACTAAACCCGGCCATTCTGTGCTGTGGATCAGCCTGATATGAAATGAATCGGAAAGTTAAAAAAAAGTATTCTAGCGAACATAGATTCATCGAGAAAACACATTATTCAATTCAATACCCAGCCTTGCGCTGTTGTGGCCATGCTGTGGAATGAAACGAAAGGAAGAAAAAAATGTTTTTCATAGAAAATCATTTTTTATTGAAAAGCTGACTGCATTTTGTGTGTGTCCGTTTTCTGCATAAAGGAAGCATCGGTTCCTAAATTCAAAAGGCACACTTGCAAAAATTGCCCTTGTGCTTTATTGATTGTCATAGCGAACGCAATGCGTTGATCGGAATGAGTGGTATTCGTGGAAGTAGTACGTCTTCACCTTTATGAGGTACAATCAGAATTGTCGCTTCAATTAGATTGTTCATCAATTGTTTAACTACTAATAGTGTGCCATTGCATAATTTTGGCTGTTTCATATTTCGGAGTAATATAATTGGTACTCCATTTTTCAAATTCAGAATATGTGAAGGTAATACGGGAACATCAAGAGAATTAAGGAATTCCGATGGAAAATTCACTACTTCACTTTGGCTCATCATGGAGTCAAAACATTTGTATGTCACCTGTTACAATGGCTTGGTATTTCTGCCACAATTATACTGGTTGTGACGGGGAATATGCAGCTAAAATAATTGCGAGCAGCAAACTTATTTGAAATGGATTATAATTGGCGGATGATTATCCCAAAATAATTCAAACAGTCGAAAAAAATTCTTTTTGGGAAATTTCATATGTGAGAAAATGTTCCAATTTTTAAAAGCATCACAATTTTAGAAAATTTGACATATTATCTGTATATTAAAAAGCAATTAAATTTAGAAATGGAAATCTTAACATTTTATCTAATTAGGAATTTGAAATTAAATTTTTGTCGGTTTTTAGAAGCAACCAAAAATTTGTTTTTAAAATATTTTAATTTTTGAAAAATGAGATTTTAAAGAAAAAATAAGAATTTTCAAATTTTTAACATCTTAAAATTTGCTCTTCAATCAATTTATTTATTAAATATTTGAAAATTATAATAATTTTTGAATAAAATGCCAAAATTTCAATAAGTATTTTAAATCTTTAATTTTTGAAATTATAAACTCTCAAATTATAACGCCTAAAATTGTAAAATTTTCTAATTAGAATGGTAATTTCCAGAATTTTAAGTAGCCTAGTTCAAAATTTCAAATTTTGCATATGGAATTTAAATTAAAATCTCTAAATTTTCAAAATAATGCTTTTATAATTTAACTTCGTTTCCCTATAAAAATTAAGGATTTCAAAATTTGATATTTTGATACTAGAAACTTATCAGAATCCTGATTTTGAAATCTCTTAGTTTGTAACTAAATCATGTTGGTTAAAAAAACATCAAGTAAAGGTATTTCTATCTTGAGAATAAGGCTTAAATTCATTATACTCTTAATTTCCAAATTTGCGTATATAAATATACGAATTGAATAATTTGGAAATTGAATAGGTCCAATCGATTTCTGTTTTCGCTTACTAACTCATCTATTAACAGTTAATTACATTAAACATCGCTTAAGTATTTCAATTAATAATTTTAAGAGACTTTGGAATCTGATTTTATCAATTCTTTAGTTTTACTCTTATCAAATGGTCTATGATCTGTCATTTTGGCGTTATTTATTACGTTATTTACCTAAAGCTTTCGACTACACTCTTATAGCGACTTATCCAGTCTTCGAGATCCTAAGAAATTAACAGATTCTGAACGTCATCGAATCTTTTAATGTCGCTTTAGATTTCATGGAGTAAAATTTCAATAGAATTTCGAAAATTTTCATGGGCTGTGGAAAATCCGAATTGAGTATGTACATCAAGCTCTGCGAAGACATTTTCACCTAGGTATCGTAGAAATCAATCGGGCGACTGGTTGTATCGAAAAAGTGTATTGATAGAGCCTTTTCACGGGAGACTTCTTCGCTTCATTCATTCTCATTCAAAAATCTTTACTATGAATTGAGGTTCCGTTGCCGTAAATCACAAATTATTGTATCGCGAAGAAAATTAAAAACTAAATTCTAGGTTTGATAACTGGTGTTGCTTTAATTCGCAATCAGTGTTCCCGAATTTTTTTACACCTGGAAAATGGAGAGTTCCATTTTAATTTACCATTAAATCACACTGGCCGGCTCTTATATATACAAAATTAGAAAATAGCCGAAAAAATCGGGCTTTTAATGGCCTTAATGGTATTATGACACTGGCTTTTTTTCCGAGTTTTTCAGCTGCTGGAAAATGCAAATGAAGTGAGAGAAATAATATGTATACAAAATATTCATTAGAGTGAGTGTATACAGTATAATAGAAATTTATATCTCAAAAATTGAACTAAATTATTTTTTCTAGCAGTAAAGTGAGCAATTCTAGCAGAAAATAATGAATTGTTCTTATTTTTTTTTGACGTTTCTACTTTTTTTAAACATTGACAGTTATTTGTCGTAATGTCTTCTTTAGAAGTGATTGTCGCAGCAAATATTAATTTATTAAATGTTTCGGCATATTTGTACAATAAAAAATTAAATAAAAATAAATCAAAAAAAAAATATTCTGCAAAGTGGCTGCTTCAGCGGGAATCTGAAGGATTTGGCCAAAAATTATTAAAAGAGATCTAAAATGAAGATATCAAGTTGTACCGGCAAATTTTGAGAATGACACCAGTACAATTTGGAGAAATTTTGGAAATGGTTCATCCTTATATTACCAAACAAAATACAAATTTAAGGAACAGTATTTCATCAGCTGAACGATTGCAAGTCACATTAAGATATTTGGCCACAGGTACTTATTTTGTTATATTTTTCGATTTACTTGTATGTTAGAAAAGATAACATATTCTGTGGAACTTAATTTTAGGTGAGACGCAGACTTCACTGCAGCTTCCATTCCGCATCCATCAATCCACCATTTCAAAAATTTTAAAAGAAACTGTTGAAGCAATATACACAGTACTTAACGAAGAGGTGTGCAAGTTTCCAGAAACCGAAAGCGATTGGTTACAAATATCTAACGATTTCCACAAAATGTGGGGTTTCCCAAATTGCCTAGGTGCAATTGATGGTAAGTAAGAATGGAAATCTATCGTGATTTCCATATACAAATGTACGTACTAGTATATAATAATAATTTTATTTTAAGGGAAACACTGCAAAATTAGGCCCTTAAAAGGATTTGCATCCAATTATTGGTGCTATAAGGGCACACATACATTTGTGCTGATGGCAATCGCAGACGCCCATTACCGATTTATATATGCAGACGTTGGAATCAATGGACGTATTGGGGATGCCGGGATCTGGATGAGATCCGACCTGAAGTACGACATTGAAGCTAAAAGGGTACCCATTCCACCGCCTCGAAATTTACCGTTAACGTGTGTACCATCTCCTTTCACATTTTTATCTGATGACGCCTTTCCTCTAACCGATTACATGATGAAACCTTATGCTCACACTAACCTTAGTTTAAGTGAACGAAGGTTTAATTACATGTTATCACGAAACCGTAGAGTAGTGGAGAATGCTTTTGGTATTCTCGCAAATAGGTTTCAGGTCCTATTTACACCTATATTTCGAGAACCAAGCGGGGCAATCAAGGTGGCGTTGGCTTGTATTTGCCTACATAATTATCTACGAACAGATAATATTAAAAGGTCTACTAATTTCGACTGTCTGGCAGAAGAAGAAATAGACACTCTCAACCAAAGGAATTTTGATTCGAATACGAGTAGGTCTATAGGCGCATCAAGAAAATCTGCAAAAAAAATCCAGAAGCAATTAGAAGAATATTTTGAAAAATTTTATAGTGATATTAAAATAGACTGATGATATAACTGAATAGAAGGATATTCAAATAAATCTTACAACATTTTTTTCTTTTTAAATACACATATACTAAGATGTTTTATTTTGATTTCTTTTAATTTGAATTTGGTTATACTCATATAATACATTAGAAATTTTATGCCTTGCTTCATTTTCCAGATCAGCATCTAATTTCAATAAATCTCGGGAAACCAATTCCCCCAAAGGTTCTTCTATATTCCTCTTGTTTAAAAATTTTGATAAATCCTGGGATGTTTGTAAGCACGATTGAATAAGGACTTCTTCTTTGCTTTTTGATGCGGTTCTGGCTTTTTTGGTAGGGTGGATTGGAACTGGTTTTAACTGGGCGAGTTGACTTTGCCTATTTTGTGATGACGTACTAGTTGTTGGGCAAGACTGTGGCCGAGATGGGGATTTCGTTAAATCTCCTTTAATGAAAGACAAGTCATCATCCAAATATTCTTCATACAAATCTTCATTATCGCTAAGCAAAATTGATGAGCATGATTCATCTGCCATACTGAGGGAACGTTGCGAATCTGATGAATCTCCTAACAATTCCTAAAAATAAATAGAAATTTAAAGAGTAGATGTATGTACATGCAGATCCGAGCACATTTTTTATAATTATTTACAGTTAATGAACGTTTATTATAGTTGTTCACCGAAGGCATCACATCGCAGGTTTCTTTTAAAAATAACAGGTCGTTATAAAATTTCCATGTGGACTCTTCTGCATCATCTGTGGCTGTTCCACTTTTTTTCAATTTAAAATATTTTTGATACTCGTTGGTAAAGTATGATTTTAAATTGTTCCATTTTTTCGGCAAGTCAACTGAAAGATTTATTTTATTAAACATGGAAAAAACAATTATAAGTAAAAAAGAAAAACTCACTATAAGTGAAAATCCCATCATTTTTAAATTCAATGTTCATTTCGTCGACTAATCCGGTCCAAAATAATTGTTTTTTCCCCTTATTTTTGTAACTGGGATGGCTGAGGTTCCATATAAACTGTGTTGTTTTAATTTTTTCTATTAGGAATTTTATGTTTAAATCATTCCAATTATGCATTATTCCAATATGTAACAAATTTTTCAACTCAGAAACAAAATCTATTTGGCAGCGTAAATTTTTGACGTGTATAAAATGGAGTTGTCTTTTTCTTTAGGTTTGTTTCTGTCCTAGTTATGCATTACTTCTTTTATTGCACTTTTTTCTAGCCAGTGTCATAATACCATAAAGAGCAAATTTTGGCGTAATTACTTTTGTCGAGAATTATTTTTCGGCACCTTGGTGGACTATTTATTTGTAACCCAAATCACCTTGCTTGGAAGGAACTATGAATTCATTCATAATTAAATCAGAGACTCCCTTCCGCATAACATCAGGAAATTGCATATTTTAGAATCTTTCTGGAGAGTGTTTGCTAAACGGAAAGTAATTCTAATTAATGATAATTTGTTCTTCAGCTAAAACGCACTTTTGAAAACTTTTTAGTGCCATCGTTAAAATTTTTTTTAATATGGTGAAATTAATGAATATACTTAGGCAACTGTCGTGATATTATCACAATGTTAAATTGTGTTTTTAGGTTTATTTTTGGAAACTAAAGAATAAAAACAAAAATAAGTTCAGGACCTTAGCTCATTATATTGAAAATATCATATTCCTATCGTAATGACTTTGGAAAAAAAAAATATTTGGTTTACACAAATCACTGGACTGACTGACTGACCTACCAAAGTCCATCATTTTGGTCAACAAATTATGCAAATCTAAATCCCCATTTTATTATTATTCATCCCATAATTTATGCAACATTAGCTAGGCGTATTAAAAAAAATATATTTTTCATGTCTCGTGAATCATTTAAATATTTAATTTAAATAATTTTTTCATTGAACTGTGTGTGTGTATGTGTGTGTTTTCCATTGAAAAACAAGTAATGTACTCTGATTATAGTAAATATCTTCCGGCTGTACACTTCTTTTTATATTGTAAAGCAGCAGCAAGCAACGAGGGAGTGGAAAATCATTTCCAAGCAAAATATAAACCCCAACAACACAAAAACAATCATCTTAATACTTTTCGCAAAAAACAAGAAACTTTTTTTTTTTTTCACCAAAGTGAAGAAAATTCACTCAATAATTCATTTCCATTTCAAGAAAAATACAAAAATAAAACTTGAAAATTACACAAGAGACTCACAAGAAATAAAATAAAATAAAAAAAACCAACCGAAAAGAATTTTCCTCTAATTTTTTTGTTTTAATATAAATTTTCCATTTTCCTTCTCCGATATCCTTTAATATACGTACTCGTTTATACATTTATCAGGGGTACAAATTTAAAATGCGGGATTGATAACAGATGGCGTTACTAACGCTATACGCATCAGGCAGTACTGTGACTATGTTCATGTCAAAGCTACGTCTTATAGCTTTAATTTTCAGTATGTGTCAATTTGTCGCAGTGTCAAATTCATAGTTTTTTTGAGCTCTCAATATGTCGAGTTTCGTGCCAACAAAACAGCATTTGCGGGAAGTTTTAATTTACTTCTTTAATTTGAAGAAAAGTGCTGCTGAAGCACATCGATTGGTCTCCGAGACTTATCCGAGTCATGTTCCATCGGTTTCAACGTGCGAGAGATGGTTTGTGCGGTTTAGAAGTGGTGATTTTGACGTTGAGGACAAAGAGCGGCCGGGCCAAGTGAAAAAGTTTGAGAATGCTGAATTGGAGGCAATACTCAATGAAGACTCGTGTCAAACTCAACAAGAGCTCGCAGATTCATTGGGAGTGACACAACAAGCCATTTCCCATCGTATAAAAGCCCTCGGAATGATCCAAAAGCAAGGACATTGGGTGCCGTATGAGCTGAAGCCGAGAGACGTCGAGCGCCGTTTTTTTGCATGCGAACTGCTGCTCGAACGGCAAAAACGGAAGGGTTTTTTGCATCGCATTGTCACTGGTGATGAAAAGTGGATCCGTTACGATAACCCGAAGCGCAAAAAATCATATGGTTACCCCGGCCATGCATCATCATCGACGGCCAAACCAAATATTCACGGCGCCAAGCTCATGCTCTGTATTTGGTGGGACCAGCTGCGTGTGGTGTATTATGAGCTATTGAAATCGAACGAAACCATCACAGGAGCACTATACCGAACTCAATTGATGCGTTTGAGCCGCGCACTCAAAGAAAAACGGCCACAATACGAGCAAAGACACGACAAAGTAATTTTGCAACATGACAACGCTCGGCCACATGTTGCAGCGCCGGTCAAAACATACCTACAAACGCTGAAATGGGAAGTCTTACCCCACCCGCCGTATAGCCCAGACATTGCTCCTTCCGATTACCACCTTTTCCGATCGATGACACATGGCCTAGCTGACCAGCGCTTCCATTCTTACGAAGAAGCCCAAAAATGGGTCGATGACTGGATAGCAGCCAAGCCGGCCGAATTTTTTCGCGACGGTATCCGTAAATTGCCAGAAAGATGGGAAAAAGTTGTGGCTAGCGATGGACAATACTTTGAATAATTCATTTGTTACCATTTTTTCAGAATAAACGTTCAAAAATAGAAAAAAATCCCGCATTTTCAATTTGTACTCCTGATATATACTATACAACACAATTTTTACGATTGTAATGCCATCTATATAATCAAAAGTATTAAAATTCGTATGTATATGTACTACAACCAAAAAAAAATGTAATTTAATTGAAGATTGGTTTTCCAAAAAAAAAAAAAAAAAAAATAAAAATGGAAAATTGAAGTTGGAAAAAAACATGAAATGGAAATTGGTATGAATATACCAAATTTAATTTTTTTTTTAAAGGTTAGTCCAAAACAACCTTCTTGTGTTGATCGAATATTTATCAAGCAATTTTCTTGAATATACATTTTCTTTTTATTTGTTTTTCCTCACACTATGGTTGCGAACTCACACCGAATTTGTATATATGTTAGGTCGACCTTCTTTACACTTCTTCGTTTTCTGTATTCTCACCCATTTTCATGTCTCACCTTTTTTATTTTTCACATTTAACCTTTTTTATTTGTTTCGAGCATAAGATACGAGTATATATGGATATGTTCGAAACGGGCAAAACAACATTGAGTACATAGAGCAGCAAGTGAATATGTATATGTTTATATATGTGTATAGATCTGGATGTACTTGTTTTTCTGCTGCGCTCTGTTCTTATCTGTCCAGAAGAATTGGATGGGAATTTTTTTTTTATTTTTTGTACTTTTATGGTTCAGTATTTCTTTACTGCTGTGTTGCCTGCCCTCCCGATTATATGATTGTATAATATATATGTACGTACGTACGTATAGTAAAAATTTTCACACAAATTTTCCTAAGCAGCAGCAAAAAAAAAAATATTAAATCGTAAAAATTATATGGAGATATACGTTTTTTGTATTGTGTCTTATAAATTTTTTATTTCACATCTAAAGACCGTTTTGCTAAAACAAAAAAAGTTGTATTCGCGTAAATAAAACAGAAGGTATTTCTTATATATACGCAAGCATACTATTTAACAATACTGTTGAGGATATATCATCGTACCGATTGTATAAGATAAAGAAATTTATGGACTGTGTAGGCCCGCTGTTGTACCAAATAACTGGCTAATCTCATTTGGTGTTACCTTAGACCTAAAGATTTCGTTGAGGATTATGCTGATATGGTTAAGCTTTATAATCCAACAAAATATATTTTGAGAGCTTTTTGCGTCCTGGAAATATTAAATTTGGCAAAAACTTGAAAATATTTATACATTGAATTAAATCATTCTTTCAGTGTAAAAGTTGTTAGGTTTACAAAATTAAAAGTTGAAATTCACACGTCACTGTTTAGGTTACAAATTATAATTTTTTGTCTCTAAATCTAATTCTTTAGTTTACAATTTGTATTAAATTTTTTACGATAAAATCATTCTTCTGATTCAACATCATTTTTAAGATAAACAAAGTTTACTTAAATATCTCAATTTTAATTTCAATATGTGCAGTTTTAACCTTACTAAACTCGCCCGAAAACATCAAAACAATTAGGGCAGTTTTCTTCATTTTTGAATTTGTGTGCATTCACTGAAGTAGCTTTACAGATTTAATCAATGGCGCAATACTATATTGTGATTTCAAATTATTCTGTTGAAAATTACCACTACTCCGGGTAACGTTATGCTCCATGCATAATTTGTATCAATAAACATCGAATTAAACATGAAACAAAATTGTTGAAGCAAACGTAGTTTTGATTCGTCAGACGCTTTTATCAATGTCACATTAAAAGTTAGGAAGAGAATAATCAATTCTGTTACTTTCAATAAAATGCGTGACTATTGTATGGTGGAAAAATTTTAAAATTTGTAAAAATTCCCAGATTTGTCAATATATCACTATTTTGCTTTATACGTTTGAAATTAGCTCTAAATCAGAAATTTTAAATTTCAATTCGGAAATTATAAAACTAATTCAAAATTTGTAATAGATTCGAGAAATTTTAAAAATATCTCAATTTTTATTTGAAACTTATAAATATTCCTAAATGTCTAAAAACAATTTTAGGTCAAAAATTGCTAAATTCAGAAACATAAAAATGACAAAAATAACAGAAAGAAATTAAATTTCGTTGAAATTTCCACAAAAAAAATTTAAATATCTATGAACTTTAGAAAATTAGACATATCTATGAGCTTTAGAAAATTAGACAGGGCTTTAAAAAAGTTAAAGAATTTTTAAATATTTTGAAAGAACGAATTTTTAAATTAAAGTTTATCTACAATTTCATAAGATAGAGCTTAAATATTTTCAAATTTTGAATTTCAAAATTTTAGTTTTGAAATTTCGGAACGTTAGGTGTACAACTTTAATTATGAAGTTTTGAAATTAATTCGGAATTTGTAAAAATAGCGAGCTCTGACTTGATATTCCGTGAAAATGTATATAAAGCTTCACAAAATATTTGAAATATTTATAATTTTGTGTTTCAATTTTGATTTAAAATCTGCAGGCATTTCGAAATGTCTAAATAAGGGATTACGAGGGATTTTTAAAAATTTTGCTGGGTGCATTTTTAATATGCGTACTAACGTTTCATATAAGATAGCAAGACTTGAATTTTTTGACATATTATATATATAAAATTTGATTTTATAAATTTATTGAAGTTAGATGTAGAAAAAAATTAAAGAATTTCAATTCGAAAGTTTTGAAGTTATTTCAAAATTTGTAAAATTTCAAGATTTTCAAAATATTTCAATATTGATTTGCATATTAACAATGCTTCGGATTATCTTAGAACTTTAGAAAACTCAATTTGAGCTTTTAAAAATTGCTAAATTCAGTGACATAAAATTTGAAAATTTGAAAGTAGAAATTTGTTATTTGAAAATTTTGTGTTAAATTCCAAAATTAAGAAGTTTTTAAATTAATTCAAAATTTTTAATAGTTTCAAGAATTTTTTAAAAATCTTAATTTTAATTTAAAGCTTAAAAATATTCCTAAATATCGAAAAACTTTAGAAAATTTGACCTAAGGTTTCAAAAATTTTGTTTAATCAGAAACATAAAAATTGATTAACAGGAACAATTGTTTAAATCAAAATTTCGTTGAAATTTCGAGAAAAGCCTTGAATATTTTAAACTTTTGTTATGATAATATGGAGATGTTGTTTTCCTCAAAGATGCTTTGGGTTCATGATTTCATAGAAATTTTGAATTTTTAAGATTAATTCAAAATTTATAAAGGTTTTCAGATTTTTCGAAATATTTTAATTTTGATTTGGTTAGGAAACGTACACATTCCGAAATGTTTACGAACTTTAATTGCTTACAAAAATCGCCAAATCCAGAATAACAATAATTTAAGGAGTTTGAGCTTTTAAAAATTGATCGATTGAAAAACATTTGAAAGGTTTGTAATTTTTTGAATGAAGCCTAAAAATAGTCTTCATTAAAAAAATGTATCCAAGTTGTAAGTAAGTAGTTTATTTAAAATTTTACGACTTGGGATTGCATATTTCAAAATTTTATGGTTAAAACAGAATTCAGCGTTTATATAAGTTTCTAGATTTTTCAATATAATTCAATTTTGATTAGATAATCTTAAGAATTTGGAAATATTTAAGATCTTTAGAAAATTTGACCTAAGCTATCAAAATTCGGTAAATTTAAATCCATAAATGACGAGTTTATAGAGAAATTTTAAAATTAGGATTTTCAGTGAACAATTTTTTTTAAAAAGGGCTGAACTATTTTAAGATTTAATGTTCAAACGTTTTTTCGGTATTTTTTTAAGTTAAATTTAAAACTTCTTCAGGTTATTTGTAATCATAACTAATTTGAGTTTATAACAACCTTTTATCTTTAAATAAATAAATTAAAAACAGTTCCATGTTTCGAAATTCTTTATAAAATGTAACATGAGCTTTTTTTCCAAAATTTTAAAAAATTTAATTCGAGCTTTTAAAATTCGATAAAATCACATAAAATTTAAAAATTATTGATAAGTTTTGAAGAAAAGAATTTTAAATCCAGATTTTTACTTAGAATTTGTTTAAAATTTCAGAAAAAAAATAGTTTTTACAATTTTGTTGCAAGGAATTTTTAAATTAAGATTTACTAAAATTTCAAGAGAATATTTGAAATATTTATAATTATGTTTTGAAAATTATAGGTATTTGAAATATGTAAGGCATTGAATAATTTAATTTCACCTTTAAAAAATTGCATTGAAGATACTATATTTAAAATTTCACGGCAGGATGCCTAAACATTTTAAAAATTTGTCTAAAACAAAAATTAAAAATTTTAATTCGAAAGTTTTAAAATGAACTCAAGATTTGTAAAAGTTCTCAAATTTTTTAAAATATCTTAATTTTGGTTTGAAAATGTAAGATATTTTGAAATGTTTGTTTTAAATTTAATAATTTGAAAATTTTGATGGAACAAATTTTTAAATTGAAGTTTTCCTGAAAATGTATGTAAAATTGCTTTAATATCTTAAATTCTGGTTTAAAAATTTGATTTTTGATGTTTCTCTTCTTGAAGTTGAGTAGCTCTAAAATGGAAAAGCATATTAAAATTGGCAAATTTAGAAGGAATTTTTACAAAAGTCCAGGTTGCTTTCAATAAAATGCGTGGTTATCATATGAAGGAAATATTCCCAAATTTTTCAAAATATCACTATTTTGCTTTGAAAATTTTAGGTTACCGTTTGAAATTTGCTCTAAATAAGAAATTTTAAATTTTAATTCGGAAATTATAAAACTAATTTAAAATTTGTAATAGATTCCAAAAATTTATATAAATATCTTAATGTTAATTTGAAACTTATAAATATTTATAAATGTCTAAAAACAATTTTAGGATATTTGGTATGAGCCATCAAAAATTGCTAAATTTAGAAACATCAAAATTGATTAACAGAAAGAAATAAAATTTGGGTGAAATTTCTTTGAAAAAAATTTAAATATTTTAAAATTTCGTGTTTATATTGTTTTCTTATAATTTCTCGAAATTTAAGTAGAGGCTTTCAGATTTTTCAAAATATCGCAGTTTTGATTTGAAAAGCAATGATACATATTCCGAAATATCTATGAGCTTTAGAAAACTATAGACAAGGAAGTTAAAAAAAATTTTAAATATTCTTGAAGAACGAATTTTTAAATTAAAGTTTATGTACAATTACATAAGTTAGAACTTAAATATTTTTAAATTTTAAATTTCAAAACTTTAATTTTAAAATTTCCCAACATTAGGTGTGAAACAAAATTAATAAATCGCGAGCACAATTTGTAAAAAATATCGAGCTCTGACTTGATATTCAGTGAAGATTTATATAAGTGTCAGAAAATATTTGAAATATTTATAATTATGTGTCTCAATTTTGATTTAAAAATTTCAGATATTTCGAAATGTTTAAGTACAGGAGGGAGTAGCGCGGGATTTTAGTATGCGTACGAGCTTTTAAAAATTGCTAAATTCAGAAACATAAAATTTTAAAATTTAAGAGTAGAAATTGATTATTTTAAAATTTTATGTTTAATTCAAAAATTTAAAATTTTAAAATCAAGAAGTTTTAAAATTAATTCAAAATTTGTAATAGTTTCCAGAGTTTTTCTAAATATCTCAATTTTGATTTGGAACCTAAAAATATTCGTAAAAATCTAAAAACTTTAGAAAATTTGACCTAAAATTTCAAAAATTTGGTTTAATCATGAAACATAAAAATTGATTAACAGGAACTGTTTAAATTATGATTTCGTTGAAATTTCAAAAAGAGACTTGAATATTTTTAAATTTTGTTATGATATTATGAAGATGTTGTTTTCCTCAAAGATGCTTTAGATTCTTTAGATTGATTTTAGAGAAATTCTGAGTTTTTGAAAAATTTAAAATTTGTAAGGGAAACGTACACATTCCGAAATGTTTACGAACTTTTAGAAAATTAGACCTGGGCTTACAAAAATCGCTAAATCCAGAATAACAAAAATTTAGGGATTTTTAAATATTTTAAATGAAGGAATTTTTAAATTAAGATTTATTTAAAATTTCACAAAAACATTTCAAATATTAAAATTGTAAGGCTCAATTTAGATTTAAAAATTATATGTAAATATTTCGAAATGTCCAAAAAATTTATAATATAATTATAATTTTTAATTTTTTAACTACTGGCTATTATAGACCGTTTATTTTCATTTAGTTTTTAATTTAAATGTTTTTATTTAAAAAAAAAAAAAAATTGCTGTTGCCGATATTTCGATGTTTTACATCATTTTCCAGGCGGTATATTTAGTTAACAAATTTTATTTTTTATTTTCCGCGATTCAAATTTTTCCCCAAAGGCTACCAATTTAATAGCCAGGTATTGGTCTATAATAGCCAGTAGTTAAAAAATTAAAAATTAATAAAGACCGGATATAACTTATATCAATAATTATAATTTTGATAGGAAGGCAATTTGAATATACGTTTTATATAGAGTTTCTTGAGTAAGCTTGAATATTTTTGTTAAGTTTTTGTTTTAAGATTAATTCCTAATAAAAAAACTAAAATTACCTGCAAAACAAATTGTAAATAAATAGAATTTGACTTTAATTTAAGTTTTACAGTTAATTCAACATTTGCAAAAGTTCCCTGATTTTCAAAATATGTTTCTAAATTTTAATTTGAAAATTAAATGTATTTCGAAGAATTTGTTTTGAGCTTTTATAAATTTAATGATTCAAAAACATATACATAATTTGAAATGTTTGTGATTTTTTGAATGAAGACTCTATTATTTATTTATTTATTTAATTATTTATTTTATTTAGTCTTGGATAAAGCAAAGCTTTTCTATCCCAAATACATACATAATATCTACACAAAATTAAAATTTACTCTCAACAAATTCGAACAATAACACTTTAAATCTAGCAAAAGTTTTAACACTTCTATTAGTCTTCATTAAAAAAAAAATGTATCCAGGTTTTCAGTAAGTAGTTTATTTAAAACTATAAACCCCAATTTGGGGATTTAGTATTTTAAAATTGTATGGTTAAAACAGAATTCAACATCTATATAAGTTCCTAGATTTTTCAATTTAATTCAATTTTGATTTGCTAATCTTAAGAATTTCAAAATATTTAAGCTCTTTAGAAAATTGGACCTAAGCTATCAAAATTCAGTAAATTTAAAACCATAAATGACGAGTTTAGAAAGAAATTTTTAAATTAGGATTTTCAGTGAACACTAGGTTAGTTGTAATGATAACTAATTTGAGTTTGGTTCAACCTTTTATCTATAAATAAATAAATAAAAAACAGTTTACGATATTTCGAAATACTTTAGAAAATGTAAGTTGAGTTTTTTCAACAACTTTAGAAAATTTAATTCGAGCTTTTAAAAATAGATAAATTCAGAAACATAAAATTTAAAAATTATTGATAAGTTTTGAAGGAAAGAATTTTAAATCCAGAATTTGTTTAAAATTTCAAATAGTTTTAAAATTTTGTTGCGAGGAATTTTTAAATTAAGATTTACTAATATTTCAAAAGAATATTTGAAATATTTATAATTATGTTTTGAAAATTATAGGTATGTATTTGAAATATGTAAGGACATTGGAAAATTTAATTTGAGCTTTTAAAAATTACAGTGAAAATATATTTAAAATTTCATGAATACCAAAACATTTTAAAAATTTGTCTTAATGAACTCAAGATTTGTGAAAGTTTTCAATTTTTTTAAAATATCTTAATTTTGGTTTGAAATTTAAGATATTTCGAAATATTTGTATGAACCTTAGAAAAATTGGCTTGAGCTCTTTAAAACCGCTAAATCTAGAAACTCAAAAATTTAATAATTTGAAAATTTTGATGGAACTAATTTTTAAATTGAAGTTGTGTAGCCCTAAAATGGAAAATCATATTAAAAAGTACTAATAAGTAGTAATATTGACAAATTTAGAAGAAATTTTTAAAATTTATGAAAAATTTCCCGAAAATCTTACCCGAAAATCTGATGAAATTAATGCTAACAAAACTTTAATACTATAAGTTAACAAAATTTATGTTTTATCGTGATATACTTTACAAACTTTGTAGACCGGTTTTGAACTTCGTACAACTCCGATGAAGAGCGAAGCTCAAAACCGGTCTACAAAGTTTTTAAAGGGTATCACGATAAAGAAAGAAATTTTGTTAACCTGTGTTGTAATAAAGTTTTGTTTAATATTAATTTTAAATTATTTTAATTTCAATATTATCATAAACGTGTGATAAAGACCCAACCAAAACCAAATAATAATGGATTATTACTATTATTATTCCTTATCTTAAACTTGAAATTTTTAAAAGCTTTGGTCAAATTTTCAATGTTTCTAGGTATTTCGAAATTTTACTTAAAATTTTCCTGAGGAAAATTGAAATAAAATTGGTATAACTTTGTAGAAATTTGATTAAAATTGCATACCCTTAATAAATTAAAAGTTTTTGCTTGAGCTTTAAAAATCACTAAATTCAGAAACACAAATAAGGTTTTTTTAAATTTTGTTCGAAAAAAATTTTAAATTACGTTTTACTTAAACTTTCACGGCAATATTTAGACCAGTTTTAAAATTTTGTGTCGAAAATTGAAGTACTTCGAAATGTCCAAGAAGTTAAAAAAGTTTAAAGTAAAGATATGTTTTAAACTTAGGTTTTGGAAGTTAGATTTCAAACAAAAATTTTAAGTATAACTAAAGTTTCAATTCGGAAATTTTTAAGTTGAATTCTAGATTTGTTAAAGTTTTCAAATTTTCCAAAATATCCTAATTTTGATTTGGATATTAAAGGTATTTCGATAGCCATATATATCGGCTTTAAGGTTGTAATGAACTTTCAAAAATCGTAAATACAAAATACGAATTTAAAAGCTTTGGCAGAATCAATTTTTAAATTAAGATTTTAAGTAAAGCTTTATTTAAAATTGTTTGAATAATTTAAGTAAGAATTTCAGAAATTATTTGAAAATTTCGTATAATTTCCAGAATTTTCAAAATATCTCAATTTTGATTTGAATTGAAAGTTATAAAATTTTAAAAAATTTTGTCAAATTTAGAAAATTGTACGTGTGCTTTTAAAAACCCCCTCAATTTAGAAATATTAAAATTGCCGAATTTTTGAAAATTTTAAGCGAAGAAATGTTTTAAATTTAATAAAAATTTCAAATAATTCTTCAATAATAAATTTTAAAGGAAAATGCAACTTCTTTCCTTCAACATTTTTAAAATTCGTCAATTTGTAACTTATTGAAGTTATTTGTCTTCTTTTTGTATTTAAATTTGTTTAAAAGCTCAAGTCAATTTTCTGGAGCTCTTGGGCACTGTAAAATATCTTACATTTTCCTAATGAAAATGAAGATATTTTGAAAATCTCCAAACTTTAAGATAAAAAAAAAACTTTTTTGAGAAGTTTTATAAGTTTTAACAGAATTTTTAAAAATTTCATGGGAAGGATAAATTAAAATTTTATGAGCTTATTTAAATTATTTTTATATTTTGTGTTGCAATTTTTTTTCGAAAATTTTGACGAAAGAACGAATTTTTAAATTAAAGTTTATCTACAATTTCATAAGTTAGAGCTTAAATATTTTCAAATTTTGAATTTCAAAGTTTTAGTTTTGAAATTTCTGAACATTACATTACAGAAATTTAAAACTTTAATTAGGAAGTTTTGAAATTAATTCGGAATTTTTAAAAATAGCGAGCTCTGACTTGATCTTCAGTGAAGATTTATATAAACTTCACAAAATATTTAAAATATTTATAATTTTGTGTCTCACGAATTGTCTTAGAATTTTAGAAAATTTAATCTGAGCTTTTAAAAATTTCTAAATTCAGAAACATGAAATTTGAAAATTTAAGAGTAGAAATTGATTATTTTAAATTTTTTTGTTTAATACAAAAATTTAGAATTTAAAAATAAAAAAAGTTTTAAAATTAATTCTAAACTTGTAATAGTTTTCAGATTTTTTTTAAATATCTTAATTTTAATTTGGAACTTTAAAATAATCCTAAAAATTCAAAAACTTTAGAAAATTTGATCTAAGATTTCAAAAAATTGGTTTATTCAGAAACATTAAAATATATTAGCAGGAACAATTGTTTAAATTAAGATTTCGTTGAAATTTCGAGAAAAGACTTGAATATTTTAAAATGTTTTTATGATAATATCAAGATGTCGTTTTCCTCACAGATGCTAAGGTTTATTAGAATGATTTTACAGTAATTCTGAATTTGTGAAATTAATTTAAAATTTGTAAAGGTTTCCAGATTTTTCGAAATATTTTAATTTTGATTTGGATAGGGAACGTACACAATCCAAAATGTTTACAAACATTTGGAAAATTCGACCTGTGGTTATAAAAATCACTAAATTCAGAATAACAAAAATTTAAGAATTTTTAAATATTTTAAATGAAGGAATTTTTAAATCAAGATTTATTTAAAATTTCACTAAAACATTTCAAATATTAAAATTTTATGCCTCAATTTAGATTTAAAAATTGTATTTATATACAACAAATTCAATATCTATATAAGTTCCTAGATTTTTCAATATAATTCAATTTTTTATTAGAAAATCTTAAGAATTTCGAAATATTTAAGATCTTTAGAACATTTGACCTAAGCTAACTCGGTAAATTTAAATCCATAAATGACGAGTTTAGAAAGAAATTTTTAAATAAGGATTTTCAGTGAACATTTTTTTAAAAAGGGCTAAACTATTTTAAGATTTTATGTTCAAACATTTTTTCGCTATTTCTTCAAGTTAGATTTAAAACTTCTTCAGGTTAGTTGTAATCATAACAGTGTATCAACCTTTTATCTATAAACAAACGAATAAAATACAGTTTACGATATTTCGAAATGCTTTAGAAAATATAACTTGAGTTTTTCGAAAATTTTAATAAATTCGAACTTTTAAAAGTCGATAAATTAAGAAACATAAAATTTAAAAATTATTAATAAGTTTTTAGTTAAAGAATTTTAAATTCAGATTTTTACTTAGAATTTGTTTAAAATTTCAGAAATTTCAAATTTTGTTGCAAGGGATTTTTAAATTAAGATTTGCTTAAATTTCAAGAGAATATTCGAAATATTTATAATTATGTTTTGAAAATTGTAGGTACGTATTTGAAATATGTAAGGACATTTGGAAATTTCATTTGATCTTTTAAAAGTTACAGTGAAGATATATTTAATTTTCACAGCAGGATGCCTAAATTTTAATTCAGAAGTTTTAATATGAACTCAAATTTTGTAAAAGTTCTCAAATTTTTTAAAATATCTTAATTTTGGTTTGGAAATTTAAGATATTTCGAAATGTTTGTATGAACCTTAGAAAATTTGGCTTGAGCCCTTTAAAACCGCTAAATTCAGAAACACAAAAATTTTGATAATTTTGATAGAACTAATTTGTAAATTGAATTTTTAATGAAATTGTATGTAAAATTACTTTAATATCTTAAATGCTGGTTTAAGAATTTGATTTTTGATGTTTATTGAAGTTGGGTAGGTGTAAAATATAAAAACATATTAAAAAGTACTAATAAGCAGTAAAATTGAAAATTTAGAAGAAATTTTTAAAATTTATGAAAAATTTTATAAAATTTAAAACAAATCTTACCCGAAAATCTTATAAAATTTGTTTTAACAAAACTTTACTACTATACAAGTCAACAAAATTTCTTTCTTGATCGTGATATACTTTAAAAGCTTTATAGACCGGTTTTGAGAGAACGGGGAAGCTCAAAACCGGTCTACAAAGTTTTTAAAGGATATCACGATAAAGAAAGAAATTTTGTTAATTTGTGTTGTAATAAAGTTTTGTTTAATATTAATTTTAAATTATTTTAATTTCAATATTATCATAAAAGTGTGATAAGGACCCAGCAAAAACCAAATAATAATTTAGTATTACTGTTATTATTCCTTATCTTAACCTTACAATTTTTAAAAGCTTTGGTCAAATTTTCAAAGGTTTTTAGGCATTTCGAAATATTTACTTAACATTTTTCCGATGAAAATTGAGATATTTTGAAAGATCTGCGAACATTAGATAAAATTTGAGGAATTTGTATAAGCTTTGGACAGATTTGTTTAAGATTGCATACAGCTAAATAAATTAAAAACCTTCGTTTGAGCTTTAAAAATCATTTAATTCAAAAACATAAAAGTAGGTTTCTTTCAAATTTTGTTCGAAACAAATTTTAAATACGTTTTACTTAAAATTTCAAAACGATATTTGGACCAGTTTTAAAATTTTGTGTCGAAAATTGAAGTGCTTTGAAATGTCCAGGAAGTAAGAAAAATTTAATGTGAAGATATAAAGTTTCAATCCGGAAATTTTTAAATTGAATTCAAAATTTGTAAAAGTCCCCAATTTTTCAAAACTATCATAATTTTGATTTGGATATTAAAGGTATTTCGATAGCCATAAGGGCTTCAGAAAGTTTTTTTAATGAACTTTCAAAAATCGTAAATACAAAATTGAAGAATTTAAAAGCTTTGACAGAGTTAATTTTTAAATTAAAATTTTAGGTAAAGATTTATTTAAAATTGCTTGAATAATTTAAATTTTTGTTCCAAATTCTTATTTTTCAGACTTCACGAAGTTAGGTCTAAAACAGGAAGTAAGAATTTTATTTCAAAACTTCCAGAATTTTATAAATTAAATTTATAAAATTTTACGTGTGCTTTTAAAAACCCGCTTAATTTAGAAATACATATTAAAATTGCCGAATTTTTGAAAATTTTAAACGAGGAAATGTTTAAGATTTATTAAAAATTTCAAATAATTCCTCATTGAAAATCTTAAATTTTTTAAAACCTCTTTTTGAATTTAAACATGTTTAAAAGCTCAAGTCAAATTTTCTAAAGTTCTTGGGCACTTTAAAATATCGAACATTTTCCTAATGAAAATGAAAATATTTTGAAAATTCCCAAACTTTAAGAAAAAAAAATTTCAGAATTTGGGTGAGTTTTAACAGAATTTTTAAAAATTTCAATGGAAGGAATTTTTAAATTAAAATTTCATTAGAATATTTAAATTATTTTAAAATTTTGAGTTGCAATTTTGTTTTGAAAGTGTTGACTACTTCGTAATGTCTAAGAAAATGAAAAATTTGACCTGAGCTTCAAAATAAATCGCTGAATTCCAGTACTTTAAAATTTGACGATGATGATATATTTCAAATTTTCAGATTAAACTTGAATATTTTAAAATTTTGGAGTTTCTCGAATTTATGTTTAAAACAAAAGTTTATAATTTGAATTCGGAAGTTTTGAAGTTTAAAACATAAATATTTGCAAATTTTGAAAAATTTTTAAAAATTTTGAAAAAAATTACTTTTCTAATTTATTTTAAATTTCATAAAATTGTAAATAGTTGATGAGCTTTTACAAAAAATTAAGAAATTTTTAAAAGCTCAGATAAAGTTTTTCAACTTTTTAGACATTTCGAAAATATTTTCGTAATAAAAATTGAGATATTTTACAAATTTTTAATTTAAAAGATTTTGATAGTTATATAGCTTGAACGTTAAAAGAAGATCGGATACGGTTTTCACCTTTAGTGCAGCATAGTTGTAAAGTACCAAGCCTTCAGAGTTTTAATTCTAAACCAACTCCTTTCGATAATGGTTTAAAAAAAAAACCTTTTTCCATATTTAGTGGAAACACTCAAATATAAAAGAAAATCCACTTTAATATCAACACATTGAACTGTAATAAAAATCTAAAAAAACGAGGAAAATTCCAATCAAAACGAAAAACTCTCAAAACAAACAAATATCGTTGGTTTTATTAATTTTTTTTTTTTTTTTTTGTACGTTCGTTCATTCGTTATAATATGTGTGTTTGCGGGCTTGGAAAGGAAAATAGAGTAGATTTTCGAAAACTTTTCTTCTTCATTATGTTGTCTTCTACTTATTATTATTATTATCATTATTAAATTTTCGAGTTTTTTTATAGTTTTGTTTAGTTTTATATGCTAGAGTAAAAGCTTTTTGTATGGCTAAAGAAGAATCTCGTATAGACATTTAGAGATTGGATGACATACACATTTTTTATCCACACTGTATATATAGCTTTGAAAAGAACAACAAACAAGAAAAACTAATAAATTTTCAATTTATATATATTTCCTTCATCTATATACCCCGCAAATTATTAAATTCATTGTTCATTTCACAAATATATTATTACGATATGCCGGGATGGCGTTGGTTGTTGTACTCATATAAGATATGTGGGCGGGCGGGGTGAAGTAAAAATATGAAGTCATTTTCCTAGTTTTTATTATTTTTATTTTTGTGCTATAATTCTCTTTATTTTATTGTTTTGCTTGTTTTTTTCGTGTCGTATATATGTATACACATAAGAAAAGGGTGGTTCAATTACTATCAAGGATTGGGTCTGATCATATCTACATACAAACATATATATTGTCAATTCAAATGAAAAATAAGTAGATGTACAGCAAAAACAAAAATGGGAAAATAGCAATTGGAAAATGATTTATATATTTGAAATTTGTGGAAATGAGTCATATGAGAATGGAAATTTGTTTTATTTATTGAAATTGTGTGTACCAGAGGGTGCTTTTTAAAATCTTAAAGGCTTATTTATACATCAGGCGGTACATATGGTTACATATAGGTACTCTAATAATCTGATCTCATAAACCAAACCAAAAAAGTAAAATTCAGCCAAGAATTTTTTTTTTTTCGGTTTTCCAATCCGCACACACACACATTATTGATATGAATCTGTTAACCTGCATATATTGTAGAGGTGTATAACACCAATTTATGTATATCTTCATGAATGGAATATCATTACATTTTGTAAAAATACTAACAGGGAAATTGCAACCTAGATAAATTCCATTTTCAATTTTCTAATCAAAATTCCTTAAGGTAACATTCAATACAAATAATTCAACATAAAAATGATCTCATCTAAAACATAACTTTTATGTAGCATTTTATATGAGTATATGTACGAAAAATAAAATTCGAATTTTCTCATCTACCTTGAGGTGGAAAATTTATAAAAAAAAAAATAAACCACGAGCACACAAAAAAAAAATTTAAATTTTTCATTTTGATCCTATTTCCTTTCGTGTTGATACCCTCCTCCCGCATCTACATGTTTAGAGGTAAAGGTATCAAGCACATATGTTTTTCACACATTTTCCAAATTTAAATTTTTTGCCGTTGATTTTTTATTTTTTTATTGCAAAACTGGAAATGAGAGGCACAGTCACTATATATACATATATAGAGATATTTTGATGGTATCTTTGAATGAGCATAAGTGTTGTAATAAAGACATATTTATTACATAAGGATAACGGTTATTACATCTTATACATGTGTGATAAAAAAAATATACCTCAGGGGGGTAGCGGTTTGTACGGAAAATTGCTCATATATGTGGGGTGATTTTATTCGAGATGAGCTCATAATTTTCCGTAAAAATCCCACAAACAAAAACCTCATAATGATCATATTACGCCCGTACTATACAACCATCCTCTCCCTTTAAATATTGGCACAATGTACAAAATCACTTTGTATAAAAATGTAAACTCATTCATATCAAATATATGAACGCGTATCTTATAGGGATGGGGGCCGAAATTTTCTTGGGGTGTCAACAATTTATTACACATAATTTTCTTTCATTTGAAATGCGAGAACGAAATTATTATAAATTTTAATAAACTCCAAAAGCAATTGAAAATGTTAAAAAATAAAATAAAATTACTGTGCGTATGAGCGCGTTCGGAATGCTAAAAAAAACTGCCTATGTCATCATCATATTAACAACCAACATTGTAATAATCATTGCCATTAAAAATAATAATCAGCCCTACTGTTATATACCATGTAGGATGAAAAATTTTAGTGTACATAGAGTACTCGGCGACAATGATGACAATACGCGTGTGTGAAGACGTCGATAATATTTTATCCGTTTCATTTTTTTTGGGTTGTTGTAATTAAAGAGAAATATTCGAATGAAAATTAGTTTTTGCGAAAATACACACAAGGGGTTAACTAGTCGAATTCTCTTACATCCGCTTCAACAAATACACCAAAAAAAAAAAAATTGGTTCTCATCATCTCAACTCCTTCCCATCATTTCATTCTTACACAATCATTCAGCAACATAAATGTAAACAGCAAAAAATTCTTTCAATTTTTTTTTGTAAATAACAACTGAACGTTCACAAAAAAAATTGATGAAAAAATAAAAAAAGGAATGAAGCTCATAGAGAACCAGCAAAAACACAACACAAAACGTATTGAATAGAGAAAAGAAAGCCACTTCAAAAGTTAATTTGTTCTGTCGACACCAAACAATGGCAATGAGAGTACATTTAAACAAAACAAGAACAAAAAAAAAAATCGGTTTTCTTTCGTTTCATTTTGGGAAAATGATGAGTTAAAAAATAAAAAGTACAAAGATAATGTTGTATACAGAAAAAGACTTTGAATTAAATTAAATTTTTCCACTCCACACACAACCCCAAGTTTACATTCATTCTGTATGTTTGGTTGGTTGGTTTGGTATACAATCATACAAGCCACAAAAAAAAAAACATTTTTGGGACACGAAAAATTACGTCATTTAAATGTGGAACAACAATGATGACTCATCACGCTTGTTTATTGAAAAAAAAAATAAAAATAAATAAAAATTATATATCGCGATTAGAAATTTATTTATATACTTTTGGCTTTCACAGTAAACAAACAGATAAAATGGATATTAGATAGATAGACATAGACATACATATAAAATATATTATAATTTGTATGTGACGCCATTTGCCCGTTTGTTTTGTAATAAAAAACGACCCCAAAATAAGTCGTGACACAAAAAAAAAAGAAAAAACTTATTTGTGGAGCGATTTTGGGATGGTGCCTGGTGGTTAATTAAAATGAAATGAGAGCGCGCGCGTGCTAAATAAAAATATTGTGTTGGAAATATTTTTTGCTGATATTAGATTGGGGCTGTATAAACGCAGTTCTAATCTATTGAAATGTGACATCTCTTGTTGCCTTAACTGTTTCAGTTTGCCTCGTGATCAATGAGGTTAAAAAAATCTACAGCAATTTTCAATTAGAACAGAATCCCAAATCCTACAAAATTATTCATTATTTATGCTAGACACTTTCTAGCTCTCTCTTGACTGTTAAAATGTACTAAAAAGCCGGATAATGCGAAAAGTTTTCCTACCGAATTCGAATAGAGCTTTCAGAAAAAAAACAAGCTTTAAACACTACAACCACTATCTTACGCTAAACGCTGGTTATTGAACCAAAATCCGATGATTGCGATTCGATTTGTTGAGGAATTTTATAGATAAAAATTCGATAAAACGGATTTCGATAGATATTCAACAAATTAAAATTTCAAAAATTTAAACCCGATTGTTTAAAATTCATTGAATTGAAATTAGATAGATAGGGAATCGATATTTTGTTAAGTCCTATATAAATTTGATAGATTAAAATTCGATCAAATGGAATTCGACAATCGATCGAAATCAGACAAATCAAAATTCATTGATTTGAAATTTGATAGATTGCGATACAATATATTGGGGATTGGATATCTCCACTAATGTTATATCACAATTTTTAATGTTTGATAATGAAACTTAACTTGTCAAGTACAGCCCAGGTTAAAATTAAAATTTCTAAAATTTCAATAAAATTCGATTTTTCTTTAAGAGTTGAGATATTTGTGTTCCTAAAATTCACAGCGCAAAGGATTTGTATTGCTCGTATCGCTTCTTATATTGATAGACCACAAAATATTTCAAGTTGAGTTTTGGTTGGTTTAATTCGTTCGACAAATGTGGTAAATAATTTGTCAACCTTGCAGACATACTAAAATAATGTTGTCGTTCGTATCACTGCTATTGATAAATGTAGGTACCGCAAATATTTCAAGTTGAGAGAATAGCGTAAAACTGCCTATAAAATTGAGTTTTTAATTTTTTCGGTCAAATGTAGTAAACAATTATTTCTACTTCAGTTTAAAAAAAATGTATTATCAATTTTGTTTTTGTTTCGAGTTTATAGCATTCGAGAAATTGTTCGGCGATATTCTAAAATTGAATATTATAAAACTGAATCAAAACTTGTATTCGATATTTTGCGAGATTTTATCGCTATCTTGAATTCGATAGATTGGAATTCGAAAGTTTTCAATTTGAGACAATGTTGCAATTGAAATATTCGTTGAATCGGAATTCGATAGATTAGAGTTCGACCGATGGTTCAATGCGATGTATTGGTGAATTCTATAGAAAGAAATTCCATATATTAAAATTTGATAAAACGTAGTTCGATAGATTGAAATTCGATTTATATAAATTTGATGTACTGAAATTTGACAGATTGGGTATTCAATATAATAAAATTCGATAAATTAAAATTCGTTAAAATGGAATTAGATACATCAAATTATTTGAAATTTGAAAGTTTGAAATTCGATGTATTGAAATTAGAAAGTTTGGGATTCGATAGATTGAAATTCGGTAAAATGAAATTCGATGGATTAGAATTAGATATTAACAGATCGAAATACAGATTTGATAGGCACAAATTCGTTAGTTTAGAATTCGACATAAGAGATTGGAAAATTTGGAATTCGGTGGAATGAAATTCGTTAAATAAAAATGTGTTAAATAGGAATTCGATAGAATTCAGAATATTAAAATTTGGTTAAATGGAGTTCATCATTGAAATTCAATAGCTCCAAATTTGATATCACTATGAATGGGGTAGATTAGCATTTCCGAAAATATTCCGACATATTGGGATTTGATAGGTACAAATTGGAAAGCTTGGAATTCAATAAATCGAAATTCGTTGATTGAAATTTGATAGGTTGGGAATATATTGGGAAATTCAATAGCATGAAATTTACTTACTTTACTTTACTTGCACGAACAAAATTGGTGCCGTTATCACTAAAGACATCACTGCAGATTCCACGACGAGAAGTAAATCTCTTGAATGCACCCAAAAACGTATCAGTGCTTAGATCACCCATCAATTCAATATGTATTGCCTTTGTGCTAAGGCAGACAAATATACATATGTAACTTTGGATTGGCTTCTGTCCACGACCTCTTCTCATGTAGACATCAATCGGCCTAGCATAGTCGACCCCAACTTTTAGGAATGGCCTATTCTGCTCCACTCTGGCCAGGGGTAAGTCACTCATCAGTTGCTGCTGAAGTATGGCTTTGTTCCTCACGCAAATTGTACATTTGTGAACAACCTTTCTAACTAAATTGCGACAGCTTAAAATCCACCACGTTTGATGTATCGTACTGATAAAAAAATGACTGCCCTGCATGATGGTACCGAAGATGCAAATCTTGTATGATAATGCTGGAAATGTAGCAACTAGGTAGGATAATTGGATGCTTTGAATCGAAGGACGCCAAAGAGTGTTTTATTCTACCTCCAACTCTAATGAGGCCATCATCATCAATAAATGGGTTCAAAAATTTTAACTTACTTGAAGAACAAACCGGTTCCCCACGCTTCAAATTTCGCAATTCGGATGAAAAGTAATTTCCTTGAATGTCCTTAAACACTATTTTTTGAGTTGACTCCACGTCAGCTAATTTTATCATCGTCTTTGAGTGTTTTCTGGGGCTGTTTTCTCGTTCTTGCTGGGATAATTTGGCATTAGTAACAAACCGCTGAATAATTGTAAGAGTTTTCACAAATTTATGCCAGCTTGAGAACCTTGTAGCGACTTCTTCAATAAAAGTAGGTATTGTTACTATTTGCGACGCATGGAGGTTTCTCGAAATGACTACTGATTCTTGTGATGGCCACTTCTCTGACGACTGCGATAACCAGCTCGGTCCATTCCACCACATGGAAAATTTGTTCAAGTCCTTCGGCGACATTCCTCGAGAAGCACAATCGGCAGCGTTATCATGGGAGGATACATGTTACCAATGATCTCTATCAATTGTCCTAAGAATTTTGGCAGTCCTGTTAGCTACAAAGGTCGGCCAACGTGAGGGGTGTGACGAAAGCCAATCCAAGACGATTTTGGAATCGGACCAAGCATATATTTCTTTGTTCTTCTCTAACGCTTCTCGAATTGATTTGATAAAGTTCGTCAAGAGCATTGCAGCGCATAGCTCCAGACGTGGTATTGTCTACTAAGTGGTGCTACCTTGGTCTTGGCTGAAATTAAAAAACCTTTATTAAATTGTCACTGGTGGTACATCTACAATAAACCGCAGCAGCATAAGCCTTTTATTGGTTGAAAGCCAGCGAGGAATTCTAATACTTTGCAGATCTGCTAGTTCGCTGCGAAGTAAAAACCATTCTTCCTTTAGGCTGTGTGGCAACTCGTCGTCCCAACCCAATTTCTTGAGCCAAAGACCTTGAAATAGGATTTTGATTCGCACGATTACAGGAGCTAACCATCCTAACGGGTCGAAAACTCGCGACGCTTCCGACAATATTTGTCGTTTGGTTGCTACTGCCTCACCTTTTAATGTCACTTGAAAGGAAAAGCTATCATCAAATGGATTCCACTGAAGACCGAACAGCTTAATTGCTTTCGAGTTTTCGTCAATCTCTTTTGGAGTTACTTCTATCTGGTCTTCAGGCAAATCCTTAAGTAATGATGAATAGTTAGAAGTCCACTTTCGTAAAGGGAACCCAGGTTCAGATAAAAGTTGCGCAATTTTGGACCTTATAATCTTTGCCTCTTCTATTGAATCCGCACCGGTCATTATATCATCCATATGTATATACATCATCTTTGATCCGCTTAGCTTCTTCAGGAAATTGAACGCTGTTTTCTTCTGCTATCTGAAGTAAGGTCCTGGTTGCTAGAAATGATGCTGGGCCCATTCCAAAGCTCACTGTTCTTAATTTATATGCTTTGACCTGATCAGATGGGTTGCTTCTCAGGCAGTACATATGCTTGAACAGAAATGCTTTCGTCTGAGTAAACTGAAGATATTGCCACCGTGATTCTTCCTCTTGATGTGCTGGTACCAAGTTGTCCAAGCCCAGTAATAATGAGACCCTCATTTTCCCTTGGCAGTTGCAGCTTCTGAGCGCAAGTCTCAGTAACAAAAGATGCCTCAGATCCTGAATCCAAAAGAACTCGACATCGTAACGAACTACCCGTGTTGGTTTTAACGTTTACCATAGCTGTATGTAAAAGCGTAGTAGCAGCAAAAATTGATACACCAAGCGAATTGATTCCAAAAATGTTCGCTGTTTGAACTTTCTGTGTTGGCTGTAACGCATTGTTAACTGGATTAGAAAAAGGATCATTTTCAGCTTAGCGTATTTTATTAGCAAATGGTTCAGCTACTAGTCATGCCGAACTAGATGTGCCAGGAACTGAGCTTGTGGTTTATTGGCATCTTTAGAAGTGTTTTCTTCCTCAGGATCGATATGTAGAAATGCATGATGTTTTTTGTGGCATTTGGAACATCTACCTTTACTTTTGCAATTATAGGAAGTATGCGACGAGTTTAAGCAATCAAAGCATCTGTTATTAGCCTTTATGCACTCACGGCACTGTGCAACTGTCATTCCTTTAAATTTATTACAATTTATCAGCAAATGATCCTCTACCTTGCAAACTGAACAGATGGCCTAAGTAGACACATGTAAATTTCGAGAACTCCTTGCTTTGATGATTGAAGCTTGCTTGTCAATGGATGTACCTTGACAGATTCCAGAGAATTGGCTCGTAGCTGAAGAAAATCGAAAAAATCTTCGAGCGTAGGAAAATCCTCTTCAGCTGAATGCCTGGCCCACAACATTTTAGTTTCATCATCGAGTTTGTCTTCCAGGATACGTATTAACCACGGGTCCCTTGATTCGGCAATGGGACCCAGCTCCTTCAAACCTCTGACCACTTCATCTGCAATATCAGCCATTTCCCGAACATTTATTTTATCAGCTCGCTTCACAGGATTTATGGCCAAAAATATGTCAATGAATTTTCTCACTGTGTGCTTCTTTTGATCGTACCGATTTCGTAGTTTTTGGAAAGCCTCAATATAGTTGGCATCCGTAATGTTGAAGTGCTTCAACAGATTAGCTGCCTCACCGCGCAAAAAGCTCTTCAGGTAATGAAATTTGTGTACTGGTGTCAACGAGCTATTCTCATGGATTGTGGTGTTATATGAATCCGAGAAAGACTGCCACTCCGTATAATCGCCTGAGAATGGCGGTATGTTTATCTTAGGAAGCTTCACATCAGCTGCATAGGTACCCTATTGTAACGTGCTTTCATTCAGGCGGGTGCTCCAAACTGCGTTTTCGAATGTATTTATTTAAACTCGCTACTACGTGATAATTCGCATTTCCGTAGCCGTAAAATCTTTTAACAGTACTGGGGCTCTCTATAATCGTACGGCTAATTCATCAATTGATGTCGTCTTCGTAACCTTCTCATTAACGTAGGTCATGAGTTTAGTCATCTGACCTTTAATCACCGCTAGACGTTTCTTCGCACCAGCTAATGTCTCAGTTGGTTCCTGCATTTAATATTAGTTGCTGGATTGATGGCGAATAGGCGTGGCAATGCTGCAGCTTTATAACTATCCAACAAAATGGCTTCCTTTGTGCAACGCGCTTCAGTTTTTTATCACTTCACACTTCACAATATGGCTTCGCTTTATAAATATAATCGTTGGATCCGGCTCGAAGGACCAACAACTGTATTCCAGCAAATTAATTCCACAAAGAAAACTTAAAAAAAATCAATCAATCACACAGTTCTTTGGTTTACAATTTTTTATTATTTTGTCTTACACTAATTATTGGTTTATTTAGCGGTCACTGCTTATTCTTCTTTTTTTATGATTAGAGAGAGCCTTTTTTATATGAATTTTGAAAACCAGAAATTTTTATCGATGCTGCGTACGTCACATTTAGTACCATTAATCACAAATATCACCCAAAAGGTAAACAAACAAGTGATAAATTATGTTGATTGTGAAAAATCTAAATGTTTCCAGCGTTTGTGTCTCTTTTGCTAATTGTTGGAATTCAATCAAGTTAAGTGAACATGCAACAAATTATTTCTCTTAACTAAATATTATTCCTTATTGTGGCTGTTGATAATTTTAGCACTTAGATTCGTGCAAGGATGAAGTGGTAGACAAAATTCGTTACATTAAAATTCGGTTAAAAGGTATTCGATGGATTAGAATTCGATCTATTGAAATAAGACACAACAAACTTTACTAAAATGAAATGTGATAGATTTGATTTCAACAGATACAAATAAATTCAGTTGATTTAAATTCGATAGATTAAAATTCGGTAAAATGCGAAATAGTTTTCCTTTGCGAATGGTCTACAAAAACTGCATTCAGATCCGTAAAACCATTCAGGCTAAATTTTGAAAAGTTAAAGGGTCTGACTTTAGTTACAAAATAAATTGAAAGTTACTTAGTTCCAAATGACCTGAAGGAAAGGGGTTTGCTTAGAAAGGTTTTCAAGATAAATACATTATTAATGTACTAAATCCGAATCGAGAAACAGGTTTTCACAATAATATACATAGCTCACTTTCAAATAATAATTTGCAGCTAATTTTCCGAAGTTTTATTTTAAACATACAATTTATACAAATTAAAATTTTGCAAATAACTAAATCGTAAATTGGTATTTTAATTGAGCATTTTTCAAAATTCGAAAATCAATTTTATGGAATTTCAACGCTTTTAAATTTTAATAGAATTTTTTAGGTTAAATTTTAGGATCTATGTGCGATTTAAAAAATTCAAAATAAACCAATATTTTAAATTTCTAAGAGGGACAACAATAAATGTCAAATTTCTTAATTTTAAATTAGGAATTTGTGAAATTTAAAAGTTGCAACAAAATTTTATTTTATTATTTGAAATTTTATTAAATTTTATATTTTATCTATTTGATTTCGATTATCAAATTCTAAAAATGTTGGATACATATTTTGAAATTTTGTGGACCACTAAAAAAAAATCGCTAAAATAAAATATTTCATTAAATTCCGAAATTCTACGAACTTACAACATTTTATCGAAACATTAGCTTCTAACTAATAAAAAGTTGGAAAAATTGTCTTGAGTCCAATCAATTTAATTACTAGCTGCGTTACGTTAATATTAAGTAGGTTCGGCTGGTGTATTCCTTACACACATAGAACTAGAGTACTTGGTGGTTGAAATCTTAAATAAATTACTCAAGGTAAGCTTTACCAAAATATGAACCGAAAAACCAATCAATCTCTGAATCATTCAGAAATTAGAACCTTCCTTGTAAAGATGTAGAATTAATTTGAAATATACCCAATTTAGCTTCATTTAGATTTTTATATAGTCTAGTTGCTCCCAAGAAAATGATATTCATTGCAAAGCAAGCGTCAGAAACACACAAATATATATCTGATCAAAAGTTTCACAATCAATTATATTCCTCCATGTACATCAACGTATGCTTTAAACGGTAAGATAATAAACTCAATACTGATCTAAGCATATTCGATGTAGTTGGGGTGGACTACTGAACAGCGTTCTTAACATAAAATCTACGATTACGACTATTTGGAATTTTTGATATTTATTTAGATTATAGAAGTATTGAAACTACTAGTTGAAGGTATTATTAGAGATTTTCGAACTTTCTCGAGCTTTTCCGGTTTATTGTTCGAGAATTGCATGCCATTGAGAAATTACGATTTATTTGAGATTTTCGAGACTACTCCATAAATCTAAGATTGTTCAATATTTTTGATAAATCGAGATTTTTGAGATTATCGGAATTTTTCAAAATCATTTGAAGTATAGAGACATGAACCAAGCTTTTTAAATTACAGAAGATTTTCAGTTAATTATTCGAGAATGCTTGTCATTTAGAAATTTCGGATTATTTATTTATTTTATTTTATTTCATAGTCTCAATTACATAGTGATTGGAATTTACGATGGTGCCTTAAACTACTTAAACCCATTTGGAATTCTCCAGATTTTTTTCAAAGATTTAAAACATTTTATTTCAATTAGGATTTCTGTAAAATTTGGAATGGCCAAATAATAATTTATGGATTTTTAGAAATTTACAATATTTAAAATTTCGTGAATTTTAAGAATTTTTTTTATAAATTGTTGAATTGGATTAGGGAGTTTCCCTACGGAACCCTAGAGAAAATTAGGGAATTTGTATAGTTTTTGGTTGGTACCATTGTTAAGAATGTTAAATGTTCAGAATTGAAAAAATTGCCAAATTCTTACTAGGTATAGAAATGAAGCTCAAATGTTTAGAATTTTTCAGATTTTGTAGTTTTTTTTAATAAGAACTTTACAAAATTCTAATTTTTACTTACTAAAATTTTATAAATAATTTTTTTTTTTTCTCAGACTCTTTACACAAAATTCAGTATTTTTGAAATTTGCTAGGCCTATAGGATTTTCGAAATTCGATTAGCTCTGAAAATTTCAAATCTCAAAATTTCCGGAAATTTTAAAATTTCTTTAACAGAACTTGCAAATTTCTTAAAGTTTCATAAATGTATCTCAATATGTCTATTTTGAGCTGTTTTATATTTTCTTATTTTTTCTGAGTATTAAACAAAATAGGCAAAAAATAGAGATTTTGAAAATTTTAAAAATTGGATAATTTTGAGTTTAAAATAAAAATTGAAAGTTTCAGGATATTCCAAAACAAAATCACTAACACATCGGGTTTGAAACCTAAACATAAGATTTTTATATTATAAATGAAAATTTTTCACGGTAAGGCCATTAAAATAAAATGTATATTCACAATTTTAAATTTTATTGTAATCGCAATCTGGATTCAAATTAACGAACTATAAATACTTTTTAGTGCTGTAGTAGAATTTAAAGAAAATCTTCGAAATTTCAGAAACTTCTACAGCAAACCTTTTTTTTAGTTAGTTTTACTTATTTAAACAAATTTTTAAAATTTTTGGAATTTTACAAAATTTAATAATCCTGAAAATGGGAGAATTTTCAAAAATTTTATTTTCAAAATTTTACATTTTTGGGAAATTCTGTTAGGCATAACATGTTCGAAATTTATGAATTTTTATTTTTTTTAAATTTCCAGAATTATAAAAATTGTAATATTCAGAATTTAAAAATAATTATGAATTTTATACGATATTTACAATTTAAAAATTTTATAAATTCCAAAATTGTTAAAACTTCTTGAGCCTTCAGAATTTGTATACCTCTACCAGGTCTAGAAATCCTAAGACTTTTCAATTTTCGTAAATTTTTAAATTTCCTTACAGCTTTCAGTTTTCTTTAGCATCTATGTTCAGTTTTCTTTAGCATCTAAATTTTTAAAATTTTTGGAATTTTACAAAATTTAATAATCCTGAAAATGGGAGAATTTTCAAAATTTTTATTTTCAAAATTTTACATTTTTGGGAAATTCTGTTACGCATAGCATGTTCGAAATTTATGAATTTTTATTTTTTTTAAATTTTCAGAATTATAAAACTTGCAATATTCAGAATTTAAAAATAATTATGAATTTTATACGATATTTACAATTTAAAAATTTTATAAATTCCAAAATTGTTAAAACTTCTTGAGCCTTCAGAATTTTTATACTTCTACCAGGTCTAGAAATCCTAAGACTTTTCAATTTTCGTAAATTTTTAAATTTCGTTACAGCTTTCAGTTTTCTTTAGCATCTATCGAACGTAGTGGTTGTTAGAATATCCCATCTCTGAATTTACCAATATGTCGGACTGCTCTTTACTCTTGAATATGGACCGATTTGTTTCATGAAATATGACTTTTGTATTCTGCTCGGTTAATTTCGTGTTAATCTTTAGCTAATACTCAAACCATTTTCGTGTTATCTTGTACAAAAGTAGAATAATGAATAGATAAACTATTGGCTTTGCAGGTTACCAATATTGATAGGTGTAATTTTCTTGAATTGTTTAATCACTACCTTATCATCTAATGAAACAAATCTCATCAGTTCATTTATAAAGCTGATAAGTAATAATTACCAAATAAAAAAAAATTTTGTTACATACAACAACACAATAGAAAAATTCCCAAAGTTTAATCGAAAATGAGGAAAATTAGTGTTAGAATTAATTTATTCTTTTGTTTTATTTGCCACACTACCCTTATTTAATTCCCCCCGAAAAAAAACGAGAAAAATATCCTCCCACCCAAAACGTAACAAAAGTTTTGGTGAAAATTGAGTGAGAGATTTTCGTTTGTGTGTTTGTGTGTATATTAAAATAGAGAGTAGATTATATTATAATTTTCCTTTTTTGTGGATATATGAAAATATAATTTTCCGACAGAAAAAAAAACAAAAGTTAGAAACATTTTTTAATTAAATTCTTAATTTTTTTTTTAGTCAAATTTATATTTACATGAAAAATTATTTTTACATGAAAAAAAAAGGAAAAGTTCGTTTTGAATGTGTGCTCACTTTAATATGTATGTAAGATTGTTGTTGGTCTCCGCATAATGACTTTATTCTCTCGTATAAAACTATCTATGTATAAACACAAAAAGTGTCAAAATGTTAGCAGAATACCAAATTTTTTTGTAATTAAATTAAATTGTTTTCGTTTTTCTACGGCAAAATTGGAAAATTGACTTAACATTTTCTATTGTTTAGTTTGTATAATGGGGGAGTGAAATTATGTGGCCATGAAGAGATGATTAATTTAGATTTTTATGTATACATTATGTGATTGTCTTATGAATATATGTATATGGGACTAATTTATTTCCAACCCGGCGGTAGCATTTTCCATTCAACCTCATCAATAAAAGTGTATTTCCTCACATAAAATCATTATTCCTGTACACACAAATCGATTTATTTTTTTTAATTTAATTTCCCAAAAAAATATTTATTATTCAATGTTCTATCGTTTCTGTTATTTCAATTTAAATTACATCACTTCCGGGAAAATACGTTCCCACACACACACACAAACATACACTTTGAGAATAATATCATTAATTTTATATTTATTGAGGATTCCACTGTGTGTATTGGATAGGATATTTTCGGAAAATTTATGAAAATTGGACGTAATATTTAAAATTAGCTGTCGTAAAACGAACAGAAGTACGAAAATCAATATTATTCAATCAAATTCAAGCATCATTGCAGATATTTTATATAGAAATAGGAACAAGCAAAATTGACATTCAAAAACAGTTTTCCATCAAGATGAAAATTTATACCCATTATTATTATTATTATTATTATATGTTTGAAGATGGAAAACAAACTTTTCAACAAACAATCAATATAATCATTTCCATTACAAACAAACATAAAAAAAAATAAAAAAATCAAGAAGAGACTAATTTTCTGGAATTTCCACAATCCTTTTTTGTTTTCGTATTTTTTTTTTTTGCCTTCATCAAAAATGACAATCACATAAAATACGTATGTACTAAATAAATGAATACGAAAAGCAAGCAAGTATAAAAAATCCATCTCTGTCACAAATCAACAAAAAAAAAAAATTTCCTATTTTCTAGTTTTTATTATACGTACATACATACTCGTACATACATAAACACAATTTTCGCGTCTTCTCGAAGAAAAAAAAAAATAATTTATATACGTTCCTTCTCTGCAAGATAAAAAATAAAAAAAAAACGAAATTCGGAAAATGAAATAAAAAAAAATCACGTGATATGAATATATAAACTCCACAAAGTTTTGGCGCATCGATTTGAGAGCTTTTGCTTTACCCAACTTCTTAAATATTCCATTCCAATATACATATAAGTATACATAAAATTCCTACAACAACAACGGTTATAATAACAACATTACAAAATAAGACTTTAACACATTCAATTTTTGCGATTTGCAAAAAAAAAAAGCTTCAAAACAACTATACAAAAAGCTTTATAGTTTGATAAGGAAATCTAAAGAAAAAAAACTACTGTATAAAACTTAATATCTATTTAGAAAGACTAACTAAAACAGTTAGACATAGACAAGACAGACAGACAGATCGAGACAAGACAAAGTTAGAATATCTTACAGTTTTTTTTGCAAGAAAATGGGGAAACCGAAAATAAATATACAAAACTTGTTGGCTAAATAAAGTGTACCAAAATTACAGAAAATCTACTTTACAATTTTTTATTTTTTTATTTTTATTGAAGTGAATGTAAAATAATGATGATAAGGAAAATGCAAATGGAAAATTGGAAAATCGTTTTTACTGTCTTAGTGAGTTAGGGAATTGAAAATTTTTATTTTTTTTTTGGGTTCCTGGACGACACAATAGGGCATCAATAAATTTGATCAAATTATGGAGAACAATTGATGAGGACAAATTTTTTTTTTTTTTTGTTTTATTAAATTTTAGGGTCCAATGGTTTGGGGAATTAGAAGAAGAATCACATAATGGAATGAGCTGGTGTGAGCGTTGGTAAATTTTTGGTAGTTGCTTGATAGTGGAATGGGAGGTCTGGGATTTAAGCAGCCGATAACTTGTGTTATCAGAGAGTAAATATCGGTTGTTGATCTGTAGTTTAGTAAACATTTTAAAATAAGTGGACTGTGTAGTTACCAATAAGTGGAATGGGATTGAGTTTGATCATAAACATTATTTCAGACCGCGTTAAAATTTCGGGTCAGAAAACTGATATAAGTGGTAATAGAAAGAAAATTCGAAAAAAGTTTGAATTGGATTGCAAACTCTGAAGTTAAGCTTATATTCGAATTACCATTGCCCCTAACCCTAAATGGCTTTGATTCCATTTTTCTCATCGAACAGTTGAAACCTTAACCAAAGCAATTAAATTGAAGAAAATTGTTCAATCTCACTCCAAATTTCACTAATTTTTAGGTCTATCATAAGATTGAGTGGTTTCCGCGAACTAGTTTGAGTGATATTTTAATTTAAAATTTCACTGAAACTTCAGATGTGTTTCTTTAGATTTGTTTAAAATTTATTTTTCACTGTTGAATTCGGTTGAGTGGAATCTACATACTAAAAAATTCACTCAAATATATATCTTAATTTAATTGAAGCACACACATTAGGAATTTGTAGAATTTTTTATTACTACTCTGATTTGCATGAACTGAATTTTTGAGAATAGTAAAAACTAAACAAATACCCGTTTTAATCATCCATTTAAGTCAACATAAAATAACGGAAGTCGAAATATTGCATCATTCCAACATTTGGGCAAGGCATCCATCATTACGGCACACAGTATGACAAAATTGGCTTTACAATTCTCGACTAACCCCGATACTTCGAAAATCGCGATAAAATCACTAATTTCAAATGATCTCGAATAATCGCAATAATCTCAAAAAAAACTCGAGTTACTAAAAATCTGGAACACTCTTAGTTTTGTGAAATAATTTCGAAAGATCTCTAATCTTCCGAAATTTCTCAGTGACAAGCAATTCTTGGATAATTCGGAAATCTAGAATAATGTTGACAATCTGGAATTGCTTCTAAATCTTGAAATTCTCGATAAAATCAAAAATTTAAAATGATCTCGAATCACCCTGATAATCTCAAAAACTCGATTTACCGAAAATCTTAAACAATTTAGATCTGGGGATTGATATCGAAAAAATCGAACAAATCCAAAAATCGAAAATCTCGAAAAATCTCGAATAATCCGAAATTTCTCAGTGACAAGCAATTCTCGAGCAATAAACTGAAAATCTTAGTAAATATCGACAATCTCGACGTGCTTCAGTACCTCGAAAATCACGATAAAATCAAAAATTTCGAATGGAATCAGATAATCCTGATAATCTCAAGAAACATGATTAACCGAAAATCTCGAATAATCTTAGATTTGTGGAGTAATCTCGTAAAATATAGTATTATACATAGTTTCTCAATGATATGCAATTCTCGAACAATTAATTGAAAATGTTGAGTAATTTTGAATAATGTCGACAATCTCGATCTACTTCAATACTTCGATAATCGCGATAAAATCAATAATTTTAAATTTATTGAAAATCCTGAACACTCTTAGATTTGTGGAGTAATCTTGAAAAATTTCGTATACTCCATAACTTCCAAAATCTCGAATTACCGAAAAATTCTTAGTGGCAAGCAATTATTGAACAATTAACTGGAAATCTCGAGTAATTTTGGGAATCTTGGATAATGTCGACAATCTCGACTTATTTCAATACCTCGAAAAACTCGATAAAATCAAAAATTTCAAATGATCTCGAATCACTCCGATAATCTCAAAAACTCGATTTACTGAAAATCTTGAACAATTTCAGATCTGGGGATTGATCTCGAAAACATCGAATAAATCCAAAAATCGAAAATTATGAAAAATCTCGAATAAACCGAAATTTCTCAATGACAAGCAATTCTCAAACAATTAACTGAGAATCAGATAATATCAGGATTTCTCAAGAAACATGATTAACCCAAAATCTCGAATAATCTTAGATTTGTGAAGTAATCTCAAAATATATCGTATAACTCATAGTTTCTCAATGATATGTAATTCTCGATAATTAATTGGATCTCTCGAAAATTTTGAATAATGTCGACAATCTCGACTAATTTCAATACTTCGATAATTTCGATAAATCTGAAATATCGTCTTACTGGAACATCCGGATCAGTCTTAGAATTGTGAGTTAGTCTCGAAAAATCCGTAATTGAGCAATGATACTCAATCCTCGAGTAATTAACCGAAAATCTTGAGTAATTTCGAAAATCTTATGTAATGTCTACTCTCGGCCTACTTTAATACTTCGAAAATCGCGGTAAAACCAATAATTTCAAATGATTTACTGAAAATCTGGAACACTCTTAGATTTGTGAAGTAATCTTGAAAAATATCGTATAATTCATAGTTTCTCAATGACATGTAATTCTCGATAATTAATTGGAAATCTTAAGTAATTTCGAAAATTTTGAGTAATATCGACAATCTCGACTTGTTTCAATATCTCGAAAATCTCAAAAATTCGATTTACCGAAAATCTTGAGCAATTCTAGATCTGGGGATTGATCTCGAAAAAATCGAACAAATCCAAAAATCGAAAATCTCGAAAAATCTCGAATAATCCGAAATTTCTCAGTGACAAGCATTTCTCGAGCAATAAACTGCAAATCTTAGTAAATGTCGACAATCTCGACGTGCTTCAGTACCTCGAAAATCACGATAAAATCAAAAATTTCGAATGGAATCAGATAACCCTGATAATCTCAAGAAACATGATTAACCGAAAATCTCGAATAATCTTAGATTTGTGGAGTAATCTCGTAAAATATATTATAATTCATAGTTTCTCAATGATATGCAATTCTCGAACAATTAATTGAAAATGTGAGTAATTTTGAATAATGTCGACAATCTTGACTAATTTCAATACTTTGATAATCTCGATAATATCTGAAATCTCGTCTTACTGGACTTCTGGATCAAGCTTATAATTGTGAATTAATCTCGAAAAATCTGTAATTGAGCAATGATACGCAATTATCGAGCAATTAACTGAAAATCTTGAGTAATTTCGAAAATCTTGTGTAATGTCTACTCTCGATCTACTTCAATACTTCGATAATCGCGATAAAATCAATAATTTCAAATTTATTGAAAATCTGGAACACTCTTAGATTTGTGGAGTAATCTTGAAAAATTTCGTATACTCCATAACTTCGAAAATCTCGAATTACCGAAAGGCCCGAACAATCTTAGATTTGTGAAATAATTTCGAAATATCTCTAATTTTCCGAAAATTCTTAGTGGCAAGCAATTTTTGAACAATTAACTGGAAATCTCGAGTAATTTTGGAAATCTTGGATAATGTCGACAATCTCGATTTGTTTTAATACCTCGAAAAACTCGATAAAATCAAAAATTTCAAATGATCTCGAATCACCCCGATAATCTCAAAAACTCGATTTACTGAAAATCTTGAACAATTTTAGATCTGGGGATTGATCTCGAAAACATCGAATAAATCCAAAAATCGAAAATTATGAAAAATCTCGAATGAACCGAAATTTCTCAATGACAAGCAATTCTCAAACAATTAACTGAGAATCAGATAATCCTGATAATCTCAAGAAACATGATTAACCGAAAATCTCGAATAATCTTAGATTTGTGGAGTAATCTCGAAAAATATCGTATACATAATTCATAGTTTCTCAATGACATGTAATCCTCGATAATTAATTGGAAATCTTGAGTGATTTCGAAAATTTTGAATAATATCGACAATCTCAATTAATTTCAATACTTTGATAATCTCGATAATGTCTTAAATATCGTCTTACTGGAACATCCGGATCAGTCTTAGAATTGTGAATTAGTCTCGAAAAATCCGTAATTGAGCAATGATACGCAACCCTCGAGTAATTAACTGAAAATCTTGAGTAATTTCGAAAATCTTGTGTAATGTCTACTCTCGATCTACTTCAATACCTACTTCGAAAAACTCGATAAAATCAGAAATTTCAAATGATCTCGAATCATCCCGATAATCTCAAAAACTCGATTTACTGAAAATCTTGAACAATTTTAAATCTGGGGATTGATCTCGAAAACATCGAATAAATTCAAAAATCGAAAATTATGAAAAATCTCGAATGAACCGAAATTTCTCAATGACAAGCAATTCTCGAACAATTAACTAAGAATCAGATAATCCTGATTATCTCAAGAAGCATGATTAACCGAAAATCTCGAATAATCTTAGATTTGTGGAGTAATCTCGAAAAATATCGTATAATTCACAGTTTCTCAATGATATATAATTCTTGATAATTAATTGGAAATCTTGAGTAATTTCGAAAATTTTGAATAATATCGACAATCTCGACTTGTTTCAATATCTCGAAAGTCTCAAAAACTCGATTTACCGAAAATCTTGAACAATTCTAGATCTGGGGGTTGATCTCGAAAAAATCGTACAAATCTAAAAATCGAAAATCTCGAATACTCTAAAATTGGTATTTCACAAATCTCGAAAAATCTCGAATAATCCGAAATTTCTCAGTGACAAGCAATTCTCAAGCAATTAAATCTTGGCAAATGTCGACAATCTCAACATACTTCAATACTACTTCAAAAATTTCAAATGAAATCAGATAATCCTGATAATCTCAAGAAACATGATTAATCGAAAATCTCGAATAATCTTGAACAATTAATTCGAGTGATAATGAATACACTCTAATTTTTGAAATATTTTAGTTTGGATCATACCGGTCACAACGATAAAATCAAATTGGTTTTGATGTATTTTAGTTTGGTTCGTATGAGTCGCAACAATATGATCGAAGTGTTTTTGAATACCACGGGTAGAAATCACAGAGATTTTCGTATTTCCGGAAAATTCTTTGAATGATAATAAAATGATCTAAATTTTAAAATATCTTAGTTTGGCTCATACGGATCGCAACCATATGATCGAAGTAGTTTAGACGTGTTAAATTAGCAAAATCACCTCACTTAGATGCGATCCATACGAACTAAAGTAGAGCATTAATACTAAATTCCACTCAAACTTTTCCAAATAATTTTTTTTTTAAAATTATTATTTTTCTTTGTTGCTTCCTTTGAGTCAAAATTGAATTTTATTTAACTTTTAAATACCCTCCTACTCTCTGACACCTTCTACTCTGAAACCTCTGAGATTTTTACAATTTCGAAATTTTTTTTTGAGTGATAATACAAAAGCTGTAAGATTTGAAATGTCGCAGTTTCGCTTGTACGGGTCATAGCAAGGATATGATCAAAGAGGTTTTGACGAATTAAGTTCAAAGAACCACCCCACCCAAGCACATGATCAGAAATCTACGACTAATCTGGCGTGATCCATACGAACTAAAATTCAATATAATGCTAAATTTCACTCAAACTTTTTTTTGCGATTTTTTTTTTGCGTTTCCTTTGGGTCAAAATTGAAAGGCCATTTTCTAGTCTGCCATTAAAAATTTGTTAAGTGAAAATTTCAACTTCAATCCGATCTCTGTTGCACTACATTTTATTTATGGTTTTTATTCTTCAATGAAGCAAAGCCATATAATTCGGTTGAAAATAACCTTTAGAATTTTTTTAAAAATTGAGGAGTACAACAAGTTGTGTATTGTTATATTTGACAAACGTTGAGCCTAGTAGCAAAATGGAGGCGTCGCCTAATTTTTTTTTTCTTATAACGAAATAGAAAATTATAATTTTTAAAACTGATTGCGAGCTAATTGGCTCAGAAATTAATTAGACAAACAACTAAATAATTTTTTTTTTTGTTTTTTATCTTTCCAGGTAAGAGTCGAAACTTCAAAATTATGTTCAAATATTTGTATATTGACTAGGAATTGGCAAGTACTTTATATATCACGTACTATATACTTCGAACTTTGTTGTGTGTTATTGATTTGTGTGTAATCCAATTAATACAATATTTCTAATTCTAACAATAATAAAAGTTTATCCATTGTTTTTATTATTTTATTTATTTATTTTTTTTTTTCATAAAAAACCATTAAAAATAGAAAATAGATAAATTACTTAATTTAAGTGAAAGGTAGAAAATTTATTAGTTATTTATCTCAAACTCCGGTATCCGCATGTACTCTCATCGTATATGTATAAAAATCTAATCAAGTTTCTATTTAACCCTCCCTAACTGTATCTGTATGTAAAGATGTACAACACGCAAACAATTTAGAATTTTCTTCTACATACAATATTATGTAGATACCTACCTCGTATATGTAGTTACTTGTGCTGCCGGTTTTAATTTTCATTTCGCAAGCACGTTCAACCGTTTTCTTCCATATACACACACACACACACACACACGTTGTTGTTGTTGTACTTTTTTTTATTATTATTTTTTTTTTTTTTTTCTGTGTTCGGTTTGAGCGCTAATTTTACACTAATTGAAATTTATTAGTGTAATTTTCCTTATTTTTTTCCACCCCAACCCACAACCAACTCCATCAGATTTTATTTAGTTTTTTGTTTTGTTTTGTTAACTTGTTGGTGTAATAAAAACCTGAAACCTCTGAAAAAAAAAATCACATAGAGAGGAGAGTATTATCGTTGTGAACCATTATGCGGAATGGAAAATTATTGCACAATTTATACAATGTTTTTGTTGGGGAGGGTATATGCGCTGCACGTTTTATATTATACCGAATTAAAAGATTTGTTTGCGGGATTAGAAAGATGTAATTTTCATATTCGGTGTTTTTATTTTAAAGGTACCTTACCTATATTTTGTTTTAGGATGGTTTAAGATTTTGGTATTTTACTTTTGTTTTTATGGGTTCTTGAAATTTATTACAATTGGATTTTTGACTTTGTGTACCAAAAAAAAAAAAAATCCCTCGGTATTCGACAAGGGATCGAATTTTATTTTTCGACTTCCTCTCTCTCGTCTCTGGTAAATATCATAAATATTCAAAATGTTTTTCTGTTGTGAAGCAAGAAGGGGGACCGAATAATTTAGGTTTACGTAATTATACGAAAATTCGGTCGATGTTTACTTTTGGGTGTCGAAGAGGTCATTGTTATGTACACGGTGTGTTATTACTTTTTATTAACAATTTTGGTTAAGTTATTTCGTAAAAGATAAATTTTAGGTTTGGGCTATTAAAAATTAAATTAACTTGAGATTTAATATAGGGTGACCAGATTACCTTTGTTAAAGCATAATAAAGGAAGCTTATGTTGCTTAATCAGGACATTTTTTTATAGTCTAGATTAAAGTCTAATTCTAAAACTTAAGTTTGGTGAAATATTTGAGAAAATATGCGAATACGATATTTAAGCAACTTTATTGAACTAGCCGAATTAGAGTGTTGACCGTAATAAATAATTTATGGCATCACGAAACAAATTCGATGAAATCCTTAAATTCCTAAATTCTCAAGTTTCTTTCCTAATTCTTAAACTAAGTTATCCCAAGTTGTTAAATTTCAAAAATTTCCAATTTCAATTTCTAAAATTTTCAAATTTTTTAATTTATCAATTACTAAAATGCTAAATTCAAATATTACTAAAAACCAAAATTTTTTAATTTCTGGCTTTAACGTTTTCTAATTTTCAGATTTCCCAAATTTTAAAATTATAGAATTTTAAATTCTGCAAAAAACATTTTAAAAATTCGAAATTTCCATTTTTTTTTTTAATTGTTAAGATTTATGCTCATGAATATTACTAAAACTTTCCTAGAAAGCAAACAAAAAAATGTTTAAATACTTTACGAGCCTAAATAGAAATGTGAAGCAAATTTTGAAGGTACTCTGGGAGCTGAAAACTTCAATTCAATTATGGCATTAACAATAACATCGATAGATGTCGCCATTTCATTTTAGTCTTCTGACTTTAAAATTCCCTCGTTCAATATCTTTTGGAGCTCCTTTTCGATTGGTTCACTTAGATCGAACGAAATTTGTCGGGCTGATAGTTTTAAGCTGAGAATAGTTGTTGGTATTTCTCGAAAATATTTGAGGTCAACCACGAAAACGGCTGGTGGATTCAATGGTGATTTCCCAGATTAAACTAAGTTTGCGACAATCTCGACAGGTATGGACTTTTTGGGAGATATGATTTTACAAACATTTATTTCAGCTCTACTTACAAAATTATTTTCTGGAAATTAAGAACTAAACTTAAAATTTTAATTTTCAGCCAATTTTAAAACTAAAATATTTTTGAAGTGTTAATATTGGGCTAAAATTAAAATTGTCTTAACCTTCACTCGTTATAGAGGAATGCGCCTGCTGGGACATACAGCAGAAAGATCGATTTAGGTAAATAATTTTGAGGCATCCGGACCAAATTCAGTGGTAATTCTATAAAATATTCCTTATTCAACTCTAAAATATGGGAATTGAAATATTGAAGCTTAATTATGTTTTATAAAAATATTGAGCAACATTTTGTTTGAGAATTCACTTTAAATTATTGTAAATATTTTATGATTTTATGAATATTTTATATTTATTTAAAAAGTGCTTTCGGAGAGCTTTTAATATTTTTATAATTTTGGACTAATTAACTCAATCAAAAATTGAGCTACTATCTAGTAATCGACCAAAACAAAAATAAACAAACATAAACATGTTTTGGCCTCACCAAGCTTTTCTCAGAACAATGCTGTAATGCGATTCCGGAAAAACAATTCTTCTGCAGCATGAATAGGACTCCAAACACATAGAAAATTGGGCAAATTTAAGTAAAAAATTGTATTGATATAAAATGTTGAGATTCATTATTACTAATAAAATTTACTATTTATCTGCCAATCATTTTTCCCTATGATTTTTGATTTTTAATTCACTTATATTGAGCTATTTGTGGTAAAAATCAAATGTTACCAAACCTAGCCTATTTTTCTGATGTGAAAGGTCGCTATGATATGATCATTTCTCCCTAATGGAAAGATTTGTTGATGTCTTCATCGTGACGATCGAAGCTATTTTTAAACTAGGGGCCGCCACCCAAAATTGGGTTGTTAGATTTTTTATGTGGATCGAGCAATTTTTCTTACATTTTATAAAATTTACTAACTGTTTAAATAACAAAATGCAATTAGAAGCAGCATAAAGAAATCACCGAAAATATTTACAGAGGATTTCATCAGCTACTTTTGCGTTGGACATTTTTAATAGGTGACTTTACCTCACAAGCTGGTGCCAATCTACAACAAAGTGGTAAAGACACCTGTACAGGGAACTCGAAACATACTCAGGGCTTATAAGAAACTTAGAAATACATTAAGGCAGCACAACAATCGACCAGGAACAAACCCAGATATAGGTTGAAGTCAAAAGAGTTATGCTATTGACACACTGCGATTTAATAAAACGGATTCAGTAAGCTCGTCGAGTTTAGCTGGAGTATGCTTACGCATTTTTCGCGTTTTTTTTTTTGTTGTAAAGTTTTTACTTGAACGAGTTTACGTTTACCTAAATCGTATATGAAACGTTCTAAGAAGATAGTAAACCTAAACTGATCGATATCCGTGCAGTAAAACCTAATTTCTTTACACGCAATTCATTGACAGGTAAACACTACGATAAACCCTTTTCAGATGACAAGTAAAATAAACAGTCTCTCGTCTCGTGACATGTCATTTGTCAATTGCAATGAAGTATCTTGAATATTAATCCTAGTACAGGCGTACAGCTTCAACAAGATGGTGAATTTTTGACACATTAAATTTCGAAAAAATCGAAATTTCTTAAATTTCGAATTTCAATTAAAATTTTTGTTTGCCTGATCTCCCCCCCCCCCCCCCATCCCTTCTAAATTACACGGTCGTAATGTATTACAAAGAATTTCGGGAGAAAATAAGTTTTTCTAAAAACTCGTTTGCTTAAATGTAAATCCCCAAATGTTGATTACTCCCAGAAGTTATACTTAAGATCTACGTAACTTGATTGGACAAAAATTTTCATTTAAATAGTTAAAATTTATATTGAGAAATTGCATGCTAGGTACACGCAAGTAGTTGAATATTGTGAAACAATTGTATTGATTTGCTTTTATCACACGTCGCCAGATGGCTTGTCCGAAGTAAACAAAAAAAAAACAACCAATTAATTATGTCTCTACACCCAAGTACCACACGAATTTTACAAAATTTCGGTTATGACTTCATCCTAGGAATAATTTCAAATTAACATCCATAAGCCAATGATCAGCTCTTCCAAACATATCAGGGGCTTACCATCACCTATACAGTGATCCATTCGTCATTAAGACGCTTCCTAACAAATGTAAAAATGAGACACAATCCGCACCTTCTACATTTGTTATAAGTTCCTCGTGCTGGATTAATGAAACTGTAAAGCATACAGAATTGTACCGAACTTACACAAATTGGATAAACTTTTTCAATTTAAATTCAACGTAAATCATCGTTGTGAAATCGTCACTTAAAAAGTGTCCTTTAGACTCATTCTATTATATTTTGCCCGCCGCAAAAGTATAGAAGGCCTGCGAATGCCTCTAATTCGTTTAAAGTGAAAATTTAAAACGACGCACAATTAATGTTATCGTTTCCTATTGTGTATCGTTAGATTTCGGTATTTGTAAATTTCAAAATATGTCAAAATTGCCGAGGTGTCCTCGACGATTCTTCCGATTTAAAATGGAAACGCTGATTTCACTGGCGTTACTTCAACAGCGTATTAAACAGCAACCAATTTCCTCTTCGCTTTCTCTACACCTCAAAATTATGGAGTTCCTTCTCGTTGGTGCAGTAGCCACGTCATCCGTTCATTCGACCGTTGCCTCATTTTGTACAAATACTAAAGAAAATAATTTTTTTTTGTTAATAAAACAAACTTTCTATTCGAACTGCAGTTAATTTTACGCGGACACGTCTATCCTGTACAGAGGAAAATATGGGAAGTGAAAATTTCCCGATGATTTTGCTAGAATACTGTATTTCCAAAATTACTCGAAGTTTCCAAAATATTCCCAAAATTGGTCGAATTTTCCAGAATATTCCCCGAGTTTCTCGAATTTTTGATAGGAAATTCAAATAGTTTACGAATCTTTGAAATTCTTTCAAGAAATTCAAACGCATATGAGATAGTTCCTATATTAGATTAGTCCCAAATCGAAAGCGTCAAAACGGGGTTTTGTGCTCAGAATGCAGATGGCTACATCCAAACACGTTAAAGCAAATAAGTTTTTTTGTTACTTACACGTTCAGTATATGCCGTCTGTATACATGGGTAATTTTACCTGTTTACAGCAACTGTCTAAGGAAGCCCAGGACTTTCAAACTTGGGCGTCGGGCGACCCCTCCTACTCAATTAATTTTTTTTATGTAGAGGCCTCTTCCCTTATTATGAAGTTACTAACCGAAATCGTTTTGGCCCAGATACGAGGAAACCATGTTCGTGATAGAGATCTATTGCGAGAAAAACAATACGACGTTGATCAACTGTGAGTTTTCGATGAGGCTAACAAAAAACTCTTAGTTAATGATGAAAAACTAGCCTATAGCAGAGTGATGCAATACATAGCAACCGGAAACGAGGGAATTATTTTTCTTGATGCACCAGGCGGCACTGGAAAAACATTTCTTCTTAATTTGATACTCGCTGAAATTAAACAGCAGAATGAGATTGGAATCGCTGCAGCATCATCTGAAATTGCATCAACATTACTTGATGGAGGCCGCACAGCACATTCAGCGCTCAAACTGCCATTGAATTTGATTAATATACTGCTACGAAATCTAAATGCACCAAAATTGTGTAACGAGACGCATAGGGTTGTGAGGAAGATATTGGGTAACATAATTGAATCGACAATTATCAATGGGAAGTTTAAAGGAGAGTATGTTTCATTGCCAAGAATCCCGATGATTACAACAGATTCTCCAATTTCATTTAAACGCTAACAATTTCCAATTCGTCTGGCATATACAATAACAATTAACAAATCTCAAGGTCAGTCGAAGCAAATCTGCGGATGGATTTGGAAAATGTATGCTTCGCTCGTGGTCAATTCTATGTAGCCTGCTCCAGAGTAGGTACGCCCAACATTTGTTTGTATACGCCGAAAACACAGAAACAAAAATTAGTGTTCACACGTTGCCTTTAAAATAAAATATTATTATTTACTAAGATCAGACGAACATTGTATTAGACGAACACTATATGTTTAAATAAATTCCACAGTGTTAATAGAACTGGACGATTTTTTTAAATTATATTCAACACGTTTTTAAATATAATTAGTTAAATTGGATGCGTTACTTGCAAATAGAATTAGAAACATTTTTATATTAAATTAGACACACTTTTCATTAAAATTCAAAATTAACTAGATCGAATATTTACAATCTGTGACAGGCTACACTATTATCTATCATACACTTTCAACAGATTGTAAAAATTCGATCTAGTTTCGAAGATATCTTGATTTTTTCATAATTTACTAAAAATTCATATAAACGAACATTTACTCTCAGTAAAATTAAAATATCTCAAAAACTAGATCGAATATTTACAATCTGTGACAGGCATATAATAGGCTACACTATTATCTGTCATACACTTTCAACAGATTGTAAAAGTTCGATCTAGTTTCGAAGATATCTTGATTTTTTCATAATGTACTAAAAATTCATATAAACGAATAATTCGATCTAGTTTCGAAGATATCTTGATTTTTTCATAATGTACTAATAATTCATATAAACGAATAATTCGATCTAGTTCCGAAGACATCTTGATTTTTTCATAATGTACTAAAAATTCATATAAACGAATAATTCGATCTAGTTTCGAAGATATCTTCATTTTTTCATAATGTAATAATAATTCATATAAACGAATAATTCGATCTAGTTTCGAAGACATCTTGATTTTTCATAATGTACTAAAAATTCATATAAACGAATAATTCGATCTAGTTTCGAAGTTATCTTCATTTTTTCATAATGTAATAATAATTCATATAAACGAATAATTCGATCTAGTTTCGAAGATATCTTGATTTTTTCATAATATACTAAAAATTCATATAAACGAATAATTCGATCTAGTTTCGAAGATATCTTGATTTTTTCATAATGTACTAAAAATTCATATAAACGAATATTTACGCTCAGTAAAATTAAAATATCTCAAAAACTAGATCGAATATTTACAATCTGTGACAAGCATATACTAGGCTACACTACTATCTAGCATACACTTTCAACAGATCGTAAAAATTCGATCTAGTTTCGAAGATATCTTGATTTTTTCATAATGTACTAATAATTCATATAAACGAATAATTCGATCTAGTTTCGAAGACATCTTGATTTTTTCATAATGTACTAAAAATTCATATAAACGAATAATTCGATCTAGTTTCGAAGATATCTTCATTTTTTCATAATGTAATAATAATTCATATAAACGAATAATTCGATCTAGTTTCGAAGATATCTTGATTTTTCATAATGTACTAAAAATTCATATAAACGAATAATTCGATCTAGTTTCGAAGTTATCTTCATTTTTTCATAATGTAATAATAATTCATATAAACGAATAATTCGATCTAGTTTCGAAGATATCTTGATTTTTTCATAATATACTAAAAATTCATATAAACGAATAATTCGATCTAGTTTCGAAGATATCTTGATTTTTTCATAATGTACTAAAAATTCATATAAACGAATATTTACGCTCAGTAAAATTAAAATATCTCAAAAACTAGATCGAATATTTACAATCTGTGACAAGCATATACTAGGCTACACTACTATCTAGCATACACTTTCAACAGATCGTAAAAATTCGATCTAGTTTCGAAGATATCTTGATTTTTTCATAATGTACTAATAATTCATATAAACGAATAATTCGATCTAGTTTCGAAGATATCTTGATTTTTTGGAATGATATCAAAGGGCCGAATGTCGAAGGGCCGAAATGGGTCGAAGGGCCGAATGGGTCGAAGGGCCGAATAGGTCGAAGGGCCGAATTTTAATATTTACTCATTTACATCACTAAATCACAATGAAATTATTTTATTCGTTTAAATAGAATTTTCCTTCACTCTAACGAATATAAAATGGTCTGAAAAAAAATTATCGGCCCTATATTTCTAAAAACAAAAAAATTCGGCCCTTCGACCCATTCGGCCCTTTCGGCCCTTTGAAATTCCGCCCTTCGTACCCATTCCGATTTTTTCATAATGTACTAATAATTCATATAAACGAATAATTCGATCTAGTTTCGAAGATATCTTGATTTTTTCATAATGTAATAATAATTCATATAAACGAATAATTCGATCTAGTTTCGAAGATATCTTGATTTTTTCATAATGTACTAAAAATTCATATAAACGAATAATTCGATCTAGTTTCGAAGATATCTTGATTTTTTCATAATGTACTAAAAATTCATATAAACGAATATATACGCTCAGTAAAATTAAAATATCTCAAAAACTAGATCGAATATTTACAATCTGTGACAGGCATATAATAGGCTACACTATTATCTATCATACACTTTCAACAGATTGTAAAAGTTCGATCTAGTTTCGAAGATATCTTGATTTTTTTATAATGTACTAAAAATTCATATAAACTGATTGGACATTTTTTTAAACAATTTTAGACGATTTATTTTAATTTTAAACTTTTTGCAAAATACTTTGAACTTTTTAAGACAAATTACACTTTGTGTTGCAGTTAAAATTGAATCCTATTTTCAAATAAAATTGGACATCATTTTTAATTTAAATTCGGCATTTTTTATTTTGCTCGAACATTTTGTCAAATAAATTTAGAAGACTGATGGACAATTTTAAATAAAATACACTGTGTTAATAGAATTGTGTAAATAGAACTGGACGATTTTTTTTAAATTATATTCGACACGTTTTAAAATAGATTTAGTTAAACTGAATTCGTGACATTTTACAAATAGAATTGGACAATATTTTTAAATTAAATTGGACACACTTTCCATAAAAATTCAAATTTTTAGATTGATTGGACATTTTTTGATACATTTTTAGACGACTTATTTTTGGTTTTAAACTTTTACAAAACATTTTGGACTTTTTAAAACAAATTACACTTTGTGTTGCAATTAGAATTGGATCCTATTTTCAAATAAAATTGGACACTGATTTTAATTTAAATTCAGCATTTTTTATTTTGCTCGAGCATTTGGTCAAATAAATTTAGAAGATTTATGATTATTGTGCACATTTCTTAAATTCGTTTGGACAATATCAAATAAAATACACTGTGTTAATAGAACTGTGTAAATAGAACTGGACGATATTTTTTAAATAATATTCGACACGTTTTAAAATAGATTTAGTTAAACTGAATTCGTGACATTTTAAATAGAATTGGACAATATTTTTAAATTATATAGGACATACTTTCCATAAAAATTCAAATTTTTAGATTGATTGGACATTTCTTGATACATTTTTACACGACTTTTTTTAGGTTTTAAACTTTTACAAAACATTTTGGACTTTTTAGACAAATTACACTTTGTGTTGCAATTAGAATTGGACTCTATTTAAATTCAGCATTTTTTATTTTGCTCGAGCATTTGGTCAAATAAATTTATAAGATCTATGATTGTTGTGCACATTTCTTAAATTCGTTTGGACAATATTAAATAAAATCCACAGTGTTAATTGAACTGTGTAAATAGAACTGGACGATTTTTTTAAATTATATTCGACACGTTTTTAAATTGAATTAATTAAATTGGATTCGTTACTTGCAAATAGAATTAGAAACATTTTTACATTAAATTAGACACACTTTTCATTAAAATTCAAAATTTTAGACTGATTTTTTCATACATTTTTAGGCGATTTATTCTAAATTTTAAACTTTTCGCAAAATATTTTGGACTTTTTAGACAAATTTTACTTTGTGTTGCAATTAAAATTGGACCCTATTTTCAAATAAAATTGGACATCATTTTTAATTGAAATTCAACATTTTTTATTTTGCTCGAACATTTTGTCAAATAAATTTAGAAGACTTATGGACAATTTTAAATAAAATACACTGTGTTAATAGAAGTGTGTAAATAGAACTGGACGATTTTTTTAAATTATATTCGACACGTTTTAAATAGAATTAGTTAAATTGAATTCGCGACATTATGCAAATAGAATTGGTCAATATTTTTAAATTAAATTGGACGCACTTTTCAAATTAAATTTAACGCACATTTTTTTAATTCGTTTTGGATAATATTAAATAACATCCACAGTGTTAATAGAACTGTTTAAATAGAACTGGACGATTTTTTTAAATTATATTCGATACATTTTTAAATAGAATTAGTTAAATTGGATTCGTTATTTGCAAATAGAATTAGAACCATTTTCACATTAAATTAGACACACTTTTCATTAAAATTCAAAATTTTAGACTGATTTTTTCATACATTTTTAGGCGATTTATTCTAAATTTTAAACTTTTTGCAAAATATTTTGGACTTTTTAGACAAATTTTACTTTGTGTTGTAATTAAAATTGGACCCTATTTTCAAATAAAATTGGACATCATTTTTAATTTAAATTCGACATTTTTTATTTTGCTCGAACAGTTGGTCAAATAAATTTAGAAGACTTACGGACAATTTTAAATAAAATACACTGTGTTAATAGAACTGTGCAAATAGAACTGGACGATTTTTTAAATTATATTGAACACGTTTTAAATAGAATTAGTTAAATTGAATTCGTGATATTATGCAAATAGAATTGGTCAATATTTTTAAATTAAATTGGACACACTTTCCATAAAAATTCGAATTTTTAGATTGATTGGACATTTTTTGATACATTTTTAGACGACTTATTTTTGGTTTTAAACTTTTACAAAACATTTTGGACTTTTTAAAACAAATTACACTTTGTGTTGCAATTAGAATTGGACTCTATTTTCAAATAAAATTGGACACTGATTTTAATTTAAATTCAGCATTTTTTATTTTGCTCGAGCATTTGATCAAATAAATTTAGAAGATTTATGATTGTTGTGCACATTTCTTTAATTCGTTTGGACAATATTAAATAAAATCCACAGTGTTAATAGAACTGTGTAAATAGAATTGGATAAATTTTTTAAATTATATTCTACAAGTTTTTAAATAGAATTAGTTAAATTGGATTCGTTACTTGTAAATAGAATTAGAAACATTTTTACATTAAATTAGACACACTTTTCATTAAAATTCAAAATTTTAGATTGATTGGACATTTTTTCATACATTTTTAGACGATTTATTTTTAATTTTAAACTTTTTGCAAAATATTTTGGGCTTTTTAGACAAATTTACTTTGTGTTGCAATTAAAATTGGACCCTATGTTCAAATAAAATTGTACATCATTTTTAATTTAAATTCAATATTTTTTATTTTGCTCGAGCATTTGGTCAAATAAATTTAGAAGATTTATGATTGTTGTGCACATTTCTTAAATTCGTTTGGACAATATTAAATAAAATACACTGTGTTAATAGAACAGTGTAAATAGAACTGAACGATTTTTTTAAATTATATTCGACACGTTTTTAAATAGAATTAGTTAAATTGGATTCGTTACTTGCAAATAGAATTAGAACAATTTTTACATTAAATTAGTCACACTTTTCATTAAAATTCAAAATTTTAGTCTGATTGGACATTTTTTCATACATGTTTAGACGATTTATTCTTAATTTTAAATTTTTTGCAAAATATTTTGGACGTTTTAAGACAAATTACACTTTGTGTTGCAATTACAGTTGGACACTATGTATTTTCAAATAAAATTGCACATCATTTTTAATTTAAATTCGACATTTTTTATTTTGTTCGAACATTTTGTCAAATAAATTTAGAAGACTTATGGACAATTTTAAATAAAATACACTATATTAATGGAACTGTGTAAATAGAACTGGACGATTTTTTAAATTATATTGGACACGTTTTAAATAGAATTAGTTAAATTGAATTCGTGACATTATGCAAATAGAATTGGTCAATATTTTTAAATTAAATTGGACGCACTTTTCAAATTAAATTCAACGCACATTTCTTTAATTCGTTTTGGATAATATTAAATAACATCCACAGTGTTAATAGAACTGTGTAAATAGAACTGAACGATTTTTTTAAATTATATTCGACACGTTTTTAAATAGAATTAGTTAAATTGAATTCGTGACATTTTACAAATAGAGTTGGACAATATTTTTAAATTAAATTGGACGAACTTTTCAATTTAAATTCAACATTTTTTATTTTGATCAGATTTTCATACGTTTTTAGAAGAGTTATTTTATAATTTAAAAATGTTTACAAAACATTTTCGATTTTGTTTTAAACAAACATCAATCTGACAAACACAAATTTATAATTCGGGAATAATTCACTAATATAGATTTGACATTTTCATTAAAGAGCTAATGGAGATATTATAGTCAACGATGCCAACAATTCTGGTTAAACCTAAGATAAAATCAATAAATTTTGTTACCCATGTTCGATATTTTATCTCGTTTGTATTTTATTAAACCACATAACCCGTTCTCGTATTTCTGTAAAATTAGCTCAGCTATTAAAATTCCATTTGTGTCGTAGTCGTACGCTATGTGTACCTATGTTACTTGCATATTCATAATGCATATCACACATCACATTTAAATATTCATATTTTTCCCTATTTTTAAATAATAATAATACATTTAATTATGTCAATCAAATTTAATTAAATTTCCATTTTATTTTTGTTTCTGTGTACATACATAGGTATACGTTTTTGTGTGTTATGAAAAGAAAAATTTAATTAAATCTCTCTAATTTTCCAACCAAAAATTTATAAATTTAATCATAATAATTTTATTATTTTTTCCTATTTCCATCTAACCCTGAAATTTTTTTTTTTTATTTGTTTTATTTATTTTCTTATTATTATTTGCTTTACATCAAATAAAAATTTTCTTATTAAAAAATGTTTATCTCGTCGACTGATATATTTTTCTATGTACACAAAAAGTACTAAAGTTCTACCAAAAACAAAAACAAAATATTTTGCTGCGATGCCGACATCGTTATCATTTTAAAATGTATACCGAGAATGAATTAAACAAATACTTACACACAACATATAAGTCGTGTGTGGTATACACCCAAAGAATGCCGAGTAGATGAAAATTTTAGTATGTATGTATGTTCTCTCTGTATTTAATTTTTAATAATTAAAAAATTAATTTTTCCAACAGGAATTTATTTTTCCGATGTTTGTTTTGAAACAGATAAAATAAAATATTTCGCGAATCATGATTTTATGGTTGGCTCAATTTAATATGAACGAGATGAGGAAGAGGCATTAAATCTCCCGACAATGTGTCGCACACAAAATTGTATATTACAACCCAATTAAAATGATACAATTTTGTGGTGTCAGGGTGGAGGAACATAACAAACTGCTTCTTTTTTTTTAGAAGAACACAAAATATTTATTATTTATGTTTATTGTAATTACTGTATCTGCATTTTTCCATGAAAATATATGTATATGGTAAATATGTAAGATAAAATTTTGGGGGGGTAAAAATTAATTAGGAAAATTTTTTTTCGGCACAGTCTTAAATTATTTAATATTACTTATGTCAGTACACATTAAAAATTTGTGCAATGTCGTGTTTATTTAACGTGTCTAGACTCTTGTGTAACTCTATGCAAAATAATATCGTCGAGTAACTGCATTTTAGAAGAAAAAAAAGTCGTATAGTTAGTATAGTACATGATTGGTAATTCAACTAGGAATTTGATTTTCATTTATTTTTTCAATCATGGAAAATTTTTGTATAACTAGAACATAGTTTAAGGAAAATGCACATTTTGTGCTCTCAATAAATTGATTGAATTTTATTTATAATAATATCAATAACAACAAATCTCTCTAGGGTTTGAGTTTTTTTTTTTCGAAAAAAAATGTTTTTCCTATAAAAGTTTTGAATTACTGTATAATGAATACATTTCGAAGAAGAAATTGAGTGGAAGAAGGGTTAGGGGTGTGATTTAATTTCAAGCTTTCGAAATTTGATAAGGGACTTAATAATCATTTTCTGTCTTAAATTTAATTTATTCGATTTTATGGAGTATCATGGACTTTACAAACTATAATTTTTATTCGAAAATCAACGTAGTCAATCAAAATTAGTATCAGTATCAAATCGAAGTAACTGAAATTTCGTTCCACTTAGACGTACAATCTTTAAAATTTGAGATTAACGAAATTTAGTATCCCATGCGACAACTTCCACTTTGATAATCTACTTCAAAATTCGATAAATTCAAAATTTAGAAATTCGAACGTCTTTCTGAAATCGGAAATTCCATAAAATTCAAAATTTAAATTTTCAGAATTATTTAATTTATTAAGTAGGATGATTCGTTTCGAAATTCGTTAATTAAAATGTCGAACTTTATAGACTAAATTGCATAACTCATATAAAACACATTTGAAATAAGTTATAACGAATTTAAACCTGATCAAATTTGGAAATGTATAGAATTTGGAATCCTAGTTTAAAAACCTACATGTACGCCTGAAATTTAAGATCTGGGCCCTATTCCACCAACTACTTATCACTTATTACTATCAACTTATCATAAGTTAATTTTTTTGATAAGTGTTTCAACAAAAGTAAAAAAATCTCACTCACTTATCAATTTAAAAACTTATTGAATTTTGATAATGATAAGTGATGAGCGTTACACATCATAATGTCTTTAACTTATCAAATGACAAATTATCAAATTTGTATGATAAGTTGTAATGATCCATTAGTAGGATGGAACTTGGATATTTATCAACCGATTACGTTGAAACTCGACAGGTATAATGAAAATGAGAATCTAAAGTGGTTTTTAGATGAAATTATGGAATATGGCCATGTATGATGGAACTTGGTTATTTCTCAACCGATTAGGATGAAACTCGACAAGTACAATGGAATTGGGATTCCAAAATGATTTATAGGTGTAGGTCTGGAATATGGTCAAGTTTCATCATAATTGGCCATATTCTAGAACTTAATCGAAAAGTCACCTTAGAATCCCATTTTTACCGCCCATGTCAAATATCATCATAATCGGTCAAAAAACCGCGCGGTTCCACTTTAATTGGCCACATTCAAGACGCACATCACGAAAATTTACAAACATAATTGTTCCGTGTATGCACGCAGAAAAGGGGCGATGGTGCAGCTTTACACATACATATATTGAAAATCGGAAAACGAATAACAGAAAATATGTTCGTATGCAGTTTTCATTTTTGTAAAGGCGATTTTTCCCATGTATGTAAAAAACATTACGTTACAAACAGATATGATTAATAGTAAATGAACCTGTCTTCGCAGAAAAGATTCACGGTGTCAAAAAACGCCTTAAATTTGGAGTAGTTCCCTCGATGAATCTACCCAAATCCACAATACAAATTGGATTAAATCAAAACAGCAAAGAAGCAAGAAATGATAGATATCGTAGATTGGCTGTAAATCGAGAAATGCAACAATGTGTTAACAATGCATTAAAAAATAGCTCGTCGTATGACGAGGCTGACACATTATCTGGTGATCATCTCTTACACAAATCAACTCAAATAAGCTTTGACGAGGGAAGTTACGATTTTTTCGATAACATAAAAAATGATTTACAGCTTGTTGCTTGGACACAATTACACAATTTCGAATTACTCGATATTATAGAGCAATGTTGCAGAAATATTGAAAATTTTAACGAACCTAGGTTTTTCGAGCTTGACCTAACCAACAGGATTTTATTAACATTTATAAAATTAAAAACCAACCTTAATTTCAACGTGTTGAGCTTCATTTTTTAAATATCACCTTCAACGTGTTCCAGATATTTTTTCGACACCATTCTTCGCTTGGATTGTGCTTTACGGCCAACAATTTATTGTCTTTCCAAAGAAGAGACAGAAAACAATCTACCAAAAAATTTTAGGCCGCACTTTACAAATTGTCCGTTCAGTGTTGGATTGCACTGAAATTCAAATCCAAATTCCAGCATGTTTGAATTGCAAAATTTGATCTTATTCGCAATATAAAGGTAAACATACGGCTAAATACTTAATTTTAGTATCTCCTGCTGGCCTTATAACCTTTATTAGTAAAGAATATGGTGGCAGATCATCAGATAAATGTGTAGTGAATAAGGCGGAAGTATTGAATTTGTTTGAAAAGGACGCTGTGATGGTGGACAAAGGCTTTGCAATCGCTGATGAAACTTATGAGAAAGGGATGAAACTTATGAGGGGAACCGGAATCCGGTGTAACCAAAATTCGTTAATTCGTTCCAAAGTGGAAATATATTTCAACACCAAAAAACCGAGTTCCTCTCATTTTGGGTATTTCGATTCACATATCCTTGTTTAATATTTAATGCTGACCCACAATTCAATATCCATAATTTGCCAATCTTATAATCATTATTTCCGTACAGGATTCGAATCAATATCGTACGTTTGAAAGTTTGAATTTTCAAAACTCGCCTACAAAATTTCTTTTAAAATTTGAATCTTATATTTTGAATAATCGGAGAGTCTTAAGAGCTAAACCAGTTATCTTCATTTAGTTTGAAAAATTTAGTCTTATTTGCGTAAAATTTTAAGGCATCTTGTCAAACTCTTAAGTTTCGTCATAATTTCCTAATCATTAAAAATTTCACCGAAATCGGGAGCCTTTAGTTCTTGAAACAATGACTTTCGATCTAGCTCATTGCCATGAAATTAATCGTTGGAATTCAGAAAACAACGTGACCATTTCATTCAACTTCTGCTAATCAGGTTGCACATGGCTGAAAAAATTTTTAATTTGCACCAAAATTCGAGATCCAACCGAATTTTCTAGGAGAATAATAAGATCTTTCAGATTTTTGAATTTTGGGATCTTTCTGACAAAATTCAGCCATATTCGCAATTTGGAATAAAATATTCGAATTGTAGAGCATGGTAGAATTAAGAGATTTATAGCTATGTACCGAATTATAAAATTAGCTTTCCTACCTGCTACATCGAATTGATACTAGAAACAAGCGGAATAGTTTTAGGCTGTCGATACTAGAAACTAGCGGAATAGTTTTAGGGTGTTATTACTTCCACTTTATAAATTTTTTTGGCTATATTTCACTGAGAATGTTTAAATGGCATCTAAAATAGATGACATCTATATAAAATATACAAACATATATCCAGGTGGGCACTAATGAACGACGGTTAAATTATTAATTATGGGCGATAATTGAGAATTAAAGAACTTGGAGAAGGAACAACTAAAATTACAATGCACCATAAACTAATAAGTGCGTGAGACTAAACTTGACGTTTTATTCAAAAGTACTAGATGTTGCACAAACTAATTGCTCAAACTAACACCCCTTCTCAACATGTAGTAGCATTAAATTAAACCAATTTCTCTCGTGTGTGTAGCCAATTTTGGGTCATCTAGTGGTTTCGTCAGCATATCGGTGGGAAAATAAATGGCTGTTATCTTGTTTGAAGTTATAAAGCTGTGTACGAATTTGTATTTTATGTCGATATGTTTTACACGCTGATGACAAATTCGATTGTTGAGCAATTTTATGCATCCTTGAATGTCCTCGAATATTTTGATTGGAGTTCCGATTGTCTCATCCAAATCGTTGCATATCCACTGTATCCAGATGAGATCGCGTACAGCTTCGGCAAATGCGGCCAATTCAGCTTACATCGAAGACAAAGAGAGAGAGATGTTTGTTTTCGACAGACCCACGAGATCAACGCTCCATTGAAGATAAAACAATAACTTGTGCTTGATTTCCTGTCTATATGGTCTCCTGCCCAGTGAGCACCAACGTAGCATTTGAAACTTAGGTCGTTTTCGTCGTTTCCCAATTTAAGTTTAAGAGATTTGGTGGCTTTCAAGTATGGCTATCTAATATTGACGTCGTAATGGAAATATCCGGCCTAGTATTGGTAGATAGGTAGAGTAAAAATCTGATTGCACTACAATAAACTTCATGTGACTCGAACTGTTCCTGGTTCATTGTCTGGCTTAGATACCCGGCATTTATTGGTGTAGACGAGTTCTTTGCATCCTCCAGGTTAAATTCACGTAGCTTGTTCAAAATATATTTCTCTTCATTCAGGTAAAACGTGCCATTCTCATCTCTGTTGAATTGGATACCAAGATAGAATTGTAGGTTTCCAAGATGTTTGATGATAAAATTGTTGTTCATTAATATTTCGAAATCATCAATTAGTTTGATATTTGTTGAGGCTACAACAATATATTCAACATGGTTGGATAAGTATATAACGTGTTGGTCGACTTTCTTTATGTAAAAACATAGGTCATTATCGCTTTTCTCGTACCTGTTCTTATTCATGACAGTGTCAAATTTCTTATTCCATTCTTTTGCACCCTGTTTGAGACCATACCAATATTTTAATAAGTTTACATACCTGCGTACGGTCAACGGTCGTAAAACCTTTCGGTTGTTTCATATAAACGATATGTGATAGATCTACATTTAAGTATGCAGTTGGAATGTCGAAATGTTTAACTTCCATTTTCCTTTTTCCCGCTACTGCCAAAATAATCTTCAACGTTGTCGGGTTCGCCACTGGTGCAAAAACTTCGTCATAATCTCGACCGAATTTTTGTGAAAAGCCTTGCGCTACCAAACGGGCTTTGAATCTGACGATCCGTCTTGATCGGTTTTCGCCTTATACACCCATTTGGAATCAATTGCATTTTCTCCAGGAGGTAATTTTGTTATTTCCCAAATTCCAAAATTATGGAGCGAATCCATCTCTTCTTTCATAGCCGTTATCCAATTTTCAGAATTTGGACCATTTACCGCTTCTTCATATGTAGCAGGATCTGGATTTACTTTGTTTGTTGCCTTATTTATTTCCGTTATTAATCGTTGTGGTGGCACTCCCTTATTTGGTCTTGTAGAACGTCGCGCTGGTTGTTCTTCTTCCCCTTCTGAATCTGGATCATTTTCGTTTTGCGATACTGCTTCAATGAGTTAATGTTGATCGCCGTCTGGTGTTTCCGTTTGATTATCGTTGTCAGCTGATTCCGTTCGGTGATCACTTGAGATATCAATGGTTGATTGGGTTTTTTATTTCGGCTTCCATAAAGTTGACATCACGGCAGATCTTTATTTTCTGTGTGTTAACATCCAGAAGTCTATGACCTTTTGTACCAAGTTCGTATCCCACGAAGAATAATTTTTCGCCTGTGTCGTCCAACTTTTTACGCTAGTCTTTCGGTACGTGGGCATATACAGGTGCTCCGAATATATGTAAATAACTTAAGTTCGGTGATTTATCGTTCCAGAGCTCATACGGAGTCGTTTTTACACTCTTAGTTGGTAGACGATTGATTATATGATTTGTTGTAGTCACTACTTCGCCCCAATATTGTTTACGTAAACCTGAGTTTGCTAACATGCACCGTATCATTTTGATTACGGTCCGATTTTTGCGTTCGGCAACTCCGTTTTATTGTGGCGTGTTTGGTACTGTGGACTGGGTTTTAATTCCGTTTTATTTTAAATAGTTCCGCAGCACATTGTCCATATATTCACCACCCCTGTCTGATCTGATTACTTTGGGTGTCACGCCGTATTGCATTTTCATCATTTCGACAAATTCCATAATATTTCCGCCAACGTCTGATTTTTGTTTCGACAAATATATATGCGAATATTTTGTATGATCATCAATAAGGGTAAGAATATATCTTTACCCCTTGGTGTTGGTATTTGTATCGGTCCGCATATGTCGGTGTATATTAGATCCAATTTACCCGTTGTCATTGTGTACGATTGTTGTGGAAATGGATCTCTGGTTTTCTTACATTGGAGATAGATTTCACAAATATCATTATGATCGAACTTTGCTATCTTCATATTGGTTACACATTCCACCATTTTCCTTATATCGATTAAGTTGCGATTGCCAAGAACCTTATGCCATTCATGAATGCATTTCGATGTTGCTGGTAGAGTTATGTTAAGTGCTTGATGTTCCAATTTGTAGACATCGTTTCTGGATTTAAGAACAAATAGAGTGTTTTCGTTAATTAATCTGTATTTTGTGGCTGCATTGTTGAATTCGATAATGCCGGTTCCTTTAATTGGTAAATTACTACCATCGGCTAATGTAACCGAATTCATCGTGGATTTGGTCAAACATTTAAAAAACGACTTGTCGCTGCTCATTTATGCCGATGCACCTTAATCCACACACCATTCAGATATATTTACCTTATTCTGATGATTGGCGATTAAGTACTGTACACTGTATCACATTTATTTTGAACTATATTTGCCTGTTTTTACCCTTGGTTGTCTGCTTCCTTCTTCTTTTTCCATGATGCGAATTTCCGACAATCACTTTTTACGTGCTCCTTCTTTTTGAAGAAAAAGCAATATATTTGGGAATGATCTGAACTTGTACCTTGTTGCTGGTGTACTTTAAGCGCTTTTCTCCGCTGACACTCGCATTTTTGATATCATGTTGACGTTTATATTCCTCCAATAATTTGTTTACCATTATTTTCTTCAAGTCAGCCTCCGCTCGTGATTCGAGAGCGGTTAATAAAATACTGTAGCGTTCTGATAAACTTGATAGGTACAATGAAACTCCAAGTCTCTGCTAATGGCTTACCCAAAGTGGTTAATTCGTCGATGCATTCGTCCATGGCATTTAGATGTGTGTGCATGTTGTTTCCGCCTTCAGGTAACCCCATCCGACATAACCGTCTTAAAAGTTGCACTTTATTGGATATAGATTTTTGATGATAATCCTGTAGTAACTCGCACATCGCTCTGGCCGTCACTTTATTCCTTACGTGTATGATTTGGTTGTCATCAATGAATATGCCAATATGTGCGCGCGCTTTACCATCTCTTTTGTTCCAAGCTGCTAATTGAGTTTAGATTAGATGACATCTATATAAAATATACAAACATATATCCAGGTGGGTACTAATGAACGATGGTTAAATTGTTAATTATGGCCGATAATTGAGAATTAAAGAACTTGGAGAAGGAACAACTAAAATTACAATGCACCATAAACTAATAAGTGCGTGAGACTAAACTTGACGTTTTATTCAAAAGTATAGATGTTGCACAAACTATTTGCTCAAACTAACATAAATGTATATACGTTGCCGGTCGGTTAGCCGAAATTTCAATTTATTCGTCCACAATTTTAAAATAAATTTTTAATTATGTCCAATTTATGTATGAACAAATAGAAATCTTTCTTTTCCAGAATATTTTAAAATTATTCTGATTAAGGGGCATTTCCATTGTAATTTTAAAATTAAATTGAACCTTTTCCATATTTTCTGTACTTTCGTATCTAAGTATTACGTCTCTTTCAGTTTGGATAATGTGGCCCTTTACTAAAATTATATTATTATTATTATTATCTTTATTTCAAATAAAAAACATAAATACAAAATCAATAGCTAATTAAAACAATGTAATATGAATATGAAATAAAGTACAACTCCTTTAGACATTATGTCTGTAGTGGAGCAATTTGAATCAAAAATATAAATAAAATGTATATAAATCTTGGTTACATTAAAATACAGATAATATATTGAAAAATTGTAAAAGAAAACAATAAACTTCAACAAAATACAAACTACGTTATATTTAAATAGATATATTTAATTACACGAAGGTACAAATAGAACATAGTGCAATTTAATATTCATACTAAAAATATTGCTCGATATCATCAATGTCAAGCAGCCAAGTCCGAATTTCCCTGTAAAATTTGTGTTTCCGAACAGACGGAATCATTTTCACATGTTTAGGTAAAAGATGAAACCAATAAGGTGCCATATATATATATATATATATAAATAAAATTTTCTAAACTTTTCATAGTTACAACGAAGACCGACAAAACTGTTCGGATTTCTCATATTATACGCGTGAAATATACGACTATGATAACTATTGCTACGAACAAAAAACATTTTTAACACCTTAAAAACATACAGATACCTAAGAGGTAGCAAATTTAACTCACAAAAAAGTGGAATTGTGGGTGTATTTCTTGGGCGAGCATAAATTAATTTGACAATTCTTTTTTGCGCTATAAAAAGATCTGAAATGTTAGCAAAGTAAGTTCCACCCCAACTAGTTATACCATACATTATGATTGATTCATCAAGAGCATGATATAACCTTCTTAAAACATAAGAAGGGCACAAAGGTCGAAGGTTATAAAATTTATGCACTGCAGTAATAACAATTTTCCTGATATTAGTTAGGTGGGAGGCCCAATTAAGCTGTGAGTCAATAGTAACACCTAAGTATTTAAACTCATTTATGCAGGGCAGATCAAAACAATGCCCAAAACATGCATTCTTATCACACGAGTAAACATGATACTTGAAAAAGTTTTGATCAACTGTTATGTAAGGTCGTCTAAAATGCATAACCCTAGATAAGTCGGTGATAAAAAAACCATTTAATTAGAGTGCATAAATCAGTATTAATAAACTGTTTAATTTGATCGTAGTCATTAGACGTATATGTTAGTGCCAAATCATCTGCGAACGCTGTAGCACACCCTCTGAGATTAATTTCAAAGACGGAATTGAAATAAATTAAAAACAATAAGGGCCCCAAAACAGAGCCTTGAGGAACACCACATTTTAGAAGACCTGGAGGACTATTCACGTTATTAATTTTTACAATTTGACTACGGTTAAGAAGGTAACTGATAAACCAATCTAATATTTTGCCTCTAACGCCAATACTAGACAGTTTCATTATTAGTATGTCGTGGTTAACAGTATCAAATGAATTTGAAATGTCCATAAATACTGCTGAGCATTTCTGAGAAGAGTTAATGGCTAAATAAATATTGCTCAAAAAATTTAGAAGAGCTTCTTCCGTAGATTTTCCTGCTATAAATCCAAATTGGTGATCACTAAAAAATTTTATTTTACCGAGGTAAGAGACCAATCGTTGTTTTATTAATTTCTCAAATAATTTAGAAAAAAGGCCTCAATAGTGAGATCGGTCGGTAATTATTTAATTGCAGAGCATCACCCTTTTTAAAAACTGGAATCACAACAGCTATTTTTAAGGCGTCTGGAAAAATTTCACTCTTTAGACTTAAATTAAACAAAAATTTTAATACATCAACCAAATACCAGGCACAATTTATAACTATGATATTATCTACTCCATCAAATCCTTTAGAAGGTTTGTTTTTTAACTTCTGAATTTCAGAAATAATCTCCAAAGAATTAATTTCATCGAAATAACAAGAAGTACAGTAATTATCTCGGTTTCCAAAAATAAATTGTTTGTGCTCTCCACTGTTAGAAGTACTATTAGGGAAAATATTGGAAGTTATGTCGGATGAAACATTTATAAAAAATTTATTAAATTCATTACAAATATTCTGATCATCTGTTAGAAGAGCATTAGATTGATTTTCATAAATTTGCGTTATTTGGTTATTGTGTAGGTACGTGCTTCTACCCAAAATATCATCAATTTCCTTCCACATAAGCTTAGGATTATTCCCTACTAAACTAAATTTATCTCTGTAATATACACTTTCGACCCGTTTAACAGTCATATTTACATGCTTAGAGAGTTTTCTTACATAATTTTGTAACCGAGTGTTATTTGGGTACTTTCTTAATTTTTTAGAAAATTTTTTAAGCTTATTAATTTTACACAAAAGATAATAATTCATCCAGGGCTTTAACTTCTTGCTATTACGATAAGTAATTGTATCTTTGGAAAATTCAATATGGGAAATTAATTTATTTAAGAAAATATTGAATGCTGTATTACAATTTTTTTCACGATAAACAAGATCCCAGTTTTCAACTAGGATACGATCTCTAAGTTTGTCATAATTAACTTTAGAGTTGTTTTCACAATAGCAAGTCACAGGTCTGTTTGATTCTGCCCAAATATTGAGAGTAATTAAATTATGATCAGAGAAATGTATTGGTAAATTCTCAATACTAAAAGAATATGTACTACTGGATTTGACAAATACATGATCTAAACATGATAGTTTCCTAGTTGGATTGTTAGACATACTGAGGAATCCATTTGATGCAAGCATTGTTTGATAGTTAAAACAGCTTACGTTGTTCAACAGATTTATATTAAGATCACCTAAGATCACTATGTTATTATTATTAATTGTTCCCAGCAAATTATCTAAATCATTGCAAAAATCATTAATATCACTATTACAAAAACGGTAAACACATAGAAAAATCCAAACACTTTTACCTAGTTGAATGTCTAATCTAAGAATATCAGCCGAACTCCAATTACAAGTATAGCATGATGCAAATGTTAAATTTTTATGTATAAAGACACCAACTCCACCGGCGCGGTAATTATCGTTACAGCATGCTTTAAAGTTGTAATTAGGCAAATTAAATTCTGTACTTTCGTTCGAATAAATCCAAATTTCTGAAACAAAAACCAAATCAGGTTGAGTTTTCAGACTGGCTACAAACGTACTAAACATGACAAAATTTGCTCTCAAACTTCGAATATTTTGGTGTAACATACTATATTTACTACTCATAAAAAATGCAAACTATAGGCCAAAACATAATAAAAATTAAAGTAAAGATATAAACGAGAAAATATACTAATAATAACTCTAAAAATACGGCAATACGATGTAATTGTACGTGTAATTTGACCATTACATAATAATAAAAATTGAATAGATCATGTTTTCCGAAAGAGGCAGCACGATCAAAGAAAAAGAACAGAGCGTTTTCCGAAAGAGGCAGCACGATCAAAGAAAAAGTACAGAGATTTGCCACTAGATGTCACTACACAATCAAAAAATATTCTGACGTTTTTCAAAAGGGGACAGCCAAAATCAATTTAATTATCACGTATTAATAATACCTAATCACTTTTATAACACGCAAATATTTTTGTTTATGGCTACAAAATGCACACATAAAAATGTCGTACAATTTTTGACAGCAAATATTTGGTGACACCTAGTGGCATTATGTGAAATTTGCTTATACTTCCGGAGTTTTCTGGAAGATGGTAGCTCTGGCGTTTAAAGAAAATTTGACATTTGAACATGATTCGTAGATATGGGCAATTCAGCCTCATTAATTTGGTAGTGTAATATGACCATTAGCATTACAAAATGAAATTTATAAGGTTTGAAGTTCAAATTAAAATTAACATAACAAAACAAAAGATTTTGAAACGTCAAAATGCGGACATTCATGAAAATATTTAAAATTATTGTAAACAAAAATGTGAAATTGCAATCAATTAAAATGTGTAACTTCAGTAATAAAATAAGGAGACTTAAATTGAATTTATAAATATATCTCAGTGGGGCAACTATAATTTCTATTATAAACGTTTTGATTAGGTTGTGTTGGTGCTGATTGTGATTACTGGAGTACGTGGATCGAAAATAAATTAATTGAAGTTTTGAAACTAGTATTTGGTGTACAATTCTGTATCGTATATGTAATGTGTTAATTGTCATGAATATGCACTTATATAAACTATTGTTAAGGAATATAATGTCTTAATAATATAAAAAAATGAATGTAAATGAATAAATTTAAAAATAAAATAAAAAACAAAAATATGATAGCAATTACAGTATTTACAATTGTTGTATTTTGTCTACTGCGTCTGCTGCATTAAGTACATCTCGAAAGGAATTGCGAATTTTACTGATATCATTTTGGGTCTCAATAAAATGGATTTTGCTTGTGTCATCTTTCCTAAGGCGAATGATGGCATCTTTAATCCAAATATATTTCAATTTTAGTACCTTTCTTAGGTAGAGACACTCTCGGAATAACTTCATCTTGTAATTGGTCAGATGTTCTCTCAAGTAAACCTGATGTTTGTCGGTAACATGGAATCCAATATGGTTGGCAAACACACATTTTTTTTTTCTTTTCGCTTGGCCAGTATTATGTTTCTGGATTGTGTTGTTTTGAATTTCACGAGTAGGAAAACTGCGCTGCTTTCGCTTCTACCTTTTTGCTCAGATGAGTTATTGACCACATTCTTTCCTTCAATGTAGATACTGCTTTCGACTTCTTCCATGCTAATATCGGCTCCAAGAGCTTTTATAATATTCTCGGTAATTATTTTTGCTGATATCTGTTTGTGAGGTAAGTTGGATATAATAAGATTGTTTATTAACTCACTCTGTTTTGGTTTATCTGCTTCCATTTCCAATTTACTGGTGATGCTAATTTGCTGACTTAATTGCTTTTTTACCAGATCCAGTTCCATTTTCAAGTTTTTGTTCTCCAGTAAAATTAAAGTATTTTGGTTTTTGACCTCATCGAACTGTTCCGATAAAAATGCTTGTGAACGCTGTAGTTCCGCAAACATTGCTTGAATTTGGGAGAATTTGCTGTGAATGTTAACTAATTCCATACTTTCGACTGTTATTGAGCTGTCCGGTGTTCCAGGTTGCTTTGATGAGTCAAGATGCTGCTTATTCGTGATGGCCTGGGATGAGTTGTTCAAAAAATCTGAAGCACAAGGCTTGCAGGACTAACAGCAATACCATGTTAATAAAGCAGCCAACATTTTAATATGTTGTCCCACGATATTCTTACAGTGAGGATGAAAGCATTCATGACATGTATCGCATTCGAAATACGCTTGTTAGTTATTTATTTCTTTATTGCAACTTTGACATTTTGTATTTTTTGCACCATGATTAATATCAAAGAATGGCATTCTTTTAATTTAAATTGTACACGAAATAATTATAATAAATTAAAAAATATTATGAGCAAAGCTTTATTATTTTTTTACGCTTGGTAATTAAAATGCAAATATAATTTAAATTAGATTAAATTTCAATTTTATATCAATTTATTTATTTTTGGCGAGATTACAAGTTTGACGTAAAAGGGATTTTTGAATGAATGAAATTACGCCGAATCGCCCAAAACACGAATAATCGCCTGAGAAACCATTTCGGCGATTATTCATTTTTAAGAGAGACTAATGTCCAGGAAAAAAATTGAGGATAATGTCCCCAATGCTATGTCGTGGTACCGCAAAATTCCACTTCCGGACAGAAAAGTCAATGCTTGGCAAATATCGAGTAATGCTTGATTTTGGATTGAATATGGTTAAAAGGTCAACAATTACTAAAGGCCGATATAGACTAAAGGCCGAATTAGACAAAAAACCAACATTGACAAAAGCCGACACCTACAAAAGGCCTACAAGAACTAAAAGCCCACCTGGACTAAAGGCCGACATGAACAAAAGCTTCAAATGGACAAAAGGCCCACATAGTCTGATACGGGAAAAATTAAATCTCTATTTTCCAGATTATTTAAAAATTAAATCTTCCGTTCCTAGAACTGTATTTTGAAAGCATATGGTACATACAAATAAATGTCGAAATCGGACATTTATAGTACATATCTTTGATCAACCTTTTGTCCACATCAGCCTTTTGTACTTGTCGCCAGTAATCACATTCAGTGCAAAATCTAAAATAAAGAATCGTTCAGAACTGTTTGATCAAATTAGGTTATTTTTAATTTTTGGGCGATTGTTGGGGTCGGCGATTGATAAAATATACATATATTTGGTGATCGTTTTGATGGTGACCCAAGCAATGTGGTGGTGGTTGAAATAAGCAACTCAAACGTGACTTAATTCATGTCGGTTTAGTTCGATCAACATTTTGTATTTTAAATAGTTTACGGCTTATTAAGAATTTTAGCTATTATACCATATATTGAGCTGTACGATAAATAATTTTTCTTTTTTTTTTCTTTTCAGGTATGTCAATGATGGTTTTTCTCAATACAAAAGAAAATTGTTAAACAAAATTTAATGTAAGTACATACATACAAAAATACATTCAAAAAACGCCAAGTGTATAGCTTTGTAAATAAAAATACAAATTATAGTCAATTGTGTTATGTTGATTGATCTGAATTTTGGTGGAGATTACTACTGTTTGGGTTTCTTTTACCCCTTAAGTTCAAACTTAATTAAGTATTCTCTCAGAATTTTGAGATTTTTCAGTATTAAAATTATTGAAAGCAGTCTTACATGCATTGAATTATTCGATATTCTAAATTATAACCTGTAATGTTCCATAAATTCTGAAAGTAAACGTTTTGGACTAGAGTTTAATATTTTTAATCCTGTAAATAATACAGAATGCCAAATAATTAGTAAAAAATGCATAAGAGTTCTACATATCTGCTCACTTCTATCGGTTGTACTCGCTTCAACTCTAAAGTTGAAAATTTCAAATGTAGTTTTCCAGCATGTGCAGGTGTCAATATTTTGTAGAAGAAGCTTCATCTCTTTAAAAATTATCTGATGAAGTGCTCAGTTAGTCAGGTTATAATCCAAATAGGTCTACAAATGGTTTATGTTGTGGTTCCTCATTCTGCAGAACTTGGCTTGCTTTAGGAAAGTTGTTCAAAATTCCATCCAAAAAATTCAACAGAAACACGACTTTCAGCGCTTACATCTTATTTATTTGCCATGTTTGTTATTTCTCTTTTTAACTCCCTTTTGTGACAAGTTGCCTTCCATCTGGTGATAAGCTATTTTAAATCACTTAGATTTCCAACCTACCTAGTAAAGTGCTCTACAGAAAATAAATCAGCCGCTTCCTGGCCGCTTATGGCAGCACTTCGTCTTATTGAAGTGCAATACATAAGTTATCGTTTTATGAATTAGAATTCTGTTCAATTAGAAATTTTAGAAAAATGTTAAGCATCAAAAATCGGAATTTGAATCTTAAACAAACTCAAGAACCAAGATATGTATAAAATTATAGAATATAGATTTCAGTGAATATTGCGAATTTTCAATTTTTGCATTAAGCTTCTTTGAGAATCTGAAATTTTCCATCGCAAAATCGGATCATTTGAAAAAGAAAAACAAAAATTCTACAGCATACAATAAAGAGGATGTCCGAAATCGATCCGATTTTTTACCAATTAAGTACAGATTGACTCCGAATTGTTTCATTACATTCCCTTAAAAACAAAAAATTATTTCATGGAGCTTATTGTAATCCACCCAAATTTCAGTTTATGAAGCATTTATAAAGCGTATTTCCCTGACAAAATTTCAAAAATAATTGAATTATTTGTAAAAATAAAACGTTTTATGTACCAACCGAGTATTTCAATTTAAAGTTGTGAATTTCCAAAATTTTTAATTTCCGTATTTGTTAGTTCCAGGAGATCGAAAATAAAAATACCAAATAGATGTCACTCAAAATTTTAAATTCGAACCAAAATTGTCAATATAGGAAATAGCAAAGTTGAAATGAATTTTGAGTTTTTGAACCAATTAAAATTCAATTTCCGAAAAATTACAAATTCGTTAAACCAATATTTTTGAATTCCAAACGTTTGACAATACTACAGAAATTTCGCTACCAATCTTAAATTTGAGTACGACTTATCTGTCTTTGAAAATACAGAATTGTATGCACGTAATTTTGAGTATTTGGCTTAAATAAATTTGCAATTCCAGAATTTTTAATTTTGAAATTCAGTTAAACGGAACATTTGTCAATTCCAAAAGTTCGAAATTAAAAATACAAAACAGATTTCATTCAAAATTCTAAACATAAATCCAATTTATCGAAAATTGGGAGAACTACCAAATTTTTAAATGCTATGTTATATAAAATTCAAATTCCAGAGTTTTAAAAAATTGAAAATATGAGAAACAGGTTCAAAGGTTAAATTTCAAATACCAGAATTTTTTCATTTAAAGTTCGAGATTGAAAATACAAAAAATTAATTCACTCTTAATTTTACACTACTCGTATAATCCAAATTATCGTTATTGAAAAATGCCCAAGTTTGTAAATCAAATAATTGATTGAACCTAATTTGTATGTAATATATCGAAATAAATAAATTTTAAATGCCAGAATTTTTAGTTTACCTGTTAATTACAGAATTTTAAAATTGAAACATTGAGACAAAATAAATTTCACTGAAATTGTAAATTTAAAATCAAGTTATCGTTATTGGGAAAGCGCCATAATTTCACGAAACAAATTTTGAGTTCTTAATAATTCTAGAAAGATGAAAATCATCAAAGTTAATTCTAGAAAAATATAGGATTTCTAGAATTTGCGGAAGCGTGTTTAACGAATTTGTAAATTAAAAATTCTGGAACTTGAGATTTATTTAATTTACGCTTATAATTGTCTGAATATGGATTAATCGAGATTATTTGAGCTTCTCGATATTTTTCGAATTTTTGTGGTGACTTCCGTGATCTTAGTAATCCATATTCAAGTTTAGCTAACAAATGAGTTTAGCCCCAATTTAGCTGAGTTCTTGAAATTCATGATTTATGATTTATGGATTAATCTAGAATTTTTAATTAGAATAGCCTTAAGCTGCTTGTCATTCTTAGTAACTTCTTGATTGTTCACGATTATTTTAAAATTCTAAGGTTATTTGGGCTATTTATTCGAATTTTGGAATTGAGTTGTTTGATATGTTATCATTTTAGCGTGAGGTTTAGGCTGTTTAATGAAATTTAGTAATGTCTTTATGCTTACTCTACAGCAGATTTATTTGCCGTTGAGTATTATGCAACAACGATATTATTCGAGATTTTTAAATTGAGATTTCTACTTCGGAATTTGAGTACCGCTTATCCGGTATTGATATTTAATTCTACATTATGTAGTACTCCGGACAATAGTTCGGTTAAATTTATCAGAGCTTTTTTTGATTTTTGAAGATTATTGTTAAAAGTTGTATTCGGTATTTTTGGGAATCTTCGAAGTTTTGTGAAAGAAAAAGCTAACAAACCTTGAAATATATCATTAAATTGGATATCTCAATAATTCTGCAACAAAACGCTACTTAACGCCTTGTGAATATATCGAGTAATTTCCAGACAGACGAATAGGCTTGAATTATCTCGAATATCTCAAATAATGCTTTTATTCGTGTGACTGTTCCTGTTTCTGGTTATTACTTGTGTAGTTGCATTATATTAAAGAATTATTGAGATATCCAATTTATTGAAATATTTCAAAGCTTTTTAGCTTTCCGAGCTTTTTATAGGCTTGAGATATGTACAGTTTAAGTATGCCTGTATTGGGTTTCTCGAATCTTCTTATTTTTCGAATTTGAGCGAATTTTTTTTTTTTTGTACCGATATTTTCGATGTTTTCCAGTTATTTGTTTTTTTATTTATTTTTGAATTACGTAACATTTAAATGCCGGAACGGTTTTACAGATTTATTGTGATATCTTGATTTTTGAAGATTATTTGAGCTTTTCGGGAAATTTCGAAATTTTCAGAGTACATATATGAAGGTCTTAAATACTAACATTATTCAAGATTATTCCAATCTTCTCGAGCTTCTCGATATTACTCGATATCTGCAAGTTGCGGTATGTTACAAAATAGCGTTACAATAAGTTTAGTGATACTGAGTAAGTTGAAATCGAAATTATTCGAAAATTTGCGGTAGTTGGCTGATTTGTGCATCGAATTTATTTGACTTTTTCGAAATTAATCCATTTTGACCTGAGGTTGAATTAATCATAGAAACTCAAGATTTTGAAATTTTTGGATTATTTACCGATTTAGCGATTAATTCAGAAGTAGAAGTTTATTTGAATTTTTCTTGCATATTCAAAATTTTGTAAATATATCTTCAATACTAACATTATTCGAGATTTACTAGTTTATTCGAGTCTATTCATGATTCTCAATATTACTCGATGTTTGCGAAGTGTTGAATTACTTATGTTAAAGGATTATCAGCATAATACTAAATTTATAATTTCATGAGATTTTGCAAGGTTTCTTAGCTTTCCGAGCTCTGTAGAGACTTGATGAGTTTCACATGTATATATGATTAGTGGGTTTGACTTTTGTTTGTCCGGTATCTGATTCAATATTTCTGAAATTTCCAGATATTTTTTCCTTAGACTTACTTTCGAATTACGTAGCACTTAAATACCTGGACTCTGGGCGATATTACAGATTTATCGAGATTCCTTGATTTTTGAAGATTATTCTAGAAGTTGAAGTTTATCCGAATTTTTCGGGAATATTTGAAATTTTGAGAATATTCTCGATATTACTCGATATCCACAAAATGTTATACATGTCGGAATTTGCTTTGTGCAAAGTTATATAAGGTTAAATTTGGCGATACTGAGCTAGTTGGGGCCGAAATTAGACTTTTACGATATTATTCGAAATTTTGCGTTGAGTTGCATGATGTAACCGCTTAGAGGTACATGGAGATTATTGATATTTAATGGAATTTTTTGAGATTTTCAAGCTTTACTCTAGAGATGATTTATTTGACATTGATGGATGCCTACATGCTACATTTCTGGTAAAAAAATGTAAACCACAAGTTAGTTAAATGTGTTGAATTATACTTAATAATTTGAAAAATTTGAGCAGGGTTACCAACATAACGTAACTAAAATGGTGCATAGGCAAAAGTTGTACCCTCCGGGTTACAAAAATTGTAACCAATTCGTTACGTACTCCCTGGAGTGCTACGTATTTAATATTGAAGCAGAATTAATCATTGAAATTTGAAGGATTTGAGTATCGTTTACTGAGTATCAAATCGAGATTTTTCGACATTTTCTAAGACGCCTCAACGTTAGTAAAAATTTATCGAAATTTCTTGGTTTTTGAAGATTATTTCAGAAGTTTAAGTTTATTCGAGTTTTTCTAGCATATTCAAAATTTTGTGAATATCAAAATCTTTAATATTAACATTTTTCGAGAATTTTGAGATTATTCGAGTATATTCATGATTCTCAATATGTTACAGCATTATTAACATAATACTGACATATTTGATTTAATTAGATTTTTCAAGGCTTTTCAGCTTTCCGAGCTTTGTATAGACTTGAGTTTCAGACAGTTGAGCTTGGCGAAATTCGAGTATATAGATTTTGTGGGTTTGACTTTTGTTTGTCCGGTATCAGATTCAATATTTTCGAGATTTTTTGATGCTTTCCAGATATTTTCTCCTTAGATTTACTTTCGAATTACGTAGCACTTAAATGCCTGGACCCTGGACAATATTACAAATTTATCAAGATTCCTTGATTTTTGAAGAGTATTCTAGAAGTTGGAGTTTATTCGAATTTTTCGGGAATATTTGAAATTTTGAGAGTATCAAGGTCTTGAGTATCTACTAACGGTATTCAAGATTATTCTAGTACGCTTGTTTTTCTCGATTCCTCGATATCCACAAAATCTTATACATATATGTCGACAATTTCGATTTGATGAGATCTATCAAATGTGTTTAGCGCTTCGAGCTTTGTGTAGAGTTATATACGGTAAAATTGGGCGATACTGAGTTATTTGGGGCCGAAATTAGACTTTCTCGATATTATTCGAAATTTTGCGTTGAGTTGCATGATTTAACACCGCTTAGAGGTATATGGAAATTATAGATGTTTAATGGGATTTTTTGAGGTTTTGAAACTTTACTCTAGAGTTCATTTATTTGACATTGATGGACGTCTACATGGTACATTTCTGGTAAAAAAATGTAAACCACAATGTTAGTTAAATGAGTTGAGTTATTCTCAATAATTTGAAAAATTTGACCAGGGTTACAACATAACGTAACTAAAATGGTGCGTATGCAAAAATTGTACCCTCAGGGTTACAAAAAACGTTACCAATTCGTTATGTATTCAACTCATGTAGCTAACTTCGTGGTGCACATTTTTCACCAGAAATGTACCATGTACGCAACTTGAGTGTTAGTATTTGATATTGAAGAAAAATCCTTCGATTTGAGTATAATTTACCGAGTATCAATTCGAGATTTTTCGACATTTTCTAAGACCCCTGAACGTTAGTAAAGATTTATCGAAATTTCTTGTTTTTAAAGATTATTTCAGAAGTTTAAGTTTATTTGGATTTTTCTAGCATATTCAAAATTTTGTGAATATCAAAATCTTCAATATTTCCACGTTATTCGAGTATATTCATGATTCTCAATATAACTCGAAGTTTACGAAGTGTAGAGTTACTTATTTTACAGAATTATTAACATAATACCGACATTTTTGATTTATGAGATTTTTCAGGGTTTTTTAGCTTTCCGAGCTTTTTAGAGACTTAAGTTTGTCGTACACTTATGGGTTTGAAAATTATCTTGTTTTCGTTTTATTAACCCTATTACAAATTTATCATGATTTCTTGATTATTCAAAATTATTCGAGTCTAGACGTGTTTCTCGAAATAACTCGAGATCCAGAAGGTGCTGAGTTGCGTTATATTACCATTAACCTGCTTAGAGCTAATTCGAGATTGTCGATGTTTAATGGAATTTGTCGAGGTTTTTAAAATTTACTCGAGACGAGATTCAGATATATTTGGATTACCCAGTGTATAGATTTGAGTATCGTTTACCGGAAATCACATTCAATATTTTCGAGATTTATCGATATTTTTTCTAAGGTACCTAAACGTTTAACAGATCTGAAGAGATTTCTTAGTTTTTGACGATTATTTCATAAATTTGAAAATACGAAGATTTTAGTAATAAATGAGCTTTTTCAAGGTTTTTATTGCTTTCCGAGCTTTGCTTTGTATAGAGTTGAGTAGATCAGTATTGAATTGTCTAGTATTGAAATTATTCGAGTTTCTCGACATTATTTGTACCTATGTTGGCATTAAGTTACTTGATTTACCACTTTGGAGATATGTCGAGATTTTCGATGTTTTATGGAATTTTTCGAGGTTTTAAGCTTACCTACTCTACAACAGAGTTGTTTTTTTTATTCTAGCTTTTTCGCAATTATTCGATTTTAGCTTGAAATTGAATTGATCATACCATGCGCTGAGATCAAATTCTCGAAATTCGAGATTATGAGATTTGAGTATACCGTTTGTCCGGTAACGGGTTGAACATTTTCGAAATATTTTAACCGTTTCCTAATTATTTTTACCCCTGGATACCTGATTTTTGAAGATTATTCTAGAATTTTAAGTTTGTTCGAGTTTTTCGGGAATATTTGAAATAATTGTGAATGTGAAGATCTCTACTGGTAAAATTCCGTTATTTCGAGATTTTCGATATTATATGAGATGTTCGATGTTTTTCAGCATTCCGAAAATAGATCATCAACGCTGTTGGTTGGATCAAAATTTTTTAATATTTTCGAAAATATTTGAAACTTTCCCAAGATCCATGAAATAATTTTTAATTTTTATTACATTTTGTGGATTTGAGGTTATTTGGCATTTTCGAGATTAGCGTTGAGATCTGATTAATACATTTTATGAAATTATTTGAAGTCTAAAACCTTTTAAAACCCTTTCAAAGATTTTTTTATCATTGAGTTACATACCTTTAAATTATGTTTGACCAGGTATTGTGAATTTTGGAATATTTAAGATTTAAATTAAAATTGTCTACAGATCTGTTAGCTACTAAAAACAATTTCCTAATTGCCTTAAATTACAATATGGTTTAATATATTCCCAAAGCCACCTCAATCTGAGTGAAATCTAGCATCTTAATAGCAAATCAAATTAAAATCCAATTTAAAGAAAATATTTCCATCCACAAACTTGCAATTTACAACAAAATGTGCACATAATTAAAAAATTAAAACACGTAATCGTGTACTTGCAATTTTCAATGCAAAACAATATTTGCCGTCCAGCCACCGCCCAGCACATTCAAACGCAAAAACCGTACACAACATTTTTTAAATTAACCAAAAAAAGCAAAAGTGTTTGGAATGACTAAAGCGAAAAATAAAAACTTATTCTACCGTTGTGTACAACGGCACTGCTAAAAGTAAAAAAAAAAAACGTGACTTTCACAATCTCTGTAATTAAAGTTTGGTCAAATGAAAATTTTGCACAGTGTTACATTTCGTTTCTTCGTCTTTTTCTTCTTCTTCGTATTACATTAATTTTCATCTCTCGCGCGTAATCATACTTTCCACATTATTATTTTTTATAATGTACACAATTTCGTATATATATATATTAAGAATGAGAAGATACAACAACAAAAAGCTCTTAAAAGCTCAAATTATGACAGTCTTGTATTTTTTTTTTGTTGTATTCAGCACTGTTGCTGCCATAAAAACGTAAAAAAAAAAAACGAAATGAAAATAACGGAAAATTCTTATCTTATTATTTTCTTGTAATTTTCATTTTCATTTTTTTTTTTTTTTTGCTGGTACTGCTGCTCTACGTCTCTCGTTGCTGTTACGATAATAAAATGGGAAAATTAGTAAAATTTTTCATTCTTGTAAATGTTACAAAATCTTTATATTATTATTCGTGTATGTATGTATATGGCAAAAAATGAAAATTGTTTCTCTTGTGCACATAAATATTATGTGTTGTTGGCATTAAGACGGATATTTCAGGATTTAAGAAGATAACAATTATTTTTCCGAGTTTCAACCAATAAAATACAGTTAGCTGTAATTAGATGAATAAAGACGAACTGGATTATATGTAGTAACTTGATTTGATGCGGGAAATGCTTATAGTGTAGTGGATTACCCATCATCATTCGACCACAATGTATGTATATCTTACGTTTACATATTATATGTGAGTGTGTGTATATACCAGCATTTTTCATATTAATTTTCATTTAACGTCGAGTACTGTTTGGAGCATAAAAAACTAAATTAAAATTACCTTCTCATATTTCAACGGTGTTACAACAACAACAACAATAACAATGAACACGAAAAAAAAAGTGTTAGATTTTCTGAGGATTGGCGTTTTATTTTCATTTTGTTCCAGGGATGGAAATAACAAAATTCTGGGTGTTGGTGATGGTGGTTTTTTTGCCACCATTGCCGTGCACCACTATTTTCGTTAACTCTCGTCGTCTTTATACATTTTTAACGTCAAGAGTATTAGTGTGGAAATAAATAAAATAACAAGAAAAATTTATTGCTTGACACAAGAGTTCTAGAAGGTAAAAACTTTTTATTTTTCCACATTTTCTTCTTCGTTTTCTTTATCGTTGGTTTGTATTTTTTTTTTTTTTTTTTTTGCCGTTGTAAACAAGAAAATACGACTTACGAGAGAGGCGGCAATAAAAATGTTTTTCTCGTTTTTCTTTTTCGTTTTTTTTTTGTTTTTTTTGTTTTATTTCGTTTTAATCTAAATGTCAGTATAACACATACACACAGTAATAAATTGAAGAGCTGGTGTTGTTATTCGGCAATAATTATTGTTGTTGGTGTATGTATGTTGTGCAAAGTGGAAAATTCATTTTCATTATGAGATTTTCGTATGAAAATTAATATGAAATTAAACAGGGTTTTTGTGTTTTTTGTTTTGACAAAATCAGATTGTTGTTAATTTGAAATTTATATCGAAATTATAACGCCCGCGTGAGAAGGTATATATATGGAGACTGATATTTAATTTAGCGATGTATTATAATGCGGATGAGTCATGTTCCAAACAACTTAACACACAATATGTGACTAATAATATGAAATAACCTCGAACTATCAGTGTACACAAATACACTCTAACATACATAAAATTCATCCTTATGCCGCACACAACACACAATCTTCTTTTTTTTTGTTATTTTTCGGTGATTGCGAGCGGGGTATGCGACGTTTCCCCACCATATCCATTTTGATCGATATAGACGACAGAATTATTATTTCCAGACGATAAGACATAACTTGGCGCCAATGAAATTACAAAAAAAAAAAAGATTTTATTCGTGTTTATCCTTTTTCGGTTATAAAGGCAAATGACGTAATATTTGGCAGTTGGTGTGTTGTTGTTAAGGCGCATATATCCACTATACATATTATATGCTAGTGTGGTGGAAATTTATATTTATACGAATTATTCCAAGGATAAACACAGTTTTTGGTATATCTTGATAATGAAAATCTAGATTTTCGGCATTTTTCTTTTATTTGTGTTGTTTGAAAATTTTGCTGATAAATCTGGATTAATTAATACATGAAGAGAATATATAAAAATAGATTGATATATGTATGTTATGTAGGTTTAAGTAGGAGTTTTTAGATTTGGAGTAAAACTTTGACGACATCTCTATGAAAATGTAAATAAATAAATATTTATTTGTTTCTTTTTTTTGGTTTGTTGTTCAGTTGCCAAGAAATAACGAAGAACATCAAAATGAAAATTTGTTGGCATGCCAATATATTACACAGCTTTTTGACTTAATCAAGTTCAAATTATTATTTAAGACTTGATGATTTAATTTTTTTTATTTTCTCTCTTGTGAATTGTCTACGCTAATGCAGTCTCATTTGATAGATTTGATTGGAATTCGTTATTTTTATGAACAGCGTATCATAATAGGGGTCTCGTCAATTTAGGTTAATCTGATGGATCTAAATGGGTATGTAAATGGATCGTTATTTTTTATGTGGAATATTTTCTGGTAAATTGCTAAATAATGGCGATGTCTTTATTGAACTATTTGCAGCAGAAGCCAATTTTCCAACAATTTTTTTTTAAATACCAGAGTGAAACAAATTTCATTCAAGATTTTTGTTTCGAATTTTTGCTGAATACGCAGAATTTTAATTTACAAGTTCGTTTAATGTCACTCTAAAAATTCTAAATTTGTATCCTAATTTTCGATATTTGAAAGTTTAATTAAACAAAGTTAAAATTCCAAATTTTCGATGAGGAATTGATTATACTCGCATCTCTCTTGAAGTAAAGAAATTTCACTCAAATTCTGCATTTGAATCCGAATTATTGGCCAAAGCTACATAAAAAAATTTCAAATTCCACAAATTTGTTAAACTCGTATTTGTCAATTCTAAAAGTGTGAAAGTACGAAAAAAAAATTTGAGCACAAATTACCGATATCTGAAAATGCCAAAAGGACCCCGCACAGATTAAATGGAAATCGGCAACCGATCGAATCGTCCAGTAATGTATCTAAGTTGTAGATCGGGTCATCCTAAACAACATAAACAAAAGTTCTTCGACTCGACATGATGTCCACTTATTGTGGTAAACATTTGAAGACCAGCCGTATATGTTGAGATTTTTGCTACAGGCCCATATATGTTTGTAGCTCAAAATTAATATTTCTGATAATTTTTCATTTGATACAACATTGAGTGCCTATACATGTCTAGTATGTTTTCGACTCGACATGATGAATTTATCGACTGTGGTAAACATTTGAAGACCAGCTCAAGTCATGAAAAGTCTAGCTTTTGTAATGGGCTCAAGTCGTGAAAAGTCTAGTTTTTGAAATAAATGGCATAGATTGACATAAAGTGCTATCGAGGGGGAACTACACCCAGTTACTTTGGCCCCTGCTTACGTAATAATATTTGTATCCTTTTCTCCAAGTTTCTTTTATATGAGGTCATGGAGCTTATTCCTTGAATACCCGTCCCCACCTCCTTTTTTCCATAAGTGACTGTAGAGTAATAAAATGTTAGAAACATAACGATTTCGTGACTTTTATTGTCATACGGTCACTGGCCGTAAATAACTGTCAGTAATTTAATTAAACCGTCAAATGTCACACCACTAGTTCCATTTTTTAATACACGGAAAAAAATAAACTGGTCCTCAGCTAAGAAACCGGACTTTTAATTCAAGAAAATATACTTTTTCTTGATTTAAAAGCTAATTTTCTTATTTCGTTCGAGTTTTTCTTCATGTAAGAAATGTGTTTCTTGAAATGAAGAAAAACTCGAAAGAAATAAGAAAATTAGCTTTTAAATCAAGAAAAAGTGAATTTTCTTGAATTAAAAGTCCGTTTTCTTAGCTGAGGACCAGTTTATTTTTTTTCCGTGTACCAGACTTAATCAACACCTTAAACCTGGGAAGCTCCACGTCGATAGCACTCGCTGCCAATCTATGCCATTTATTTCAAAAACTAGCCTTTTCACGCCTTGGCCCATGAGAATTTATATTTAGGACAACCCAATCTACAACTTAGAGAAGTTTCTGGACGATTCGATCGGTTGCCGATCCCCATTTAATCTGTGCGAGGTCCTTTTGGCATTTCCAAATATCGGTAATTTGTGCTCACATTTCTTTCGTATTTTCAAAGATTCTAGAATTTGGAGTTTGTTTAATTAAAAAATTAAAAAAAAATTTAATGAAACTTTGGCTGATAATTCGGGTTCAAATTTAGAATTTGAGTGAAATTTCTTTTCTATTTTCAATTTCTTACTTCTGAAATTGACAAACATCCAAGGGCGTCCCAATCAACAACTTCGAGAAGGCCTTAGACGATTAGACCGGTTGCCGATTTCCATGGGTCACAATCACACTTTGTGGAACGAACTCAAGGGTAATTTTCTCCAGAAAAAGTCCAGTATTGAAGTCGTGAAGTACACGAAAAATATTTTTTTTTTAATTATTTTAAAACACAATGGCGGCGCAATGGCTGATGAAAAGAAACTCCTTTTTTTTAATAACCTCCAGGGCCGAAAATCTATAGGTCACAATTTTCAATCTGGAACAAAAAACGAAAAAGATTTTGGAAAAAGATGTCAAAATCTAGTGAAGTAGCTAGGATTTTTGAAAAATATTGATTGGTTCAAAAATGGTGTATGTAAAGGAAAACTTTTTTTTTTAATCGAAATTAATTTTACTTGATCAAAAACTCATAGGTAGGTACTTCACTAGATTCTGAAATTTTTTTCAAAATCTTTTTCGATTTTTGTTCTAGATTGAAAATTGTGACCTGTAGATTTTCGACCGTGAAGGCCATTAAAAAGGGAGTTTTGTTTCATCAGCCTCCCCGCAGACATTTTGTTTTTAAATAAAAATCTTTCGTGTACTTACATAAATATGCATTGAAAACCGATTTAAAATTAGTTTTCGTTCCCACAAGGTGTTATTACCCCTTAATCTGTTCGAGGTCCTTTCGGGTACATAATTCTGAAGCAAATAAATTTCAAATTCAAGAAATTTTAATTTACAAACCGGAAGTTCAAAATTTGAAATATTTAAAATGAATTTCATTGAAAATTCTAAATTTGAATTCGAATTTGTTCTGGTGCTCAATTTTTGAATTAAATAAAGTTGAAACTCCTAAATTTTCAATTCCAGATGTTCAAAGTTGAAAATATCCAAAGAAATTTCACCCAAAATTCTAAATTTGATTCGAAATTATCGATAATTTGAAAATGCAGTAAAACATCGATATAACGGACCTTGATATACCGGACTTCGGATAAACCGGACAACGGATTAGAATACATGCTTATGTTTAAAATACTGCTACACTTATCCAGCCAATGGACCAAGAATTAATTCTGGCCACCAAACGTATAGACCACAAAAAATATCTAGAGGATGTTATGATTGTGTTACCAGATGAATTTGATGAAGAAGACACTAGAGGGCAGCGTACCTTATAAAATGGAAAAACTATAGCCTAAATTCAGCAGTTTTATCATTCTGCGGTAGCCTGGAATTAATGAAAGCTCGAACTTTAGAGAATGGTTGAAAGAAATTGGACGATGAAAGTTGGTTAACGATGAAGAAGCCCATGTATAGATTTAAAAGGGCTAATGAGAAAATGTAGACGTGTAAGATGTGTCGCACTGGTTGGAAGTAGATGAAAGTGATCCTGGTTATCATGTAATGACCGACAGAGAAAAGATATATATTTTTGTACAACGAGCAATCGGCTATAACGAATTGCCGTCGTCCGAGTTAGGCCGAGGTTTTACTGTGCTAAAATTTCATGAAACGAATTTTGAGTTGTTGAATTAAACAAAAATTCAATTCCAGAATTTTTAATATACACATTCGTTTTAACGGTTCGTTTTAATTTCCAGAAATTTAAATTTGAATATTTAAAGAATAAATTTCACTCAAAATTCTTAATCTGATTTTAAATTATCGATAGTTGGAAATGCAAAGTTTTCCGTGTCTAATAATTTTGAGTATTTGAATTAAATAAAAATGTGAATTTCTAGAATTTTGAATTTCAAAATTTGTCAAACGTAATTGTAAATAGAAAAAAAAATTCACTGAACTTCTTAATTGTTATTACTCCATGGAAACCGGCAACCGGTCGAAATGTCTAAGACCTCCTCTAAGTTGTCGATTTGGACGTCCAAATAAGATTCAAATTCCAGAATTTATAATTTCAAATTCGTTAAACTGACATTTTTGTCCAATTCTAGAAGTGTCAAAATACGAAAGAAATGTGAACCGATATTTGGAAATATCAAAAGTACCCCGCACAGATTCGAATCATCTAAAAACGATCGAATCATCTAAAAACTTCTCTATGTTGTAGATTTGGACGTCCTGAACAAAAAATCGTATGGGCCTAAGTCATAAAAATGGTTAATTTTTGAACAAAATGCCATAGATTGACAGCGAGTGCTATCGAGAGAGAATTTCGGAAAAAAAGACGGTCGCTGACCGTAAATGACCTTCAGTGAGCTCAAATAACAATAAAAGTAGAAAAAACGTTCTGTTTCTAACTTTTTATTGTTCTATAGTTATTTAGGGACAAAATGAGGAAGGGAAACTGTATTCGAGGAATACGCTCCATGATCTAGTAACCCAGATAACAGGAACTCTGCAAACTGTAGGCGAAGACCTAATATTGAGGATGAGTCCAGAGACTCTGTTATGCGAGCAATTAAATAACATCAGTCAGGATGATCCATTCCATACAACGTCTTTCGTGGGGAAGAGGTGGAACCTGCAAAGTAAGTTCAATCTAGTCTCTAAAGCGAAGTGATATTTCACGTTTGTGCTGATTCTTCTTACCTAAATTTAATGACGAATTTTATTCAACAAAATACCCATGCCCAAATTAAATTTATCTACTGTACGTAGTATGTATAGTATGTATGCACTTTTTGGAAAAATTATTAAATGTACGGTGTCTGAGTCGGCCATGTAAATAATAATATATGTTTGCATCAATGATGTACAAAACTCCCTCGACGGAATTTCTTAATTTTTGTTGAAGAAACATCGTTGACTAAATTTCGTGCATTATTTGATCCAAAAATTGCTTGATATTTATATGGCCGACACTAAGGACCAGCTACATAGTAATTTCTACATCCAGAACATATTATGGAGGCATTGGAGCTTTTCACTTCGGCACCTTGTATGCAACATTTGATGCAAATATTGCTTGTTACTTATATGGCCGACCCTGAGAAACTGGCCATTTGTTAAGTTCTACTTCATGAGCATACTACGGACCATTCGAGAAAAATCATTTGACTTGGGAAATTTGGATTTTTTTTTGTATATGTTTTATTGGTGGGTCTTCGAACAACTGTTGCTTATTATTTGTAATGCTGGCCTCATGGACTTTTCATTTGATAGTTTATATGACAAGTGCAAATTATGGACATTCGAGGGGAAACATTTGCTTCGTACAATATTTGGTGCAAACAAATAATGTTTCTTATTTGGGATCGGTATAAAATATAGCATTACAATATCTTGCAGTAACAAAATCTTGCTTTTTTTTATTAATCTTGCAACATCAAAATCTTGCATTATAAAATCTTGCAATTACAAAATCTTGCATACAAAATCTTTCAAATATTTTTTTTGTTAGGCTTTATTAAATAAATATTAAAAGCAGTTTTATAATTTATAATCGCTAATTATTTCAATTCATATAATTTACAGTTAATTTCAGAAAACAAAATGCATATAATCAATTTAAATTTTTTTTTTAAATATCAAATGTTTGTAAAAATATCTTAATTAAGAATTGTATTTTGCGCAATTCTCTTAAGAAAGTCAGTTTTACCATAACTGCCTCTGTTCCGTATAATTTTTTTTATTCTTTTGTTTTTTATGATGATCTGTTTTTTTTTCGGTAGTTGTTCACCATTTCGAATTTTCTTTACACGATGTTTGGTCACAATTAATTCGTTCGATAGATCTTTGATCAATTTATATAAGCCTGCATATCGTGTTCCAACAACCACTTTTAATCTCCGGTGTCATGCCTCGACACTATTTTGGGTCCGCGGAAAACACTCCGTACCTGGTTCTGCGTTCCCAACTGTCCAAAATTTGGGATTATATTTGGGGCGCACATTCAAATCACCAATATAATTTTTTTTGAACCAGCTCCCTATCTTTTTTAAATCGTTGTCCTCAAACATGCTGCTTAAGCTCAAATATTAATTGGCGACTTCGTCTGATTGTACGAATGAGAGACTTTTAATCATTCGGATTTTTAGAGAGAATTCTTCTGAATTCCCATATTTTGCGGCTAATCTATTTTTTTGGACCTTCCGCCAAATTATTTGTCCAAAATGAAACTGGCAGCCTTTGAAAGTTGATTGAGGGAAAAAAGCTTTGGCGGACGAAACAATAGCCTTTTCAAAATCGCATAATATTCTTTCTGGATTAAGACTCAATTCGTATTGAAAGCAAATTTTCCTCAATTCGAAAAATAATTGATCGTAGCACTTTCTGGATTTTTTGCTCATTATTCAAAAAACCAGTGGTACTATCTCCCCTTCAACGTTTCCATGTATAGAAAACAGTTGTCGCATTATGGAAGGAACTACATCGAACGTTCCGTCCATAATCCAACAATTAGATTCTGCAAGAAGCGTTAAAGAGGATTTAGTACCGAGTAAAATAATTTTTTCTCCCTCGCAACAATCTTCAGACAGAACGAACAACTCTCCTTCCATGTAGCGTATTTCTTCAGGTATATTAATTGCCTCCAAACTGTTTGGCTCCTTTGTTGTCTTGTGGGCTCGCGCACGATGGATCTTATTTTTTTGAGATTCTTTGCTTGGTAAGTAAACCCGCGAAATGCTAGTGGTTTTCAAAATATGGTTAGTTTCATAAATAGTTTTTTCGTGCGTTATAGGTGCATGGGAATGCACAGATGGTGCCTTAATAATTTCGTGTTTTTCATTTATTAAACGTGTTACTACACGGGCATTGCATGAACATTTCTTCTGCTGGCTACACATCCAATTGTATGATTTTTTAGTTTTACGGGCTAGGTGGAAGCCAAATCCGTCAATGATTAATTTGCCTTTATTGGAAACCACTGTAGAAATACTCATATTCATTTCTATAAAAAATATTATTATGTAATTTTAATATGCATTATTCAAAATTATCATAAACCGTACTTACTTGTATATTAATAGAGCAATTTTTGTTTGTTAATGGGCTAGATACTCGATACTCAGATAAGCAGATAAGCAGTTATTTTTTGCGAATTTGCTAGAAATGTTATACACGATAATTTAGCAATCCAATTTGTTTTTGAATTTCAGAAAATGGCCTACTTTTATGCACTTTAACGTTTGTGCTGAATACAAAAATATATTTTACTTTGCTAAAATAATCGAGTAGTTTACGCAAGCAAATTTTCGATTAGCAAATCCGCCATATTTGCAGAGTTGCGAATTGCTAGAGTATCGAGTATCTGGCCCAATATATTTTATTTTGTTTCTGATTATGAAAATGTATGTGGAAGAAAGGGAACTTTGATTTCATTTTATTGTTACTTTTAGTGCAGTGGCAATTATCGCAATACAGTAGAATTGAATCACCACTGATTTGTAATCTTGCATTACAAAATCTTGCATAACAATTTCCCGTACATTGTTATGCAAGATCGATTCCCGGAAATTGTTATGCAAGTTTTTGTAATGCAAGATTTTATAATGCAAGATTTTATAATGCAAGATTTTGTAATGCAAGATTTTGTAATTGCAAGATTTTGTAATTGCAAGATATTGTAATGCTAGATTTAGTATGCAAAATTTTGTGTTGCAAGATTGTGTAATGCAAGATTTCATACCCAACCCTTCTTATTTATGTGGCCGACTCCGGAGACTTAATACTTACTACGCACATTTGAGAACATCACCTGACTTTTGTACTTTTAATTTTTGTTGAAAACATTTCATCTGGGGAACTTCGTACGACATTTGATTCAAATATTGTTGCTGTGATTTATATGACCGAATCTACGGAGCAGCCATTTAATAACACTTCTAGTACATATTAACGACATTCGATAAAAGCCATTTGACTTTGGGACTTTTGATTTTTGTTGAACAAATTTTGTCAATTCAAATCATTAAGTAGAAAGTTGGGAACTGGCCGATTTTTCATTTTGTAAATAACGAATATAAAAATGTACTGCGTTCTCGTTTTTACATTCATAGATTACAGTAAGTCTGCTTAATTCTTAAAAGGTGGCATGCCCTAAGTTACACACAGATAGGTGTTTCTACCTAGTTTCTACATTCCATTTTTATTTTTATTTTTCAAGGTGCTCTGAAAACTATCGACACGAAATTGTTTGGTAATTTTTGGCCACAGAAAAATTTGACGGAGAATAAAAAAGTTGCTAAACAAATATCAAAAAAATTTAAAAGTCGAATAGGAAGCGTTTCAATATACATCGTATTTTTTTTTTCCTGCATTTCAATTTCTGAATATAAAAATAATTTAATTTAATTTAGTTTATTGTGTTTTTTTTTTCGTGTTATTGTTGGTTTTTTGTATGCCATAATGGTAATGTGCGTCACGTGCGGTTCGTGAAAATGTGTTGCGGTGTGGTGGCCAATGCGATACCATCGCGCATTATAAATGTGCTGCTCTAAAAAAAAACAGTTTTTGACGGAATGGAAAGTTCCAAAAATATCTATTGGTTCTGTGATGCGTGTAATCACATACTTAAAATGCATAATGATAAGCTTGCAGAACTAATCACTTTATGCCATAGAATTGAACTTTCTGTAAACACTAAAAATAAGTGTGCATTAGTAAATAAAAATATGTCAAATGGTGATTTATGTACTAATTTGGCATCGAATACTGACAGCACTGCGGCAGTTAGGCTAAATAGTGTTGTGAACCATAACGTAGCTCTGCCGCATCCTATACGAATTCAGCGAATACCAATATTGTTACAACCAATGATACAGTAGAAACTGTTCCGGCCTTTCTAACACTGGACCTGAGATTGGAGACAAATACAAATTCAAGCACAACAGAAATAACTTTCGCTAATATGTACAACTAGCAATGAGCCCGTATTAGAAATTGTGCCAAATCTTGCGGTCCCGGTGTCACACCCGGTTGCATTTGTATAACTAATGCCAAATTAGATTTGAAAAATAAATCATCTCCGATTTTATCAGCCTGCATTCAAGTTATGGAAAGAAAATTAGTAATTCTCCTAAAAGTTTCAGTGTCGCTAAAAGTGTGAGCGCTACTGCTCAGCAATCTTCTTCAAATAATTTGAAATCAAAAGTAGTAAATATTATGCACAACGTTATTATTGGCACTGGGAGTGATACAGGCGGCCTATTACGTGTAATTAAACCATAGAAGCAGATTTTTGTCTCAAGACTTCATCCGGATGTCAATGAATTAAATATTAGACAATATCTGGAGTCTAATTTTAAGTTAGATAATGCTCTGGTTCATCGGTTTACGTAAAAAGTACGAGACAATTTTACACAGAACTACTCATCTTTCAAAATAATGGTCTCGGATGCCGATTTTGAAAAGCTAATGGCTTCAACCTCATGGCCAGCTGGGGTTCCTTGTGAAGGAGTTCCAGAATATAACCCGAAGTCATCCTTTTTTAGAGCTACGAGAATCAAACCAACAAAAGCCAATATAGATTTAATATCTTCAAATAACAACAACTTGAAGAATAAATCAAACCTTTTTATAGTTCATCAAAATATTAGAAGCCTTAGACAAAATTTCAATTTATTTGTAGCTAACATTGCTGCACTTGACATATTGCCTCAAATCATTCTTCTATCTTAGACTTGGGTTGAACAATATGAAGTTGAAAATCATAAAATCACGGGGTTTACCATTGACGGTATTTTATCAGCGATTAAAGCGAAAAATTTATTAGTTTTGGGTGATATGAATATAAATATTTTAGATCATCCGCTATCTTCAGACAGTTAAATATTTATGATGTCGTCTCATGGCCTACGTTCTATGTTAAATGCACCAACACGAATTTGTAATGATTCTGCTACATGCATAGATCACATATTTTTTAGACATTCTTTGAAATTTGAATTAAGTATCGTTGTGGATATTTATAATCTGCATATTACTGATCACCGTATATGACATCGATGAGTTTTGTACCATCGAACATTTTCACCAATAATCATTTAGTGTCAAAATTGAAACATTATGTCTCCTCTATAAATTATGCAAATTTATTTGTTGAGTTGAATGAGGAATGCTGGCTCAATGTCTATTCCGAAACTAATGTATCTATAGAGCGTATGATTATTTTATTGCGATTAAGCCTTGGGTTTTACTAATTCTACTAAAAAAAATCAAGTTTAAAAATGGTTTATCTAAAAAGCATTTAAAAATCTCAGAGATTCTAACTTGTTATTGAAGTTCAAAATTTTAAATAAAGAGCTTAAACATGAAACATATGTTGATCAAGAAAAATACTATAAACATAAATTCAACAATACAAAAGGCAATATTAAAGATAGTTGGAGAATGGTCAACGAGGTTTTAAATAAGGAGCATAAGAAAAATTTGATTGAGGAACTCGTAATTGATGATAATTCTACAGTAACTGATAAACTTGCTATATCCGAGATATTTAACAAGCATTTCGTAAATTCTGTCCTTAATTTAAAATAAACTACCAACTCAAATAATCAAATTTATTCTGATCTTGTATTTAATAAATCTGAAGTAAAATCTTGCGTTTTCTGGGAAACAGATTCATTGGAAATTCTTAACATGATATCTGGTTTAAAACTGACTGGGTCGACAGGTAGTGATTTGATTAGTAATTTCTTAGTTAGAAAAATACAAAATATTTACATATATTGTATGTTGCAGTTTTCCATCTGGTATTTTTCCTCTTAAATTAAAAGAAGCTGTGGTTATTCCAATATTCAAAAAAGGTGATAGAAAAAACCTTAAAAATTATAGGCCGATCCGATATCATTGCTCTCTGTATTTCGTAAAATTATTGAGAAGCTAGCACATTCCAGAATCAGCAGTTTCATGAATAAAACTAAATTTTTATATTAATAACCAGTATGGATTTAGAAAATCTAGAAGTACGGAAAATGCTTTATTGGAATTTATAAATGTTCTGTATAAGGGTCTGAATCAAAGAAATTCAATTGGTGCTATTTTTGTAGATTTAACGAAAGCATTTGATATGGTAAACCATGATGTTTTACTGGAAAAACTTTTCGATGCTGGTTTTCGTGGTGTTACGTTGCAGTGGGTTCAATTATATTTGTCTGGTCGGTCACAGGTTGTTAAAATCAATGGTGCTTTGAGTCAAGGCATCAATATTAATGATGGTGTACCGCAAGGGTCAGTGATAGGTACACTGCTATTTTTAATTTATTTAAATTCTATTTTCCAAATAAATTTTAACTCTAGGTTGGGTTTCTATATAATCACCATATTCGCAGTATAAATATTCAAAATATGAAGTCGGATTTATGCTTAGTTAAAAAATGGTGCCATGGTTATTCTATGGTTTTAAGCAGTAAAACTAAAGGTAAAATTTTCAATTCATTGTTTATCATGATGCTCATTGTGATTGTGACCAAGTTGCTTGTATTGAAACTTGTTTTAAAATTGAATTCGTTAAATCTTTTAAATATCTCGGCTTATCCATTGATGACACGATGCTATGGAAGGAGCATATTGAATATCTCCGCAAGCATCTGGCTTTAGTGATCAGTAAAATGTTCACCTTACGGCTGGTATGCCCTGTAGCAGTTTTAAAAAATATTTATTTTGCTATTGAAGATTCGAAATTATCATATGGACTACTATGCTGGGGTTGGACCTATTATGCTAGAATTTATCTCCTTATCATAGCGCAAAAACGTAAGAGTTATGCATAATGTTCTTCGTTTATATTTCCATTAAGACATTTATATGTGTCAGAACTGGTTACAATTTGAGAAATTATCGGTGTATTCGGCTATAAAAGTTTACATCAACCAATTTTCAAAATTTATTTTTAATTTTGGCTCCTAAAATTTTCAATAACCTATCAGTTGAGTTGAAAATTTGTAGGAAACTCAAACCATTCGCATCTGGATTAAAATCATTTTTGTTTAGCGACTCAAATGTGGATGATTTGATGTATTTTCAAGTGTAGCAAATTTTTAATTTGGTAATTTTTATCAAGTACCTTTAGATTCTTAGCTTTTGTTTAACTTATTGCTAATCAATACTAGATTGTAACTATCCACGGATTGTATTTTTTAAATAAATAAATAAAATAAATAAAAATAAAATAAAATAAAAATATCTGTGAATGGTTTACACCTTTAATATTCTATATTAAGTACAAGTCAGCACGAAAATGGTTTGAGTTTTAACTAAATAGTGAAAGTTAACAAGAATACCTCCTTACAATACTTTAAGGCTTTATTCAGAAATTTGGTAAGAACGCTAAAATATTGATAAAAATCTCGTTAAATTCGACTTTTAAAATTTTCGTCTAAATAATCCAAAATTACTTAAGGCTTTTAAGGATCTCATTAACTTAAACTTTCAGATATGTTATACAAACCAACCATAAGAACTAAATGCTTTTGGTTATTTCAACCGTTAATTGTTGAACTGTCGGAACTTTTGAATGGGTCATACAAAAATTCCGAATGTTGTCATGGAGCATGGTAAAGGGTTGACCCGTACAATTAAATCTTAAGTGGGGTTGACAAATTAACGATTTAATTGATCAGAAGCCTAAAGTACTCATGAATTATTCGAAAGAAAAATTTCAAAATTGATGTTTGTGAGACCCTTTTCTAACTTTTAGACGAATAATCCGAAATTTCTGAATGCTGCCACAGAACACTGTTAAGGGTTGTTATATGTATAAAATTAAATTACAACTGGGGATGACAAATTAATGGTTGAATTATTTAAAAGCGTTTAGTATTTATGAATGATTTATGCGATAAATTTGAAAGTTGATGCATGTGGAACCCTTTGCCAACTTTTGAATAAGTCATACGAAAATTCTGAATATTCCCTTGTGAAGGGTTGGCCTATATTAAGAAATCATAGCTTGTTTTAAAAAATTAACGGTTGAATTAATTAGAGGCGCTTAATACTTTTTGTTACGATGTAAGTAAAAATTGATTTTCTGCAAGTGGTTTCTAAGCTTTGTGTGGGTCTTTGGAGTATAAATTGATGGTAACAGTAACTAAAACCAAACACGACATATTAGTGCGGTGCACGACCATTCCAAACTTGTTCATCGAGTTTATTCAAGAATTATCTAATAGACTTCGGTTGACCGGGGGAACAGTACTGGACCATATGAACAAAATTTAAAAGGAAATGGAAATCTGGAAATTTGAATTTTAAGATGAAAAAAAGGCTTTCCGGTACCTCTAATATTTAATAATTAAATAAAAAAACTGAAAAAATTTAAAATTTGATTCCACAACACTGGGTGGTATAACTTAGTATAGAATATTAGTCATGGTTTATTTAAACAATGCCTGCTCTTAACTAAGCGCGAATTCTCTGTTTGGCATATTCTGGATTTCTTGGATGTAATATGACAGACTATATGTTAAAGTTTCCTTAAACAAATTTTAAAATATTGAGTTATTCCAAAAAGTCGTTAAAATCCGCATTATTTTGTCAACTCCAGAAATTTATGGAATTCAATTCCAAAAAATATACAAATTAATTTCACTCAAAACTCTTGAGTATTTCAATTAAATAAAATTGAAATTCCACCATTTTTAAACAGATTCGTTAACCGTAACCCTTGTTTGCGAATTTCAGAAAATCGAGTTTGAAAATACAAAACAGATTTCAGAATTTTAAAGTGTTGAATTTATGTATAATTCAAACTCCAAACATCGTTAAACCCGCATCTGTTAATTCCAGAGTTCGGAATTGAAAATATGCAAAACAGGTTTCACCTTAAATCCTTAGTTTTAGGAATCCGAATTTGCGATATTTGTAAATACAAAAATTGATTGAGCCGAATTTTGTCTTTTGAAACAAAATAAATTTTAAAAGCCAGAATTTTTTTGAGCTTTTTGCTTTTCAACAATTTTTACGTTGGAACAAAACTTCCGATAATGAATTATCATAAGTTAAGTAAATTTTAAATTACAAATACGCTAAACACATTTCTTTAAACTCTAGAAATTCCACATTAAAAATGTATAAAACAACCTTTGCTCTAAATTCTAAATGCGTAAGCACTTGTTAATTTCCGAAGTTCTGAAATGAAAATATACAAAATGAAGGTCATATAAATTTTAAAAAAAATTTGAAATTCCTGAATTTTTAATTTTGTCAATTAATTAATATTAGTTACTAATTGAAAATGTCAAAGATTCAAGTGTCATTTTTCAAAATGTGTACAAATTCGTTAAACCCGCATTTGTTTGTTCTAAAAATTCAAAAATACGAAAGAAATTTTCAAAAAATTGTCAAAATTCTAAATTTGAAAATATTCTATCTAAATCTGGAAATACCTTCATGTACCGAATTTTGAGATTTTAAATTAAGTTAAATTAAAATTTCAGAATTTCTAATTTGTAAATTCGTTAAACTCGCATTTCCAAATTCTAGAATTTCCACAATAAAAAAAAAGAATTAATTAATTTTAATTTATTAAAAATATTAATTAATTAAATTATTAAAATTAAAATTAATTTTAGTCAAAATGCCCAATTTATTAAAAAAAATTAAAAAATTGAAGTTTTTGGATAAATTAAACAAAAAATTGTTTACCAAATCAAGTTTGATGTTTAGATTTATTGAACAATCATCCGTCAGGGATTGTATCTTATGAAACGAATGATGGAGTAAATAGCAATTGATAGAGATAATAAACGACAACCAAATAATTGTAAAGTCACGTTTATTGGTTTTAAGAATTTCGTAAAATTTTAAAACGAAGATGAATCTATTCGAAGCAGCACATTTGGAAGATCCTTGTTGATTATTCTTTGTCAATTATACAAACAAACAAAGAAGTCTTGGTTATTAAACCTAAATACACCATTGTTAAAACAAATAATCTTATCCCTATATACATAATATATAGTCGTATATCCTTTTCTAAATAATTCTCGCGTGAGAAATCACCATACTTGCCATAAACGTACATAATATCTACTTTATGTGTACGATATCACACAAAAACAATTCTAATCTTATGTAGTCTCTCCAGATAGTCATATATAGATAAATAAGTAAACATAAGAAACTTAAATTTCTTATCCTTAACTTAATATTATATACATCGTACAGTTTTCTTTTCATATCAAGTTAGATAAAATAAAAAGGATAATCAGTTCGTAGAAAAATGATATTTTCTTCTTAAAATGAAAAGCTCAATCAAAAAAATTAAATAAGAAAAATAAAAATTGAAACCAAATTGTATTTAGTACATACATATATATCCTTTCGTCCTTGTACAAATTTTTATATACATATTTTTCAATTCTAGGAATCAACTGTACTCTAATTTTAAAAAACTTATTTAGTTTACTGTAGAGTATAGAATTCCGCATAAAAAGGATCAATAATTATCCTTGCATAATTATACAATTTTACAGCATAATTTATATACTTTCTTAGCACACTGTACGCTATAAAATACATAAAAAATCGGTGACTATACAAATATTTGACATCAATTGAACCGAATCCTATATACTTATGTATATAACATATATAAATTTTACAACAAGGATATCACAATATCTTTACATTCAATTTATCCTTATATAATATTATTTTACGAGTTTGTAAGAGAAAATAATAATTGTGAAGCGAGATGAATATAGATAAGGAGATATAAGGATACGAGAGATAAATATCTAAAAAATCGGAATGATTGCAATTTTATTTCGAATATGTACATACATTTCGACGAGGGTGATAAGATCTGAGTTTTGTTATTATTGCTGCCATTATTATTACTATATACAAACAGCTATTATTATTTTAAGGGATGATGTTGACATTTTTTCTTTTTTTTATTTATTATTTTGTATGTAAACATTTTCCTCATAATCATCATGTCATTTGTGCGATGAAGGCGGAAAGGAAACTGGCTGTAATATAAAAGGATGAACGACAATAATTTTACAGTCAATTAATTGAAGAAATACAAAAAATTGTTTAATCCTTCTAGCTCAATACAATCAATATATAATTCATTATCCTTGAGACAAATAAATAAATCCTAAAAAATTGAAATAAGTCTATATTCTTCTGATATGATAATTCCACACAAAAATCATATATTAGGGAATAAGGGAATAGATTATCCTTTTTATTACATAAAATTGTATTCGCTTTTAAATTATTTAAATGCCATATTCTTAAATCTCTCAATGATAAAATATTTTTTTTTTTAGGTCATCATCAAAAATATTTTTCCAGTTTTCACAATTACATCATTCGATGTATGTACTTGTAAACATAAAACAAATTGAAAATTAAATAAAACGTGAGAATTCTTTAATATCAGCATCTCGACTATAAACACTTACATAATATTTGTATAAGAAATAGACGACTACTCTCAACCTAAAAATGGTGCGAGATTTTGGAAAAATAATAAAATATTTGGTTTTCAATTTTTTTTGATTTTTCGATCGATTTTTGTTCTATTTTTAATTCCGGTTGAGATTTACACAAACAATTAATATTTGGAGGATACGAAACATATGGTAGGCAGATTAAAAATCTAGCAACTGATTGAAATATTTTATAATTTTTTTTTTTTTTTATTTTTGTTTGGAAATTAAAATATTTTCGATTAATATTTACAGGTGACCTTCGACTAGTGTAATACCTAAAGTTATTTGTAAAATTTAGTATGATACGATATTTTTCTTTTGGTTATTTTATTATTAAATTTTAAATATGGTAACACTTCAATAAATTCCAAAACAATCAGAGAATCCTGAACACTGACACTGAAAAATGCGAATTTATGACATATGCCATATAAAACTTTTGAAAATTTGAAATTTGGAAATTTATAAAGTTAACTCTATTTCTATATTACGTCTGACCAGTCAAATCAGAGAAATTATGTCGAACAAAAAACTTCGTGCAACTGTGTTTTAAAATTTTAATAAATTTTGAAAAATTCGATTGACCAAATTTTACAAATTTGAAACTTTTGGCAAATTTTCAACATTCTAAAATACATATTAAGTAAATTTACTGCCCAAATTATCTGACCAAAATTTTAAATTTTAGAAATTTATAAAATATCGATTTACTTTATTTATACATATATTACCTTTTCGTCTGATTAGTCGAATCAGTGTAATTATGTCTAATAAAAAAATTCAGACAACTGGCATTTAAAATTTCAATGAATTTTGATGAATTCATGTTGAAATTTTACAAGTTTTGCAATTTTTAAAATATCTAAATATTTACTCTATTTAAAACCACTACGTGATGACGTAAATAAATTTGCTTCATAATTTTCTGTAATATTTGCAATTGTAAACTGGATAAATATTTTGAAAATTTAGAATTTTCTAAATTTATAAAAAAATTGGTTTTCCCTATTTTTGAATTACTTTTTCTCTGATCAGTCGAATCAGTGAAATTAAGTTTAACCCAAAATTATAGGCAACTGACTTGGTAAATTTTAATAAAATTTAATGAAATTAAATGCTGGAATTTGACTAATCTTGTGATATTTTTGCATAAATATTTTAAAATGCATATTAAGTAAATCAATTTGGTAGATTTGAAATTTTCGAAATTTCGAAATCGATTTACTATATTTCTACATAACTTGTTACCCAATCTGTCGAAATTGAAATAAAATTATGTCTAACAATAAGTTTTAGGCAACTAATTTTTTAATTTTCAAAGAATTTTCGTGAATTCGAATTCTCGATTAACAAATTTTGTAATTTTTTGCACATTTTAAAATAAATCTGATGAAAAGAAGTTTGCTTTGCAAGTTTTCTGTCATCTCTGGAATGAACTTATAAAATATAGATTTACTCTATTTTTATACCACTTTGTCTGGTCAGTGAAATTATGTCTAAAAAAAATTTTAGGCAATTGATTTTTTAAATGCCATCAATTCTAATGAATTCAAATTCTGAAATTTTACATATTTTGTAATATTTTGCAAATTTTAAATATTTTATATTCATATAACACGCTTTACACATTTTAGATAATCATTTTGAACATTTGGAATTTCCGAAATTTACAATAAAGGGAAAAATAAGGGAAATTATGTCTAACAAAAAATTTCATTTAACTGAATATTTAAAATGTCAATGAATTTTGACGAATTCGACTGCCAAAAATTTACAAATTTGGAATTTTTTTCTATATTCTCAACATTTTAAAATAAATATTAAGTAAAAAAATTTGCTTTCAAAATTGAAATTTTAAGCTACATTTTCGCCGCGGTCGTTTCAAATTTTGAATGCTGAAGTTTTACAAATATTGAATTTTTTTGTAAATTCATGACATTTTAAAATAAAAATTATATAAATAAATTTGCTACCCAAATTTTCTGTCGTCTCTGGAATTGTAAGGCAAATACAAATTTTGAAATTTTTACGAATTTCATAAATTACCGATTACTTTATTTTTAAGTGAGATTTTATCAATGGATAAAAATACTCCTATCGTGACAATGTAAAAATACAAAAAATTTACTGAATGTCTCACAATGAGATAGATTGTAAAATAAAAGAAAACAAAAAAAAAAAAAAACTTTATTTTTAAATCACGTAAATTATATCTAACAAAAATTTTCTAGCAACTGGGTGTTTCAAATTCAATGAATTTTGATGAATTTAAATGCTGACATTTTGCAAATTTTGGAATTTTTTTGATACTCTACGGTTAAAACGCATGTGGATTAAGTAAATTTGCTTTTCAAATTTCTGTCATTTTTGAGCTTCAAAAATTTAAATTTTGGTGATTTATAAAATATCGATTAAGACAATTTCTATATTTCGTCAAATCAGTGAAAATATAACTAATAAAAAATTTCATGACATCTCCTTTTTAATTTTACAAATTTGCTAGTTTTTGCTTAACTATTGGTAACATTTTAAAATACAAAATAAGTAAATTTGCCTTCTAAACGCTTTTTCATCACCGGCATTTTGACCTAGATAAAAACCTGAAAAATTTGAAATTTATAAAACATCAATTTACTCTATTTCTAAATTACTTATGCGTTTGATCAGTCGAATAAGTAAAACTACTGACTATTTAAATTTTAATGAATTTTGATGACGGCGATGCTGAAATTTTACAAATTTTGTAATTTTTTGAATATTCTTAATATTTTAAAATACATAATAAGTAAATAAATTTAACTGAATAATATATATAAATATTTCATTTAACTGAATATTTAAAATGTCAATGAATCTTGATGAATTCGTATGCTAGAAATTAACAAATTTGAATTTTTTTTTTCTATATTCCCAACATTTTAAAATAAATATTAAGTTAACAAATTTGCTTTCCAAATTTTAAACCAAAATCGGAATTTTAAGCCAGATAAAAATTTTGAGATTTGGTTTTTTTTCGGTATTACACCTTCGTCGTAGTCCTTTCAAATTTTGTTACATTTTGACGAATTCGACTGATAAAATTTTTCAAATTTTGAAATTTTTTGTAAATTCTTGACATTTTAAAATAAAAATTAAATAAATAAATTTGAAACCCAAATTTTCTATCATCTCTGGAATTGTAAGACACACAAAAATTTTGAAATTTTTATGAATTTCATAAATTATCGATCTACTCTTTTGTTGATCAGTACTCAGTGAAATTATGAATTCGAATTCTGAGATTTTACATATTTTGTAATATTTTGCAAATTTTTAATATTTTATATTCAAATGACACGTTGCTTAACACATTTCCTGTCATTTTGCAATTTTAAACTAGACAAACATTTTCAAAATTTGGAATTTTCGATATCTACAAAATATTGTTGTACTATATTTCTATATTATCCGTTAAATGAGGGAAATTATCATGTCTAACAAAAAATTTCATTTAACTGAATATTTAAAATGTCAATGAATTTTGACGAATTCGAATGCTAAAGATTTACAAATTTTGAATTTTTTTTTTGATATTCTCAACATTTTAAAATACATATTAAGTAAATCAATTTTTTTTCAAAATTGATATTTTAAACTAGATAAAAATTTTGAGATTTATTGCTGTAATACACCTTCGCCGTAATCGCTTCAAATTTCTTTACAGTTCGACGAATTCGAATGCTGAAGTTTTACAAATTTTAAAATTGTTCGTAAATTCTTGACATTTTAAAATATAAACTAAATAATTAAATTTGCTATCGAAATTTTCTCAGTCATCTCCAGAATTGTAAGCCAAACAAAAATTTTGCAATTTTAAATTGTCCCTTTCATCTAAGGGGACGACTCTGGATTATGTCTAACAAAAAATTTCTGGCAACTGTGTGTTTCAAATTCAATGAATTTTGACGAATTCGAATGCTGATATTTTGCAAATTTTGTGATTTTTTGAATACTCTTAACGTTTTAAAACGCATATGTATTAAGTAAATTTGCTTTTCAAATTTCTGTCATTTTCGGAATTTTAAGCTTCGAAAATTTGAATTTTGGTGATTTAAAAAATATCGATTAACACAATTTCTATATTTCGTCAAATCAGTGAAATTATGCCTAACAAAAAATTTCATGACATCATTTTAAATTTCAATTTATTTTGAAAAATTCGATTGTTGAAATTTTACAAATTGGTTAGTTTTTGCTTAACTATTCCTAACATTTTAAAATACCTAATACGTATTTTGACCTCTAAATGTTCTGTCATCACTGGCATTTTGAGCTAGATAAAAACTTGGAAAATTTTAAATTTATTAACCTTTAAACGGCTGAATAGGTACAATTGTAACTTTTGCGTTTTAAATTTGCGAGAACTTTGTTTTTATGAAGCGCCGAGGGTCAGAACTCCGTGACATCTCTACGTTTTTGGAATAGATTATTTCAACATAATTTTCATTAAAAAAAATTCTCGTTTTTCCAGTGAAAATGGCTCAAGTGGTTTTTACAACATATTTCGGCTGGATAGGTACAATTGTACCTCCATGTAATTTATATGAAAATATGTACTGCGAATAGAGATAAAATAAAAAGTGGTTTTCAATAATAATTTCATTTTTTATTTATTATTCATAAGGAAAAATGCATTGTTCTGTGGAAGGTGAGTTTTAGGCTGCTTGGTTGCAGTAAATACATGTAGTCTTATTGGGTATACTGTGTTCATCACATGTGGGTTTTGCACCATAAACGCATATTTTTCTCGTTTTTCGTTGTTTTTGGTTTAATTCTCGGCAGTTATAGCAACTACCGCAAATAGGGCTGGATCCTCGGCTTCCATGAAGCTTTTGGCTGCAAGTTGGATTTTCTATAACTGTTAGGCGACGGTGAAGGACCATTCCAATCGCTGATTTTACGAAATGATTCTTCGTCATTTGTTGATTTTTGCTGCGCGATTCAACTGCAGGTAAGCATAGTTCATGTGCTAGATCCTTTAAAAATTTTCGTCGGTGATCATTCGCTCGAAATCTTGGACTATGTTCCCGATGGATTAGGTATGCTGCTAATGCAGCCACATCGACCATGTTGTAAAAAAACGCTAAACGTGTCAACCCCGCCTTTAGTTTTATTATAATATTTGATATTTTCCGTTTTCCATTGTCGGTCTCGTGAATCTCACTTGTTCTATGCATCGATGACAGTAGAATCACTCATTTGTTCTTCTTTGGAACATATAAGCACACTGTTGCATCTTTGTTGAATGCAAAATTAGTCGAACCACATACTATTTGTTTCGCAGGCTGCATATTAGCAGGTAATAATGTTTGTTTCTTCGAACCGTTCCTACTAATGTCATACTCCATGAGCTCAATGTTTTAGCCAACTGCACACTTGTAAAAAAATTATCGGTTGTGATATTCCTTCCAGATCCTTTGTATAATGCAACCAAATCCAAAACAGTACGCTCACCAACATTTGTTTGACGAGGACAATCGGGTAGCTTTCCAGAGTATAGAGCTGCCCTTGCAGAGGGTAAGCGTTAGCTTAGTCACAAGCCCAGAAAATGTTTATCCCATACTTAGCCGGTTGGATGGAATGTACTGCGTAAATCTCATGAGTCTCCTGAAATGGAACAACTGCTCATCTACAGTTAGAGATTCGAATGGGGTGTAACCTTTTTCGAGGGTTTTATTCATCATCGACCAAATATTTCTAATTGAAGCAGCTTTATCAGTTTTAAGACGTTCACTTCTTGTATTTTGATTGTCGAATCTAATAAATCAAAGCAATAATTTAATTTTATCACGACGCATAGCTGCTCTATTGAGTGGTAAGGCATTTAATGCCCACATTTCGTCAATATTCTCCTTATTGTTTCTGTGAACACCAGCGACAATCAATATTCCCAAAAATGTGTATGTGTCTTGATCGTTAAATGGTATAGATTCTTTGGTTGATGGCCGCTTCGAAACGTCAGGGTACTTTTTTTTTAATTGATTGTTATATTCCTCCACCACTCGTTTTCATTTCCTATTGGTTTCTCGCCAAATAATGTTACACAATTTCGCAAGATAAAATCGATTTCAGGGTATCTTTCGCCGTATATCATTTGCTGAAATTTGCAGGGCTACCTTTTCGTCGTAGAATATTACGTGACAGTGTTTGTGCACAGGGTAACGGAGCGGTGTGCCATGTAGTTCAATCCTTTGCAACAATAATTTCATTTTCTTCCACAAATGATTGTTCAATTTCAAGACTTTCGTCAGAGTCAAATGGTTCGACCATTTCTATAACAAATTATCCGATTCTTCGTTGTCTACAGTTTGGAGTTCTGGAATATATTCATCTTCGTCTGATGCATTGTATGGTTCTTCTCCAACTTCAGAACTATCAGACTATTCTAATAAATTTCGCAGTACAGCAGACGTAAGCCCATAATATACAAATAACAATCATTTTTATTTAATTTTTACAAAACTATAAACAAATTATTTGTTATACGTTTGATTCCGTCTTCTTCGCGAAGACTCGCTATTTGATCCAGCATCACTCTTGGTAATATAAAAATCCATGTATATTTTTCTTTTAGACTTTACAAAACAAAATTGCGCTTACTACTGATGAATATCCTAGTTGTAATATTATTTTACTAATAACCGTTACCATATACAAAAATATATTTTTTTCTCTACTTAATCATAAGCCGGAGTCAGAAATCTGATACACTCAGAAACAATCAAAACAATATGAGTATGAAGGATTAACTAATTGCATTGTCACTGTTTACAGCAGTACCGTTATGTTATTTTATATGCGCATTTATTTTTAACATAATAAATTTGTATGTAAACATAATAAAATATCATATTTTTATATTTTATGCAATTTTATGCAACATTAAAATACAAATTATTATCATTTCCCATATAAATTATATGAAGGTACAATTGTACCTATTCAGCCGATATATGTTGTATTTTTCTTCAGCCGGATAAAGGTTAAACATCAATTTACTCTATTTCTATATTACCTATTCGTTTGATCAGTTGAATCAGTGAAACTACTGACTATTTTAAATTCAATGAATTTTGATGACCTCGATGCTGAAATTTTACAAATTTTGTAATTTTTGTTTTCTTTCCCAATTTTCCGTCATCTTCGGAATGAAACTTATAAAATATCGATTTACTTTATTTCTATACCACTTTGTCTGATCAGTAAAATTATGTCTAAAACAATTATTATTTAAATGACATTTTAAATGGCATGGATTTGTATGAATAATCGAATGCTTAAATATTTCAAATTTTGTAATATTTTGCAAGTTTTTATCATTTTTAAATTATATGACGTAATACGGAATTGTAAGCTATGTAAATAAAAATCTTGAAAATTTGGAATTTTCAAATTTTATAACATAACGATTTACTCTATCTATATTACTCCTTCGTCTGATCAGTCGACTCAGTGAAACTAAGCCGAAACAAAAACTGTCTAGCAACTGACTATTTAAATTTCATTGAATTTTGACGACTTCGATGCTGAAATTTTACAATTTTTTTAATTTTTTGAATATTCTTAACAACATTATAAGTAAATAAATTTGTTTTCCCAATTTTCTGTCATCTCCGGAATTAAACTTATATAATATCGGTCTACTCTATTTCTATACCATTTTGTCTGATCAGTAAAATTATTACTAAAACAATTTTTAAGTAACTGACTTGTTAAATGACATGGATCTTTATGAATTCGAATGCTGAAATTTAACAAATGTTGTAATATTTTTAATTAAGTGAAAAAAATTTAATTAAATGTATTTGCTTCACGCTTTTCCTGTCATCATTGCAATTTTATAGATAAATATTTTAAAAATTTGAAATTTTTGAAATTTCAATATTACCCGTTCGTCTGATCAGGCTAATGAGTGAAATTATGTCTAACAAAAAATTTCATTTAACTGAAAATTTAAAATGTCAATGAATCTTGATGAATTCGTATGCTAGAAATTAACAAATTTGGATTTTTATTCCTATATTCTCAACATTATAAAATAAATAAACCAAATCTAAAAATTTTTACTTGGCTTAAAATTCCGAGATTTGGTTTATTTCTGTATTACACCTTCGTCGTAGTCCTTTCAAATTTTATTACATTTTGACGAATTCGACTGCTGAAATTTTCAAAATTTTGAAATGTTTTGTAAATTCTTGACATTTTAAAATAAAAATTATAAAACTAAATTCGCCACCCATGTTTTCTGTCATCTCTAGAATTTTAAGACACAAAAATTTTGAAATTTTTACGAATTTCATAAATTATCGATCTACTATTTTTATTGATCAGTACTCAGTGAAATTATGCAGAAAAAAAAAATTGTTTGCAGCTGACTTTTTAAATTTAAATGAATTCTGAAGACATATGACGTAAATATGTTTGGTTTCCTAATTTTCTGTCATCTTCGGAATTTTAAACAAGACAAAAATTTTGAAAATTTGCAACTTTTGAAACCTATAAAATATCTATTTACTCTATTTCTCTAGATCAGTCGAATCAAAATTGAAATAAAATTTTGTCTAATACAAAATTGCAGGCTTACTTTACTTTTAATTACTTTTTAATTTTCAAAGAATTTTGACGAATGCAAATGCTGATGATTTACAAATTTTGGAATTTTTTGCATATTCTTAATATTTAAATAAATATTCAGGTAATAAGTTTGTTTTGCAAATTTTCTGCCATCTCCGGAATTTTTTAAGACAGACAAAAGTATTGAAATTTCTAAAATATCGATTTAATTATTTTAGTATTACAACTTCGTCTGATCAGAAGAATCAGTGAATTTATTAGGTCTAACAAAAAACTTTAGGCAACTGACTTTTCAAAATTCAACGAACTTTGACTAATTCGAACGCTGAAATTTTACAAATTTTGTAATTTTTTGTATATTATTAATATATTGATTATATAAATTTGTTTTTTAACTTTTCTGTTAATTTACGGAATTGTAAGCTATGTAGATAAAAATTTTGGAAATTTGAAATTTTCAAAATTTTTAAAATATCGATTTACTCTATTTCTTTATTACTCAATTTTATTGGATTTTGACGACTTCGATTTGAAATTTTACAAATTTTGTAATTATTTGCTTGATCTTGACATTTTAAAATATGTACATATTAAGCAAGTAAATTTGCTTTTCAAATTTTCTGTTATCTAAAAAATTAAAATTTTCAAAATGTCTATATATACCACTTTGTTTGATCAGTAAAATTATGTCTAAAACAATTTTTAAGTAACTGACTTTTTAAATGCCATGGATTTGTATGAATTTGAATGCTGAAATTTTACAAATTTTGTAATATTTTGCTAGTTTTTAACATTTTGTTTTCATGTGACGTAAATGAATTTGCTTCATACTTTTTCTGTCATCATTGTAATTTTAAATTAGATCAATATTTTAAGAATTTGAAATTTTTGAAATTTAATTGGTTTTCTTCCTATATTACCCGTTCATCTGATCAGTCGAATGAGTGAAATTATGTCTAACAAAAATTTCAGAATCTTGATGAATTTGTATGCTAGAAATTAACAAATTTGGATTTTTCTTCCTATATTCTCAACATTATAAAATAAATAAACCAAATCTAAAAATGTTTACTTGGCTTAAAATTCCGAGATTTTATTTCTGTATTACACCTTCGTCGTAGTCCTTTCAAATTTTATTACATTTTGACGAATTCGACTGCTGAAATTTTCAAAATTTTGAATTTTTTTGTAAATTCTTGACATTTTAAACTAAAAATTATATAAATAAATTTGCCACCCAAATTTTCTGTCATCTCTGGAAATTTAAGACACACAAAAATTTTGAAATTTTTACGAATTTCATAAATTATCGATCTACTCATTTTGTTGATCAGTACTCAGTGAAATTATACAGAAATAAAAAATTTTTTGCAGCTGACTTTTTAAATTTAAATGAATTCTGAATAGTTCAATGATTAACTTTTACAAATTTTGCAATTTTTTTTGCATATTTTAAATCATTTCAAAATACATATGACGTAAATATGTTTGGTTTCCTAATTTTCTGTCATCTTCAGAATTTTACACAAGACAAAAATTTTGAAAATTTGCAACTTTTGAAACCTATAAAATATCTATTTACTCTATTTCTCAAATTACACATTATTAGTCGAATCAAAATTTAAATAAAATTGTGTGTAATATACAATTTTAGGCAACTTACATGTTAATTTTCAAAGAATTTTGACGTAATCAAATGTTGAAGATTTACAAATTTTGGATTTTTTTTGCATATTCTTAATATTTAAATTAATATTCAGTAAATAAGTTTGTTTTGCAAATTTTCTGTCAATTTATGGAAATGCAAGCTATGCAGATAAAAATTTTGAAAATTTGGAATTTTCAAAATTTATAAAATATCGATTTATTCTATTTCTGTATTACTCCTTCGTCTGATCAGTTCACTCAGTAAAATTAAGTCGATACAAAAAATTTCTAGCAACTGATGACTATTTAAATTTCATTGAATTTTGACGATTTCGATCTGAAATTATACAAATTTTGTAATTTTTTGCTTGATCCTTGACATTTATAACCATATTTTGCTTTTCAAATTTTCTGTCGTCTGAAAAATTAAAATTTTGGAAATTTACAAAATATTGGTTTACTTTCTATACTAACCCGTTCATCTGATCAGTCGAATGAGTGAAATTATGTCTAACAAAAAATTTCATTTAACTGAATATTTAAAATGTCAATGAATCTTGATGAATTCGTATGCTAGAAATTAACGAATTTGGATTTTTATTCCAATATTCTAACATTTTAAAATAAATAAACCAAATCTCAAAATTTTTACTTGGCCTTAAATTCCGAGATTTGGTTTATTTCTGTATTACACCTAAGTCGTAGTCCTTTCAAAATTTATTACATTTTGACGAATTCACCTGCTGAAATTTTCCAAATTTTGAAATGTTTTGTAAATTCTTGACATTTTAAAATAAAAATTATAAATCTAAATTCGCCACCCAAGTTTTTTGTCATCTCTAGAATTTTAAGACACATAAATTTTGAAATTTTTACGAATTTCATAAATTATCGATCTACTCTTTTTATTGATCAGTACTCAGTGAAATTATGCAGAAATAAAAAATTGTTTGCAGCTGACGTTTTAAATTTAAATGAATTCTGAAGAGTTCAATGATTAACTTTTACAAATTTTGCAATTTTTTTTGCATATTTTAAATCATTTCAAAATACATATGACGTAAATATGTTTGGTTTCCTAATTTTCTGTCATCTTCGGAATTTTAAACAAGACAAAAATTTTAAAAATTTGCAACTTATAAAATATCTATTTACTCTATTTCTCTAGATCAGTCGAATCAAAATTGAAATAAAATGTTGTCTAATAAAAAATTTCAGGCAACTTACTTTTTAATTTTCAAAGAATTTTGACGAATGCAAATACTGATGATTTACAAATTTTGAAATTTTTTGCATATTCTTAATATAAATAAATATTCAGGTAATAAGTTTGTTTTGCAAATTTTCTGCCATCCGGAATTTTTTAAGACAGACAAAAATTTTGAAATTTATAAAATATCGATTTAATTATTTTAGTAATACACCTTCGTCTGATCAGAAGAATCAGTGAAATTAGGTCTAACAAAATACTTTAGGCAACTGACTTTTCAAAATTCAATGAACTTTGACTAATTCGAACGCTGAAATTTTACAAATTTTGTAATTTTTTGCATATTATTTACATTTTAAAATACAAATTAATTAAAAAAATTTGGTAGTTTTCTGTCAATTTACGGAATTGTAAGCTATGTAGATCAAAATTTTGAAAATTTGAAATTTTCAAAATTTATAAAATATCGATTTCTGTATTACTCCTTCGTCTGATCAGTCGACTCAGTGAAACTACGTCGAAAAAATTCTAGGAAATGACTATTTAAATTTCATTGAATTTTGACGACTTCGATCTGAAATTTTAGAAATTTTGTTATATAGAATCAATCATGCGATCGAAAGCTAAAAACTAAAAAAAAATTGGGTTTTTTAACTTAATCTACAATTAAATGAAGTATGTAACCGAAATAGTCAGTGTGTTTGTTTCTTAATTTTTAATTTTAAAAATTTCAATTCCTATTTATATAAAGGCAGATGCGCAACAAATGAACAATTAAAAATACAAAACGACCCAATTTATTCCTAACCACGTTTCAAATTTACATCAGGAACTAAACAAAAAAAAATTTATCTTGAAAAAATCAATTAAAGCTGGTAACTTCTTACACATTTTATTCATATTTATCTAAATTTTAACAACTCAAACAACACAAAATGTACGTAAAACGACTTGCTCTCCAAACATATAAGGAATAAATATAATTCATAACTCTTAGGTAAGCTTAATGTATGAGAGGCTGCCAAATTAATTGAATTAATTCCAAAATTTTGAATAAAAGCGCTTGCCCTCAGATCATTGTCAATCAAATCAGTGCTATCATAAATAACCTCAGATAAATTAGGAAATTTAGAAAATAAGCTTGGATATATCGAGTAAATGTACATTTACTTAAGATATTCGGAAAATCTGATTCAATCACAATCCCAGAATATTCGGAATCAGTAGGAATATAAACAAATCAACAAGTTACCAGTCCTAATTCTTGAGGTATTGTGTTGGCAAAATTCTTCAAATAAAATTATTTTCAAGTTTAAAGTACAAACTGGTTTCTGCCTACAAATCAAAAAATTTTTCGAAACTTCTGAAGAAGAACTATGTTAGGTTCAAAAATTAGTTCAAACTCAAATTAAATTACCTAAATTCAGTGAAATTTCTTTTCCGTTCCAAATGTTCGTTTCACAAATTTTAATTCAAATTTATTTCGATTTATTTTTAAAATATAAATCAATTTTAAGTCAGCCCAATTATTATTTTGACGTTAGTCAAAATCAATTTCGATTTCAAAACTGCCCCGACTTCATTTGTGCTTAATTTGCGTTAAATCCGGTTTTAAATAAAGTTCGATTTCCATTCGACTTGCGGTATCAATTCAATTACAAACAAAACAGATTTTAAAATTTAAAGTTCCTCTTAATTTCTGCACTCAGAAAATTTTATTTAAATTCGACCCTAAAAACACTTTTATCTTCGTTTATTATTGAAACATATAATTGAATTGAATTCCAATTTATTTTCAAAACGTTCAAAACTAAACTGAAATTCTATTCAAATTTTACAAAAATTTAGTTTTTATATCAATCAAATTAAAATTTAAATATCAATCAAAAAAATTTTTTTTTAATTTAAACAAATTTAAATTTTAACACCCAATTTTAGTTTAAAAATTGGTTTAATTTGAAATTACTCTTTTCACAATTATCCCTCAAATACTACCAAATACTAACCAAATAATTTTAATTCTGAAAGTTAGGTGCAAATTTAGAATCAAATTTGTCTAATTTTCATGTGATAAAAGTTGAACTCATGTGCGGTCATACACATAATGATAACAACGATGTGGTAAACAAAATAGAAAATTTGCGCGCCTTTTAAATTTTCTAGTTGTCCTTGAGACTTGCAAAACTATATAATTTAGATGAATTTGATCGTTAAAAAAAAGGGTTACAAATCATAAATATTTCTACCGGTTATTATAATTTCTTAATATTCCACCTGGGAGGCAAACAAACTTAAAGCAGATGTTCCATCCAATAAAGTATTTTAATTCTATATTTTCATTTATGTGTATATCCCTAACTATATACCAAGTATGAAGAGGCAAACTGGACCAAACACAAAATATTTGAATTAATAATTGAGAAGTTCCACCTTTTTAGTTATACAAATTTGATTCCACTTTCTCTCTCTCTCACTCACCCCGTACTACTATAATTACTGACCTTACATCCTGTCTTGAGTCACACACAAAAAAAAAATAAATTAACCGGATATTTGTCCGAAAATTAATATAAAATTTGAATAGACGAAAGGGACGACGCGCACACATTTTACAAACATTTTGGCGGGGGGAGGGCAACCATAAAAGTTTTCGTTTTTTCTGTATATTCTAATACAGCAGATTAAATTACCTATGTAGCGTATAGTGACATTGGGACGATGCGTGGTGGGTTGTTATTTTGTTTGATCGATTTGTTACGCGTATTACCATACGCCGATGTTTTTTTTTTTTTTATTTTTTTATTTAGGTTGATTTTTTATTTTGGTTTCTCCACCATAAAATAAAATCAAAAAAAAACGCGGTGCCATGTAATGTCATCTCGTTAATTTTACGTTTTATGATTGCGACTTTTCTTTTATATACATACATACGTACGAATTATATACACACAGTATATGTATTCAATGCGGATGAATATCAAACCAATAATCTACCATTTAGTATACACAAATTGTGTATAATATTTTGTTCAACACAAAAGTCTAGAAGTGGAAAATTTTCCGGTTTTATAATTAAAAATGACCATCTATAGATTTTAGTCCAGAGTATAGAAAAAATAATTTAAATAAAACACTGCAATGGAATTTCAGTTATGGGACAAACAAATAGAACAAAAAAACTGGATCAATTCATAAATAGTCTACTTGCGCGTATGAAGACTGTAGATTTTCTAATTTTTTCCCAAAACAAAATAAAAAATAAAAAAACCAGCAAGAGACATGACATAGATATTACTCTTGGGTGTACACCAAATTGTGGTACGACGAGGGGAATGAGGAACAAATACAGTATACAAAAATTTTGTTTTTTTTTTGTAAATCTAAAATTCATATGAGAATAGTCTATTATTGTCTCGATTATTAACTACACACAGCATAGTTTTTCAACTTATATTGTGTTGTTGGAAAAACAGACAAAACAAATAGGATAATTTTCATTTATTTTCATACCATATATCTACATACATACAATACTATACACTCGTTTAGTTATGTAAAGGAATATGTATGGGAATTAAAATTAACAAACATTTCGTTGTATATGGAGCGTATACGAAGTGTCAAGAGGATTTTTTTTTTGTTCGCTATAAATTCAGAATCATGCGACTCAGACGATTACATAACAAAATAGCGACAACTCTGATCCATATATCTTTCATCTCTCACCGCACACTGACCATAAAATATATTTAGTAATTTTCTGAGAAGCAAAAAAAAAAATTTTTTCAAACCCAATAAATCTTAAAAGCATTAAAGAAAATAATATTCAAGACGCCACCAACCAAATCAGACAGACAATTTGGTATATTATTTATAGACGAACAAAATCTACTGATGTTTACACTATATGACGTCATATATTTTCGGGAAAATTTTTGATCTCAAATAATAAAATTATGAAATACAATTTGTTGTTTGATTTCTAAAAGCCTAATGAAAAAAAACCACTTGACATTCCTCTATATATACATCTAACAATATTTATTATAGAATATTGGAAAATTGGCCGTTTATTACTTACACGCATACATATTTCGAATTTATAAAAAAAAAAAAATTTAAAAATAGATCAAAATAAATGAAAATCAGGAAAACAGATGGAATATAATATAGTTTACACACAAACACATTTTACAAAAAATTTAAAATTGTTTCTAAATATATAATGCGCGGAAATATGTATATGTATTTTCAAAATCAATTTATAGAAAATAGAACGCAAATAAAAAAAATATGATTTATGGTGAGCATATATTTGGAGGGCAAACAATAAAAATTTAAGCGTGTAATATACACCTTATCGATTTAAAAAATATGTGCGGTTCATAAAATGATTAGAATCCATCCACTCGATTATGAAGCAAATCAACTGTATGTTATGTTTCCACACACCACTAGTGTCGAGACTATCGTAAGAGGCAGCACTAGCTACTTAACGAATATTCGGATTTTTATTTAACGAAATGTTTATTTTATTTTAACGAAACATATGTCACAAAATGTGAATAATGTACGTATTGGTTTGTTTACATTACTATGCATAATTATAATTATTATTATTAATACCTAATTGTAGTAAGTATAACAGAATGTTGTTTTATTTGTTAAATTTCTAAAAAGTTGAGGTTATGTTGCTCACATTACATTTTTAATTTAATAAAGCGCCATAAATTTGCATTTTTTATTAATTAATTCGGTTGCACACACATTGGGTGAAGTGAATAGAAAAAAGAAAATTTTTTATTGGTGATCGTGTATGCACAATTATTAATTTGTTGGACAAGAAAATATTTGAAGGTTACTGTAATGCTTGTCAGACCGGTGATCAAAACACAATATAAATAAAATAACTTTTTGGTTATACATTTTGCACATGGTACCACTACCATTAGCATTTCTATAAACAAAAATATTAAAAATGGCTTACAAGGAATCAAAGCGTTGTATACCAATGTAATTCAAGAGGAATGTTTCAAATATGTACAAAAAAGCACCATACATTGGTACACTTAAATCTATCAGAGTCCATAACATAACCGCACAGATTTCTGTATGAATTGCTTAAAATTGCCAAGAATGAATGGACGTATTTCAGTGTCTGATATCAGTGAAAGTCGAACAGATTCCACAAAGAAAATTACATCAATCCAGATCAACAGCCTAAACAGCTACAACTCAGAATTCCACATGAAAGTCTACATCTTACCGAAAATAACTGCTGTACTTCCACCACCAACACCACACAAAAACGATTTAAGTCTGTTGACTGGCATTGAGTTAGCAGATCCCGAACCCAATAAATCAAAAAACCAATAGACATTTTATTGCGGTTAGATGTAGTTTTTCAAATTTTAGGTGATGACAAAATTCGAAACAATAAAGGTCAAATTATCGCGCAACAGACCTTATTTGGACGCCAAGGTGATATTCGAACCACTGCTCTGACATTGTCTACAATATTGTTGCTAATACCACCACAGACGTCAATGGAAGATTCGTTGTGAGGTTGCCGTTTAAGGATCCCAAGCTGGCCCTAGGAACATCGCTCAATTTAGCAATTAGCAGATTGTACGCTTTGGAGAGAAAATTTACCAAAAAGGAGGAATACGGAAAGATGTATAAATCGTTCATGCAGGAATATATTGAACTCTGGACATATGGTGAAAATTAGCACAAAAAGGGTCACCAAAGATACTTGTGTATTTTTACCAAATCACGCGTGCATTAAAAGAAGATAGCATCAGCACAAAGCTCAGAGTAGTATTCGATGGACAAACAATACAATCAAGTATCTTCGTAATAATTTTGCGATTTCGGGAAAATGCCTTTGTCATGAGTGCGGATATTGTCTAGATGTACAGGCAAATTTTATTGAATGGAAAAGATCAGAAAAATCAATGTATCGTTTGGCGTTCTGATCAGACAGAACATATACGATTCTATAAGCTTCAGACGGTCACTTATGGTACTGCCAATTTTAAAAACCTTGACTAGCCACTAATAAATTTTAAAAACCTTGACTTGATCGACAATGGTAGTGATCGAAATTGCAGAAACAAAAACCCATTGAACTTTACAAACAATTAACTCTGTGAAACCGGGTTTCTGGTTTTTGTGCGTGCAATTTTTTGGGTTGGGAAATGTAAAATTATGTTAGTTAATTAATTGAATCGTTCAAGTGAGGAACATACTTAAATAAAACCTATTGTAAAATAATAATCATAGAAAAAATATACCAGCAAGAGTTTTATTTTTCTTGGAAACAAACGGACAGGATAAGTTTCTGGATCATACCAATATCGACCATCGAAAGTTTCCTGGCTGCAACAAAAACTTAATTTATTAGCACTAAGATTTAACAAACGCGGGATTACACTTGCCGTTACTTTGAATTGTGTATCGAATTTCGCCAAATTGTTACAACCTGTTGATATAATTTAAATGCCATAAACACATTAATTTTCTTTGACATTTGCCGAAAAAATGTGAGCCTTCTCTATGGAAACATAACCTCATATTCCTTATAGTTATTACAATTTATTTGATATGAATATAAGCGTGTAAAGGTCATCGTATATTGGTTATAAAATATTGACAAAGAAGAAGGAAACAATAAATTTATGTAATTCTTTATAGGTCGTAAATTAGATTATTGCACAATATTGAATTGAGGTTATGTTTATTGGTATAAAACAATTATACATTTAGTAATAATTTAATTATTAATATAACCTGTAATTTAAATTAAATAATTTTTGCCCTTCCTTCAGTATTTTGACTGAAAAGTTAGGGCTCGTGTGATGCCGATAAGAGTAAAATCATTCCATTTTTTATTGGTGGGGGAAAAAGGGCAACAGTGGTTAGCATGCTTGCTTTAAGCTCCGGAGGTTCCGGGTTCGATTCCCGGCGGGTGATGAAAAAATCACGGCTGGTAAGGGAAGGGATCAATGAATTAATCATTCATTATCCATTAAAAAAATGATTACGAAACTTCATCATGAAGCGGCCAAATCCCTCTATGGGATGTAGCGCCAGCGCAAAACAAAGGGCAACTACATAAGGTCGGAGGAATCAATATCATAAAAAATTGAAATTAATTCTTGGATTCTAAGGTTACACGATTTATTCCGCGACCGAATTATTTAAAAAAAATTTAAATTTAAATATCTACATCTAACACATGCAGGGACGAATTATTTAAACTTACAAATTTTTAAATATTTATTTCTTTTTTGAATATAAGACAATTTTATTGGTAATATTTTTACATCCATTAACCCTTTTCAATTTTTTCGCGTTTTTGTTCTTATCTTCTTTACAATTTTCTTTTATTCAATTACTTTATTAACACAATTTATTGTTACCAATATTTCCCAAATTTTATCCCCGAACCAAAAAAAGAAGAGATACCAAAAAACCTAGTGCACATTATACATTAAATTGAAATTGGTTGATTACCAATTTTTTAAATTTCATAAAATCTCGTTCTTGCTTCATATTCAACGGTAAACAATTATATTTTTGACACCTCAATATAAAACATTCTTGTCACCAGATTGCTGTAGTAAATCAATATTCAATATGTGAACTTCTGCTAGTAGGATACCTGTGTTTGTCATATACTAAATTTATAGAAAAATTATGCTTCATATCCCATTAAACAATATTTTGTGTATCAAATAAAGGTCTTCTCTTTCACAAACTTTAATAAAGCTCGGTATTTGTTTGAAACTTCAGAATAACTCTTCTGTACTAAATCTACGAGGTAATTTATATAAGAGCTCGCTTTTGAAGCACGAAGAGCTTATTCAATTTTGATTGAGAGGCAGAATTCCAAATTGGATTTAAGTAAGTAAGACGCGAGTGAATGAAAGAACTAAGGACTAAGCTTCCTAAGAGAGAAGGTATACGGCAATATACGTTCTTTTAAATAATCAATGTGCAAATACCATCGTAAATTTGAATCTATGACATTGACAAGTCTTAAATATTTATAGTGGTTAACTTCTTCCAAAGCGATATTATCGTATACTAGTGGTTCAATTACCATAGGGCGAAATAACGTCGGCCTTCGAAAGCATAAAGTTTTAGTTTTTTTGACATTTAGAATCATTTTATTTAGAATGAACCAGTTATGAATATGATTAAGGTCATTTTGAATTAATTCTCTTAATGAAATAAACTCCTCTCCAGTGTATTTCAACATAGCATCATCCGCATATAATTGAATTTCACCATTTAATCTAATTGCAGTAATATCATTAATAAATAAATTGAAGAGAATCGGCCCTAAAATGGATGATGGACTCCCTTTTTTAAAAATGTTGGGAAATTTGATCAATTCCTGTAGCACAATTATTTTTTAATTGAGAGTAGAGTTCTACTTCCTCACTTGAAGTTTCAGTGAAAATGCTTGGATAATCTGTGGCTAAAGTTTATTTAAAGTTAGATTAGCGAAATTACCGTAAGAGAATTTTTGAATATCAACATTTACAAAAGAGTCATTGAAAATATTACCAACAATTTTCGGATCAGTGAGTGTCCATTAGTTTCTTCAAAACTCCTACATTGCCATTTTTATAAAAAAAAGTTATTGATGCCAAAATCTAATTGACTCTGATATTTATGGCTTATTGGATTCGCTAGGTTTCAAAAACCAATATTTTTTTTAAATATGCCTATTAAAAGCAAAAACCAAACATTTCCCCTGAAGATTGTACTGCAAAAACCAACTTTTCCGTTTCAAATTTTATTTCAAAAATCCATATTTCCACCATCTTTTTAGTATCTATGTACATTATATAAAAATGTGTTGTAAAATCCCATAATTCCTAAAACGTCAAAAATATACCGTTACTTAGTTTTTTTTTTTAATAGTAGCCCAAATAGTTTGCCCAAAGTAGCCGATCAGGCAGCATATTACGCAAGGCAATTTTATCTCTACAATTTCGGGATTGTTGAAGAGTCTTCTTAGGAAAACGTTTTCCTGTACATTTGGACGGAAAATGAACGGCCGAAAGGAAACAATGAGATTGTATCAGCACTCTACCACAGGCTATGCCAAACAAATTTAGAAAACGAATCTGTGGTTCGACTACAGGGGCACAAAATAAAACTCAACAGTAATGAGCATGCTTTCAAAGTGGCTCTATAGCGATGCACCAATCCAGATCAAGGTAATCGAGGTAATATTTCCTTATCCGGACATTCTTTTATTTCTCCTGATAGAGTTTTTGCTCTTCTTGGACACACAATTACTAAAAATATTAGAATAATATTGTTGTTTTGCAGATTTATTGACACTGATTACAAGTTGTCTATAATACTTATACTTAGAAAGCACGTATTCTGATTCAGGATATTTTTTTTTTTAAGTTTAACCCTGAAATGCATGAATTTTTAATCATTTTCTATCAAAATGTTGACTTCAACTCGTAGTTGTTGAACAAATGTGCATATTACAACAACAAAAACCAAACCGTTATGGCGAGAGTACTTTAAAAGAGAATAATTCATGTAAAAACTATTTATGATAACGTAAAGTTCGCCGTTAGGCGGTGTTATGCATTAGAGGGTTAAAGAATTTCTCACGTACTCTAATTGTTGCCAATACTTCACTTGTAACCCATGATTTTTTTATGTTTGTAGTTTGATTTTTAATAATGATCCATCTTTTATGATACTTTGGAACTTACTGACTAACAACATCAACTGTTTCAATGGAATCTAAGCAACGCCATACGGGATCGTTTTCTATTTTTCTATAGTTTAGTACTTCAATTTGGGTTTGTCTAACTTGCCTAGGAACAAATTTGGACATTTTGACTAAAATTAGCTTATGATCCGAATACGAAACATCATCCAAAGAGATGTCATATGAAACATTCAATAAGTCAGCCACAATATGATCAATTATTGTACCTGTGATTTCACAGACCCTTGTGGCATGGTCGTTATCAAGTTTATTAAGGACCAAGAAGCCATGAGATTTGATAAGCTCAGTATAATTTCTTGTAGTTCTTTCACTCATATTTAAAAGACCTCGATATTAAAGTCTCCAATGATTATAGACTTCTTATATTGCTCAAGAATTTCTTCGAGTTTGCTAAACAGATTATCGGTAGAGGTTTTTCTGCATGATCTGTAAATTTCAATTACGTTTATCTGGTAATCCATTAGTTTTACAATAACGATGTTGCTACCCCCAAAATCTTCCTATTTAATGAAAGTTGCCGCTAAACGATTATTAACTAAAATGCTACATCCACCACCAACACTATAGCAATATTAAATTTCTCCCTTTCCCAGAAATTTAAATCAGCATAACATTATAAGAGAACTATGGAATTAAACTCAGAAATATTACAAACATTTTATACAGGACGCCAATTTAAAACTATATTGAATAAAATCGAGTTTAAAGGACATTTGAACTGAAATTACTCAGTTGGTTTGTAAACGGTTTGATTTTGGAATTTAAATAACATTTTGACATTGATATCGATCTAAATTTATTAAAAAATGTATTAAAAAAATGTAATTTAGGACAAACCCAACAGATTGATTACTGTTTGAAATATTAATTTAATTGGTTTTACACATGAAGAAATCGAATTAAATTTGAGTAAGATTTCCAAAACATAAAATTTGAGCGAAATACAAATTGTTTTGAAATGGAATTTAAATTAAAATCGAAATTTGATTAAGTAGAAGTTCTTTCCGATGGCTTGAAAACCATTTTGACTGGAATTGAAACAATTGGATCTATAATTGAACAAAATATTTACTTATCTTAAGCAATATTTGAACCGAATTTGACTCAAATTTGAGTAACATTTTGATATTGAAATTTTATTTTCTAAATTAAAATTTTAAAAAATTTAGAAATTTACCAGAATCTCAATTAATTAAACCGAAGTTTGGTTAAAAGTCAAGCCGTGCGTAATATCTATCAATGATATCAAACATTTCAAACAGAACTTATACCGACGGCTTCAATGCAATTTTGACAGGAACTAAAACAATTGGATCTAAATGTGAACCGAATATTTACTTATTTTTAAACAGAATTTATACAGTTCGTTTGAAAAAATTTTGATTTGAGGTTAAAGTGGAGCTCAAACAAATTGACATAAATTTCATTAGAATTTCAATAAAAAGAGTCGGATTTAATCCAACACCAGAAATTGAATGAGAATTTGTTATAAAAATCAATATTTAAACAGAATTTATTCCAATGGCTTGAGAACAATTTTGATTGCAATTGAAATAATTGTATCTAAATTTGAACAAAAGATTTGCTTATTTTTGAGCAGAACAAAACTGAGTAAAAGTTTGTTTGAAAGAAATTTTGGTTTGGGACTTAGACAATTGGATTAGAATATGAATAAAATTTTAATATTGAAATTGGAATACATTTTAAGAAGAAATCGAATTAATTTTGATTTATAATATCGAAGTTTTAAAAAAATACTTAGGCAATGGATTTTAAAAACAATGGAATTATATTCACTAAAATCAATAAACTCCCGGAGAAACCTCATTTTTGTGTGTATTTATGCCCACACGAGTAGGTAATTAAGAAGTTAAAAAATTGTCTGTTAATCAATTGATTTTTCGGCTTTATTATAGACAATATATTAGTAATAATGACATACTAATTGGATAATTGGATAATTCGCTAGATCAGTAAGTTATGGCTTGAAAGCGAGAATTGTATTTTTGTAGTTTGGTCGTAGCTACCTAATGAGTAGACAACTATTACCTTACTTTTCAGTATGAAACCGAACTACCAACATAATTGAACTCAAGGAGAGTTCTTATTTTTGAGAGTAGATACATTGGTAAGACTCTGTGGTAAAGTAAAGAAAGGGGGGGGGGGGTAATGATATTTTTACTCCTGCCAGTAGATATATTATGAGTGAATTTCATTACTACTATATTGTCTATATGTATTAAAGCCGAAAAATCTATAAATCCTATAAGTTTTGTAATTTCAATAAGTTCTATAAATTTACTAAATCCTTTGAATTTTAAAAATTTTACAAATTCAATAATTTAGATACAATCTATAAATTTTAATAATTCTATCAATTTTATAAATTCCTTAACACGTTCGCGGACAGTAGCCAAAATTGAGCGGCTCAAAAAAACACTAACTTTTTTTGTAGATGCATAAGCTTTTAACATCCATAAAATAAAATATGAAGGCCTTATAACATTAGAAGCATTTTTTTGCCAAAAAAAAACGCAGGACGGCAAATGCGGTCTTGTCCCTGAAAAATATTTTTTAATGAACCAGAACAATAACGTGAAATGCTGTTAAGTGAAAATCAATGTGTTGTACAGCAAAACATATTTATTGATTCATAAATATATAAAAAAAATTAAAAATACTAAATATCCAAACAATTTATAGGTACACATACAATACGTATTTCTAAATAATAAAACTAATTTTTGTGGTAGTTTTCAAAGCATGGCTCGATGCATAGAAATCGTGCATTCTTTGCATCTCAAAAAATAGCTGATGTTTGGCATCTTTGGGTTAGGAATGCTGCTTAGGAACTGCATATTTTGATTTTGCTGATCATCTTTATCTGTATCAGATACAGCTGGATTGGATGAGTTAATTCGTGATCGTTTGCCTCATGCATTGAGAAATACTCCGACTAATTCTTCACTAAATCCTAGCAAAGTCAGCTTACTGTTGAATTTTATATTTACATAAAAAGCATTCCATATTGCTATATCTAGTAGGTGGAACATTACTTTTCTGTACCATCTGACGGTTTTTCGAGGTAGGTAGGTGGGAATCGGTTTTTTACGGGAATAAGCTTGGGATAATACTTTGTTGTAATGCAGAGAACTTCCTGCCTGTCCTTCCATTTAGGCACATATATTTTTTCGCATCTCTGCCACTTGTATTCTCCCTTTACTTAGTTTTAGCTTTGTTAATGCACTTGGATTGTTTCACCTGTTTGAATGCAAGGTGAGTTTTGAAATTCCCGCAGCTTCTTCACTGCGTTCCGAATAAATTTGAAGATTTAAAACATATACATACAGAGTAAAATTTTATTCCATACCTAGCTCGCTTGCTCTTTATGTATTGCCTGAAAATCAAACAGCTGCGGAATAGCATAAGTGATTCGTTCAGCGATAAGTCTTTTGTAGGGTATAAAACACGGCTGAAAATGATGGGTAGCCTGTTCAATAGAGGAGTAATTCTGCAGAGTTTATCCCTGGGATTAATAGGCTGAGCAATAATAAAGCGGATCCATGCTAAACATTTTTCTTACATAGGAAAATTTCAATTGACCCTGACGAATACCAAGTGCTAGAAATTGTTGCAGCTCAGTAATATTTGTTGGTTTTATTGAAGAAAGTCGGCTGTGTTTGGTGTGAAGTCGGCCTGTGTTTTGAAAAATTTCCGTATATGTATTCATAGACGTAATTATTATATCCATTATTTTTTTGTCCCAAAGTTGCTCTAAACAATGTACAGCATTTGGAGTATGTTCGAAATGAACCTGGATACCGGATTGAGCGACATCAAATCCAAAATCTGAAATTTCCTCTGTATCGTCTTCCCATTTATTGTCAATCGAAGCCTCAGGAATATCATTATCGTTAGCAATTACAAACTCGTTTACAGTTCTTACAGATATTGTATTATCTGTTGTATCGCTGCTGAGCTCATCTTCATATGTATGGAGTCAATTATGTCGTCATCTTTGCTGAATGGTTCTGACTCATTTCCTGATAATTCAGATTTGGGAGTACTCACTTCATCATAAAGTCTAAGAAGCCTTTCTTCTGCCTTTGGATCAAAATTGTAAATAAACTCTAGGAATACAAACCGTGCCGGAGACGTTGCACAATCACAAATAATGTTCTTACTTGTTATTTTCACACCGGTACAAAACAACTGGAAATCATAATCACTAAGCATCGCTACCGCAGCATAAATTAGCACGTATAAATGACTCTGAAATTACAATTTTATAAATTTTATCAATTTTAAAAATAGATTCTATGAATTCTATAAACTTTTTCAACTCTGTCTGAGTTACATAAATTGTACAAACTCAAATTTTCAGAAAATTTCATAATATTTTTAAATTCTATAAAATCTACAAATCCCATAAATTTTAGAAATTTAGAAAATTTTTAGAAATTGTGTTTTAACTTGTTTTACACTTCTAGAAAATCTAATTAAATTTAATTAAGATTTGTAAAACGAAGTCTTTAAAACATGATTAGGCACTGAATTTTAAACCGGCTTAGGTATACAAAAGATTTGAATGAAATCCGAAATTCGTATTGAATTTGTTGAATGGGATATCTACATATATCAACATTTGAACAGCATTTATTTCAATGACTTGAGGTTGAGAACCATTTTGAGCGGAACTAAAATAATTTGATTTAAATTTGAACTTTGAGCAAAATTGATTCAGCTAGTTTGAAAACAGTTTTGGTTTTGGGACTTAAGTGGAAATCACACAACTTGTCTTAAATTTGGCTAGAATTAGAATAAAATTTTGATATTAATCTCGATTGAAATTTTATTTTTTAAAACAAAATTTTTGGAAAATTAGGGATATTTAGTAGAATTTCGACCGATTTATCGAGTGTCCCAAAATTAACGCAAGAATTAAATTAAATTGAAAATTCACACGGAAAAAAATAATTTCTAATATGAAGAAAAAACGGAATAATATCAAAGGGCCGAATGTCGAAGGGCCGAATGGGTCGAAGGGCTGAAAGGGTCGAAGGGCCGAATGGGCCGAAGGGCCGAATGTCGAAGGGCCGAATGGGTCGAAGGGCCGAATGGGTCGAAGGGCCGAATGTCGAAGGGCCGAATGTCGAAGGGCCGAAAGGGTCGAAGGGCCGAATGGGTCGAAGGGCCGAATTTTTTTGTTTTGTTTTTAGAAATATAATTTTTTAAATTTCTTGTTTGAAGGAATATTTTGTAAATGTACAGAATTTGATATTAAGAACTATAATTTTTATTTATTTATGAAAAACAATATTAATTTTCCAGATATCAATACCAGGTTGAAATGTTATTTATCAAAATGACCCATATCAAAATATGTAATACATTTCAGGTTGAAACAATATTCAAAACAATACATGAGACAATAATATACTTTAAAATAAACCGTTTCGTTTAATTTAAGTAGACATTTTGGAAATTGTGCTTTAAACTGTAATTTGTCTGTATAATTATGTAGTAAATTGTTAGGAGTATATTCACTATATTCACATCACTAAATCACAGAGAAATTATTTTATTCATCCAAATAGAATTTTCCTTCACCCTAACGAATAAAAAATGTTCTGATTTTTATGACATTTTATGACAAAATTCTTTTTTGGCTTTGGTGCAATACCTATTATGTACAAATATTTTTCCACTTGATAATTACAAAAAGAACACAAAATATAAACAACAAAACGAATGCAATATTTTTGCCGATAGAATATCCAAAGATTAAACATAATAAAATAAGTATGTATAAACTCTAAAGAAATTAATTTATATTTGATAAAAAAATTTACAAAATATTCTTTAAAATTCGGCCCTTCGACCCATTCGGCCCTTCCACCCATTCGGCCCTTCGACATTCGGCCCTTCGACATTCGGCCCTTCGTCATTCGGCCCTTTGAAATTCGGCCCTTCGTCCTCATTCCGAAAAAACGAATTAGTTCAAGAAAATTTGTACATCATTTTTCAGCTAAACGAAATTTTTCTCACCACAATCTTTACGTTTCTCAATTTGAAATTCTTCTAAAATATTAAAATAATCTTTATTTGTTTGATATGAGAAAACTAAATTCTTGATACAAGAAAACGTGATTACATAGAGAATATGGTTTTCTTCATGGTTAATTCTTATTTCTTAAGTTTAACAAAATCGGTTTGTTTATAGAAACCGATTCATTTGATTGAAAACTAGAAATTTTTATGGTGAGAAATCTCGTTTCTTTATTTAAGTAGCATTTTCTGTAAATAAACAGATATTTTCTTGCTGGAAAACACATATTTTCTTGAGTAGAGTAAAAATTTACCAATCTATTGTTTGCGTTTTCTTGTATGCATCGGTTTTCTTCTTCCAGGGAACTTCAATATTCTTCACTAGAGAAACGCTTTTCTTGTGACAATCTGGTGTGGTTACGCAATATTTCCTCGTTTCAGAAATATTTCTTCAATTTGTGAAATGGCTGTTTAAAATAATACAAACAATGAAAATTTATTTTTGTGTTTTTTTTTATTTCAACATCAGATACAGAAAATAAATCAAATGATTGAATGAAATGTGTTAGGTTTGTTTTCTTTACATGTAATAAATTCATATTTTGCCTTCTTCTGTGCGAACATAATTAATGCCAATAATTTTTAGCAGTTTTTTTTCTGTAAAACAAAGGAAATAGGATTTTTTTAAAGTAATTCTCTTGCATTTAATAACAGAAATACTTACATATGTTTTGATTATCTGAGACATTGGAATATCGAGCAAGGCGGGAGAAAATATTAAAAACATTTTTAAATGTTTCCAGAAATCCTTTTTCTGTTTTCACTTTACACCACCTTGAAGTGGAAATACCATCGTTTAAAAAATCTAAGTTTGTTCACTTTTAAAAAAAGAAAATTTTCACAAAGTCCCACTTTCAAAACAAAAAAAAAATTTACGTTTTTTACTGTTGAAGGTTCGCGATAGAATGCTTTTTTTGGTACAACATCCATTATATAATGGTATATACATACAATTATAACAATTTAACGATAATTTTCTCGTTCCAAGAAAGGCTTACTTAGTTGAAATACTGTATTCTATTGTTATGAGAAACAAGCATATCTTATTATGAAATAATTTCTTCTATTAAAAGTATTTTCTCAGATTAAGAAATTTTTGTTCAAATGAAAAATGCGATTTTTAAATAAGATCGTTTACGAGAAGAAAATGTTTTCTTGTCCTGAGAGACGTAAAATATTCTCATTAATAGAATTTATTAAGGAATAGTTTCTTCAATTGAAGATTCTTTCTCAGTTCAAGAACAACATTGACAAATTGGTTGTTTCGAAGATAGAATAAATGTTTCCTTGTTGTGCCAGCTAATTAAAAATAATCTAAATTATTCGGAATGCTGTACTATATTTTCCAAATTATTTCATATTCTGAACCATACTAGTATACCGGCTAATCAAATTTCTAGACACCCAACTTAGTTGTGTATTGTAACCCAATTATTTGAGCTATAAAAAAGAACAAAGTTAGCAGAATGTGTACAAAATACCCTAATCTGTCATTGCATACAGTACTCTCCACAAATGTTTGCAAACCATAAATAATTAAATTAGAATAAAAACATAAAAATGCTTTTATGAAATTCATTTATTTATTTCAATATATGTATTAAATTTTTTAAATGGATGATTTCAAGAAAATTGGATAATACGTACCTATATTTTGAGAAAAGGTTCTATTTCTAGATTTAAGAAAAATTCAATCTTATCATTAACATTTCAATAGTTTTTTCGAATCAAGAAATTTTTTTATTTTTAAAATAACCAATTCCAAGAAAATTGGACAATATAGTTTGAGAAAACAGTCAGTTTCTAGTTGCAAGAAAAATTGAAAACAAAACAATCGTATTTTTTCCTTTCGTTATGTTTTTTCTTCAATCAAGAATTTTGAGCAGTTATAGATGCAAGAAGCTAAAACTCAGATTACAATTAAGCAACAAATTTTAACTCAAGAATTTTTTTATCATTTCAAGAAACACAAATCTTACATGAAGAAAAACGCGAAAGTAATAAGAAAATTAGCTTTTAAATGGAGAAAACGTACATTTTCTTCAATTAAAAACCCGTTTTCTTCGTGGTAACAACTCTAGTTTTTTCCGTGCAGTTTTTAGTACATAGGTGAATATGTGCTTCATCGGTTAGGATGATTTTGTTCGAAAAATCAACATCCACTTGTTGATGTTCAATAATCCGTTTAACGAACTCTCTTCGCTGTGCATGGTCATTAGGCTTCAGTTGTTGTGTTAATTGAATTTTTTAAGCATGGAGACACAGATCATTTGTGAGTATACGCTGTAGAGAGCTTCTTGAAATTTGCAATTCTTGTCCACGACGCCGAATTGTTCTGAGATTTTCACCAACACTCTCACGCACTGTTCCGATATTGACATTTGAATAGCTTGGTTTTGGATGACCAATCTGTTTAGCGTCTCCAACTGATCCAGTCTCCATATTTTGTCGACCATATTTTGTATGAAATTTTCGAACTGTCGCCGCCAAACTTTCATTATTTTTGAGATATTGTTCAATAATTAAAACACGTTATTGTATCGTGTAACGCTCTATTTTTACTAATCCTATACTCTCAGCTGGTGAATTGTTTTTTTTTCACGGTTGCAAATAATTGACTGCACAAATGGCGGTAAATTTCTTGCGTTAATTTTGAGACACCGTGGTGTTTACACTTGAAATTGGATTTAACTTTATGAAGAAGTCGAATTAAATTTGATTAACACAGTGATTTAAGTAAAAGGGAGTTTTAAAAAAAGCTTAGCCACTAAATTTTAAACCAGTGGCATACAGAAAATTTGAATGAAATCCGAGTTGATTTGAAATCAAATTTTAGTTGAGATCGAGAAGCCAAGCCAACAGTCAGCATTTTAACTAGAAATGAAATAATTGAATCTAAATTTGACTACTTATCATATTTACTTATTTTTGAGCGGAATTTATTCAATTGGTGTGAAAACAGTTTTGATTTGTGGCTTAAGTGGAAACGAAACAACTTGATAAAAATTTATTGGAAAATAAAATTTTGAAAAATGTTTAAAAAATTAGCAGAAACAACAACATAATAATTACTGTCTGAAATGATGGTTTAACGGGTTTTTTATACTTAAAATTTAATTTTATTGTAAGAATAAATCAAAATGAATTTGATTAAGATTGGCAAAACCCAATGTTACAAAAATGCTTTTACTCTGAATTTTAAAAACCAATGGCAAAGTTATACAGCAGATGTGAGTGAACTCGACATTGGCTTAGTATTCTATGAGTATGATATTTGCCTCAAAATTTGAACAGAATATATTCCGGTTGGGGTAACCAAATTACTCGAGTTTCAAAGTAATGTGGTAGTCGAATATTTTTTATTTTAATTCACGGGTACCCGGGAATGATAAAAATAGATAAATACCATATGTTTCAACTCATCTAAAAAAATTGCAGGACTGTATCTCGAGCCGACTGATGAAATTTAAAATAAAACTGACGGTTTCGTTATTTTATATGGGAAAATTTCGCTTTGTTCTATATATCACTACCACGACCATTCAATGTCTTTTTCCTTAAGAAAATTTCGTGAGGTGCTTGGGCTAGATTTTTGATCAAGTGATAAATAACATATTTTGATGACATCGTATTAAAATATTGTAGATTTGGTCACCAAAAAACAATTATATACAAATGATTTATTGATGGATGCGGGCGTTGAATGCATTTTAAAATATAAGTATTCTTATTCGTTATGTTAAAAATATTTTATGTTCGATTCATAAATTCATGATTGACAAACAAATTAGGTTTTAATCATTTTATGCATTCTTTAATTTAATTGACTCCAATTAAATTTTATTTTACCATGCATATATTAAAACTATTAGACAATGTTTTATGTAAGTTAAGAATTAGACAATATATTTAAAATATTTCCTAATAGTTAAATAATACAACTTAAATGAAACTAAAAGGTAACCAAAAGTTGAAAAGAATATCGTCAGAATCCTATGGCTCTGTGAATTAAATCCGCGGGTATTAATTCTGCCACCAAATATGAATTAATTTCACGACATTAAGTTTTTAAAGACTAAATTATATGCGAGCGAAATTATTTCATTTAAAAAAAAAATTAGACGTCGCGGAATTAATTCATATTGAAAATAGAATTAATTTCGCCATACAAAAATTTTCGGCGGGATAATTTCCCGCGTAGTTATTTAGTGCCCCGGTATCAAATCCGAGTTGATTTGAAATCGATTTTGAATATAACTCAATTTTATTTTAAGCTAAGCCTACAAGAAATTGGTTTAGGATTTGATGACTTATATGACTTGAAAACAATTTTGGCTGGAATTGTATAATTTGATCTAAATTTGAACAAAATATTTATAATGGTCCAAATGTTGTACGAATTAAGAATTTACTTGAAAGGTTTTTTTTATAAATTAATTATTGCTTAATCAAACGTTTAAACTGAGAATCAACTAAAAGTGGTTTGAATGAAATAAAAATGTAAAATTTTTTATTTGAATATCTATTATCAGCCGCTTTCGATCTTATCTATAATAAATTTTGAAATCATACCTTATAATTTCGCCAAGTTTCCATTTCAATTTTTATTTTTTGTAATTCTATTTAAATTCTGTTCAATTTTCGCAATAAAGTTAATTTATATTCAAAATAAATTTAAATTTCCTTTTTTTACTATTTGGTGTTACATAGTTAGAAAAACATTAAGAGTATTTTTGTTTAAAGTGCCTCCTCTTCCCTCCCGTCTACATATAAAAGAAGGTAGCATATTTAGTTTTCCCCCTTAATAATAATTGTTTTAAGACGTCTAATAATTTCTAATCCACATACAAAAAAAAAAAAACAACAAGTATAAATTCTATAATTTATTGTATAACGAATATACATAAGGAAAGCGCGGGAGTTATTCACCCTTAACGTAACACACAATGTAGGTATATATAAACAAGATAAACAAGTATTCCATCTCTAATAATTTGCATGATAATTAATTGCCTTAGTATCCAACACTCAAAACACTACCACCCCTACCCACGTGAACTATACAAGAAAACCCCGTAAAAAGGTATTTATATCGCAGAGTAACTTAAAAAAGCGTTTAATATACATAAAGAAAAAGAAAATCGTTTTTCCTAAATTGATTTTTATATATGTATAGATGTGTTAGTATACATCTTGAGCTCCACAAATAGCGCGCTACTGCCTCACACATAATATTTAATAGGAGTAAAATTAAATTCCACATATTTATATTCCAAAAGGTACGTAACGATAATAATAATAATGATGATGATGATGACGGCGGTGGTGTGGTGATAAGGTGATATGGGGTGGTAATAATGATGATATGAATATATGTGTGCTTATATGTTATACTGGGAACGGGGAGGAGAATTAAAATTTATAACTTTTTTTTTTATGTGTAATATAGTGTTAGAGAAGCTTTTTGTGTTATTAAAATACATTTTTTTTTTGCTTTGCAATTTGTATTTTTTTAAAAGTTTTTATTACATCAAATTAGTAGTTTATAAGTATATTAATGGATACAGAGTATTATGTATATATGCGGTATTTTATATACGAAACAAAACAAAAAAGTTGTTCAATTTGCTTTTTGCTGTAATTTATATTTTTACATAATTATACAACAAAAAAGTTCGATGAGCCCAATCGGGCGCGCGCGCTCTCTATTCAACGAGTATTTAATTAGCATAAAATATATTAGCGTCGCACTTTGTCGTGTGCCATCCATCCAATTTGAAATAATCACAAGAACCACACCTATTCTCTTCATATCCAATGTGTATCTACACCAAACACCAAAACTAATAAAATTACCTTCAATTAATATAACAAAATAAATAACACAAAAAAGAGGTATTTCCATTATACAAATATACTAGATATCTATTACAATTCTATATATATATATCCTGAAGTCCCATCCCATTTCGGGATAATTGTGTAAATACGTTAAAAAAATAAAAATCATACAATAGGCACGAGTTATTTACGTTACAAAAAAAAAAATGGGGTGACGAACACTACTAAAAAAAAATAACACAAAAGACATAAAAAAAAAAAATATTTAAAAAGGTCCCATTTTAGAATTTCTCTCCAGAGATTAATTGACTTGACAACAACAACAACCATTCTGCACAATTTTAAGGGGAAGATAAAAACAAAATTCAAAACTATTTATTTCATCCTTTTTCTTGTTTGCCAAAAATTTTTGGTCACCAATAATTTTTAATTATGGAACACACAAACCAAAATAAAAAAAAATAAAAAGGGATGCACGAAGATAGGACAACAGGACATTTTTGTATATAATGATGCGATATTGTAAATTTGGGGCCATTTAAAATGTAATAAAAATTAAGTTTTTTTTTCCTTTTTTTTTGGTAGTTTACTGACCGCATCGCATTTATTTTTAAATACCATAATGTCGCCTTTGTACAATAGGTACACGACACCAAATGACCCTTTTTAAGTGAACTATTGCTCCCTAAAGTGATTAAACACAAGGAAGAATATTTTATTATTATTTTAGGGATTATAAATGATGTATGGTTGTTAGGGTGAACGGACTTTGAACTCACCTCGTTTAAATATTAAAAAAATTGATTTTACCTAATTGTTTACCTAATTCTAAAATATTTAACAAATTCTGAAGTTTTATAAAATTGAATTGGAATTTTGATTGGTGTAAGTGTTATAAATTTAATTTCTATTTATTGTTAGATATTTTCCTAAACCGCTTAAAAAAAATTCTGAACTAGCCTTAAAAATTTTGTTTAATAATTCTACACTTGATTTAAAATTGTTGAAATTATCAAGTGTTGTATAATGAAAACCTTTAGACAATCCTTAAATTAATTGGAGTGCTGATTTTATTTCAAAGATTTTATTTTAATATAGACAATTGTTTTCCTTCAACATCCACAACGAAATATTTACGCAATCTCCGAATCACTTTGAAAGGACCATCATGTGGGGGTCGTAATCCTGCCTTAAGTTTGTCAACTCTTATAAATACGTACTCTGATGTATTCAGTGACCTTGGTATGTACACAGCATGTTCTTCAGTGGGAATTGGTGATTCTTCCTGAATGAGAAATTCTCCTGGTACAATCAAAGTCTGGCCATACACCATTTCGGCTGGTGTGAATTTAAGGCCCTCTTTCACGGTCGTACGAATTCCGAGCAAGACAAATGGTATTTCATCGCTCCAATTAATTGTGTTGCATCGAGCCATTCGTGATGCCTTAAGATCTCGGTCCAACCGTTCTACCATACCATTGGACTGAGTTTGGTAGGCGGTAGTACGAATGCGATGTGATCTCAATAAATCCGCAAACAACTTCGACTCAAATTGTGAGCCTTGATTCGTGGTGATTTTCCTGGGACACCCAAAATGCGAAATATATTGTGAAACGAAAGTTTTTGCTACCGTCGATGCTGACATATGCAGAAATCGGGTAAGCCTCGTGCCATCTCGTAAATTTATCAACGATTGTGAGCAAATAGGCGAATCCGTTGGATTGTGGCAGTGGTCCTGCCAAATCCATATGAATGTGTTCAAATCATGATGGTGGTATGTTAAAGATTCCTTGCTCTTGTAACCTTTGACTTTTGACAATGTAAACAAGCTCTGGCCCAATTGTTGCAATCTTTGTTTAAACTAGGCCTGAAATACCGAGAGGAAACCAATTTTCAGGAAGCATGGATACCAGGGTGAGCCAATGAATGAAGCGTATCAAAAACAGATTTTCTTAAACTCTTCGGTACGAATGGTCGATAACGTCCTGTTGATATTTCACACCAAAAAGTAACCTTCGTGTCCGAAATTTTACACTTCTCTAATTTCACTGATGATTTTGGGTTTTTCAGTGACCGATTCATCAAATATTTCAATTCGTCATCATTGTTTTGCTGTTCTATTAGAGCTCGTTCATCGAAAATTTCACTGTTCAAAACATTCTTTTCTGGACAGCCAATTCGAGATAGACAATCCGCATGTCGCTGGTAAACTGTGCGACGTAATCCAGGTGTCTAGCATGTCTGGGACTTCGTTCGGTTTTTGAAGTAATGGCTCGCATGAGCGGTTTGTGGTTTGTGTATATCACGAACTGCCTGCCCTTAATGAAATAGAGGAAGTGCTTCAACGCTAGGTAAACTCCTAAAAGTTCTCTATCGGATGCTGAGTACTTAAATTTCTCAGGTGAAATTTTCTTTGAGAAAAATGATATCGATTCTCAGACTCCCTCATTTAACTGCTCCAACACTGCTCCGACGGCCCAACTTGGTGCACCAGTGGTGATGCTGAGATCCGCATCATCCTTAGGATGAATTAAAATCGTAGATGTAGCTAGAGCTTGTTTGGCTTGGCCACGAGAACATGCGTGCTTTGTTCTTTAGCCTTAATACAGAAGCCAAGTGAGAATGTAGTGGTGAGAGATATTCTGCGATCTTTCGTATGAACATGCTATAATAGTTGATCATCATAATGAATTGTTGTAACTGCCGAATCGAATAGGGTGTAGAAAAATTACAAATTGTCTCAATTCGATTGGCAGATGGTGAAATTCCATGTCACGTTATCGTATGTCCCAAAAAATCGAGGCTCTCCACACCAAATACACACTTAGAGGCTTTGATATTAATTCCAAATTCCACCAGTCTATACTGAAAAGAAGTCTTAGATGATGTTTGTATTGTTCAACATTCTCATTTTCGACCAGAATATCGTCTATATACACGAATACAAAGTTGAAACCCTGAACCACGGTATTCATAAAGCGTTGGAACATTGGACCACCATAAGTTCGAACTTTGTAAGTAGGCTTGGTGACCGAGGCTAAAATAAACGGATGAATGAAACAACGTCTTAACCATAAGTCGATTTCTAGTAGCTTTGTACCAAATGTGTCTATACATATTCCATTTGCAGCGGATAAATGAAAATCCGAAGTTTTGCAACCATGATTGAATTTCGTTTGCGGAACAACCGATATACCAGCCCCCGTATCAACCAAAAATATTAATTTATTTTTACAATCTTTTACGAAAAGGCGATGTGTTGCACCAGTGGGATATCCTGCTGCACTAGTAGCAGGGCTAGTTAGTTTTTTTGTTTTATTGATTTGTTACTTTCTGGGGTTGCTTAATCCTCAAAATTCAACAAGGTAACTTGCATTTGTGTGCTTTAATTCTATATTTAAAGTGATACCAGCAAAGAGGATATTTGTCCACATTCCGATTCCTGCGACTTGAACTTCTACTCCTTGCTTGACGAAAAGGACTTTGCGACCGATTGAAATTTTGACGACGATGTGCTACAAAATCACTTTGAAGCTTGTGCATCATCTCTTTCAATTCCGAAATTTCTTTCTCAAGCCGATTATTTCGTTCGTTTCTTGATATGGAATTATTTGACAGGCCGTTGGCGTTTTTTAAAAATAATTTTAAAGTTTTTTTTTTTTAATTTTGAGTTTTTTAAGATTAATTTGAATCAGCGTGTTTTACGATGGATTTCGGAAATTTTATCATCTTTGAATACTTTATTTGAGCCTTCTACATTTGAATTTTCTGTTTTTTTTTCAACTTATTTAAAATTCTTAATACGACTAGTTGTAGAAAACAAAACAAAACAAATCTTAACTAATTCTGTCTGATACCAAACTTTACAATTTTATTTGTAACTAATTACTTTCGCCCCAGTTAAACATTAAGTAAACTGTTACGCGGAAACCCTCAATAGCGGAAGACCAAGCAAAATATTCTAAATTGAATGCAATTTTATCAATATTTGAATTTTAAATGATTTTAAAAATCAGTAATCGATCAAATTGTAAATAAAATTCTGAAAGTTTTGAAAATTTTGAAAATTAAGTTTTTTTTTTGCCAAATTTACAATTTTAATTTGAAAACTTTTCGAACTTTCAAGTCTCTTCATTTTTAATAACCGGAATATTTCTACTTGTCATCTGTCAAATAGAGTACCGGACTCTCATATATGAAACATAAATTGCGGCAGATCTAAAAAATAACCCAAAATTTGAGCACCCTGTACCGAGATCTCGCAACTTTTAAATAAGAAAGTTTCCAAATGTGAGACCAATCTTTCTAAATCTATTCAACGATGTATTTTCTGTTTACGATTATTTAAAATTCTGAACAGTTAAGAATTTTAATAAAAATCTTATAAGTTTGAATAAATTCTGAAATCATTTGATTATCAATTCTAATAATTGTGAAAATTCTAAAATTTTGAAATTTTGTTAAAATTTTTGGAATTTTAATTTTTTTTTTGTATTCTGAGATATTTAAGACAAATCTGAAATTTCAACTCATTTTAAATTGGAATCCTGAAATTGTATCATCTTTTACCACTTTGTTTGAATTTTCTGTTTCAATTTTTCAACAGAATAAACTCTAAAGTTCGAAATTTGTATAATTTTTACAAATTTTAACTAATTCTGTCTGATATCAAACTTACAAACTTTTATTTGTAACAAATGATTTTTGTCAGCGGAAGACCAAACAAAATATTCAAAATTAATTGCAATTTTATCAATATTTGAATTTTTAATGATTTTTAAATTAAAAATTTATAAAAATTCAGAAATGGATATAATTAAGTTTTGGAAATTTTGAAAATTTAATTTTTTCTTCATAAAATTATAATTTTGAAACTTAAAAAATTGTAAAATTTTCAATTTTTAAATACGTATAAAACTTAGAAAATTAAACATATTTCCAAATTCAGAGACCAACCTTCCAAGCTTAATCCAAAAATGTTTTTCTTCGCTTCATCTGCTTCACAAATTTTTTTTTGTTTTCCGCTGGCGCTACATCCCATAGAGGGACTTGGCCGCTTCATAGTGAAGTTTCATAATCATTTTTTCAACGGATAATGAGTGATTAGTTCATTGATCCTTACATTAACCAGCCGTGATTTTTTCATCACCCGCCGGGAATCGAACCCGGGACCTCCGGAGCTTGAAGCAAGCATGCTAACAACTGTGCCACCGGGGCGGCTTCACAAATTATAAGTTAGATTAAATTCGAAAATCAGTTGAAGGTCAATTAAAATGTTACAATTGTAAAAATTCGAGATTTCTTTAAACGATGTCTGTAAAAATTTTAGGAATTTTTGAAAGTAATTTTAAAGTTTTTTTTAAGTCTTAGATACTTAAAACAAATGAAAATATTTCACCATATTTTACAGTGGAATTCTTAAATTTTACCATCTTTTTATTGGAATATGACTAAACAGAGCTGGAAGCTCGATCAATAAAACACGGATTATTTCAGATTAATTTTATATATAGAAGTAAAGCTTTTATTTTTCTTCATCAATGTTGTGTCGATAAAAAATAAAAAAAAAAGGTAATTTTCTGAAATGAAGTTAGTCACAATCTTTAACTACAGTGAAACATATTATAAATGAGTCGAATGCGTTCAATGCTTATTTCCAATACTCCTCCTCATTTGAATCATCAGTTAACTCCACATGCATCCCGAAGAACATTGACACGAGATCCAGCCAATGGTTTTGTCAACAAATTTGCCACCATAGTTTCCGAAGGGCAATATTGGCATGTAACAATACATTTGTCGATGTAATCCTTGACAAATGCCTCTCGAACATCAATATGTTTGGTGCGTGATGATAATTTCTCCTCCTTAATGAATTTCAAACAACTTTGATTGTCTTCAAAAATTGTTGTCGGTTTTTCCATGCGTTGATCGAAATCATTGAGTAAACGACGAATCCAATTCGCTTCTTGACATGCTTCAGCCAACGCAATAAATTCTGCTTCTGTTGATGATAACGCAATGTAATCCTGTCTTCGACTGCACCAACTGAGAATACCGTTACAATATTTGAATATGTAACCAGATTGTGACTTTCTGCTTGCACGATCATCAGCCCAACTTGCATCTGCATATCCGATTAACTGATCCGTACCATCACTTTTGCCATTTGACAATTGCAAACCGGCAGTACCCTTGAAATACTTTAATATTCGTTTCAATTCGTTCCAATCCTCCTGGTTTGAACTGGACATCTTTTGTGCTAGAATTGAAACTGCTGCCGATATGCCAGGTCTCGTGTTGACTGACATGTACAGTAAGCAACCGAGCAATTTTTCATATTTGCCGTTGCCTAACAACAAATCCGTATCTCCTCCTTTACCATATCCAACTGATAATGGAAATGAGGATATCTCTGTCTGATTCAACGTGTAATGGCCATTTGCTTCCTTCTTGACTTGAAGACTCAAGAAATCCTTAATCTCTCCCAAGTTCTTAATCTTGAATTTCGAACTTAAAAACGTTTCGCACTTGGAGATTATCTCGTGGTTTTCACCAGTAATGACCACATCGTCTACGTAGATTAATACGTAGCATATTTTTCCATCATGTTTGTAGGTGTACAAGCATGGGTCATTCTTGCTTTGAACAAAACCGAAATCGATGAGAATTTGATGAATTGTTTTGTGCCAATTGCGCGCTGATTGCTTTAGACCATATAAACTTCGTTTTAGTAGACACACTAAATCTTCGTCGCCTTCAACTTTGAATCCTGGAGGTTATCTCATGTAAATTGTTTCAGACAATATTCACTGTTGAGAAAAGCCGTTTTCGCGTCTAGATGATAAACCTTCATGTCCTTGTTTGCTGCCACTGTAAGCAATGTTCGAAACGTAGTTTGACGAACAACTGGAGCAAACACCTGATCATAGTCAGTACCGTATTTTTGCGAAAAACCTTGAGCAACAAGCCTTGCCTTATGTCTGGCTACTTTTCCATCTGAATTGCACTTTAGCATGTAAATCCACTTGCAGCCAACTAGATTTGCACCTTCTGGAATTTTCACAAGCTCCCATGTTTGATTCTCCATCAATGACTTCATCTCATCTGGCATTGCTTGAATCCACAGCCTCTTTTGATCACTCTTGATAGCTTCTGCGTAGCACTTTGGTTCTTGAATGACTGAACTCACCACGGTCATTTCTTCAATAAATTTCTTTGGTGGAATTCCTTTGTTAGCACGTTGTGATCGTCTAACAGTTTGTTTTTCATCTTCATTTTGAACGTGGTCTTGTATTGGATTCCCTTCCAGAACTTCTTCATCGACTAATTCCTTTTGCACCTGATCATTTTCTGCATCTTCAAAGTTGTTCAACTCTGAATTGACGATAATTTGTTCCTGTTGATAATTTTCACTGGACTTGATAGGTAACAAATCGCCCCTTTTGACGAACTGAGCATCTCGACTAACTGTGACTCGATCGGTTTCCGTATTGTAACAACGATAAGCCTTTGATTCGTAATCATAACCGACCAGCACTGCTTTCACACCCTTTGAATCGAATGTGCGCCTTGTTTCTTCTTTATACATGCATTTAACATTCTGATCCGAATTTTCTGAAGTATTGCACATTCGGACTTATCTGAAACCAGCCTTCATATGGCGTTGTTTCTGTACCCTTTATTGGCAAACGATTCTGGACATAGTTAGCCATCATTACAGCTTCGCCCCAAAACTTTTTCTCTATACCTGCGTCAATTAGCATGCAGTGAGCCATTTCTACCAGCGTTCTGTTTTTCCGTTCCGCTGTTCCGTTTTGTTGAGGTGTGTACGCAGTAGTTCTCTGGATTTGAATTCCGCTCAACTTTAAATAATTCACGAATTCATTACTGATGTACTCTCCTCCTCGATCTGCACGGATGCACTTAGGGTTCTTTCCGAATTGAACCTTTACCATCGCAATATATTCCTTGAATTTGCTGTAAACTGATGATTTATTTGTGATTAGGTAGCTGACTGTAAATTTTGAGTAATCATCTATGAATGTCACAATGTAACGATTACCTGATGGTGTGGTCGTTTGCATCGGACCACAAACATCCGAATGAATCAGATCCATGACTGCAACTGCTTTATTACTCGACTTGACCGGAAACTTGATTCGAGTAATTTTTCCTTCGAGACACACTCTGCACTTGGAGTTGATTTCGCAATCCGCTTTACACTCGCTAAAGTTGATGCCTTTAACCATATTTCGTATCGCCAATGATTTCACAACTTGGATGTCTCTATGGCCTAGAACCTTATGCCAATAATGTATGCAGCCATTTAATTCCTTTTCGACCGAGTAAACTTTGTGAGGTTCCTTTAGTCTGTAAAGTTTACCGCTGATTTCGCCAACTGCGATTTACCGACTGTTTTCCCTTATTTCACACTTGTTGCCCTTGAAATATACTTGATAACCTTTTTCGATTAGCTTTTTGACTGAAAGTAAAGTTCCCTTGATATATGGCATTAGCAACACGTCTGTGATTTTTACTGAAACACTTTGATTTTCCTCATTCAGAAAATCAACTTTAATTGTGCCTTTACCCGCAGCTGTTAATTGTTGACCACTTGCAACGCTTACTTTATCACTACAATTCATGTCGATATTGACGAAAATATGCTTAGAACTGGCAATGTGACATGTGGCACCTGAATCGATAATCCAGCCATCACCTACTTGATGTGTCACAAACAGGTTTTCTGTTTCATCTCTCGCTAGATTCGCCTTCTGATTACTTCCTCCCTGTTTGTTGAGCCAGGCTTTGTATTTTCGACAATCCTTTTCGACAATCGGCATCAAGCCGATTAACTTCAAAATGTGCACACGATTACTTGATGTGTTTGATTCATACGTTTCCTTAAGAATTCTCCATGTATTTCTTGCTCTGCACCGATGATGTGATGAATTTGATCGTCTTGTACATTCAATGCAATTGTTGAATGTGCCTTTTCATCATTTGCTGTCCACGCTGCTGTAACTGGTGATGGTTGTATCTCGTTGATAACTGCCTATAAACCTTTTTCCTTAAGAAGCATTTCCATTTTGTATTTCCATACAAAATAATTTGTTCCGTTTAGCTTTGAAATGCTGTATCTTGATTCAGCTGACGCCATCCTTTTCCGTATGTGATTTTCACAACACCGAAAAAAAAATCAATTTCACTCTATCCAATTAATCTGCCTTAATTTTTCGAAATATCCGTATTCTTCATCCACTGGGCCAATAACCTATTGGAATATTACTAAGCAGAGCTGGAAGCTCGATCAATAAAACACGGATTATTTCAGATTAATTTTATATATACATAGAAGTAAAGCTTTTATTTTTCTTCATCAATGTTGTGTCGATAAAAAAAATGTAATTTTCTGAAGTGAAGTTAGCGACAATCTTTAACTACAGTGAAACATATTATAAATGATTCGAATGCGTTCAATGCTTATTTCCAATACTTTTACCACTTTATTCGAATCTTTTGTTTCAATTCTTCAAAAGAACAAAATCTCAAGTTTGAAATTTTTCGTCGCCACAGCTAAACATTAAGCTGTTAAGCGCAAACTTCCTATATCGGAAGTAGGGCATCCAATATCGGTATAGCGGAAACCGGAATACCGCACCATTTTTCAGTACCGGTATTAAGCGATCAATACCGGTATTTATATACCGACATTTTTTCGTGTTTTTGGTGTTTCCTATAACGAAAATCTGGATTAAATTTAAAAATTGAGTATTTTAGGGAGGTTAATTGGCTGTTTTATTTAAAATTGTAAGTTGTTCTTTGTTGCTTGTGAATTTGTGATGCGAGGAAGTGCTTGTGAATTTGTGATGTAAGTTTGTAATATCAAACCCCTCCATCAATATTTTACTAACTTTCAGGCAATTGTGAACTTCCAAACGTTAGACAGCCATGTCTGATAACAAAAAAAACAATTTGATGTTGTTCAAATCGAATTCTCGACAAGAGCCCAGTTTGGAATTATATTTTACGCTAGAAGAGACAAATGGTCTAAAAATATAAAACATGTGGCAGAGAAATTAAATCAGCTGGAGCATCTACTAGTGCACTACTACAAATCCATTTAAGGACGTTTAACAATATAAATATATTGACGCGAAACTTAATTGAAGGAAACCTGTAACACAACGCTGACTTTCGCAGCAAGATACTTTACAAACACAATTACCTATTCCTGAAACAAAAACAAAAATATCTTGAAATTTTAAGAAAAACGACGACTTCAATTGAGCTAAGAAAATCGCTTGTTCCAATGGGTTTCGAATTCCACACTCAGCCGAAACTATTCGTCAAATGGTTATGAAATACGCAACAAAAGTCCGACACACAGTAGTGAAACAACTGACAGACCTTCAACTAAAAGGAATCCGATTCTATGGCCTATAAACAATAGTTGTTTTTTGAATGTCAATATCCAATCCCGAAAGAAATTTTGGAATTTGTGTTTAGCTCGCATTCATTGATCTCTTCCAGCAGAAGCGTGTATCAAACTTATTGAAAGCAATGATATAATTTGGATTACTACCGATGGGGCTTCTGTTATGAAGAAAGTCGGCCGTTTGATGGCCATCGATCAGCAAACTTTGTTTGGCGCATGCGATCCAGTTGGCTGTTGTCGACGTGTATACAACAACAACAGTTGATGAAATTTGGGCTGATTTTTCATAGCTCTGAAGCCACAAACGACGTTGCCAATAATTTGGTTCCATTAATTAAACAAAATTAGGAAGAATATAAAGTTGTTGCGACGATCATCGACCAAAAATGATAGTCTATAAGCTACGTTAAAACTGACTTTAGCAGAAAATTATCTGTAATTTTATAGATACAAAAATAAGATGGAACAGTTTATTGTTTATGCTAGAGCGGACTTATAAATTAAGAAATTGCATCTTAAAAGCTCTGATCGACGTCAAATCAACTATCACCTTTACCGAAACGGAGACCCAGGGATGCCACACTTTTATTAGCTGACGCAACCAGGACATTCTTCAAAATTTAGGAGAAGGACCATTAGTTGACCGAATGAAAACCTCTTTGGTCCAGTGGATCATAGAAAAGTCTAAAAACTTATCTTGATTCTTGGCAAATTTGCACATAGGAAAGCAAGCCCAAAACAAGTTTGGCTCGGATGTCAACTTTAATCGACTAACTAAAAACGAAATAGTTAATATAACTGTCCATCTTACACAGCGATTTTCTTCGATCCCAGCTCCTGCATACACAACATCAGAAAGTGATGTTGACAGTGAAGACACCACATGCGAAGGGAAATCATTATCGATAAGACTGCAAGAAAGGCTTGATGTTGCAATAAACGAACGTCAAAAATACCGGTATCCCGGTTTTGTCGACAAGTAATACCGAAATACCGATATTCATATTTTGGACAGAATTTGGATGCCCTAATCGGAAGACCAAACGAAATATTCTAAATTAATTGCAATTAAAAAATATTTGAATTCTAAATGGTTTTTAGACAAAAAATTTAACAAAATTCATAAACGTGAATCAAATTGTAATTAAAATTTGAAAAAAAAATTTCGAATTGCTATCAACGCAATAGTTAAAAAAAATCAAAAAAATTCAATTCCGGAAAATATATAAAAATTTGAAAATTGATCAGATTCCCAAATTTTATTATGAAATTTTACTAGATAAGAAGCGCTATTTGATTTAAAAGAGCTTCCTGCCAGGATTCTACAAGTAGTCAATATCCACCGGTCAACCACGCATAAAATACAGCCATCGGCTAGTGGACCACCGGTAACTGAAAGAATTATCCAAACTGGTACACTAGCCGGTGGAAATATTAGTAAGTGTGATGTACCGCTGGCGGATTATTCCACACACAGTATACCTATATACTTATGGTACACTGTCCGGCTACTGGGAGTGGTTTCCATCATGGCATACTGGTGACACACCGGAAGGGAACCTATTAAAATTATTAGATCGCCAAACCTTTCAGTATTTATCAAAATACGAAAAATTTCCAAATTCAGAAAATGAAGAGTTAAGAAGCTTGCAAAATAAGATCAAAAAAAATAAAAGAAAATCTGGAAAATTTAATCTTAATGCTTATTCTATTTCGAAATTCAAAATTTTACAACTTTCAGGCATTTTAATTGAATGGAATCCGAAAATTTTTGAAATTCTTAAAATTTCAAAACAACTCAAATATTTGAAATTCGGATTAAAATTCCGAAATTTTGCTTAGCTGCTGAAAGAATTTTTTTTTAAGTAATATTTAACAAATGTTAAATTACATATTCCAAAATTAATTTTCAACATTGTTTTAAAAAGTGGTATTGTAAAGTTTTATTAAGCTGGAAATGTTATTAAATTCTAGAAATTTCACAAATTCTGAAAAAAAAAAATTTATTTTAAAATTTGCTAAAATTTCCTAATTAAATAAATTTATTACTTAAAAAAAAAATGTAAGACTCAAGAACTGTAATTTTTGACCCAAATTGAAACATCAAAGAAGCTCCGGAAATTTTACTAATTTTAAAATTAATCAAATTTAATTAGAATTTTTTATCAAAATTGGTCATTTTAATAAATTCTAATGTTAACCTAACTAATTTTATTCTTTACTTCGTATTTTTAAAATTCTCAAGTTTTGTAAATTTGAATGAAAATCATCATAAAATATTTTTTAGTGTTTATTAAATTTCGAAAAATTCTCTCAGTTTTTATGAGGTCATTTATGTTACCAAAATTGAAGGTGTGAAAAGAGAAAGTGAAAACTTATTATTTTTTATTGAATTTGTGAACAGTTTCTGCCTATAAATTGGAATCGAGATGAATGGGTGGGTTTGTTTTAAAACATAATTAGTAGAAATTTTGCGAGTAAGGGATTAGTGGGGCTGTATTCGTGTGTGAGGTCATTTAGGTATTTTGGTATACTTACGTCGATTTTCTAGTCATTTTTGAGGAAGATAGCGCTTGTGCGTGGGATGGGGAGAATTTTTCCGAGTTTAGAATTTGAAAATATTTTCGGTGTTGCGAGCATTCCACCCCCAACTGTATTTGTTAATGCTTCAATAAGATGAGGGAGATTTTGGTTCTTGAATCGTGCGAATATATGGTCTGTAAACCTTTAAATGTACGTATTCTCTGTAGTTAAATTATTTAGTTGTGTTGGGATTGCAATGTCACGGCCACCGTGAGATTTTTTCATTTGAATAATTCCATGGCCTCGGGTAAAAGTTGATTGATATTCAAGCCAGTCTACCTCAAATTTATATTTCTAGGGCAGAAGGTTTAATTTTCCATGTGTGCAAATTTCGTGTGCGATTTCTTAGTGTCCACTTTTTTCTGGTCACCAAAGTAAAGATGCTAATTGTAACAAACGCTATGAAGTTGTTTGCTCAGACAGCAAATACTCGTACGATAATTTTAAACGTTTCAAGATCATAATACAATTTTGTGAGAGTTATTAAAGACGAACAAGGGCTCTAATTAATGTTTAAAGAAAATGGAAAGCTAAAAAATAATTTTAAATGCAAATTAGAAAATTAATTAGATAAAAGTTTGAGTGAGATTTTCTATTACAATCTGCGTCGAAGTGGGTTTGAAGATGAATCCCACATTGGCATTAATTTCACACTGATTTAAAAATGGAAAATCTATCGGGCTTAATAAGACGAGGTAAACTTATATTGTCGACGAAAATGTTTTGTTATGAGATCAATATAACTTTAACCATATATTTATAATTCTCCAGCCTATAATTATATAATCGTGATTTATTTGCATTCTGTACAAGATGGCGTCCCAACCCAACTCTTAATTAAAAAAACAGACACAACATTTATTCCAAGAAACCAAATGACATGACACAATAATATCCAAATGAATAATAAAAATTTTTTATTTGGCCACATAATAAATTTACATATGTATGCTGTAAACATACACACACATACACATTTGTAGGACCAATTATTCCTGTACAGATAGTTTATTTGGGAAAATCGGAAAATATAATTTTCCTTTTATTTTCCGATATCTACCATTTATATACACCAACAACAAAACATAACATTCAAACACATATATATACATTTGGATATTTTTGGTCACTTTACTCTATTGACCACAAATTTGAGGATAGGATTTAAAAATGCAATAATCGGTGGCCCAAAAATAAAAATTCCGGAGAGATACTCTACATAATGGGTGTATACACTGTGAGGATGGGGTTACACCAAACTGATATACATAATAGTAAAAATTGTGTATCAATAAATACAGAACAGGATAATAATATTAATGCAATTATTAGAAATCTATATCGTTTTTATTGTTGCTGTGTGTACCATATTGTTGTTGTTATTATTATGTTTGGTTATGTAAAATATGTTTTGGATAATTTCAATATTCTATGTGGCTATAAAGGATTGGGGGGATGGTTTTTTCGGAACTATACAGTATTTTAATTTAATTTGTAAATCGATAAATTTTGTGCAGCAGCACAGAATTAACAGCAATACAGGAAAAACAACATTTAAAAAAAAGAAAACCTGTTGGTATATGTGTAAATATTTACAGTAGAAAGTAATGTAAGGATTAATGTTACTTTATTAAAAGAATCAAGATTCTTATTGTCTCTCTCCATATGTGTACACGAAATTATTTCACCATTGTATGCATTTCCATGTTTTCCTCCTCCGCACCACATCACGTTTGGTTAATACAATAGATGTCGTTTTTTTTCTTCAGTTGGTTAAATAAGGATTTGATGAATAATTTGTCTATTGTCCATTTTGTGTATAAGAAGTACCCTTTTCAAAACTAAGGTTAGGCCACACGACATTCCAATACGGGACCCTCATACCACATAAGGTCGCGTGCATATCATTAAAAAAAAATAAAAAAATCTTGTGTCATGATCTTTTTAACACTTACGATTTTATTCTCAAATGGGACAACACTTCACAACAGATAGGTTATAAATTTTAATTTGTGTGTTTACCAAATTTTTGTATAACCTTCTGCTAAAAATCCCCTAAAGAGATATCAACCAAAAAAGGACATGTTTTATAGCTAACAACAAAAAATTCAATTTAATTTAAGGGGTTGCAGAACAGAGATGTACATTATACGAAATAATAGAAACAGGTTAGAGATTAAGATTAATGTTTAGAGAACCTGTTCCATTGTAACCCTATATATATAGTATTAAAGACGACTAACATATCTACACCAAATTTGTTTTAGAAAAATAAAAAAATAGCAAAATGGTGTTGTGACGATAAAATAGATTTTCGTGAGAAAATTTGGACACAAGATATACTTAGTTGGTACAAAAAAATTTCTCATGCTATTTTCGGATTGAACTTGAAATATAAAAGGTCGACAATCTATCTGTAGTTAAACTCTTATATCATATGGTTTGAATAACTAATATTGTGTCACTACGACAACGGCGGCGATCGACCCTTTTCAATCAATCAAATTGTTTTTCAACAAATTTTTCGTTAAATTGATAGATGGATAGATGTATAGAAGTGACGCCCACCCATCAAATTTAATTATCTTTTATTTATAATTTTCTTTATTTCCTTTTTTGTTCATGTATTTGTTTATTTCTTGGTACTTACGTAAAATGTCATTTCTGTCAACCCACTCCTCTTTTATGCGAAACGTATTAAAAATGTTTTTTCCAAGAATTTAGGAAAGTGAGCAAGAGAAATTTATGAAGTAGAAGATCACCTAGTGGTGAATGAATGAATCGTATTTATTTTTGGCCGGAACCTAAATTCTCTGACATTCTTAACATTTTGCACAAGTTAAAGTGGGCAAAATCACCCAGGAGTGGGTGCTATTCGCCCTATTCAGGTACAATATACAATTATGTCATATAACACTATGTGCACCGAATGCAAGTGAAGTTAGCACAGGTTTTCATTCCAGGAAACGAATATCATCAGGCAACCCTATAATGTTTTCCCGGTCCAACATATTTTATATAAACTACCAGTTATCTAACTTTTTTAATCATATCAAGGCGATTTGCATGTTGAGATTGGCGCTTTAATTATCAGTGAACTATCGGTTTGCCATTTGATTTGGCATTATGTTGAAATGCGTGAAATGTTTTATGAAAATGAAAGAATTGAATTAATAAATAAGAAAATCAATGATTTCTGGGGAGGAATCTCTGGTACTCTCCACAATCCAAATTCATCCAAGAACGATAATCTGAAGCGTTAAAAATTTTAACGCTAACGAATCTTAGCTATAAAGTTATTAGGATACCTGATACCTAAATCCCAGCTGGTAAAATAAGCTGACCATTTCCGATAAGACAACTTGTTTAGTAACAGTTACGGGAGTGGGCTGGTTTATTAATCAAAAAACATATCCTCGATGCTCAAATATTTTTCTCGATGACGCGGCTCAGAAAATCAAACGAATGGTGTCATTATTGGTGCAAAACTTACCCAATATAATACCAACACTTACTTTTGAGAATTCTGGTTGTTTAATTCAACATTTCTAGCAGGTGCATAATCGGATTTTATCCAATCATTCGTGTAAATGTTTCATCGAGATATGTGAGCAGAAATGCAGTGAAGAGTCTCGATTAGGGTTTAGCCCATCTTTTTTGTTGTGTCACAAAATCAGCTAGTAGTTACTAAATATGCCAGCCCCATCAACAAATCAATCTTCTGAGGCGTAAAAATATTATGATCAACCAAAAATGGAAAACCTAGAAGGGCATCAGATATCTTTGAAAGTATCTCTGCAACAATTTTGAATCTATTACAGAAGTGTCGAAGCAAAAATCAAAAAGTTAAAAGTTAAAAGTAAAAAGTAAACAGTAAAAAGTTTAAAGTTTAAAGTTTAAAGTTTAAAGTTTAAAGTTTAAAGTTTAAAGTTTAAAGTTTAAAGTTTAAAGTTTAAAGTTTAAAGTTTAAAGTTTAAAGTTTAAAGTTTAAAGTTTAAAGTTTAAAGTTTAAAGTTTAAAGTTTAAAGTTTAAAGTTTAAAGTTTAAAGTTTAAAGTTTAAAGTTTAAAGTTTAAAGTTTAAAGTTTAAAGTTTAAAGTTTAAAGTTTAAAGTTTAAAGTTTAAAGTTTAAAGTTTAAAGTTTAAAGTTTAAAGTTTAAAGTTTAAAGTTTAAAGTTTAAAGTTTAAAGTTTAAAGTTTAAAGTTTAAAGTTTAAAGTTTAAAGTTTAAAGTTTAAAGTTTAAAGTTTAAAGTTTAAAGTTTAAAGTTTAAAGTTTAAAGTTTAAAGTTTAAAGTTTAAAGTTTAAAGTTTAAAGTTTAAAGTTTAAAGTTTAAAGTTTAAAGTTTAAAGTTTAAAGTTTAAAGTTTAAAGTTTAAAGTTTAAAGTTTAAAGTTTAAAGTTTAAAGTTTAAAGTTTAAAGTTTAAAGTTTAAAGTTTAAAGTTTAAAGTTTAAAGTTTAAAGTTTAAAGTTTAAAGTTTAAAGTTTAAAGTTTAAAGTTTAAAGTTTAAAGTTTAAAGTTTAAAGTTTAAAGTTTAAAGTTTAAAGTTTAAAGTTTAAAGTTTAAAGTTTAAAGTTTAAAGTTTAAAGTTTAAAGTTTAAAGTTTAAAGTTTAAAGTTTAAAGTTTAAAGTTTAAAGTTTAAAGTTTAAAGTTTAAAGTTTAAAGTTTAAAGTTTAAAGTTTAAAGTTTAAAGTTTAAAGTTTAAAGTTTAAAGTTTAAAGTTTAAAGTTTAAAGTTTAAAGTTTAAAGTTTAAAGTTTAAAGTTTAAAGTTTAAAGTTTAAAGTTTAAAGTTTAAAGTTTAAAGTTTAAAGTTTAAAGTTTAAAGTTTAAAGTTTAAAGTTTAAAGTTTAAAGTTTAAAGTTTAAAGTTTAAAGTTTCAAGTTTCAAGTTTCAAGTTTCAAGTTTCAAGTTTCAAGTTTCAAGTTTCAAGTTTCAAGTTTCAAGTTTCAAGTTTCAAGTTTCAAGTTTCAAGTTTCAAGTTTCAAGTTTCAAGTTTCAAGTTTCAAGTTTAAAGTTTAAAGTTTAAAGTTTCAAGTTTCAAGTTTCAAGTTTCAAGTTTCAAGTTTCAAGTTTCAAGTTTCAAGTTTCAAGTTTCAAGTTTAAAGTTTAAAGTTTTTTTTTTTATTATATATATTTATTTATTATTATTATTATTACAATCATTAACAATTTATTACAATACAAGTTTAAAGTTTAAAGTTTAAAGTTTCAAGTTTCAAGTTTCAAGTTTCAAGTTTCAAGTTTCAAGTTTCAAGTTTCAAGTTTCATGTTTCAAGTTTCAAGTTTCAAGTTTCTAGTTTCAAGTTTCAAGTTTCAAATTTCAAGTTTCAAGTTTCAAGTTTCAAATTTCAAGTTTCAAGTTTAAAGTTCCAAGTTTAAAGTTTAAAGTTTAAAGTTTAAAGTTTAAAGTTTAAAGTTTAAAGTTTAAAGTTTAAAGTTTAAAGTTTAAAGTTTAAAGTTTAAAGTTTAAAGTTTAAAGTTTAAAGTTTAAAGTTTAAAGTTTAAAGTTTAAAGTTTAAAGTTTAAAGTTTAAAGTTTAAAGTTTAAAGTTTAAAGTTTAAAGTTTAAAGTTTAAAGTTTAAAGTTTAAAGTTTAAAGTTTAAAGTTTAAAGTTTCAAGTTTCAAGTTTCAAGTTTCAAGTTTAAAGTTTCAAGTTTCAAGTTTCAAGTTTCAAGTTTCAAGTTTAAAGTTTCAAGTTTCAAGTTTCAAGTTTCAAGTTTCAAGTTTCAAGTTTCAAGTTTCAAGTTTCAAATTTCAAGTTTCAAGTTTCAAGTTCCAAGTTTAAAGTTTAAAGTTTAAAGTTTAAAGTTTAAAGTTTAAAGTTTAAAGTTTAAAGTTTAAAGTTTAAAGTTTAAAGTTTAAAGTTTCAAGTTTCAAGTTTCAAGTTTCAAGTTTCAAGTTTCAAGTTTCAAGTTTCATGTTTCAAGTTTCAAGTTTCAAGTTTCTAGTTTCAAGTTTCAAGTTTCAAATTTCAAGTTTCAAGTTTCAAGTTTCAAATTTCAAGTTTCAAGTTTCAAGTTCCAAGTTTAAAGTTTAAAGTTTAAAGTTTAAAGTTTAAAGTTTAAAGTTTAAAGTTTAAAGTTTAAAGTTTAAAGTTTAAAGTTTAAAGTTTAAAGTTTAAAGTTTAAAGTTTAAAGTTTAAAGTTTAAAGTTTAAAGTTTAAAGTTTAAAGTTTAAAGTTTAAAGTTTAAAGTTTAAAGTTTAAAGTTTAAAGTTTAAAGTTTAAAGTTTAAAGTTTAAAGTTTAAAGTTTAAAGTTTAAAGTTTAAAGTTTAAAGTTTAAAGTTTAAAGTTTAAAGTTTAAAGTTTAAAGTTTAAAGTTTAAAGTTTAAAGTTTAAAGTTTAAAGTTTAAAGTTTAAAGTTTAAAGTTTAAAGTTTAAAGTTTAAAGTTTAAAGTTTAAAGTTTAAAGTTTAAAGTTTAAAGTTTAAAGTTTAAAGTTTAAAGTTTAAAGTTTAAAGTTTAAAGTTTAAAGTTTAAAGTTTAAAGTTTAAAGTTTAAAGTTTAAAGTTTAAAGTTTAAAGTTTAAAGTTTAAAGTTTAAAGTTTAAAGTTTAAAGTTTAAAGTTTAAAGTTTAAAGTTTAAAGTTTAAAGTTTAAAGTTTAAAGTTTAAAGTTTAAAGTTTAAAGTTTAAAGTTTAAAGTTTAAAGTTTAAAGTTTAAAGTTTAAAGTTTAAAGTTTAAAGTTTAAAGTTTAAAGTTTAAAGTTTAAAGTTTAAAGTTTAAAGTTTAAAGTTTAAAGTTTAAAGTTTAAAGTTTAAAGTTTAAAGTTTAAAGTTTAAAGTTTAAAGTTTAAAGTTTAAAGTTTAAAGTTTAAAGTTTAAAGTTTAAAGTTTAAAGTTTAAAGTTTAAAGTTTAAAGTTTAAAGTTTAAAGTTTAAAGTTTAAAGTTTAAAGTTTAAAGTTTAAAGTTTAAAGTTTAAAGTTTAAAGTTTAAAGTTTAAAGTTTAAAGTTTAAAGTTTAAAGTTTAAAGTTTAAAGTTTAAAGTTTAAAGTTTAAAGTTTAAAGTTTAAAGTTTAAAGTTTAAAGTTTAAAGTTTAAAGTTTAAAGTTTAAAGTTTAAAGTTTAAAGTTTAAAGTTTAAAGTTTAAAGTTTAAAGTTTAAAGTTTAAAGTTTAAAGTTTAAAGTTTAAAGTTTAAAGTTTAAAGTTTAAAGTTTAAAGTTTAAAGTTTAAAGTTTAAAGTTTAAAGTAAAAATAAAAAGTCAAGGTTGATTTGGGGTTGAATTGGTGATCAAGTTGAGGGTTACAACCCAACCGGTTGGTTTAGCGATTGCGCTTGGAATTGAAGTTGAGTTTTAAGTTGGGTGAAGGTTGAGCTGATGGTTTAGTTAAGAATTTCAGTTAGGAATTAATTTGTTAGTTGAGCTAATTTCCAGGACCGAGATTATGTTCACCTTGTTAGGTTTTAGCCCTTTAAATTTTCCTAATTTAGTCTATTCTTCCCATCTCTCCACATTGTTAGTGTAATAATGAATGTGGTATTTTGCTAATCGCACATTGTTTGATTTTAAATAACTTTCCGCACGGCGCGGCATTCAGTTGTTTTTACCGTGCTCAAAGTAAATTTGGACCAGTAAATGATACTTCCTGAAATCCATAATAGATTACTTATGCTGAAGAAAAGGTATTGAATGCTTCTACACAGATCATAAAAATGCTGCAGAAGTAATATTTTATCATCCGGGGTTGTATATATGTACATGGGGCAAACAAGTTTACATACCTGTACACCGGTGTATTTCTCGGCCCATTTGACTTTGTGAAGCAGTGCAGGAGTTAGATTTTTTCAATGGCCCAACCAAAATAGATGATATTATTGTGAAGAACGCCAAATAACCGAATGCCTACTTGCCCAAATGTTAAAAAATCAACTTCTGATTTATAAATACGAAATACTACAAAATATCTATATACACATTTCACATTAAAATCGCTGTTTCAATCCGAATCGACGCATTCACCGGCTAAGAAGAAATAATGCACTTTATAATGACGAAGTTTTATGGTATTTTAGTTTCGCTGAACTTTTGGTCTGTTAGGTCCTTGCTTAATTTTAAGAATTGTGGATGCTGAACCATCACAAACAGATAACGAACAAATGGTTTGATCAATGCCATCGTTTTTATTTAGTAGGTCAGTGCAACCAAATTATTGTGTTGAATTTTCCAAAATAATGTGCACCAATGTGAACCCAACAACACGTTGTCCTCGATTGTTTGTCAGATGTTCTACAATAATGGATGTTTTGTGTTACTAATCGTACAAAGCTTGACCGGCCTAAAAAAAAATGTGGAACAGTAAATGATCGTTCCTGAAATCTATAGAGAAGAAGTATTGAACGCATCCAAAAACAAATATTTTGACATCCCGGTGGTCGTTACATACCTGTTTCAAAAATCAACTACTGATTTATAAATACGAAAGACTTCAAAATAATCGTATCCACATTTGACATTAAAATACATACATATAAACCCAAACAGTTAATTTCGATTGCCTCTTGTGCATGACAAAATTTTTATATCGCGATTTAAAAATATAATTCGCATAACGCTTGACATCACACTACCATATTTTTCATTCATCCATCCATCCATCATGCTCTACCATACATAAAAATAAAAAAACAACCAAAATACCGTACATATATAATAAACTCAATAATTTCATTTCTTGACATATGTCAAATTGAAAAAAGTTACATATATGTACTCAACAAAAAAAAAACGCAAAGTGAATTTCCCTCCAAAATAAAAAATTTGTTTTTGTATAAAAATAGCACACAAATGAATTGTAATTTTAACCTTCATAAATTTTCCCCGAAAAATATTTTATATACACATTTTCAACCCCTTTCCATATGCGCGCACTCGCTACTACGTACACAGACAACATTTTTCCATGGATATTTATGTCATCTTTGGAGTTTTTTCGATTTGTTTTTTTTCCTTCTGTGTTCTCTTCATCGTCTTTTCAAGTCGCGCGCGCTTTATTAATTTATCCAAGAAAATGACATGGTTGTGAGTTTATAATTTTTCCAAAAATAACAAGCACATTTTTCCTGAAGATTAAATGTGCTGATATATATAAAAACCGCACTGTACTATACACCATACCAACAACAGTATATTATGTGCGAAAATTGGAAAAATTTTTGTTGAATTTTCAATTAGGTAATTTGTAAAAATGAAAACAAAAAAAAAATGTTTTTAATTAAATTATACTCTCATATATGGTCACAAACACATACCAAACCATGAACATTTTTAATTAGACATAATGGCTATTTGTTGTTTGCATTGTAATGGTATTATCATGTACGATACCGATATCCGTACAAAATGGCCGAGTAATTTTCCCGCCCAAAATACTGGAACTAAATTTTAAACGGTAGAATACATATAAAACCAAATCGATTAACGATACAAAAATTTTGTATTTACAGACGCAGTAAAAATCAAAATCAAATCAAATCAATAAAAAAATGTATTTTACGACGAGTATATCTCTCGTAACGAACTATATACGTACAACAAGTACAAAACAAAAAAACAAGGGAATAAACAGGATAACCGATAAAATATGTAATAGACTTTTATATAATATGCGAGAGTGTTTCTACAATTTTCATGGATATACATATTAAAAATCGTTATATGCAACACATATACATATGTCTTTACGTATTTAAACATACATAAAATTTTGTACAGGAGCAAATGAACTCTACATATCTACATGTATAATATATCCGTATATTATGTACATATATCGAAAGAATTAAATTACAAAACAATGCACTTTCCATCATATACATGCTTCATTTTCATTAATAAAGCTCAATATACGTATATGCATGTATGTGTGTGTGCGGGTGGATAAATGACGACTGATTTGTGGTATGAAGCTTTGAAAATGCATAATTTACGTCACTTTATGTATGGGAAAACAATTTCCACGGGGGAATGGTTACGGGCTTCGAATTCGATTTAAAAATAATATTTACAAATATGTGTGAGAAGACGTAGAAATTTATCGTGTATGTATATGTGTATAGGGAATTTTTAATCTTGGAATTTAGTTTTATGCTTTTTTCAGATTGAAATCAATTATATGTAGACATTTTTATGGTGGGCGAATTTTATTTGGTTTGATATATTTATGTATCAATTAGTTGTGTTTGTTTGATTTTCGGTTAATGGACTTTCGGTGTTATGGAATTTAAGATAGGGTAACATTTTCGTAAAATTTTAAAATTAAAATTATAAATTTAGGGTTTTTTTCGGAATTTTAAGCATTTGTAAAATTTTCTAAATTTCATTTAAAATTCGAAATTTTTGATTTCGATAAATGAGACTTTTAAATTTTTATTAACATTTAAAAATTTTGAAATTTAGTCACTTCTGAAATTCGGCCATTTAACTAAACAACAACGTGATAATTTCGCGATTTTTAAGTCACAGATTTTTTTTTTATTTTTCAGTATACCTACATATCATCGCTCGAGTATTATTTTTGTCTATATCATACTTACCCCAATTTTGAGAAATCGAAATCAAAGTTTAAATCAAAAACGGACGTACTAAAGGAAAATCTTTAAAGGCCATTTTTGGCCTACCTTTAATTGACTTCAGGAAGTATATTTTGGACAAATATTGACGATTCGATCAGCAAACTCCAAAACGGACCTAACATAGGTAACGTAAAGGGATCTTAACGTGTAGGGATCATGAAATTCTCCACAATGTCTCTTAATTAATCCTAACATGGAATATGCCCTACTAATTATGTAATCAAAGTGTTTATTGAAATTTAGGATAATTGAAAAAATAACTCCAAGATCTTGAATGTCACACGCTCGCCCTATTTGTTTATTCATCAAGACATATGGAGCATCAATACCAGACGTCCGAGATCTTGTGAAAGATAGAACTTTCCATTTATTAGCATTCAAAGACAACTTATTCAAAATACACCACTCACAAAATATGTCAATTTCATGCTGAGACGTTCCGTGTTAATAAAAGCATTAATGTTGGCATAAATTTTTAGATCATCTCCATATAGAAGGCATCTACAAAAAGTAAAGCACTGAACCACGTCATTAATAAAAATTATAAAAAGTATTGGCCCTAGGTGACTACCTTAAGGGACACCAGAATATATGCTATACACATATGAAACAACGCCTGAAATCTTGATGCTATCCAGGCTACTCGAATGAAATCAGCCTCAAATGCCATCAATTTCTGTAAAAGAATCTTATGATTTATTTTATCGAAAGTTTTAGAAAAATCGGTGTAAATAAGGTTAACCTGCCCGCGAACTCCGACGGCGTCAAATACATGGCAGGAAAAAGTCATTAAGCTCGTAATTGTAGATCTACCCTGTAAAAAACCATTTTGGTACTCATATCAAGTCTCGATTTAACTGAAGATTTGAAAAGTTTAGAAATCACGGATAGAATTGAAATGCCCCTATAGCAAGTAAAGGCGCTTCTCCTGCCTGATTTAAAAATCGGTCTAACAAAAGACAATTTCCACACCTCAGGAAAGGAAGCAGTTAAAAGGCTTAAATTAAACAAATGAAGTATTGGCTGACATATAGTATAAGCACATTTGGTCCAAATAAATGGTGTAATACCATCGAGGCCTGCACCCTTGTCAGCCTTGAAACCCTGAAATCCATTGAGCACCTCGGGGAAAGTAAACTGAAACCTGGCAGAAGATAACAAATCTAACGACTTCAAATCATTACTCGTGCCGTCCTCATCGAACGAGCCACGGAAAAAATTTGCAAAAGCTGGAAGAAATTGGAAGAAATTTCAGTCTCTATCTGTAGGAGCGTATCCCACTATTATTGTAATAATAGATATGAAACCTGTTGCTGTTGTTCGATATATTGTGTTTGTTACATGTGACGTTAGTGATGTTGATGATTGAATCGTTGGCAGTTCTATTTATATTACCATGTACTTGAAGCGGGAACCGTTCATAATGCCGCGTTTTAAAATGTCGCGTTTTAAAATACCGCGTTTCAAAATGCCGCGTGGTACAAAATGTCGCGTTTTAAAATGTCGCGTTTCAAAATGCCGCGAGGTACAAAATGTCGCGTGGTACAAAATGTCGCGTTTCAAAATGTCGCGTTTCAAAATGCCGCGTGGTACATAATGTCGCGTGGTACAAAATGTCGCGTTTCATAAAACCGCGTGGTTCAAAAAACCGCGTGGTACAAAACGACGCGTTTTTAAAAATCCCTTATAAATCAGCACAATATGATGTGAAATAATAAATAATTTAATAAAAATTATTTGAAACAAGCAAATTGTGTTTAAACATATAGTAAAATTTTCCTTCACTGAATGGAAATTATTTATAAATGTAATTTTATGTAATTATAAAGTGGGTCTAAGAAAAAGAACGCAAATGTTCAAATTTATTAGAATATTCCTTCACTAAAATGTTAAAGTTAAGTCCTTATATATCGGAAGTTGATATCAGATACACAATTTAATCCAAATTGAACATTTTGTACGTCGCGGCATTGTGAAACGCGACATTTTAAAACGCGTCTTTTTGTACCACGCGAAATTTTGTACCTCGCGGCATTTTGAAACGCGACATTTTAAGACGCGACATTTTGTACGACGCAAAATTTTGTACCTCGCGGCATTTTGAAACGCGACATTTTAAGACGCGACATTTTGTACCACGCGACATTTTGTACCTCGCGGCATTTTGAAACGCGACATTTTAAGACGCGACATTTTGTACCACGCGAAATTTTGTACCTCGCGGCATTTTGAAACGCGACATTTTAAGACGCGACATTTTGTACCACGCGACATTTTGTACCTCGCGGCATTTTGAAACGAGACATTTTAAGACGCGATATTTTAAAACGCGACATTTTAAAACGCGGCAATTTGACCCGGACCCATTTGAAGCATATGATACGAAAGCAGTCGGTTCGTTAGAAGGATAGCAAGTATTTACGGAGACAAATTCAGTGTTGGAAAATTTCGCCCGTTTTTTTATATATTAATGAATGGCCATATTAAAGTTCCACTAGGCCACAGATCTGTTGACAGTGCATCATTAAACTTATCCTCGTACACAGCAACTTTGAAAGTAATGAATTGAAACCTGTTCACGACGTGGTTTTTTGGAACAAGTGACCAGCATTCAATTTTATTTTCTGGAACACTCAACTTCTCGCCCAGATATGTTTTCAAGTTCTTGGATTCAGTACTAAATATGATGAAGGCAACTGACGTACAATAATTTCTTATTCTTCACTAAAACTGTTTGCAAGCGGTCGTTAAAAACACCAGTTCATATGATGGTATCCTCAAAACACCTGCCATTTAATGTTAGATGATCGACGTTACGAATTCATTTGAGTAACCGGTACGAAATTTTAAATTTTGCGAGTCTCTCTCAGTAATTAAATGTTTTACCTTTGTCAAAGAAATTTTGTTGTAAATTAATTTATATGCTCCTGTATCACAGTCCATATAGCCCGATTTTTGCATTTGTAGCACCGTAAACTATTGTTTTGTTACTGGCATTTCTACGAATTCCTTTACCAGCCCTACAGGTGAATACATATATTTATGTTTAAGGTAACGCTTGATCACACTGTGTGCAGCATTAATATCTTGAATATTGCTGTGACCAGCCTCGGAAAATTTCTGTTCTATGAAACGAAGGGAACAGCTGTTGTTGTTATACAGAAAAAATTTTAGTGCAAATTTGACGTATTTGCCTTAGGTAATTGGAAAACATTTTGCATCAAAATTAAACACTTTCGTCCTCTGGTTATTTTGTCAAACAATTAGATCACAGTCTCTCTCCAATTTTGCCTGAAGTATGCTTGTCTAATGAAATTCATTTTCAACTATTTCACCATCAGAAAGACTATTCAACATTTTCAACAGCCCGCACATGTCACACAAATTCTTTTTGGGTACATGAAAGCCTAAATTAAATTTCATGTTGAAAATGTCTCTGTATTTCCAGAATTTTACAGTTGAATCGGGAAATTGTACCATTTGATTATTAGTTTCAAAAAAATATTTAAAGGAGTTACCACGTCAACGTTTCTCAGCGTTTGTGCGAATTCGGCGAATATTTAGCTTCTGCACGAATTTAGAATAAAAATGATTTTTTTTTTGTTATTTTCTAAACGCCACAAATTTTGGTTTAGATTGTTCCGTTCAAAATTACAAGTAGTAATGTTTCTACAAGCAACTGTTTTAACTATTCTGTATTTTTGTTGATTACCTCTAGAATCAGTATACTCTTTGCCACTATATTTGCGTATATTTTGCTTCCATTTACTTGGATTTTTCTTGATTTATTTTCGATATCAAACAAATTGATCACCGGGTCTTGAATTGGAACGATTGAATCCGGTTGGCAATCAATTATTCAAATAAAATTGAAAATATTGTTTCCAAAAATTATTTATATTCAATGAATTTGTCGTACCTGAGTTCGCCTGAAACGGAATTTCTGACATTTTCAATAAACTTTGAAATTTTTCGTAAGAACACTGTTACACATATAAAGTATTAGGAGTAACTATTAGGATAAATTGTAAATAAATTTCTCTTTAATTTAATTATTTTCCACTTCGAATTTTGATGCGACTTTTCCTGAGAGTTTTAAATTCTAAAATATAAATGGCTGAAACCTCACGAGGTGATCAGAACTTTGGTCTTTGGTAACTTCAATAATGTCATAAAGTTGGTGTGACAGTTTTGACATTATTGATTTCTATTTTAACCAAATTATATTTACTTATACAACAACAGACAAACAGGTCAAAAGCTTCAACAACATGGGTACAGGCATCCAATTTAAAACGAAAAATCGTATTCCAGAACTTTATACCGAAAATAGTATAACAAACTATACTGATACTTCTAACCGTTTAACTGACTATATTCCAGGAACTTATCCAAAAACTCATTTTAGAATCCCATTTACAAATTGCATGTCAAATCTCATAACAAACGGGTAAGGAATAACTAAGTTCCATCCTACAAAGCCATATTCCAAAGCTTTATCCAAAAATCATTTTATAATCCCATTTCCAACACACATATCAAATTTCATCATAATCGGTTAAGAAATAGCAAAGTTCCATCATACTTGGCCATATTCCTGAACTTCGTCCAAAACTCATTTCAGATTCCCAATTTGAATACACATGTCGAATTTTATCATAATCGGTTGAGAAATGGGCAAGTTCCATCATATTTAGCCATATTCCAGAACCTGATACAAAACTATCTTTAGAATCCCATTTCCATTACACATGTCGAATTTCATCATAATCGGTTAAGAAATAGCCAAGTTCCAACATACTTGGCCATATTCCAGAACTTCATCCAAAACTCATTTTAGAATCCCATTTCTAACATACAAATTAAATTTCATAATAATCGGTTGAGAAATAGACAAGTTCCATCATACTTGGCCATATTCCAGAACTTCATCCAGAAATCGTTTTAAAATTCCAGAACTTCATCCAAAAAACATTTTAGAATCCCATTTCAAATACAAATGTCGAATTTCATCGTAATCGGTTGAGAAATGGGCAAGTTCCATCCTACTTGGCCATATTCCAGAACTTCATCCAAAACTCATTTTGGAATCCCATTTGTAACATACACATTGAATTTCATAATAATCGGTTGATAAATAGGCAAGTTCCATCATATAAATAGTTTTTTAACTATTCACTACATCCAAATCCAACCCCAACTCAACTCCAACTCAACTTCAACTCAACGCGCAAATTGATCCCTAATTTAACCTTCAAATCAATTCCCAATTCAATGCCCAATACAATAATCAAATAAGCATATATAAAAAAATCGTAAATATTTATAAAAGCAGGTATTTTGGGTCAATTCGTATGGCAGGTACCCCACCCCTTTGACGTACAGTCTCCAAAAGCTTTTCAAATCTCCGCCTTGACCATAGAAACAGATTGGCGTAAAAAAAATCCAAATCGGACAAGCCGTTCTCGAGATACCATGGGTCCAGACACACAGACACACAGGCATCCAGACACACAGACAGACGGACGGACATTTTTTTTTTTTTGCATTTTCAGACTCAGGGACTTTCAAAACGTCGAGAAAAGTGGTTTTGGACCAACCAAATTTTTCGTCATTTTTGACAGGATTTCAATACTTTGGTCTTTTTAGACCGAAGTAATAACTTTTCCACGTAAAAAACCGTTAAAAAATTTTGTTTGTTTTTCATCACAATAGGAGAAAGACAGACATGCCTAATAATTTAAAATGCACGTGTTTGCAATGGATATAGATAATTATTATAATATTGTTGGAGATAGACAAAACTAGCCCTATTTATTGGATGAATTTATGTACTTGGACAAAATCTTTACTAAATATCTCTATAATTAGTGGAGATAGACGATTTTTAACAATAAAATCGAATTTCTCGTAGTCGAATTAGTGGTTCTGCATATATAACTCAAATTATCCAAAAAAGGTGCTTAGACAAAAATAATTCTATAGGGACGATATGTAACTCTTAAGAATGATAAACATCCAAAAGCCCTTGATTTGATCTATCAAATTTCATGTCACACCTTAGAATATTGAAGATACAAAGACAAAAAATGGACAACATAAAAAATCTCCATTGAAAAATTCAAAATTTTGAAATTTAGTGGTCTGTAGAATTTCAGAACTTCGCAAATTTTCATAATATGTTTTGAAATAAGTTCAAATTTCAGAATGCGAAAATATTTCTGAATGAAAAAAAATACCGCAAAATTACTCTAAAAATTTTCTAAAATTTCGAAATTTTATTAACTTCAAAATTTTTCAATTAAAATGTATGTCTAGCAAACCTGAAAGATTTCCATCGATCTTAGATACTCTTCATAATTTTAAATCATATCGTATAATATAATTTGAAAATTTATCAATTTTGAATTTTCTAAAATTTCTTATTCGAAATTTTGTTTTCCCTCAATAAACTGAAAAAATTTCAAATTGCGCCAGATACTCGATACTCTGGAAATTCGCAAATCGTTAAATATAGCGAATTTGCGAATCGCAAATTTCTCTGCGTAATATGATCAATAAATATGTCCACAAATGCCAGCAAAATTTCTACGATTTGCTTGCTTGCTAACCATTTTTTTGATATTTAGCAACAAATTGGGTTGCTAAATTATCGTGTATAACATTTCTAGCAAATTCGCAAAAAATGACTGCTTACCTGCTTATCTGAGTATCGAGTATCTAGCCACCCATTGTTTCTTAAAAATTTGATTGGAAAAATTTTCAGAACACCATGTGAGAATTTTTAAAATTTGATAAAATCTAACATTCAGTATTTCCAAAAAATTAATGTAAAAGGACTGATCCTGAGAAAGTTTTATAAATGGAAATTTTAAAAGTTGGAAAGAAGAAAGTTGGAAGAAGTCCGAACTTTACAATTGTGGTTTAAGGAGGAGGCCCTTAAACACAAACTCAGACCTAGACATTTGAAAGCAGCAGGCGCCTCTTTTTCTAGAAGAAAATACATTTTTCTAACACAATAGTCGTGTTCCAGTCAACCTCAAGTAGTTATAAGTACTTAGGTTGCTTAAATTAATTACTCGTAACTGTTCTTGCATTCTGGCAAGAGCAGTTTTACGAGTAATTAAATTTAAGCAAAGACACAAACCTAAGTACTTATAAGTACTTGAGCTGGTCGACTGGAACACGACTATTAACTTAAAACTCTCAAGGGTCTAAAAATGTTGTCTTACTCACAAAGTGTGACAAAACTTTCTTTTGAATAGGGTATCAAACAAATTTTTTGATAAATGTGGATTCTGATTCACTTCAAATATATTACACGGTTTTTAACATATTATTAGCCTTTATATCTAATATTTGTTTTTCTTTTTTATTTCCAGGTAAGATGACTGACTACTTTAACATTTATGACAAATAAAAAAAATGTGATTCATAGGATTTCCATTGTTAAAAAACAATGATGGCGTATAGTAGTGGTAAGAGGATGAATAAATATTGAACGAATAAATGCTTTTCAAATATTATAGCTTCAAGTTAAACAAAGTGATTCCTCTAGCTGAAGATGTTTTTCGGCTGCCTGAAATTTGTTGTAGCCTCAGTGATTAAACGGTTAATTTGGTACCGAAAATTAGATTTTGGAAAATATCAATAAAAATCCGATTCAAATATTACGTGATTTCCAAAATTTGAGAATTAAATTTTTCATTTCAATATTTGATTTGATTAATTCAATTCTTTGATTATAAAAACTTAACTTGCAGGACGCTTAGAATTTAAAATTTATGCTGTTGTGCCTCAGACTAATTTTATATGTAGTGTACAAATCCCGAAGGTCCAGGAATAAAGCTAACAAAATCAGAAAATTTTGGGATTTTATAATAATGGATTTTGAAATTTGGGATTATACACCTAATCCAATTTTTTCAATTAATTATTTAATCCTCAAAAACGAATATTTGGTATATTTCAATCACAGTTTCATTGGTTCAGATCAGAGAAAAAAATTCGATTTGTTGCATAAGCTTGACAAATTTCATCATAACTCAAAATAAAGTAAAATAGTTTGGCTCATCGCAGGATTACTAAAATTCTCCAAAGAAGGTACACTTTCTCGGTGCATTTGTTGCATTTTGCGTGTATTTCAAACTTACCTGTCGAAATGCAAAAATATTCCAATATATCTTCAGTTCTAAAATAGTTTCCGTTATAGTCACTATACATGAAGCATTAGAAAATATAGATAAATCGATCATCCGATTTTCGAGAACTTTAGATTAGATAATTTTAAACAACACTTTATGCAAAATGATCTACAAAAGTTCAAACAGGTTTATGTTAGAATTATCGCATTTTAGGGACAGCAGAAGACAAAACTAAAACATATTCTAAAAGGCTTACGAGTTGGCGGTCCGTTAGCAGAATCCACCTGGGCCACTGCATGCAGCTATTGCCTGGCTATCGCGCAGTCTAGGGAGAAATTGGACAGTATCCACCAGGGGCTTGAGAGCTACTATACTTACGACACCGGCATTTTTTCAGTTAATTCCGCACGCAACCACACCACACACATGGTCATCTCTTAAAATTAGCACTTAACAACTCATAGAATTCATAATATCGCCATTTCTTACTTTTCGGTTATCCTTCTGCTATGTGTAATTGGCTGACTATCTCCGCAATTGCAATTTTTCCTCGATTATATGACTATACAGACCGTAATGTGTATGCTGGTTTATATTTGTTTTTTTTTTTACTTCAATAGGGCCGCAACAATTATGGACGTAATTTCCAAATTTAACCACAGCGGTAGAACTGATGATGTACTGAAGTTTTATACGCAGTCGTGTATCGGCACAAGAGTGCGATCTAATTACAGCCACGGATCCGGTTATCTCGCTAACTGATGAGACAATCGACATTAACGGTAACGCCGGTTGCACCTTTACTTTGGAGACTAATAACTCCACTCCCAATCAAATGAGTTCGCATAAAGTGTTTCACAGCGAACATTCACTTCCCAGGAATCACGGAAAATATAAATCTGATGTCACTAATCACTATTTTTCTGATGACATGGCTGCCTCGAACGAGTCGATGAAATTTTATTGGAACAAATCACTTTTGTTTCACAAACACAAAAATTATTCGCTTGTAATACGTCTGTCTCTTGTCAATTCCAAAATCGATCTCCCTCTAAACAAAAGTTGCTGTCAAATGTCAAAAACAAACCAAAAAAAAAACCCCTCATCATAACGCCAGCGCCTCAAAAACGTGTTTCCAATAGCCGAAACAAAACCCAATATTCTACACAGCTGCGCACCGATTTAAGCGACACGATATGCCATTCATAGCTGTGCCTAGACTTGCGCGAACTCCTAGATGAAATTTGTATGTAAGGATTTAAGGGACCCTCCTCATCCCGGTAACGACTTATTCGTTCCATGTTCAATCCTGTAACTTTATCTGCCGCCTAAATTTCGCAAACCATGTAATATTTTAAATCAGGCATAGGGCTATAATTATCAAAATAGGAAGAGTGACCGCGTCTTAAGAGGTTCTCGTTAGGTTTCCATAGTTTAGGAACCACAAGAATAACCTGAAAGCGCCGATATTTCACCTTTTGGAAAATCGTTTTAACACGGAAAGTGTAGCTACACAAGTTCATAAAATCTGTAAACAAAAAATTGTAGTCGTACACAAAATTAATTCCTTTGAAATCACCTAATTATGACGTCCGTTACCTGCATTAAATTTTTAAAGTCGTTGAGGCAGATCTTAATCGCCCTGAGGAACTTTAGGTGCCCGTAATAAATACTTTTATGTAACAAAAAATTTAAGAGCCACCATACACGGTTCTTCAAAATCGCTAATTAATATCTCTATCAGCTAAAATGATCCATACACAAATGCGCCTACAACTCCAATCACAACTTACGTGCTGACTTAATTGTTTTAGTTAGTTTGTGTCAATGAAGGTTCTAGAGAATAATTAACTCTGGCTTCAAAAATTAATTCATGGCCAATTGGCCACTTTATGCGAGTTTGTGTAGCTACACTTTCTGTGAAAACTTCTAAAGCCACTCAATCGAGACCATACAATAAATTTCAAGCCATTACTCAGTCCTCTCAACAACGATCGGTTTTGTAGCAACACGTCGAGTTCATTGATTCTGTTTGAGTAATTCTGAGTGAAAACAATGAACCTTTCAATCAGATGTAGCGCTATCACGATGAAAGCATACTTACTATAAAGATAGTGAATTTTGTACGTGTAAAAATAAGCTTTCGAAATGTATTTCTGGAAAATTACCCAAATATTTCATTTCACGATCATAATATTCGCTAGTCGCTCTCAAGTAATAGCCGCCATTGATCGCATACCATCACCAATTCCAGTTAAACAAACAAGCAAAATAGCTTTAAAATCTCAACTTAATGCCCAAATAAAATCTCAACTGAACGGCTGAATGAATCCCTAACCCAACCCTAACTCAACTCCAAATCGACCAGAAATGCAGTATACAACTCAAGTCTAAACTACACATCCTACTCAATCCTCAACATGATCCGAAACTGCTTGAGACCATGAACTCAACATCAATCCTAACTCGGCCTCTAACTCGACCCTCAACTTAACCGCAACCTTCATGTTAAACTTATGCTGTGTGCCTTACTTACGTCGATTTGTTTGACTAAATTTTCGACTTTTCATTTCAAAACAACATTACACTATTCACCGTCAGGCGGTCATCAAAAAGTCTTCTCGTGAGAATTATTTTCAATTAAGTTGTCATTTATAGAAAGACTGCTTGGATTAAGCGTTTTGCAAAATTTAAGTATGCACAGTGAGTAATGAATTCAGTTTGTTCACCATTATTATTGATAATTATATTTAGCGCAATTTAAGCACGAAATAAATATTTTATGGAAATATTGTACAAACAAAATACAGAAGCCTCAGTTTCAAAACGTTTCTAAAATATGTATGTATCTCCACTCTGTCTTCAACTGACCAAATGTATTAAAAATGAAAAAAATTAATTCAATAATCGATTCGTAATTTTAAGCGTATATGATATTGGTCAAGTAGTTTTTTACTCGATGTATCAAGCACCAAATGAGGTGAAGGTCCATACCAAATTTTTACAGACACTACTGGTAGTAACGAGTATTCGGTTAAGTAGGTCACAACTTCAACATTAAATAATGGATACGATTTTTGTGTTTAATAGGTTATTCTTTATAATGAAAATTAATTTCGTTCAGATGTGCTCCGTAGGGCTCCTGGGCAAAGTTTTAAGACACTCTTCCATATAAATTTCGCTGTACAATAGTTCTCCAATAAGATGTTTAACCACTCATTTTGATAATTTATCTTATTATTTGTAAACGTTGTTACTGAAGTAAATACTGACAAGTAAATACTGAAGATGATTAGTTATCAAGAAAAAAAACTTTAAAAATTCAAGTTAAAGAATTTCTTGTTTTATTCATTTCACTCATTGTGTTGTCCAACAAGTAAATTTGAATACAAGCAAAAAATAAAATTTTTGAAAAAATTGAAAAGCTTTTACCTATCTTTAGCACTAACGAGCCCTAATCAGTGGCAGAGCGATCTTAGAAATTGAGATACAGCATTGCAAATTGCAAAAGAAGACATCACAGTATTGGTATCGATGTTCTAAAGGACACCGTCGGACATATTGATCCATTTAAAACGACGTCAGTGCACATTTGAATGAACCTGGTCAAGCGATTTGTTCATGTGATTTTGCAATTCTTCCAACGATCTAAAAAATAAGTTTGCCAAACTCAAAATAAAGTTTCGGCCACAGGCTGCAGTCGAGAATTAACGCAAAAAATTTCGGGTTACGATGAAAATTGGCTTTACATGTTCTTTTGAGTTTCTTTTTGATCGGCATTTAATGATTGCGGCACAATAAAGAATATTGTGCCCATCAGTTGAAATATCCACAACCTCAGCAGATATGCAGTTTTTTAAATTTAATGAAAATTTGAAGTTTACATTTAGTTTGGCTATTAATACGGATAAGCATTCTCTAAGAAGATTAGCCAACACCATCTACAGTGACCTTTATACCTACCAAAAAGTGCCACAGAGGACCGAGAAGCCATTCATTTTGTGTGCTGCATTCTGCGTCATTCGGGTGAAATTTCTGATTCTGCGATTTTTTTTTTTAAATCGAATCGAAAATGCATGACTAGTCTCTCGAATATCGTTATTCAGCTATCTTTCGTAATCAATGTAATCATCAATCAGAATCGAACTGACAAATCCAAGCACCATTCTGATTAATAAGCTTGATGGTGCTTGCATTGCAGGGAACTAAAACACTCCCTCCCAAGTCTACTTACGAATGCTAACCTTCATCATATCATAGCCTTTCTTAAAGGCTTCTTAAATTGATCAGACATTTTACATCCCAGTCGGCATCAACAATTGAGTTTATACAAATTACCGACATTTTATGGACGAGGAATACTGAAAAATTGTAAAATATGGAATCTGGGGATCATTCCATCCCATTAATGTATACACCGTGCACACAAATCGAAATTTCATACAGTATGCCTGGCTATTTTATTTAAAGATGTCCTTTAAACTAAGCCGCTATCTATGAAGACTGGTTTGAATTGACCAATTATTTAGAAAAGTCCAAAATTTAGCCAAAAAATTGACCTGATGCACACAGCATTAATCTAAATACATATCTATCAGAACCTAAGGCCATTTTAATTTCTATGGAGTCAGATTTCGTGTAATTACTCCGACATTCACGTAAAGTGCACGCAAAAATGAAAAGTATTTACATGAAATTTGAAACATGGTTATTTCCGGAAAATAATAATAACATTCGGTTGACGTTCCAATAGTCGCTATTTAGAAAAATAAAAAGCAAGGCACAGCTTGTCTTATTGACCCTAATGCCATCTATGAATGACTGGCATGAACTAGTCAACAATTTAGAAAAGTCAATGGTTTAGTCGAAAAAATCGACGTAAGGCACACAGCATTAATCCCCAAATCAACCTGGTTTCGAAAAGTATACTCTCATCTCAAAACAACTCAAGCTAACTTCCAAATTAACCCTCGTGGTCGGAAATACTACAAACGTACATGAACTCAGCTCAAGCTAGCTATAATTCAACCATCAATTTAACTCACAAATAAATGCCCAGCTGCACTGGTAACTAAAACCTATCCCAACCTCAAGTCATCTGCAACTCAACCCGTAAATAGAACCCAACTAAACCCTCAACTCGTCCCTCAATTCAACCCCAAACTGAACGCGTTTCAATTCAGTACAGATACAGACATACAGACGGACGAAATTTTTTTTTGTTTCTTTGGTTTTCGGGACTCCGAGACTTTCAAAAAATCGAGTAAAAAGCAATTTTGGACAAAAAAAAATTGTTGGCTTTTGGTCCTTGCGAATCGGAGTTACTTCATTAATTTTACATGACCATCATCTCGAAAGAATACCGCTGTAGATAGTTTCACTATCAAGAGACTATCACGACAGTAAAATTTTCTACTGCAATTCTATTTACTGTCATTACAGTAGTTGCACTATCGTGATAGTCGATTATTTGTAAATGTTTGTATCAAGACAACATATTTTACAATCTTTGTAAAAAATTATAATTCCGAACCGTTTTAAATGCTACGAGCATAGTTTTTATGTCATAATAGTTCAATTTCAGCAACAAAAACAACAATGAATCTAGGGATTAAATAATTTCGTTGTAGTTTTACCAAATACAAATGTGTAATGATCCAATTCTGAATCCCCAAAAATCTTCTAGAAAATATTGTCACATTTCGACAATAACCGTTAAAACTTTTACAATTAAACCAAAACAAAAAGTCTTATCCTTAAAAATGTTTCATCATTTTGTTATGTTCATCGTATCTATGTATGCTATATACCAAAGTCCATCTATATAACAACAAATCATGATACAATATATACAACATACACTCGTATAAAGGATGTATTTTGTGAAGACGCGAAGGATCATCACGAGGATAGGACAAAATGTATAATTAATTGGCGTTGTTGTTGGTTTGTTTGCGTTCGATTGCCTACATAACAGAAATTATTAGTTTGTCCTTTCTTACATATATTGGAAAATATAAAACCAAAGTTATTGGAAGCATCTGTGGAAAGGATAATTTTGGTTTTCTGTGTGCGTTTGTTTTATATAGTATTCAAGGACATATTGATCGAGACTGTATACGAAAGATTTTCTATATGATCTTTCATTTTTATGGCAGAACTTTTACGTGCGTCGTCGTATTTTGCTAAATATTAAATTTCGCTTGAATGGATGAGGCGTGATAAAGCTTTTTTGTGTCGTTAAAAAATTGTATCTACACCATCCCACATATTAAAACATAAAAACATCGCGTCACACAGTTGCTTATTTTTTTTTTTTTTATTTAATAACTTAAGCTATGATTATGATGATGAAGTTGAAAGATTTGTACTTCCGGCAAATACACGTACAGCGAAACATAGGATCCAGATAATTTTAGTACTCTCATAACTTAATAAATGCAAATGAGTAAAGTTTCTTTTTTTACTTTAGTTCGGTGTTCTGTCGTGATAAAGTTTTTCTTTTTTTTTTTTGTGATCTTTTGGCATCCTATCGTGGTGGTAAAAAAAATAAAAAATTTCATATTTTTTGATTGAATTGGTTTTGTAAGTTTTTTTTATGGGTAAATTTTTTTTTTTTTGTTCGTCGTCTTTGTTCAAACTCATGTCTCAATAAATGACATTGGTTGTCAGTTTACTTTTTTTTTGTTTTTTTTTTGTATCCAACGTTGTTACAAGAAAAAGGCTATGTAATGGAGGGTGGTTGGCTGGTGTACATCCTTGTATTTAGTTTTTAATTTAATTTTATTTTTACTAAATAGAGAAAACTTTTCGTTGGTTATCTACGTGTTCTAATCAACAGTCGATGATGATGAAAGTTATATCAATTTAATTTAACATTATTTAACATTGTGTACGTATATGTTCTGGCAATTAGGATTGATCGTTGAACTTAACTATATATCTATCGTAAATAAATATTTTGTGAATTGCATACAAATCGCCGCTCCGTATTCGCATCTAATTAATATTAATGCTCCATATACATATATCTAGATAACAGATATAAGATAATCTTGCCGTATTGCAGAGAGACAATCAATAAAATGACAACAACAACAACCAAAACTAATTTTAATTTGTTTTCTAGTTATTTTTCCAATTCATTTAAATTTCAAGTCACAATACACTCAATTATATCCATCTATGTATATGTACATACATACATATATACGAATGGACATGGAAAATGAGGGAAAATTCGTTGTTTTAAAAAGAAAAATCACAATAATAAAGTAACTAAAAAACAAATTGAAAATTGATTCAATTAGTCATCAGTTTTATGTTAGTTTTTCAATCACAGAAAAACAAAAATTAAATCGGAAAAGCTCTCACAAATTCCCATCACACAAAAGCTTTTTTTTTTTTATTATTTTTGTTTCAAATAAATAGTTGTATGAATGGAAAAAACTGGAAAACTACTGTACAAATAACGAGAAAAAAAAAAGTTTTTTGCTGTTTTTTCATTGTTCCGAGAGTCATTAGTCCTGATTTGCAATACACAATATTCGAGTTTATGGTACAACATATATATAAAGAGAGAGACCGGAATAGCCAATTTAATATGTTGTTGTTGGGCGAAAAAATTGTGTATGCTATTACTGTAGTACAGTACAGTATATATAGAGTGAAGAGGAAATATTGGAAAAACGTATCGAGTAACGTATTTGTAGCAGCAAAATTATAGGGAAAAATGAAAATTTATGGTTTTAACGGATTTCTCGTTTATGTGTATTGTATATTTATTTATTATTTTTTTTTTTTTCAAAAACTTTATATGCGAGTAAGTTTAGTTGTACATATGTGCAGAAGAAGATTGATAATGCAGATTAAATAAGATTTGCGATTGGGGAGTTTGGTATTCAAAATGCGTCACATTTCAAAGTCGTATAACTTTTATGGGGCGAAAACGTGGAGTCATGTATTTCAAATTCGAAACATATATTTAGATTCGCCTTCAGGATCTGTCCAGAAACAGTTCATTTTTCATTTGTTATTGATCTGCAATTCATAATTAAATCGTTTAGTCTTGAAAGGGCTCAAATTATTCAGGAAATAAAACAAATTTATATTATCAGCAAAAATAAGTTTAAGAGGGAATTTGAGTTTGTTGATGAAAATGTGAGTCTCTATGAAATTTTAAGCTGACTTTTGAGGTTATTTTCCGATTATTTCAGCTGGTATGCTCATGTTTAAAGCATTGACATGAGCCCTTTCAATAATAAATACAAAACATATATTTCAATTTCATTTATTAACATTTATTAGGATCAAAATAAATTAGAAAATCTTAAAAAAGGAAAGGTATATATTTTAAAAACTTCAGTAGTCACCGTCCTCACTATTATATTCCATTCCGGTTTAATTCGGTAGTATTAAACCTCACATGTTTAAACGTAAAACTTTCCAAGCTATCAATAAATTCCCTGGCTTCCAAATTTCCGTCGCTGGTCATTTCAAAATGTGAAAATTCAGAAACTTTAAATTTGATTGATTTGACAATTATCTGATTTTTGAAAAAAGTAGCCCTCCAATCCTTAAAGTTCAATATTTTATCATTATTTGATAAAATATTTGTATTGATTTTTTGTAGTGTACTTGATCGATTGATCAGGGCCCCATATTCCTCTGGCAAATAAATTCTGTCAATTTTCTTTAAACTAAGGCCTCGAACGGGGAAATACTGATAGATTTTGGTCAGGTTTTTTTCAATACAAAAAGCCATTAGAAATCATAATACCGTGTTATTACGATTTTGACCAGGGAATACATCAGAAAAAATATGGAGTTCGGTAGTCTCAGGTGGTAAATATTTTTCTACGAAATCACTGATCAAAGAGCATACTTCATTTGCTCCTTTTTTTGCTATTCCTTCGTGATAAAGGTACATTTCGCTACATTTCCTCTTCACATCATAGATACAAAAAGTATTCATCCAAAGCTGCCGATAGTAAAAAATTTCATGGGGGCATGCCCTGGACATGTGCCCTTTCAAAAATAAATGATTTTTTTTTTTGGTAATGTCGTCTTGTCAGAAAACGTATATACATGTCTGTGATACAAAACCGTCATAATACTAATTTTGACAAAAAGTGGACATGAGCCCTTTCAATACTAAACGATTCAATTATAGATTAGCTCTTTTTTCAACATTTGTCGACAGTACAATAAACGGAACTAAATTTTATCCGATTAAAATCTTTAATTCATTGCACAAAGAAAATCGTTGTGATCAGTTTTGGGCCCCATCTCACTTTAGTTTATTTGATTTTTGTTTAAGATCGTCGGCTGAACTTTGTAAAAGTTTGATATAAACATTTTTGTTATTTATTTAGACGAACTTGGGAACTCCCTATTGCATACTACGATTCGATAAAAATCATTTGACTTCGAGACAGTTAAAAAAATTTCGTCATCGGAGCTTTCTGTAGCACATGAGGTAAAAATGGCTTGTAATTTGAGAGCACCCCAAGGACCAGCCATTTGATAATTTACAGATCAAGTGTTTACTAAGGGCATGTTCAATAAACTTCGTTGGCGGAACTTTGTACAACATTTGATTCAAAAACTGTTTTTTATTTATATGGCCAACTCCATGGACATAGTTTTAATTGGACCTTCACATTCTCCAACCTTCTCAATTTCTTATGTATCACTGCCTTTTGTTTTCGTGTTGTACGGACCGAAAAATTTGATACGTTATTTTAACCTTGGTCCAAATTGGATACGACGAATTGCAACTAATTTCCCAACTCTGTACGTCTGTGGGGTCTTTCTCCTTTTATTATAGATCTGTTTATTTTCTTCTTAAATTTTCGCGATGTTTGTTCTGGCATCTGATCTTAATGTATCCCTATCGTCCATAAATTTGTTTATCATTTCCTCTTCAATGATTTTTTTCAATTCTAAATCTTGTCGTAATCGCATTCTCTTCCGATTAATAATTTGAATGGAGGCATACCGATACTTCGCTGATAACTTTATATTTTCGGTACATGTTGGTAAAACTTTTTTTAACATCGGGATAAGTATTTCGTTGATATGTTCCACTTATCCGTTGGCTCTTGGAACGTCCGTTGTTATAGTGGAATGCTGAATTTTCCGTATATTACAGTATTCTTTAAAAATGTTGGCTTTAAATGCTGTACCATTATTGATATAATCCTTTGTAGATTCCCAAATATAAAAGAATGTTTTTCCAAACATTGTAGAGCTTTCTGGGATGTCGTTGTTTTGGTAACAATAAATCCAGGCAAACTTAGTGAAGGCGTCTACCATAACAAAACAATATTGGTAACCTTTATTTGTGATTGACATCGGTCCTTGGTGATCAATATGTATTGTCTGGGGTGCATCTTTGTCAATAGGATGTAGGAACCCTTCTTGTTTTCCTTTCTTCCTCTCAGACAATATGCAAACTACACAACTGTTGATTACCTGCTTAATTTGTTTTGAAACATTTCTAGTAAAATAATTTTTACTAAGTACATTTTCTGTCTTAGCCGCCGCAAAATGTCCTCTTTCATGAATACTCGTTATGATTTCCTTTTGCATATCATGCGGAATTACTAGTAAATTTTAACCATCTTTCTGCTTAAATAAAATTTCATTTCTCAAATAATAATCAGCATGTGGTTGATCTTCATACAATTTAATAATTGGTATGAAATTTTCATCTTCACATGTTTCATATAGTTACCTGATCGGTGTACTGTTATGAAATCCAAATCTTGCAAGAACAACGCCCATCTTAGAACCTTTGTTGATAGACTTTTGTTGTTAATTATTGTCATGAAGGCATTGCAGTCAGTTCCAACTTTAAAATGAAGACCTTGTATAGGAATCAGAATCCTTTGTGGAATATGTTTATGACATTCGGAAAATAACAAGTGAAATTCGTTTAGATGACAGTTCAATAATTAAACATATTATATCCGGTTTAGATGACAAAGATCTAATTCGTTCACTAGCGGTACAACATTTTGCTACGGTTTAAGATCTTTTAGTTCGGCTTCGAACCTACGAAAATATTTTAGATAGTAAGAAAGATAAATATTTTAATAATAATCATAATAATCAATATAATCCGCGTAATAATAAATACTTCAGGAATAGTGAAAATTCTTCAGCTCCTTATAAAAATAAAGTATTAATTTGGACTTTTTGCCGAAAAGAAGGTCAATATGAGGTGAATTGTTTAGCTAAGGCTAAACATACTGAAGTAAAAGATACAACGACGAATGTTAAAACAATATGACGAATAGAGGTTTTAGAAACTGAGTATACAAAAATTTCCAAACTAAATGGAAATGAAGTACGTTCATTTGTAGATTTAGGTAGTGACTGTGTTACTCTGAAACAAAGCACAGCGAATGCATTAAATTTAAGGATCGATCAAAGTTATCAAGTGTTAAGAGGGTTTGTGAAAGGTATCAGAAATTCGCCAGGGAAAGTTGAAGCAAACATTACGGTCGATGATGTAAATTTAACAGCTGACGCCCTAATTGTTTCTGACAACGACCAAAAAGAACCTCTTATGATTAGTCGTAGCGCTCTCGATCGCCCAGAAATAATTGTGATAAAAGCATTTGAATTTCTAAAAATTATTGATCTACGTGATACAGATATTAAAATTAATTTACAAAATTTTGACGTTGAAATAAATATTTCTGTCAAAAAACATTTAAATATAGGAGAAAAATGTCAACGCGAAAGTTTTGTAAATAGTTTAGGTTTAGAACCTTTTGATTTTATTAATAATGATTTAGCTAGTAATTTAAACAATTTCGAACATCGTCCCAATCAGCCGATTGCTGATAATTCTATTTTACCTGAAACTATTTTAAATCACTGCGAATCTAGGAACTCGTCTGAAAATAGTGTGAAGACACAAACAAACTTCGTCGAAAATAATTCAAGTAATTTTAACTTTGTAAATAAGGATATTTCCGCCATAAACCATTTTTCTAATTTTGAAGACGACTTTTTAAATATTTTATTTTGCACCGAAAATACGGAAAGTAATTTAATAACAAAGCCTTAAAAATGAGAATATCAAAAGTATTAAATTTCAAAATATCGACGATCTCGAAAAAAAAATACCATATTTATGAGCTCGAGGCTCTTGCCGTGATAGCAACGCTAGAAAGGTTTAGATCTTTTATATTGGGTAAGCAATTTATCGTCGTAACAGATTGTAGTGCATTGCTAACGGCATCAACTAAGCGAGATATCATTCCTTGCATTGTTAGACGGTGGCTTCGACTACAGGAATTTGATTTTCAAATAGGAACCCCGTTTTAGAGCCAAAAGAGATAGAACCAGCGTCGTTATATATTTAAAAAATAGAAAGCGTAGATAGATAATGGATAGAAGTTTTACAGGACAATGACCCCGAGATAGAAAAATTAAGCAAAATATAAATAAATCAGCGAATAAAGAATTTGTTGTTAAAAATGGTAAACTTATCAGTCATACGCAAAGTATTTTGGTGGCCTCGTATGCGTCAGTTCGTGAAGAAGTATATAGATACTTGTGTTGATTGCCTATCTCGTGGCATATGGATCACCTTGGTCCTTTCGTCAAGTGTACCAAAGGTAATTTTTATGTTTTTTTAATTATTGACGCGTTATATGCTCTTTTAATCATTTGGCTACACACTTTGGTATGCAAGTCCGTATAATTAACGATCGCGAAACTTCACTTAAATCAAAAGTGTTTAAAGATTTTTGCATGGAAAATAATATAAAGCATATTCTCAACGCAACCACCACTCCGAGAGCTAATGGGCAGATTGAGCGGTGCAATCGGACAATATTAGACGCACTCCGAAATATATCTGATTCCAACGATAGAAAATGGGATAGAAAGTTGAAAACATCCAGTGGTCGATCAATAGTATGCCACATTCAATTACTAAAATTTCCCCACAAGAATTGCTATTCGGGTTTTCACCGAGACCAATTTTTGAAGAAAAATTAATTTTAAAATTCTTGGACGAAAAAAACTTTGCATATGAAGCAGTTAACGAAAGAGACTACGTGACGAAGCATCGAAGAAAATCACCGACAACCAACGAAAACAAAAAGAGGCTTTTGATCTAAAGCACAGATCGCCGAGAAATTATAAGATTGGAGATAAAGTTTTAATTACGAGAGAACCTATCATAACAGGTGAAAGCAAGAAACTGCAGCGTAAGTTCAGAGGACCCTACACTGTAGTAGAAGTTTTATATGGAGATAGATATCGTATTGAAGAATTAAACCGACAAGATGGTCGTCGCCGTTTTAGGGGAGTCATCCCGTCGGACCATATGAGACTGGTCGTGAGTCCAGATGAAGAAATCGATACTGAAGATTCATCGCAAGAGAATTGAGGACAATCCCAAACAATCAGATGGCCGAATGTAACACCAACAACAATAACCTCCAGTAATGAACTTTTCTTGAATTTACATATGATTTATATGATTTTTATGTTTTATAATAGATGTCGCTGACCCCGTTTATTCTTAATTTGATCGGGTAATACTTTTTGTTTACTTTGAATTCCGACATATTGTCAAAAACAACACGGTACTTCCGGCATGTAAACCAATAAAGAAAGAGTGTAATTAAAAATACCATCCTGACGTTATTACTTTAATTATATTTCTAAATCGTCGTTTATAAAATCGATCTTCATTTTTAATCAATAATTTATCGAGTTTTACATCAGCTTCATTCTCCCCTAGTATACTAGTACAATGCCTTCTTGAATGGCTGTTTTGAAAACATCATTTATAAATCTTTGTCCGAATGGCATCTTCAAAAATTCGTATTGACCATCGGGAACTACGAACGATGTATATTTGTAGCTGTCTGGGTGCATTGGGACATGGGAAAATCAATTTTTTAAAGCTATCGGACTAAAGATTTTAGCGTCTTGCAATTTGTCAATCTGATCTTCAATTAACGGGAGCGGATATCTGTCCTTTGTAATTTACTTATTTAGCTTCCGGAAATCGACACATAGTCTAGGTTTGACATTCTTTTTCTTGACCAATACTATTGGACTTGAAAAATCTGAGTGGCTTTTCTGTATTATTCCTTGATCGAGTCATTTCTTTCGGAAAGCCATGTTGTTTTTTCAGGTGTTCGTTCATACGAGTTTACTAAAGAAAATATTTCATCTCTGATGTTTTTGTCTTTGATGTGTAAAATATCCGGTTCTGGAATATGACCGTCTAATTCAATATTAAATATATGAGGAAGATCTTCAAATATTTGCTGGTGGTTTTCTCTCTTTGGTGAACGCCCTCATCGTTTATTAACAATTCGGCTTGTGAAAGTAAATCATTGCCTATTAGCATAGGAAAGTCTATTGATTTCTTTGACACAACATGGACTTTGGTTATATAAATTTGGTCATCAGCATTAATTTTTTCGGTGAACGTTCCAATCGTTTCGATTTTTGAATGTCCCAAACCGACAAGTTCTATTTTCTCCTCATTCAACTTTATATCTTTGAATTTAAGAAATTCATCCGATCTATGTTTACACAGCTGCCCGTGTCTATTAATGCCCTCATATTCACTTCGTTGATTTCAATATCTTTTAAATACCGATTTGTTGTAATTGTGCAAATCAGAACGTTTTCTGGATATGTTAGGCTTTTGGGTCCAAACTTACATTTAAAACATTTTGGTTCTTTAAATCTGCAATCTTCCGTTCGAACATAACTTTGCAATTATTTAATTCCATTCGGCATCAATATTTTTCGTTTTATTTAGTCAATAACCATCCCGGTTGAGCCCCAAAATATAGGATGGAGATTTTCAAAAATATATGATGGATATTTTATAATTAAAATAGCGTAAGTTACAAGTATTTAAATTCGGTATTAATTTATTTTATTCATTCAGCAACTCGGCTGTACCATCCACACTCTAGGAGTATTCGTTGTTAACTGACTTTTCCATGATTCTTCATAAATAAAGTTGCATTCAGTTGTATCGGCTTTTATATCGGTATTAGCGCCATTACTTCGACAGTTTTATGGCCGACCCCGAGGACCAGCTATTTGCTCATTTCGTCATCAACTGAGTACTAAAAATGAAAATTATTTAACTTTGGGAATTTTTATTTTTCATTCTCATAATTTTGGAAATTTCATCGCTTGTTCGATGAAAGAAAAACCGCCCAAATGTTTTTTATTCATGCTAACTCACCTATCTAAATTTTTGTTATTTGGCATGATTTTACCTTGGTAGCTATAGCAGCAATTCAACGTTCGAAAATCGCTAAAAATGATCATCCTATGCGGCAGACGACTTAAAATTTTGCAAACCAATGGCTAGCAAATCACGATGATCTCAAAAATCTCGAGAAGCCTCAAAATTCCCAATTTATTGGTAAGGGTGTCACAAAACCTAACTTCAATCAAATAATGTAGGTACCGAATAATTACGGAAAAATTTGAAATAATCTCAAAGCAATTCCATCGCTAAGTTAATCTCGAAAGTTCTCAAAAATCTCGTGCTATCTGCAAGTCTTTATATTACAACCGAAAGTCCTTCAAGTCACACATTCACTAAAATGGTTCTATTATTTCTTGCTAGCGTAATTCTTTCATATTAAGCATCAACATCATAATGAATGGCGTCGAGAATACTTTCACAAGAAAGATAAATTGAAACCACATTCAAACTCAATTGAAAATATGTTTACTTAACAATCCCAAGGCAGGAAACCAATTATATCAAAGAACATAGGTTTTGCTTCTCAATGTAGTATGTAGTGGGAAATTTTCGAATGTTGACAATTATATATTTCTTCAGAAAATCGATACGTAGATGCGATGTGGGCATAAATTGTACAAGAATTACGTCTTGAAAATCTGAATTGCCATGGAGATGGCTCGAATGAAAGATGATGGCTGACTATCATATTATGCCGTTGAGGTCTGACACTAGATTGTGTTTTTGATGAACGTGGCTGTGAGAGTGAAGGCTATCTATCGTTTTTTTTGCTCATGAACTTAACTTGATTTTGAGTTTTAATTTTGATCAACTTTGATCAATAACTTTTCCTGTACGATTTATAATATAGTACGATTTACCCGCAGTTTAGAATAAATGCAAATAAGGGAGCGATCCCTAAGTCGTCAAGTGCTCGATGAATTGTACCATAAGTTCGTTTTGTTCAAATTGATTTGTATGATGAGTTCAAACAGCTAATAGTAATCAAACCACTATTTGGACAAGTTTCCAGAGTACTGGAGGTATTCCAATATTTGATAGAGTATTTTCGAGCATTTCCAACTAGATGATAATTTAGATGCTTAATTAGGTCCCGCCCAAAAAGACCGAAAACAAAAAGATTGAATGACGAAAAAGATAGAAAAATAAACAAAACGCGAATGCAAATTAATCCAAAGCAAAATGAACGAAACCAAACTTTTGTCTTTCGATCTTTTTGCTAATTACTAAGTAATTCTTGGGTCATCATACCATGATTACCAAAAAAAAACAATCTTCAAAAAGGTCAAAGACTAAGCTTTTCACACAATTCGTGTAAGAGTGGCCATAGTATAGTAACAGTCAATGCTGATAATAATGCTGGATACTACTGATATGGATATGTCTAAGATAAAGCTGCCGATTAGACGCGAGAACCGTTGAAACTGAATAGTGCCTGCATACACAGACGTGTTATTGAATGCAATAAAGTTCTGATAAGAAATCAAAAGACTGATAGGCTTTAGGCTACGAAAATGGTTGAGGATGTACTGAAAACTGTATCACAAGTACCATGGAGCAAAATCAATTATAATTCATGAATACATGCAGATTTAAATTAGCTAGCAGTATGGGACAGTTTGGCTTAAGCAAAACGAAAGAGATGATTGAGCGATTGGGGCTATTAGCATTTAGCACGTTCTAGATGATAAAATATATTGACAAAGTGAATGTGAATTTTTTCCGTTAAACAAATTATGATGATACAACAAATAAATAAAATAAACCTAATACTGTTTTTACACGATAGATACGTTTTTGTCGTGTAAATTAAAAATCGTGTAAAAAGGACCATGTAAAAACAGGTTTAGGAGTTATTCATTAATTACCATCTAAAAACAATTAAAAATAGCAGAATCACTTTTATCTTCTGTTATTTGCTTTGCAATTGTGACCATTAAAAACCAAGTCGTGTAAAAAGAACCGTGTAAAAAGAGCCGTGTAAAAACAGGTGCTTAAACCTGTTTTTACACGGTTCTTTTAACATGATTTTTTCTACAAGATTGGAACATCAAAATTAATCATACTAAATAAAAAAATCGAACTAACTTTTTGAAGTGGCCCAGATTATAGTCTTCGATCTGTTCGGTCAAAAATTATGGATATAGCTTTCTGCCTTATATAATTTACATTGAACAATTCTAAAATGTCAGTAAAATTTAGAGTCGAACCATGTCTAATTATAACACGTTAGGTTGAAAGTAAAAGTAGTTCATCGCTTGAAAAATTTTGGAGATTTTTGAGAATTATGAGGTTACGAGAATTGCTCAGCATTTCTGTGGTTATGTTCAAGAAATTTTAAAATTAAAATAGTTTACAAGACTATTTTATAGTTTTCGAGATTTTCAAAATTACTCGAAATTATTTGAAATTTTCGAGCATTAATCAAATCGTTCGATAGTATTCGAATTGCTCAAAGCTTATTTATGAATATTCGGGATTATGTGAGATTATAGTATAGAGTTTCAAAATTGAACCTACTTACCTCCAGGGGGCCTATTCTCGAATTCCACATCTATTTTCCACATGTGGACGTCTGTCAAAATTCCCTTAATAGTTCCCTTGGTATTTTTCCCTATGTATATTCCATATGCAACCAAATACCCTATTCTTGAATCATTCAGAATTTTTTATTCACCACTCAGTGCGCTGAATTTATTTTTGTAATTTTACCAAAGCAGCAATTGTCAATAAAGTCAACTAAATATGTTTAATATTTGCAATGTTTGTTTGCTATATGTCAGCCCATTTTTTAAGAATTCCTTTTATGTTTTCATTAATTTTGATATAAAAAAAAATTTCGAAATGATTGTTTATTCACAAAATAAAAATTTTGCGAATTTTTTATTCACGCAAAGTAAATCTAAAATCTACGTAATTATTGACTTTTCCGGACATGGGGAATTTTTTCCACATACTTATACCCATTCGGAAATATTCCCTTAGTACCGAAAAAATTCCCTTAGTAGGGAATTCAAGAATACAAGAAATAAAATTTCCGAACGTTTTTGTCAATTTTGACTGATTTCCACATGTGGAAAATAGATGTGGAATTCGGGAATAGGCCCCCAGATAATTTGAAATTTTTTATGGTTCTCGAAATTCAAGATTAATTAATTTTTTTTAGATTAATCCACATTTATTTAGATCTGACATTTTAGAGATTTCTCAAAATCTTCAACCCAAGCAACATTTTTTAGTTCTAGTTACGAGACATTGGTAGGAAAACTATAATTTAGTAAATTATTCGTTATATTTACTCAAAATATAACTATCTTGCCATCTTAACTTTTAAGGCGAATTTTTTAGTAAACTTGACGTAATTCCTACAGTATTTATTAACTCTGAAGATTTTGTGTGTTTGTTAACATTATTCAAGTAAAGGAGAGATCCAAAAACATTCGAAACCCGCATTAAAGTAAATAAAACTATAGACGGTCGAATTTTCTGTAGTGAAGTCGTAACTAACCCTTTCTTACGTTACTAAAAAAGAACTCGAAAAATTCTAAGTAGACATAACTGGTTTTCTACGTTCCAAAAACTTCGAAATTTCATTAAAATTTGTAGTCTTCCATCGTTACTATTCAAGTAATATTTTAGTTGTTACTACTAAAAATAGTTGCTGTATAGTTCAACTTACTTTAAGGTAATTATTTACTGTTAATTTTACGTTTCCCTGACTTTCAAATTTACTTTAAAGATGTAGATATCTTTAGTAGTATAGGGAGTGAATTTTAGGAATTCGTTACTGTGAAATATTACTTGAAAGTAATATTTATTAATATCTTAAATATGAATTACTTTAAAGTAATAAAACCATAGTAATAGTATTTTCGACTTCAAAGTTTCTAAAACATGTCCGCCATTTCCAAACAATGATTTTTAATCCAAAATCAAAATTGTTGACATGAAAAATTTATTTTTTGCAAATTAGTTGTTTGGCAGTTATCCCATGCCTTTGTAAACTTACCAGTAATCCAAGGTTACCCTAATGCTATGTAATTCAATATCATTGGGTGGTTGTTGCTAACGATATTGATTTGGATAACTAAATTTTTCTAGACTGTTGAGATTATTTTTTATGGAATACTAGATAGTTGAAACGCGCCTAAGGCGCCCGTTGAATTGAAGCTATGACAAAAGGCTGGCATGAAGCAATGCAATGTGCAGGTGGTTGATAAAAAAAACGGTTCTATAGCCATACGTCCTCGATTTGCTACTATTACGTAAAGTAGGAAGGTAAAAGTTAACTGCGAAAGAGTTGGGAGTGCGTTGAGCCGCAGAAAAGATTGCCTAGAATAAAAAAATTAAAAAAAAAATTATTTAGTACTTTGGTCAGCATCGAAACTCGGAACATTTTATATTCGAAGTTTGTTGTTAACAGGTCAAAGCTATATCACTTAGGCTACTCAGATATAAAATTTGATCATTAATACTGGCTTTACACCGTAGATATTATAATAGCAAAATAGTATAATACTATTTTACTATCTACCGTAGTCGTTTTTACACCGCATAAAATATTCATGAAAAACAGGAAATTATAACAAAATAATGAAAAATAATAATTTCAAAATACACAAAAACATTTCTAGACTAATTTATCTATAATCCACTGTCAAAATTTTCCTTCTACAATAAAATAAAATAAAATATAATAGGTATTAAAATTTGATAGCTATCAAATCTAAATATTATATTTTATTTTTGCTATTATACTATCAAAACATCGGTTTTACACCGGATAGCAAAATAGTATTATACTATTTTGCTATTATACTATCTACGGTGTAAAGCCAGTATTAATTTGGAAATATAAGAAAAGCGTTCCGAAATCAATCAGGGGATCAGTCAGTGATGAGCGTAATATTAATTAAAAATTATGACAGGTTTATATGAAATTTTGAAGAAGTTCTCGGCATTTTCAAAATTATTGAAGATCTATAATATTCTTTTTTGACCAATTTGAGAAGGAATAGGGTCGAAAAGCCGAATGTTGAAAGGCCGAATGTCAAAAAGTCGAATGTGTCGAAATGCTAAATGTCGAAAGACCGAATGTGTCGAAAGGCCGAATAGGTCTAAGGGTTCAATGTCGAAAGGCTGATTGTGTCGAAAGGCCGAATTTCGAAAGGCCGTTTGTGCCAAAATTGATTTTAATTTTTCATCATTTATGAATGAAAATTTTCAGAATTTATATTTTATGGGGATCACTACATTTGCCAGAAAAAAAAATCTAGACATTTTAAAATCCAAAAAAGTTGAACAGTAAAAATCCCGAAAAAAATATACAAATTACCGGAAAAGCAATCCAGAAAAAATATTTTGTTTAAAATAATTCAATTTTAAAGTCATTTTTAGACTTTTTACATCACTTGGAACATTTTGTGGTACATCTATCAGTAGAAGCGATACCTTTGATCTGTGTCTGCAAGGTTGATGAAGCATTTACGAAGCATTAGAGCTGCAATTTACTCCAATACATTCGTCGATACCATACTAACCCAACGAATTAAGCCAACCACAAAATAACTTGAAACATTTGTGATAGAACTGTCACAGAAGCAATATGAGCGATACGATTCCTTTGATCTGTGTCTGAAAGGGTGACGAAGCAATTTTCATTATAGTAAATATTAAGAACTTTACGGAAAACGTCAAATTCGATAGACATTTTATAAATTTTAATATTAATTTGGTCCGCACTGTGATAATTGCGTTTCTGGATTTTTGTTTTTCGGAATTTTTTTGTTTCTGGATTTTTCCAGGTTCTGTATTATTTTTTTCTAGACAATGTAGCCAACCCATCCTTATGATAACCAAAATTTATATTTTTATCAAAATGTTTGGATGATTGAAAATGTTTATTAATAAATCGCCTTAAATATTAATATCTTCTTATGTTTTTTTTTTTGTTATATAATTAAAAATTAATTAATTATAACAAAAAAGAAAAAGAAATAAATTTTTTTTCCGACAAAATTTGATCACATTAATATATCATGAATTCCGCAAAAAGGTAACCCTCAAACTTGAAAAATGGAATCGATGGATGATAATAACAGCTATATTGTTTAGAAAAAGAAATCTTTCGACATTAACATATGACATTATTTTTCATGTTTTTGCACTTGCACAACGAATTGCACTTGAATAAAGAATTAAAAAATGTTCGCCATAGAAAAGTTTGTATGGTGTCACACGTACGTTATCCCTGTGACATGTACGTTATTTAGTGATAAATTGAAAAGTCAGTTAGTATTAGTTTATTCTAAATGAAAACAGCACTAAAATGTTTTAGCATAGCTCCCTCTATTTAGATAAAAAAATTGATTTTCAGGTCCAAACCAATTCGCAAGTAATTTTATATAACGTACACAACTCAAAATCAGAGGAAAAAATTTGTCACATGTACGTTATACGTATTTTGTTAAATATTTTGGTTAATTAATAATGTGATTTTTAAATATTTGATATATTCTAAATGAAGAGATAAATTGGTCATTATAAATCATAAAGAATTGTTTTAGTAAAAGTAATTTGTTATTAAATTTTGGTAAAAACATTCGCACACTGTCACAGTACGTTATATGGAATTTGTGATATGCTACATACGCAGGATCTATTAGCACATATTTTCAATTTATTTAAATCATTTTACATTAATTCAATGGTTTTAAATATTCATTTCAATAAATTATGTGAAGGAAAATTTCATGAAAATTCGGCCATTCGAAATTCGGCTTTTCGATCTATTCGGCCTTTAAACATTCGGCCATTCGAAATTCGGCCTCTCGAAACATTCGGCCATTCGACGTTCGGCCATTCGACATTCAGCCTTCCGACATTCGGCCTTCCAACCCATTCGGCCTTCCGACTCATTCGGCCTTTCGACATTCGCCCTTCCGACTTTCGACCTTTCAATATCGAACGTTTGAGATTACTCGATATTGAACTTTTTTAATAACGTTGATCTGAACGATGTTTAAAAACAAACATCTAACTCGCACGGCCCTGATTAAAGCAAATAATTGAAATTTATTGCTAGATTTTAATAAAAGACAAACAATAGAACAATTTTAAAAATTTCTAGAAATTTAAATTTTTTTAAATGTTTGAAGAATTTTACAACAATAATCCAACTGAATCAGGTAAATATTCTTACAGTAATTTTTCCAAATTAATTAGTATCCTCCAAAGTCTAAACTCTTTTTTGTATTCGTTCAATACCGTTTCAATATCATTTCTGTGAATGTATAATTGTAAAGCTATATTTATGGAGTAGATCGTGTAAAAAACCTGTGTATAAAGAACCGTGTAAAAATAAGTTTAGTTGTTCTCATTTGTTAGCATCTAAAACAATGAAATATAACGGAATTACGTTTACCTTTTATTCTGTGCAATTGGAATCATTTAAAATAAACAAACGTGTAAAAAGGACCGTGTAAAAACATGTTTAGGTTTCTATCATTTTTGTGACTTCTTTGTGAAGTTTTTGTTTACAAAAATAATAACGAAAAAAGAAAATAAACAACTCATTAATATTTGATCAACATATTCACATAAGTCTATTATTAACAATAACAATTCATTAATTTTCCACAAGTTATGACAGTTCCCAAGTTGTTTATTTGTTTTGATATCGTATCACGTTTCTAGATTTATTAAAACTTTTTTCGTGATCGAAATGCTGAAGGAAGAAAAGAGATAGATAATTTTGGTAGGATCGTATATGGGCCTTTAGTTCGAGATACAAATATTTCCCCTGCAAATGTTTGTATTTTATTTCCCCTACATTTTCTTATAGTGAAACTTGTTAAGTATTTAGATAAAAATGAGGTGGTGCGCAATCCATAAATCATTAGATTTCTATGGCTGATCTTACTAAACAATCCTTTTGAAGTCACACGTTGATAAACAAAGTGTAGCGATTCGTTAATAGTACATTGCAGAGATACATCAAACCAGATTTGTTTGAAATTATGATATAGGAAGAAATTTCCCGTAAAAAGATTAGATTTATCTATTTAAATACTTGACAACAAAATAAATTTTGCTTTGAGACCAATCTTTTATTTTGGTCTAAACCATTTTCACCCCGAGCTTACACAAACTAAATTGAGCATAAATGTTCATTTAAAGGTTGTATTCATCAGCCTCCAGAAGAGGTTATTCAAAATGTAATGGCATATCTTTGCTATTTTCAAATAAGCCGCGATATTTGATGAAGTTCCTTCACAATTCAACATCATCACGAAATTCCATTCGAATGTAGCATTTTGGCTTTATGCGTATTTCGGTTCAAAAACGGCCGAGTTAGGTAAATCAGCTGCCACTGATGAAATATTACAAATATTACGGAAATAGACGACATAAGTATATTTCGAACCACTGTATCGAATCGAATTGCTCATCAACAAACTAAAATTAATCAAATCAATCAATTTTGTTTTTGTTTGTCTTAAACAAGCGGTCATTTTATAGATACACAAACACCAAACGTAAAAAATTCATATAATTCATAAAGAGCGAGAGAGACAAAGAGCACAAGAGGAGAAACAAGAGAGCGGAGTACAAGACACGGTAGAATGTTGAAATACGCTAGTTCAATTAACTTTGTGGCTGTTTCCGTTTTCTAAGTAGACTATTCAATCTTATAATAAATTAGGGGCGCCACCCCTTCCCGCATCGCGATCAAACACCTTTGTACTGTACTGATGCTTTGCAGGACATATTGTTAGTATGCCATAACTCTTCTTATTTTTAAGTTTCTACGATATCTGAAAATTAGTAAACCAATTTACCTACCACTACTATCATGACGATGACTTTGATGCTTAATTATTAAATTTCGAGAACTAAAACATTCCTATTCTTTAACTTCAAAGATGATGTTCGCTTTGGTGATTTTTTTATTAGTATGTCGATTGAAAATTTGAAGCAAACCAGAGAGATTAAGTATTTGAATCATTATCTATATATTAAGACCTTCCTCATGACATCTTTTTCAAGCTGAAATTGTATAACTAAAGTGGTAGAACGAAAATGGTTGAATTCTCATCGTGGTGAATATTTATAAGAGTATTTATAACGCCTCTCGATCTGAGAGTTTACAGCAATATCTCTCTAAGAGCTTCCGAGTCTAGCACGGTATAATATTCGAGCGGAAACATTTTATTTTCACGCCACCTTGGTGAATTTTCATGTGAACGATGATTTAAATTTTCCTAGCCTTTACATGCCGAAACCTTTCCAACGAGACCTCTTCCAAAATTTCTTTTCACCTCACCGTGGTGAATATTTATAGGAGTGGTGAAAAATTGTTGACTACTCAAGGCTTACCATTTAAATGTTAGTATGACAGCTGTAAGCTACCAAACAGGAATATGTATCTACAAAAAGCGCCATAACGGTACATTTGAAAACCAACGTGCAAAACGTAAAATTGTTTCAATCTGCAAGTCCTTTACAATGAATATAAGGCACGATAATATTCGACTAAATAAATCTGATTTTCACCTCATCATGGTGAATTTTTATAAGGGTACTGAGTAATATTAAAACCTTTTGTCTTGCCATATCAATTGGTCAGCAAATTTTATTCAAACAATTTAATTTTGACATTTGACAATTATCGTTCAGCCCGTTCCACAAACGCATTCTTCGCAGGAAGAGAGAATTGTTTCCTCAATTTCGATGCTCACTTTACGTTGTTGTTTTAAAATTCCTTGATAGTTCGACGTTCTGCGCGGTGTTAAAATTTAAATTCTCCTATGCCCGGTTTCACAAAAAAAAAAAAAAAAAAAAAAGAGGCAGCCTCCGGTTAAGTCTTTCTTCTTAAGAGTGCAAATTCAATGCAAGCTAGGTTTATCTATTTTTTACAAGAACATTTTAACTGAAGAGCCAAATATTAGACTGCTCAATTTTGCCTTTGCTAAATATTTAGCTGAAGGCTAAATATTTCTTTGTAAAAAAATTTAATCAACTTGCATTGAGAAGTAGACAAGAGGCAGAGCGGAAATATTATTTAACTTGAGATTAGTTAGTTTTTTTTGTGAAACCGGGTACTACAAATTTAAAGTAACCTAAACTTATTGAAATGTTAGGATAATTAAAATGTAATCCCGTTATTTTCTAAAATTTTAACAGCCAGTTATTTCGATGCTTCGTCTGATTGTCACAGACAATTACGCTTAAGTATTGTTAAATTAATAGTCGACATCTATTATCAATATAGATCATTTCATTAACTATCTCCATATTATATAACAAGTAAATAATAGGAAATGGAAAATTCATAACTAAAATAATTCAATTCAATTAGCGAACGTATATACAGAAGAAAAAAAATTAAATTATTTCAAAAGCCTCAGCCGATAAAAAAAAACTGAAAAACATCTGCAACCACAACAAAAAGCAAGTGAAGATGAAATATAATATAAAATCCTTTCTTTTTTCTCCCGGATCCCCCTACCCCCACCCCATTTAATAAATCGACCCATCACCATCATCATCATCATCGAAACCACATACACACAGTGTAATCATCTTTCCGTTATACTTGCAAGACTATAAGGAACCACGCTTTATACTTATAATACATATACATGGAGTAAAACCGCCAACAATTTTTTTTTTTTTGGGCTGCATTCATTCCTCAATTTTTATATTTTCATATTTAATGGAAAAATTATTCATTAAGATGAAAATGGAAAAACCTCTCAAATTAAATTTGTTTGCTCTATATACGTATATATACTACTTGTATTCAACTTGTTATGTTTTCTACTGTGTACGTATGGTTACGTATATAAGAGGAAATCAAGAAAACAACAAATCATTCATCAAAGTCATTTCCATCAAAATACATTAGTGCGACCGACGCGCGGCGGAGGGCAGTACAACCAAGAGCGAGCTTGATTGACGGCGGGGGAAAAAAATCAAAATTGATATTAAGTGGATATTGTGTGTATGTGTGTGGGGGAGATCAAAAATTGTTTGTGGATGGACCAATATAATCACTTAGCAAATACTGTATAATGTATGTATGTGTACACAAACAAATTTATTTTCCACCACACACACCATATGTGGTATGGTGTGGAATTTTTTTTTTTATTTTTTTTGTGGAAAATTCTTTATTCATATTTTAAATTAATTATTCATGTGGTGAAGCGATTAATTAAGAGACAATTCGAGAATTTTTTTTTTGTTTTGGTTCCATTTTCAATTTGTTCGTTTCGTTGCAAAAATTAAAAATTAAAATAAAAAGAAAAATTTTGAGGTGGAAATATACAGTGTAGTCTCTCTACTGTATATACCATTAGATGGTATGTGTGTACAGTTTAGTTCGATATAAAATAGGTAATTTGTGTGTTGTTTGTTTGGAAGTTGTCGTCGGTCTAGCACTTTTTTTTTATTTTTTGTTTTTTTTTTTGGAATTCTATTAAATATTCATTTGAAGTCGTCTATATCTAGATATCTAGGATCTAGTGCATTTATATATACGTTTCCCATTTTCAGGAGAAAAAATTTATGATGATTGCAGAAGTTGTCTCGAGTTTCCAAAAAAAAGGTGGAATTGGGAATGTTTAAGTGAATTGGAATTTTTTGTATTTTTCATTACGGTTTTGGTCTCGTTCACCGTTCATAAATATATTGGGAGAAGAGAAGAAATGATAAAATAATGATGTTTGCTATTTTGTATGGATGGAAAATCGATATGCTGGAAAAATATGCTGAATATTCATAATCGAAAATTTATATAGTATTTAGAGTACGAGTATGGTTAAATGACCTCATGATGATTATCTAACTTTTAAGTTTTTAACTCACTCTCTCTCTATATTTATACATAGACCTAGCACAAAAATCACCTTATATCAAGCTAAAAACTTATAATCAAAAAGCAATTTTCCAAATTACACACATCACCCTCCGGCAATGTCTTCCACCCCCCATCTACCAAATGAAAAAAAAAAAAAAATATATCAAGACATTTTTTTCGTTTTAATATCCTTTTTCTCCTGTTAGATAGTCATTTTCCTTAATATTATTTTAAAAAGAAAAATTCTTCGTTCAGCGAAAAAAGCAAAAATAAAAAAAATTATCTGGTTTCGGTTAGATAATGGTTTTTGGAATTCGATCGTGAGCTTATTGTGTATGATGTGGGTTTCTTCCTCTTTCGAGAATTATATATATATGCATGTGCCATCTCCATATAAACTCCTCGTAGCTAGTTTCGATTATTTTCTTATTCTTTTCGTTTACAGAATTTAAGAACGTCGACGTCTTATGAGTGTATATATGGAACAAAAAGAATTCTTTTTATGAAACTATTTAAGAATTCGTCTAACGTAATACTCATTCTGTGTATTAAACGTATATATCTCCGTATCGTATAGTTTTTCTTTTTTTTTTGGTATACATAAAAGGCGAACGAAAAATTTCTTGCACGTTTATCTTGTCTGGTACGCGAATTTTATATAATTCTACTCGTTTTTCTCTATGTATGTATAGTGTATATATATATATATTTTTAATGCTAACGGTGGCATTTTAAACAGTTGTGAGTCTCAATTTGTCTGAACACATTTTATGCTGCGCTGGATAAAAAAAAACAATTCAACACTCGCATATATAGAGCTTGGTTGCCCTCACAAGAAATATCATAACGTTAAAATCTAATAAAAATTATGATTATGATGAAAAGATATGAAAGATGGTCTGCCACCACCACCACCACCACCCACACACACACCTTTTTCAGACGTAAAAATTTAAACACCGTTCGCGCGCATAAAACATGAAATATGAATGGCAAAATGGTATTACAGAACAAACCACGATTCGGTCGTATACAACAATCTCCAAAACTCACTGGCTTTTCGACGTAATTAGATTTTTTTTTTTTTTTTTCACATAGATAACCTTTACGTATATTTATGTAACAGTAGAACGAAGAAAGACAAAATGAAATTTTTAAAAGAAAACAAAAAAGAAGAAAAACGGAAAAATTATGGTTGAAATGAAAAACCGCACACTGAAATGTTCTTTTTTTTCTGTTAGATTTATACTCTCTTAATGGTGGGTATTATGTTTTACCATCTTTTTAGTTTTGAGTGGTATTCCAAGAATGAAAATTAACTTTTGAAAATATGAGAAAATCGTATACATTTTATGTAGATATAATGAAAATTTGTTAATTTTTCACATTTTTCCTGAAGTGACATTTAAATTTGAATAAATCTGGACAGTAATAAGTTAGTGAATCAAATTTCAAATTAACTTTTTTTTACGATATATGAGAACTGGAAACGACCTACTTCTACTTCGATGTTAAACGTGGGTTATGGGATTTTTCTAGTAGGGAAGGATTTTTTATTGAAATCTGTTTATTAATTCCTTTCTGAATTTAAGCTTTCTTGTTTACGTACAAAAATTACATTTAAAAGAGCTTTAAAGCTTATAAATCGGTTCTTACCTAGCGATATGTAATTTCACCTGCTTTTCGTTAAAGCTTATTATTTCTTTCAATTTTCCCTACATGGTACGAGCTTTATAATTTACGAGAAAGCTCAATATTTTTAAATTTTATTTACTGTTAATTAGATTTTAGCTTTATTTATTTCAGGTAGCTTATCTCAAACAAATTAATTATGAATTTAAGAAAAATATTAGAATTTTCAGTTTAAGCAAATAATATGTTGCATTTCTTATTAATCGATAACCATTTCCTTACAGACGTACAATGACGTTAAATAAATACCAAGGACTTTTCAAAGTGGTGTTAATATAAAAAGAGATTATTAAGAGACTTCTGGTTTTATGAAAAAGCTCTAAAAACCGAATGTATTCTTAAAAGTTCGTCATTCGTCACTAAAACTTTTGCTGTGGTACTCTTCCTTAGTTACATGTTTATTAAATTTTAGCCTGTAGAAAAGCTCAGCTGTCTAAATAAATAAACAAAGAGTGAACAGATTAATTACCCTTTCTACAAATTATTGTGTCAACTCTCAAGCTGTTATTAACTACTAAACCTTCTAAAAATTTTGTTTTAGCTTTCAAATTAATTCTGATGTGCTTTTTTGCATAGTTGATTCATTGTCAAGTATGTCATACTGTTTGTAATGTTTATTATAAGCTAGCGGAATTTTAGTCGAAATATTATAAGCTTTTTAATTTTTGTTAATATTAAGCTTCAAATTATTGTAGCTTTAGTATTTGAAGTTTAGTTTTTAAAAACGTGATAAATTTAATTCAAGATTGTATGGCGCGTAAATAAAGTTTGAAGTGAAAAAATTGAGCTTTCTGGGTTTTTTGTCAAAATTATAAATATTTTCAAATTTTTTTAAAAAGCTTTCCTAGTAGCTCTAAAAATATTATAAGTAGAAATTTAATGTTTTGAATTTGCAAATTAAATAAACTCATTCAAGTCAAACAAAAGCTCTAAACTGAGACAGCTAAGCTATTGGTAAGTTTTCACTATTGAACTTCCTGCCATTTAGGCATAGGCTTACATATCAAAAGCTATATCATGAAAGTCTAACCTGATTTTCGTTAAATACGCAAATCATAAATCTATGCATTAGTTTAAATGCTAAAGGTTAAAAGCTGTTTCAAGTAGCGCTGAAGCATTTCTAACTCAACAGTTTGAGAAAAGGTGATCTTTCGAATTTCTATAATGCTCTGAAATCAATTAATTCTTAAAAGTTCTTCATTCAAACTAAAATGTTTTTTTGGTTGTTACACACCATGACTTTAAAAGTATACTATATATGTAATAAAAATGCAGCCAGAGGTTGTTTGCAAAAAATTTTTTACTGCGAAATAGCAAAATTTTCTTTCAAGTTTTACCTAAATGTTATTAGCTTTTTAATTTACGGAAAAGCTCTAAACAAATTGCATTCTTGTATTTTCTAATTTTTAGCGCGTCCAAATACAATTTTGAAACTCTAAGTCTTAACTTTGCCAAGTTACTGTATTTGATTGATTGATTGATTGATTGATTAGAATGTACAGCCAAGCATTATAGCAGGAACTCCCGGATTACGCCGGGCCCACTGTACACCCGTTTACATATAACAAAACCGAAGGATAGGATAGGAATGTTAGTTGGTACAGAATCGACCCGGCTACAGACACCCAAGCGATCGATAAGTTAGTAAAATTGTTAATAATTATATAGTAAAATAGTTAGCACAGGACAGCACAATCTCTAAACTATAACTTATTTACTACATGTTGATCCTGGAGGATTGGTCCAATCTAAAATTTAATTCTGAAACTCAGGATTAATTTTAATCCCTATAATAATATATTAATTAATAAATAATAATGATGAACAAAATAAATAGGGTGCCGCAACTGGTTTCTTCATCCTAGAATCCCATTGTATCCAATTCGATCCGAAAACTACAGTTTAATTCAAAACTACTGTTATAAATGAGGCATTTTCGTGAACCTTCCACTTAAGTATAGCAGCTTGACCTGTGATAACTATTCTGTAATGGATTACAATTAATATCACCAGCACTTAAAATTAAAATTATAAGACACAAATTAGTATCTAAAGTATGGATTCAGAACTAAAGTTCTGTAAATAAGGAGGATATCAATCAAAACTACAGAATTTCTACAACTACCTGTCCGCTAGATGCTTTAAATTTTTGGGAATCTGCGTTGAATTTCCACGAATATTTCTGAAAATCAAGATCGAAATTAGCTAATTATCATTAAATACTACTTTTAGAATTTAAATTAACATTATTAAATCAGAGCTTAAAACCCCACTATTTAATTGGTAAATCTACTATAGTACAAGTAACTAATTAAATTCATCGCCATGGTCACCAATCTTTCTGAAAATTCAAATCAAATATTAATCAATGTAGTGAACCTAAGTATAATTATATAAAGAATTAATGTAATTTGATAATTATTATAAAAGATAATAATAATAGATGAACCCGACATGATGCAAGGAGTTCCAGAAATACTAAAATAATTGGACTACCGAATCTCTTCATCTGCACATTTTGCAATTTTGATCATCCGCAAGCTGCAAAATCAAGTCATCTCATCTCATAATAGCAAAAACAAATTTTTACCCAGCCTCAATTAATGATTTAAATTTCAAATTAATTCGGCACAAACTTTCTAGAAATCTACATTGTGCTTCTCTGAATATTTCTCAAAAACAAGATCTAAATTAGTTAATTGTCACCAATTACTGTTTTTTTAAAAACTAAAAAATTAATTAACTATAAAATCCTCATGGTTTAGTTGATAAAATGGCTATAGTAATAGTAATTAATAAACACATCATTAAGGTCATTAATCCCTCCAAAAATTCAAAACAACTTAAATAGATATTCGTTATTTCTAAGGAATTCATAATCATTAATTTAAGAGCAGCATCTCAAAATCCGACGTAGGTAGTGTAGTAAATCCAATTAGTATCTTCCCGTTCAAAAAAAAAACCGTCATACTAGTCATCTTCAGAATTTAAAAATATATCCACCAACTTAAGTCCGCCCCTGCTGAAGGTGGGATAAAATGTAATAAAATAAAATAAACACAATTAAACAAGGATAAATACAACACAACTTATATTATTGCTGTAGTCGTTTGATGATTTGCCTCCAGATACATACATATGTATGTATTTCCATGCCCATCACAATTTAAACTGTGAAACTATAAACCATAACCAATATACCTGCTGTCTTACCTTGATAACCAACTAGTAATTTGTTCAAAAAACAAACATTAAATAAGCCAATAAAATTTCCACCATTATTGGCCGAATAGTTCTCTACGATCTAGACTTGGTTTGAAACTATTCCAAACGGAATGAAAAATACACGGCGTTGTTGTTGCAAAAATTAACAAGGTAAGACTGCAGTATATTATCAAGTAACAGAATATCGACTAATTGATACTTTCTCGCACAACAACAAACCATTCAATTCACCTCCCATTTGTACTCCTACACTCCTCCCTTAAAGGGAATGTACACGGCAAAATATGCAAAGCTCAGGACAGCACCGCTCCACCAACAAAATAGCTGTAGTATAAGCAATTAACAACTAAAAAATTCATAATCACGATCACTAATATCTCGAAATACAAGTATTAAATTTAAATTGAATATAATTATTAAAATTTCAAATCAGAAGCAATTTGACGGTTAACAAAAAATGTATTTTTAATATTTAATTCCCACCAATCATTTCATAGGGCAACGAGGATGCCGCAATTCTCTGGCACCCTATTTAAACTAAAACTTAATAATAAGACAACCATATACAATATATATACATATATATAATTTTATTGTTGCAGCTCACGTCATCCAATCGCATCCCCTTCCATGCTTGCCCCTTGCCAAGACCAAACCTATAATACAACATGGTGACTCGTTCTTCTTTGATTCCAAAAATACCATTAAAGTTAGATAATTTACCAATAATAAATTAATTAATAAGTTAAATAGAAAAAATTTAAATTTAAACTATATATTGGATAATTTCGCATAAGACTCCATTTAAATTAATTTAATAATTAATATAATTCTACATTGTCTCTACTACACTACCCCGCATTAAACCAAAATACCCAAACAAATCGTGTCATATGAAATACCTATTCATATAATGATTTAATATGAATTATATGACCCATTCAATTCAATTTACTCGATTATACGAACTACTCATATAAGAATCCCACTTGAATTGAAAACATAATATTTGTGTTGCGTGTGTGTTGCTCTTGGTACGAGTATATAAAGAGCACTTTAAATGAACACAACGAATGAAAACGACACCAGAAAAAGTATTAGAATCCCAAATAATGCAATATTAAACCCCTCACACATATACAGAAAATAAATATTTTCATATACTCATGACAAAGTAGTAACATTGCCAACACACATATAGAAAATATATGTATAAAAAATTTATATATTAACAAAACCAACACCAATGCACCACAAGCCCGACTATATAAATTTATTTTTCGCTTATACATGAAAGTATTCGTGATCGGATACACTATATAAATTGTAGCCAAACAAAACAAACGAATTTTCGCACCAAACTTCCAAGCATAAGCGATTTAATGTAAGAAGGTATCTGTGTACCTCATCACGGAATCATGCCTGTAGTACACTAGTGCCCGTCCCGATATTACCCAAAAATATCAATACATATGAAAATAAATAAACACAGATTAAATAAAATGTTGCCATTTACATAAAATAAAAATACAAATCCAAATATATAATCTCATAAGAGTAAAGAGAGAAACCAAAAACTTGAATTTTCGTGTACAGAAACAGAAAATTAATGCGTATTATCTATTTGATCGATTTTAATTACATCTAAATATGAGATAGATAATGTAGGTATTTGAATTTTATGCACTGACTACACAAATTTGACATGCATTATTAAGCGAAAAATCAAAAGGTTGATTTAATTCGCTACAAATTAAAAACATTGCCTGTTTAATGCATCCCGATGGATTGCATTTTAACCATATTTATATTTACATTTACATTTCACTATTTTTACACACAAATTTTTCACTTAATTAAATTAAATTAAAATAAAATAAAATAAATTATATATTATATATTTAAAACTTTACACTATATTAAACAAATAAATAAAATGAATTAAATTAAATTTAAATTATATTCTCGGAGAAGACGACCAAAACACGTCCTTCTTCTTCGAGCGTCAACGACCGACCCTTAACTTTGCCAAGTTACTGTATATACAAAAATTTAACCTACATAAAAAAGCTTTAACCCTATATAATTGAGCTTTTCATAATCTGAAATTTAGTTTAAGAAAAAACATAAGCTCGATTTCAAATTGTGAAACTTCTCAAAACCAAATCACGCTTGAAGTGAAGAAAAAGTTTAAAAACATTTTGTTTAAGCTTTCCGCACTCAGACACAACTTCGAAAGACTTAATAGGATCAAGTTTGAAATTTTATGACTATTTCAGATTTTTTTTACTGAGAACAAATTTTTTTTTTTTTTTTTTTTATTTATTTATTTTATTTAGTAATATTTACTATTTGCACAAGATTTATAATTTACATATAAAAATAAAGTAAAAATAAGCACGTTAATCAATTAAATTTCATTCTAACATAAGAATCCAATTTTTGTTTGAATTTTATTAAATTTGTTTCATTTTTTAATTCTATAGGAAGTTCATTATATAATTTTAATCCCTTATAAATAAGTAAATTCTGAGTTCTAGAATTTCTAAACAAATCTAACCTAAAATCGAATTTGTTTCTTAGATTATATTGAGTTAAATCGCTCACATAGTTTAACTTTTCCATTAAATATTTCGGAAGATATCCATTAATAATTTTAAACACAAATATTAAAACATTAAATTTAATTCTTTGATCCACTTTCAGCCAGTTTAAAGAATTTAATAAAATAGATGTAGAAACTAATTTTTTCTTTCTTAAAATAATACGCATTCCCCTATTTTGTAATACCTGCAATCTATTAACCATTTCATTATTAAACATTAACATAATAGTAGAACAAAACTCAAAATGTGGCCTAATAATGGCATTAAATATTTTAATAGAGGTATTTACGGATAATTTATTTCTAATACTTCTAAAAAAATACAACTTCTTCGCGATCTTTTTACAAATGTAATCTAGATGTGACTTAAAATTTAATTTATTATCAATAATTACCCCTAAATATTTCATTTCATTATTTTGATCTATACAAGTATCATCAATTATAATATTACAATTACCTACATTACTATTTAAAATCATGTATTTAGTTTTATCAATATTTAATTTCATCTTATTCATTTTAAACCAATTACTTAAATGTTGTAAGTCGTCGTTAATTTTATTAACAGCTACTTGAAGTTCATCACTCTCCACATATAATAGTGCATCATCGGCAAACATAAGAAGTTTGCCATTAGTTACCACTCGTCCAATATCATTAATATATATTAAAAATAAAAATACTCCCAAAACAGTTCCTTGCGGAACGCCCATAGAAGTGGTAATTTCGGAAGAAATTACTTCATTTACTTTTGTTTGCTGTGTTCTATTACTCAGATATGATTCAAACCATTTTAATTCGATATTTGCAATGCCATATTTACTTAGCTTTAGTAACAAAATGTTCCTGTCTATCGTTTCAAACGCCCTGCGTAAATCCAAGAAAACTGCAACTATAATCTTATTGTTACAAATGATAAATTTGAGTATTAGCTTTAAATAGCTGAAATATTTCCAAGTATCAATAAGCTTCTAAAAATAATTATTCTTAAAAGTTCTTCATAACTAAACTTTGTTTTCCCTAGAAGGAATTAATTTGTGCTTTAAATTTTACAGGAAAAACTCTACCTACTTCGCTTATTAAATTGTAAGCCCTAAAAAAGCATTAAATGTATTAAATTAAATTATTTGAATATTTGGAGCTTTTTGAAATTTGTCACAAATGAAAACTTAATTATTAAATTCCATAATTAAAGTTTCAACCTTAAAGTAGATTACATTGACTTAAAATCTAGAAAAAGTTCTAAAATGAAGAACCATAAACGTTACTTTTTAATAAATGAATGTTGAACTTTTTTGCTTTTTGCTTGTTGTCCTCTATTTGAGACTAAAATAACAAGGCATTTCGTAATCTAATCAAAGCTTTTCGTAAACCAAATCTAGCTGAACTTTAAGCTTTTGGGTTTGCAAATTAAATCAATTTTATTAAATCGAACAAAAGCTCTAAACTAAGAGTATTTTAACTTGCTAAACTGTTGGGAAATTTTCAGTATTGAACTTTCTGCCATTTAGTGATGCACACTTATCAAAAGCAGAATTTTGTTAAGCCCACAAACCATAAATTAGAACATTGGCTTGAAATTGTTAAAGCTCTTCCATTCAAATAGTTCAACAATTTTAGATGTTTCGAATTTCTTAAAAGCTCTAAATGTAACGGTAAATTTAATGGTTTTTTCAGGTGCTTCTTAAGTTAACTTGAATGTAAAGAGCTTTCTAGAAATGTTCATAAATAAAATCCTAAAACTGAATATTAACTTTTGAAGCTAAATAATTTACATGCTCATAAGAAGCTTTTTATTTTACAAAAAAGCTCAAGTGAAATTACATTCTTTTGTTTCGGCTTCCATTTTGCAACTATATCTTTCTTTAAACTCTCAAGCTTTAAACTTTACAACATTACACTCATATACAAATATCAATTATTTTTAAGCGAGCTTTAAATCAAAGTTTTTGAACTTAAGAATTTTTAATCAAAATTTTGAAACTTGTCACATACAAATTACATTTGAATTGAAAAAATGTAAAATACTTTACGTTAAAGTTTTCCAACCTCAGACACAAAGTTGAATGCTTAATTAGGTACAGTTTGATTTTTATCAAAAATTACAACTATATATGTACATATGTTCAGATTTTGTTTTTGGTTGTCCTTGATTTATAACTTTTGACAAAACACATAGTTTATTGAATTTTAAGCTCAAAATCGTAAATTATTTTAGAGTCGCAATAAATTATTAGTAAACTATAACTTTCAGTAAATTTACACAAATACAATCTACTTACAACCAGAGCTGTGAAACCCCTTAAAATATTGAGGGGTTCCGGTTCCGGTTTGGTTATTGGATTATTATTTTATTTCGGTACAGTTTCGGTTCTGTTCTTATAATAGAACCCATATTTCGGTTCCGGTTCCGGTTCGTAAAGGGTTCTTTAAATTTATATTACAAAAAAATAATTTTATTCCAGAAAATATATTAGGTAAATATGTAGGTATTCAGTTTTTCATAAAATTTTATTTAATTTAAACAACTTTATTAAAATACACTGTCTTTAATTGCAATTAAAGAAAGTGTATTTTAAACTTAAAGTTGTTTAAATTAAATAAAATTTTCAAAGTTTGTGATAAAGCGTGTTTATCGGGTCGCAAGATGTCGAATTATATAGTTTTTCATACAATGCTATATATGTACATTTATTTCAAACAAGTTTTAATTTAATTAAAAAAATATATAAAAATATGATCATTCAATTCAGTGCAGTCGTCAAGTACAATAATTATATTAATTAATATGTTATTTAACTTTTTAAATTAAATAATGGATTATTTATTTAATCTCAAAACTAAGATATCGTCTAGGGAACGAAGTTTGTTGCATTAATCGTAATATTAATTACGATAATATAGTTAGAATATATGGGCTACATCACACTACCAAAATATATTTACCCCCAGAAGAATAATATAGTACTGCTTTAATTTTTTTAATTAATCGTGGAAAAAAATTATTAAATAATACATACAAAATGTTTTATTTATAATATAAATACATTAAAATTAGAACCCCAGAACCGTAATTAAAGAACCGGTTCCTGGGTTCTTTTACTGTTTATCAAGTAATGATTATAGGGTTCCGGTCGGTTCCCGGGGTTCTTAATTTAATGACGGTTCCATGGGTTCCGGTTTTCGGTTCCGGTTCGGTTTCACAGCTCTGCTTACAACAAAGCTTTGCAGTGAGTTCTATTTTTGTTCCCTAACTATTTTCAAATTTTTTGTTAATTAAGTCCAAAGAAATAAAACAAAACATAAATTTGAACTTTGCTTTCAAAAATAGGGAAAGATTTTACGTGTGGGTTGATACAAGTCTAATCAAAAAATTCTAGAAGTAGCTTTTCTTAAAAGCTCCTCATTCATGACTGAAAACTGTTTACGTTTTAGCTGGTGGCCATTCAAATTGTTCTTTATTTATAACTTCTAATAAAATATTGAGCTTTAGTAACTTTTAAGCTTTTAAAAAGCTCAAACTACCATTGCCAACTTTTTTTTGGTTCCATTTTTCTATAGATTATTTGAATTTTTGCAGGGTTCTACTTATGCTCAGTGCTCGCTGCACATTAAGAAAACAAAATTCACAAACAATATAATCAGAAATTATTGAGGAAGCTTTCATTCTCTCTATCCTTATAGAAACAAACAAAAATTTAAAATTTCATCAGCTGAATAAAAACTATGATCTTTCTGGTTTGCTCTTTCTTCCGCCGAAAAGTCTTAAACATAAAATCACTAACCCTAGTAATTCTAGTTGAAATTTGAACTTTAAGCTATTTAAAATGCCAAATATCTTCACTTTTTCAGCACTTTTGGCAAATTAGAGAGAAGAGCCCATACCGAAAGTACTACAACTGCTGTCAAAGACGTGATTTGCGCTATTTGAAAAAACCAACAAATCATAAATCTCAGCCATTGGCTTTAGAAGCCCTAAAACCTTTATTTGTGACTTTCAAAATTAAATGTGGTTTAGTCTTCGTCGTTTTTTAAAAAAAGCTCTAAATGTTTCATTTTTAAAAGTTCCTCATTCATGATTAAAAAGGTTTTAGTTTTTTGATGGGTGGTTTTGACGAGTCACTAAGTTTATTGAATTGTATGTGCTTAAAACGCTCAAATTGTTGTTGTTTCACAAATAAACCGAAAAAGCAACGTAAATTTCCTTAGATTTCATTATTGATTGCGAGCAACATATTTAGATTGTTATGAGTTTTTAGGTAATTTCCGTAATTAAAATATTACAAATATATGTTAACTTTCACATCTAAAAGCTGTGCTGTAAGAAAAATTGTGGTGAATTAAAATATAGTAAAAAGCTATCAACGTAACTTTTTTTATTGAATTTCTCAGTGTTGAGGTTTTTACATTTTATTTAAAAGCTCTCAGCAAAACATTAACTCTAGTTTATTGATTATGATCATATTCATGAGTAATGTTCAACGTTTTTGACGAAACTATTCCAGTTTGTAGTTTTATTTTCTAAAGTTAATATTCATAAATTGCCAACAGCTTTCCACGTGGTGTTTTGTATTTTTTTCTTTTTTTTTTTGAACTGACAAATTTCTGTAAAATCTCTAAAAATAGTTGTTCTTAAAAGTTCCTCTTTGCTTGTATTGTAATTTAGTATATTCTTTAAACACAACTTTACAGACTTAATGCATTGAGTGTTAAACCCTTAGAATGCTCAGTTTGCCATATCTTTAACAAACAAAACAAATAGTCGCTACAATCTACGTTTTTGCTGAATAAAATCATATTTAGATGATTTGAAATGTTACGACCTTTCAGAAATATATCTGAAGACTGAATATTAACTCTCACTGCTCAAAAATATTAAGATTAATTAGATGCACTATATCGGGCCTAAACACACTTAAAGGAAATAAAATTCATTAACTTATAGTCAGAAATCATGGAAATTTTTTTTTTCGCTGGCGCTACATCCCATAGAGGGATTTGGCCGCTTCATATTGAAGTTTCGTAATCATTTTTTTAACGGATAATGAGTGATTAATTCATTGATCCTACATTAACCAGCCGTGATTTTTTCATCACCCGCCGGGAATCGAACCCTGGACCTCCGGGGCTTAAAGCAAGCATGCTAACAACTGTGCCACCGGGGCGGCATGAAATAACCGGATTCCCGTTATATTAAAAACTTGAGAACTGTTGATGTATCATTTACCGAAGATATTTAATCTAACAACAAAGCGTCATAGAGAAAAATACCTTTAACACTAAGTGTATTTTACTTTTTTGTTTTACTTTGTTTATTATTCAAAGGTTGCATTGGGATACCTACCCAAGATGATCTCCAAAAAACCCTAGAATATAGTCCGAAAATTTTAATTTTTGATTCCTTGCATCAAGACGCTTTTAAATGTAATCGAATCATTTTAGCATAAGGTTAAATCTCTCAAAACAATCCTATACGGGACAAACCAGATGAACCTAGAGTATTTGTACTAGCTAGGTTAGGTTAGGTTTGGGTGGCGGTCCACCAGGACCAGGCATAGACACAAAAAGGTCCGTAGCCATACCACAAATTAAAAATTTTTCCTCCAACTCATTGAAACCACTTTGAGCTTGCTATGAAGCGCTGGATACTCCTGACGTCCTTCTCGCTGAGCTCCGCCAGGTCGTTGAAAAGGTGTGCCCCTAGAAAATTCAGTCTGTTTCGTGCCAGACGAGGACAGGTGCAAAGAAGATGAAGTACTGTCTCTTCCTCCTCTTCGTCCTCGCAACTACGACAGTAGTCATGTGAGAAGAAACCAAGTCTACTTGCATGTCTGCCTATGAGACAGTGCCCCGTAATCACTCCAACAACCACACTGATCTGACTCCGCTGAAGTGAGATCAGCTGTTTGGATCTCGCCAAGTTCAACTTTGGCCAGATTTGCCGAGTTATTACGCATGAGGTACTATTTGACCATCTGTCATTCGTCAACTTACTGGCTTCCTCCTGAAGCAGCAGTTTACATACCGCAAGAGGAATTTCAATATCCTTTTTGCTGTTTGAAATGTGGTCCGTTGTACCACGTCGAGCCAGTTCATCGGCTTTCATGTTCCCCGTACTAACGAAATGTCCTGGCACCCATATGATATGGATGTTGAACTGATCTGTCATCTCGTTAAGAGATGAGAGACAGCTCTGGACTACTTTCGACGTGAGAAGGTGTGATTGAAGCGCTTTAATGGCTGCCTGACTGTCCGTATATATGCGAATATCTCTAGTCGATATTACATTATACCTCAACCAGTCCGCTACTTCCTTTATCGCAGTTACCTCAGCTTGAAAAATGCTGCAGTAGTCAGGGAGACGAAAGGAGAGGTTTAACATGAGTTCCTCGCAGAACACCCCAGCCCCTACTCCTCTATCCCGTTTTGAACCATCAGTGAAGAAGTTCAAAACTCCTGGTTCCAAAACTGTATCCATCATCCAGTCCTCTCTAGATGGTATAATAGTCCGGAACTTTCTATCAAAAGATAGTGACGGGACAGTATAGTCGGTGGTCTTGGGAAGCCCTTTGTTACAAAGTATAGATGAGTGCCCTGTGTTATTGCAGGTCCACATTAAGGTGGATTTCAGTCGTATGGCAGTGCTAGCTGCCCACTGTTTTCCCATGATATCTAGAGGAGTTAGAAATAGCAGAGTCTCCAGTGCCTGAGTGGATGTGCTCCTCATTGCACCACTGATCCACAGAGAGATTGTTCTCTGAACTTTTGTCAACAACTTTAGGTTGACAGTTTTGTCCAGAGCAGGCCACCAAACTGTTACCCCATACAGAAGAATGGGTCTAACTACTGCTGTGTATAGCCAAAGGACCATGTGGGGATCCAGCCCCCAACCTTTCCCAATTGCATTTTTGCAGGAGTATAGCGCTACCGTAGCTTTCTTTACCCTTTCCGTAATATTCGGTTTCCAGTTTAATTTACTGTCTAAGACGAGACCCAAGAACTTTGCTTCACCTGTAAAAGCCAAGTTGAAACCATTTAAAGTAGGAGGATCGACATGAGGAATTTTATATTTCCTAGAGAAGAGAACCAATTCGGTTTTCTGTGGGTTCACATTTAGCCCACAACCATTGGTCCATAGTGAAAGAATGCCCAGAGCATTTTGAATAAGCTCGCTAAGTGTCCCGGGATATTTTCCCCGAACGCCAATAGCGACATCATCCGCATAGGCAACCACCTTGAAGCCAGTATCCTCCAGCCTCAGCAATAGATCATTTATGACCAAGTTCCAGAGAAGGGGGGACAGTACGCCACCCTGCGGCGTGCCTCTGCTTGCAAATCTTCTGGCAGAGGATTTCCCCAGACTGGCATTTATGATTCTGCCTCTTAGCATCTGATCTATCCAGTCCTTAAGAGAATCTTCCACTCCTAGATTCGAAAGTGCCCGAGTTATAGCCCCTGTTAGCACGTTGTTAAAGGCTCCCTCAATGTCCAAAAAGGTTACCATCGCGTAGTCTCCATATTCGAAAGATTTTTCAATAAAATATGTGAGAGAATGAAGAGCAGTTTCTACAGATCTCCCCTTGCAATAAGCATGTTGAGATTTGGACAGCTTTTCCGGCATAATCGTGCCTCTAATATGAGCTTCTATTTGTCTTTCCAGTATTTTGAAAAGGAAAGAAGACAAGCTGATCGGTCTAAGGTCTTTGGGACTGCAATGTGAGCGTTTTCCCGCCTTAGGTATGAAGACAACCTTCACTTCCGTCCATTTACTGGGAATGTGACATAGTTCTAGGCTGCCTCTAAAAATTACCTCTAACCAGGGAATGGTTAGATCAGTAGTTTTTTGTATATCCGCAGGGATAATACCATCAGGTCCTGGCGACTTGTATGGTTTAAAACTGCTTATCGCCCACAGAATCTTTCTTCTGCTAATAATTTGGCCTGCGAGGCTACTAGCCCTTTTACTAGCTAACTCGATAAAATTATCGCTTTTGCCAAAAGCACTGCGATGAAAGTTTGGCCCAAGTGTCGAACTTGAAGGTTATTCGAACAAAGCTTTGCATAATTATTTTAACATTTCTCATTTCTGTTTTCGGGTTTTCGACCTTTCCGATTTTGGACGTTTGTAACTTTCGGTTAGCATTACTGTCATTTCCATTTTAAATATCTAATATCTATCTATCCAATATATTTTATATCCACTACCAACTGTGAAGGTCACTCGATCAATAAACCTATGACTAAATTTATTGCTCTATTCTGATATATGGGGAAGCTTTACTGTGTATTTCTTCAAACTATGATATTATTTGCACGTCGATTAAACGGAATGATATCAAAGGGTAGAATATCGAAGGACCGAATGTCGAAAGGCCGATTTTTTTTTGTTTTGTATTTAGAAATAAAATTTTTTAAATTTCTTGTTTTAAGGAATATTTTGTAAATCTTTTTATCAAATACACAAAGAAATTATTTTATTCGTCTAAATAGAATTTTCCTTCACTCATAACGAATAAAACATGGAATGTACCACAAACCTTATCACAAGGCTGATATATGGCTGAATGTCCCGGGTGGCGTATGACAAAATGGTCCTTCACCAAAATGGATCACCTACTGGATACGTGGAATTTCGACATTCGTCTTCCACCCTATAATTAATAAAATTTGGAAGCAAATAGCAGAGATACAAAAGTAAAAAAGAAATAAAACATTATTAAATGTTAAACAATATTTCAAACATCTCTTTTATTATTTAATTTATTTTCCATTTTATAAGGATGCTGTTCTTCATTTAAATAAACTACCCTTTGGGGTAGGCGTACCAGTTCGATCTATAGGGTTCGTAGGAACAGTCAGCCCAAAGATTCTGAATTTTAAAGTAATCTATTTTTGATTTTGACATTCAGCCCTTTGGCACTTTCGGCAATTCGACACATTCGGCCCTTCGACATTCGGCCCTTCGACAGTCAGCTATTCGACACGTTTGACCCTTCGACCCATTAAGCCCTTCGACATTCGACCCTGCGACATTCGACCCTTCGACATTCGGCCCTTCGACATTCAGCCCTTCGATACATTCGGCCCTTCGACATTCGGCCCTTCGACACATTTGGCCCTTCGACCCATTTGGCTCTTCGACATTCGGCGCTTTGGAATTCGTCCCTTTGTATCCATTCCTATTGAACCAACCAGATTGAAGATATATCGGGTAAAGGAGCACATTTATTTTTTTCGTATGTATATGATACACATTCACACCATTACTCATTTCACAAAAAACCGCACTCTACTAACCACCTTAATCATGAAAAATAACAATTTCCCATCCATCATGTAAATTCCAATTGATTTCGAAATATAAAAAGAAAATATTCTGGTTAAGAAATCAAGTCATGCACCAAAATAAAAATCAATGTACTATATATAACGGGAAACAAAATTAAGAATATATTTTCGTGCGTGTTTGTGTGTGTTTGTGTATTTTTATGTGCGTTTGCCTTTAGTATGTCCCACCTTCTCTCCGCAAGCCACGAGGAATATAGAAATCGTTTTGAAGCAAAATGGCAACAAAATATTTTTTTTTTGTTTACGTGCTTTAACCAAGTTTACTCAATGCCATGCCAAAATTATCCTTAAAGGAAATACCATTAGGATTCTTTATGATTATTATCCGTTTTTTTGTTATTTGAAAATATGATGATGTAATGGTCTTAGCATTTATTGCGATTTATAATGATTTTTCAATTTACAACAAGAGTTATTATGTTTTCCGGATCAACACAATACGATGATAAATTAGGATGTGTGTGTGAGTGTGTTTGGCTGTGTTTTTGTGTAAATAGTATTTAGGTAGTTGTAATCAAACCAAGAAAATAAACTCAATTATTTGGTTGAAGTTTGAAGTTTGATTTAATTTTATTTTTTTTGTTTCGGTTACTGGTCAGTACAGCATACAAAAGTAGCTCTTTGAGAAAATTCAATAGGGAAATATCAATATTTGTCTGTCCGTCTAAACCTATATGTATATACACATAGATAACTTGTATAAAATACAAAACAAATTTTCTTTTATTTTAATTTTCAAGATGTTTTTCTTATGCTTTTCTCTCCATGACTCTTCAGAGCTTCACAATATCTCTACATATATATATATAGCTACAAAGAAGATATAATTTTATCTTTTCAACAGAGAGCAACAACAATACATTTTCTGTTTTGTAAATTTTCTTACAAAAACAACAATAATAACAGATAAATTTTCTGTTCGAGAGATGGAAAACCACTGTACTATTTTATTTTGTTTTGTTTTTTTATTTGGGGTTTTTCATTTTCGGTTGGTGTTGTTGCTGGTTTATTTTGTTATACCAAATTTATTTATATATATAAATGGATAAGATAAATTTTATAGCTTTTCTTCAAGTCAGAAGAACAAAAAAAAAAGACCTGGAATATTCGGTTGGTTCTCTACATAAATAGATAAATTCATTCCCACTGGAATGTGTGAATTTATTTGATTAAGAAAAATAAATTTTCCATTTTTTTTGTTTTTTTGTTTTGTTCCTTTACGTTGTTATTGCTGCTGCTGCCGCTACTTCTGCTACTGTTGTTGGTGTGCTCTCTCTAATCTTAAATTATTCAAAGAATAACAATTCTATGGGAATAATTTTATCTAATTTAATGGATACAGAACAACTACAAAAAAAAATTAAATTAAAATTAAAGTAAATTAACTTTCTTTTTCTGACCATTAACACACAATCATCAAATATTTGTATACATCAGTAGTTGGAGGATCAGCAAAATCTGTATCTAATTTTTTTTTTTATTTTAGAAATTAGAACGTTGCATAAGCCTTAATTATGCTTTACTCGCGATGTTTTATTAATTTTTGCTTTTTTGTATATTTTCAGGTAAGCAGACTGTTCGGTAACATTAATATTTACGTATAAGCATATTATGGTAAGTCTACACAATCTTATGTTGGTTTTAATCAAATCATGATAAAAAAAACTTGGGAGGGTTTTCTAATCCAACAGATTACAAAGTAAGTTGGAATATGTAACCAGAAATCCGCATCCAATCCTTGTCTGGCACTGAATGTATGGGAAGTTATCCTAGGATTTCATCTTAGAAAATAAAAAATGTAACCGGGCAACTCTCTTAAAATTTTATATGAAGCTTTATTTTATGAAGTTAGCCCAGACCATTATTTCGCTTTTTGAAGTAAAACGGGATTTTTCATATGGAATAACAAAAGTCATAATTTGTTGGATTGAGGCTATATGGTTTTGGGCTGACTTCATAAAAGAATGCTTTTTTTATAATTGTAAGAGAGTTACCTGATTAAACTTTTTTATTTTCTGGAATGAAACCCTGAAAAGCGCACAAACCTCTAAACTTTAATTTTTATTAAATAGTTTATAGTCTGGTTAGCTCATTTCTACACCTACTGAAAATGTGTAACTGGAATGACGTAATTGTTGCAAACACAGAAAATCTTTTGGCGTTGAAATTCGTCGTAAATTTTTGATGAATTAAATTACTGGCCAATACGGCAGGACCACCATACTCTGATCAACTATGACGAGTAATTTTCTGTTCTAGCCACTCATGTTTTGGTCTTGGTTTGAATGTAATTTGAATTCTCCGGGGTTACTGTCGATCACTAATTTTCTGATTACCACAGATGCTAATGGGTCATTTAAGTGTACTAAGTATTTTAGAATAAGATAGTTTTCTCGTAATTTCAATGTTGGTCTTGTTACAATTCCTATTTTACTAAAACTGGGGAATAATCCAAAATGTATCTTTAATATTTTGAACCAATACGGTTTTTAAAATCGATAATGTTCAAAAACCACCAGTAAAAAAATTTGATTAATTAAATTTTTAAAAAATTTAGATTTTTTTAAGAATTCTATTTTTAAATTCTAAAGAATTCTTAAAGTAAATTCCCAGTTTTACTCAGTTCTGGCTAAATAACTGATTGTTCTCTTCGTTCGAAATTCAGCAAAAATTAATTCTTAAATTTGTATCATCAAATTCTCAACATTTTTCAATATTAAAGCTTCTTGTTTCATATTCTGAAGATGTTAAAGTTGCCTAATTTACATAAAAATTTTATCAAATTCTGTAAAATTTTCAAATGCTGATATTTTTTCTTTCTTTAAACACTATCCAAACCAATTTCAAATTCTGAAAATGTAGTTCTTTGATTTTGAAATTAAGTAACTTTTACAATTTTTCAAAAACTTCGATTTTTTTAACTAACAAAATTTGATAAAATGGTAATTTATTAGAGGCGATACATTTTGGTATTTTTATGCATGTACATAAAAAATTCTTAGTTTGAAATATGCTGCATTTTAAGTATAGCATTGATAGCTTGGATCAAAACCCAAAATTCGCGCTATTACAAATATCAAAATTAAGATTTTCTGAAATATCTAAATTTCGAAAGAAACTTCACAGTTCAAGAGCATAAAAATAATTCACAGCTCGAAAATTATATGTAAAATTATAATAAATTTAACAAGAATCCGAATTGAATTTTTATCAAATTTTGTAATTTGATCAAAGCTCTGAACCTCAAAGAAATTTTTCCACACTGTGAATCATTATTATAATCTGAAGTTACATTCAATCGTAATTATATTTTATGACAATTTTCAAATTTAAAGAAGGGTAAATTCTAAAAAAATATATCAGTTTCTACTGAATTACAAATTTACAACCAGTGAATTAGACGAATTCAAATATGTCACGAGAATTTCGGTGTTGAAATTTTCAAAATTATAAATTTTGGGTGTTCCGGTCTATCAAAGTTTTACTATATTTTACTTGATTAAATTATAAAAATTAGTAAATAAATGTGTATCAATACCTAAAATTTAATAAACTTCTTAAGCAAAATGTTTGGAAATTTCCAAATTCTAATTTTTTGTATCAAAATTTCCTAGGTTCTACAGAGTGGAAATTTTATCAAAGCACTGGAAGGCAATAGTTTGTGCTGTAAATCACTAGTAATACTTTTATAATTCAGAAATTTCAGAAAAATCTAAAATTTGAAATTTAAAAAGCGTTAATTCTAGCTTTTATTTCAGGCATTATGTGGAATTTGTGAAAAAAAAAATGTGAATCATTATTATGTTCTGAAACTAAGTTTTTTCGAAATTCAGATATTTCACAAAACTCTAAAACTTCAAATTTGAAGAATATGAATTTTTGGATTTTGTTCGAAGTTAAACGCAAAACTTACTGAAACTAGAAATTTTATTGAATAGCAATGATTTTGAAATTATATCGAAAAATCTAAAAGCGATTTTCATCTTTGTTTTTCAGTCGGTTTTAATTGTGTGGTTAAAGTTGTGTTTTATTTAATTAAATCCTTAAATTAATTCTACTCGTATACAAGTGTCATATAGTTTCGATTCTATTAAATTGAAATTTTATCAAATTTTGTTATTAGATTGAAGCTGCCTCTGAAATTTACGACACTAATTTATCCAATACTCTTGAATGTAGGAAGAGGCTAAGATTCTTAGATCTGAAATTTTATGGAATCGCAAAGCTCTATCAAATTTGTAAAATTCGTAAGTAAATTTGAAGAAATATTCAATGCTAATGTAGAAATTAAGGCCCTTTGCCTGGACTTGAAGTATAAAATCACAGAGCCAAATTCCAAAATCTTCCCAAAGATTGTTTTAGAGATTTGAGTAATTTTGTTGTTATCAATCTAGATTAAAGGGGTTTACAAGAGTTTAAAATAAATTGCTTTTGATATAACTTTTGGCAGGTTTTTGTTTTACCAAAAATAAATAAAATTTATTAAAACCATGGCTGGTGATTCCGTCATTATTGGCGACGAAATTACATTTACTCTTGGGCATGATGGTGTTACCACAATTTGCTCATAATCGTAAACACGTTTACCGAAACAACGGAAAATTAAATTCTTAAACCAAACAAAGAAACGAAATTCATGTGCAAGTCCTGGTTTTACAGCTGGATCCGCTGTACCTGCATAATATCAGACAACAAACACAACACCAATTGCCACCAACGCATATAACCAATTGACTAGCATCATAACAAGAATTTTAGTTCCGGCCCCAATTGCAAAATCCTGAATACGAATTTTTTGTTTTCGAATGAATATTCATACAATAAGTATGATTAAAAATATTGATTTCTAGTCGAAGTTTCAATGTTCTAGAAATTTTATCAAAATTTATAATTTGACTCAAGTAAATTTGTATGACCTGTGAATTAGACAAATTCAGATATTTCATCAGAATTTCGGTATTGAATTTTTCAAAAGTATAAATTCTTGGTATTCCGGACTATCTAAGTTGTATTTTACTTGATTAAATGATGAAAATTAGTAAATAAATGTGTATCAATTCTTAAAATTTTAATTTGTTTTATCAAATTTTCCTCGGTTCTACAGATTGGAAATTTTATCAAATTTTGAAATTTGATCAATGCATTGGAAGGCAATTTTTTTGAGCTGCGAATCACTAGTAATTCTGGAACTAAGAACTTTCGTAATTCAGAAATTTCAGAAAAATCTAAAATTTGTAATTTAAAAAGCGTTAATTTTGGATTTTATTTCAGACTATATAAATATAAAATTTGTGGTTTTAGTTATGTACTTTAATTTGTACTAATATACATAATTGTATCAAAGTCGTAAAGAGAATGCTAGAAATTATCAAAATTTAAGTTTTTTGTATCAAAAGAGTTTTTAGCCAATTAACTTGAAATTTTATCAAATTTTATAATTCGACCAAAGTTCCAAAACTCTAGCAAATTATTCCAAATTGTGAATCATTATTAAGTCTTGCACGTAAGTTTTTTCTAAATTCAGATATTTCACAAAAATCTGACATTTCAAATTTGAAAAGTATGAATTTGGGTTTTTGTTCGAGGTTAAAAGCAAAACCCACTAAAACTAGAGATTTTATTGCATGTATAAAGTAATAATTTTGGAATTGTATCGCAAAATCTAAATGCGATTTTTATTTTGGGTTTAAACCGACTGAGTTTAGCGCTTCAAGTTGTGTTTTATTTAATTAAATTAATCTTAATTTAATGCTATACATATGTCAAATTTTGTTATTAGATTGAAGCTCCTACAATTCAATTCAACTTTTCCCGAACTAGATTTATAAAAATACACCAAATTCTGATATTTTAAAATATTCTGAAATCAAATTGTTATTCAATCTTTACCAAAACTGAATAATCCAAATTAAAATTTTATCAAATCCTTTTCTAGCTCTGAAATTTACGACACTAATTTATCCAATGCTCTTGAATGAAGGAAGCGGCTAAGATTCTTAGATCTGAAATTTTATGGAATCACAAAGCTCTATCAAATTTGAAGTCTAGTTTTCTAGTCAAAGATTTAAATTAAGTTCTAGAAATTTTATCAAATTTTGAAAATAATCAAATTTTTAATTATCTTTAATATTTTGAATGAAAACGCTATTTAAAATCGATAATATTTCAAAATCATCAGGAAAAATTTTATCTTTGTAAATTACTAAAAATTCATGAAATTCTTGGTTTTTTAATAAATTTCGAAACTTCATGTAATGTTCGAATTTTTTTGAAATTCGGTTTAAATTTGTTCATGAAATTCTCAATATTTTTGAATATTAAAGCTTCCCGTATCATATTCTGATGATATTCAGTTGCATGTTTCAGTTCTTCAAAAAATTTGATTTTTTTTTTATAAACTAAAATATTTTGTAATTAGAAAATTTGATAAAATTTCAATTTATTAGAATCGAGATAATTTTGATATTATTGAAAAATTTTTAGCGCTTTTCTTATATAAATTGATTGAAAATTAAATTATTAAATTAAGTAAAATGCAACTTCGACAGCCTGGAACAAAACCACTCTATAACAACCTGAAAAATCCAAATGTTCAATCTCGAAAGAACATACATACACTTTTCAGAACATAAAAACAATTCACAGCTGGAAAAAAATCGAATCATGACTATACTCGTATTACCTAATTTATTCTTCCGGAATTCAGAAATTTCATAAAAACCTTAATTTTGAAATTTGTTAAAGTGCGAGAATTCTGAGTTTTGTTTAAGTTGCATTTTCCTTAATTCAATTTGTATCAGTTGGAAAATAAATTATAATTTTAAAATTACAGTAAATTTAATAAGAAAATTGTTAAAATTTTTTCGGTGCAGCTAACTTATTTTTTATCAAATTTTGAAATATGATCAAAGCTCTGGAACTCAAATACATTTTTTAGACCTTTGAATTAGACAAATTCCGATATTTGATAAAAATTTCGGTATTGATATGATTAAAAAATAAATTCTGGGCATTGTTTCAGATTAACGAAATTGTATTTTACTTAATTAAATGATTAAAAATTGTAATTAAATTTGTATCAATATCTAAAATTTAATCAAATTCGTAGAACGAATATTTGTAACTTTCAAAATTTTAATTTGTTTTATCAACATTGCCTGGGTTCTAGAAAATTGAAATTTTATCTATTATTTTATTATTATCGACCTTCGAATTACTAGTATATTCTGGAATAAAGATTTCGAAATTTAGATATTTCAGGAAAAACTAAAATTTGAAATTTAAAAAAATGGGAATTCTGGATTTCATTTCAGGCATTACATGGAATTTGGGTACTTACTATAGTTTGTACTAATATTTAAAATTGTATTATAATGTCGTATAGAGAATGCTTAAATTTTCAAAATTTGAACTTGAAATTTTATCAAATTTTGTAATTATATCGAAGCTCCTAGAACTCAAACCATCAGCATCTAAATTCTGATCGTTTGAAGTACATATTTTGAAATCAAATTGCTATTCAATTTTTACCAAATATGAATAATCCAAATTCGGAATTTGATCAAAACGTACCTAAATAGTCGCATAATTTTATCAAATTTCAAAATACTGAAAATACCTTCAACTTATTTTGAATTATTAACATCCTTTTTATAACTCTGAAATTTTCGATAGTAATTTATCCAATGCCCTTGAATTTTTAGGAAAAGGCTTAGATTTTTAATGGCTCTGAAATTTTCTGAAATCACAAAGCTCCTACCAAATTTTTAAAATTCATCTATTTTTGATTAAATTTGATCTATTATTCAACGAAGCTTGATTAAGAATACTGATTTCTTAAGTTCAAGTAATTATTCAAAATTTGAAAAATCAAATTTTTAAAATAACCGAAATTCCCTGTTTTTGTAATTAATTTCCAAACTTGTTGTAATGATCGAATGGTATTCTGAAAATCTTCAGTTACCTAATGTTCATTAAAATGTTTCCAAATTTTGTTTAATTTTCATATGCTGATATTTTTTGTTGAACGGTATCGAATCTAATTGCAAATTCTGAAATTGTTAACTCTTTGATTTTGAAATTAATCGATGAAATTTATAAAAGTGTGTGAATTCTGGGTTTTATTGTAGTTGTATTATCTTCCTTCAAGCTGCTACAGGTGGATTGGATAATAGGTTAAAATTGATAAAAAATTGATAAAAATTTCTCGGTTCTATTAAATTGAATTGTTATCAAATTTTATAATAAACTGATCAGATATTTCATAAAAATTTTGAAATTTGTGAAAATGGCAATTCTGCAAATTGTATAAGTCAAAAATTTAAATTTCCAAAATTTGAATTATCTCGGCTCGACTCAATTGTAATTCTTCCAAATTTTATATTTTGATCCAATTTCTGGAACTTTAGCAAATGTTTCCGATTTGGAAATCATTATACGAGGGGACTAACAAAAGTTTGCTTAGTTGACCAGAAAAAAACAAAAAAAAATTTGTTTCGTATTTATTCTTAATCTTCGTCTATTTTATCTTCTCTGCATAATCGCCATTGATTTCAATGCATTCCTTAAGCCTATAAATCCACTCTTAAAACAGTCTTCAAAATCTTGCTTTTTAAGCTTCATTAACCGCATAAATTATCTCCGCGTTGCTGTTAAAGATCTTTCCCCTCATTTTTTTTAAATTTTTGGAAATAACCAGAAATCACAAGGTGCTAGATCCGGGGAATATGGTGCTGGTCGTATTTCTTCGATGCCAGAGATCGCAATAAAGTTACTAGTTATTTTAGCAGTGTGAGCTGGCGCGTTGTCATGATGTAAAATGTAGCATCGCAAATCCTCTTTCTTCCGGTTTTCCAACAAATTTTTGAAAACTTTTGGTAGATAGTCTTCGGTATACCATTTTGCAGTTACCGTCTGACCCTTTTCCAGGGGAATAGCAACTACAATTTTTGATCGGATGAAGTAAATTGACATCATGACATCATTACTTTTGTTGCTGATTTTTGTTGCTTAGCTTTTACGGGTGGGTTTGCTCCTGTTGGGCTCCATACCATGGACTACTGTTTGGTTTCCGAATCATACTTTACTAAAGTTGCTGGACTGTCCATTTTCGAATTTATTTAGGAAAAATTTAGCAAAATGTACTCGAGCCTCTTTTTGGGCCTCATTTAAAATTCGTGGAACCTATCGAGCAGATTTCCTCGTGTATCCCAAATGATTACTTAATATCCGCGATACAGCCATGGCATTCAAAGCCGATTCATCAGCAATAATTTTTTGTGTCAATCGTGGATCTTCGTCAACTTCACCAGAGCCGTCATCAGTGTAAGATTTTGATCGACCTTCTCGGGACTCATCCTCTACAGAAAAATGTCCCGTCTGGAATATTCGAAACCACTTGGAAATAGTCTGTAGAGACGGTGCAATCGTTCCATATGCAATTTGGCATTCATTGAATATTTGTAGTGGCTTTAGTTTACGCCGAAAACCGAAAAGAATCACATAGCGAATTTCTGTTTCCGTTGGTGGTAGAATTTCGTTTGATCCATCCTCAGCTATTTTGAGTTTTCTCGTCTCTATTTTAACCGATCGTTCTGAAATTTTGAAAGAAGCCTCGAAAAACAATTGCAAAGGATTTGGTATTTTTGGTTTTTTAAAATAAGATTTAAGCGTCACCAACTAAGCGAACTTTTGTTAGTCCCCTCGTAATGGTCTCGAATTTCAGTTTTGGAATTTGTAGAATTCTGAGTAATCGTTCCATGCACAATATTAAATGTAATTAATTTCGCAAGCAAAATGCCTGATAATTATAAAATTTGAATTTTTTATTGAATTAAATTTTATCAAATTGTGTAATTTGATCCAAGCTCTAGAAGCCAGTTTTATAAAAAAATTAAAAAATTCAAATATTGCAGGTAAATCTAAAATTTGAAATTTAAAAACCTTAATTCTATTCTTAGAATCAGTTTCTTAGGAAGAATGCTAAATTTTTCAAAATTTGAATTTATTATATCAAAATTGTGTCGGTCCTACGATATTAAAATTTTTGCAAATTTTATAATTCGGCAAAAGTTCCAAAACTTAAGCAAATTATGCCAAACTGTGAATCATTATAACGTTCTGGATCTAAGTTTTTTCGAAATGTCGATTTATTTACGTTAATTCGTTACAATATTATTGTTTATAAAATTGATCCAAATTCGAACGGGAAATGCTGAAATTTTCAAAATTAACATTAAATGAATACTTTATATCAAAATCGTGTTGATTCTTTTAAATTGAAATTTTATTAAATTTTGTAATTAGATCACAACTCCTAGAAACCAAGCTAACTTTTCCGAACAGTGTGAAACTTTATTTATATTCTGCAATTAAATCTTCTAAACCCTAATTCTAATATTTATCGTTGATCAGTCCAAATTGATTTCAAATTCAAAAATTCTAGATATTTTTAAAGTCAAGCAACAAACTTGTAAATTTAATGAGGATTTAAACTCTATGCAAATTGAGTAGTATTCAATTTTTAGTATTTTATTAAATTTTATAAAATTGGAATGGCAGAATATTTGTTAGAGTCAACATCAAGTAATATACCTTCCATAGCCAAATGTAATACTAATAAGATTTTAAATTTCATAATCAATGTTTGACCACATACATGTTTTACAAGATTATAGCACAGATAAAAATATCGGATGTTTCAAGGCGAACAAGTTTTTGGCAATTCATTCTGGAACCCAGAGCTGAAACTCAAAACACTTTAATTATTTTTAGTGAGGTTCCATCCAGCATTTAACAAAAGAAAGACTGTTCCTAATTCTGACTATCTGCTGTCTAGACCAATATGAAGAGCTAAAAAATCGATATTCTTAGACAAACCTATTTTTAATTCGCAAAATATCGGCCAAAATCGTATTTTGTTGAAATTATTTAATTCTTAAATTTTTATTTTCTAAATTCTAAAAATACTAAATTTTGACTTCGAAATTCTTTAAATTTATAATTTTAAAACATACTTATTTTCAACAAAATTACTTATAAAGTTCCAAATTTCGAAATTTTTTAATATTTTGAAAATCTTAAAATTACAAAAATTCAACTTAAAAATTTAAAAATGTAATCACTTTTTTTATCACTCGTGATTCTTTTGAACTCTTTGAACTTTATTCTTAATTTTCATAATTCTAGAATTTTTTTAATTTGTTGAAAATCAAAGTTTAGGTTTTTAAATAAAATTTTACAATTTTAAAGTTAACTTGTTTTAAACACATGTTTAGTTTATAATTTCAAGGCAAAGATTTTCCACACAACAGTAACACCTACCTACGTAGCCAAGATTAATTACCTTTAAAACGATTTCGGTATATAAATGTAAATAATAAATTCCTCACGCAGGTTTAACAATTTTTAATTTCGTATAAAGTTCTGCTAAACATGCACAATACCGAAAGGGTTAACAATATAAAAAAATTAAATTTTCTATATCCTTACATTCTATACATGAAACGTACGTACCCTCATTACAACATATAGTCCCTAATATAATAACGAATGGAATACAACAACTCTAAAATAAGAATGGTTCTGTAATAAACTTACGAACGAATGTAATATCCGAACGGGTAAAGTAGAAAATTCCAACACTGAAAATATCCTAAAAAAAAAAAAAAAAAATTGTAAAACATACAAGAACGAATCTTAAAAGTTTAATTATTTGGAAGATTTTCATTTTTATACATTTTCCTTTTTTTTTATATGTATTTTATCCTTCCTCCTAAGATTTTTCCATTTTTCCACATTTTCCTTCGTTTAGTTCGTGCTTTTTTTTTTTTCTTATGTTGGATTGTTGTGATTATGTTTGTATTAAAGTGTGATGATCTGGATTAATGTAATATTATATAACACAGTATACATACATGAGTTCGCTTGTGTATGTGTACAACAAATGGAAAATCGTTTTTCCTGCTACTTGTTGGATAAAAAAAATTCGGCAAAAAAAATATCTTCAGTGTTCTAAGTGTGTATACATAATATAGAGGAATTTATTAAACGTTTATTTTTATAACAGTATGGATGCTACAACTGGTTTTAAAATTGGTCCCTTTTTGTGTATCGATCCGTTGTATCGATAGCAATACTACCAACAACTATAAAAGAACAATAACGTCAAAAATTCAATTTTCCGACCAAAGAAACAACAAACAAAAAAATTGTTTAAATTTGATACACACAAGAAGCTATGGCAAAAGAACAGGCTTGATTTTAAAGCTACTACTTTTTACTTGCGTACAACATTTTTATTTTTTTTTTTCAATATCTTTCTCTCTTCCTATTCCATGATTAATGATCTTGAAATATTTCGACCCTGAAGTTCCCCTATATATATATATATGTATATACCTAACATAAATATATAACGAAAATAAAGTTCAAAAAATACACATAAATCAACTAACAAAAAACAATTTGGTCGTCGTATCTTCCAACTCTTCGTCGATGGCATCTTTTTTTTTTTTTTTTTTATTTAAAAGAAATAAATAAGACAAGCAAGTCGTAACACAAGCCAAGCAACAACAAAAAAGTTGAAAATTTAATTTGGCGAATCCAAATTTGGTAATTCAAAATTGCAGTACACGTAGCTACATTGTATTTCAAAAAATGACGCGAGGCAAAAATGTATTTTTGGTCCAATAATTTATAAAACAACAACAAAAAAAAAAGTTTTCGAACGGAAACCATCTTAATGAAAAGACCAAACACACAACTCACGTTTTTAAGTTTTAATTCAATTTTAACTTTATTAAAAACAAAACACGAAACAAATGGTTTTTCCAGTTTTTGTTTTTATTTTTCCTTCCCTCTCTCTCTCTCACTGTAAAGTTAATTAATTAACGATTTGTTGTTCTGCTGCTATATACGAGACTTTATTGCACAAACACACCACACAAAATAAAGTCGAACATTTTAATTTAACAAATCATACTGTTAATTTAACAATCCGCACACTGAGAAAAACAAAATAATGATCCGGGAGGGGGAAATCTAAAACTTTCTTGTATATTGTTAGAACCACCACCACCACCACTGCCGCATAGTCATAATCATAATACGAGTAATAAAAACAGTAACAGTAATAATCATAATCATCAATTTTATTTCTTGATTGGTCATTTCATTAATCACTTATCACTTGTTACCTTTCACTTATCCTGTAACTAAATATACAACAACCTAAAATATTATATAAACAGCTAAACAAGGGTGTGGTGGGTGCGGGAAAACGGAAAATAAAACTTTATTTTTATATTTTTGTTGCTCGTTAATTGAAGCACGTGCATCAACTTTTTTTTTAATTTTTTTTTATAATTTTTTGTTTTTTTGTTGTTCCTTCGTTAGTCGAATGAAAGACGAATGAAACCATAAAATTTAGTTTGTATGTAGTATATATACACACATGTACGAACAGGCTACAAAAAACCAATAAAACATAATGAAATTATGTTTTTGATTTATATAAAAAAAAAAATAATATTAATACGGGAGATACGAGGTTGAAATGTTAAACCTGTATTTTTGTCTGACCCGGCCATCTCTATTAGCATCTTGACATATCACGACATTGGTAATAAAATACAGCTTCTGGACTCGAACTATATTCGAACCGGTAATAATGGTAATTTAAACTTGCTGCTATTTTGCTTCTTTTTTTTTTTAGTGCGGTATAATATTTTGTTCGCCAAAAAGTTAGTTTTCACAAAAATTAGTCACAGCTTGTTGATTTCTTGTCTTCTATACTACTTGTCTCTAGTTACTTACGCTATACTCGTGTATATACAATATAAAGAAAAGACAAAGTTAAAGAATTTGAAACTTGTTTCTCGACAAAAGCTCATTAATTTTAAACATTTGAAAATTATGGAAGAAAAATAACTAATTAAATAAGTTTGTGGATAAAATAAAAAAAAACATTCGTCGTTGTTGTATATTCTCTCGTTCAAGGACTAATTCAAGACTGGATTTAGGAGCTTTATGCTGCTAAATAAGAAAAGTGTTTAAACATATTCTAGTTTTGGGTTGTTGTTTTTATTTTTTGCCAGAGATTAAAGGATTTTAGATTAGTATTTTGTGTTGTTGTAATTTGTTTGATACAAATGTGTGGAAAAGAAAGATATAATCTCGTTTTTAAATTGTATTTCTGATTCCAATTTATGATTGTTTAATTACTTAAAGTTTATTTAGTTCTACAAAACTAGTTGTAATAAAATATTTGATAGTGAAAATTTGATAAAAAGGGTGTGATATGATACTTTTGTGGAATTATTATTCAAAGTTTTAGGCTAAAAAGTTTGCTTTAATGCCTCGTCAATTGTTTACAAATGAAAGTAAAGATACATGCCACATATTGGTTATTAACTTATTGATTTCTACTTAAAAAAGCTACAAATAAACGAAGTTTATTTAAAACCGTTCTGATGCGCAACAGTTGCAAAATTAGTAATCAGCGTTTACGAATAGGTGTTTCTGAGATTTTCTGGTATAAATTTTCCAACGGTGTATTATCGGAAAATTTTTATCTTGAGCTTTTGTTCATTAAAATAAAGTGAGAGCTTTTTTTAAAGTAAATGATGATAGCTAAACAAACACATTTTTCTAAAAATTATATTAAAAGAGCTTTTAACCAAAATAACTCATTTATTATGTTGGCACTTCAAAAAGGTTTTTGTGCTTTTTTCCACAAAAACCTTTTACTTTTTTGAGGTGCCAACATAATAAATGAGTTATTTTGGTTAAAAGCTCTTTTAATATAATTTTTAGAAAAATGTGTTTGTTTAGTTTTCGTCATTTACTTTAAAACAGCTCTTACTTTATTTTAATGAACAAAAGCTCAAGATAAAAATCTTTCATTTTTATTGGCGTAAAGTGGACATATACACGACATAATTTCGCAGTTGGTCGTTTCATCTCTCCGCATGCTGTTTTTACCATTGTGACGCAGACCAGGTCATCCTTACCAGGGTGGAGTTGAATAATTTTCCCTAGTAGCCATTTGGATGGAGGCATATTATCTTCTTTAATAAGTGTGACGTTTCCGATAGACAGATTTGGTAGTTTCGTTTGCCATTTAGGCAAACTCAATACGTGACCGACAATTGTTGCCAATAACCTTGCATTCGTTGCTGGATATTTTGCCATCTTGACTCTCGATATTTGAATATCGATTAAAGAAGGTTCAGGTAGTATGGTTTCAAAAAGTTTAAATTCTCTGGATCAGACGTCAATGGGCCAAATTGGTCTTGAATTGAGTAATGACTCGATCTAACATAAAAGAATCGTCACTTCTTCGAATATGTTGGCATTAGAGGTTTGGTATGCCCCGTCTGGCTATAAAACATCTCAAGGCAGCGATAAAAGCATCAGATGTCATGTCGCTGACCTATTCTAAATCGATTACAAAAAGCGAAATGTAAGCATTTGTTACTGGCAATCGACCGCGCCCATGTTTTATTCTCAGCAATATCGGACCAGCAAAATTGACACCAACAGTTATGAACGGTCTATTCATTGTAATTCGCTGCTTTGGCAAATTTCCCATTAATTGAGCTAAGAGCTGTCACTTGAAACGAAAACAACGATGAAAAAAATTCGCTAAGCACCAGCTCAGTCATGCGATGTACCTACCTTAGGTAGGATGATGAGATGTTTAACGTCGTATTTGCATGCTAAATTTCCAACCTTCCGCCTACACATAGAATTCCTTTTTCATCTAAAAACGGAGCTAATGACGCAAGAGAACTCGTTTTGTCGATTGTTCGAAGACAGAGAATTGTGGGTTCAAACATCTCAAATTGTACGCTCTTTACAATTAGCAGTTCAGCTTTCTGAAATACGTCGATATAAGACATTACTTCATCTCCATAAACCCTTGTACGAAATCGTAAGAGTTGAGTAACTATTCGGATGATTTTTGTCAAGGAAGACCATCGATTAAGCAGATATGTTATAAGACCATTTTTCACTGTTGTAATCAGTTCAGTAGGTCGGCGTTCCTTCGGGATCAGTGATATATTGGCTAGGTTGTAAGATTTTGGCCAGTAACCAAATTCCTGGCTTAACCATTTCGGGCCGTTCCACAATAAATTGTATGTTATATGAGCCTTGCTGAATCGATGCCACGCAAAGCGCCGTCTGCTGGATTTTCATGAAATGGAACGTGATGCCAATGAGATCGTAAAGTAATGCGAAGAATTTGTGATGTTCGATTAGCGATGAACGTTTTCGACATCCTTGGCTCATCTGACAACCACGCCAATACCATTTCGGAGCTCAGCCAAATATTTGCAGCTTATGCTCCTTAAACACTTCAAGTACATATTTCATAAATTTTTGTTGCTAAAAGGGCTCTACACAATTCTAGTTGTGGAAGCGTAATCTTTTTAAGTGGAGCCACCTTAGTCTTTGCGATTAGCAGTGAAGTTTGAATATCTCCACTTTCAGTTTTCACGCGATGATATACAACCGCTGAGTAAGCCATTTCCGATGCATCACAAAACTCGTGCAATTGTACTTCATTGACTGTTTGAGTTAGATGAAAGCGCTAAATTTGAATTTCATTCAACATGACAAGTTTCTCCATCAATACCAATCATTTCAAAGCTTTCGGCCTTAAAGCTGCTTTTGGCCTTAAAAACCGCGTGGTTTGGTAAATAAAAAGTCTCACAATCAGGCTTTGAGAGTTCGCTGTCATATGCATGTCCATGTGATGGAGAGATAAGTACTCCTTCATAAAAACTTGGTAGGCCACTGCAAGAGATGGATCTCTCTGAAATCGTCAATCGCTAGTTCAATTATTGGTGTCTTGAATGACAACCTTACTAGATACTTTTCAGTATTTTCTCAACGAACTGTTGATTGGAAGAATAATTCACATTGATCAATACCTTGAAGATACGGTTTGCAGTTTGGCACTTCTTCGATCTCCCAGAATCTTTGGAGTATTTCGTTAACATTATTCTTTTGGATAACGGTTGGAAAACTTTGCATTGTACTAAAATTCTGCCTAGGAGGCGCGATGACGATCCACTCAAACATGATTGACTGAGCTTGGGGTTGGCCATCGATAACAATTTTGTCTGAATAAATTATATCAAAAAACAGTATCTGCTCCCAATAATAAGTCAATTTCACTAGCAGCACCAGCATGAGGAACAGCCAACTTCAGCGGCTTAATGACTTCTGGTTTTGGTAGAACTGTTGGTAGAATATACGCGTTGATAAATAAACGGTTGTGATGTAAAAATCGGGATAAGACTTCAATGCTTGCTACTTCTTTGGTGATGGTATTTGGCAGGCCACTGACTATATGTAGATAATGAATGTATACGGATCAATCCAAGGCGCTGTATCAGTTGCTCAGATACGAAAGAATAATGAGAACCGGAATCTAATTATGAGTGCATAAGCGATGTTGATTGCCGGAACGGTCACAACCATACACGAGCGCGGTTGGCAATATTACTATACGTGGGCTCGTGATTGGTGGTTCGTGTGCCAATAATGGTTTGAATGAATATATTGCTGTAAGACAATTATATAATGCATTACCACTTTGTATAGTTGACGGTGCTGGTTGACGGACAGATTCGCTTCGACTGAGTTGTGATGTCTGAGTTGATGGTTGAGGCTGCGAGGCTGATGGCTGAGGTTTTTGCAATTTATGAGATGGTGTGTCTGTATGGTGATAATTACTAAAAGCTTTAAACCAGAATATTTTCCACAAAAACTTGTTTGTTAATATCTTGAATCCTCTATGACGAACTATCTGAAATCTATTAACTGTTTTTGGTAAAAGCTCTTGTATTTCTTTTTAATTGTTTTTATAGTTGAAAATAAAAGTTTTCGATAATTCACTTCGGAGCTTTCTGCCTGGCTTGACAAATCATAATGGCAATCGATAAATGGCACTTCGTTTTAATATCCTGTTCGCCCTTATCTACAAAGCTAGATGGCGATACTAGAATATGCTGACTGAAGCGATATTTATTTAAAACCACAACAATTGCTGAATTTTGTTCCACATTAATTTTACACATGTTAAATGTTATTAAATAATTAATGAGATTAATCGTTAAAAGCTCTTTTTTTAATGTGGTTTTGTGTGGTTTGTAAATCTTTTCGAAGCTTTTTTAAAAGCTCTATAGTGAAGTCTTACTTTTTTTAATAAAAAGCTCAAGAAATTATTGTTTTTTATAAGCCACCTGACTGATTGATCCACTTTACTTAGCGAAAAAAGCTCTATCGCAATAGTTTAACCCCTTCAATCGTTTTTTATAATTAGTTGGATGATTTGTAAATTAAGTCCTAACCTAGTTTTAAGTTTGATATCACTGACAAAAAATTTCGAAAGTTAGCTCTGATATATTTCAAGAAAATATTAAGAAACCCAGTGTTTTGTAAATTCCAATATTGTGCTCAAAAACAGATTTAATCTCAAACTTAGTAGGGAATTTATAACGTAAGTTGTTGCCTAAAATTGGATAATCCCGCTGTAGTTAGAGTGACTGGGTATTTATTTGTTCGTTGTTAGTGTTGTGCATCTGTGACCTATGCTTTATCATTCTTTATCAACACACTAAGTTTCACGCACATGGTATATAAAATTTATTTAAATCCAAAAACGATATATTTTTCTGAAGTAAAAATTATTCGGAAATCCAGTGAATATATTTTTAAGGCTGGTGTAAAAGCTACAAACGTCTATGAAATAATTATAAGTTAAACGTTTAAATTAAGACAAAATTATAAACAGAGATTCATTATTTTCAATACTAAATAGCCAATCTCTCATTCCATTCAGAAATTCCCGGGCTTTAGTAAGTTTCTTAATATTATTCGGCAGCCTGTTATAGATAACAGGGGTAATAAATACACAAAACTTCCTAAAATGTTTTTTTTAGTGCAATATGTGTACAATTATTAAAATTTCGCAACTTATATTTTATCACCTTTAAGTTTCGATTACCACTTCTTAAGAAAAATAACTTAAGAACTTTAAAAATGTACAAATATCTCAAAGATAAAATTCTCAATATCTCAAACCATACTGCAGCTTGGACTGTACCAGACCAAATAAAATTTTAATAAAATAGAAAGAGGACAAAGGAGTCTAAGTATGAACAACTTCCTATTACAGGCATAAATGTAATGTTGAAGATTCACTATATGCGACTCGAAAGTAAGATTAGAGTCCACAAATATACCCAAACATTTGAAATTGTCTACTAAAGCAAGAGAAGTGCAGCTTTTAGTGCAGCTAGCAATTTTAGCCGATACATTTCCAGAAACAAAATTAGAACAAGTTGTAAAATGGTAAATTACGTCGAACTCCACACTTAAAAGACCATATAACTCGTAAAACATTTCTTTCGATTTGTTACTAAGGATCATGGAAGTGTGTATAAGATCGTACCGGCCTCTATATGCAATTGCAATATCATCAGCAAATCCTACAACATTCCCTCTTAGCTTCAAGTGAAAGATTGAGTTAAGATAAGTTATAAATAAAATAAGACCTAAAACCGATCCCTGTGGAACTCCACACCAAATGTCTGATAGAGTGCTATATACATCTCCAATTGTCGCTGTTTGCTTTTTTTTTTGCTGAGGTAGGATTCAAACTAGTTGCAAGCAACCCCACGAATACCAGCTCAATGTAGCTTGTATAAAAGTAGGTTATGATCAATGGTATCAAAGGCCTTAATAAGGTCAATGAAATTGGATGTTGCATTCTCACTTTCATTCAAAGAGCTGACAATGTTATTAACAAAATCATTAAGTGCAAGCTCAGTACTTTTGCCTTCTCTAAAACCATACTGCCGATCGAAAAAAAAGAAAATGTCATTTAAAAAGAAAATCAACCTAGTGTTGACACATGTTTACAAAAATTGTTGAGAAGACCGAGAGCAAAGATATAGGCATATAAATAGACGAATCCTTCTTATCACCTTTTTTAAATATAGGAATCACTGTTGCAGTTTTCAGACAATTACTGGGAATACATAACAGGATTTCACATGGAGAAATAGCTGTTAAAGAAATCGACTTTGATTCAATTTGGCGCCTTATCATTAAAATATTTTCGTTGGGAGCACCGGGGCTGTTGGCAATGTAACAGGACACTATGAAAGTATTAAACATCAATTTTTTATTTTTTTGTTCCTTTATCTCCAATTTAGGAGCATAGGGCGCTTACTAGGCTGGACCATCTTACTCTGTTGGGGGCTACTTCTTTTATCTCTACTCATGATTTTTCGACTTGTTCCGCTTCAGCTAGTAGTATTCTCTTCCATGTCATTACTGGTCTTCCGACTTTCCTTTTTCCTTGCGGGTTCCAGTCCAATGACATCTTCGTTATATTACTTGATGATTTTCTCAGTATGTGGCCAATCCATCTCCATTTTCGTCTCTTTATTTCGAATTCAATGTCTGACTGATAAGTTTTCCTATGCAGTTCGATGTTCGTTATGGTGTAAGGCCAGAAGCATTTCAGTATTCGTTGAAGGCATTTGTTTACGAACACCTGTCATTTCACACTTCATTTTGATTGTTCCTATTTGCTTCCATGTCTCGCACCCATATAGTAGTACCAATTTGGGCGTGACAGGGCGGAAGTATTCCAGACTTTGTGTAACATGTTGATTTATGTCTGGCTTTATTAATGCGTTTGCTTATATCTTCCTCTGTCCCACCTGATTTTGTTACTGTACAAACAAAGCTTAGTAAATTGTCTACATCTTCTATTGTTATATTGTTGATATGTATAGGTGTGGTTATTCGACGAAGAGCAGTTATACTGGTGAATTCCATTCATTGGATTTCTCAGTGATGATCCGGATTGGGTTGATGTGATCAGTGTAACTTCTTCCTGGTCTAAAACCAGCTTGCTCGTTTCTTAATTTTGCATTGATCGTAGGTGATAATCTATCAATGATGATCATTGCGAGTATTTTGTATTGTTGTATTGAGTAGAGATATACCTCGCCAGTTGTTGCATTCTCTTAGGTTACCTTTCTTGGGGATTGTAACTGTTAAGCCTCCCTCCATTTTTGTGAAATTTCGCCAGAATTCCACGCCTTGGATTATGCGTTTGCAGCTGTAGATGAGTATCCTTTAAATATTTCGGCGATTATATTATCTGCTCCAGCACCCTTATTAGTTTTTAATTTCTCAATGGCATTTTTAACTTCCCGTTATTGGGATCAATTGATGATGGGAGATTTCTGGTGCTGGTGGTGGCATCTTCTCCGAAATATACCTTCCATCTCCTTAACTGTGTTTCGTCCGTTGTTCAGATTTGACCATTTGCATCCCTTATAGGTGTTATGTTTGTAATTTTTCCCGTGATTTTTTTTACACACTGGTGTAGTGCTCGCAGATTTTGGGTTGCTGCTGCCTCTTCAGCAGCTTTGAGAATGCTCTCTGTATATTTTCTTACTTTACTTCACGTGCTGCTTCTTCGTATCTAAGTTTCACGTCTGCCGTACTTTGTTGGTGCATTTGTAACTTAAGTTGATGGTGTTCCTCAATTTTCCTCCATATATCATCGCTTATCCCGAGTTTTCTATTATATTCTACGTAGCCGAGTACGTTCGTGGCAGCCTTGATGTAGGCTTCTTCAGATTGATTCCATTTTTGTTATATACTTCATTACTATTATTTAGATTGAGTTGGAGCGTTTCATTGAAGATGTTTCTTGTTTTAGTATCTTTCAATCTGTTTGTGTTAAATTTCCTTCAATTTATTGTTGCATATTTTTTACAGCGGCTTGGCTTCATTTGAAATGTGCCATTAGTAGTTGGTTATCGTTGTGTGTGTCTGCGCCCCTCGTTGTTCTGACATCTTGTAGAGCTGCAAGGAATTTCTTATTCACCATTAAGTGATCAATCTGATTTTTTGTTCTGCCATCCGGTGATGTTATCAATTTAATTGGGTATTAAGTTGAAAATTTAGCGTTAGTTTAAAAATGGTAATTAAGCGTTCCGTGAATTAAGTCCGCGAAAATTAATTCCGCCTAAAAAAATAAAAGTCCTGATACAGAAAGGTGAAGTACCTTCTTTCTGGTACGTTTTTCGGTGTGCTAAAAACGAATCTCAGGTCAGAACTGACCCATCACCCTTAGATTTCGCCCCAGTACACTCCCAAATGGTCAAATTTTCATATCTTATAAAAATTCAAAATCTCCCCATGCCCATTCACCATATGGTTATATTTTAAACCTTGTAACGTTGTACCAGTATTAGGATATGACTATTTTTCATTTCCATGCGATGAAATCAGTCAACAGAATCATTCCTAGGAAAAAATGCTTCTATATTAAAACACATATAAATAAATTTAAAAATGCTTTGAAGATATACTGTACCTATTATCGGTGTCAATATGTGACCGTAGGTAATCTTTAGTTGATGATTTTGCCTCTGAGGAGAAAAGAACTACATTAGTCATCGATCCACAGATATATTGTGCTTTAAAGAACATAATTTAATTGACTTTAGAACGATTCAAAAATCATAAATCACTTATGTCTGTACCAAGGATCCTTTTCTATTTTTTACTGTGATAACGAGTTTTTTTTTTCCTCAAATGACCTGTGAAGTTGGTTTCCACAGTAATTTTCATCACTTCTGTATTCTGTTGTAGTTTCTCGTTTTAGCTTCCAAAAATAGTGTGCTAACATATTTACGTCCCATCACGAAATAATTTCGGGATGCCCATCATAAGGATTTTCAAGACTGCCTTTCATACGATCAACTCGAATGAACACGTATTTACAACTATGCAAATCTTCTGGAACATATGTTGTATTCTGGTGTGCTATTCGTGGACGAGCAGAAACTAGCTTTCTCATTTTTTCACGCAAACTTGTAACTTGTGGTAAAATCGAATGGTTCATAGGAGGTCTAATATTCTGTACAAATAGTTCTCCTGGTACTTTTATTGTTTGACCGTACACAAGCTCCGCCGGACTACAGCCTAAATCTTCTTTTATAGAAGTGCGCATACCCAGTAGAATTATGGGTAATTCATCAATCCAGTTATTGCTACTGCATTTAGCACGCAATGAATTTTTGAGGTGGCGGTGCATATTTTCCACCATCCCGTTGCTTTGTGGATGGTAAGTTGTAGTATGTATATGATTACTACCCAATAATTTATTCAATTCCCGAAATAAAATTGATTCAAACTGAACTCCTTGATCAGTTGTAATTGTGCTTGAGCAACCATAACGTGACACGTATTCGGAAATAAATGTTTTTGCAACCGTTTGCGTCGTGCAATCTTTTAAAGGATAAACTTCTGGCCACCTTGAAAATCTGTCGACTATGGTCAATAGATAAATGTAGTCCTGACATCTGGGTAGTGGTCCCACGAGATCCATGTGGACATGATCGAAACGGTTTACTGGCAAATTAAATGTACCAATAGGCGATTTCGTATGTCGAATCACTTTTGAAGCTTGACATTTTATACACGATTTGGCCCACACCCCAATTTCTTTTTTCATCTTTGGCCAAAAGTAGCGTGCGCAAATTAGTTTTCCCGTTACTTTAATTCCGGGATGAGATAATTATGCATCTTATTGAAAATATCTTATCTCATATCTAACGGAATGTATACGGCCTATTTACGTGCATTGAATTTTCACAGCATATTGGTTTATTATTATTGTCCAAAGGTACGAGGCATAAGTTTCCTTTAGACAAAGCAGGTTTAGGGGTTTGGATCATGGCTTTTAATTCGATATCATGATCTTGTTGATCTATTTATGTCAATACTCGTATGAGCCATTGTTTCGCACTCAACAACGTTATCACAGCCCGAAATATGTCGAATATCGGACGTGAATTCCGCTATGAACTCCAAATGTCTTTGCTGACGTGGGCTTCTTTCACTTTTTGAATCAATTGCATTAACGAGCGGCTTATGATCGGTAAAGATTGTGAAACATCTACCCTCAATATAGTGACAAAAATGCTTAACGGCTTTATAAACTGCGAGCAGTTCTCTGTCAAAGGCAGAGTAACGTGTTTATGCAGCCTCTAATTTTTTTGAATAAAAACTAAGTGGCTCCCATATTTGTTTATCGGAATTGAATTGCTCAAGTACTGCACCTACAGCAACTTCCGAACTATCAGTCGTCAGAATTAATTGAGCAATCGCTATGGGATGCACTAATAGCGTCGATTGAACTAGCGCACTTTTAGCTTTCTCAAAAGCTGATTGACATATGTCTGGCCAAAAAAAAATGTTTAGCAGACTTAGCTTTTGAAAATTGTGCCATGTGTTTGTGAACAGGAATTAATATGTCGGAAATTCTAGGTATAAATCTATGGTAATAGTTAATCATACCTATGAATTTTTGAACTTGTTTTACTGTGGTTGGCGACTGAAGCTCTAAAATAGCTTCTACTCGTTTCTTAGATGGGGCAATTCCATCCTCGGAAATATAATGCGAAAGAAATTCAATCGATGTTTTTCCAAACTCACATTTTGAAGAATTTATTCTCAAATCAAAGTACACCAGCCGCTTAAAAAGCGACTGAAGATGTTCAATGTGTTCTTCTTTACTTCGACTGTATACTAAAATATCGTCTAGATATGCATAACAAAATTCTAAATTTTGCAGAACATGATTAATAAACCTCTGGAACGTTTGTGCTGCGTTCCTCAATCCAATTGGCATACGGCTAAATCATATAAACCAAATGGGATGGGGTGGTAAGTGCTGTTTTATGTATGTGCTCCTCGGCTACCAGTATATGATAATATGCCCGTACTAAATCAATCTTTGAAAAGATTTTACTGCCATGTAGCAGTGAGGCAAAATCATGAATGTGAGACACAGGAAATCGATCCGGAATTGTGGAGCTGTTCAGTTGGCGATAATCGCCGCAAGGTCTCCAGTCATTACCATTCTTCTTTTTGACAAGATGAAGAGGTGATGAAACGTTGGAGGATGATGAACGACAAATACCCAATTCGGTCATGTATTTGAATTCACTTTTTGCTTCTTCCAGTTTGTCTCGGTGTAGACCGGTATGACCGTTAGTGTAAATATAATGGACAATATTATGTTTAATCTCAGAATTCTAATCTGGTGCTGCCGTCAAAGATGGAAATTCTGACAATAGTTTATGAAAATCATTTTCCATACTGAAACATTTTAACGTATGAGGAATGAAATATGGACAAATGTAAAATGTGTTTGTATTTGTATTGTGCAACCAAAAATAAAAATTTCCATGTTTTTAAATAAGGTGATTCCCCTATATTTTATAAAAAATAGATTACAACTGCGTCATTTTACGATTAGTTACAAAAATGTCGTTGTTAGAAGTAGATCGTCGCAAATTAATTTTTAAATTTTGTCAGGAAAATCCAGACAAAAAAAGAACGAAATTTTTCACTACTTCAAGGATCTTGGATTCAAAAAATCCTTTATCTACAAAACAATTAAACTGTTTGAGAATAATGAACCTGTGGAAAGAAAACCCGGCTCTGGTAAAAAATGTCAACTACAAGATAACAAAGTTCGAATGAAATTGAAAGGTGAAACAGTGGGTCGAACTGCAAAATCGTACAGACAACTGGGTAAAAAATATCAAGTTGCCCCAAAAACTATCAAGAAATATTTACAAAGTATGAATATTCAACGCAAACCCAAAAAATCGGCACCAGCAACTACAGACAAACAATTAGCTACAATCAAATCTAGATTAAGAGTGCTTTCCCAAACATATTTCGCTGCTTCTTCAGCTTATAAATGTGTGATGGACGATGAAAGTTATTTCACTGTTGAAGGTAATGAATGGCAGCCAAAATACTACTACGAGTCTCCCGATCACAAAGCACCAGAAAAGGAGAAGTTTATTCATAAGACCAAGTTTCCAGGTAAAGTTATGTTGTGGTTGGCTATTAGCGAACGAGGTGTCAGTGACCCAGTATTTTTCAAAAGTGGTTTAGCGGTTAATGCGCAAACATACACAAACAAATGTTTACCTGTGCTTTAGAAATTTATAAATAAATATCATAAAAATGATAAAACGATTTTTTGGCTTGATTTGGCATCCTCACATTATGCCAACGCAACGTTATCTGATTTACGTCAACGCAGAATCGAATTTATCCCTAAAGACTATAACCCACCAAATGTTCCACAACTAAGGCTCATTGAAACTTTTTGGGCAAATCTGAAGAGAATGGTATACAGCAATGGATATCGCGCGAAAAATGTTGAATGTCTTATTAGAAAGATAAAAAGAGATTTAAAGAAGATTAACATCAGGAACGCAGGCGGCTATGAAAAGAGTGCCAAAGAGGATCAGGAAAGCGAATCGATATGGAGCGCAAATTTTTCTGTAAATTTTATCTAAGAATTAAAGTTTTAAATAAATGATGGATTGAAATCGTTTGATTAGTAAATAATTTTTTTTTTACTTTTTTTTGTTTGTCCATATTTTATTCCTCATACGTTAATGATGGCAGAAATACGGTAGCGCAATTCGTAATTATTTCTATGTAGATTTGTTTTGGTATCGATCAATTTTTTCTTTCTTACATCTACCATTATATTGAATTTAGCTAAGAAATCAGCCCCTATTATAGGACGATTCGTAGAAGCCAATAAGAACACATGGGGAAGCTCTCGTCGTAAACCGAGGTCGATGTTAAGAAATTTGCTACCGAATGTTTCAATGGTAGAACTGGAAACTCTCCTAGACGGATAAAATATAACAATAGTCATAGCAAGGCAAATGATATAATTTCATTATGATGCTTCACATAAGCCTAATTTAGGCCAATTGTAACATTTGAGTTTTTTGCCAAAAGTTCTAGGATGAATGTGTTAATTAAAAAAAAAATCACCGTATTCAATTTTAACACAGGTGCCTTAGGTGACGATAGATTTGAGGCCCATGGTAGTTTTTTTCTTTTAATACAGGTGCCAAAATACAGTGAGATATTAGTACAGTGAAATTTTAAGACCGCAGGGGACGAAGGGGTTGGCCGCGGTACTGGGGGAGGTAGGAAAATTAAAACGACCTTTTATTTACCATATTCGGTTTCAGTACTCCAAGCAAGTAGAATCAGTTATTTATTTTGAATTTGTATATAATGTGAAAATTTGCCCGTTTGGAGGTTGCTAGGGTGTGCTGGAGCGAAATGTAAGGGTGATGGGTCAGTTCTGACCTGAGATTCGTTTTTAGCACACCGAAAAACGTACCAGAAGGTACTTCACCCAGATGCATGTGTTACTTTTGCGACATTTTCTCGATGTATAACCCTATTCTCACGACGATTTAAAAATTTATCTTATTCGCCTAACACATTATGCAAAATGATCTTGAAATATGTGACAGAGTTTTGAGATTCAAATAAGATTTGTGGTATTTATGAAATACAAACCATAATGAATACTAACATACTAAGCAGCACCTAGGTGGAGAAATATTTCATTTATACGAGCGGAAAACTGGGAGTAGAGTAATGAACGACTGGATGAATGTGTTTTTTATTTGCCATTCTTGATCCCCATCTTTCCTCCATAACGTGTAATATCATCTCAAGTGAAAAAAATAATTGCGGCATGTAAATGTAGCAGTGGTAGCAAAATGATTATATTTATGATGATATTTTTCATGCTACACTATTATTGTGTGTTCCCCTGTATGTAATAATAGTAATAATAATAATGATGATGGTAGTATAGTAGTAATAGGAGTAGTACATAGCCTTTCTTTCTGTTAAAAAAAAAAATTGTGTGTGTGAAAAAGGATGTTATTGCTCCATTGGGAATACATCATATAATATCTAACCTAAATAATAATTCTGCTCGTCTCTATATACTACTATATATAAACATTCAACTAACATTAAAAAAAATATACAAATTTGAAATAAAATTATATTTTATCAGGTTTTATTTTAATTTAATTTTTATAGTTTCGTAAAAGGTACGATACTACAAATCAACCAACCAAACCACCCTAAAAACCATTAAAATTTATTTATAAAAACTGCTGGCTGCTATACTACATACGATATATAATACGATATTGAGACATTTTAAGTGTGTTCGTCTACTGTAAAGTTAGCATATAAAGTTTATCTGCAGCCCCCCATCAGCAATTATAAAACCAAACTATATTGAATCTTTATATCCTTTTATATATTATGTACGTAGTTTTAGTTTTAATTTTATTTAATTAAAAAACACTTAGTTCGACCGGAAAATCCGTTTTATTATAATATCCCTTTTACCATCTCATTCTGTATTTTTATTATAATTTATGACTGACTTATTTTTATTTTTAATTACAGAACACAAAAAAACATTCTAGCCCTGAAAAATTGATTGATTTCTCCCGATATTATTAGATGAGAAAACTCTAATCTATAGATTACATTATTTTTGATTAATTAAATAATATCTAGAGTAGGACCATCTAATTTCACCTTTAAACTTTTCTAAAACGATTTATAATTTGTTTACCTTCCCTTCACCATAAATAAAGTTAGTTTAGTGCATTTATTATCAAAAACAAAATTTAAAACCGCAAAAGCATTTTGAAAATTTACCCAACAAAAATGGGAATTTATGGAATTTATATCCGTTTTTTTTATCTAACATCCTTTACACCACAAAAAAAATATTGTACATGTATACAACGGTATGATGATGATGACTCATTTCATCATTTAAATGATGATGACTATATGATTTTGCCGTATATAAATTTTCTTGTAAAACTATATAGAAGTATACTCGTTTATGTATATATCCAACCGAATTAGACAAGTAAAGCGCACAGAAAAACAGGTGAACCATATGATAAAAATGACTTTTCTATTAATTTTCCGGTGTAGTTTTTTTTTTTGTTGTTATTCCGCAGCAACGACAACAATTTTTGCCATTCTTGTAGTATTATTAAAAAAGCAGCACACACACACACAGAAACAGAAACCCGAGTCGTTTTGTTTCATTTGAATAAATATATTATATTTTTTGTATTAAATTTGTGTTTTGTTTGGGCACTTTGCCAGGTTAATTTAGTGTATAAAGTGTGTATGTGTACCAGCATCTAGATATTTTAATCAAAAAATCGGGTAAAACAATAACAGATGTGGATGATAGGATTGTTTACTGGAAATTAGTTTTTAGATTTGAAATTGCTTATCCTCTCTATTCCAGGTTTTAGAATCACATACAGGACAAATTCTAATGTTATAGTTGTATAATATACATATAGGTGTTGAGCAACATAAAATAGAAGCCTTATTTGGCCAAATGCAACTCTTTCCTATTAGTAAGTTATTCATTTTTTATTAAAGGGCTCAATTTTATTAAATTTGATTTTGAGCTACATTGAGCAACACACAGTTTTTTTTATTTACTTTGTAGATTCTTTCTACTTGTCTTTGCTATTACGTAAGGGTCTCAGAAAATTAGTAACTTTGACCAAAATGTCTCAGGAAATTAGTAACTTTGACAATACTTATGACAGCATTATCGATATTGTGACTTATGTTTTTATATTGTCAGAAGTTTCCGAAAGTCAGCTGAGAAAAATTTTACGTTACGATGGTTTCAAAATTTATATGTACTATTACATTTTCTTTATGAAATGCTAAATAACCAACTGCGTGGGGTTCTGATTGAATTGACTCTTAGAACTCATTAGTGTTGCTATTTAATTACATTTTATCGAATTTAATGATAATTGTAATAGTTTCACAAATATGGTTGATTAAAATGTCAATTTCATAAAATTCAAAACTTCAAAAGTTTCGAGCAACATTTTTTGCACACTTATTAGAAATTAGAGTTACATATTATTTTATAAATTGAGCTATTTTTAGTGTTGTAATTAAACGGGTAATTAAATATATTTAGCACCATGCGATTTGGAATTACTAGAAGCTTGAGCTTTTCAAATTTTGGGTCAGGCTTTTTCCGTTTTCGTCGAAAATTTGAATCGATGAATCTTAGTAGCTTTGTTTTACAACACGCATGAATTTGTGTTATGTCGCAGTAATCTGTAGGATCGTCTCCACTTGCATATTTTTCTTTTGACAAAAAATAAATGACATTCGGCTCATGACATTTTTTGTACAACTACTAACAGGATATAACAAATTTCTCTCATTGAGAATAAGAAAAAAATTTGAATTTGGTTCCCTTTTCGATTAATATAATTTTTGGAATATTATAAAATACAATTTATGCTCAATTGCACAACGTCATGACAAAAATATTGAAATTCTGATCTTTTCCTCTCTTGACATAATTTCAATGCGCATGCTCAAAACCATTTTTGTGTATGTATTTTGCAAAATGTACTAAAAGTTGTCACGAGAAAAGTAATTGACTAGATTCTTTTTTGTCAAGAGCAAAATACACAAGTGGAGACCGGCCATGAGAAATAACTTAACTGTCAAAATATTGATACGCGTTTTTTTTAGTATCCGAGGAAAAATGTATTTCTCTGTGTCGTTTTTTTTACGCTCGGATAATTTTAAAACTGAATTTTTTTCTCTGAAAAAAAGTTCAGATTGTTGTTTGACAGACATTTATTTTAAATAAAAAGAAATATTTTGGCAATCTTAAACTGACGTTTAATTTCTACAACGCTAACAAAATTATTATTTATTTTTCTCGGATACATCAGAGAAAATATTTATCGGATTTCTCCGATATATTATCTATCTGTTCTCTCTTATTTCTCCGACATTAAAAAATACATACGCATAATTTGAGTAGTGTCGTATTTTAGTAGTGTCGTATTCTCGCCATTTAGTTAACTAACTCTACTTCTCTATTAATTATGTACTGTCAAAAACAAAAAATCTCAATCTTCAATAACACTTACACCAAAATATACTCTTTCGGACGAAACATTAATTACACAGGCACACAAAAATAAAGTCGTGACCCAGAAGGGAGACCCCACTATTCCTACGTTTTCGAGGACGCTGAAACCGAATATGACCATAAAAAATTATTCCAATTGCCCATTTTCCCGTTACCACCTCCGTGGGGGTCGAAATTTCAATTTCCATGCAAAATTGGGATGGATGTACATTTCTATGTTTTTTGGGTCTCTGGAACAGAAAATTGCAATATAAAATAAATTTTACCCCTCCATCACCCCCTAACACCACTTACTACCTCCTGGAGGGGGTTGGAATTTTTATTGTCTTGATTGATCTCGCTTGATTTCTCTAAGATTCTGGTGAAACCTTTCACCTTGCTCCTCGCTATAGTCCCCTAAATTCTCCGGAAAATAGTCTACATGGGCCTCCAGGAAGTGCAGTTGCAAATTCAGGCAACTAAGATTCTTATAGTTTGTTAGTAGTTTTTTTATTTCTCTCTTGTAGTTCGGACCTTTTGATTGCCTAGGAAATTTTCTACTACACTTTTAAAGCTGAGCCAAGCGTTTTTTTCTTTAACACCCTTTGATTGGATGAACTCGGAGTCGAGCAGAATCTTCCGAATTTCTCGCCCGTGGAAAATTACTTCTCTAAGCTTAGCTTCTGATTTGGTCGGAAATTTCCTCTGGAAGTAAATGAAAGTGGCTCCCTCTTTGTCTAATGATTTCACAAGGTGCTTCAATAATCCGAGCTTTATATGTAGTGGAGGAAGAAGAACTTTTTCAGGTGGTACAAGTTGATCGTTGAGAACATTCTCCAAGCCAAGGATTAAACAGGCTCTAACAGGCCATTTATGATCTTTATAATGGTTCCCGCGATCTCGACTACTCCAAAGGCACAAGAAGCACGGATGCCTCATGGAACCACTTTGTTGCTCCGGAAGGATTGTTTGTATTTTCAGATTGCCACAAATCTGCCAGTTGTATTCCGTATACTTTATTTTTTCGAGCACCTGCTTCAATAAGTTATACTCTTCTGGCATATTTATCGAATATGCTATCGGTATCGAAGCTAACTCATTGGTATTGTATTGTGTAAAAGTATATATTTTCAGACTGCGTCCGGAAGAATCGATGAATAGCTCCCATTCTTCACCCCTGTAAATTTTTGGTTTCAAACAATTCATGAGGCCTCGGATATCAGAGCAATAGCAGAGATATTCCTCTTTCATGAAAAATGGGAGGAACTGTTTCTCCCGGTTCCCGGTGCTAGGGGTGATGAAGTGGTCAAATTTACTTTTTGTTGTCATTTTCGGTTCCAGAGACCCAAAAAACATAGAAATGTACATCCACCTCAATTTTGCATGGAAAATAAAATTTCGACCCCCAGGGGGTGGTAACGGGGTAATGGGCAATTGGAATCATTTTTTATGATGATATTCGGTTTCAGCGACCTCGAAAACGTACGAATAGTGGAGTCTCCCCTCTGGGTCACGATTTTTTTTTTTTGCCTGTGATACATCTATCGTTAAACTGGGAAACTAAAAAAATATATGACAAACTCTACAGTTCGGCCATACATGACGAAACAATCGACTCTGATTGTCTTTCAATATTTAGCGGTTTCATATTTAACGCGGCAAAAAATAAGGTAAGACGCTTGTAACTAACTGTATGAACCTATAAATTTCGGTAAAAGCTTGTGTCACGTTCCGATATCATTAACCGTATTTTTATCAAAAAAAATCACCAGTTTTGTGTTTGTATGCCTCGTTTTTTATCGAAATAAACCTGATCTTTCCTAATTTATCATCAAGGTTCCTTTCACTTTCATCGTTCCGGGAACAAATGAACTGTTTTAACAAATTACTACTCTGAATTTGGTTTACACCAAACAATGCAATTAATCACAAATTCCGTACCAAATAAAAGACAATCTCAACATTTGCTAGGTTCCGAATCAGACATTTTTGCCAAAATAGGCTTAAGAGTTAGATTAAATCGCTCGACTTACCCAATTGGCTGAGGGGTATTTGTCGGATTGAGAACATGTTGAATACGGTGACTCATCAAAAATTGCAGACTGTTCGAATTGGTCACTAAACTGTTTGAACTAATTTTTTAAATGAGCAATCACCTCCCGTGTAGCTGTCGTTTTAGTCGCAAAAAGCTTTGTATATTTTGTAAATCCGTCTACGATCGCAAAAATATATTTATTTCCTTGAGTTTCATGGTCGATAAGGTAAAGTGTGGAACGTACGATCGAATTTATCGAAAATATTAAGGAAACCATACTTACGAGACTTTCGTTCAAACAGCAAATATTTCAAATACTTTTTAATAAACGAAAGAATTAGAATCGATATTAGAATCGGTTAGCTGAAACTCGCCAGATTTTGTGAGATAGGACACTCAACGACCAAAATCGAAGGGGCTCGACTCAAAGCGTCGATATGCCGCAACTGATTACTCGCCCTATGTACAATTTCGTTATCGTAATTTTCTAGAAATAACGTCCACCGCATGCCTAATTCTATTATTTGCATTTACTATATCCAATGTCCATTTCAAAGAATTACAATCGGTAACAATTTTGATATGAATTCCGTGAATGTAAACGTGAAATCGCTTCAAAGCATAAACAATTGCAAGCGTCTCGAATTCAAAAGAATGATATCGTGACTCGGTCTCGGTTGTTCGTTTACTATAAAATAAGACTGGATGATGCTGTTTATCAGTTTGCCTCTGCAATAATATTGCGCCAAATCCTAACTTCCTCGCATCTGTATACAATTCGGTATACGTAAACTTAATTTTGACTTTAGTAATTGAAACGTCTCCGACTCGTTTTTCTCGAATTTAAAATCTCAATATTTTTTTAAAAGGTCACAAAGCGGTTTTGCTATTATTGAAAAATTTTGTATAAATCGCCTAACGAAACTAGGTAGTCAATCCATTCCGACCTTCTCCAACATTTCGAAATGCAATTCGACGGTTCTAATAGCAACCAGAATAGTGTCAATATAAATAATAATATCACCAATGGCTATTATAGATCTCTAAAGGCATCCACAACAAACCTGTGAAAAACGCTGGTGCATTTCTAAGACCAACGGGCATTTTAAGATAGTCGAACTTACCGCTCGGTGTCACAAATTCTGTATATTTAATTTATCCCTCGTTCACCTTTATGTGATGAAAACAACTGTTGAGAATATCTTTTTACCTCTCAATCTATCAAGACAATCTCGATTATTGGCAGTTTAAAACGATCCATAACTGTGATCTGATTTAGTGGTCGATAGTTTACTCACATACGTAAGAAACATTTCGTTTAGGAATAAGAGTTATTCTACTGGAATAATAACTCTTACTTGCTCTAATAACCTCGTCACTTCTAATAAACCATTCACAATCTCTTTCGTTAAATGTTCTTCCTTTTCCGACAGCCGTCTTGGTGTTCGATGGATTGGTCTTTCAGTCGTTAACTCGATATTTAATTCATGTTCAATATTCGGGTTGTTTTTAGGATGTTGCTCGTGAAAGTTTTCTATCATCGAGTTAAATAGTATTTCAACTTCGTAATCCTTTGCTGATACATTAACAATGGTTCAAATTTTAACATTAATTTCGCTTCGTAATTATTCCGATAATCTTCTGCGTAAAGCAGCCAATATGCGAATTCAAAAAACTCAACAACATCATTAACAAATAATGAGAATAAAATCGTACCAATTTGACTTCCTTGAAAATCTCTAATCCCAACAAATTGGGAACGATCAAAAAGATATGAATGCAACCACTTATCGATAAGAATCGAATGGTCAATTTTATCGAAAGCCTTTCAAAAATCATGGTATACTCATCTGTTCACAAAAAGTGACTAGATTAGTTGCCGTAGACCTACCCGTATAAAATCCGAGTTAAGCAGGATAAAAAATAGAATTTGCATGAAAATGGCTCGCTGGAACATATGTTTTAATACGCGAATTGAGAAGCTGGTTGAACAAAAAAACGGAGTATCGTTCAAATTTCATCCACGTTCGAGAAATATCCAATCAAAATCGAGAAGAAATTTGTTTAAAGAAACGTAGTCAGCATGCATACTACAAATACACTTAGTATTGCAATTTTCTTGAAAATTGTATATCATGATTGGAGTAAGAACACGGCTCATACGGCAAAAGCTCCAAATATATAAGATCGGTTGAAAAACCAAATCGAGGAATTTATCTCGACTATTGCTTATTCGGTTCAACTGCATCAGTGCTGCGCAATTCCATCAACATCAGTCCAAGTAATAACAGGAAGATTGAAGTCCCCAGTAATAATTAGTTATTCACCAACATGAATCAATGGCGTAAGAGCCGAATTGATGAAATTAATAATTCCAAGATAATATTCCAAAGTAGATCCGCCGAAAACATATACAGTAACCACGAGGATAGAAAATCATAAATTGGATGGCATGCAATGAGCTCGTTCAAAATCTAACTATTAACAACGATCAATACACCTGATCCATTCAGACTGGTACAAAAATCTTGTAGATCTTTCATGTGCCGAATTGAAACTTTTAGTCAGTCAAGCCATATCCGAGCTAGTATCCGATATTTCACATTTGAGTCTCATGACCGAAAAGTTTGGTTGGGAGAGGGTGTAATAAATGCACCAGTTGGCCACGTTTTCGAATTAAGAGCCTTATCACGAAGATCAACATTAATTCCTAGTTTAAAACAGTGGTATTCCAAGTCATGAATATCTCTTGCGGAATCGGCTTGCCCACTTTAAAAAACCGGTACCTAAACATCTGTGTTAGCAAGGGCTAAAACAGCATCTTTAGTTGTTAGAGGATCAAGTCTGGATAAGTGAAGCCAAAATTTCGGTGCTACAGTTTTAATATGAGTATCTGGTAAGATATTTGTACCACAAATATTAAAACATTGTTGCCTGTGTTGCTTAGGGTATACGGCAGGAGCGATTTTTTATTGCCGATAGAGCACACTATGTGCTGGAAATCAGTTTTAATGAAAAATTCTGTCACTAAAAAAAGCACAGTGAAACTTGTTGAAGGGGGTGTCCTAAGCTCGGAAAAATTGAAATTAAAATCATTGGAAGTGCCGTTTTGTTGGCGGCTATTTTAACATTTAAATAAATTTCACATGCTTATTGTATACGTTGTTTTTAATTTAGAAGGGTGAGATTTGACCTTTTACGTAAATTATTAAGAAAGAACTTAATGATTTAGCGAATTATATTCACCAAATCTAAAAACTCAAGGAAAACTCTCATTATGTGTTTATTAAGCCAACACTAGTATTATTTAAGGCGGGACCAGACGGTGTGTATATCGACAAATGTTGGTCGACCAATGTTGGAGCATATGATGTGGACAGAGAATGATACCAACCCATTATCAATTAGTATAATTTTTTCAGCTTTATTTATACATATATTATTGTAGCATTTTAAATTTGGTCAATATAATTCGCTAAATCATTGGGTTCTACGTAGTACTTGGCGTAAAAAGATGGTAATTGTATTTTTGTAGTTTGGTCGTAGCTGCCTTATGAGTAGACCAACTTTTTATTAGTACGAAACCAAACTAGGAATGAATTTCTACTTTTTTTGGTAAATGGATTGTAAGCAGATAGCCTCTTTATTTTATTCACTAACAAGTCGTAATAATGGGAATGCTACTCTCCAAAAAAAAATCGGCACTTCCAATGATTTTAATTTGAACTTTTCCGAGCTCAGGACACTCACTTCAATAAGGTTCACTATGATTTTTTTTAGTGACAGAATTTTTCATTAAAATTGATTTCCAGCACACCGTGGGCAAGTACTTCCATGTTATGATGTAATGGCTATTCTGTCTACAGCCTGAATATTCGGAACATGAAGAAGACTTGCTTTGCACTTCAATTGTTTTTGATGAAAAAATATTTACATGCACTGGTTTTGCTTTCAGTTTATTCACAAAAGTATGTTTTGGTCCAATACCTTCCGTTCCGAGTGCACCACGGCTTCTAATTCACTTCTCATTCAGTTCAACCCAAAACAAAAAAAATCAGGACCAATCGTTAGTTAATTCCAACATTTATAAATATTAAAATTACCAAAGACCATGGTTTGTTTTCCAAACCTATAACTTTAAAAAAATTCTAAATTTCCCAAATTCGTAAATTTTTGTATTTCTAAATTTTTTTAAATTTTCAAATATTTTTTTAATCAATATAATCTGGTGTGTCCCGAACATCGAAACACTCTCTACCTCTACCGGTTGCTGTATAATTTAGGCGTTTTGAATGTTGTATCGTTTTTTGTAAAAATAAAATTTAAATCATTATAGAGAGCGGGAAAATTAATAAAACTGAAAATGTGTATATTAACATGTAAATACGGTTCTTGATGAACAATTCTTCAAAACAAAATTTAATTTCAGAATTTTTCAGTCCCAAAAAGGCTTATTTAGTTTAGTAGTTCAAGATTTTTTAATACTCTTTTACCCTAAAATATTGTAATAAACTGAAAGCTGACCTTCAGAAAAAATAATTCCAAAGATATTTTTAATTTGTGTATAAGATTTGGCCCAAAATTTTTCTTGGATGGAGAGAAAACTATGATAAAGGCATACCTATGGTACTAATTAGCTGCTATATTGAGTTACTTAATTTTAAAACTGACAGCCGAACTGGAACATGAGACTATGCCACAAATCATCCTACTGTCGGAGATCTGGATTGAAGATCATGAAATGGATAATTACAATATTCCTGGCTTTAATGTATTTGGTAAGTGTAATCCTATGAATAGAGCGGGAGGTGCAATTGTATTTTTTAATGATAGCATCCAGAACAGTACTGCCTCTCACATTGATACTAATAGTGCTGGATTTTCAATTTAATTCTGAGTTATTTTCCATTGTGTGTACTTACAGATTTCCATTTCACGCTTTCATCTCGACAGTCTTTGTTAATGAATTTAATAGAAGTTCGGTCTACTCATCAGGTACTCAGCTACGACCAAAATCAAACTACAAAAATAAAATTCCGACTAAAATTTTTTTTTTTTTGGTGGAAAATTCAACGTACATTTTGTCACAAAATACCCGCATAAACATGTTCTAAATTGTCAACTTTTTTTGTGACAAAAAGGAACTTACATTTTGTGACAAATTGGTCTAAAATTTTGTGATCACCATTTTTGGTTACTCGGGATCAAAATCCCCCCCGTACTTTAACCCGAGCCGAGCGTCATTACAAAATGTATCGACTCTAAAAAATGAAATATTTCCTTGAGTTTTCTATGTGGTAGTTTGGTTTCGTACAGATAAACTCGCAAACTACAAAAATACAATTCCAACTTCATACATTAAGTATGAGGTAAGAACGTAGTGACTTAGCGAATTATAAATTCACCAAATCAAAAAACTCAAATTGGTGACTACAATATTTTTTTTTTTGGTTGATAAAATCAACATTCATTTTATCACAAAACACCCGCATAAATAAGTTCTAAATTGTCAACCTATTTTGTGACAAAAAGGAAATTACATTTTATGACAAATTGGTCTAAAATTTTGTGTACACCATTTTTGGTTACTCGGGATTATTTTACATGCGTTTGCCATAAACCTTTCACAAAATATCTGCATAAATATGTCGAAAAATTGTCAATAATATTTTTCACAAAAAATTACTTTTGTTTTGTGATAAATTGGTGAACAAAAAAATTTTTTTTTTTGGTGGTAAAATCAACATATATTTTGTCACAATATACCCGCATAAATATGTTCCAAATTGTCAACTTTTTTTGTGACAAAAAAGAACTTACATTTTGTGACCAATTGGACTAAAATTTTGTGATCACCATTTTTGGTTACTCGGGAGGCGTGTAGACGTGTTTGTGACCAACTAACACAATTTTAGTTTATTTATTTAAACAACACAAATATTTTAATTTATTCAATTATTAATCACAATTTATATAAATATAAATGATCACAAATAAAAGGTATTGTTGAAAACATGCACAAAAATGTTTTTGTTTTTAAAATTTGTGACAGTTAAAGCCAAAGAAATTGAATATACATATATACAATGGAAACAATTTGTTCCCTATAATAAACTTCCTACTTCACGTGAAGCCAGTTGGAGAAGGACGGATATATACAAAATGTATATGGTTGGTCTTGTTTGTATTATAAATATATATTTGGTAAAAGCATTGCCACATGACAAAAATACACACGTTTAACGAAAAACATCCATCTATGAGTAAAGACTGCACATTTCTAATTAAATAGGAGTATAATAGGAAATAATCAAAAATAACCTAATTTATTAATTAAAATAATAAAATTCCAATAATTTGAAAATTTTAATTGAAAAATGCGCATTTTCAGTTCTACCGTTAATTTAAATCAAAAATATCACAAAATTTATTCAAAATGGAAAATCAGTTTTAGGAAAACGTCTGTATTTGTTACACTGACATCTATTGATAATCCATGTAATGTGAAATGTTCAATGTTTTGTGTGAAGATGGCATTGTCGGCGGTTAAAGAAATATTTGACATTTTATGATCTATTATTCAAATTTAACAAATGATTTAGCGTATGAGAAATTTAATCTTTCTATTAAAATTGTGCACAAAAATTCCTTGATGGTTAAATCTAAATCAAAGAGCAGAATTTTTAAGCCATGGATTACACTTACATATATTGCCTAGTAATATTAGGGTTAAGAACAAATTATCTAAAAGGTTCGCTCGAAATTTGCATGATTTAAATTTAAAAAGTCGTTTCGATGAATTAAATAAAATGGTTAAACATGATGTGATTCTTGCTAGGGTGCACTTTTATAAAAATAAATTGGATAGTGTTAATGGAAATTACTAGTTGATGAGGTTCTTAATAAAGACCGCAGAAACGCTCAACTTGAGAAAATTAACACTGATGAAAATTGTTCTGTAGCTGACACAAGTGAAACTTCCAATAACAAAGATGAAATCACGCAATGAATGATGAACGACCAGTTTCTTTTCGGTTTGCCAAAGTGATCTGTCATTTGAATTACTTCGAACTGTCAATGGTGTAGCATACCCAACATTTCCTGCTGCATCGTAAACAGCTCAATTTGCTTGAAAACAATACTCATTTAGACATGACGATTGCTGAAGCAATTGTTTCTGCATCTCCAAGTCAGGTACGCACATTATTTTCTAACATTACTTCGACATGCTTCCCATCGAATCCACGTGAACTGTGGAACAAGTACAAGGATGACATGTCAGAAGACATTATACATCGAATTCGTGTCAGTTCAGGGAATCCCGATCTTCAGGTGAGTGAGGATGAGATACATAATCAATCAGTTCGAACGAATGCATCACTGTTGAACCCCCAACACAAGAAAGTGTACGATACGATAATAAAGGTAATTGATCATGGAAATGGTGGCTTATTTTTTTGGGAAGACATTCCTCATGTCATTGATTTTGGCCACTGTTCGCGCAAAATCCGAAATTGCTGTAGCAGTTGCTCTTCTGGGATAGCGGCCACTCAACGAAGGACGAGCTCATCAACAAAGTGTTCCCGAATATCATTGCTAACCACAAAAATCACAATTGGTTGAGTGAACGAGTAATTCTTGCAACAAAGAACAAAGATGTGGAACACTTAAACTTCACAACCAAGGAACCAACTAACTAACTGGTGAGAAAACTCATGGGCAATGTGATTTATGTGACGATACTCAAAGGCAAGTTCAAAGGTGAGGAAGTTCTCATTCCGAGAATTCCGATGATGGTGCCATTCGGGTTTTAACGAATTTAATATCCTATTCGTCTTACATTCGCCATAACGATCAACAAATCAGACGGCCAATCCTTGAGTGTTTGTGCCAATTGTACGTAGCATGTTCAAGTGTCGGCAAACCATCTGCTTTGTTTGTTCTCGCACCTGACAACAAAACGAAAAATGTCGTATATAACAAGGTGCTGCAATGAAGGGAATCAACTCCAGTGCAATCCATCCAGCAAATAGTTTAACAGAACGTAATGCAACAATGCTTCGCGAATCATTTCGATGCACTTCAATAAAGCAAATGCTTGCTGTCACGTGAATTACATTCATTTCAATGTTTGTGGATTTAACAAAAGCATTTGATATGGTTTACAATGTATTATTTCAAAAACTTTTACATGCTGGTTTTAGATGCGTTACAGTGGTTTCAATCTTATTTATCTGATAGGTCGCAGATAGTTAAAATTCTTATCCGTTCAATCCTTTTTTTGATCTACCTGAATTCCATTTTCTATATGAAGTTTTCTTCAAAATAGATAGCTTTTGCGGATGATCTAGTATTTCCTTATAATGAATGGCCAGTTGCTTATCTCTAATATTCACTCTATGAATACTGATCTAACTCTTCTGAGGAAATGGTGCCTTGCACTTAATAATGATGTTGTTATTGATCGTGGAGTTATTTACCATGATTTTTTGTGATCACATAACTTGTGTCAGTGACTGTTTTAAAGTTAAATTCGTATCTAATTTTAAGTACCTAGGTTTGATTGTAGATACTTGTATGTGTTGGCTTGATCGTATCGATTCCATTTGTAATTATATGTGTGTTCTTATTCGAAAATTTTATTCTTAAGAATTATTTATTTTAAGCTTGTCGAATCGAGGCTATCATATGGATTAGCCTGCTGGGGAGGAACTTATTATTCAAGAATTCCAATTGAAGCCTCAGCTGTAGATAATTTATTGCATTTCCAAATGTAGTAAGTATCTTGAAAACTATTTTGTTAGTATTGATGTAAATATACATGTAACAATTTTTTCAATCGCCACAGGATCTTTGGATTCACGAAAGGCTAACTCAAAATTTAGATAATAAAGGTACCCATACGGTTTATAAAGTTTCAGCGATAACATACCACCAACCAATAAAACCAAATGTTATTCAATTGGTTTTAACCTCTTTGGTTTCTATTTTATAAAACAAATTTAAGAAAGCGACCCATCAACCACTTGTTGATTTACGTACATTAAGTTGTTTCTTTTTTGTCTGCAAAGCATTTTTTTTTATCCGCTTTACCACACATATAAATATAAACCTCCATCCCCTTAAACAAAACAAAAAAATTAACTTTATTCCACTCACTCCACCGTTTCTCCGTCTAAAAAATAAAAATAAAATAAAAACCGCATATGTAAACCAATAATCATAAATTTTACTGAAAAATAATAAATTTTCCCTTTAATTTTTCCATAATGTTGTTTTCGAAAATAACAAATTTAACATTTAAACTTGTATAAACAATAATAAAAAACTTTAATATTGCAGAAAATAAATTTTCCTACCTGTTTCTGTTTTTATTTTCATTTCGTTTTTTTTTTGTTGATCCATCAGAAAATTTTCTTTGGTATACGTATAGCTAAATTGCTTTTTATGTATAGTAGGTATATAGGGTAGGTAACGAAAAATAGTAGCATCTAACCTCAAAAATATATATAAAATGTATAAATAAAATTCTAATAAATTTATGTTTCACTACTACTCTACCTACCACTATAACTCATTCCAAAAAACGTTTTAAGTTTTTAATGCAGGTAAAATAATTTTTCGGAAAAACAAAAAATTTATTCGATTTTCATTTGGTCAAATGATTTTTTTTTGTTTAAATTCTGGGAAGTGTTTTTTCTTATATCAGTACATAGTACATATTATAAATGCCTTCTGGGCGTTCGTACATACACTAAACAAAAACGAAAAATTTATATATTGTATAATACGGGTGTAATTAATGGGATTACACTTGAGACTTGTTGTACTATATCGAGAATTAATTGAGAAGGTATAGTCGGTAAACAAAATATTTTTAAGAATATTAATTTATGTGTTGTGATCGTTTTCATCTGGTGCCGTACACGATGACACAAAGAAGCAAAAAAAAATATCTTCACCTTAATATTTCTCTATAGCTACACATATTTATACATATATTATGGGTCGCTTTATTCTCGTTCGCCAATATTATTAATGAATGGAAAAACATTTTCCATATAAAACATGAAAGTATACGAAAAATTATTGTCATGGGAGCTAATCACGTGAAACGAAAATATAAAATATAAATACTCGTGTTTTATATGTATGTGTTTGTGTAGAAGAAAATTCGCTGGAAAATTGGGAAAACTTATTTGTGTCTCTTTTTCATTTAATATCGTATTATTTACGTTTTTCTTTATAATTAAAATAATTTTTGTTGGAAAAATTAATGTGACATCTGGATCTTGTGCTGGTGTCGGAATGCCTTGCTATACGTTTTCTCTCCATACAACATTTTTTTTTTTTTTTTGTGAATTATATTTGATTGTCAGTTTAATTAAGACAAGATGATGTTAAGAGTTATACATGTTACAATTTACTAAATAAAATGTATCCATATAGAGTAGATTTTGACTGGGTTAAGAGGGTGGCATTTTTGTGTTGGAAATGGATGATATGAGTGATTTTCTTATCGTGTGCTTATTGTGTGTGAATGTGTGTGTATTTTAATTTATTTTTTTTTTGTTTGGTTTGGGATAATTTTTGGGTTTTTAATATTTGGGGATAAGAACTCGTATATATTTACATTAAATGATACGGGAGGAGTAATTTTCAAACAAATTTGTTAAGATTTTTCAAGATTTTTTCAATACGTCTAACTTTATATATTTTTATCTCATTCCAGGTACGTCTATTGATCATCAGATTATTGAAAATTAACATCTCTGATTGAGTGAGTAAGACAATGCTCAATTAATATATGCTTAATTCGTCCATAAATAGACGTCTAGCCGTCTGAACAAGAATCAATGCTCTACTTTAACCATTAAAGTAACTTAAAAATCAGCAGAAGCAAATAAAAGGGGATTTACTGTTATGATACCTACAGTTTTTTTATTTTCAATTTATTCCAAATTTTTTTTTAAGTAAATCTGTTCACTACACTCATCAATCATCATCGATTAATTTTTCGGTATATTTTACATAAAAAGTTAAAAAAACAAAACCGATAACAAACACGTGACCACTTCATCAGCCAATCATAATACGAATATAATTTTAGCTTTTTTTCTTGGTTAAGCATTTTGATTTATATGTATAGAGAGGGGAAAAAGAAACGATTTTCAAAATATCGGAGATATTTTCGATCATAAAACCACTATTCAAATTTTATCCTGACAAATTATACAACAATTTATTTTTTATTCTTTTCTATAGCATTAATTCAGCTAAATTAAATAAAATTTCAATCAAACTTTTAAAGCAAAACTTACTTTCCTAATGTTGAACTCAGGCAAATGGCTTTATGCGATCTTCAATATGATTTGTTCGGGAAGAAATGCTGACCCTTAATTTTCTGCTTGCCTTTTCTTCCATTCTAAAAATTGTTTTTAAATCGAATCGAGCTTCCCTTGAAATAATAGAAGAATAGATGAAAAGAAAAGATTTGCATTGAATCGGGCCCATTCTCAATATATCTGTTAAATTCATTCTACATTTTATTCCAACTCGAATCATTTTTCTTCTAGCATTGTGAAATGTACATTTAAAGCCTTGCTTGTCAAGCTAATGTTTTAAACATTCCAAAATTAATATTTCGGTTCAATTACTAAATTCTTGATTTTCCTAAATCCATAAATCCGCGTATGAAACTTGGAAGCTATTTAACCAATTTTGATGGCTTTCACATGGCTTTAATCTATATTTTGTTCAAATTTGTTGCGCCGTGAAAAACACTGCAAACCCGAGAATTTGTAGTTATATTGCAGTCAAAATTTAGCGGAAAAGCAATATTAATTAAAATACTAGGAGATTTAATTTTAAATTTAGAATGGAATTTCTGGAAATGGAGGATTTAATTTTAAAATGCATGAAATATTTTTTAATTTTAACATCTTCTGGAAAAGAAAATATTTTTAAAATTAGAATAGAATTTCTGTAGAAAGGAGATTTAATTTTACAATGTTCAGGAAAGGAAAACTTAATTTTGTAATTAGAATGAAGTTTCTAGAAAAGCAAAATTTAATTTTAAAATTAGAATCAATATATTTTTAATATTAAAATATACTGGAAATAAGAAATTTAATTTTGAAATAAGAATGGAATTTTGGGAAAGAAAGACTAAATTCTAAAATTATAATGGAAATATTCTTATAATATATAAACTAGTCTGGAAAATTGAAATTTAATTTTGCAATTAGAATGGAATTTCTGAGAACGAAGGATTTAATTTTACTCTGGAAAAATGAAACTAAATTTTAAAATAAAAAAAAAAAATATTTTTTAATTTTAAATTATTCTGGAAAAGGAAAATATATTTAAAATTTGAATAAAATTTCTGCAAAACGAAAATTTAATTTTACAAAATTCTAGGAACAAAATTAAAATAAAATTTCTGGAAATGTATTAAAATATGCTGAAAATAAGAAATTTAATTTTGAAACAAAAATGGAATTTTTGGAAAAAAAAAAGGCTGAATTTTAAAACTAGAATGGAACTTTTAATTTTAAAATATTCTGAAAAACCGAAATTTAATTTTAAAATTAGAATGGAGTTTCTGGTAACGAGTAATTTAATGTTGGGATTAGATTGGAGAAATTATTACTTTTAAATTATTCTGGAAAAGTAAAATTAGAATGGAAACATTTCTAATTTTAAAATAAAAGCGGAATTTCTGGAAAAGATAGGGAGATTTCATTTTGCAATTAGGATGGAATTTCTGGAATGAAGGTTTTAATTTTAAAATGTTCTGGAAATTTCTTTCTGAAATTACAATGGAATTTCTGTAAATGGGAGATTTAATTTTAAAATTAGAGTGGAAATATGCTTTATTTTAAAATATTCTGTACAAGGTAAATTTAATTTTGAAACTAGGATGGAATTTCTGGAAATGGAGGACTTAAATTTAAAATACTCTGAAAAACAAAACTGAATTTTAAAATTAAAATGAAAATATTTATAATTTTAAATAATTCTGGAAAAAAAAAATATTTTTAAAATTAGAATGGAATTTCTGGAAAGGATGATTTCATTTTACAAAATTTTAGAAAAAAAAATTAAATTTTGACATTACAATGGAATTTTAATAATTTTTATTTTAAAATATTCTGGAAACTAAGAAATTTTTGGAAAGAAGAGTGAATTTTTAAATCAAAATGGAAAAATTTTTAATTCTGAAATTATAATGAAATTTCTGTAAAAGAAAGATTAATTTTGAAAATTCTTGAAGACGGAAACATACTTTTAATATCTAAATATTTTGAAAAAGCGAAATTTAATTTTAAAATTAGAATGGAATTTCTGGTAACGAGTAATTAGTTTTGAAATTAGAATATAATTTCTTAGAATGAAGTATTTAATTTTAAAATACGCTGGAAATTTCATTCTGAAATTACAATGGGATGTAAAAGGAAAATTTAATTTTAAAATTAGAGTGGAAATATTCTTTATTTTAAAATATTCTGGACAAGGCAATTTTAATTTTAAAATAGAAATGAAATTTCTGGAAAAGAAAGATTTCAATTTGAAATTATCTGGACAAAAAGGAGATTTATTCTTTTTTTCTTAATTTTAAAACAGTTTGGAAAAGGGAAATTTAATTTTGAAATGAGAATGGAATTTCTGGAAATAGAGAATTTAATTTTAAAATATACTGGAAAAACGAAATTGAATTTTAAAATTTAAATGGAAATATTTTTTAAATTTATATTATTCTGGAAAAGGAAAATATTTTTAAAATTAGAATGGAATTTCTGGAAAAGAAAATTTAATTTTACAAAATTCTAGAAAAGAAAATTAAATTTTGCAATAAGAACAATGTTTCTGAAAATGGAAGGTTTAATATTAAAATATTCTGGAAACAAGAAATTTAATTTTTTAAATAAAAATGGAGACAGAATTTTAAAATTAGGATTGAAATATTACTCTAAATTTTGAAATATTCTGAAAATGCGAAATTTAATTTTGAAATTAGAATGGAAAAAGTATCTTTTCAATTATTCTGGAAAAGTAAAATTAAAATAGAAAAAATTATAATTTTAAAATTAGAGCGGAATTTTAGAGAAAATTTTAATTTTGCAATTAGAATGGAATTTCTGAGAATGAAGGATTTAATTTTAAAATACTCTGGAAATTTATTTCTGGAATTACAATAGAATTTCTGTAAAAGGGAGATTAAATTTTAAATTACAGTGGAAATATGCTTTATTTTATAGTATTCTGGGCAAGGCAAATTTTATTTTAAAATTAGAATGAAATTTCTGGAAAAGAAAGCTTTCAATTTGAAATTATCTGGAGAAAGGAGATTTTAAAATTAGAACAGAAATATTCCTTATTTTAAAATAGTCTGGAAAAGGGAAATTTAATTTTGAAATTAGAGTAAAATTTCTGGAAATAGAGGATTTAATTTTAAAATACTCTGGAAAAGCAAAACTGAATTTAAAATTAAAATGGAAATATTTTTTAATTTTAAATTATTCTGGAAAAGGAAAATATTTTTAAAATTAGAATGAAATTTCTAGAAAATCAAGACTTAATTTTACAAAATTCTACAAAATAAAACAAAATTTTAAAATTAGAATAAAGTTTCTGGAAATCGAAGATTCAATATTAAAATATTCTTGGAATAAGAAATTTAATTTTGAAAGAAGAATGTATTTTTTTTGGAAAAGAAAGACTGAATTTTAAAAATAGAATGGAAGTACTTTTAATTTTAAAATATTCTGAAAAGTGAAATTTAATTTTAAAATTAGAATGGAATTTCTGGTAACGACTAATTTAATTTTCAAATTAGAATGGAAAAAGTATTACTTTTAAATTATTCTGGAAAAGTAAAATTAGAATGGAAATATTTATAATTTTAAAATTAGAGCGGAATTTCTGGAAAAGGTAGGGAAATTTAATTTTGCAATTAGGATGGAATTTCTGAAAATGAAGGATTTATTTTAAAATACTCTCGAAATTTTTTTTTAAAATTACAATGGAATTTCTGTAAATGGGAGATTTAATTACTAAATTAACGAGAGAAAGAGAGATTTAATTTTAAAATTAGAGTGGAAATATGCTTTATTTTAAAATATTCTTGACAAAGCAAATTTAATTTTAAAATTAAAATGAAATTTCTGAAAAAGAAATATTTCATTTTGAAATTATCTGGAGGAAGGAGATTTAGTTTTAAAATTAGAACAGAAATATTCTTAATTTTAAAATAGTCTGGAAAAGGGAAATTTAGTTTTGAAATTAGAATGAAATTTCTGGAAATGGAGAATGTAGTTTTAAAATAATCTGGAAAAACGAAACTGAATTTTAAAATTAAAATGGAAATATTTTTTAATTTTAAATTATTCTGGAAAAGGAAAATATTTTTAAACTTAAAATGAATTTTTTGGAAAATAAAGACTTAATTTTACAAAATTCTAGAATAAAAAGAAAATTTTGGAATTAAAATAAAATTTCTGAAAATGAAAAGTTGAATATTAAAATATTCTGGAAATAAGAAATTTAGTATCCAGAATATTAAAATATTCTGGAAATAATAAATTTAATTTTGAAATAAAAATTGAATTTCTAGAAAAGAAAGACTGAATTTTAAAATTAGTATGGAAATACTTTTAATTTTAAAATATTTTGGAAAAGCGAAATTTAATTTTAAAATTAGAATGGAATTTCTGTAAAAGGGAGATTAATTTTAAAATATTCTTGAAATGAGAGATTTAGTTTTAAAATTAGAGTGAAAATATTCTTTATTTTAAATAATCTGGACAAGGCAAATTCAATTTATAAATATGTATTAGAATGGAATTTTTGGTAATGGAGGATTTAATTTAAAAATGCTCAGGGAAGCAAAATTTAATTTTAATTTTGTACTAGAAATATTTTTACTTTTCAAATCTTTTGGAAAGGAAAATATTTTTAAAATTAGAATAAAATTTCTGAAAAAAAAAAGATTTAATTTAACAAAATTCTGAAAAATACAGATTTCATTTTAAAATTGTAGTGAAATTTCTGAAAAAAAAAAAAGATTTCAATTTAAAATTATCTGAAGAAAGGATACTTAATTTTAAAATTAGAATAGAAATATTCTTAATTTTAAAATAGTCTGGAAAAAGGAAATTTAATTTGGCAATTAGGATGGAATTTCTGAGAACGCAGAATTTAATTTTAAAATGCTCTGGAAATTTATTTCTGAAATTACAATGGAATTTCTGTAAAAGAGATATTTAATTTTAAAATTAGAGTGGAAATATCCTTTATTTTAAAATATTCTGGAAAAGGCAAATCTAATTTTAAAATGAAAATGAAATTTCTGGAAAAGAAAGATTTCAATTTGATATTATCTGGAGATAGAAGATTTAATTTTGAAATAAAAATAGAAATATAAAAGAACTTTTAAGCCCTTCTTGTTTGAAAAATTCCCATACGCTTCCAAAATGTGCTAGCTTCAATATTTTCACATGCGTACAATCAAATGTCCCGATAGCTGTTGAAATTTTAAAACGCGTTTGTCATATTGCCGCAGCTTCCACCGACTCTTATTGTGGCCTAGGAACTTTAGGCGAAATACGAAGTTGACTTACATACAGTAGTTCTATCTACAGCAAAGGAGTGAAGGACGAGATACTTTTGTTTATATAAATAGCAAAAACATTGTAGCACACAGAGTTAGTTGCATTAACTGCGTTATGAAATTACAATTTTTTACCATTTCGCTTCATTTCAACATTAAATCTCAAAGGTTGTTAGTTTTGGTTGGATGTATTTTCCGGCGTTTACGATAATTTTCCGATTATCGAATATTAACAATTCGGAACTAAACTCGAGTTGCCTTGTAAATTACCAAGTGTACAGTCAGTTTTCCAACAAGTAAATACTTACAATTTTATTCACCTGATTATAAGCACATACTTGAAAAACTGAAGTAAAAGTACTTAATGGTTTTTATTCACTGGCAGAAATTTGATTAATGATTTGTAATAGTAAGTAAATTCCTTGGATTTTTTGTTAGCGCTTTTACTTGATAAACTGCAAGTATTTACTTGTTGGTCATGAAAACAGTCAGAGGTACTATAATTGTAAGTTGTCTTATAATTAAATGATAACGACGTAATTGGTCTATCAACAAGAAATGTTTTGAAAAAATTTAAGTAAAAGCATGATAATTTGTAAGTATTTACTTGTTGGTTAAGGAAATGGTCGAAGGCACTGTAATTGTAAGTTGTCTTACAATTAATTGGTCTTTTTGTCAATAAAAAATGTTTTGAAAAAATTCAAGTAAAAGCATGATAATCTGTAAGTATTTACTTATTGCTTAAGAAACCAGTCAAAGGCACTGTAATTGTGAGTTGTTTTAAACAAAACGATAGGGTCCATCAAAGAGAAATTATTTTAAAAAGTTAAATAAAAGCATTTGTTTTTACTTTTCTAACGCAGGAAAAGTGAAGTTTAGTAATTATGACCGTTTTCGACCTTGAAATTTTTGGGGATTTATCCATTTTAGGGTCCTCTGAGTGCGGAAATTTGGGTTTTGAAGAGGTATCTGGCTGTCTGTCTATGTCCCCTCTACAGAACAGTCCAGATGGTTTAACCAATCGAATTTAAACTATATATTTAATCTTTTTTTGTGTAAAATGATAAGTTCCAATGATTTTTATTGAAAATCGGTAAACTGGAAGGTGCATCAAATGGAATAAAAAGAAATATAAAAGTAAGAAAATAAATATTAAATTAATGAGAAATTTGGCGTTTCATTTGAATGGATGCTTATACGAATTGTTTGTAGAGATTTACAAAATATGAAAATATTTGCCAGTTTCGAATAAACCGCCCAGGGGCTACTTACGAGGAAAGACTCTGCATATTGCAGAATTCATCAAAAGTTTTCAGTTTTAACCGGAAGATAATAGATTTACCAATACGCCTTTCAATTACTGAACTCCGGTGAACTCCTCCTCACCTGATTTTTGAAGGATGCTCTCTGAACCTGATGGTGCAAGAGAATCGTAATCCTCGAAACTAGCAACGACTAGTTATTTGAAAACCTTCATTATTCAATTTTAGTTAATTTTTGTACAAAGTAATCTAAAATTGTGAGCAAGCATTGACGCATTTTCGAAATAAAAAATATAAAGAGCAACTTTTCATGAGTCATGACCTTTTTTAGTTTTGCTACACTGTCGGTTTTTCCTAAATTTTTCGTTCTGTCGAAATATGTTTATATAAAATGACATTACATTGAGTTTGTATGTGTGGAACACAAACATCACTCTAGAGAGCAACAATTTTTCATATAAAATTGGATAAGAAAAGTTTTTTACAACTTAAATTGGTGTCAATAAAATTATTTTTATTAATATTGTTTTTTATTTTTTTATTTGAGGGGTAGGGCGAATTTTCTCAAATCGATTTTGTGACCTTGTATATGGTTATATATTTATAATTATACGTAATGGCACTATATACTAGACCCTCCTTAATTATTATGAGGCTTATTTTATAAACGTTTATATAATTTTTGAATGGGCACTCATAATGGATTTCAAATGGCAAAAAGCACATTAAAAATTACCTTCAAGGTGTATCTTGTCTATTGTGTGCGTTGCTGTTGAAAAGAAAACGTATATGACGTATGATGTTCTTATCATATTTTGTGAATGTAATGATAAAATCGTAGAATTTTCTTTTTTATTCACGTTTTGTCAAAAGAAACTTCAATTTTGTATATCACACACTTGAAAATTATGTCATTGTGTATATCATCATCATCATTATAATACGTAATATGCCTTGGGTTAGTTTATTGCTGCTCATCTTAACACACAAAACATATCATCAACAATAACAACAACAAATCTGTACTGTTGCTTTTTTGTATTTCCGTTAAAAAAATAATTCTGAGTGGATATCATATACCCAACACACATATATGTATGTATATTCGCTCGAGTGGCGACAATGACGCTTTTCTCATTTACCGAATATAAGGGGTATGAGGGTGTTAAATGATAATAAACAAAATAAAATTATTGCACTTGATATAAAAGGATAATGAAAATGAAATTTTTTTTTTTTGCTGCCACTGCTACTGCTGTACTCTCCTCATAACAGTATAATGAAAATTAAGTAGATGAGAACAAAACACATATACAGCATTCAACATGAAACACATTTCATCTTGAACATTTTTTTTTTTTTTGGAATTTTTTCGGTGTTGAACGAGAAAAACACTGTGCGCTTTCCCGTTTTTCATTTTATTTTATATTTTTCGTATTTTTTTTTTTTTTTGATGATGGTTGGTGCGGTAGTACGTTAAAAAGGACATAAAAAATGTATCTCTTCATACCATTGTAGCAAGAACCGTACGTACCTACTAGTTGTAGTATAATAGCATAATAGAAAAACATTTCACTGTAGTTGTGTGCATACACCAAAAACACATATAAGAAAAATGAACAAAATGCAGTTTATTAAAAATGAATAATCACGTGATTTATTATTATACCAGCGGAGCACACACAAAGTAGTTTTTCCCATTTTTCCACATCTTTTCATTCTCATTTGGTTTGTGTCATTTAATGTACACACACACACATACCAACAAAAATCATATTTTCTCTGCTCCTATACACATGCATCGACTAGACATTATACGAGTAGTACACATATACAGAACACGAGCTGGTAAAAATGATAAATTGGTTTAAATGGAAAACCGAAAAAAATTGTAATAAAAATAAAGGATAATAAATGGATATGAGAGAATATCTACTTGATTGAATTTTTAAGTGTGAAATTAAAATTAATATTTATAAGTCATCTTCCTACGTAGTCTATACACTAGTACGTGTATAACTGATGTTATGAAAAGTTCGTTAAATTATTAATCATCTACCGATTATCCATGTTATGATTAAAAAATTAGACACCATCAGATCCTAAAATTTAGAAAATCGTTATGGGAGGTCTATTTTGCAAGATTGAAACCAACTGCAATTTTCTCCTAACAGTATACAGATTTGTTCACATTATATAAATACGAACTTAAAAACAAGAAAAAAATCTACTTTTATGATACTTGAGTGTCTCGACTCTTAAGCATCTGCATAATTATGTATATTATTACGACCATTGAAGTTGACTTGAATGTTTATCTAAGTGTGTTCATATTTTATTGTTTTAATTATAATTACAAGGAGGGTTATAGTAAAATTGATACGCGTAAGGTAGATGAATTATTGAGGTACACAGGATTTTTAAACAACAAAATTTATTTTATGTACCTATTCAGATCTAATTTCAATTGTTGCGCTTTCGCAACATAAATTTTAATCTATTCGATAAATCGGTCGAAGTATCGAAGTAAATACTCGTAAAATAATTTTGTAAAAGTGTAATGGAAATATCGTAAAGAGTTTTTATGCTGTCATCGTGATAGTAGACAAATAATACATAAAAATTGATTTATGTCTTACCGATTTTAATGCTAAAAATTTCGTTTCAACCAAAAAAAAAATTGTAAATAAATAAAATATTGATTCCTCACGAGAATCCTTAAAGACATTTCAAATCTTCTAATTATAAAAAAAAAAATATTTCTTGTAATTTTTTCTTCACTTTCACTTCACTAAACAAAAATCTAATTTAATCGACTCACACTCATCCACATCGACATACAAACACACAACACACATACAAAATTAGAAAAATAAGTTCCTCGTGTATCGTAAACGATAAAATATTTCCCACCAAAAATGAACAAAAAATCATTCATTTCACAATTCTTGGGAATAAAAAGGCTCCAACAACAACAATAACAATAATAATAACATAGAAATGAAAAATAACAACAACAATAATCATAAAGAAAATTTATGTTTATGTGGTATGAGGAAAGCGCAGAAGAGAAATGAGATATTAGAAGGTTAAGACAGAATTTTCTTATGTTTTGTTCAAGTTTCAAGGATTCGTAATGTCAAATGTATGCTACTGCTGCTATTTACAGTTAAAGCATCACATACACATATACCAACGTATAAATTTTCATCTAAATTTTTATATCCTGAAACACAAAATCTAAAGACAATGTAATAAATTTTCCTTACTGCTTTTATTTTATGGATCCTTTTTTTTACTTTTGTGTAGCTGTAATTTTTTTTTGTGCTCATTTATAGTTTATTGCAGAGAAAACGAACCAAAAAAAAATCCAATAAGGAAATAAGAATGAAAATCTATAAAATAATTCGTTGGTTTTATAAATTATTTGTATCCATATTCTCATACTCTCAGAATCAGGATAATTATGTACAGTATTTATAAATATGTGCACCTCATCCAGAATAATATAAGGTGTTTATTTCATGAATCATTATCCTAACTAAATCGTAAGCTCCTGTATAAAGTTGAAACGAGGCGAGAGAATTAATTATTCAAATTTAATTTTTAGTACAAGAGAATGAAATTTTATTACACATTAAACAGTATCATCATCATCATTCAGGGGTAAAAATAAAAACTTTAATTTTCTCTTCCCAAATTAATTATTAAATCAAAAAGAAATTAATTTTCAACACTAGATAGCACGTATATAAATAACCCTTTTTTCGTTACATCGTCCTTATAAATGAGAGGATGGTAGAGCGCGCACGTATCATAAATTATTCAGGTGCACTTCTTGACATGATTTATGATTTAATTTTTATTTTATTTTATGTATTCCAGGCCTTCCTTAAAAACCTTAAAAAAAAATTGAAGTATCATTTACTTAAAGGAGATAACAAATCCTTATAAAAAGGATATTCAATATTTATGACTTTTTTTTTCTAACCAACCAAACAAAATATATTTTATTATCATATTTAATAGACTGGGTGTTTTGTGTTGTATTTTTTTTTTTTTTATTATTATCCGTACCTTGGTTTATTATTGATTTTACATCCTTTTTTCTTGCGTGTGTACGGCTTTGTGGACGTACTATATATCCTTTTACAAATACGAAAGATCACAATATACACAAATCTTATCGTTATCAACATAAAAAAATATTTGGACATGAATTTTAATCGTTTTACAAAAAAGGATGTCTTCATTATTTTCCTTTTTTTTTAATAAAATAACGACATTTTGTCCTTAATTCAATTTGATATGCATTTTATATTGACGACATGTCGTTAACAAAAAAAAAATTACTCAGTATATTAATGTAAGAGGTGGAGGTACCAAATGTTCGTGTTTATAAAATTTTTGTTTCAAATTTCAATAAAAACTATTTACCCTACTTTCAGGAAAAACGAAAACAAAACAATTTTCGTTCAATATTATGATTATTGTTGTCATTTTGGCAACAACAAAAAAAAAATATTCAACCCTCTCCTCACTATCCATATGCGTACATACTGTTTTTCCACATTTTTTTTATCGTTTTGCTTTTTTGTGTGTTTGATGGGCAATTTTAAAATTCAGAAATATTGAAAAATAAAATTGAGTTTTCATATTTTTTATTATCATTTTTTTTTTGTTGGTTATGTTTTAAGAAAACCGATAAAATATCGAACAAAACGAATATAACAATAATAATAATCGTTAAGCAATAACAATAATAATAATATAAGACGAATGCGGCAAACAACGACCATTTTCTTTTATTATTCTTATTTTTTATTTGTAAATACCGTATGCTTTTTTTTTTTTAATTTAATATTTTGACATTTGACGCCATATTGTTCAGATTAAATTAATTGGGAACACAAGAATCCGTCTACAAAATATGGTATATTATTGTAAATGAATATTATTGTTCAAGCAGAATACTATACATATATAATATGGTGGAGCATCATATCGAAATCAATGGTGTGTACATGAAAACGATGAAATAGTGTTGAGTGGTAGAAAATTACGTTTTAAAACGTAAATTTTAATACGAACACTCTACTCTTATATATATATTGTGTAATATTATGTACAATGTAGAGTGAGGATTAAATTGACCGGAAGATTTTAATGGAGCAGAAGAGATCAAATATAGATACACAAGAAAAATGAATTTGAAAATTGTTTGTATTAGCATATGGATATTATGACCCAAATGGGAATTCTTTACCGTGATGAGGATAAGTACCTAATATGGAAAATAAATTGGTTAAACTCATTCAAAAATATTCGAACCACTGTCAGTTTTGTTGACAAACAATTAAACTTTGTATTTTACTTTACTATATTGACAGTAAATTATACCCTTATGAAAGGATCAGGATAAGGAAACATACGAAATAGGAATATTAATAGACTAAAGCGTTTTGGTATGAAATACAAAATTTCTTCTATGTCGAGGATATTAGTGTCTTATGATGATTGTTTAATGTTTTGATTCATCTTATGCTGAGCAAGAGTTATAGAGAAACACCAATACCCTAAGTCTCAATATATCAAATAGAAATTTCAAAAAATGTAAGCTACCGGTTTGACCTCTATAGAAGAAATATTAGTTCACTTAAATTCGATATTATTTAAGTGGGATAACTCTATATTAGTAGTAATGACATTCACAGTATTTCCGATTCGGCAAATCAGAAAAATACAAAGGCCAGTTACTCATAGTACATCTACTGGGAAAAGTAAAAAAAATCATTTCCCCTCCCCCCCTCTCAAAAATGAGACCCCTCCTTGAGTTCAATTTTGTTGGTAGTTCGGTTTCGTACTGAAAAATCAATCAATCAATCAATCATAAAGCCGAAAAATCAATTTGATTTGAATAGACTATTTTTCAAAAAGTTACCCGAGCTTATCATTTCGTCACAATTATACAAAATAAAAATAAAAAACATAAGATAAAAAAATCACTCGTTAGTTAATGTTGACTGAATTATTAAATTATTTTGTTGAATTATAATTTGAAATGGCAAACGATTTTTGGAAACATTTTTGTAATGCCAAACCCACAAACTCTGTATTTAGCGATCTATTGTAAATCCGAATTATAATCTGTTGGCTCAATTCATATAAGTAACTATTTTGAATTTTCTGGTTAACTATATCTTTACTACCTATACAGCCTTGCTTCATATTGAACCAAGTAACGGTCAACAAACGGACATGGACGATCTGCGATCCAGTTTTATCTGCTACAAAAATAGGTTTAAAATAAAGGATTCGATTTAAAAATTAAGAAAAGGGATAGGAAAATGAAATAATCTCGGTAGGGAGTCCTAAGAGGCCGATTTGGCTTGCCTTCACCTTTTTGCATCTACTGTGGTGGCCATATTATTAAGGACACATCAATTCTGTTGGGGAAATGTTTGCTTTTGGCGGCTTATATATTTTACTAAACATTTTTATAGCCTAGCCATACGAAACTATTATTTGTTAAGGTGCATTCAAAATGCAAAGTTTTACTTTGTACTAAATAATATTTGTACTAAAAGTAGAAATACATTTTTTTAACTAAATTAGAAATATCTTAAAAAACACATTTCTAGCTGAGCTACCTCAAAATATTGAGTGAATGCACGTTCAGCATTATTGACTCTACATTTCTTTCATTTGGAGTTTTGTGCTATCTAGGCTAGAAACAGCTGTCAGGGCATTAAATAAATTTAGATTAATATGAATAAAATTAGTACAATTTCCAACAAGTAATTTTAGCCTTTATGATTTTTAATACACAAATAAAAATTACATTTTAAGTACAGTTAATGAATTTTCCACTTAAAAATATAACTTTTGCTCGTCTACTAAATACGATAAGTACTAATTAATACATATACCAACAAGTACTAATTTTATTCATATTAATCTAAATTTATTTAATGCCATGAGAGCTGTTTCTAGCCTAGATAGCACAAAACTCCAAATGAAAGAAATGTAGAGTCAACAATGCTGAACGTGCATCCACTCAATATTTTGAGGTAGCTCAGCTAGAAATGTATTTTTTAAGATATTTCTAATTTAGTTAAAAAAATGTATTTCTACTTTTAGTACAAATATTATTTAGTACAAAGTAAAACTTTGCATTTTGAATGCACCTTAACAAATAATAGTTTCGTATGGCTAGGCTATAAAAATGTTTAGTAAAATACATAAGTCGCCAAAAGCAAACATTTCCCCAACAGAATTGATGTGTCCTTAATAATATGGCCGTATGTATGTACTTATAATCCAGCAGAATTAAGGTTTATAAAGGAAATAAATTGGTCAGGCGTTTTGTTTCTTAATCGACCTATTTTTCACATAGATTAAGAATTAAGAATTCGATGTGTCCCAAGGTCGGCCAAATGAAGAAAACATCGAAAAGGGGGTGTCCACCACTTTTAGGGGGTGGCGATCACGTTTTCGCAAATAACTCGATTATTGTGCATTTTATGAAAAAAAAATTAAAGGCAAAGTTGTTCTACGGGAAATTTCGTATCGATATACGTAATTTGTTATTTAATCCTTTTTTTAATTAATGTCTGTATGTCTATTAAAGAACTTAAGTGACAGTGACCTCTAGCATTGATCTTTTGGCGCTATCTTGAGCATTTGTAAAGCGTTTCGGTCGAAATGTTGCCATTTTGTTATCGTATGTTTGCTTTGAGATCGGCAAGGGACTATGGACGATTGATGTACACCTTTCTTTTCACATAGCCCCACAAAAAAAACTTTTATGGCTGTGCGTTATGTGGCACCATCCTGTTGCAAGTAAAATCCTTCTCCACCAGGTTCCTTGGTGTTTTCATGAAGACACTTTCACTTTTTAGTCAAAGGTTTTCAGCTCCGCAGTAATAATTCTTTGCTTATTGGCACTGCCGTTGCGACAATTAACGCTTCATCGCTCATGACATATTTCTGTCAAGAGTTTGGTTCGATTTGGTACGATTTGCGATAGTATGAACGTAATTTAAGCATTGTTGCGGAACCAACAACCCCTTAACATCAATCTATTGCTCGTTATTACATTTTGTATGCGTACATTTTCAAATCACACTTCAAAATTTGACGCAAATCGGTGCGACTATATTCTAATTACGATGCACACTATCCATATTCTTACTTCAGTGGTCCGTATGGTGTGTAGCGAAAAATCAAGAGAAAATGACACCATCTTTTGATCGTTTACTAAATTAGGGATTGCACCTCCGGTAAGTTTACTAAAGGAACTTTGCGAATTGCTCCCGTAGCACCTACCGTGGGTAACAGCCCTGACAAAGAGAAGAACGATTTATATTATAAAAACACTAACATGACCTGGGATGCTATTCTGGAACTATTACGAAGGTCTGTAAATTCTCAATGGGAAAAAAATGATCTGCCACAATTCTTGATAATGTTGGATCATTTAACAGCTTTATCGCGTCAAGAATTCAGCGCAACATTTAGACAATAATATAGACTTAAAACGTTTGGGAAATTTAAACAATGGACAACCAGTGGAAACGGCCAATAAACGAGAATGTATCTATTGAACAAAGAAAAAATCTTGACCAAAATCGCGTAAAAGAGAAGGTCAAAACACAGACTAACAAAAGTCAGTCCGTTATAATAATTCGAGGCTTTTCAAATGGAAATATTTCATCAGGGGAAGGGTTTCTTACAACAATTTCTACAAAAAGATTCGAACGATCTTGAAAAATGATTTTCCTTGTGCTCATTTTGTTCATTGCTATGCCCATAAATTAAGCTTAATTCTGCAATCCATCTGTGTGTAAAGAAACACCCGAGCTACGAATATTTTTTGCAAATTTCTCTGATCTTGGATAATTTTTCTCAATCTCAGATTTTTATAAATATTTTGTTAAATTGCTGCAGTTATAGAAACTTTCGAAAAATTTGGTTGCAAAAGCTCTAAAGTCTCATATCAAAAGTCAAGATGCCCGATCGTCAAAATTTTTTTTTAAAACATCTGTTGATATTAAGAAAGAGTTACACCTTGAAATTAGTATGCGAACATTTCGTAGCAGAGTGGGAGGGAGCAATGTTCATGATCTGCTTGAAGAACAGCCCGAAGAGTACCACTGTTGAGGAAAGAATTCGATTTGCAAAAAAATCATACTGATTGGCAAGGTGACAATGGCTAAAAAAATGGAGAAATCTATTTAAACAAAGATTAACTTATTTGGTATGTAGGCCAAAAAACAAAGCATTTTAAATCCCACAGAATTCCAAAAAAATAGTGAAATGTTGGGATCTTTCTACAACACAATGTGAGCTTAAACATACTTCTAGAAAGCCAAACGGTTTTTCAGGGACAAAGATATTCTACTTGTGACTTGGTTAGCGCAAGCCACCGACCTCAGTCCTATTGAGCTTATTTGGCACAACCTTAATATAGATGTAGCCCGCAAGGAAACGTAGGCAAAAATAGAAAACAACTATAGTTAGCCCTTAAAGAAGGCTGAGAGTCTTTACCTGTGGAACGATGTTGGGACTTAATAAATTCTAAGCCAGAAGTTGCCAGACAGTGATTCAAAATAAAGGACAAATCACTAAACACTATGGCCTTAAGAGTTCTTAATTCAAAATCCGAATATAATTTATTTTATTCGTTTATTATTCGTAATTTTGGGACCAGCTTTTACTTTATAAAATTAAATTAAATACTGGAAATAGGTTACAATATTAACTTTAATGACGTTCTTCCCCTGCCCTTAGTTTTCTGATCACGAATGTATTTGTAATGGCATATATTGAACACTAATTATCCACCTCGCACTGCGACCTAAAAGATATTTTATGCTTGGGCCCTGCTTAACCTGATAATACTGCCGATCGGTACGCAATACATACTATCTGACCAATTTACTATTAATATTCCAACGATAATTTCAATATCTATAAGCTCAGAAATTGTTTCAACAGAAATTCAATTACTTTCACCCACAGTCAAAATACAGAATTTCGCTTCAAAAATAGCCCTAATAAATAAACTGTTAGATTCAATGGAGTAGGAATGTTAGGTCAAAGCGTTTTGTACACCTTCTTTGTATGAAATACAAAATATTTTCTATGGAAAGGATATTACTCTCTTATGGTGAATGTTTTATGTTTTGATTCTTATTATGTTTACCAAGAGTTTTTAATAGATTTTCAAAACAATACGTTAAGCTGTAATTTGCCAAATGAAAATTTTTGAAAACGTAAGCTACCGGTTTGACCCATTTAGTCGTTGTTCAATTTCATAGAAATTGTCCCTAAGGTAGGGTCAAATGATAGCCATATACAGTTACTTGACAAATAATCGTTTCCACACTCCCATATTTGGTGGAACTAAATGTTATTGAACGCTTTTTGTGGTACTCTAGTGCCGTTCACAGAGAAGTTTTCTGACGTGTTAAATTATTGACAGAATTTTTACCACTATATATCGAAAACGAATACTGGCAGAAATTATAAAATTAGGAAAAAATGACGTATATTTAGTTTTAAGTTATACAAGAGTAAATGATTAGATGCGGATCAATTTTTCCTTAACCAATATTTCTGACTTGAAACGTAACATTTATTGTTTCAATTCCCATAACGACGATTTTATTATAATTAGAATAATCTTCATTCCACGATTATAAGTTCAATTCAGGCGCTGGTGGCCGCCAATAGGAGATGTATAAAATTCTAGTACGAGCTGTTTTATTTTTGTTTCGCCGTTTAAATATTTTATGTTACCTTTTTAACGGTTACGAGCACGATTTTCATCAAATTTAACCATGCTGTTTTTTAAAAATTAAAGAAGCGCTCTCTAGTAAATTTGTATTGTTTAAAGAAAAATCGAGAGTCTCAGGACAACCGAATTTTAGGTTGTGGAAAATTTTGATTTATACTAGATATTTCTAACGATAATGACGGCTTAGATGTACTGTTTTAGTCTAGTTATTCATGTCACAGGATTGTGATCGATTAAAGACGTTGCATTGAAAAGGTATTTCAGAAATGCCGTTATTAGAGATCCTACTTAACGCATTGAAATTTCTATTCTGTATACCAGGTTTATGTAGAATTATATAATCATACTCATCCAGTTTAATTTTCCATCGCATCAAGAGTCATGATGGATTTTTCTGATTACATGATCCATAGCAATCGAAAATTTTGTACCATATAAATATGGCCTGAAATGATTAACTGACCACACAATGGTAGGCAACTTTTTCTCAATCGTTGCATAGTTTGTTCAGCTTTGTTTAGTGTGCGGCAAACGCAATGGCAAAATCATGTGATTCAACAAGCAGTGATAAAACGAAACCTACCGTCAAATCGCTTGCATCACACAAGTTAAAATAAACGGTTTGGTAAAGTCTGGCATTTATAATACAGGCGGATGAATAATGCAGTTTTTTATTTTTGTCAAATGCATCTTGGCACAATGCATTCCAGACAAAAGTTTGATTCTGCTAAACCAAAGAAATTCGAAATAAATGTTCGGTACTATCCTACCAAACCTAAGAAGAATTTAATATTCGTTGTATTTTGAGGAATTGGTAATTTTTCTTGCCTTGGCTTTTAAATGGCTTTAGAATAAATTGATAGTGAGCCTCATCTGAGCTGAATGAAGTTTTTGCTCTATCCGATTTTTTCGAATTTGAGAAATATTGCGCACTTCCAAGTTTATCCAAAATATTCGAAATATTTGGCAAAGTGAAGATGCCATCAATTGTAACATTATTGAGCCTACGATAATCAACTATCACACGCGGTTTTTTTTGCACAACAATTAGTAGAAAATTCCAAGGACTTACATTATTTTCAATAATTGAATACCCGATGCATTTGGTTTATTTGTTATTGAATTTCCAATTTTGTGGAATGGGTTTGTCGGTATTGCCGTACATGTGTAGGTAGGGTACGAATTTTATGATTGTTGAAGTTAAAACGTCGCCCTCGAGATAAATAATATCATTATAGTTCCGAATTATTTCATTAGGAGTGCGGTATTCTTCTGTATTCAAATGATTTAAATTTACCAAAGATGAACGGGTGTCTAGTCTATTATCAATGACATTATTCCGTTTATGTAATTGGTAAATATCGTATTTATTCAGAGGTTCGACTATAATGTTGAAATCGGTTAGAGTAACTTCGTCCTCGATCCATCGACAGAGATAACAATCACTTTAATTGTGCCTTCCGAACGAGGAGAAATTATAATAGACTGTGAACAATTCAATTCAAGTTCTTTGGATAAATTTTCCGAAACTAAAGAATTTTCCAACGGTATATTTACAACTTATTTTAGAAAATCAACATTGCATTTAAATTTGTTGAAATAGTTCAAGCCTATAATATCCGAATAAGTTATGGGGAAAGAATCAGGTACTACTTGAAAGCTATGATGACCAATCGATTTCCACCAGGAAACAATAATTTCGCTGGCCAAGAATTTCTATTAACGTTCAACCAATAATCCATTTTTAATGAGGGACTCTTCGGCAGCAGTATCCAAGAGGAAAGGAATGATTTTGAATCGCCTTATGTCAATTTTACTATCGTTTTAGTAAGTGCAGTTATAGGATAAATAACATTTTCTTGTAGGGAATAATTATCTTCGGCTGGTTGAATGAATTGGAAACACTCTTTTATTAAAGGATCTACGAAGGAGCGTCTTTGGATGACCTCGAAGACCCACTTGTATTTTCCGAAGCTTGAAGTTTTGTTCCTCTTCTCTTATCACTTGCTATGTTGAGGGTACACTCTTTTAAACGATGACCCATACGTTTACAATCCGCACAACGGATTACTGAAAATGACATTAGTGATTTGACCTGATTTTTTGGGTTATGATAGCATTGGTTAATTTCGTGTCCTACTTTATTACATAAGTCACAAATTTTTTTAGGGTGACGGTTTTGAAATAAAAGAGGAAATCTAGAAAATTGTTTAAGAATAGTTTCTTCCTGGATTGCCTGATTAATATTTCATGATTACTTTTAGCGATTGGTCTAGGCCCTCCCCGTGTGCATTAAGATCTTGAATTGTTTTAGCTGATGCCTGTGGGTTCCTTCCTGATTGGCCATTTTTCAGAATTTCATGTGAAAATCATTTAGAATCGTATTTCCGCGTACATACCGAATTTCAGAATAATCGGTCAAGAACCAGCAAAGTTAAATCTTAATTGGCCATATTCCAGAACTTGAATTATCCATACGATCAATTGTCCATACGATCAATTGTTCATACAATCAATTGTGTCAACGATCAATTGTTCACGTTTAATTGTAACACGATAAATTGTTTACGATCCACTGACCGGAACCCGTTAGAAGCATCTGTTTGAATTGTAAATTCCTTACTGAAATCTGGATTTACTAAAATAAGTGCGGACACTAAAGATACTTTCAAGACGTTTCGTAAATGCTTTCTGAGCAATGGATGACCAATGGAATTTGGTTTCTTTGATCCCACTGTTCCGTCGCCTCAGAAAAATTAGGGATAAGCCGACGGTACTATCCAGCCATACCTATTGTGTTAATCTTCATATCCTTAACCAATCTGGTTGTTGGAAAATTGAAGATGCCGGTAATATTCTCAGGGTCGAATTTGTATAGATTGATGGTTCAGTGACTTCTACAACTCCCAACTTGATCAATCGATTAAGCTCTTTTTCTAAGTACATATATGGGAAGATGACTGTAAACTCTTTCGTCTCGATGTTGTGTTGGATCGGTTGTGTGCCAGCTTGTCTGAGAAAGCGGAGAAGCTCATTGATTGCCGCGTCTGAGAAAAGCTAAGGAAATGCGTGTTAGTATACATCATATTCAACCACTGCATGTGGAAGAATCATGGTAGAGGTTAAAATCGCCAACGACTTCAACCAAGTGCCTAATCCTAAAAGCATCCCAGAAACCGATGCCATTGTTATAAATAATGTATCTACAAACATTTTGTTCCTTTCAATAAAAAACGAAGAGATAAGTATATTACTTTTTGAATATTTGTCAAGAAAATTCTCCACTTTCCCTTTTTTAACTGACAGGCACAATTAATTTGTTTGCATTGGATCACAATCACAAAGAAAACTAAAACCAAATTAAATTTCTGATTGGTCGATAATAAAATACATTGACATTGATTTGAACCAAATTGATTGCGGATAAACATACAATATAATGGTAACACCAATCAAAAACTTTAAAATTAAACTGAAGGCTATTTCCCGTATAAAAACTCAATTATATATTTTTTTTTTGTTTTGTGTTTCGTGCAAATAAAATGAAACGATACAATCAGTAATGCAGCATTGTATATAAAGTCAAAGAGCCGCAAGGCATGTACACATTGTATAATATTACATGTAGGTATATGTATGGGTAACTCACACCGTTCTGTCTAGGAAATATCGTACCTTTATAAATACATACAATATAATAATATGTTGTTGTCATACATTTTCCTTTCCAATCAAGATATTATGTATATTAAAAAAAAACGAACAAAACTTTTTTTGGTGTATCGAATTCTTTTGTCGTATCACGAAACATGATGCTGTGTGTGCGAATTCTTTTCACAACCAACCGCACTAAGTACTCTCAAGGTTTCGGTATAATCACCCACCTGGATTGATAGCGAATATTTATACAGAAGACAATGTCCAGTTTTTTTTTTGTGCGGACATTGTGACAAAACAATGCAATGTTGATAGAACTAATAGAGTGGAAACATGTGATAATACGATATCTACGCTGTGCACCTCTCTGACAGGCCATCATACATAAATGGATGGACAGATTTTCATTTCACGAATTATAATCCATTATCCTTTTTTTTAGTATTTAGGTATATTGTGTTTGTGTGTGTGTGGTATTTTTATCTTATTCGATACAAACACACGCAAATATATTATATAAAATTGTGAGGTGGTAAAAATTGTGAACGGATCAAAGAAGTTAAAAATAGGATTTTTTTTAATCAAAAAGGGTTTGTATGTTACCTACATAGTATCGGTATAGTATAGTGGTACAAAAATTTATATAATTTTTAAACGTAAACCTTTTTGTTGTTGTTGTTTTTATATTGTATATCTGGGATGACTGGATGTTGTTGTATTTGGATTATTATTCGATTGAAACGTGATATTCCCCAAGTGAGTGATCGATTTGAATGGGAATAATAGAATTGAAATGGATTTTTTTTCCTCTCTTCTTCGATTTGTTATTATTGCTGTACTGTTATATTTGTAACGGAATGAGAAAGTATTATACCCTGTTTCTCTATGTTTATTTAGCGGAGGTATAAAATAGAAAAATTTAATAATATTTTTGGGAAAAATTGAATTGATTTTCGCCAAAAAAAAGGTGATAGTCATTTATGAGTTTAAAGGTTTGAAGATTTTATTTTTGTTTTGGGTTTTCTCGTTCAGGAACATGAAGTTTCAATCACAAAAATTGCTTTTTTCTATTTTGTGTACCATCGAGCTCAGGTTTTTGGTGAGGCACAACTTTGTCCAAAAAGACCAGGTAAACAAAAATGTTTATGAAGTAGTTTTTCTTCGTATAATATCTCGTCTATAGATAAACAAATATACACGTTTACCCATTTTGCCGAGATCCGATAAAAAAAAAAAAAAATCTAAAATAGCAGCAGCAAAATGATAAAAATCGACAACATAACATGTAAGTAGTTATATATGTGAAAAGGTTTCATTTTCCAAAAATATAACATGGAAAATTTGCTCATTTCTTCGTCTACATCTTCTTATTATATATACTGTTATTATATGCTGTACACAACAAAAAGTTTTTTTTTGCTTCCATCTTCATTGTGTACGTACTTAAATTTTATAAAAAGCCGAAAAACTGAAAATGGGCAAAAAAAGTAAGCGACGTACATAGAACTTGAAGGGACTGGGGCAACTACAGCAACATAATACATTACCATTTTTATTCTCTAGAGACTCATAGAATACGAGATGTATGATTATTGGATATCCATCGATTTTCAATATTATAATACATACACACAAACACAGTGTTACCATCATTCAGGCAGAGCATATTGCATTGGAAAAATTACAAAGTGAAAATTTTACTAAAAAAAAAAAATCGGTTACAAGTAGCAACAAGAGGAAAATATCATTTTATGTGTAATGATATGTATACATACATAAATACGGATAAAAGTAGAAAATGTGTATCTCGTCGAGGTTTTATGTATCCCTTTGTTTCGGATTTTTCCTTCTTTTATATCCTTTTCTCGCTATATTTGATTATACTCTAGATTGTAATGGATTTTTATAGTATTTTTCGCATGTACATACATTTATACACGAGTGATAATAATAGTGCGGGATGTACATATATACTCGTAAGTTGTAGTATTTTTTATGGGAGGGAGTTTAATCGAGCGGAAATATATGGCATTCAGCGAGCGAGAAAGTTTGACAAGAAAATTTGATATATCGTATTATTAATGGATTTGTATTTTTTTTTGTGTCTAATTTCAGGTATGTCACGGCACCAATATGCAACATACAATTTATTGGGTACAGCAGGTAATATAAGTGCACACAGTCGAATTTTACGTAAGTTATAAAAAACGAGCAATGAATCTTGAAGGAGTAGACAAGAATTTATAGATTTTTCAGTTACTAAACGCAGGCAACAAAGTTGTCAAATAAAAATTCAGACTCTCAGAATTGGATTTATAAATGTACAATTTTCCATGAAATAAGTAAATATAATTAAGCGACAATTACAAAAATCGTAACCTTTTTTGGAAGTATCAAGTATCAATCTTCACAATTGCAAAATTTAAATTTTTGGCCAAGAACTTATTTGCTGTAACAGCCCATTTTCAATAAAATCGATTTTTTTAAAAAATGATTAGAATTGGTCGAGCAATACAAATGCAACGTGCACAGCAATCGGAACCACCTATGCAACTCATTTCAAATCTCATATAAATTTCAAGGTCACACTTCTTCCATGGGCTGATCGCACCTCCTGCAAGAGGGCAATCCCTGCTTTAGTCCACATTTTGATTTATGAATTTCAAAATTGATTGTTGGATTCTAGGGTTTTGTGAATTTCAAAACTTGTTGTGCCCCATTATTAAAGGGTCCGAGCTACAATTTCATCAAATTCGTAATAATTCTTCAATTATGTATTGGAAATACCATCGAATTTTGAAAAATTTTATAAATTGAATAGAACTTTGGGCTCAAAATCAAATTTAGGTAGATTTTAGGTTGAAAAACTTTTCGAAACTAATTTAAAAGATTTGCAAATCCCAAAAACTTTTTTGTGTGCGAATTCTGTAAGGCCATCGAGTTTTTTTTCAATTATTGGAAATATATTTGATATTTTATAGAAAATTTTCAAAAGTGAATTTAATATTGGACAAAAACTCAAATTTGGGTGAATTTTAGGCGTTCATGAAAAAGTTTTCATAATTTTAAAGATTTAAACCCAAACCCTTTGTGCCCTTATCGAGAGCTTAAATTTTAGTTTTTCGCAAAAACTCGGAAAATTGTAAACTTTAAAAAATTAATCAAATTCTTAGTTAATATTCAATTATTGTAAATACATATCGAGACTTGGAAAATTTAGAAAGTGAATTAATATTGAACCAAATCTCAAACTTAATGAATTTTTGCCGCAATTTTGTAAGGGTGTAGCGAGCTTAAATGTTTGTTTGTCTCAAAAGCTCGGATATTTGTATATAAAAATTATGTGGTTAATTTAGAAAATTGTCAAATTTATTTAAAATATTTGTGCATTCCAAATTTTGTGTGCTCTAGTTCCGTAAGGACCGCGATCTTATTTAAAATTTGTAAAATTTAAAATTAATGTGGCAGTTCAAAAAATTAATCAAATTGGTAATTAATTGAAAATTTCATCAATTTTTCGAAAACGTATAGATAATTTTAGGAAGTTATTTGAATTTTGGACAAAAACTCAAATTTGGGTGGTTTTTAGACATTTATCAAAAACTTTCAAATTAATTTTTTAGGTGTGCGAATTTCAAAGTTTGTTTTGCCATTTCTCAAAAATTCGAAAAATCTGTGAATTTTAAATATTTTGTTGGAAAAACGATCGAAGTTTGAAAAATTTTAGAAAATAAAATAAATTTTGAACAAAAATTCAAATGTGAGTACACACCGATGAAAACGTTTCTAAATTAAATTGAAATTTTTTAATCGAAATTTGTAAATTTGAAACATTATGTGATATTTTGGAAAATTGTCAAATTACTTAAAATATTTATGAATTCAAATTCTTTTTGTGCCCCAATTCTGTAAGGTCTGGTAGTTTAAAAACTTAATCAAATTTTTAATTAATTTTAAGTTAATTGAACTTTGGACGAAAACTCAAATTTTGAGCGATTTTAGGGTTTATGAAAAATTGTCCAATTAAATTTAAATGTTTGCCAAATCAAAAATTTTTTTGTGCCCTTTTTCAAAAAATCTGAAATTTTAAATCTTAAAAATTGTATTGTATTTTAAAAAATAAACAAAAAAAATGAAAATTTTAGAAACTGAAATGAATTTTGAACGAAACTCAAATTTGAAATTAATTTTAATGACTTGTGGATTTTATTTTTTTTATTTTCGCCTAATTCTGCGAGGGAACCGAGTCCAAAATTTTCGTTACTCTCAAAAAATATTAAATTCGCAAATTTTAAAAATTATGTGATATTTTAGAAAATCTTAAATAATGTAATTTAAATTATTTATGATCCAAAATTTTGTATGCTCCAATTCACTAAGGACTGCGAGCCTATTGCAAGTTTATGAATTTTAAAAAGTATGTTATAGTTTGAAATTCAATGAAATGTTTAACTAATAGTCAATAATTAATAATATCGAATTTCTGAAAATTTATAGAAAGTGAATTCGATTTGGACAAAATCGCAAATTTAATGAACTTCTTGAATGAACAGGAGCTTAAATGTTTGTATTTTCAAAATCTCGGAAATTTATAAATTTTAAAAATTATATGAAATTTTTATCAACTTCAAAACTTTATGTGTCCCAATTCCGTAAAGACTGTGAGCTTATTTCATATTTATGAAATCAGAAAATTATATCATAGTTTAGAAATATAATCAAATTTGTAATTAATTTTTAATTATTTTAAATATCATCGAATTTCGGAAATTTATAGTAAATTTTTTAAAAGTAATTTGAATTTTCGAGAAAAACTCAAATTTGGATGGTTAAAGGTTTGTGAATTCGAGTATTTTTTGTCCTTTCTCATAAAATCTGAAATTTGTGAATTTTAAAAATTGTGTTGTATTTTAGAATATTAATCCAATTTAAAATTGATTTTCAATTATTCGAAAATTTTAAAAGGTGAAATGAATTTTGAAGAAAAACTAAAATTGAGTGAATTCTTTAAAACGCATAAAAATATTTTAAAATGTATTTTAAAGCTTTGTGAATTCTACTTGCTTGTGTCGCTATTTTGTAAGGGCAGTGAGCTTAAAGTTTAAAACCTTGGAAATTTGTAAATTTTAAAAATTTTCTGGTATTTTAAAAAATTAATCACAGTCCTAATTAAATCGAAATTTGGAAAATTTAGGCACACACGAAAAAATTTTCAAATTAATTTTAAAGGTTTGTGAGCTTCAATCATTTTTCACCAAATTCTGCAAGGAAAGCGAGCTTAAAATTTTGATTGCTCTCAACAAATCTGAAATTTATACATTTTTGAAAGTTATCTGATATTTTAGAAAACCTTAAAATTACTTTAAAATATTTCTGAATTCCAAAGCTTTTTTGTGCCCCAGTTCTGTAAAGGTCGGTGACACATTGAATCGAATTATGTAAGAAAATTGTTAAATAGTGATAACCTTATGTTTTTAATTAACGATAGCTAAAATATCGTGGATTTACTAAAAAAAACCTGTTTAACAGTTTTATTATCATACAAAATTTAAATTTATCTCTTTAATCCAAAATTGTCGAGGATAAATCGAAATTTTGCATTAAAAATATTAAAATTTTATTTTTTTAGTAAATGCGCGGAGGTTCAGGTTATGTATCGTTAAAAAAATAATTTCTAACATAATTTGATAGAAAAGGAAAATTCGTTCTCATCGACCATTCTCAATGTCTACCGGCCTAAGGGCTTCGAACTTATTTAAAGTTTATGAATTTTAAAAATTATGTTGTAGTGTAACTTAATTATATTTTTAAGTAAGTATTAGAAATATCGGATTTCGGGAAATTTATAGAAAATTTTTAAAAGTAAAATTTAATATTGGACAAAACTCAAATTTTGGTGAATTTTAGACCATCATGAAAAAGGTTTCAAATTAATTTTAAAATTCACACCCAAAACTGTTTTGCTGTTCTCAAAATCTCTAAAAATTGTAAATTTTTCAAATTAGGTGGTAGTTTAGAATATTGTCAAATTAATTTAAAATACATATTTGTCAATTCTAAAATTTTTTGTACCCCAATTCTGACGGGGCTTATTTTAAGTGCATGAATAATTTTCATTAATAGAAAATATATCATCGAATTTCGAAAAATTTTAGAAATTTAGTTTTCGAGGAAAACATAAATTTGGGTGTGGGTTCTAGGCGTTTATGAAAAATGTTCAAATTAATTTTAAAAGTTTTTGAATTCCTTAGCTTTTTGTTCTCAAAAAATCTAAAGTTTGTAAATTTTAAAAAGTGCGTTATATTTTAAAAAATGTATTAAATTTGTAATTGATTATCAATTATTGGTAAAATCATGGCAATTTGAAAAATTTTAGAAAATAAAATAAATGTTGAACAAAAATTCAAATGTGAATCGGTGAAAATGTTTCTAAATTAAATCTAATGATTTGTAAAATCCTAAACATTTTGTGCTGCAATTATATGGCGGGAGCGAGCTTAAGAAAAAATTCGGAAATTTGTAGATTTGAAAAATGATGTGATATTTTAGAAAATTGTCAAATTAATTTAAAATATTTGTGAATTCAATATCTTTTTGTGCCCCAATTCTGTAAGGTAGTTTAAAAACTTAATCAAATTTGTAATTAATTTTCAATTAACGGAAACATCATCGAATTTGAGAAATTTTAGAAAGTTAATTAAATTTTGAACGAAAACTCAAATTTGCATTGATTTTAGCGTTTATGAAACATTTTCAAATTAAATTTAAATGTTTGCCAAATCCAACACTTTTGTCCCATTTTTCAAAAAATATGAAATTGTGAATCTGAAAAATTGTGTTGTATTTTAAAAAACCAATCGAAACTAAAATGAATTTTGAACGAAAACTCAAAATGTGAGTGGATTCTAAGCACTCATGAAAATATTCTGCAATTAATTTTAAAGACTTGTGGATTTAATTTTTTGGTTTTCGCCAAATTCTGCGAGGGAAGCGAGCCCAAAGTCTTCGTTACCCTCAAAAAGTATGAAATTCGCAAATTTTAAAATTTATGTGATACATATTTTAGAAAATCTTCAAATTATATAATTTAAAATATTTTTGAATTCCAAAACTTTCTATGCTCCAAATCAATAAGTGCTGCAAGCTTGTTGCAAGTTGTTTCAAACTTAATTAAATGTATTGTGTGTATTATTTCAAACTTAATTAAATGTTTAATTAATATTCATTAATTAATAATATCGAAATTTTAGAAAGTGCATTCAATTTGGCCAAAATCACAAATTTAATGAACTTCTTTATTGAACTTTTCGCTGCAATTCTGTAAGAACAGAGAGCTTAAATGTTTGTATTTTTCAAAATCTCGGAAATTAAAAATTATATGAAATTTTTACCAATTTCAAAACTTTATGTGCACCAATTCCGTAATCGCTGCGAGCCTATTTCATATTTATGAAATTATAAAATTATATCGTAGTTTAGAATTTTAACGAAATTTGTAATTAATTTTTAATTATCGTAAATATCATCGAATTTCGGAAATTGTAAATTTTTAAAAGTAATTTGGATTTTCGAGAAAACCTCAATTTTGGATGGTTAAGCTTTATGAAATCAATATTTTTGTGTCTATTCTCATAAAATCTGAAATTTGTGAATTTTAAAAATTGTATGTATTTTAGAAAATTAATCCAATTTGTAGTTGATTTTCAATTATTCGAAAATTTTAAAAGGTGAAATGAATTTTGTAAAAAACTCAAATTGAGTGAATTCTTCGAAGCGCATGAAAAAATTGGTAAATGTATTTTAAAGCTTTGTGAATTCCTAAACTTGCTTGTGTCACTATTTTGTAAGGGCAGCGAGCTTAAAGTTTAAAACCTTGAAAATTTGTAAATTTTAAAAATTTTGTGGTATTTTAAACAATTAATCACAGTCTTAATTGAAACGAAATTTGGAAAATTTTAGGCACTTACGAAAAAGTATTCAAATTAATTTTAAAGGTTTGTGAGCTTCAATCATTTTTCACCAAATTCTCCAAGGAAAGTGAGCTTAAAACTTTGGTTACTCTCAAAAAATCTGAAATTTGTAAATTTTAAAAATTATCTGATATTTTAGAAAACCTTAAAATTACTTTAAAATATTTCTGAATTCCAAAGCTTTTTGGGCCCCAATTCTATAAAAGTCGATAGCTAAAATATCGTGCATTTACTAAAAAAATGTTTCAATACAAAATTTCAATTTATCTCTTTAATTCAAAATTATCGACTATAAATTGAAAGTTTGCTTTAAAACTTTTAAAATTTTATCTTTTCAATAAATGCACGGAAGTTTAGGTATCGTTAAAAAACTTCCACTACTTTAACAATTTTCTAACAATTTTATAATTTGGTGAAAAAGGAAAATTCGTTCTCATCGATCATTCTCAATGTGTACCGACCTTAAGGGCTTCGTACTTATTTAAAGTTTATGAAATTTAAAAATTATGTTTTAGTTTGTAAACTTTAAGTAAATTTAATATTAGGCAGAAACTCAAATTTGGCTGAATTATAGATGATCATGATTCAAATTAATTTTAAAGATTTACAACCAAAACTTTTGTGCCTTATTGGAAATATCATCGAAATTTGAAAAAATTTTGAATTTACGAGCTTAAATGTTTGTTTTCTCACAAACTCGGAAATTTATGTAAATTTGCAAGCTTATGTGGTATTTTAGAAAATTGTCAAATTAATTTAAAATACATATTTGTCAATTTTAAAACTTTTTGTACCTCAATTCTGAGGCGGCTTATTTTAAGTTCGTGAATAACTTTCATTAATGGGAAATATCATCGAATTTTGAAAATTTTTGGAAATTTAATTTTCGAGGGAAACTTAAATTTGGGTTCTAGACGTTTATGAAAAATGTTCAAATTAATTTTAAAAGTTTTTGAATTCCAAAACTTTTTGTTCTCAAAAAATCTAAAGTTTATAAATTTTAAAAACTGCGTTATACCATATTTTAAAAAATTTATTAAATTTGCAATCGATTAACAATTATTGGTAAAATCATCGAAAATTTTAGAAATTAAAATAAATTTTGAACAAAAACTCAAATGTTATGAAAATGTTATTTTTTTTAAATTTGTGAATACCAAAATTTTTTTGTGTTGCATTTTTTAAAGGGAGCTTAAAGTTATGATTTTTTAAAAGCTCAGAAATAAAATTAATTTAAAATACATATTTGTGAATTCCATAACTTTTGTGTCCAATTCTAAAAAATTCTAAAAATTCAAATGTACTGATGAAAATGTTTCTAAATTAATTTTAATGATTTATGAATTTTCTCGTGATGGATTCGTGAGAAATCTCGGAAACTTGTAAATTTTAAAAAGTATGTGGTGTTTTAAAAAATTAGTCAAATTCCTAATTTATTTTCAATTATTGGTAATATCATCCAAATTTGAAAGATTTTAGAAAATCATTGGTGCATCCTTATTCTTGTAGGCACTCATGAAAACGTTTCCAATTTCAAAAAAATGTTGTCATGATGTTCTGCAAGGGCGGCCGAGCTTAAAGTTTTCGTGTATCTCAAAAATGATATTTTAGAAGACTGTGCCCAAATTCTTTAAATTTCAAAAATTATATGGTAGTTTAGAAACCTAATCAGATTTGTAATTTATTTTCAATTAAGGGTAATATCATCGAATTTTGGAAAGTTTACAAAAATTTTAAAAAGTGATTTGAATTTTGGAGGCAAACTTAAATTGGCGTAAATTTTACATTCATGAGAAGTTTTCAAATTAATTTTATAGAATTGTAAATTCCGAAATATTTTTGTGCTTACAAGCCTTTACAATTAATTTTAAATTGTTGGAAATATCGTGTTTGAAAAATTTTAGAAAATGAATTCAATTATGGATAAAAACTCAAATTTAGGTGGATTTTAGAAATTTAGGAAAAGATTTCAAATTATAAGTGCTCACGGCACTGTCTTCAGGCGGACCTAACAGCGTTGATTCATAGAGCCATTGAGGAATTAAATCTCACTGTTACCAACAAAAAAAAATTCTGGCCATTTTAAGGAGCAGCTACATCGTTTGGGACTAGCTCAAGATAATATATGTGGTGACTGAACCAGTTCTCCGGTTTTCGAAAGTGATCTTTCACAAATATCTAAATATAGAACTATGGACATAAATAGCCTAACCTCCCATCTTGGTCTATACTGATCCAGTTTGCCAAGGTTGCAGTGCACATCCACGAGTTGGGATAGAATCCCAGGTTTGCACCATCGGCTCTAGTGTCATTGAGTGCGGAACAATTATCGGTTTTTTATGTTGAAATGTTCATAAACGAATTTAAGAAGAGCTGTTATCTGCAATCTTCTTCTCGTTTTATTGCTTAAACGCCTAAATTTGATTTTCCAATCTCAAAGTAAATTGTTTGGCAGAAAGAGCTTACATTTGTTTAAAAAGTGCTTAGGTAATTTGAAATCATTTCTTAATATGTTAAGTCTCTCGAAGCGAAGTAAACTGCCCGTGAACTAATATCTAGAAACTCAGTCTCAGCTATTTTTGAAAGTTATAAACAATTTAGGCTAAACGTTCCAAGCAACCATCTATAAAATGTTATATTGAATGCCCCCCACTTATAATATTAGCATGCTTTTCAGTAAAGTAAGCAAGGAACTAAATAGTACCTAATTAAATTAGAAAAGTGATTATTTATCACAAAAAGTAAGTACCTAGTACATCGAGTACAAAATATCTTCTCAATCAAATAGGATTCAAGGATTATAATTACCCAAATTGTCATATTTCGCGGAAGTCTTTTAATTTTACCGGAAAAAATTAAATTATTTAAACAATCTCTGTTCATTCATAAAAATACAATACAAAACCAAAAGTTAAAACTCTATCATCCACTCTGTTGTGGATGTATATTATATTTACTGTTGTCACAATTATCGCTAATCCATTAAAAATTATCTCAAAGTGGTTTTTATTATCCTTTAAAAATGAAAAATTTAAACCCAACAACAAATACAACAAAACAAAATAAAACCACCGCCACCAAACCATCATGGAAGAACGAAAAAAAAAAATGTTTTGTTATTATGTACAAAAATATGTATTACGTTTGTCTCTCATCGCAGCCAGTTCCATCAACAACATCATCATCTCGTATTAAAATATTTTCGGAAAAAATATACCGCACCAACATATTTCATTTAACACCAAAAATATTTCCACGCACACACACATAATAATGTGAAGTAAAGAAAAATGAGGAAAATCAAGTGGAATTTTCTTTCTTGTTGTGTGTGACTTTTTGTTATCTGTCATTTTTCATTTGTGTTATTATTATTATTATCGTTGTTACCATTGTTATTTATTTTAACCATTGTTGTGTATTAGTGTGGGTTTACTCCGTCATCATTTCGTTATTATACGTTTCCAGAAGAAAATAAGAAAAAATATGATCTACCTTTTAATAACAATAGTAATAATAATAATAATGAAAAATTCGTCATGAAAATGGGTTTTTCCTTTTTTTATATTATTTGTAAGATTACGATACACATTTCGCCCTATGTTACACAATATAGTGAAGTTTGAGAAAATTTGATGTTTAATGCTGCTGTCGACAAAATCACAAAAAAAAAACAAAAGTGTGTGCTCCAAGTTAAACGTGCGTTTATTATTGGGGGTGGTTAACGAAATATGATAAATGGCAAAGCTTAATTTTCCATCCAAATCGCGCGCGGAACACAAATTTATATTTAAATGTTGTCGCACATCTGCATGAATTCATTCATTCGTGTGCGCAAAAAAAAAAAAAAATCAATCAGCACAATAATTTTTCCGCGCCAAATGAGCTTAAATCCTTTTAATTGAGTTTTCCCCGCAGTATTGTGTATTCATCGTGTTTTGTAAATCGATATAATTTTCCAGCAAAAAAAAACATTTGAACAATACATGTATTATAAAAGAACATGCTGAAGAAGATTGTGTACAAGAAAAAAAAAATTGAAAATTCAATCAAAAATAACAAAGTTAAAAAAGTAAAATTATTAATAACAAATCTGAAAAGAAGGAAGATTTTATCAACAGAACAACAAAACAAAATGTTCACCATCACCATTCTCGTGCGCCAAAATCTGTACAATACAAAGAAAAAAAAAAAAAAAGGATTCGCATAAGGAAGAGAAATGTATAACTCAATTTTGTGTGCTTTTGTTGTTGCTCAACGCCGCTATTAGAAAAATAATGATGATGACGATGATTATTGTGTTCGTGGTGGTTGGTTACGATGAGAAACAACAACGATGAAAAAAGTTTTGATGTTTTCCAGAAACCGTACAAAACACTGTTTTTGATGTATGTAAACGCTCAACCGATGTTATGAGCATTGATTGTGCAAATTAATAAGAAAAAGAAAATTCCGGGGGAATACCATCATTGTCTGGCGCCATTACTGTCACAATTTAATTTTGTGCCCCGCAACCGCATAAATAAATTTTTAACAAAATATGTCAAATTAAAAACAATTAAAAAGTTTTTTTTTTTTCCTTTTTCCGATTTTAATAATTTTCCTAAACAGATATAGATAATGGCGCACAAGGGTGGAACGACCAAAATGTAGAAGGCAAATCCCAATAAATTTAATATATTTACTGAACATCTTGTAACATCTTTCTAACAATCCAAAAACCCATAAAATTTTTTTTTTTTTTTGTTTTGTTTAACCACTAAAAAATTATAATTTGTTATAATAATAATTTTAATTTATTGTTCCTTATGTATCCTTTTCCATACACACACACATACAACAACAACGACCACGGCAAAAAAACAAACTTTCTTAATTTCTTTATTTTGAATTCCATATTGTACTGTGCCGAACCGACAAGCTCTATACCGTACATACGCACAAGCAAAATCATGAATATGTGTCCTGAATTTTTTAAATAACAACAACAAAATAAAACTTTGATGAATCAGTTCTTTCCTATTTCTTAAACATATATGATTGTACATAGTTTTTATATCTATAAGAACAAGTCAGTATCCTTCTTATATAAATTTTTCTTATCCTTATACGCAAACACATACATACACTCACAATTCATATCTGTATCCCCATTTTAATATCTTTAATAATATCAAATATAGATATCAAATAGCGTACGAATATATAAAGGGATACAACTATACTCATGTACATATATATGGAGTATATGTGTCATCCTTATTTTATTAGATATTTAAAAAAAAAACACTGTGCTTTCTTTTTTCTTTTTTTTTTTCTTGGAAAATTCCATATGCTGCAAAAAATATATAAAACTTTTTCCGTTGCCTTATACCCAGTCTGTTTTGGTACAAAATTTAGAGGATTTTCCACGTTTTATAGAATAAGATGTTGAGAATCCTCTTCGTAATAAATATTATACATAAAGAACCAAAACAAAATACGAGCGATACTAATTTTTGGGGATGGATAAGTTTTTTTTGGTATCCACTCAGTTAAATCGGGTGCTTTATTTCAATATGTTGTGTACGATTTTGTATATTTGCAATGGCGATTAAATAAATTCCAGCCAATGGTGTATGCACTATCCGGATTTATTATTAAAAATTATTTTTTTTGATATGTTTGTTTCAAAATATTTTGTTTTTATAGAATTATTTAAAATTCCGGACTAGATTGCAAATCGAAATTATGAAATAATTCTAAATCACTTAAAGGTAAATTTGTCAAATTGCATGACTATTTAAGGTAATCGAAAACCTTAGAAGTACGTCGGCAGTCTGAAAAGTTCGTACAAATTTCAATATTTGGCACCCTAATCGCAAAAAATCCTATCTCAATTTCGACAACCCAAAATACCCAAAAAAAACTGAGTATTCACTACAAAAATATAGGTACTTCTTCTTCACAAACAAAGATTTATGAGTTCTCTTCTTAGTTGTTAAAAAGAATATTTTTTAACTTGTAATTCTATGTTCATCAATTGGAAATTTATAAAGCATCATTTATAAACAATTTATAAACATCATTTTTTTTTGTGAGATCTCAATGCGTAATGGAAAACGTATTTGTAGCAAATTAAAACTTTGACTCATTTTACTGCTAGGAATTGTCGACGCATTTTCTACATTGTCCGTATTGTCGACGTCATTTTTTGAATTATCTACACGAGTAGACAATTGATTAATTACTTCATGTAGACTATGCGGCACAACCGTGAATATTATACCTGAAACTAGCAGGCTGGAAAGTGAAACAGAAACCCCAAAATTTACAAGTTAAAACTAAACTTAATTCATAAAATGGGGTAGAAATGATATTAAAAATTCTGGAGGCATAATTTTTTTTTAATTATTGTTTTGTTTGTTGATTTTCCTTTAAACCTTCACCTATTGGAATTTTTCTTCAGTTATTCGAAATTTGTTTCGGGCGCGTATCGAAATCTTAATTTTCAAAATCTTACTTCTTACTTCCCGTATCCCGTATACTTTAAATTAAAATGCTCCTTCACCAAAAGGGCGGCCCTTCGTTTTCCCCATGAAAATTCTCATTTTTGAAGAAAGTAAGATTTTGTAAAGTAAGGTTTAGTACCCAACCTTTTCTCTCGCTTAACGGAATTTCCCGTCACTTGAAAATATTAAATTTATTCTTCTAATGGAAATCAACTTCTATGTAAATTTAATTTTTATTAAATCTATCTTTTATTAAATAAAATTATTTGCTAATAGATGGAACAAATTTTCTACGAACATCAACAATTAGCAACGTAATTAACTAATTAGCTTAATAATTCGCTGATTTTTTATTTTAATAATTTTCTTTTTCACTCTAACTTGAATTTATTATTTAATTTGTGTAGTCACCAAATATGCAACCGATCCTAAAGATTTTTTTAATGTGTTTTACAGATTAACACGTAGAAGCATATTAGTATTATGTACACGAGAAATAATCATTCAACAACCCATGATAGCCGACAGATTTTCAACGTTTTTAATTTTTAATTTATTTGAAGTTAATATCTGAAAATTGTAAGATAATTTAATCCAATTTCGAACTGATGAGCTTATATGATTATGAAAAAATTAATCTTCTAATCAGGCCGCGGCGACTGTTTTGATTGTACCACATTTTTCATTCTATATATACAGTGTAGTATGTATGTGCAGGTTGTATTAGCGAATTATACTAATACAACCAAGTTCTCTTACAATTTTTTGTTTCTTCGTCACAATCACTCAGCGCTATTCCTGTGTAAGCAAATTTTTAATAATTTTCTTTTTCTATACTCCACTCTAACTTGAATTAATTATTTAATTCGTGGTTTATTTGATGATTACACGAATTAGAGGATGTAGTTTACAATTTTAAGTTAAAAAACTTAATAGAATCCCTTTTCCAAAATACTTATCGGATTTTATCTTAATCGGTTAGCATATGGCCACGTTTTAAAATATGCCATTTTGAAATATGCCATAGCGTTTGAAATATATCGTAGTCTACTATATGCCGTTTAAATCATAATCGATTAAGAAGTAGCCTAGTTATATCCTACTATATCTGGTTATATTCCAGAACACAGTTAAAAATTCATTTTAAATCATTTCCACCGCACATGCTGAATTTCTTCATAATCGGCTAAGGAAGAAACAAGTTTCATCGCAATCGGCCAAATTCCCGAAATTTGTGAAAACAAATTTAAAAAATTACCGCGTTTTGAAATATTGTGTTTTGTACCACATCGCGTTATGAAAACTCTCTGTTTAAAATTTCGCGTTTGGTACCATATCTCGTTTTGTATCGTTGTTCGATGTTTGTATCGCCGATTCGCCAATCACAGCGTCAAGAAATAATTTAGTGGACTGTATTTGGTTATCACTCGCACTTGCTTGTGTCAAATTTCAATGAGAGAAAAACAAATAAACAGATTCGTTTACTTTTCTTATTTACACACGTTTTATTTTATTATTTTATAAAGATTTTTTACACGTTTTATTTTGTTTAATTTTATTCCGTTTATTGGAATTTTCACACTTAAATATTTTTTAGTTGGTCTTATTTTTGTGGATTGCAATGGCTGCCGATAAATAATTGAAAAGTTGAAAAGTGAATGACAAAAAAAATTAACTTGTTTAGAAATTTATATAAACCAAAGTTTGCTGACATTGATCGGGAACCACTGAAATGTCACAATAATTTAATCGGGTAATACAAGAATTTTAAATTACAATAATCAGAAAAAAGTACTGAGATTACAAAAAGTACTAACTTATTTCAAATAAGAATTAGAATACGACTCGTTTGACAATTAAATGAAACGTCAGTATTTTAGCTCTTTGTTTTGGATAAATTTGTTTTGTACAATAAACTGGATAAGTATTATTTTATGTTTTTACATTTATAAACAAATTATTTTCTGAAAGAATTAATTAAATTCGTGTTAATTTTTCCTTTTAGGTTTACTAAATTTACGGATATTCCAAACGGTGAAGTGAAACCAATTTGAATCAAAATTCACAAATAGTGTATTTAATTGTGATAAATAAATTGGTAATAATTACGAAAAACTGTGCGTTTTTGATTGTTGTTATTTCAGAGTGAGAGTTTTGAAATTTTATCCGATGTAACGCTACTAAACAATCGTGTTTTGTACTATATCGCGTTTTGTACCATATCGCGTTCTGAAATATCGCATTTTGTATCATATCGAGTTTTGTACCGTATCACGTTTTGAAATTCGCTTTTGATCAAATCCCGTTTGATCAAATCGCGTTTTAAAATATCGCGTTTCAAATGGAACCCGATAACAATATATTACGTAAATGTATATGTGAAGATTTCAGGAAAATTAAAATTAAATTAACAGTCAGGGAACGTAGGTGAATATTTTTGAAATAAATGTCAAAAATTTGTACTAAAAAATATTTATCACAGGTTTCGGACACAGCCTTTGTAAAATTACGTGCATTTTACGCTGCATTTTATGCAGATTCAGTTACTTACAACGAAGAGTAAAAAAAGATAACAATCAAAGTTATCAATATGCGATTTAAATTTCGAAATGCAAAAGCTTAGTAGCTAGCAAAAATTTCCAAATTTTTGCCAGCTACTAAATCTTAAATCTTTTAAACCTGTCACTCTATCTCCTTAATTTTTAAATTCGATTGTTTGGCAATTTTATTTTATTTCCCTCCACAACAACTTGCGTGAGAATTAGTGTGATTTTCTTTTGCTCTCTGCATAATAAACAATATTTTGCCATATTGAACCATATGAAGTCAAAATAAATTTGGTTTAGGGTGGTGGAAAAAGGGTATGCTAGAAAGGGTATATTTTAATTTTTAGATTTTTATGTTTCGAATGTGTAGCACTAATTAAACAAAACATTTATGGAAAATAATTTTGTTGTTGTTGTTGTTTTTTAAGATACAGGGTGTCAAATATTAAAAAATTCAATGCACTTGGTATTGTATTTATTGCTATAGAAAGAAAATTAATTATTCGAAAATTATAAGATTGGGCTCATTTTAAAGATAAATGAATAAGGAATGTAAAATAATTTTAAAAATGGTACCATCTGTTATTTGTTGTTTTTCAAAATGGCCGCCGAAACAGATTTTTTCAATTTTCTCAAAATTGCATCTTTTTTTTTTTGTATTATTATCTTTTTCCCCATTTACGTCTATTAGACATCCTAAAAAATCAGGACAGCATCTGGTTTCGTTTTCGTGTAAAATACGTTTAAATATAATAAATTTGTAGAATGTTATTCTAAAACGTATTTTGCAAGAATACAAAAAATAACGGTGTTTCAGTTTTTTGATATGTTGTAAAATATTAATTGTCGAATTCTTTAAAAAAAAAAATAAATAAACAATAAAAAAAAAAAGGTTTTTGAGAAAATTGAAAAAGAACATTTTGGCGGGAAATTTGAAGAAGAAGAAATTAAACAACATACTATTTTTATATTTGTTTAATAATTACTATTAATTTATTTTTAAAATGAGCTCAAAATCATAATTATCGGATAATTATTTTTCTTTTTATTGCCATAAATACAACATCATGATTATCATTTTTCCCAAAATTTGACACCCTGTATCTTTAACAATAACAACAACAAAAAAAAAACATTTAAAATTTTTTTTTTTAATCAAGGCTACACAAAATGACTTACAAAAATTGGTGATTTCACGTATTTTTCACCATTTACAAAACATATTTTATTGTAGATGCATTAGTGAACTACCTGTGTAAGACGGAAACTATTATGTTAGATTATGTTAGGAGAGATTTTACGTGTCACAAAACATAAAATGTCATAAACAGAAGCTACCCGACAGGGCCTTGCAATTTCGTTTGTCATCGTTCCCAACCAAATTTAGTTTAAGGCAAAATTCTGGGGATCTGATCCTAGAGATTTTGCCAATTGGCCACATACATACATCAACAAGTAATCAGAAGCTATCTAAGTATCAAAAATTACCTTCTTTATTTTTGCGAAACGGCAGGAACTTACAACTTTGTTTGATGTCATATCATTCCAAACAAAATTTGGAGCTAACCCCATTCTTGAGATTTTGCCGTTTGGCCACATGTTATGCCTGTATTCCATGGGAAAAATTGACTGACAGTCAAAAAAAAAAACGAAAAGAGAAAAATAATTTGATGCCCCATATAAGAGACAAAGCCAACATGTTTTTTATTTTATAGCAAAATTGTCTTGAGTATCAGCTTATTTTTCTCTTTTCGATTTTTTTGACTGTCAGTCAATTTTTCCCATGGAATTAAGGCATTAAGCTAACTAGAATTTATTCCAGTATCAAGAAAAAAGCTCGTTTATTTTTGTGAACAGTCAGTGGCTTACTTTGTTTTATGCCATAACGTTCCCAATCAAAATTAGATTCACTGTTTTTCTTATTTTGCCAATTGGCTACAAGTTGTAAGCCCCTGACGTTCCGCAAAAATAAGAAAGGTGTTTTTTTATATTGGGATAGCTTCTAGTTTCTTCATGATGTATTATCCATGATGTGATATAATTTAGCCAATTGGCAAAATCATGATGTTGTAGGCCCCTGAGGATCCGTAAATTATGGGAGGTGTTTTTGATATTGGAATAGCTTCTAGTTACTTCATGATGTATGTGGGCAATTGGTAAAATATATAGGATCAGATCCACAGAATTTTTTATTTAACCAATTGTTGTTTAGAGCGGTATGGTACATATCGATGATTGGCAAAATTTCTAGGATCACAGCATATTTTTGTTTAACCTATAGATATTTGTTATGGCAATGAATTATGACAAATAATTTTCTAAAATTATTAAATGTAGTTTTAAATACATAATAAAATTGTAATTTCACTTCTCCATCTTTATTTTTGTAATTTATGTAGTTACTTTGCAGATGTATTCTTATTTGTTAATTGTGTTGAAAGAAATATTAAACATTTGATAGTAGATTGGCGTAACAATTTGGCAAACAAACAAATCAGTTTGCTGATTTATTGATTAAATTATTTTAAATTTTTGTCAAGCTAAAATAAGAGATTACATAATATGCTTAGTAAACTTATTAAATGAATAAACATTTATAAGTTAAACAAGAGCGACGAGGACAAGCGACGACGCCTGTCAAATTAAAATACACAGAAAGCATACGATGCTAAAAGAACCAATGTCGCTGGTGACGACGACACTATCGCCCAATTTTTTTTAGAATCGATTTCTAATTTTGTCGCCAGCGTTGCAATGTTGCCTCATACATCTGTCAATCTTTTCATATCTTAAGGTTTTCGCTTCCTCAACAACCAACAAAGTAAATTCAATCGCCAAATTAATTTAAATATTTTTTTTTAATTCATTAAACTTAATATCGTTTGAACAAAAAATTATTTGAGCTATGGTGAAGATAAGGTTATGTTGTTTGTGATGTTATTTAATTTTCGTCGTCGGTCGCTGACGCTCTTATTGTGTTTACTATGGCGACATCGCCAACAGGAAAATGAATTTTGAAGTCGTCGCTTGTAGTTATCGCTCTTGTTCTGTTTAGATCTATATAGTTCATTTTCGTTTAACGTAGAAGTTGATGTTTAAAATTTCAGTAAACATTTTTAAAAAAATTTCACTTTCATATCAATAAAGATTATGTGTGGGCGTGTGGCAATTCAGAAAATATTCCGCTTCAAGTTTTAGGTAGATGAAACCCATTAAAAGTCAAGTACCATCATATTTTATTACTACGCGTGACTATTAGACTACTTTGAAAACTTTAAACATTATTGCTTACTTATTTTATAAATCAATGATGACCAACTGGGCGAGGGTTCTCACCAATAAAACCAATAAAATGAAAAACTTTTGTTATCTGGTCGACGAGATTCATTTTATATTCGTTGAAAGTACTGATAATAGTTCTTATATTTTGTTTTGTTTTGTTATATGTATACATACATATATACAACTTCGTTGTTGCGGATGTTTGGAAAATGTTCCCATTTTCTATTCCCATAGAAAATCCATAAACGTGATAATGCCAACGAAACAATAAAAAAAAAGATCTAACATGTAAACATATGTTACATCGGTATCTTCATCTAATATATTTCGGAATATATGTACATATACATATAGTTATAGTGAATAGAACACTCGTGATAATAATAATACACAAACACACCCCGGATCGGTGACGGGAGGGAAGAGGTCAAATTGTTATAATTTTGTTGTTGTTGTTTTTTTCTCCTTTGGATAATAAAATCGAAATAAGCCAGTTTGTGTGTGTGTATACATTTAGTGTGTACAGTGATTCAATTTTATTGGTTTTCGATATCGAATACACGAATTGGCCATCACTCCCCCTATTACTATTATTATTATTATTACTATTGTTTTTATTAGATGGTGTACAAGAAAAAGACATTACGAATACGGGACATTTTGCGACTACATAAATTTTAATGGTTTAACTTTTGTTTTAGTGTAATACGTAATATGTGTATACTATATATGTAATTACCGTCCTCTATTTTGGCACGTCTACAGTATAGTCGTATTGTACATCAATCGACTAAATTATTACATATCAGCAATTCAAATCTATATATGTACATATGATAGAACATTTCAAAGCCATAAAAATTCAAATCAATTTCAACCCCGATATAAAAATAAAAAAAAATAAAAATCTGCGGTATTGTGTTTTGAGTCGAGTCGATCATTCATATACACATTTACTATAAACGACCACAAAAAGGATAACAAATCCTTTTCATTTCATCTTTTAAAAAGTACAAAAAAAAAGCACTCATTCTTCTGTGTTTAGGAATCGGAAGTAAAATTCATTTCCTGAAGTTGAGTGGATGACAATAATCCAATCTGTTCCTCATACACATAAAAACAAACATACGTATACACCGAGTTCACAGGAATTTTGCTGTACTTTGCTCTCTTGTATTATTTTACGTCGTATATTTATTTATTTTCAATTTTCTATTTTCATTTGGGAAAATAGGAAAATTCAATATTGAAATAATTTAGCCGGGAGATATTAATTTTATTTAATTTTTATTTTTTTTATTTTTATTTTTTTGTGCTGCTAGTTGCTTGCTTTTTCTCGATGGGTTTAGTCTCTATACAGACATAGACATTACTAGATTACATATAGACGATAGAGAATTTGGTTGTTAATTCTAAAATATGCAAATGATGTTAGGTTAAAGATTAGATGATTGGTTGCTTTTGTTGTTAATGTATATACCATTGTATATAGATTTGAAATTCAATTAAATTGAAATGTTTATTTAAATAAATGGTGACACTTTACAGTGCTTTATATTATTGTATAAATGGAGATTGGAGAGTGTTAAATTCAATATTTGATTTGGTACAATTGAATTAAAGAAATCGAAATTTGATTGATTAGTTTGAATGAAAAATTAACTTATTCAGCAATTGGTTGTTGAAATACTATAGGGCCGTACCAAGACCTCAATTCCTTAAATACTAAGGACTATTATTTAGTTTTTCCAACACGTTTAAAATTTATACGAATTTTCTTATTGTTCTATAAAACATCGTCTATACACATATTCCCTACTGTTTTCATTCTGTATTTATGTATTGTACATACATATCTGTATATCCAGTACAATAGTTAGTTTAGTAGATACACAATAAAACAATTATGTTGTAGAGGGCATAACCATAAATATATATAAAAGAGGTAATTAATTTTCCAATTTTTCACCTGTTTGTCATTTTATGCATGTTGTTATTGTGTTTTTCCAATCAGTCATAATTCATTTTCATTTATGTTTTCTATCAATTGAATTTTAATGTGTATAATAGATAAACACAAAACATAAAAGACAATCGATTTTCCATGTTGTTGAGACAAATCTATAATAAATTATATTATTTAATGTTTTTTTTTCTTCAAACCACAACCCGCCAACCTAAACATAGAAAACATAAGAAACCAAAGAAATTTATTTACAAATTATTTTGAATGCACACTGTGTGACTATGGTTAATTACCGGTATAGATATTAAAAATTATAGTTTTGATTAATTATACTTGTAGCACCAGGAGATGCTAAACCACTAACTTACGTAATTATTCTTTGTAAACTGAAAATGGATTAATTTTTAAAGAGTAGAAAAATGGAGATAAAAAGGTAATAAGTATAATTTTTAGGATTTAAAGCCTTATTCGAGTATTTTCTTGTGGTGGTTTTACGCTATAGTTTACAAACACCTTGATTTTAGACATTACTTAATTACGACAGTTAATTTTTACTACCAAATTTCGGTTTGTGTCGCTTAAATTCGTTGTTCCAAAGTTATTCACACATAGATCGATTCTTTGTTTACTGAATAATATTCATGAAATTTTAGTTTACCATTCATGTTCGAAAAAAAGAAAACAGAATTTAAAAATTCATTTAAAAAGAACAGAAAGGGATTAAAAACCAACTGAACGGTATCTACTTTGAATACTGATTGAACACGCACTGTACTAACCAATTTCCCGCCGATTTCAGTTAAACTCAACAAATTTTCTTTTTCAAATTTTAATTTATGTATTTCTTCCAAATTGCTGATTATTTGTGACACGATTCATTATTTGACGTCTCTTTACCCAAGTATTTTTACTTCAACCTTTTACCATAAATTTCTCGCACTCAATCGAAGCTTAGTTCAGAATAAGCTCCATTTCAGTTCCATTTTATTACAAGAAACACTATGAAACTTGTCGCGAGATTCTGGAACTGGATGGAATTCAAAATAACGTGCTTGTTGGGTAGAAGGGCTCTTGGGCAATAATAAATGTCAAAATTTCCTGCTACATACTTTGTTATTCATTTTTATAAATGAAAACAAGGATTAATTAATTTTATGTTAATTTATTTTTTTATTAATTTATATTACATAACATTAGATTAAAATAAATTAAAAATAGTTAACTCCAACACGCTAAACGAAACAGGATTTATAAAGGCAACTTTTATATAGCGTAGTCTAAAATTAAAAATAAAATTTAAATTTATTACTGCTAATTAAATACTTAAATATATTATTAATTAGTACAAAACTTGTGTTTGGATACATTAAATATATTTTTAACACTTACGAGTTCATAAAAAAACCACAAAAATATTGTTTTGTAAACAACACTGTACGAACACATCGAATGATTTGCTTTATTTAATTTTCTTTTTCATCAGACCCTTTTACTATTTTCCCTACAAACAAACTAGTTCCAATAAAATTTACCAAAAATTATGGAACTCACAACCGAGTTAAGATTTGTTATACTTGGGTATATGCAAAATAAGTGCGCTCTAAGCGGAGAACGCATGAGTAAGTTTTATACAAAATGCTTAATACTAATTCAATATAGATGGCAGTAACGTAAGTGAAGATACAAATTAACAAGTTTAGTTACTATTACATAGATGGCGTTAATTCAAGACAATTTAAATTTAATACAACTAATACAAATTAGATGGCATTAAGCCAAGACAACTTTAGGTAATTTCAAATATTAAAACCTAGATGACATTCTTAAATAAATACAAAATTGTACATTATAACGTTCAATTGTGTATTTCAGATGATCACCATTACGGTGCCCGTAACATCCTGGCCGGCTAAACGAACAAGATGACCCCATAGTGGTTCCCGTTACCATGTCGAATAATTCCTTTAGCTAATTCCAATACAACTAGGCGGTACAACATGCTCTTTTCTTAATCAACATCCAGCATTTGCTCTAGGATACATCGGTTGTAAACATAATTGATTGATCGGTCGTACTAATTTGCCTTGCTCCATTGTCTGCAGCACGTCACACACTGATATACTATGCTGCGTAATAAAACTCTACATCGAAAAATCCAATACTTATTTCTCAAATATTGCGTACAAAGTTGCACTCCCCCATGACATACATCTCTATGCGCCTTTTCGACTATTCTTCTAACTAAAGTACCTTTGTGATCTAAAATAATTGGCTTCCGCTGTGCCAACGGTAACTGTCCTTTCCTCAGTAATCCCTGCTTGTCCATCCATGGAGTCAACATCCACAATCGGCTAGTCTTGTATATTCCAGCCTTACTAAGTAGCGCTTTATATTCGGCGTCAGTCGTGGCACAGAACCTACTACCTTGCTTCCTGGCAGTTCCTGATTTAATAGATTATTTGCCTTCACTATGTTATTGTTAAGCCTGCTATTACGAACAATTCATATTATGACCTTTTCTCCATTAATTCAATTTCTTGATCGCCATGTTCGACCGTCGTCAGCCAGACACTGTCTAATCTCACTGGTGGTTCTTTATATTCCGTCTCAATCTGGATATTAATCTCTTTGTTGCTCAGTTTGGGAGTCCAATATGGCCACTTCTCATTACTCTCTCTCAGCATAGCTGGTCCTCTCCACCATAGCTCGTTTCTTAACACATTTTCCACTTTCATCCCACGAGATATTAGATCGGCAGGGTTTTGTTCCGATTTGACTAAACGAAATTGCTCTAATGCTGATTTCTTGAGTATCCTATCAACTCGATTTGCCACAAATGGTTTCAATTCATTAATAGGCTCTTTCAACCAATGTAACACTTTTTCTGAATCAGTCCAAATATAAATTGGCGCTGCCCCAAACATTGTTATCTACTTTATCTTCCGAATTAATTTACAACTTAGCTCAACCACACATAGCTCCAATCTCGGTATTGTCACTAATTTTATAGGAGCTACCCTACTTCTTGAACACAATAGCCTGGCACTCCACTGCTTGTTAATACACACTCGTACATAAACCGCTACTTCATACGCCTTATTTGATGCATCAGAAAATACATGAATTTGAGTTTTCTGGTTTCTTGATGTATCTAACCATCGTGGAATCCGTAATTCATTAATTAGCCTAAATTCATGATAAAAATCCTTCCATTCTTGTTGTATGGATAACGACAACGGTTCATCCCAATTACTACCCAGTCGCCACAACCCCTAAATAAACAACTTCGCTCTTATTGTAACTGGAGATACCCATCCTTGTGGATCAAATATCCTCGCCGCTTCTCCGGTGATAAACCGTTTATTGTTGACATCAGGTTGATTACGATTCTGCAACTTAAATTGAAATTGATCCTTGACAAAATCCCACATAATACCAAGGATACTAGTATTATTTTGCAGCTCTACCACCTTCGCTGTCAATTCACTTCTCATAATTTCTAAACAGTTTGACCTCCATTTATCCAACTCGAACCCACCTTGCCTAAGTAAGTAGTTTAATAACTTCCGCCTTTAACTTGATTGCTTGGGATTCTCACTCGACTGACGTTAACATATCGTCCATATAAAAGTCGCTTTGGGTTACTTGAGATGCAGTGGGCATCTCAGCGGCACCGTCGATAGCACATTGATTTAACGCTTTAACTGCCAGGTATGGAGAAGACGCCATCCCATAAGTTACCACTGTTAACCAATAGTCACGAATTGGCTCATCTGAGTTTGCTCTCCACAAAATTGTTTGCAGATCCCAATGAATTGGCTAAATCTCTACCTGGCGGAACATTTTACAGATATCCGCCGTTAATGCTATTTTTCCGGTGCGAAATTTCATAGCTATCTCCAGTAAGTCCCTCTGAAGGCGTGGCCCAGTGTATTGTGCATCGTCCCATTGGTAGTTTTTGCTGAACCGTCAAAAACAACCCTGAATTTGCGCTCCATCGAAACAGCGTGGTGTGGGATGTAATTATGTAAATCTCCTAGATTTAATGCTGTCGCCCGTTATGCATATGACCTAAGTTCTCATATTCCGTCATGAATTCAATATATTTACTCCTATACTCCGGGTCACGCTTAAACTTATTCTCCTGACAGTAGAGTTGACGTAATGCCACAGCTCTCGATTCTCCTAATTCCACATCAGGCTTCATTGCTATAGTAACACTATATCGATTGCCCGTTTTAACAACTGTGCTTTTGAATTGTCCTCAAAAAATTGGTCTTCGGCTGATAACAATTTTTCATGCATCTCCTCTATTTCCCACAATTGTTAAACCAGGAATCGAAGTTCGTCCTTAATCGTTATCCCTATTGTACACAAATGTTCTCCAATATCTTGTAATAAACCTTCCCCCGAAACAACCCATCCAAACGATATATTTTGGGCCAATATCCCAGCTGCATTTCGGCTTATACCTTCGTTGATATGGCTTGCCAATAATCCCACACCAATTATTGCATCTATCCGTCCCTGCTTATAAATACTGTGGATCCGCCAAATCCTTTGCCTCAATGTTACAAAATTGCTCAGGTTGAAATGATCTTTGGGGATGTTCTGGAATAGAGTCCAACAATACCACAAACGTTGCTCTTATGCCCAACCGATCGTGACAGTTGTGCGATAATTCCAGCTGTACCTCACCTTTTGTCCTAGCTAACTTACCATCAATCCCAATAATGCTGGTTGTGGCTTCTGATCTACATAATTTAAATTCCTTTATGACCTCATTAGCGACTACGTTGGTTTGAGCTCCCGAATCACAGATTACTCTCAACTTCCGTGTAAATTGATTACCAATTTTCAACCGAAAACAAGCTGTCGCTAAAATTGCTCTTGGCGATAAATCGGCAACTTGGTATACTGATCGAATCGGTTGTTCCAGGGCCCTCCATCTCTTTAATTGCTATTGGTAATTTCTTTGAGATACTGACCCAGGTGCATCGACAGCTTTGCCATTATGTTTGGCCTTAAAGCATAATTGAAAATGATGTTTCCTTAGAGTCTTGGGGCAATTTGTACAACCATCTCTTCGGTATTCTGTTGTGGTATGATCGGGTCTCAAACAACATAAGCATAACTTACGTTGATACACAAATGCCTTTCGGTCTTGTAGATTTAAGTTTCTAAACATATCGCATTTCTCAATCTCGTGTCTTGACAACTTTGCAGTACAACTTTGCATAATACAACGTGAGGATTCAACAACCCCGGTTGGCCCACCCTTTTCCTGAGCTAATCCGTGGTTATTTCTGTAGTTTTCTCAGTTATAATGCAGCTGGTTGTATTGAGATGACCGATTGAGTCGATTATATGGTTTGTAACGATTGTCCTGATTACCTCTTTGCTCCTCCCTAGGCTTATTATAGTGTCGTCCATCTGACCCAATCTATTCATTCGCTTCAAACTCACGGCGACCCTTAGCCTTGATCTCGAAGAGTGGGTAAATTTGCTATTCCATCACGACTACGTCGTTGCTCCCACGAATATAATGTATATTTATTAAGACGCTGCTTGGCATAATGAATCCAAAATTGTTCCCACAAATGAGCCTGAGACGCTATATTATCCAATTGACGTGTTCCACTATTCAAGGCATCCAATACTGACCGTAAGGAATCATGACTCTCTCGTTGTTGCCTTTTAATTGCATACATCCTACCCAGGATACAATGAATTAAGTGGTAGTCGTCGTCGTACGTCTTCATTAAAACCTCCCATGCCGCCTTATAATTACCACCTGTGGGTTGCCACGGGCCCAACGTTATGGCTGCTTTCCCTTCACAAGCCTCTTGTAGATACAAGAGTTTAGTAACCGGATCATAGTTTTTATTGTGAACTTCTTTATAATAGTTGGCTGACGATTTTCACCATCAACTAATGTTGATGCTCTACAACTTGTCCCATTCCCACACTGCACATTTAATTTGTCTTGTATCTTAACCATTGAGGACATAAACCGATTCTCCATATCATCGTATACCTAACTTGTGGCCGACATGTTACACTGACGATATACTGTAACGTCATCATCAAATAATTCGAAATGTCGTCGCAACTTCTCTTGACGCATACGCAACTCTGATTCAGTTAGTGTCCCAAAATAATCCTCATCCACTGATTCATTATAAAATCGGTTTAATGAGTCAATCCGTTGCTCACAAAGGACGTACAATTTTTCTCCTTCCAATTGATTTGGACTTGGTCTGTCATCTGATACTTCATCTTCACCAAGCATCACAACCTCTTCGCTTTCAAACTCTAACTGATTATCTTCTTCCATTTCGCAATCTCCTAAAATTAAAATTCCGACAATTCTGTTAGAGCTTTTATCTTCACCTTCTTGTGACCCCCCGATTTATTGGATCATTTTGGCCACCTAATTCCTTCTTTAACTCATCCTTCCTGACCAGTTCTCTTCAAACAAAAACTAAATTATTTAATCCCTAGAAAAAAAATAGCTTTATTTCATTATAAAAATCATATTAAAACAATAACTCCTTCCTCTTCTCCAATTTCAACCTTTTCCTTCATCACCCATACCATTCCCCAATACCACGTGGCTCCTTTTTTCCTCTCCTTCCAACTCTCCGAATCTCATTTCCAGCTTTTCGAATGCCTATGCCTCCGCCCATAGCAATTTATACGTTCGAATTCCTTCTCTCCCTTCATCCTGGCCTTGCACTTTTTCTACCCACGGTCGTATCTCACTTTCGCCCTAATCTCATCCCTAGAGTTTGCTCGTTCGTAGTTATCTATGGACTTGATGATTTCGTTTAACTCCTGTATCTTTGCCTCCACCAATTCCTCCATGTTACCATCGGCCATTACGTCTCTACTGCTAAAATAATAAAAATTTACTATACAAAGCTGGTTATACAATTTTCACTAATCCTTCATTCCATCATATACAATTTTTTAGCCAGAACTTAATTCTGTAAACTCAGCCCAACCATCAGTACGGCCATCCCGTTGCTGATACTATACATCTCTGTATTTATGCAAATTCTACCCTCAGTTCAGTTATCCTGACACTGGTACCATTTGTGTAATAATTTTACAACACGGCCATCCCGCTATTGTTACCAAAAATATTATCAATTTTGTTTCAAATCTCAGAGCGGTTATCCCGACACTGATACCAAACATATAACCTTGAGTATACCAATCTACAGAACGGCCATCCCGTTACTGCTATTAATAAATACAATTTATCTTTATTCTATTCTCAGCGCGGTTATTCCGTCACTGACACCAATAGTATAACCTTTGAATACCAATTCCACAGCACGGCCATCCCGTTACTGCTACCAGTAATACAATTTAATTTTATTCTTTAACTTTCCCATCAAAATTAAAATCAATGTAGTAGAATGATCAGACACATGTCTTGATATCAAAAGACTCATTCTTTATCAACCAATGACACAATGCAGCGCTATAAGTAATCAAGGATTCACGTTCAATCCCTGATCACGTTGATGCACAATCACTCAACTATCATGATCCTTACTTGTGATGGCCACCATCTTACCAACCTAACTATCCACTATATCATTTAATCAATTTTTGGTACTAAAAACCTATTTCCACGACGATTCCCACAACTTTGCTTTATGACATACAAATTTCACATTATTTAAAATTCCATCATTACGTTTTTTCATTTACACGTATTTTCTTGTTCAATCATGTTATGTCAAAACATATTTGACAAAAAATTATGTATACCGTATTTAACGCTACACAATTTTCCTGATCAAATGTGACACCACACGCCCATAATTATCCGTTATTCCATTTTACGTCATGATCATAAAAAAAACCGTTTCACTACTTTGCACCACACCCATTTTGCTAACACACAAAAATTCTCACTACCATTGTTTGTCTTACACGACAATATATAACCTGATTGCTATCTGCTTTTATCAAAAAGAGTTTCGGTATACTACTTTGCCTGGTTTTCCGTATAGCCACACCAAATTTCCTCCGATTCTTTTAAATTTGTGTTGCCTTTTCCCTCAATAATTTATTTGTACAACGTTGCTTTTTATTAGACTGAATTTCCTTTGGTACCCCAATTATCCCGCGTTTTTGGCACCTTGAACACGCACTGTGCTAACCAATTTCCCGCCGATTTCAGTTAAACTCAACAAATTTTCTTTTTCAAATTTTAATTTATGTATTTCTTCCAAATTGCTGATTATTTGTGACACGATTCATTATTTGACGTCTCTTTATATACAAAATAAGTGCGCTCTAAGCGGATAACGCATGAATAAGTTTTATACAAAATGCTTAATACTAATTCAATATAGATGGCAGTAACGTAAGTGAAGATACAAATTAACAAGTTTAATTACTATTACATAGATGGCGTTAATTCAAGACAATTTAAATTTAATACGACTAATACAAATTAGATGGCATTAAGCCAAGACAACTTTAGGTAATTTCAAATATTAAAAACTAGATGACATTCTTAAATAAATACAAAATTGTACATTATAACGTTCAATTGTGTATTTCAGATGATCACCATTACGGTGGCCGTAACACTGATAATTTTTTTAATTTTCTACGTGTTTTAACAACAATTTAAAGTACTTACTAATATTTAGCTATACATATTACTATTTTAAAAAATATACTATTTCTAGTAGGGCTAGTTCAAAATATTGAAACGATGAATTGTTCTTTAGGTCTAGTTATACATTTCTTTCATTTGGTATTTTAACATAAATAGGCTAGAAACAACTCTGACGGTGTTACAAATTTAAAAAAAATATAATAAATTTAGTACAAGTTAGTACATGTTAAATTTAGCACTTACAATATTTAGTACACAAGCAAAAGTACCCATAAAAAATTGGTTAATTAGGCTGCGGACCAATAGTTACGTACTTTTTAGCAGTTTACAGAGTAAATTGAAATGCTATACATACTAAAAAGTTGGGTAAAATATGAGAAAATAGGTAAATCGTAGTTTTGTTGTTAACTTTTTGAAGTTTACATGATTGGTTTTTTTTCATAATCGAGGTGAGTGTAAACGACAAAATGTTTATATTTTTTTTTTGATTTTCACAGTATTTTTTGTCAGGCCCATTGTTTTCGATAACACACGGTAACTGGTACCAGAGACCAGCCAAAACAGAAATACAATCATTTCAACTTCTCTATCCCAACCGTGGGTTTTATGAGGAAGTGGTCAACTAATTTACGAAAAGATTGCGGCGTAATTATTACATTTGCCTTAATTTGGTTAAAATCGCCGGTGTGAAGTTTTTCCCATTTTTTCCTCAGATATACTCATACAAATCCTATTGGAATAAACAAAATTCTATTGGATTCTCATTGAATTTCGCATGTGTTTGTGCTTTTTGTACACTGTTAAGAATTCAAAATTTATCTATAAATGTATTATTATTAAATTAAATTTCGATTAAAATCAATGTACTAAACGGACATAATTTTAATTCAAACTTATTTAAGAAAAGTTTGTAAAATGTGAATCACAAAGCTCATTTACTTTGAAATATCATGATTTAGTTCACAGATGAATACATAATATAACATAATGTTAATTTGTGCTATAACCGGGGAATATTTTACTGAATTACTCAAATCTCACGGCAGAATGAAATAATTAAACAAACATATTTAGCGTTTTATTAAAACAAACCAAATTTACAATTTTGTTTACAACATTAAACTAGTTTAATTAAATTTATTAAATTAATTTTACTTTGTTAGTACCTATCAAGCTATTTCGTTCAAATATAAGTGTGCTAAATTTAAAACCAAAGTTCCGAACCATTAAATAAACGTCAAACTGTTTTAGTACAAATTATGAATTTGTTCCAATAAGAAATCTATGTTCTGTACAATAGAAAAAATAAATTACACCAAAAAAATGTTAAGCAAATAATTAGCTTATAAAATACTTTTCCGTAAATAAACGTCAAAAGGTCGCCAAATCGATTTAATCAGGTATTCCGTGTAATATCAGAAACTGAGTTCAAATTTGTCGCCAAAATGCCGCCGTTATTGACCCTTAATCAAATTCAGCAATTTGAAGTTTCAAATTCGAGCTGGTTAGGAGATACCTTCATAGCTTAATTTTAAACTGCAAATTGTGGTGTTGCAGGAATTTGATTAAGGGCCATTAACGGCCATTGTCAGAGACACCTATCCCCCAAAATATATTTCTTTCATATTGTAATCTTCAAATCGCAATTTTGGCTTAAATACTAAATGGCCATTTATTTAGTTAATAAATTAGCTAACTAATTCTTTGTCCGCCGACCCTTAATAATATTCCCTTCCAGAAATTATTTTTCTCCAAATGATTCATTTCGATTTTGTAATAAAACTACATTTTTAGTACTAAATATTTCAATAGGAATCCAGATTTTTTCCAGTTGGAATTTAATTTAACAGTGTGGAACTAACACTTATAAAAAATGGGAATTCTCGGAAAAACTTCACACCCATTTAAATGGCTGGCTGACTATTTATGCACTAATCCCGACGGTTCTCACCTGCAAATCCAAAAAATAATAAACACCAAATTTTAACCAACTTTTATAGAATACACAGTACTTGCCTTGCGTGAATTACAAAACTCATTTAAAATTTAAGGAAAATTTCCGAGTTTCCATTATTAAATCTATTCATAGGAAACAAAATAAATTTTATAATTTTATTAAGAAAGACAATCAAAAATAATTGACATTAGACGTTTCCTTGTACCTAATAGCCATCGATTTTAACCTTCCGAACCATAATTTGTATCCTTCAAACCATTTTTACTTCTAGAGAATTGGTACGCCAATTGAGGTAAATGTGTACTCAAATTGAAATTAACTGTACTAAATAATTTACCCGACTATCGGCCCGCAGCCTTAAAAAAAAAAATTTTTACTTGACGTGTACTAAATTTTTTTACTGGTGCTAATTTTCTACAAAGCAGTTCTAATAATTTGATCACCGATCAATACATATAAATTGAATGATTTCGTTCAGTTTTAAAACTTGTATTCTTTCTGGTGAATGTTTAAGTTTATTGGCATATTAGTTAGTTATTTATTTTGAAAAAAATACTTTCTAACCACAGATTAGATGTAATTATGAGCTCAAAAATTATAAAATTATAAAACAAAAAAAAAACTGTTTTTTCGAAACCCAAATCAACGTTTTGCGACGTTTTGAAAATGGTAAAAAATTGGCTTGCAAGAACGCTTGAACTGAGTACCATCGACGATGGAATGTAAATTAAGGAATCAGCAAAACCTGCTACATCTACCGATGCAAAAATAATAACGAGAACAGAAGACGATCAAATTAAACTATAAGCAATTTGGAGCGTTTGGAGCTAGTCAAGGTTACTTTGAGCGGTTCAATTGTCGGACAAAGGTGAAGCTGTCAGTGCCAAGAACTATGCAGTAAGGTAATACTCCTGCTTCAAAACGTTACCCCGCAGAATTAAAAGCTATAATCCGAGTAGGTATGGTTATTTACCAAAACAAGTGTTCAACGTCGATGAGACAGGCTTGTTTAGTAAAGGATATCAAGCAGAACTTATATTTCGACGACGACAAAATCAGTATCGATATCTAAATCCAGTAAGAAGAGGCTTACGCTTCTTCTCAGGAGGAATGCAGGTCGTGATTTCAAATTTCAACCACTGCTAATCTATGAGTCTGAAAATCCCAGAGCACTGGAAGGCCCCAATAAGAATCGTCTTCCTGTACATTGTGCTATTCCAGAAATTAAAACTTATTGCACACAAGAAAACTTGGGTTTTAAGACATTGGTGGTCATCCAGCTTATATTGGTGACTTTCTCGAAAATGTTAAATTTATATTTCTGCTGCTTAACATCACCTCAGTGACTCAGGCAACAGAAGGTGTGATTTCGACAATTTCAAGCGACTAACTTCGCAGTACATTCAAGCATCTCCTTAATGCTATTAATGGGCCGCGGTTTGGAGAAAAATATGACCCGAGCGAGGCGTTCATAAGTTGAATAGCGTTACAACGGACAATGATGCACTCAGTGTTTGCCGAGATATTTTCATTTTGATGGTATGGCCGACAATGACATCAACGAGCTTATCTCATTACATCAAAAAAATGGAAAATTCTGATTTAATAGAGCTTGGCCTAGATATTACAATGAAACACAATGATACCACAGATATGCCTGAAAAAAGAATTGTAACAACAAAACGAATTGGCAGACCTCTAAGTTTAATTGACGAAGCAATTGAAATTTTTAGCGAAGATAACCTTGACGCGAATAGTAATATAACCATTTCTCTCTATAAGAAAGAATCTTCTGGATGTTGCGAGTGGTTCACAATTAGATTTAATTCACAATTTATATTAATCTGATTCCGGCTAATTCATTCGTCAGTATCAATTAAAAAGGTTTTCATTTTTAATTGCGTTATGTTTTGTTTGTTGTGCTAAGACAGGAATTTATATTTGCTTATAAAATTGAATAAACGTGGGATTCTAAAATGATTTTTAGATGAAGTTCTGGAAAGTAGCCAAGCAGGATGGAACTAGTTTTTTTTAACCAATTTTGATGAAATTTGATTTAGGCTCTAACACAATTTTTAGACGAAATTCTGGAATATTAGCAAATTAGGAAATTTGGCTATTTCTTAACCGATTTTGATGAAATTCCATAAGTACGACATGAAACCGGTTAAGAAACAATCGTGTTCCTTATACCAAACTCTAAAGATAGTATTTTTGTTAATGATAATTCTATGTTATCGATTCTGGCTTTATGTTATCGATTCTGGCTTTATGCTGTGGTATCAATTTCGCCAACTGCATTAAACCTTATGTATTCGTTTTTATCAGAGAGAAAACAAAGAACAAAATTTAATGGTTCATTGTCTAATTATGGGGCTGCTCAAAATAGTTTAGGGCCGCTTTTATTCAGCCTTTATTTGAATGACTTGGCGAATAATATACAATTCAGTAAATTTCATTTTTATGCTGACGTCTGCTAAATATACATTAGTGGTGATATTCCCCAAATTAGCTCAGTGAAAACCTGAATAACGAACGATACTTTAAACTTTGCGGAAAAATTAATTCAATACTGTATAGTTTAAAACTCCATAAGCGTATTTATTCCTCAGAATTGAGAATTTATTTAGTTAAATCTCTTATAGGTACTTCCCTATATAAATTATTGCAAAATATAATTTAGTCGAACTGTGAGGCCGGAACCAAGCATATCCTGCAAGTTTCATTCAATAACGCAATCAGTTATGTTTATAATCTCAATCGGTACGATCACATCTCAAGTTTTACTAAGTCAGTTATTGGTTCTAGCTGGTACTTGACACATTATTTTATACTTAGGATAGTTTTGTTCATTTAAAAACTAAGTTCGAAGAACCTAAATATAATATTTGACAAGATTGAACTTATTTCATCAACCAGAACACTGGTCACTTTGTAATACCACGCTTTTTTTTTCAAATTTTATTATAATTCGGTGCTGGTGCGGTGTTTTTCGTCTTGGAATCAAATTCCTAAACCAATTAGATATTTGAACACTTTAACATAGTTTAAAACATTGGCTTCTGATTATATTGATTGTTTATTTAATTAAGATTTTAATAATTTTTTAAATGCTATTTAAAAAATGAAAAAATATAAATAAATAAATTATCTCGTTTCGTCATATCGCGTTTTGAAATAACGCGTTTTGAGCGGATCCCAATTTCAACTTATCAAAAAAAATTTAGCTAGACACAAAGTTGAACATTTTTCGATCACTAGTAGTTCGATCCTATAAAATGTTGACAATTTTGGACTAAGATAGTTCATCTGATCAAATATATTTAGGATTAATGTAATCTAAAGCAATAAAAATTTCGAAATTAGTTTTATCTTATGTGTTATTTGCTGTGCAATTGTGATCATTTCAAAGATAAAAAAACGTCTAAAAAAATCTTGTAGAAACAGGTTTAGGTGTACCTACTTCTGCTCCATTCTAATTTGCCAACCAAAAAAAATCAAACCAATTAAACGAAGACACCCGGTTTTAAAATTTGCCCTAAATGAAACTGCGGATGACGACTAACAGGATATAGATCACTTACAGTTTGTTTGTCACGCCGCTTAAAATTCCGAATCCATCATCCCCAAAAATCTCTCGCTATTAAATGTTAAGCAAAAAAAAAAACGATCCCCCTTATATACCACCACCGCATCCATCTTTCGCTTGTGTATCATTTTCATTTTTTTTTTATTGATTTCCAATAAAAACAAATGAATCCATCATCAATTTACTTAAAAAAAAAAATCATAAAAGCATCAACAGCAACAACAACAATGTGTATTAAATTTAAATTTACAATAAATTTTTCGTTTTTCCTTTTTTGACCTTTCACAATATTAAAAAGTTTTCTTCTTCATTCTGTTTGAACTGCCAGTAACAACAACAACAAAAAACAAAATGTTTGATTTTTACTATAATGAACTTTTGTGTGCTTTATTTTTGGAAAACTTTTTCGTTTTTTTTCTTGCTCTTCATGAAGGAAATTGGTAAAGAAGAATCAGAAACAAAAAATATTCAAAAATTAATTCATCATCATTATTCATTGGGATGTAAACGAAAATGGGAAAATAATATAGGAAAAATATAAAGAACCTGTTTTTTTTTTGTTTTTGATTAAATCAACCCCAAAATGTGGATATCTATTGAAATTTATACAACGAGAAAAGAGAGAGTGAAAGAGAGAAAAAGTATGATAGGGATGCAAAGTGAAAAACTTATCATGATTTAGAAGTGTTTGAAGTGTTAAAAAAATTTTTTTTGTCTGTACATTTTGAAGTAGAAAAGAATTTTTTAAATTCTTGGTCATTGAACTTACTTTGGTACATAGCTATGTATATACGTATTTAGAAGGGTATCAAAATTTAGATACCCCCACTTCTCATCCCTTAGAACAAAATATATATAATTCAACGTAACTAATGCCCAGAGAGAATTTCCCAATTTTAATAAATATCTTGATTATGGATAAATATAGCCGCACAAAAATCAATCCTCACCAAACTACAAAGTAAATTTCGAGTCCGTTTACTCTTACATCCCCATGTCTCAATAATTAATTTGTGTAAATAAAACATTTCGTAAAACAAAGCAAAATGATTTTTAAACATCCCCACCCATTTCGTTTATTTACTTAAACTTTTACATCCACTATGTAATCCATAGTCTCGATAATTGAGACGTACACCAAAAAAAAATGAAATAAAAGAATATTAAACAACCCAACCTAATCATAATGATATCATTTTCGTTATTTGTTCAATAAGAAAAAAAAAACAAAAAATGGGAAAATTCACCATCCAGCGCTTATACCTACAACAAATACACAATCAAATTATGTGTATAAGAAAAATTATGTTCGTCAGTTCAGTTCTTTACAACCGTTTATAATATTTGAATAACGAATTTATTTAATGACGTTCCCAAATAAGCAAACAAACAAACGTTTTTTTATGATGTTTGCTGGATTAAATATGGAATTAATTTTTTGGTTATTGAATTTTCTCGAACCGGGTGTAAGTTAAATTACGGCTGTAATTTCGTTTAACGAGAGCAAACTGTCATTAATAATTTTATGAGAAAACTTACTCTCTCGAAGTATTGTATACTTAGATTAAAACTCATTTCCAATTTTAATTTGTAATTAGCTATACAAAACAAAATTTTACATTAAGCGTCTCTACTTAAGATATTTACAAAGCCAGGCCCATGCCAGAACATCATCAAAAAATGATTCTAGAATAATTTTCGATCGTAGATACCGAATTTCGTCATAATCTTTTGAGAGTGAGATAAAATGCCAATTCCATTCATGGCCAATTTCTCCCAAAAATTCACTGGGATCTGGCAAAAAGCTTAAAAATATAAAGCTTGTAGCTCAGTATGCTTTGGATGATTTGAAGCAAGCTTTGATTTCTGCTCCAGTTCTACAGAAACAGAATCCAGACTTTAAACGAGAATTCTTTATTCAATGCGATGCAAATACAACATTAAGGTCTTTCTGTGGATATGTTGGGGGTTATGTCTTTACTGTTATTACAGACAATATGAGTTTATAATGGCTAATGTCACAGATGGGAACTTTACTTGCAACCTTTCCAATTCAACATCATTCATCATAGTGACGCCAAAAGTATTGTTCCCGACACTTAATCCAGAACGAATTTGGATGAGTGCCTTATTTTTGCATTGGATAATAAGGAATCAACTGGCGATATTCCGGGTTTGCCTATCTATCTATCGTTCTCGTCATTCTTATGCCCATGATTAATACCGGAATTTTTTATGGTAACTCTGTTTCTGGTGAATGGAAGCGTTTAGTAGTTTGGTACCAACACCAATGACTCATGATTTACTTGTAACATTGCAATGATAGTTCTATTGGGTTGGAATGGTTAAACAGGCCAAAGAATATGTTAATTCTTGTGTAAACCAGTTAACTATATATATTACAAAACTATCTTGAACCATATCGTAGATCTAACCACTAACCAGGGAAATTGCTTTATTCTGATCGTTCTTGATAAACTGTTACGACTAAAACGGCAACGGTATTCCTGGAAAAAAAATTTCTATGATTTTTAATTTCGGAGACAGTTTTCACAGATAACGGAAACGGACAGCTGTTCTGTTCTCTTGTTTTCAAACAATTCCTAGACAAATATGATATAAAATATACTTTTACAGAGAAAAGTAAAGCATCCAAGCGATTGAATAGGACATTATTGTCGGCGGTCCATTGTTTTATTAAACAAGGGATGTACACTGAATTCGAACCCGTGTTATGAATATAATGCTAAACATAGTGGAACCGGATATTCTTCACATTTTGTATAAGTTAGCCAAATATTCTGAATGGAAAAGAATATGATCTGTATAAGCTTCTGGGATTTTCCGAAGGTGGTTTTTTTCAGTCACAAACAAAGCTACTGAAAAGAACGGAAGAAAATTTGTCGTATAAAATGCATTTAACGTGGTCCGATTTAACCCGGTTTTAAGACGTCTTAGCGATAGGTTTCCTAACGATGTAACGAACAAATTCATTAAAATTTGTTTGGTTTGTGTAAATGCAGTAACTCTGCGAAATTGGCCATCACGGTGTTCTCCACCTGATACCAAAGTAATATTCTCCATCCCAAGGCCGACTCTAACTAGCGGGCCAATGACTGTAATTCGTATTCCAAAAGCAATGGATATCTGTAAATGGGATACTAATTTAATCTGCTTGTAGCTGATATAGGTATACGGTTCGCATAATTACAAGTCCGTTAGTAAAAAAAAATATAATAATGAAAGCCAGATGTAAGAAGACGCCTGGTTTTCTCGCTTTGTTTGTCACGTTCCCAATTACCAGATTGGTAAGAAAAAAATCCAAATCGGACAACTGGTTCTCGAGATACCGTCTTTAAAGACATCTAGACAGACAGACGGGTAATTATTTTTTAACTTTTTCGGGATCAGGGACCCGTATTCGTAAAACTAACCGAAAAAGCCGCCGATGACTTTCGTATAAAGAAATTTAAATTTTCAAAATAATGTATTTCAATAGAAAGTCACCGGTCACTTGTTTGATCGAATTTTCTGAATACGGGCCCAGAGACTTCAAAAATTTAAAGAAATGCCTAAATTAACGGCTTACAAGTTCAAATGCAAATAAATACAGGAGCTTAGGCTACAACCTATAATAATGCTATATTAAGATAAGACACTGTCTTAGCTTAAGTTGAAACTATAAAGACTAAAGCTTAATGTAGGTAACTAAGCAAAAGCTGTTATATCCTCCGTCAAGGTAATATTAAGGTGTCAGTTAAAATAAAATTTAACTGTTTCTGTTTGGTTCAAATTTACTCTAAATTTTATTCTAAAATCAGGCTTACATTTCAACGAAAACTTTAATCGAAACGTCTTAGATTTTATTTTAAGCAAGACTTGGAAACGTTTTTAGGGTCTAACCCTAAATTTTCGACTAAATGACCACAAAAATGATTAAAGCATGGCTTTAGATTTTCATAACTCACGCTTTCAACTCATAAACTTCATTTAGACCATTTCATTCGAAATTTTAGCAGTGAATTTAACTTTGAATTCTGGAAGGGTAAATGTGAGTGTTTCAATTGGTTGAGTCGTTCTCATTTGAAATGTATGAGTCGATCGAAAGCAACATGTAGAATATGAGGCCATCGCTATATGTTACTGCATGATGATGACTACCACAAATTCAATACCAGAAACAACAAGTTGCATTTGACTAATGGTGAATCGGAAGGTGATGCAACAATGGATACATTTGTAATAAATGCTTATTTAGCGAATGAACATGATATCACGCTCCTACCCACAATTTAAGCAATCATCAAGGATGCAGTCGAAGATAAAGTAAACGGACGAGTGTTACTAAATTCCAGATCCCAGGCCTCCTTCTTAGATTGAGGCATTTTCATGATCGAAAGCAGCTTTCCGGAGTCGCAACATAAAATTTAATGACAAGTGGTGCTGATAATTTTACGTTAAGTTCCCACCTTCATGTGTACATCGTCAATAAAATGAAGAGAATTTACCAACAAGCCAAAGACATGAATAAAAACAATTGAAATAGATTATCAGCATCTGGATTATCTCGAATTCAACACGGCTGATCAAGTAGACATTTCACTTAGGGCGATTGTTGTGGAACAATCAAGCAATTATTTCGAACAAAAGACTACGAAATTCGGTTCCGAAAATGGAGGACATTGAATATATGTATATGTAGGTTAGGTTAGGTTTAGGTGGCGGTTCACTAGGACCAGGCATAGACACAAGAAGATCCGTAGCCATACCACGATTTATTAATATACATGTAACGCCAAATTTAAATCAAACCGTCAGACCGAACGTTTCATAGTATATCGAATTTAGTCAAGGTTTCCCAGCTTAAAAAAGTGGCTTACAAGACATCATGTATCCCATAAGACACAGAAGTAGCAGATACTTGGTTAAAAATGAAAACTCAAATATCTCGGATGATTAACTTAAATATTTCCAAACATAAGTATGTACATTAATCGGTAAGGCGCAAATCAAGAAAATGTAGCTTCATGGATTCTCAGTCAGTATAAGAATGCGTAGGCGGCGATGATTTATACACAAGAGTTATCAAAATTACTCCGTTGAACAGGTAACAGCCCCCCATCTATACTTGAGGTCATCCCGGCAAGCAAATGGAAGTATGGTAGCGTTTTATAAAAGCTGCGTTGGCCCCTTCTGGGCACTTAAGCTGTCCTTTGCACTGACTACCGACGAGGATCATGTGACCAAAGAGTCATTATAGTTACTGAACTGAATCAGGTCGAAATTAACTTCATTATGAACGTACTATTTCGCGCAAAACGAACATAATCTCACAAACGCCGAATGTCCATGACAATGGGCTTTACGAGTTGGGGGCCGTATTCAAAATTCAGTGCTGCGAGAAGATCAGTAACGGCTAATAATTATATCGAAATCAAGTACTATAAGACGTCCAATTATTGTTCATTTTCACCACTTAAACTTACATACCTGCAGGACGTAAAATCTATTGCAAAAGATGGCTCAAGAAAGAAAATAGTTTCAATCCGCTGACAGGGACTCTTCCCAAAATTCGAGTGGCTGCAGTAAAACCATTGTTAAAGGTTGCAAACGACTACGCCGAACGAATTATCCTATTAACTAAGCGCGGCCATGACGCAAAATTAAAGAAAGACTACATTTGCGTCTTTGTAGACATGGTGATAAAAGTAGTCCATTTGCGCAGGCAGTTTTAGGTCTGATTACGGACTACATCGTAGCATTAACGAGGTTAAAACACAACGAAATCGTCTAAGATTACTTGAGTACACATAGAGTTCAGTGAGACTTCAGCCCACCGCATTTCAATGCGTTCGTGGAAGCGACTGTGAAATCGATAAAATTTTAACTCGTCTAACCATCAAGGAGACGTCCACATTTTATCTGATATCGAAAGGATCTTGAACATAAGCCCATTATGTGCTAGTGGCACTTCTTAACCATCGGCTAACTAAATGCACTACCAGAACACAGTATGTGAAATCGTAGTCTGTCAATCGTTGTGAATCCTTGAAAGCAATTTCAATCCAAAGTTAATGGTTTTCTTACATAATCAAGTTTTGCCGTAATTTCGATAAAAATTATCGAAACTCATGGCCGGTCTCCACTTGTGTATTTTTCTTTTGACAAAAAATAAATGACATTCGGCTCATGACATTTTTTCAACAACTACTAACATAAAGAATATAACAAATTTCTCTCTTTGAGAAAAAAAAAAAAATTTGAATTTGGTTCCATTTTCGGTTAAAATAATTTTTGGAATATTAAATTTATATTCCACAATTTATTATTTATGTTTTAATTTAATAACACAATTTCTATTTTATTTTATTTTATTTTCACCTAAAATTTATTAAAAGGCTAAAATTTTCCGAAAAAACATGAAAATTTCATTTTGGTTGTCAAAATATTCAACATAAAATGACAAGAAATTGAGCATAAAAAACAATTTATGCTCAATTGGCACAACGTCATAACAAAATTTTTGAATATTCTGATCTTTTTCTCCCTTGACAAAAATTCAATGCGCATGCTCAAAACCATTTTTGTGTATGTATTTTGCTTAATGTACTAAAAATTGTCAAGAGAAAAATACACAAGTGGAGACCGACCATCATACAATGTTTACGTAACTAACCTTCAAACGTCTCAATTTCCGGTTTTGGCTGGTTTATAATTGTCTTAATAGGAGTTACTCGAGTTTCTTGAATATTGACGTTATTTTGCGTTACATTACCGACTGCATCAGGATTATATTTCTCGAAATTTGAGATTTTTGGAATAATCTAGATTTTCAGAATTAAAGAGTGTAGAGTAATAGCTTGATATCGAAGTTACTCGAAATTATGGTCATTGTGATATTTTCCATATTATTCAACATTTTACGATTATTAATGATATCTTGATTTTTCAAGATCATTCTAGCATTTTAAGTTTGTATGTTTGTTTCTCTCTTTGCAATTAGATCTGGGCACTGGACTGATGACATACGAATTCTTCCAACAGGACCGAGTTTTTCTGGAATATTCAAAATTTTTTCGAAATTATTCTAGGGGTTTACAGCTTGCTATGTAGTTTAGGTAAAGCCTTTTCAAAATTTTCATAGCGTTGAGTTATTCAGATATACGGTTATGTCTGAAGGTTTTTGTATAACATTGATGACATTTCCTATAATATTTGAGGTTTTCCAAGATCCTCGAAATAATTGCATATTCATCTTGCGAATTTGAACGATATTTGACTATTTGGTTTAAGCGTTACTCGATATTTTCGCATTATTGCTGAAGATTATTTGAGATTTTCGAGGTTAGATACTCAATTTCGATAATGTTGAAAATTGTTCTAAGTTACTTAAGAGTGTGTTGAGGTACCACTTTAAGTTAAATTACATCATTGTTACATAATCATTTGACAATATTCATGCTTTGTGGTAGATAATGTACATTATGTACAAACATAGATTGGTAACAGTCTCACATTATTTTGTTCAATATCATTTTACTCAATTGATGATGAGTCTTCAAAATATTTAGCTAATTTATAATTATTTAGCTTTCTTTAAATAATGTGGCAGACATTTCAAACCGTGCTCATCAAACATATGATTTATAAATTTAAAAGGAAATGTTTCGAAAGAAAGTGTAAATATCGTAAATATCACTATTTTGGTCAAAGAGATACAATCAGCAGGATTTTCTCTTATGTTATATTCTCACTTGCATGCACAATTGAAATTGCTTTTTTTTCTTTATTTAAAATTAAGGAAGGTAAAAACAACATCGACTTACAAAAGTTGATGTTGAAATCAAACAAATAATTTTTGCTCTTGCGTTTATTTTGTATTGAAAAAATTGGATTTCATGGATCAGCCGCATCTGGTAATAAGCAAGCAAAAACTGGAAATTTTTCTTAAAGTTGACCAATTTAAAAGTTTTTTCGTCAGTTTGTCTTTAGCAAAATTTGTATTATGAAGTAAAAGTAAGGACCGCACCAGGATAATTTACCTGGTATATATTTTAAATTTCTACAGTCCTAAAAAACAAGAACTTCCGCATTTTTCTAGATATTTCTTATAACCCCAGGTTAACCATTTTTTTCATATTTTATTTTATTTGACATTTAAAGTTGTTTCACAAAAATATCTTAATTTTATTTGTGAGTTTGATACAAAGAACGACAAAGAAATTTCTACTGTATCGTTATTGTTTATTTGTCTTTTTTGTGATTTTTCCTATATAGCTACGTACCTATCTCTAGGTACCAATCTTTTATTTTACTCCACATCATGAACGACTTTATATTTACCAATCTACCATCATCATCGTCATATTATTTTTTTTTTTTTGCTCGGTATTTTTTGTCAGATATTTGATTTTCTTTTATATTTTCCGTTCGGTTGTTGCTGTTTTAGTGTTACTGTTAAGTGGATTAAAGGTTTTCCAAGTAACAACAAATAACATACAACAACCAACGATAGTATTATATTAAGTGGAAAATATGTGTACGGGGTGTGTGTGTGTACAAAAAGGGTATCAGTTTTTTTCGTGTAAAAGAGCTGTCTGTGTTATTTGTTCGATTTTTCTCGGTATGTGTATTTTTGATCATCTCATTTTCATTTTATTAATGAATTAATTTTTTCGACTTGCCTCATGATATAAAAAAACCAACAAAAGCTTTTTTTTTCTTGATAACATTTGATACGGTGTGTGTGTGCGTGTATTTGTGGCTGGGTGTGTCAAACTTTTTTATTTTCATTTAATTTTTCAGCAAATGTTGACATTTTTAGTCATAAAAAAATAACAAACAGAAAATTAAATATATAGCTAGTAGGAAAGTTTAGATAGATAATTTTGTTGTTTTGTTATCTGTATTTAGTGATGGTTAGTTAGGTGGTTACGGTCGGCTGGTATAAAATTTCATGTATAACAAGCCATCACCTTTAAGGCGCTATTTTTATATATATATCGTATATACAAAACGATATAATCTAATAAATGTTTGCAATATTATCAGCGCTGCATGGTGCAAAAGTATCATGCTGATTTTTCCTATATTCACCAACCCAATAAAACATTTTTATTGACTCCATTACCAAAATATAAAAAATAAAAATATGGCAACTTAATGCAATTAATTATGGAGTACAAAACCATTTTTCTAGCTACTTCCTCTGCTGCTTAATTTTTAAAACCTACATAACATGTGTATATTAATTGATTCGAACGGAGAACTAAACCACCCGCCATACCCCCAAAAATTACTGAATTTAATATTTCCCGATTCTTTTTTTTTTGTTGGTTAAATTATTTCAGATCACGATTTTTTCGTATATTCGACTGTGCTGCTGCTCCTGCTGTATACAAAATATGTACGAGGAAGAAAAATCAACACATTTTCGTTATGTACACGATAGAATATAGATAATTTTCATGATTTTCCGTTCATTCGTTTATTTATTATTATTATTTTTTTTTTTTGTTTTCCTGTTTGAGGAAAATGGAAAACCAAAATGAACTAGAGATAAAAAAAAAATCTAACCGTTACGTGCTTTAAGCAAAAATTTTAATTTAATTTATTTCATTTAAATTTTATTTTTTATTTTGTTTTGTTTTATTTTCAGGGTCGTTGCAATCGTGAAAAACCACCGTGCAAATATTTTCATCCACCACAACATTTAAAAGATCAACTATTAATAAATGGACGTAATCATCTTGCCTTGAAAAATGCCATTATGCAACAAATGGGTATTGCACCTGGACAACCTGTAGTACCTGGACAAGTGGTGGTAAGTTCTGCATACATATTGCATACAGTATAACAAAACTCATTTCCATTTTTCGAAACGTGTACAAACAAAAAAAAAAACATTTTTTTTTTAATTAAAAACTTAACATTTTCACAAATTATACAAATTTTCATCTAAACTTCTTATAAAACAATTAAATACAAATAATAAGACAAGTCGACAAAAATTAAAAACTATTTTCATCTCGAAAAAAAAGAAAAATGATTTGAAAAAATTTTATTTTACACTTGAAAATTTTCCCCTTAACTTCATTTTATTATATACTCTACTGGTACATCATAACTTCTGTTATATAATTTTCTGTCAAGCACCTTTTAACTTTTTTACAACAGCAACAAAAGTTTTCTCTTCTATATATGTACCCTGTATGTATACAGATGAGTGTATTAATATATTGTGTATATATATAAGAATGCTAGCAAAAAAAAAAAAAGAGAAAAATCTTTCCTCATCATCTTCATCATGATCATAATAATGATTTAAACAAACTACATTCCCTATAAAAATGATAAAATGATTATGTGGCAGAATATTATTTGTCAATATAATACAAAAAAAAAATCTGTTAACCGTGCAAATTGCAGTGAATTTTTCTGAATTTGTCCAAACGATTGTGTTTGGTTCGTTTTGGTTTAAAAGCTCAATGCTACTCCAAATTTAATTTTGATGCTCAATTAAAATTTATTTTGGTTTTGTATTGAGCCCGAATATTTTTTGGGAACACCACATTTTGTAGAAAAAAATAAAATCGGATATCGATTTTTAAAATCTCGAATGTGACAAAATCTCGAAAATAAAAAATCTCGAAAGACATAATCTCGAAAAAAAACTCGAAAGACATAATCTCGAAAAAAAACTCGAAAAAAAACATGGTTTCGACTTGTAAATAATTTTGTATGAAGACGAAAAACAAGGTCAATTTGTACTGCTTTGGGTGTATATATTTTGTAACTACATGTAGGTATCTATTCAAAAGGAGAAGTTAGTGGAAAATTCTCTCAAAAAGCCGCTCTCTTAGCTATCTATTGGGTTTCTTAAGAATGATTTCAGCATTTTGCGCCTATAGAATTTATTCTGTGTTCGGTTTATTTTGGCCACATCATCTTCATCAATTGTATTATGGGTTTCGGTTCGTTTGACCGATTTCAAAATGTTGGGAAACCAAATATCGACTTTATCTATTGATTTACTGATCTCTGGGATCCCTTTTATTAACCCTCTTATTTTGCCCCTTATTCCCAAAAACTTCTAATAATTCGAGATTTTTGCTTTCGAGATTTTGTCTTTCGAGATTTTTTCTCGAAATTTTATTTTTCGAGATTTCGTTGCATCGAGAAATATTTATGTTTTTCTGGATCTCGTGGTAAACCCATTTTACCATTCACAACTAGTTTCACCAATTTCGAGTTCAAAAGCGTTTAGAAACTTGAATCGATACAGTAAATGAGGGCATAGAACATAAAGATTAAATTCAGGTAGTTTCAGGTATTTATATTGACAATCCCTTCAAACTCTTTGAAATTCTAGGCAAAATCTTCAACCTACTGAGAGTCAATCCAAACAAAATTGCTTGTGTCTCTTCACAAACCGAAGGAAAATCCTCCTTTCTTCGCTTACCTTGCATGTGAAAATCCTCCAAATGTAGTCAGAATGTTCTAAAACATATAACCGCAAATAAATCTTATTTTACTTGCTAGTAAAGGATTGGCAGAAAAGGGGGTTTCAACGCTAAAATCACACACTTTAGCTATACCAAGCCACACATTATAAAGACAGGCTAAAAGTACCAAATCGAATGAAAATTATTCTAGTATCTAGTCGAATCAGGAAATCTATGGTACAGGAAATGGTCCAACTATCAGACATGATGGTAAAAATAATGAATTATCGAAAGATCTTCACAATCAAGGGATTTAAATTTATTTTAAGGCTCCCTTGACATTTGAAAGCTTCTAATACCAAGATCACATATTTAAAGGCTCTGATACTTTTAAGGATGGCAACCATAAAACGCCATCATGAAACACAATTATTCATGTCAATTACGATTACGACCATGTCATTTACTGCAGGAAAAGGAATTTGGCATAGGTAATCCCCAAAGATTCATCTATGTGTAAAAGCTGTAGGATAGTTTGGGACCAACGCTCTGTAGGGCACAGCCAACTTATCGTGCCATTACTTGTTGTAATTATAACACTGATTTTTATAAGGAAGGCAAGATAAAACATTCCATTCCGTCTTTTGAAAAAGATAAAAATATAAAATTGATCAAAAGGCATTAGGCTCTAATGACAGCATTTGATTCGGGTATTAATTTAATCAGTTTGTTAAGAAACCTGCACCAGTTTAAGTAAAAAATATTTTTTTGTCAATAACCGATAACCAGTAGGCCTAGTTCGAACCATATTTGGCATCCGACCCTCTAGACCCACAAAACTTCTACACCCACAAACTATACCAATTATTAGTTTATCTCACCTACGCATCAGAAAACTACAGTCGGGAAGTCAACATATTTCTGTTGTTTCAGAAGTGACAGACCCTCTTAATTTCTTTACCGCCTGCGGCCTAAGTCCAGCCCTACCCATTTTTAATCTTTCAACTTGTCATAATCTTCCTTTCTCGTGAAGAACTATTATCCTATTTAAAATTTATTTTTAGAAGTTATTAACGTATGGGTGCGAGGACATCACACATCTTTGAGATGTAGTAAATGGATCAAAACTGCAATCAAGAAATTCTGGTACGAAAATTGAAATTTACGTGATACGACAAGCTCCAAACAAACTTTAGAGCTAAATAAGAGAAAACTAAGAATCTGTTGTATAGATCTAGCGGGGCACGGTCTTTGTAGAGACCAACTTAAAAATTTTGTAAATATAGGTCGATATAATTCAACCAAAGGAAGCGACACAAGATCTTTTGAGCTCGAAGTCACACACTTAGTTACCAAATTATTACTGTTATGACGCTGCTCCTTTCAGAGATGTCTAAGATTTTGAAAAATATTCATGGTTATTCGGGCACTTTTCTATTGTCAATTCTTGATTCACATCAGTTGCTGTTTTTACAGGATTGCTTCCCAAATATGTTTATTCAAAATTTCGTTGATATAATGACTCTGATTGATTGATATAAATCCTGTAGTTTCATTTCGAGGAATTTCCATACAGAAGACGAACTTGGTTGTTCCGATATCCTCCATCTAGAATTCGTCTTGAAAATTCCATTTTTAAGGTTTTTCTTACTAGCATCGTTGGGAAAAATTAAAAGATCGTCGACTTTAGATCGACTTAATCCAAATTTAATAAGAACTGGCAGATGCGACTGGCCTGCTTAAGCCCGTTCAAAATTTTTTGACATACTTTTTGCGTTCCATCTTCGAATTGTTGTGGTTGAACCATCGTTATCCATAAATCTCATCATATAGTTTGTCCTGCAAAAAATCCGTTACCGTCGTTATTGACCATCTGATCAATCTGTAAGTTATGCTGCACAGCCTTGGAGAAAAAACGAATTGAAGCATAACGTACCACCGTAGAAAATGTCTCCCCGAAGTCTATTCCTTGACGTAGCGCACATCCCTTCACAACCCAGCAGATTTATTCTAGTCCAAAATTCCGTTTGAATTGCATTTCGTTTTAAACACTCACTTGCAGTTAATTGGTTTCGCGGCTTGCTGGAAGATTAACTAATGTCCAAGTTTTATTTCCTATTATGCGACTTATATTCATTTTGCATAGCTTGCCGCCATTTCGATGCGGCTCCGCCTTCAAATTGATCATTAAAAATTACCGGACCTTCACTTTCCATTTCAGGACCTTCGACTGGGTTATATGGATAGTCCGTGGTACATGTTTGCGTTAGTCCATTCTCCATATCAGTTGTATTTCCTGCATTTTCTAATACAAAATAAAATTGGCAAGGCCCTCATCTTAGAAGAAAACGGAAACACAGCTAACGACAGTTTTCATTTTCCGGATCAAACAACCGCCTTAGATTGGTTACTATCCCACCACAATGCAAGGTATACACTTCAGACCGAATTTTCTTTTCTTTTGGAACGTGCATCATAACTTTGCATTCAAACCCTCGTATTATTGCTGACACCGGCAGAGTTGACAGCCTCGTTCTGAACATGCGTTCGGCCATATAATTTTGCTCTGGTGTATACGGCGCCCACTAGACTGATGCATAATTTCACACTCCCTTTAAAAATTTGAATAATTCTTGTTGAAATATTCCGTAATCGGTCTGCATAACTTTCATATTTTGACCCTACTGATTTTCAGTCATGAGCTTAAACTCCCCTAATTTTTTAAATACCTCCGACTTATATTTCATTGCCACCAAATGAATGTTAATTGGGCCACACACATCTTGTCAACTCAGAAACATGAGATGGACTGGAAGTACCGGTTTTGAACGGTTTACTTGAATTTGTCTTTTAGACAAATTTCGCATACTTTTCTTTCGGCACTGTCATTCTGTTAAATGTAACGTACCCACTGACAGCCAATTCATACAAAGCTCTGAAACGAATCTCTTTGGTACGATTTTCACACTTAAAGTTCACTTTAACATTACCTGTTAACTCGACTTTTATTTTCATGTCGTTAGCAATTGTCACATCATTGATTCCACTTTATTTCACGTATATAAACACTGGACACTCAGAATCACGGGTCATGTCCGCCGTGCCGCCAGAGTCTATAATCCAATAGTTTGGTTGTACATATAGATTTATTTCACTGTTTTTAACAAATTTGTTTCTGCCATCAGTTTTCAATCGGCACTTATTTTCAGATTGTCCTATTTTTTTACACTTAAAGCACTTGACTTGTAGTTAATTTTAGAGTTTCAAATTTCTTGAAAAAATCGCTCTTTCTTTCAATATATCTTCAACCATCCTCTCTATGGAGCATAATTTTTCATGACACTTTCTGGAGTCCATGATCCCATTTATCATACGCGAAGAAGGTGTGCTCCACATCATCAATCACACCTGGGCAGTATAGGTACTGATGGCAACACTTTCTCAATATATGTAGATATTGACCGTAATACCCGTGACTGGTCAGATATTGAATCTCGGTGCCCATAACCCTTAGGTTTTATGCTCCCAGGCTGTCTGCCAGTTTTCTAAGGTGCAAGAAATTTCTTCTAGGCTCGTTTTTTTTTTTTTTGCTGACCTTCTCTTCTATATATATGGATTTATGCTCTCGGGATAGTCGCTTCCGGTAAATCTCCTTGTCCAAAGAATCTGCCCATACCTCTGCAAACCGCAGACATTAAAAGGCGCCTCTTACTGGATTTTGGGCCTTTTTTTGCTTAGGGTAATTGCTTAGAGTCATTTTTGCCTTATGTGAACATAAGCGATTCGCCTTGCGGCTACAGAAATTTATATCACTGTTCTTCAATTTTAGTTGTAGTTATTGGAATCTAAAGTAATTTTGCTACAAGTATTCATGATTCACGAGATTTCGCTATTTTGTGTTTTGTTTTAAGCTTATTCGAGATTTTTTGGGGGGTTGAGTGTTATGCAGCAGAATAGTATTCGGGATTTTGAGTTTTCTTTGAATTCAATTAAGTATTAAAATTAATATTGAGTGAGCTGAGATTCTCGAAATCCGAGTTTTTGAGATTTATAGATTAATCAGGATTTGAATATTATTGAGTGAGATATTGATCTATATTTTCGAGCTTATTTCAGATTTTCTGCAATCAATTTTTCAAAAAAAAAAACTTTCTGCTAGCATTGAGATTTTTTAGATTATTCTACGTTTATTTGTGTCGGAAATATTCGAAGTTTTTTAAGATAATCGAAATTATTCTAAAATTCTAAAATTAATCGAGATTATTCGAGTTTTCGAAATTTTTTGATGCTATTCGAATTTCTCGATATTACCTGAAATTTGCAATGAGTTGAATTGCATCGTTTACAGAATTAGTTATTAATTGAGATTTTCGATATTTTATTAGATTTTCGAGATTTGTAAGTTTATTCGAGATTTCTATGCCGTTGAGTAGTATATTTTATAATAGACATTTTTCGAGATTATTCGAGATTTTCGATATTATCAAGCATGCATAATATTCTCTATATTACGTATCTAGTGATAAATTGCAATTTTCGATATTGTGTGAGATTTTTTGAGGTTTTTAAGATTATTTGAAACTTGTTTGCCGTTGAGGATATATTGTATAACACAGTTGGTTGAAAAGTATTGAAATCGACACCTATTAACCAATATAGGAATCAAAATTTATACGCCATTCTAATATTTCATCTTTCATTTGAATACATGCAAATATTTATTACGAGCTGGCAATTCATTCTTTGTTTACAAGGCATTAGAAGTTGACGTGTCAGTGTATTCGTTTACAATAGAAAAAAAGCGAATATTGTGCATTGATAAAATTTTTTGTTTCGGAAGGTTTATCAGCAACAGAAATTCATACAAAAATGCTAAAAGTATTTAAGGAATCTGCTCCTTTATTTCCAACTGTGCATCGATGGGTTTTAAAGTTTAAACGTGGTCGTTCAAGCGTTGAAGATGAACCACGTAGTGGACGCCCAAAAAGTGCAACAACACCAGAAATCATTGAGTAAGTGTATAATATTGTTTGTGAAGATCCAAGTTTGACTAATCGTGAAATTACTGATACCATAGGCATCTCGGAAGAACGACTACTCCATATTTTACATGAAGAATTACGTATGAAAAAGCTGATTGGAAAACTGGTGCCACATTCGTTAACAATTCAACAAAAACTGAATCGAAAACAAATTTCTCAGAGTAATTTGAAGCGTTTTAAGCAGAATAAATGCGATTTTGTGCGTAGATTTATAACTATGGATAAGACTTGGATCTACCACCATAATCCTAAACTGAAACAAGAACGTTTACAGTGGACTGAAGCTGGTTGTTCAGCTCCAAAGCAGATTAAGTTAGAACGATCGGCAGAAAAGGTCAAGGCCTCATTTTTTGGGATGCAAAAGGGATTTTGTTGATTGAATATCTTAAAAAAGGTAAAACAGTTAATTGCAACCTTTTGGACCTTTTGTAAAAAAATAATTTTTCATCAAGACACTGCACGTGTTCACACGAGCATTTGACCATGGCTAAATTGAACGAATTAAAGTACGAATAGCTTGAACACCCACAGTATTCACCAGATTTGGCTCCCAGCGATTATTATCTCTTCACAAACCTGAAATAATTACTTCGGGGAAAGCGTTTTTCGTCGAATTACGAAGCATTGCAGCCGTGGAACATTATTTTGCAGAGCTTCCGGAAAATTATTACAGAGATGGTATAAAATTATTGGAGGATCATTGGAATAAGTGTATTGAAGTTGAGGCAGATTATATTGAACAAAAAAAAATTAATTTCATTAAAAAATTCACATTACGGATTATTCGAGATTTCTTCATGTTTTCAAGATTATTCTAAAATTCTCCGCAATTCTTTGAGAATATCCAAATTATTCTAGAATTCTAAAATTGGTCGAGATTAATCGAGCTTTTCGAAGTTTTTCGATTTGATACAATCAACTCAATTGCATCATATTACAGAATTAGTGATAAATCGATATTTTCGATATTTTATGAGATTTTCGAGGTTTCAAGATTTTTTGCTGTTGAGTGATATATTTTGTAATAGTTATTTTTCGATATTATCAGCATGCATAATATTATGGATTATTCAATATTCTTAGTGATTTCTTTATTTTTTCAAGATTATTCCAAAATATCTAAGTTTATTCGAGATTTCCCGGAATATTCGAAGTTTTTTGAGAATATTGAAACTATATGAGATTACTGAAGTTTTTCGAGATATTTCGATTATATTCGAGTTTCTCGATATGTGAGACTTAAGATTATGCGAGATTTGTTTACCATTGATTATATTATATATTGTGGTATCCCGTCAATTCACAGAAAAAAAATTCACAGAAAAACAATTCACAGAAAATTTACAGAAAAAATAATAGTATTTCCCAGAAAATCGCGCAAATATCTGGAAAATGGAGATTTAACATTAAAATTAGAATTAAAATCTCCATTTTCCAAAATATTTCAACACAAAATTCTGGATAAGCAAGATAAAATCTTCATTTTCCAAAATTTCTGTATTTTTTTTTTCTGCGAAATGTTTTTCTGCAAATTGTTTTTCTGCGAATTGTCGTGGAATCATATATTGTACCATAAATAGAGACTTTTCGAGATTATTAGTCCGATAATACCAAGCCTGCATGACTTTACGGATTATTCGAGATTCTTAGTGAGAATATTAGACTAAATGTGCAAGGAATTCAGTGGCATGTTAGTGATAGTGACAAATCGAGATTATTCGATACTATCGAGAATATTGTTGAAAATATTAGTCGTGTTATATTACAGATTAATCACAGAATTGTCGAAGATGTTCGTAAATATTTCTTGGCGATTTATTAGGTAGCGTTGGAAATAAACTTTTTGTTAAGTTGCATCAAAGTAGTGCTTATTTCACATGGTTAGAATTTATGCAGAATTCTTCAAATAATGTCACATCATATTGTATGATATTATTTTTTATTTTAAGATTAGCTTTGAGTCTATTACTTTACCTATAGGTACTTTAGTGTCGGCTTTGTTTCAATTACATTTACGTCAACTCACATTGGGAGAGAAGGTTGGATTCTCTTTTTTGAGAGTATAGCAATCATCGTTTACCTTATATATACTGAAAAAAAATATTCGGTGCTAATTTTGCTGCAAAACGGTCAAAAATCAAAGATTTTTAAAATTGTTTATATTTTATCAGATTTGACCCAACAGCACGATTTTTGTACAAACTCTAAACGACCGAACTAAATTCTATACACAAATATTAAATCTCACGATTAAACTTGGTATTAAAATATCAATATTAAAGCTAAAACAGTTTGTATATAATGCATATAAACATGCAACAAAACACTCATTTGCCTTTATCAGATCTGCCACTAAAATATTAAATATTTTATGGGTGTTAAACTGTTCGAAGCGAAAAATATAAAATATTTACACAATTTTATGTGTTAATTAAAATTTCGTAAAAACCATTTTTTTTATTACACAAATATTATTTTATTTAAAATCACATCACAAAGTTCAGATCATCATGTGCTTGCTGAATATTTTTTTTTGTCGTGCTTTTAATTTTATTAATATGACTTTAATTAAAGTTGTACAAAACGCTACAAGGCCCTTATTTCATAATCAAATAAATATTTGTACAAGATTTTAAATGATCAAATTTTACTAGGTAGCACTTTTGTGTGTACATTTCAAGTTAACAACTTGCTTGAAATGTTCCCGCATGCATACACAGATCTACAGATTCAACAAATTCCTCTGCTTTAATATAATTTGTGGTGTAAAAGAGCTACAATTTGTTTTTATTTTTTTTTTCTACAAAACCCAATTACATACCCGAAACTCTATGTACCTTCAAATTGTGTAATAATAAAGAGACGAAGTGGAAACCTGCAAAAAAATGAAAAATTTCACATTCTAGGAACAAAAATCGTATATAGTACATAAAAGATGAGCACACATAGAATAAATTAAAAGTTAGAAGTGGTTTTAATGTTGTTCTGTTTATTTATTTAATAAACACCCTTTTGTGATGACTGAGATTTGCACCTGTAAAAATGTATGCTCTAAGCGAAACTCCAGCCAGCACACAACATAATAAAAAATCAATCAAATCGAATAAATACTTCAATCAAACTCGTATACGCTAAACATAACATTTCATGTATACAAACATAGAATATGGCGATGGTGGTAAATCCGATCTTTTATGTTCGACATAATTAAATTACCTCATTTTTTTTTTTGTAAATAAAGAGAACAATTTTATTTTATTCATACAAGTGGATGCACTCTAGAGTTTGTTTTTTTGTAAAAATAATTGTGAGATTTTTTGTTATTATTATTTTAATTCTCTTATATGTATGTATGTATACAGCAGAGACAAAAATAATGACAGAATAATAATAAAAATAATATTTGTCAATGACAATTAAAAAAAAAACTTAAGTGATAAAAAAAATTGCTGCTTAGTGTATTATAGAATACTATACACATGTAGATAACGTAACAGCATTTACTGTTTGTTTGAGAGATAATAAGTTTTAATCTCTCTCTTGCGATGCGCGGATATACGACAAAAAAAAAATAGGGGATGCGGGGGACACAAAAAAAAAGGATTTTAGGATTTTAATTTTTCATTTTATTTTTTCAATCCACCTAGGTGTTGTTTGATTTTTTAATTATTGATGTGTGTATGTGTGTGTATACTTGAGAGTTTAGCTCATAGAATTTTAATACAATATGATGAATGATCATTATGTGGTTTTACAAATGTGAGTGTTTACTTAGGATTTTATCATTTCTTAAATTGTAGAAAAAAACAAGATTACGGTTTACTGGATTGCTTTATCAATGTGTTTGATCTAACCGCTTATGTCTGGTTTAAGCTTTTGCATCAACTTTGTAAGGAGATATTATGGTAACTAGAACCTGGGTCAATTATTATAATTACAATTTTTCAATGTCAGAATATTATTTTAAAACTAAACTTACACATTCCAATTAATACTATAATTCGGTGCTAGAAACAAATTAAAACAAACTTTGATTCATAACAGTTGTTAATAATCATTCAAAATCAAATTTGTAAGGATACCTGCGATTATTTATTAAAGACCGCCAAAACCGTCATTTAAATCATGAATTCATGTACTGGGGTTCTCTGGTTGTTAGCATTTAAAATTTTAGGGTAGTTTCATAAAATCGGAAACAAATCCTTTCGATCCAAGTCACCACAGACCTACATCATAGTATCAAGCCTAAGAATATAAAGGGCTGAAACCTCATGAGGTGATCAGAACTTCGGTCTAGATTAATTCAACTCCCAAATCAATCCCGGAATAAACCTCTCAAGTCAATCTTCAGCTCAACCTCCAACTCAATTTACAACTCAACCTCCATCTCAATCGCCACACAATCCTAAACGCAATCACCAAATTAACCGCCAAGTCAACCCTCAACTCAATCATCAAATCAACTCTAAACCAACTTTCAAATCAACCGTCAACCTAACTCCAAATCAAATCTTAAATAATCCCCCAACCAAACTACACACCTAACCATACAAGCTAACTAAATCCTAACTCACTTCAACTCAATATAGCTCGAACCAAATCTCAACTCTCTACCCTTGTACTATCATAACCTTAAACAATCATTCCCCCATATCATTATTCCATAATAACATACCATCATGGGAATATACCATTAAACCGCCATACACCCATATTTATTCACTTCTTTGCAAAAATTGTATAATTGTACATTAATCTCACTTACACAATCCGCTTTGAGCTAAAGCTCATTCGTAGCAGATTCTGCAAGACGAGGGGATAATTAACATAAAAATAAAATCTTCGAAGTCGTAGTTGTAATAGTAACTGCTCAACTCATATAATTCGTCTGGTAAACTGGTACATTTATCGCTTGGAACATTAGATGTTTCATCTAATAGATGGGTGTATGGCATTATTTACACACTACATACCATCAAACCATAGTAAAATTGAACCATGATGTATATCTTACAATCAATCCAACATATCATCATACCATCACACCATCCTAGCATAATATTATCATACTATCATACCGACATATAATCCTACCATCATATTTCAGAAGTTTATCCAAAAACCATTTTAGAATTCCATGTCCATCGCAGTTGTCAAATTTCACTAAAATCCGTTAGGAAATAGCCAAGTTTCGTCCTAATTGTCCATGTCCATATTCCAAAATCCAAAACTTCAGCTAAAAATCATTTTAAAACCACATTTACAACACACAAGTCAAATTTCATCATAATCGATTAAGAAATAGCCAAGTTCCAACCTAATTAACCATATTTTAAATATTTATCTTCAAATCATTTCAGAATTATGATTTTCATCATAATCGGTTGAAAAATAGGCAGGTTCCAGAACTTGATCTAAAAATCCAAGGCCATATTCCAGGACTTCATCCAAAAATCATTTTAGAATCCTATTTCCAATGAGCATGTCAAATTTTATCATATTCGGTTAAGGAATATCCAAGTTCCATCCCATTTCGGTATATCCAGAACTTCGTGCAAAAATCATTAAAAATCCTATTTCCATTGGAAATGCTCAATTTTATCAAAATCGGATAAGATATAGAATCCCAATAAAATTTTTATACAAAAAAATCACAAATCCTCAGCTAACCGACAACTCACTACGACGGACAACTTTTTTGGTCCCGTCGATTTTCATTGTAGTGACTGAGCTTTCACTATATATAGATTGATCAAGTGCTCACTAGCTCCTAATCCAACCCAACTCAACCCTGATTCAACCGGCAAACGGAACCTAGCCCAACCCTTAATTGTCAAATTTCATCAAAATCGGGAAAGGAATAGCGAAGTTCCATCCCACTTAGCCATATTCCAGAACTTTACCTAAAAATCATTTTAGAATCCCCATTTCCAACGCACATGTCAAATTTCATCATAATCGGTTAACAAATAGGCAAGTTTTATTCTACTTGGCCATATTCCAGAACTTTATCCACAAATCATTTTAGGATCCCATTTTCAATGAATAAGTCAAACTTCATCATAATCGGTTAAGAAATATCCAAGTTCCATATTACCTGGCCATATTTAAGAACTTTATCTATAAATCAATTAAGAATCACCGACCAAACGGCGCAGTGATTAAAGCTACGGCGGTTGGATCGGGAGGTACCGGGTTCGAATCCCTATAGGGGCGGATGCAAAAGGGATTTTTCATCATCTTATTACGATCGGTGATGACGATGAACACATCTATGACCCTCTGTTGAGAGTGCGGAATCCATGGGCCGACCCACCTTTCATGTCAGTACTATAGGCTGGCATGAAGCAATGCAATGTGCAGGTGGCTTAAACAAAAGCGGGTCTATAGCCGTACGTCCTCGAGTTGGCTGGCAACGGTGTAAGGTAGGACGTTAAAAGAGAACTGCGAAAGAGTTGGGAGTGCCTTAGCCTCAGAAAAGATTGCAGAGATAGAGACAACAAAAAAAAAAATGTAGAATCCCATTTTACACGCACATGTCCACTTTCATCATAATCGGTTAAGAAATAGCCAAGTTCCATCACACTTGGCCAAATTCCAGAACTTCATCTAAAAATAATTTGAGAATCCTGAATTTCATCAAAATCGGATAAGATATAGAATCCCAGTACAATTGTATAAAATGTCACAAATCAAGTTTAACTGCTCCCTAAACATTAATCCAACTCCAATTCAGCCCTAATTCTACTTGCAAACGGAACCCAGCTCAACCCTCAACTCAACCGCAAACTCTACGCCAAACTCAATCCTCAAACCAGCATATATAAAAAAAATCGTAAATTTGTATATAACCAGGTGTTTTGGGGCAATTCCTATTGCAGGTACCCCACCCTCTTGCCGTACAGTCTCCAAAAGCTTTTCAAATCTCCGCCTTGACCATAGAAACAGATTGGCGAAAAAAATCCAATTCGGACAGGTCGTTCTCGAAATATCATGGGTACAGACATCCAAATATTCAGACATCCAGACCTCCAGACTGACGAACGGACATTTTTTTTTTTTTGCTTTTTTAGACTCCGGGACTTTCAAAACTTCGAGAAAAGTTGTTTTGGACCAACCAAATTTTTCGTCATTTTTAACAGGATTTAAATACTTTGGTCTTTTTAGGCCGAAGTAATTTTTTCTATAGGTGTGTACATAGGTTAGAGCATATGGGTATTAGCTAGCTTGAGCCAGAGGGGCTTTGGCAGGTACCAGTTACCTAACAGGTGAATAAATGTTGCCCAGCCACGTTAAAGTAGCAAAGCTTGTTGTTTAATATGTCTTACAGGACAGTATTATCGACAATTACTATTGCCAGACGCTTTGGTACTAGCTTTTGCATGCTCGGATTTTTTATGTGAGCATTATTCCAGATGCTTGCAATATATTTCCCTGCGAAATGCTGTAATAATTCAGCTTTGCAGGGTGATTATTAGGGTCGAAATTTCTAACATTTTTTACTGTTGAATAGCTGAAGTCGGGCAGCATCTACATCAAATATTCCCTTCACATTATTTACATCACACATAAAATGTTGTATTGTATCAAATACATTATTGTTCTCGTTCTTATCATCAAACCAAATTTGAGAAAAGCTTCTTGATAATCAATTTTTTTTTATAATATATTAAACGGTCTCAGTTTTCCTTTTTTGAAAAAAGTAGGATTATAATCACATCCTGTGATACATGAAATCCAGACAGGCTTTTACACAAAGGCGAGCCAAACTGCCCATACATGTTAGTTAGATCGAAATATCCTTTCTAGACCCTGTGAGTGTCCAAACATGCGAGTGATTATTTTTCAAATGATGCATGTGGCCTAGCATTATCGCAACAACATCAGTATTAGTAAATGATTTTAGTGTCAGTTTCTTCATGTTTTCTGGACGTGATAAATTTTCATCAACATCAAATTGAATGGATTAATAAAGTGATCGCAAGTGTTGAGGGATTTGTTGTATTGTTTGGTGCTAGTGCTGTTTTCAATACTATGATTGGTCAAGCCTCCTGACACATCTTGCTGCTTTCGTATGTTTAACTCTTCACAAACAAAGCTTATTATAGTTGATCTCATATCATGGCTGCGGGCCCATCGTTGACGTGCTAAAATTGAATTGGTGAATTGTACAATTATATGTAAGTCTTCCAGCGGCATCTGCATTGATCATCAAGATATTTAACTGCCCGTCGAGCACAATTTTCCTTAGAGTTTTATCAAACCCACCGTTGAGCGTTTGCTGTTTATATATACTGTAATCATCCCTTAGTTCCTTAAGCTCTTTATTTTCTATTTTAAATGATAATATTTGACATGTTTGCAGTCTTGTAACTTTCTTGAATCATATCATCCGTAAATGGTGTATTTTGTATTTCTAAAAAGATTTAAAATTTAATATTTGTAACAGATAACTGTTACCTGCCAAAGCCCCTCTGACTCAAGCTAAATATCCATACGTTCTAACCTACTATCGTATACACCTATAGAAAAAATCTTAGGCTTGATACTATGACATAGGCCTGGTGTGACTGGGATCTTACTTAATTAGTCCATAAAAATGGAAACTATCGCCTATAAACCCCAAGAATGACGTCAAATAATTTAATAAGTATTTTCACTCTTTTGGCTTGTTTTTTGATTAGAATACTCCCAAGATTTTTAAATCTCAACCTTCTGGTCTTCAAAAATGCCAAAAACTTCTAGAACTTCGAAAAAGCAGACAATTGCCTAGTGAAGTTGTCAGTCATAACTCAACTTTTTCCATAAATCAAAAAGCCTTAAAATATGGAAAACTGAGTCAGAATAGTTTAACAAAATATTTGGTTCCGGAATACCAAATCAACAATGCAGCAACCAATTTTTAAATGTTGTGTTTTGATTTTGGCTGATATTTTGACGTTAAGCCTCTAATCAATTTAAGCAAAATTCTGTGAAATATTTTTTTTTATCTTCGGAATGCGCAAACGAAAAGACACACCGCATTACTAAAGAGAAGGAAAGAAACGAGAAAGGAATTATAAGAGGGGATTATAAGAGTTTGGGAGTTGAGTCTTAAAGAAATTTTGATTAGACAAAACGACTGATTTTGTCGAACGAAATAACTTAAAGTAATTCCTAATTTCTTCCTCAAATCGATGGAAAATTTAAAACAACCAATTCTACTGACAATTACTCAATGTTCAAGTAGCAAGGATAATTTGGAAGAGATGGGACATAAGTCATTTCTGACCAGAAACGGTCGTAAATTCACAAACGCAAACAAACAAACTCACTTCAAATGAAATTCTTCTCGCACTTCTTGATCGCCCGTTTGAACATTTTATTTGTTTGTGCTGGTTTAAATTGTAGCTGTGCTAATTTCGTTTGCATTGCGGCTATCGCACGGCTCTTCCTCGGCTTCCTTCCTTTAACTTTTATATAAAATTCTTTCAATGATGTCCAAGTTCCAAATCCCACCGATGAAGTAATTTTTGAATATATTTAATGTCATCCGAGACCTTGGTATCATAATCGACTGGCAAAGACAATGCGCTTTTTAGATTTAACGAAAATAAATAAAAAAATTCTTTTATCACTTCCATGTCCATCCATATTAATAGCTAAAAGAATTAGAATTGTATCGTTCGTAAAGTTTCCTCCAATCCATTTCTCACCTTTGAATTTTAGCGTTTTGTCCGCTGTCAATTTAAAAAGTAAGGCCGTCTCATCAGCGTGGTAAATATTTTCAACGAAAAGCGTTGCAAACTTTCGAGAAGAAATCACGTAGCCAAGTAATGCAATCAGTACTTGAAATAGATGCAGCTTCATCCGAAATTTTTCCCAAAACTATATTATGTCGTTGACGAAAACAATAAATTCAATTATTGTTAGACGAAAATTTTGTTTCTAATTTATATTGCAAAGACACCTTGCAATAATAGTCCAGTAATCGGAATATGTCTGATACGTTGTTAAGTTAAAGTCTACGATTTTGATTTGAGTACATTAACATAAGATACAAGGATAACGAGATAACAATTATAAAAAGAATAAAAAGGAATTAAAATTGACATACAAATATTTTCAGGGCGGAGTATAATGTTGCTCCAACGTACGTCTTTGCTTAAGTTATAATCGAACACGTGGGTGATTTTATTAAACCTCTTCGACATCAGTTTGTTCTGTCGTTTCTGCCTTGATTTCAATTGATTCCAGGATAGATGGTGATCTATCGATTTGATCAAGTAAAATATTTGCTTTCGTTTATTTGCCATGTGATAGGTTTTACATCCAGTAGAATATGATGGTAATCGCTTCAGGTTAATGTGGTACAGTTTCTTGATCGTAATCCCATCGATCTTTCCGATGGTCCAAACTTTTTTGGACAATCTCAATGTTTCGGATAGGTTCATCGTAAAACGGACACCAGACATTGAGAGCTCCGTCTACCGTCTTTAATCTCGAATAATTTTTGTAAAATTATGCTATTTATTTGGTATTGTTGTATAACATGGTTTACTTTTCGATGAACGATATACTCTTACACTTGTTAATGTTGAGACTGAGAAGGTTAGGCTTACACCATTTCGCTAGATTGTCGATGTCTTCCTGTAGTTTGTTTGACAGTTCTGTAAATTAATTTTGAGATCATATGCAAACATTAAAACCTTAGAATGCAGCATTATTTCAGTAATGTTGTTGATCTAGATTATAAAAATCTAAGAGAGAATTTTGGTACCCCTGAAGTAAGAGTTAATTCTGTTCTTCTATTTCGAAGCTCAATAGACTGAATGCGGTTACTCAAATATGATTTAAACCAGGCAATAAACTATTTGGAGAAACCGAATCGATATAAGCGTTCCAATATTTTACAATGACTGATGGAGTCAAAGGATTCCGCAGAGCCACATCGACTTGGTTCTGCTTTTCAATTTTATTAATAGAGTTGCTGATAAATTTCTTGCTCCAGCTTTGCAAATTGGTATCAATCTGGTTATTTTCCATTTTTGTGGAAATTCAATGAGTTTTAATGATTGATTAAATAGAAGATACTGAGGAATTGCCAGCATTGTCACATCTTTCAATAATGAAGCTAGAATGCCATCATCAAATAAGTTTAATTTAACCTGCGGGTCACAAGAGTTACGTTCCTTTAATGGCATATACACGCTGGGTAACCACTGGTTTCACGTTTTTTTAAAATTTCCAAAAATGTTTTGGGCGTTTATTTTGTTCTATAATTTGAGTACATAACACGTCTACTTTATCCCAAAGTAGGTTTCGAAATTTTGATTACACGAATTTCTGTTTGCTTTCTTCAGAAAAGAATTTGAGATTTTCTTTGTAAGCTTTGGCTTTCTTGCTCTTAAGATTAATAAGTTTATCAACGTACCATATGAAGGCAGTGGGAGCAGGGGGTAAGAATCCAGTTTTCATAATCAAATAATTTTTTTCAAACTGTTTTTTGCCATATTGTCGACAAGGTTGAATGTGATATGTTGAATATTTTGGCTAAGTCAGCGTTGTATTCAGCATTCTCGAGTCGCTGTATGATGCCGGCTTTTTGGTTTGAAACTTTGACGTTTTATTTAGTTTGTTAACTAGACTGTCTAAAAGATGTGGAATCACAAAATGTTACGGAATAATGTAGGCCTATGTTTTGCATTTTTCTCCAATATTAACGATTTCTTTTTGATTTTTTTAAATATTCATATTTATTTGCGATACAACTGACCAGCTTGAAATTTTGTTGGCTCGCCTTGATTTTTGTTTACTTCTGCAATTCATCTTATTAAATTTTCCACAAGTCGCTTTGAAATCAAAAGGCTTAAAGCTTTCCATTCTTGTATGCAGTAAGCAATCGATGTACATTTTCCTGCGCTGATCTTCTTCTGCAGAATATCCCATATATGTTCAATTGCCCTTAGGTAAGAGTTCTGGGCCGGCCATTTCAATATTCGCATTAAAATATGCAAACAAATGTGAGATTCATTCTACCACTTTTACACTATAGAAAGGGGTAGAAAACGAACAAAAATTTGTAGAGAAGATCGGTGGAATGAACGGGTAGCTTAAAGCTAACTGGACAGAAAGGACCAACTGAATATAATGTACATATAATTGTTTTACATATGCTTTACTTCCTGGTAATATTCAAACATTTAAATTCTTCTTAAAAATAGCATACACAAAATAAAAACAATGAATCCACCTTTTGGCTTTGTTTACACCTAAACAAATTTTTCATTTCATTTTATCACCGAACAGGAATCACGCTCTTGGACCGCGATATTCTTAGAATCAATCGAGAAAATCACTGGTGACTTCTTCTGATTAAATTGCAAGAATACGGGCCACAGCCATTTTAGGCTTTTGGTTCCAATTCCAATTGATATTGGTTGTTCGAGTAGAACGAATTTGGCGTAAATTTTCCATCTGTAATCGGAAAATTTTGTTTAGTTATTAATTATTAAAGGTCAGATATTTTGTTAACAATCATCAGTAAAAAATGCGATAATAACCGAATTTTGGCAAATGAGTTGAAATTTTGATTTAAACATGAAGAAGGTTTATGCTGTAGTCCCGTCTTAGCTTACAATCAAAATTTGATTATTTTGAGGCTACGCAGCACAATTTGAACCTTCGCAAAAATGTTTGTATTATTTTTATACCTCAAACAACCCTCAACAAAACAACTCTCTATGGTATCGAACCGCGAAATATCGAACATTTCTATCTAGAAAAGTAAAGTATTAATGATTATTGTTGATTTATAACTTAAGCAACTCCTATTAAATAAAACCAAAAAAAAATGCAACAATAACAAAAAAAATTAGAATACAATATTTTTATGCTATAATTATTACTTGGTATTATCTAGATAATATTTTGTGTAAATAAATCATGCAATTCATTGGAATTCATTTAACTTTATCTATTAAAATCCAATTAAAACTTTCTATTATTTCTAATTTTTTTTTTTTTGCTATTTATATTGTATATACAAACGACAACGATTTTGTATTGCAAATCTCGATATAAAACGTATCGGAACAATATATACAAACAGCCAACAACAAAAATCCAATAACCGCTTTATTTCCTGGATATACGCTCGTAAATTTTATTCCCCCTTGAATACAAATAAATTACGTTTATAATTCGAGAAAACAAACTTAAAGGTTGTGGATACGTGATGATATCGTATGTGTTTATATGTATGTGTGTATGTCGTCAAACTAAAATGAGTGATTGAACAATTATTAGTGAAATGGATTGTTGTGAATTTTTTAGGATTGTTTGAATTTACTAAAATTATATTAAAGTTTATCAAATTTGAAAAATTTGAAAGATTCATTTGTAATCTCAATTTTGGTCAGGCACACACGAACGCGACTAATCTTTTACAATTACAGAGACGGTTGATCCATGTATTCAATGCATACGTTGCTTACGTGATGAAATTCAAATTTTTTTAACACAGAAATTCGCAAAGCAAAAATATTTTATTTATTATTTCACAATCAACTTTTGCATTAAACCATAACCAATGCTGTTTGCATTGTTTCATTCTTCCATACGCATAATTCCGCATTCTAATCTATTTCTTTGGAATAATGCCGAAAGGCTGAATGTCGAAAGACCGAAAGGCCGAATATCGAAAAGCCGAATGTCGAAAGGCCGAATGCGACGAAAGGCCGAAAGGGCCGAATGGCCGAATATCGAAAAGCCGATTGTGTTGAAAGGCCGTTTGTGTCGGAATTGATTTTAATTTTTCATCTCTTTATGAATGAAAATTTTCAAAATTTTTATTTTTATGAAAACCAAAATTTATATTTTTATCAAAATTTTAATAGTAAAATGTTTAATAGTAAATCGCCTTAAATATTAAAATCTTCTTACGTTTTTTTATCATAAAATTAAAAATTAATTAATTAGAATAAAAAAAGAAAAATAAATAAATTTGTTTTTGAGTTGGCTACCTTGTCTAGAAAAAAATACTACAGAAACTGAAAATCCAGAAAAAAATTCCAGAAAACTAAAATCCAAAAACACAATTAATTATCAAAGTGCGGACCAAATTAAAATTAATATTTATAAAATGGAAATTGCTTCGTCAACCTTGCAGACACGCTTATATCGCTTCTACTGATAGTTCTACCACAAATGTTTCCAGTTATTTTATGGTTAGCTTAATTCGTTGGGCTAGTATGGCATCGACGAATATATTGGAACGAACTGCGGGTTTAATGCTTCGTAAATGCTTCGTCAACCTTGCAGACACAGATCAAAGTAATTATATCGCTCGGGATCACTACATTTGCCTGAAAAAAAAAATCCGGAAATTTTAAAATCCCGAATAGTTGAAAAGTAAAAATCCAGAAAAATAAAATCCCGAAAAAAAAATCTAGAAATTACCGGAAAAGCAATCCAGAAAAAAATCCAGAAAAATATTTTGTTTAAAATCAATTAAAAAAATCAATTTTAATGGAATTTTTAGACTTACGTCCTCACTTGAAACATTTGTGGTGCATCTATCAGTAGAAGCGATACGAGCGATACAATTCCTTTGATCTGTGTCTGCAAGGTTGACGAAGCATTTACGAAGCATTAAATCCATAAGTCGCTCGAATACATCCGTCGATACCATACTAACCCTACGAATTAAGCTAACCACAAAATAACTTGAAACATTTGTGGTAGAACTATCAGTAGAAGCGATATGAGCGATACGATTCCTTTAATCTATGTCTGAAAGGTTGACGAAGCAATTTCCATTATCATAAATATTAAGAACTTTACGTAAAACCTCAAATTTGATAGACATTTTATAAATTTTAATTATAATTTGGTCCGCACTTTGATAATTATGTTTCTGGATTTAAGTTTTCTGGATTTTTATTTTTCTGAATTTTTTTGTTTCTGGATTTTTTTTTCTGGATTTTTTTTTCGGGGTTTTCAGTTTCTGTATTATTTTTTTCTAGATAAGGTAGCCAACCCATATCGCTCGTATCGCTGTTCCACTGATAGATGTACCACAAATGTGTGTCGGACTTTGGACCCATTCGGCTTTTCGACATTCGGCCTTTCAACACATTCGGCCTTTCGATCCATTCGGCGTTTCGACATTCGGCCTGTTGACATATTCTGCCATTTGACATTCGGCCTTTCGACACATTCTGCCATTCGACATTCGGCCTTTCGACATTCGGCCTTCCGACATTCGGCCTTTCAACATCGAACGATTTATGTGTTGCATTCTATTATTACGACAAAATTTTAGACAACTTAAATCTTTTGTTTTACTTTTATAGAACACACTAAGGAAGGAGGAAAAATCAATTTAAAATTGGCTTGCCATTGAGAGTATAACATAAGAGAAAATGATGTCGTTTTTGTATCTTCGGCCAAGATATCGAAAACAATTTTTTTTTTTCAAAACGAACTTTACAGATCATGATACAATGCAACTTTAAGCAGTAGATAACTCAACACTAATAAAAATCGAAATCAAGCAGCCTAATGTCGCTCAAATCCTTAATATGGATTAATTCAAAATTATTTCGGTTATTTCAGAAAATCTGAATTATTCTAGGAAAATATCATCTAAGTAGCTCAATATTCTCCAACCATATCTTGTCTGTATGTGTAAGTATCTCAATGCCAGGCAAACTTTGAAAATCTTAAAAACTAAATCCTCAATAAATCACTAATTGTTTAACAAAATGCTTCTAAATCCCTTGCAAATTTTGACTAATATCGTGAAACTCGAGTAATAATTCGAAAATAATCTCGATATTCACCAATAATTTGTAATATTCCAGAAAATCTCGGATAAACTTAAAATCCTAGAATAATATTGAAAATCTTCTCTTTGAGAAGAAGATTGAAAGAAATCACCACAAATCTCGTAAGACCTAAAAACTACCATGCAACCTTCGGAAAACCAAGATACTCATCTCTATTTAAATCCGGAAATGAAGATAAAACCAAAAATCCAAGAGAATCCCTTCTACATATATAAAATAATTTAACTATTAATTATACTTCGAGCTAAATTCGAATAATAATGAAAATATCGAAGTCTACAAAAGTTGTAAAGTTAGAATTGCTGGCAGTAGAGGTAATGCCTGACATGTTTAATCAACTTGCGCCAATTCAATTCAATTCTATATAATATTTATCATATTTGTAATTTGAAAAAGCTTTGTGATTTTAGATCTAGTGACAACCATTCAATACCTATAAAGATTTTCCCATTTACTGAATAAATAGTTTTGGGAAGCTTTTCTTATAATATTCAAACGAATGGCAGTCTATAATCAATCTGCCGAATTAGCCAATTAGCCAAATTTATTTAATCCGTGATGTAAATACGACACAAGCCGTATTTCAAATGTGTTAAAAATATAAAATAAATTAAAAGATTGACGTAGGAAAAAATTACAGCGGCGTCGCATGTTTACTTTAGTAAGGGGCTGTGAAAATTTTTTTGTAAAGATCGTTAATCTGTAAAACGTTTACCGATTAGATTTTTTTTTGTATTTGCAGCAGTGTTACCACTTTGATACAATTGTATCAAATTTGGTACATTTTTCCGCCCCAAGAATTTCGGTACGTATCTTTTAACTTTGGTACATTTCTTTGAATACTTCTACTTAATTTGTGTTATTTAATTACATATACAAGAAGCTCGTTTTTTTAACACGGTTTACCATATAAACTTATGCATTCACTACCAAAATTGATCCAAACTGTTTCGCCTAGTTCAATAAAAGCGCAACACAAAACACAATAATTTGGCCGTATACCGCAGAAAGAATCAGCAAAATTCTTCAGCAAAAATTTTCACTTATTATAGATGAAACTACCGATCTAACGACAGAAAAATGCCTGGCAATAATTTGCAGATACTTCGATCCAACATCTCAAAAAGTTATTGATAATGTTTTCGGCTTGATAAAATTAAAAAAGTCTACCGCGACAGAAATTTTTGATTTATTGAAAGTACATTTTCATAAATTTAATATAAATTTTGAAAATTTAATAGGCGTCGCCAGTGATAACGTGTCATGTATGGCAGGTAATTTTAACGGTGTTTATGCAAAAATTAAAGAAGTACAAAAAATGTTTTCTTTTTGGCTGTACATGCCACTCCATTTCTCTTTGCGTAAACGCCGTCTTAAAACATTTTCCCGAGGCTATCGAAAGAAACATTAGAAACGTTTATAATCACTTTTCACACAGTCGCAAACGACTAAACGAATATTCTGCGTTTCAAGCGGATTTCAATATTCAAAATCACAAAATTTTAAAATTTTGCAAAACTCGTTAGCTTTCACTTGAGATTTTAAGAATTTTAGAGCAATGGGAGGCCTTATTTTATTTTGTATTGCTTCAAAGTAAAGGATAAAACTGATTCTGCCCACGATATCCTCGAATTCCTTACGAACGGCGAATTTAAATTATATTTGCTATTTTTATCATTTATTTTAAAAATTGTGAACGATGTTAACAAAATTTTTCAGTCTGAAAAAGCCGAAATGCAAAACGTTTACCAAACAATCAAACGCGTTTATTTGGAAATTTTAAAAAATTTCATCGTTTTGGACAACATTAATTTAAAAGTTGATGTTAGAGATACTAACAAACATCTCCCAATTACCTAAATGTTTTTTTTTCATTTGAGGAAACATTTTTAGCATGTAGCTGAAATTGTAGCCGGAACTATGCCAACAATTCGACCTTTGTTAAACAATTATCCTTTTAAAAAAACGAATGTCTCAATTGAAACACTAAATGAACAGTGGCGAAGCTTAATTGGAAATAAAAATTTGTTGACACACATGAATTCTGATGACGCTGTTCAAAATTGGATCAAAGTTAAAAATTTAAAAAATAATTTAGAATTTCCTATTTGTACAGAATTAGCCGACTACATCCTAACACTGCTGTCGTTGCCGCACAGCAGTGCAGCAGCGGAAAAGGCCTTCACATTAAATTTAATAAAAAATAAGAAAACAGATCATCTTGATAATAATATTTACTATTAGTAATGTGATGTTTACTAGAACATTAGTTAAAGTAAATATGGATACTAGGGTTTCCAATCCGGATATCCGATTTTCGAATAATCCGGATTATTCGACCAATTTTGACTATTCGATTATTCGGATATTTTCACATAATTATTCGGATATAATATTTCGTTTTTTTACGTTTACTTTTACTCAGAAAACCTTTAATATTATTCAAAAACGGATGGATGAACGTCGCGATAAAACTCTAATGACTTTAATAATCTTTTTTGAAACTGGTAACATTCGCCGTCCCAATAAATTTTTCGACTACTCTAAAAAAGACGCCGCTATTGAATTGGCCATATAAATTTTTGAAAGAATTCATCCATTTGAGTGTGGTAGGACTCATGATGACTGTGAGGATGCAGTTGAAGTAGAAACAATATCAAGTGAAAATGAACATGAAGTAACTCAGAAAAGTAACTCAGTATGAAGTACAAAATCACTGCAACAACAACTAGAAGTGGCAATTTCTTCAATTACACAATTTGGCGAACAGAATGAAATAAATAGCTCAACATTGCTGAGAAAAGATTTCCTGTTGTTAAGGAACTCTAAAACCAGGACAGAAAATTTAAATAATTTATTTAATGGTTTGCTTATAATTAAACCAACGTCAACAGCGACAGAACGCGTCTTTTCAATTGCGGTTTTAACTAGAACACAAATTAGAACTAGCCTTAATTTCGAGACATTTAATGCAATTGTTTTTTTAAAAATGAAATAAATATGGCTTAGTGAATATCGGCCTCTTACCCACATTTCTAACAATTTTCAAAAAATGCTAAAAACCAGTTTTTTTGACAACTAATACCATACGCTTTAAGCTTGATTCAACAGATTTGTCCATTGAGCTCGTCAAGAAAATAACACCTTGACAGAGTTAAAAACCGAGTTAAAAATATGTTGATGTAGTATGAAAAATTGGAATATATTATTTTTTTATTTATTATCCGGATATTCGGATTATCCGAATAATTTTATTTGTAAGTATTCGATATTCGGATAATCATAAATGTCGGATATTTGGAAACCCTAATGGATACAGATATATTCCGGAAGAAGATTTGGGAAAATTTGCTGCGAAATTTAAATTTAAAGACGCTGCTTTTGACCCATATTAAGTTTCATTTGTTGCATGTTTCAACTGTTGAATCAAAACTGATTATATTTGTGATATGTACTACGAAAATAATGGTGATTTTTGCAAATAAAAACATTGAAATGATTTTATATTTTTGCTTTCTTATGATTTTATTTTTGGTACTTTATTTTCAAAAAAATGTATCAAATTTGCTACTAATTTCAAGTTTCCAAGTGGTAACACTGATTTGCAGCCATGTTGCATATCACATTTTTGGGTATATCCTCAAACGTATACCGTTCGTGTCGCTTAAGATGGATAAAAATCGGTTTGGAAATCAAAACGAGAGAATTTATATGGAGATTTATTTTCAAACAAATTCCGGCAAGCTTTTGTTGTAACGTCTCTAATCTCTCATATAATAATGTGATTGATTTTAAACATAAAATCATTCCGACGAAACATAATTCTTCGTTGCGCCTAAATAACAAGAACACTTGTCGGAAATTTTAATGTTCAAAGATATTCCAGTGCAATGGAAATATATATTCCAAAATAAATTGCTTGAATTAGCTGTTGTAAAAATGACCAGTTGACCAGTCTGCCACTGTCATCCAAAATCGGTCCCTTCTCACCACAATACAATTTCTAAAATTGAAAAGATCTTCAATCGTTAAATCTTTGGAGCAATGGCCACAGTAAAATTGATGGGACACAAGCCTCAAACATATTTTCGAGGCAAATTGGTCTAAAAAGACCATGAAAGCTAATATTTCGGCACTTATCAATTTTCAATGATTTATTTATTCGTCATTATTTATCTATTTTTGGTAAAACCGAGATCAGAATTTAATTTTTTGTACCATCCACTAATTATTTTTCAGTGTGTGGTAGAATATTGTTGAACGTATATAAGTTCTTCAAAATTCCAAAACTTAACACTGTGGACTGAATTGATATCATAAATATCTACTTCGGTCGTGATATTTAATCGGAAGATTGTAGGAACAACATTTTTCCAACTGGAACCATCGAAAAAAAAATTATTATTCTGGTTTTAAATCAATTAAATACAATCAAAAAATATTAACTCCTTTACACTCTTATACCTCTGACAGACAGCGGTTTAATAAATCCGATTTAATGAAATTTTCGAGTTCAGTCGCAGTATGTCAACCTCAATTTTAGCTAATCGCTTTGTTTTGCATAGAGTGCTTGAACGAGTTTAGCTAAACCGGATTTTTTAAACCACAAAAAATTGTTACGCCTCTATTTTTTTATAAAACCAAAAATAGAGCATCCAATTCCGGAATTCGAAATTCCGGTATTCCGGAATACCGGCCTACATTTTGGTTTCGATTATTCCGGAATTAAAAATACAAGTGAATTTAAGTAAATTCAACATAATTTTGTGTAATTATAGTCTGTCTTGTAGATTTAGGGAAACTCTCTAAAGTCACTATTCAAGGGACCCATAAATGTTAATCGAGGTGATTAGTTTAAAGGAGAAAATAACCTAAAATTTGAAAATCCAAAATCACCCTAAAAAGAAAAATTTCCTTTAATTCTACCAAAAAATTATACGTATAGTCGTCAATTTAGGGATCTGGTCAAAACGTAGAGGGGCTACTTTCGGAAGTTTTGGAGTATTTCTCTATTCCGTTCGCCATGATATGACACCTAATAAACGGATTAGGGAACAATAAATGCTCGTTCCTGAAAATTACCTGATACATTTACATACATAATTTAAAAAATGTATTTAGTACATAATAACTATACAGCCCCGTCCCCGTATAAAGTGACAAAGAAATAAATTTAGAAAACATTTAATTTTATTAGTTCATTAGCTGAAAAATATCAAAACCGTGACATACGTTTTTGCGTTTCGAAAAGGACTTTAATTTTGGGATAATGGTAGTGCTCTACGAGGCTAAAAGAGCGTATTTAGCAGCGGGAAATATCGCCATCAAAATTCTAACCTAAATGACACAATGTTTAATGAGAAAAAAGAGAAAACATAAAACACTTGATTTCAATCATTGCCAATTGTAAGAACGGTACTAACTCGCAGTAGCAATTAAATCTATGTTTAAAAATGTTTCCGAATTTTTTTTATAATATAAGGAGTGAGTAGGAAAATAAAACTTTAAACAAGCATTTAATTGTAACTGCGATTTAGTATCGTAAGTTATCCTGGGTAGTCCTATCGCAGCGCTTAACCTGCGAGATAAATGGTTCCAGTAAGGGTGAAGGGAATAAATTTTGTGCCACTCCAACTAATCTAACCTAACTCACTGAATTTTTAGGCTTTATAGAATAATAAAATTTTATAAAATTTTATAAAATTTTTAGAAACATTAGAATTTTTTGAATTTATATAGAACTGACAGACTTGAATAATTTATAGAACCCATAGAATCTATAACATTTAAAGGATTTGTAAAATTTATAGAATTTATAGGTTTTAAAACATATTAGAATTTATAATATTTACAGACTTAAAATTTATAAAATTTATTGGACTTTTAAAATTTATAGAATTTATCGAGTTTACAGAATTTATAAGTAAGAAAAAGATTTGTAGAATTTAAAGCACATACTGAATTTTTAAACATTATTCATAGAATTTATAGAATTTATGAATTTTTAACGAAATTATTAAATTTACAGAATTGTTGAAGTTTATAGGATTTTTCAAAATTTTTGTATTTATAAAACAAATAAAATTCGAGTTTTTAGAATTTCTAAAACAGACACACTTGAAACAATTAACAGAAGACAAAGGATCTACAAAATTTATTATATTATTGATAATATTTATAGAATTTATAAATTTTATAGAATTTGTATATTGTATAGAATTTATAAAATTCATAAAATTTAAAAATGTATAGAGACATATTAAAATTTATAAAATTTACAGAATTGATTTATAGAATTTAAGAAACTTATTGGATTTTTAGACTTTTTATAATTTATAAGATTTACAGAATTTATGAATTTATAGAATTCAAAGAATTTATTGAATTTATAAAAATTATATAAAATTTTTTAAAAACATGTAGAATGTAAATAAGCCAAATTTGAGTTTGTAGAATTTATCGAACTGACACACTTGAAACAATTAATAGAACACAAAAAATTTACAAATTTAATTTTTAGGTTTTATGGAATTTATAAAATTCATAAAATTTTAACATTTAAAGAGTGTATAGACATATTAAGACGTTTGAAGAGAGAAAATAATTTATAGGATTTATAGAATTTAAGGAACTTGTTGGAATTTTAGACTTTATAAAATTTGTAGAATTTACTGAATTCATTGATATAATTTATTGCATTTAAAGAATTTAAAATTTTCAGAATTTATATGCATAGTTACTACAAATTTTCTAAATTTTATAAATTCTATATTTTTTTTGAATTTTTAAAATTGTGTATATCCTAGTCGTAACTGCGGTTTATTATAGTTCGTACATATTAGCAACTATTATAAAAATATTTAATATTTTAAACGACATAAAAGAAATTTGTGGATTTTTTTTTAAATTTTGAGTTTTAATCCTTTTTAATGTTTTATTTAAATAAAATAAATTCCGGAATTCCGGAATCGAGAACATTTGAGTTCGAAAATTCTGTTATTACATTTTTGCCAAAAATTGGATGACCTAACAAAAAACATAACAGGAAAATTGTCTATTTTTTAAATTACAGTTTTTTCTCGTATATTTGATTCTTATTTAAAATTGTTCAAGATTAAATTAAAAAGTTTATTAATGCATTATTGCTAAATGAAGGTAAGTGACATAGTTGAAAGAATAAAATCCTATACATTTTGTATATTTTCATACTATTTGACAACTTCCAATTACCTGAAGAATGATAAAAAAATAATTTAAACAAATTAATAGTATACTTGTTAACTCACCCAAGCAGTGATGACCGCGATGACTAGAACAATCTTGAGAAATGATCAAAATTGAGCAATTCACGAGCCTAACCAATTATATCCAAATTAGCATTTGTTTAGCTTCCCTTTGCTAATCTTTCAAAATCAAACTTAATAATATTGACCTCAAACAAATCCAAATGTTCAACCATATTTATATGTCTGCTTTAATCTTATTTAATAGATCAGAGCTAGTCATGGTTGAGTAAAATATTTTAGCATCTTCGCTGTTTAGATATTCACACCTTAACACCAATTAAAAATAAAAGCATTATACAACTTCCTTATTTCTGTTTGTTAACAAATCACATTTCAAAAAAAAAAAAAATTATTTTGACGTTGACAATTTTCGCTAAATATTATCATTCAGCAACAACAAAAATAACAGCAGCTGAAATTGACAAAACTTTAGGCAAAAACAAAAACAAATTTTCAAAAGTATTTAGCATAGTAATTACGTTACCTAAGGCCATCCCTATGCTATGTATACAGATACATCCTCTTCGTCGCTTTTTTTCTTTATTCGTTATGTTAAAGCTATTAAACGACTCGGGCATTCCAATTTTCGGTGTGCAAAAAAAAAAGTTTAAAATAAATATAAAACAAATAATAAAATTTATATTAAAAAAAAATAAATTCATATTCATCCTTCTCTCGCCCGCCCGCCCTTTATTCGCGAGAAACAAAAAATTCTTTATTCCCAACAATTAAACGAGGTAATGTAATTAAACTTTAACAAGCAACAACAACAAGAAAAAATTAAAGTGTAAATCCTTAAAACTTAATCTAGAAATAAAATTATAGCAACAACAAAAAGCGGAAAAATTATTTAAATAAAATTAAAATTTTAACATAAAATAAATAATAACCATCGAGCATACACCTCCATACACACCAAACCCCAACAAAAAAAAAAAAAAAACAGCCGTCGCCCGCCCATCATCTCACTCGGTACTCTTCCTTATCATATACAAAGCCTCTTTCCATACCACGCGCGTCGTACATAGTATCTCACTCTTCAAAAAGTAACAAAGAACAAAAATACTTTTAACTACTTAAAATCTAATAAAATTTAATCTCAAAAATATTCAAATTTATTCCAAAAAAAAAAAAATCGCTGGTTTTTCTTTTTTTTCCACACCGACGTTATGTGTTGGTATTTGGTATATATGTATGCCTGTGTCTATACATGTTTCTATTTCGCGCGAATAAAATTACGTCGAAAAAATGTAATTTCATTTTTCACCATACATTTTTGTTGTTCTCTCCTTGTTTTAATAATAAAAAATAAAAAACTCACCACACCTTGGGTGTTCCGCACGTTCCACCAAATTACGCCACAGCCGCCCGTCCCCCACCGACTACCTATACCTATTTGTATAGTATAGAAAGGTGTTGTGCTTGGGATGATTTTTTGTATATGGTACATGGTATCCACATAATCGAATTAGACGTTGTGTAAAGCTCTTTCCTAAATACATAGGTTTCGGTGGAATTCTCCGTATGTAGGTGCGGATATAAAACAGATGAGAGTTCTTAAAAAATGAAAAAGGAATTTAGGTCAATTTTGAAATTTAAATTTTTCATGATGTGTTGTGAAAAATTTCAAATTTAACTTGTAAATGACAACTTGTATATTAATGCTGCTAAAAAACTGACACACCGCGAGTCCCTTAGCCCAAGTTTCGAAACCTTAGTTTCCCAAATGAATATGCGCGAATAATTTTACATTTTTAACATTTTCAAAATATAAATGAAATTGATTGCAAATTCGGACAAACCAAGACTTTTATTAAAGTCCCGTATCGAATTTCGTAATGGTAATTAAGAAACTAGAGTTTCCCAAATGAGAATCGGTTACATACTAAAAAAAAAATTATTTCGTTTGACAATGACAGGGAAGTAACAGATTGAAAAAAGGGTGGCAGTACACACACCATGGAATGCTTTAGTTGAGAGTTTCTGACCTGATATCAAATAACAAAACGCTCATCTGGGAACGCAGCAGTAAATAAATATGAACCACTACACTTAAGGTCATCGTGGCCTTTGGATTTGAGTAATTATCTTAAATTGTAAGACGTACAAAACTTGCTAAATGCAAAACAATCTTTAGCTGTCATATGAGAGACGATAGCTTTAAAGCAATGATCTATTTTTTCTAGAAGAAATTTGTTATTTTATCTTTTTGACTGGAGCGCGGGCTTCACATTCATAATTTTGAACCTCTATAGGAGGTGCTAGATAAACTGCATGGCAGAAATTTCTGTGATTTGGCTAAATATTTAGGTTATGACTTCCTGAATATAAATGCTGCAAGGCAAAATATGCAGTTATTTAGCGTTGTCGGACAAAAACCATGTATGCAAGTTTGAATTTAAAAGACACTCAAATCCTTCCTTGAACTCTTGAGTATAAAAGTAATACTGCAAGAATATTTCTGCAGCCATTTAACCTTTTCCAGACTAAAAAGTGGTATGGAAGTTTGGATTCTGCAGTATGATATGGCAAATTTCAGTTGTGCAATACACCTTGAAATTAATATTCTCAAATCGCTCGCTATATATCCCTTGCTATAAAATCCACACTTCCATGCAGTGACGGCTTAAGGTACCGGCAGTCGAATTTTTCTAAATCGATATTTACAACGTTATCGAAACATAGTGCTACGAAACGAATTCTTATTCTGCTCTGCGCAATTGTCACTATAGAAAATATCGGATTTTACCTCTTGAGGTAGTTGAGTTCAATGTCTGTAAAGATATGAAGTATGTCATTTCCACGATGGCCTCCTATTGTTTCGTGCCACATAAAGCAATACCGTATATTAGTGGCACTATTAATGAATTGTTAGTCCACAATTTGTGCTTGTAGAATGACATTGATGTTTGTAGATGAAAGGTAATGAAAGCAATTCTGACTTACTACACCCAGTTTGTTGCCTAATTCAGGATGATAATAGATTTAGTGAGTACGGTTTCTTGGAGCAGTCGTACTTTTTATCATTCTGTGACACTTTTTGTCTTCCACTTAAAGAAGGCTAAAGATAAAATGAATTCACTGTTTCAGCCTAAAGAACAACATTGGTCAAAAATTAATCTTTGTTTCCCGAACGAAATTTTGGTTTGACAGAGCTATCGGCATTTTTGAAGAGATTTACAAGTTCTCTCCACAATATGTTTTTGAGTTTTTGTTTCGTACGGTTTCCCTCAATTATGCTGATTTTGTAAAATTCTTACATATCGCTTTTTAGGTGGCGGTTGATTTTTATTTTTCAAATTATTTTCAATTTCTAATGCCATTTGATCAATATCTAAAGTGCTCGACAAACTATTAGCAACATCCAAGTCAGATGGCATATACAGGGTGACTGACACGAAGTGTTACCAATTTCAGACTGTCATTGCTGTCAAACCAGTAATGAAAGAGCGCTCAAATTTACACTAATGACAGTGCATTCCATTGTTTACAAGCGTACAAAAGCATTTTAGTGGGAAATATTCAGAAAAAAAGTTATCCGCAATGGAATTCAAGCGTAATAGTGTGATTGCTCACGAAAGTGGCGATTTTCCGAATTTGGTTTTCTCCGATGGGTCACCGTTCGTTATTGAGCAATATGTGAACAAGCAAAACGACCGGATTTACTTGCCCGGCCATTCTACTGAAAATTTGGACCAACGGATTGCCACTCGAAACCAAGCGCCGCCGATGGTGATGGTTTGGGCCGCCGTAACGGTCAAAAGCCGTTCACCGCTCGTTTTTTGGACCGTAGCATCAAGATAAATGCTCAAATTTATCGGGATCATGTGTTGCAGGGAGCGTTGAAGCCTTGGGCACAAAAACATTTCGGCCGCATAGCCTGGACATTTCAACAGGACTCGGCGCTGAGTCATAAAGCGCGCGTTAATCAAGATTGGCTGAAAAACAACGTTCCTCGGTTCATTTCCACTGCCCAATGGCCACTAAATTCACCGGATGCAAATCCGCTAGATTTCTCGGTTTGGGGTATTTTGAAAAGCAAGGTTGGGACAAAAAAATACCAAAGTGTCGATCATCTCAAGCAAGCGCTTCGCCGGGAATGGGCCAAAATACCGCAGAGCCACTTTCGTGCTGCATGCTATAGCTTTTTCGGCCGTTTGAAGGCTATAATCGCGGCTAAGGGTGGCCAAATCGAAAACTGCTAATGCAATTCGAAAATTTAAATATTTGTGAACATTTTTTACTGTGACTCAATAAAATTCATCAAAAAATAAAAATTCTGTGGGGTTTTGTTTTGGTAACACTTCGTGTCAGTCACCCTGTATATATATATGGGACGTTTCACGTCAACCGGACCACCTCTATGCCCAAAATTTAAAGCATCCAAAAATTTTTTTATGGGCACTAATATTTTCGTTGAAACGTCTACTTTCGAATGCCAAGTGCCGTTTTTGAAAAAAAAAACAATATGGCGTCTCAATATGGTGGCTAAAATGTATATAATCGTTGGTTCGCCTGATCAGTGATCGTATAACTTCTGAACGACTTAACCGATTGAGGTCATATTCACACCATATATTTGATTTGTTGAGGCGATGGTTTCTAGCTAATCGATTATCCGATAGGTGGCCCTGTAGTCAAGTTATTAACAAATTCTATTATTATGGACCGAAATAACTCATATTCACAATATATGTTGGTTTAGTGCCGAAAAAGAATATCACAAAATATGGACCCGATATAGGCGGCGCTGTGGTCGAGTTATTAAATAATTTTATTTTTATTATCCGAAATGATCCATATTTACACAACATGTTCGCGTGGTCAACAAAATTGTTTTAGTATATGCTACCGTCAAATAGATGGCACTATTTTTTGGTAGAACTCAATTTTGATATATGAACATCATTCCTCTTTTGATTTCGATATACAAGCATCATTTGACTGTGTTATTGCGTTTATCAACTCAATATTTTGATTATTTATTGCTAAAAAAGGAATTTAATATCAATTATTAAAAAAACAAGTAGACTAATTTAATGCTAACTTAACAGCTTAACGTATGGTCTATTTTGCCCAATTTTCTACCTTGTCCCTTATCGATTCAACCAATTAACGCACACGCTCGAGATAATTCGAGCATGTGATACTTGCAGAAATGTGCACTCGAGCAACTATTTTTAAATCTATTTTATTAAGCTTGGTTTTTGTAAGTAAAACACTGTTATACATTTTATTATAGGGCTTGTAGTCAGAGCTTTTTTGGCCAGATTCTGCCTTTTAAAATTTTATGTTTTATTAGTTTTGGTTTTTCAATATAAATTAAAATATGTTCAAATAAAATTATAAATACCAAAAAAATTATTTTTTCTTGACGTTTTTTTTTTTTAAAATTATCCGTTAAGTGGTTAATTTAAAATAAGTTACTTTTTTGCGGACAATCTAATTTTTTCAAAGCTGCGGCCTCTACTTGTTACTGCAAACTTGTTTTTGCGTTTTTAATTGATTTAATAAAAATTCCCAAAGCCATGGTGGAGAAAATGCCCTTTGGTACTCTAGCCAGTTACTCAATATTATATGTTTACTCAATTTTGACCTTTTTTTAACTTAACTAGACAAAATAATTAAATTTCCTTATTATCTATTCCTGAGTTTATTATTTTTACCGCAATATTGAGCAGGCACCTTGTTTTTTTTCAAAATCGGCACTAAGCATTCGATAGTATAGATGTTTAAACGGAAATATTGGTGCCCCTAATATATTTTTTGGATGCTTTAAATTTTGGGCTCGGCGGTGCGGTGGCCCGGTAGACGAAAAAAGGCCCAATATCACTTGTTTTTTTAATAATTGATATTAAATTCCTTTTTTGAGCAATAAATAATCAAAATATTGAGTTGATGAACGCAATAACACAGACAAACGATGACAAAATGAAATGATGTTCATATGTCAAAATTGAGTTTTACCAAAAAATAATGCCATCTATTTGACAGCAGCGTATACTAAAACACTTTAAATGTAAATATGGTGTAAATATGAATCATTTCGGATTATAAACATAAAATTCTTTAGTAACTCGACCACAGCGCCACCTATCGGGTCCATATTATGTGATTTTCTTTTCGTATTCTTAATTCGTATATTTTCACCTCTCAAAATTATCTAAAAAATTAAATATTATTATCACGCATTTTAGATTTTTTTTTTTCATTTATTTTCCGTCACAGAATAAAAAATAAAAAATATCTTTACCATAAAAATGACGTACTATGAAAATTAATAGTGTGTGCGAGAAATATGTTATCATCGTACACAAAATTTATGTAGATGTGTTAGAGGGTTACAATAAAACGTACTCCATCTGATACTTTTTGTCAATAATTATGGCATCACACTAACACAGCCACAACATTTTTGTAATAAAAATTTTTACTGACGACGCTGGGTATCTCATTCACACAACAACCGATTTTATATTTTTATCTCAATATATTTTTGCTGATCAACATTTTTTCATAATGGAATACCGGCTTAATACCTCAATTCCATTGTGAAAAATTGACTGAGCTGACTTGAAGTTGGAAAAAGACAAAAAAAATAATCCATCAGAGTGACAAAGACAAAGTGTTTTGTTATTGTTTTTATTATAGCAAAATTTGATGGACACATAATGACAGCAAACAAAAACATAACCAAAAATTATTAAACAAAATTAGGTATTAGCACAGAAAAGAATAGACAGATGTACATCTTGTATGGGCCAAATTTACATTAGAAATTTCATTACCAAATTCTAATCTAATCCTTTTAGAGCAGGACGTATACCATTGTAAAATACAATTTTGTTTGAAGTTGGTTTATGTTTGCTTTGATATAATCAAAATAGCCATGCCATGTTTGCTTTGATATAATCAAAATAGCCATACGTAAAAAAAGATAAAAATAGACAGAAATGTACGTCCTATTGTATTGAAATTTCTAATGTAAATTTGGCCATACAAGATGTACATCTGTCTATTCTTATCTGTGGTATTAGTGTAAATTCAATTATTATGTAAAATGTACGTATTGTTTTGGAAATTCAAGATGACTTTTAATATGACAACAAAGTAATTATATTAAAACAAAACTCATCATAAATTTCCGAAACAATACTTACATAACAATACAAAAAAATTAGTTTAATAATTGTACAACCGGTTATTTTGACCGGTTGGTACTTCTAGTGTTAAATCTGACTTACGGGAATACGTTTTTTTTTGCATAACTGTTACAAAAATAAACCTAAATTCGAAATTTTGCTTAGACGAAATTTTGCTAAGCGACCTTGCCTTGTGACCACTGAATTTTTGCCCGAGGTGCTAAAAACCATAGGGCCGGCCCTGCTTCCATGCACCTTTCTTGCCTGGCACCATATTTGAAATGACATATCTGCCAAAATGACTGCCAGCAAACAGCAAGAAATTAATTTTACTTTTTTAAGTTTTAAAATAAAGTGAACAAATTATGAAAGAACCTCGAGAAAATCATGTAAGCAAAAAGCCAGTTATCTTTCAGACTATAAGAATTTCTTTAATTTATGTTATAGAAACAGTTTCGTTTTTCTTTTTTTGATTTTAAGCTCTTTATTTTACTAATTTAATAGTACAGCTTAAGAGTTCGAACCCATAGGTACGCTTTTGGAAATGAAAGAGGCTCGAAGCCAAAGTTGCCCTAGAATACATTTTTCATTTAAGTTTGCAATACCATTTAGCTATATAGCTAAAACTAAGTAAAAATGAAAAATTAAAAAGTTCGCTTACGATTTCGCTGATCTCTTCTTTAAGCGAAAAATTTAAAAATCTCAAAACAATTCAAATAATTTAACAATATCTGTGATTTCGTGGAGAGATATGGAAGAACCTTAAACCAAAAAACAAAACAGTTTTCTTTTAATATTTAAATTTGGGTACAAAAGCTAAAATCAATTTTAGTGTAATTTGCTCAATCGAATTTTTTTTTTATTACAAAGCAACAACAATTATTTGTGTCTTTGGTCTAATTATACAGGTATTTCGTAAGTAAGCCCTTTTGGCTAGAAATCTCCCCAGAAAATTTTAAATGTACCCTATTTAAAGTTTTCAGAACAACAGCACTGATGTAAATATGTACGTAGCAGGTAGCAAATTTTGTCTGATAGGGTTGAATTAAATATATTTATCGGATTTATCGGTAAAAATTTCGTAAATTATCGATAAATTAATCGGTTAATCGATTAACCGATTATCGATATTGCAATCCCTAATTCCAACAGAGTTCAAATTTGGTGTGAAACTTTGATTAAATAAGGTACATTTGATTGAAATTATTGTTAATTCGAAACTTAGGAAATTTGAATCCACAGTAATATAGTGACTTTATTAGCACTTTTTTTTGTTAAGGTTGCAAAATTTCAAAATCGTTTGGCTGTTTAACAGCAAATTATTTATGTTTGTTCAATCAAAAATGTTAAGTTGAAAATTATAATCAAACACTAAAGGAGCGTATCTAAACCTTGTACTCGTACATATGTACATATATAAAATCCAACGCGTTAAATAAAAATAAAAAATGCTTTTCTAGAAAAACTGCTTGCGCTAAAATTCAACGCCCGTAATGCGTTTGTTTTACGCCAAACTTTTCTAACAACCATAATATAATTTACTTGTTTCAGTTCTAATTTTACTATTCCGCAGTATCAATCATCCGGGGTGCCGCCAAATCTATATCAATTACAAAATTACGAAATGGTGAGCAAAATTGTATTAATAATAAAAAAATTAAAAAAAAAAAATTGGATGAAAGTATACCGGGGGGCCCATAATTTCTTATATTTTAACTTGCTTAGTTAATTGTAATATAGTTAAGACCACTTGAGATGTTTTTTTTTGTCGCTCTAGGTATATTTTAATATAGGAACTGAAAATACATCAATATATCGATAATATAATAACATCAAGAAAATCGTGAGTAAATGTGCACATTCTATAAGTGGTCTTAGTTTAGTTACGTGAAATGCTTTCCGCTATTTTTCTTGAGCCACCCAGTCTTGATGTATATTTTTGCACACATTTTATTCATACCACACCTTGAGGTGGTACACGCGTTGTCTTCTTCGGAAATACATAATATTAAATGTTTTTTTCGTGTATGACTGAATATTTGTATACATGCTTACTTGGTTGCTATATATACGTGTGAATGGATAGCAAAAAAAAAAAAAAAAGTTTTCCACATTTTTATCTCGATTTGGCACAACGAAATTAAAACGATTTGCATGACAATTATGATGACATAAAACGAAAATTGAATCTCAAAACTTTTTACCGAAAAAAGTTTTTGCAAATTTATTTTAAAATTTATTCAAAAAACAACAACAACAACCAACTTACTTTTCACCAAAAATAATGTCAGTCGTACAGATGTGACTATAGAACGTTGGTTATTAAAACGCTATGGTTCAAAATGGTGATTGGCTTTTGAATTGCAAATTTACTGTTGGCGCACCGGACTAACGATATCGTATTACTATATGTAGCATTAAAATAAAGTTCATTCCACCCCTCTAAAAAACAATTGCAAAAAAAAACGTATCATTATTTTTCCTTCATCTGAATTTTATTTTCCACATCTCACCGCAGCATGGTGAAGACACACCCCATACCTCCGTACCGCAGCGCAGTAATTCTTCATCAAAGCAAACGAAAAATTATGTGAGTTGATTTTAATTAAATAATTAAAATTAATAGAATTCTGTACACAAACAAACAAACAGTCAGACACACAGAAAGAATACTACTACAACAGCATTCAAACGAAATAATTAGTTTTGTGTGTATATGTATTAGAAATTGTGTGTATTGGAGTTTGTGTCTCGCTCACTGGATTTTTCTTTTGTGCGGAAAAACAAAACAAAATATTTAATTTAATTACAATTATTTTTCAAAAAAAAAAAAAAAAAAATTACGAAAAATAACACCAAATCATGTCATCATGTTTTTCCTTTAATTTTCTCTCTTCGTATATATCCTTATCTATCTCAATCCTTTTATTTATATTCCTTCTTACTTATAATAATATTGAAAGTCTGGATATGTACACATTATATTGTTTATGTTGAGTTTTTTTTGTAAATAGGAAAAACATTCAGTCAACCAAACCAATTGAATTCTAAAATATAGAAGAATTTTCTTCTGAAGTCAGTTTAGTCGTTGTTGTAATTTTTAGTTGGCTGAAAATTATTATTTTTTTTGTTACAGCTAACCCACGTGACATGAATTTATTATTATTATCTTAACACACTGTATACATGGAAAGAAAAGTTTTACATTTTAGTTTCTGATAAATTTCCATCTCTCAATTCGTGTCCCTCTATAATATTTGTTTGTTGTTGTTTCTGATCATTTTTTTTTTTTTTTTTGTTACTTGGATTGCGAATTGGAGATTGAAAAATGACCCTTATGAGGGGGATGGAAATCTATTTTAAATTAAGTTAAATTTATTTTTTTGTTAGGTATGTATAACATGTTTTTGATGCCGAAAATGTTTAAATTAATAATTTATTTGTATTGTGTGCTGCTTATCAACTATAATACAGAGTTCTATACGTTATAATTTTCTTAACAGCCTGAAGACTATTTAATAACTCTCACATTAGCGTATATCAAATATGTATCACATTTTAATAAACTTCTAAAAAACTAGTGTTTGACTAGTATTGCAACAAAAAGTACACAAAAAAATTAATAAATTTCATTTTGTATATATTTTCAGGCTGCCACAAATCCATATTTAACCGGAATACCGGCAAGCTCGTATAATCCATATTTTCCACATGGACATTTAGTGCCTACAATACTAGGACCAGATCCATCAACAGTAGCATCACCATTGGGACCTGTTGTACAACAAGCTGTACCGGTTGCACAACAAAAAATTCCACGTTCTGATCGATTAGAGGTCAGTGCATTTTACATTTACCATTATATAACGTTAATAATTTATTAAAACAATATTTTATTTAACTTACTATAAATATTTATATAATATAAATGACGTAATATTTTTTTTTTATATTTTTTAATAAATCGCTTATTTATTAATAAATTAATAATAATTTTTTTTTTATTTATTTGTTGTTCTAACTCATTGGCAATAATTATAATGAGTTAAAAAACTAAATAAACATCAATCAATTAATATACACGTTTATGTATATATAATTATAATTTGCCATTGTAATAAAAATTTAATTAATTAATTTATTTTTTTTTTTAATTTATTTAAACAAAAATATATACTTTTTTTTGATAAACATAAATAAAAATAAAAATCAGATTTTTTTCCGTAATAAAAATAAAATAATAACCAAAATGTGAATTAAAATTATTTATTTATTTTTTTTTTTAATTTAATTTAATTTATAATAATTATGTTTTTTGTTTTTTTTTTTTTTTTAATTGAATTGTCGCGTGACTTGCTCAATTTTTTATTATTTATTTATTTATATTTTTGAATAAATTATTATTTTTTTTACAATTACATATTATTAATTTAATAACGCTTAATTTACATAATATGTAATTAATTATGAGAAAAAAAAAAAACAAAAGTTTCGGTACCAAGCGTGAGGAGAGCATGGTTGATTAATCGTTTCTAGAAAAAAAACGATTAACGATTAATTGTTCGTTTTTTATGTCGATTAATCGATTAATCGTTTATATAAAAAAATGAAGTCGTCGGCAAGCTTGGTGAATTTTTTCCAACATATTAGTTTGCACTTTAATGTGCCCAGATAGCATCATTTCCCTTTTTATAGCTGCTAAATTGTTCGTTTTCGTACCGGACCCGGTGGTCTGGATAACTGCGTTTTTTATCAGGAATACATCAAGCTCTTCCGCTGTAAAATATTTCATTCTCTTTTGACATTCAACAGTGCCGCGTTCATTTCTTTCCATTTCTACATCAGATTCGATTAGGGTGTCAGAATCAGCAGACAATAATTAATTATAAATTTCTTGGATTGTAAGAGCAAGTTCATTTTTTGTGGGGTATTGAAAACTGAACCTATGTAGTGTGAGAGCAAGATATTGGATACTTAGTAGGATTCTTTAAGCAATGTAGCAATCCCTCTAGGTCTACATTCTCGAGTTCCTCTTTTCGTACTGATATATAGTGTCTTGTAATTCCAAAAGCTTTTTAAGCTTGTCAAGTAGAATTTTATCTCGTGCGGACGTCTAATAAGGCCAATTCTTCCCCTATTTTTGCAATTCAAGCTCTCTGCAATAAATCGATTTTAAAGGGTAATAGTCAAAAAGCACGGTGCTATAACCAACTCGTTGTTGTTAAATTCTGGAACTTCATCTATCAAATACTGTAAATCATTTTCTTCATCATTCACATTTTTATCTAAGTCTAAATTATTGTCACTTTGATAATCTATATCTTCAGAGTCAACTTCAGTTGAGGTTGTAGACAATTTTTTATAAGCACATCCACAACTGCTAAATGGATTTCATGGGAGTGACATATTTGATGATAAACACCCATTGGGTCGACTCATCATTTTCATTACACGTGCGCCATTGGTAACGACTGCAACAATATGCTTATATAAATCGATGTCATTTTGTTGCACAATTTCAACTGTGTTTGTAGTCGGCATTGAGTTTGAGCCGTTTATTATGATTATCCCTAGTCCACAGTTTATATTTTTCTTTTTAAAGAAAACTAGAATATTTATTATTTAAAAATGCAATTTTTAGAATTTTTCTGAAAATTAATACGAGAACCGATTAATCGACAGCTTTATAAATTAATCGATTAATTGAAAATTTTTTTGATTGACCGATTAATCGATTAATCGATTAATCGAACCATGCCCTAAGCGTGACAGAAAGACAGAAAGAGGAAACAAACAATTTGGAAAATAATTGAGTTTCCTATTTTGTGACTGGATATTTTTAATTCTATTGCACAGAGGTGATAACGAGCTTCCAAATCCTGTATTAACAACATACCATCTCTCAAAAACACTGCAGACCTGTTTGTATTATCCAAGCAATATTGTATGTAACACCCATTTTATTGTAGTAACACAGCCACAATCACCTCTGTACACCGGAATTGAAATATTCAGCCACCTATCTAGCCGAAACTTAAAAAAAGAAAAACACAATAATATTTTAGTTTCAAATGTTTGACGTCAATTAAATTAAAACTTTAAAAAAACAAACTTTTCGATCGAATAACCAACCCGAAAATCTAAAATAAAATAAAATAAAAAAATGGCAAAAATTACAGAATATCCGACAGTATGTACATACGAGTAAAGCATAACTATTATTATATATTTATGTATATGTATAATAGAGGAGAGCACAATTTTCAACTTCCATATCACGTATTATTTTATCCGAAATTTAATATTGCATTCAGTTGCTGTGTATGTAACTTTTTTTTTTTTTTTTTTCGTTGTTGATTGTTATTGCATGCATGCATTTGTTAGATGTACTCTTAGTAAAAAATTTTAACCGAAACCTGACTATGTGTATTGTACATCCATACTATGTAAGGTTTATATAAATATATATTGTACATAACCTATTAGTTTAGTTAATTCAAACAAAGTGCTTTTCATTTTTACTATCACATCATATCTAAAAATGGATTATTTTGTGCACAATCGATTTGATATCAAAATGAAACACACACAATGTTGTTCATGTCATTTATTTTTGGTACGTATGTATATATCCAACGCAGGGAGAAAATTTATTCCGGCCATTAAATTTACCTCTATACAAAAATATTATATACTGGTTCTTATTGACAACAACAATAACAACACGCTATATATTGTTATAGAAAAATAAAATCGTGATAATATTTTATTGTGCAAAAAAAAAAAAACGACGAAAATCGCGAGACAAAAAATGTCAAACAAAAATTGAAAAATGATTACCAAAATAGCACACAAATTCTCTCAATTACACAAGATTATGTATAAAATATATATACAAAATATCAATATAAAGGGGAACAAGGACAAAAATTTGTTTCTGGTAATATAAAAAGAGTGAGAAACAAAACAGAACATTAAATTCCAATTTTCCGGTAGAAAATTCATGACAATCGTTTATCATTTATCACAAAATGTTGTTTTGACTTTAAAAAAAAAAAAAAACAGAAAATTGTTGAATTTGATTAATTTTTGTTGTGCTTTATTTTCTATGTATGTGTGTGTGTGTGTATGTTACATTTTACAATTGTTGTATATGAAGATCGATGAGAATTTTTATATGAAAGATGTGGAATGCTTCATATATGGAAAAATTCAATTTTGTTGCACGTCTGCATATGATAACGTTTGGTGATGGAATTATTCACCGCCAACAGTGGCAAATTATGAGTCGAATTTTTGATTTCATTGCAGATTATTGATTCATATATCTTAAAGAATAAATTTATTTATAGCTAGGGTGGAAAAGCTTTATAGTATATTGGTATGGTAGTTTAATCAAAATTCGCAAAATCTCGACTTAACGTTATTTCGAATGATTTAATTTCGACAAAAAATTAAATCCTGACTAATCAAAATTCCGAACAACTCGAAAAATTCCTACTTTTCCGATATTTTATTGAATACATTATAGACCGGAACCCATATAGATATAGAAAACAACATAGCAGCCTAACCGATTTTAGTGAAACTTCTAAAGTGAGATTCTAAAATGATTTTTGCGGATAAAGTTGTGGAATGAAGTAGGATGAAATTCGGCTGTTTCTCAACCGATTAATTCTGAAGTACGGCCAAGTTGGATGGAGCTTGACTACTTCTTAACCGTGTTTAGTGAAATTTGACATGTGCTAGATAGAATTGAAAATCTTGAATGATTTTTTAGATAAAGTTCTGGAATATGGCCAATTAGGTTGGAACTTGGGATACTAAAACAGTTTTCAAATGAAAACAAAATAGTGTATAATTGTAGTGTAGGGCTCTGGAATTAGAAAAATCAAATTATAATCTAATTTTCGTCGTACTTGTGCCAATCTCTTCTTATGTTGTGTGCCTCATGTCGATTTTTTCGACTAAATCATTGACTTTTCTAAATTGTTGACTGTAGTTCATGCCAGTTATTCATAGATGGCAGAAGGGTCAATAAGGCAGGCTATGCCTGGCTTTTCATTATTCTAAACAGTGACTTTTAGAACATCAACCGAAATGTATGCTCTGTATGCACAAAGTGGGAATCGCGGGTGCAGCTACATTAATGCATTTTAACCCAAGAAAGAGGCAGGTAAAATAGATAATAAATTAGATTTTTTATCCTTAGGCGCTTTTCCACTAAACGACACAATAACGATACATCGTCGCTGATATACTGATAAATCGAGAACATCATTCCCCTGACAGATATTTTTCTTTAATTAAAATAATTGCAAAATGTATAATTTATTTACAAATGACATGATAGTACAATAGGTAGCAATAGCGACTGACAGATGACAGTTTTGTAATTTTTTATCGCCACCGATATCGGTAAAGATGTTCCAATGGAAAAGCGTACACCTATATTATCGTTACTGTTGAAGTACCGGCGATGAACTGGGTGCTAATTAAATTGGTTTGAGGTGTAGCTTTTTCGAATTAAATGAAACCTTTTCAGAAATATGTAAAACCAAATTAAATAAATTTAAAACCAATAAATGCATTGTGAAATAAAACCTGTATTAATTCTCGTTTAAAGAAGTGTCATTGTGTCTAAGACGAAATTTGACCAATCTGTAGCTGTGACTGTTTCAATTTTATATCCGGTATTCTAAATCCCGTTTTCTTAATAAATTCTTTGCATGTCCTTCGATGTAATTGAGGAAGGCCATGTTCTAAAGGATTTATAGCTTTTGCAAGAATTTATCAATTTAAATTAAACTACTGATGATCGTAAATTAAAGTTTCTACAATCCGCATTAAACGAAAACTTATCTGTTTTTAGGAAAATAGTTAAAATCTATTGGATAAAGTTTAATTACGACTTAAAAAAGTTTAATCTTATAGCGTTTGCTTTTCGATAGAGGAATTGATAATAAGAATGTTGAAACGGGTCGAAGAGAGCATATTGGAATATTTTAAGATTTACTGCAAAAATGATAAGGGCTCAGGGTAGTTTTATATCCGTTATAAATTTTTGTATAAGCTTCATACATTCAGAAGACTTGATCCAAACAGTGCAAAACCGCGTAATGTTTCTTCCTCCGTATTAACTGATATTAAGTAAGGTAGAAAAGACCTTCTCAAAGATCAAAGGAAATGAATTTATTAAGTATTATGAGAGAATCTAATTTAGAAGGCGTGATCAAAAGTAGGGTTGGAAAAGTCACAGCTATTTCTCATTAGTTTTAATGAATTTAAATGAGTATTTTATTTAACACATAAAACTAAACATTTTTAGTGATTTAGGTATTTATTGACTTTAAATTTATTTATTTTGGAAAAGGTTTTATTCATTCCGTATACAAGTTTTCATTGAATTTGGGAAATAGTTTCGCTTAATTCGGAAACGGATTCGTTTAATTTAAAAACCCTATAAGTAAGGTTCGATTTAGAAAGATCACATTTACAATCATGAATTATTTTTGAGAAAAAGCTTCAGGGCACGGGTTTCCAAATTTATCTAAAACTAAAAACGGGCGAGTTGTTAATTTAACTGCACATCATAAGGTTGTTTTTCTGATTTATAGCATAATCACAGAGAGCCCAACGTGTGATTTACATAAATCTGATAGGTTCTTTTACTCTATAATTGTTAATTTACTACTCGTTATGCCCTTGCCCGCCAAGATCACGCACTGACAATTCAACAATATTAATCAAATCACTATTAACAAACACAGAAAATTTGTTTACAACAATGATGTCAATTCAAAAACGAAAAATACTCGTATAATCATTATAGCATCAGCATTTCGCTACAAACTTGTAGCAGAAATTAAATTGGTTTGTTATAAACTGAATAATCCAAGCGCTATCAATAAAAAATAACAACTAAAACGAAAAGCATCCTCGCGAGGAGACTTTTCGTTAGCCGTCTGGTGGTTAATAGCATAATGTAGAATTATTTAGTTTAGTAAGAAATTTAGTCGAAAAAATCGACATGAGACATACAGCATAAGTCGATTTAAACATAGCCAAGTTCTACGCCAAGAAAAAGCCTTGTTGGTATTTAACTGATACATTTAAAATTTGTTGGTAATACTTTTCAAGATTTCCAAATTTAAAAGGAAAATTTTGAGGAAGTGATCGTAATCTAATGTTTAAGGGCAAACACTTACAATAGAAAGTAAATTGGTGTTGTCATGCACGGGTACAAACAAATTTTTATTTGGGCGTGAATTGTGGTGTAATTTGGAATCGGTATTGACCAAAATTAAAAAATCCGCTTGAATATGTAACAGACAAAACGAAGCTTTCTACGTTTTTTATGCTTTTTATTGTTTCCAACAATAATAATATAAGAATCGTCTGTCAGTTAACTTGATTTAGAATGCCTAAGATTATTTTGTCTGATTGTGAACGCTACAGAAGGACAACAGACGAATACGATCTCAATAGTTTCAAGCAGTACTGATGAAAAGTTACGTTGAAATCTCAATAGATGGCGTGCGTGCCAAGTGCTTCGCTTTCGAAATTTGGTTGAAGCTGGTGAAGAAATTCGGAATAATTTTGAAATACCTTTTATGCATTATTGTTAAGCATAGCTTTAAATATTTAAAAGGAAGACATCTTTCCATTTTATTTTAAGCAAAAATGTTTTTGTGATAGGAAAAATTTAGTGGTTATATTGAGATATATAGATTATATTGTTTAGTGGTTATAAAATTCACAAAAATGTTAGTAATTTCATTATTTTAAAAATATTCGTCATAGTAAAAATGAATTCAATTGAATCTCATCCAATGAAATAATGAATGTGTTAGTACCATCAAAAAATTGTATTACATCTATGTGTTTACTGGCCAGTGAACCAAACAATTATTCGATATGATCTCTTGGAATCTTACCCCAAACTATTTTATTAGTACTCTAAAAAATAATTGTTGGCCTTCCTAGGTCCTAAACTAAACCACATCAAGTTTAAATCAAAGCTCTGCGGTTTCGTAGTTATTTTCGTAACAAATATAAAATGGTTAGAGAATTTTGAACTCTTTTATGTTCTTCTAAATGTTTAAAGTTAAGCTTAACAATAATGCAAGATGCTTACAATGCTTGCCAACATTAATTTACTTCCCAAGTGTGTTCCCTTAAATATCAGTTTTTCTAATATTTTAGAAAATGGCCATCGAATCACAATTTTCTCCTCTTTTGTTTGATATGAAAAACGCAGAAATGGAAAAAGTAAATTTACACATTCTGCAAGTTTCACCAAAACAGAAAATGCCATGCAGAATTTTGTCGGCTCCACATTACACCGGACTTCATTCCCAAGTGGAAATTTCGTTGTTCCAGAACTTTTAATTGATTATGGGTAATTAAAACATAAACAAAAGTTGTAAAGCATTGCTCGATAAGGAGACGGAAGGTGTAATAAGTGATATGTTTTTGGTTTTTTGTTGTTTACTCGGACATAAAGATGAAACGAGGAAAAATTATTGAGATTTTTGTTGCGTTTGAAATGTTCAACAATACTGCATCATTTTACCATTTTTCAGTTGCTATTTTCGTGAAAGCTAGACTGAACTGAGAAAAACGTTAGTTTTTTGATGACCGATCACCTCCCGAAATGTATCCTTTTAAATTTGGATTACCTTGTATCAATATTTTTGCTGGAAGTGATGACCAAGTTGACCTTTTTGACAAAAATAGCTCAAATACAATTTGGAATGTTTATTCATTTTCCTTCAAATAGGCTGCACTTCTCAGAGAGCCTACTAAAGTTGAACATTTTTCGACCTCTCTGTCAAAATATAAAATTTAGATAAGCGATTAGGAGTAGGATTGAAAATTATAGCCAATAAAATGACCAAGAATAGTTTTTATTTTATTTCTAATAGTTGGTAAGTGGTAACACATGAACATTTTGATCAGAATAACCAAGGATTTATAACCAAATTATAAAACAACAACAGAAAATCGTTGATTGTTTTAAAACAGTCAAGCCTTGCCGGTTTACTAACATAATTATTACCTAATAAAATATTGTGTCCCGATTGCAAACGTAAAATTTAAAATACAATGTAAAATAAAAATATTTTTCATTAATCTCCTCATCTCTTCTAAATTAATTACCTTGTTAAAAATAATCTTTTCCGTGTTATGTTGATTTCTGTTTCTCACTGAATGAGACATTTAATTTTTGACAAATGATATTTCAAAGTTATTTTGCCACGATGCCAACACTATTGACGATTAGAAATATGGAGAAATCACTACCTATCGGAATAAAATAAAGCTGTAGCTGCCATAAAAAATTACCATCAGCGCTCGCAAAGCGACTCTAAAATCGTGTAGCGGAATTTTTTTGAAGCCGAGCGGCCTTAAACATTTTGTCTAAAATCACGGCTCCAACCGTCAAATAGAAATTAAAACGATCGATATAGCTTGTGGAATTAGGATCGTGGAATAGGATTATTCTATACCTTAAATAAATTGGAATGAAATAATACCACAATGGAATAAAATGCATGGTATTGTTGTTATAAAATTACCAATAAAATATACCTAATATTTTAAAAACCACAAGCAGTATATGTGTGGTCTATCACCAAAAAACGAAGCTTTTGGAAGGGAATTTGAAACGAGGAAAAACAAAACTTTCCATAGTAAAACACATAAAACATAATAAGGGAAATCACTTTTAATCGAAAACGTTACAAATTCTTAATTATGATTTCTGAAATATGTTCATAAATGTTTAAATTTCAACATATTATATGAACATCGTTTTACAAAATTGTTTTCATTTTCTTGAAATATTGCTAAAAATCTTTACACAAATCGTGTGGTCATTAAGTCAATATACGTTACATAGATGGCAGTAAAAATTTGGTAAAATTGTACCAAAAATTACCATCTGGGAAAATTTCAAGTTCAAAAATAGTAGGAAAAGCAAAACAAATTCACAAAATATTAAGAACGTGTGATAATTTTGTGATTAATTAACTTTTTTCGTATTTTTCTGTAAGCATCTTAGACATCTAACGTACACTAGTAAAACTAAAAATAAATTTAGCAAGTAGTATTTTACTTTGTCAGAGCCAACTTTGATGTATTTCTCAAAATGAAAGTTGGAAAAATATATTTTAGAAATTAATTTTAATATTTCTGCAATTGAAATTTATTTTCTGCAATTAATATTTATTTAATACCAATATACATAGCCTTCTTGTTAAACATTTTATAATATTTTTGCTTTTTTCATTGAAAAACTTGAAGCTAAAAAACACCATTTTTACTATGGACTCCTATGGAAATCAGTGAAAAGTTTTACCACTAAAAAAGCTTTAAAAAAATACGTCATGATAATTATGGCTCTATACTCTAGACGGCTCTGCTAATAGTCGATAATGGTTGTAAAATTATTATCAGCAACTGCATGAAATGGTTTTAAGGTTTCTTGTTCGGTTTTCTGCAGCAGCGCATTTAGATTATTTTCTGCTATTTCTGGAAGAATTATTTCGTCCTCGGCAAAAGGATCATTTGGGAACAACTTCTGTATCTGCTTTAAGAAATCGCTTCATATAGATTTATTTGTTAATTTTGTTATTTCATTATTTGAGGTAAAACTAAAAAATCCAGTATTATTATCCGGAATTCAGATTTTTCAATACAAAATAAAGACGCAAATCAAAAATTGTTTTTGTTTATTTACTCATCACTCTTTCTATTTATCCAACATATTTAGTTCGCATACATCACTCAACCAGTTGCATAAACGTGATTATGGGTTTAATCAAAGCCTTTATAATACAATAAACGAATCAATGTTTAAACCAATCACTGATTAAACCTTAAGATTAAGTGATCAAAAAACAAATTAAATTTATTTTAAACTATTTTTCAAACAACAACCATATTTTTTGATTGATTTTGCTGTAAATGTATGCATTTTCTAGAACGGCTGAAAATGTATCCAAACGGCCTGACCAATAGTTTTGAGCAAACAATAAGGGTACAGCATCTAAACTAAACTTTATCCCACTTTATTCTTCTATATTACTAATTCTATAATACCAAGCCACTGAACCCAATATTATTCACAAAACATTGCGATTATACCCGGAAAGGTTCTAAATTTATCTACGATCTAAAATTAACGAGAACCCTTTTTTCGGTGTCCTTGATATAATTTTGTAATAGGTATGGTATTTACTACATATCATGTATACAGGCATTTGAACCACGCTCCTCCGCAACAAATTCCCACCCACTACCGGAATCATAGTTACTACTACTTTCGATTTCTGATGCAGCGCTTCCATTATCATTTTTTTCCACTTGTCGAGGAAGTCGCATCTCTTTCAAAATACAATTCCAATTTAATTTTCATAAAATTCATATATGTATTAGGTTAGTGACATCTCGTGGTTGGTTAGAAAAACTAAACGCAAACGTTTTCCAACTATTTCGAATGAACTCGCCCTTGCAAATTTGCCTCATTGTTATTCCAATAGCTGGTAATTTGGACAAAATTGACAAAATTTGATTATTGCAGTAGTTGTTTGTGTAGTTTGAACCATACTTCGCGGATTTTTCTTTGGGGTTTGAAACTGTTTTCATCGCGTGGACATTTTCCAAATGCCTATACAGTCTTATTGTGGTGGATACTTTGCATGATAATTGCTTTCGACAAAGAATACATTTTGCAAATTCGCAAACATTATTGACGACTGGTAAAATAGATTCGGCGCGCCATAGTAAATAATATTATTAAATAATTAATAATGAAACAAATATCAATGAATTCCTATAATTTACAATTTTACATAACTAAAAAATATCACAATATTTATGCCAAAATTCTAATCCAGAAAAATCCAATTTTTTATTTTCTTTTTTTTTGATTTAGATGTCAAAAATTTTTGGGATTTAGTTCAAATTAAAAAATACATTGCGAAATTAAATATTAAATTTGAAACTTGTTTAAATAACAATAATTCAGATGTTATTTACAAAAGCTTTTACTAGAGTTTGAAGTCTTAAATCGAATTTTTGAATCAGGTTTGAAACGGTTATAAAATGAACCTTCGATTTGAAACTAGCCCTATGGTTTCATCCAAACATTTCTATTTTGTAAGTTTTATATAATACGTTTCGCCATACACATTGTGTTACTTGTTGTTCAATGGTATTAAATATATCACATAGCTACCCGATTGAACGATGACTTTTGTGTCGTAAAGATTCTACAAACCAATTTATAAAATTATAACAAACAAAGCGTTTCCCGCAGTTGTTGTTTTATATGCAAAACTGATTTACAATTACAAAAAATATTATGATTTAGGTATGTTATGTCTGCTCTTTTCAATATCATTGTTATATGGGCTGAGATACGTATAAGAAATAATTTATTGCATTGTTTGGATTACTTAACAGATGTTTGATACAACAACCATAAGTTACAGGAATATTATCACCAAGCTTGTGCAATAATGACATTCAGTTTTATTTGTTATAACAAACTATTTGTGGTATTTCCAAGCATTAAGCATATGTATACTTTAAAAACATTTAATCATTGCTGAGAAATTAATAGTTCCCATTTAAACTTGCGTGGGCTTCACATTTATAAATAGTATAGGGTGCTAATTAAATCAGGGGGAGATATGATTCCAGGAGATTTTATCAACAAATTTTGGACTTGCGACATGTCAAAATTAAACAAAGCATTGGTGACCAACTATTTAGTTAGCTAAAAAACCTGTAATTTGTGCACAAACAATTTTGAATAAAGTTTTATGCACTAGAAAGCGTAATAATTAATTTAATTTATTTAAAATTAAAAATTTGTTCATTTTTAAAGAGATTTGTGTTACGTGGAAATGGAAATTTAGCCTGCACAAACAATTTGAACTACGATAGAACATATTTGCAGTTAAAGTCACCTCAAATCAAACATACGATGGGAATTACCTTTTCATTGTAAAAATTTCCATTTGTTTCTAATTTAAAGAGTCACGTTCTTTATTTGAAGGAAAATGATTAAACAATATGGAACGTGCTTAAAACATTTTTAACCTTCACTCTTCAGAAATATTTGTATATTTTGAAAGGTTTTACAGCTTTTAAATGACATCTAATTTAGCCGAGCACCTTGCTGTTTTTTAACAACGATATATGAAACTTTGACGGCCTTTTTGAAGGACAGTTTATCGAAATAACTTTTTTTTGTTTTCACGTTTCAGTTCAAATTTGTATTATCTTTTGATAGAGATGACATGTTGGAACATCACTTTCGTTTAGGTTTCGATAGAGTTTATGTATTTTGTATTAAGAATACAATTGTGCTCTTATTGAGCACTTTTATTGACTAGAAGAAGAGCGTAACAAAAAAAAACGAAATAGAGTACAATTGTATTCCTGAAACAAGAGAAAAGTCCTATTTGGAACTAATCGAACCTTTTTAACTGATTTTATAGCCAGTGGTTCTTATCGAAAATATTTTAAAAAAAGACAAAACAGTGTTGAAGGTCTTCTTACACGTCTCTATATAATATGAATACAACATTTTTCATTAGAGAAATTTCAATTTATTAATAAATTTAAATTATTATTTTAAAGTTAAAAACACTCATTTTTAAAGCAATTTTATAAGCTTGGGATTGTGAGGCTCAAGGAGGAAATTTTAATTAGTCGGGATTTTGTAAAGTCGAAATTTTGTTGAGTGAATTTGATTTGACAATTTATCATTACACAAAAGAGTTAATTTCACTTCCAATCGGAAGTGTTTTAATTTCCAACAGAAACTAGTTAGGAATTAAAAAATTACTCGAGCTTAAAAATTAATTTAATTTAAATATCGCACCTAGCACACACCCTTAAAATTATTCAATTTATCTATGTATACTGTCGGAAATTCTCAAAACAACTATACGAACAATAAAACCTTATTTATAATATTATTTGTAATTAATAATTTAATTGATTATATAAAATAAAAATTAAAAATTTTAAACACACATTCGAAATATATTTTTTTTTTATTGATTTTGTCTTAAAAAAAACGTTGCTTATTTTTATAAAATTACTTAAAAGCTTTGTATCTATATAAATGTATGTTAATATATATTACTAGCGGTACCCACTACTAGTTTTATATAGTATAATATGTTTCTTTGATTTATTATTATTGTTTTATTTATAAATCAGGGCCGTTAATCGCATTGCTTTTAGCCTTTATCATATTTATTTATATTATTATACTTGAATGAAAAAAAACATAATTTCTATTTCCAAAAATAATTACATATTTTGTTGTCGCGGTTCACTGCTCTGATACACAAAACATAACATATTATTATATGTATACAAAAAATCTACGACTAAATAAATTGGCTAATCGAATTGTATAGATCCAAAATACATTTAAATTATGTAGTAAACAGAATATAACATTAAAATATTTAAATATGAATTCGTGACACGTCAAAATTAGTAAATTATTAGTTAAAAAAAAAATTAAAAAAAAAATATTTTGACATAAATCCAATAAAGCTTTCAATGTATTCTTGGTATTTGGAGGCACAAAGCACGCCAATAATACGTTGAACCTATATTTATTTATTTATTTATATAAAAAATTGCGACCTGACCAAATATATTGTGCATCCATTTAATTTAATTGTGCTTAATTTAATTTAATTAAATTTTTTTTTTTTTATGTTGTCTTGTCATGACTATGTCATAGTATTTTATGTAAATTAATTATTATGTGAAATCTATATAATAATTGCAATTTTTTTTTTTTTATTTATTTCATAATCGAAAAAAAAATTTCAATTAACAAAAACCGTTTATAATTATAATTTGTGACCCACTAAAAAAACAAAAAAAAAAAATTTTTTGAAAAAATAACCAAAACAAAAAACAGGTGTGTCGCGAATTCATGCGCGGTGCCTGCAAGCGAGCTGAAACTGAATGCCGTTTTGCTCATCCACAAGAGAGCGTTACATCGCACGAAGACGGTTCTGTCACTGTGTGCATGGATGCCGTTAAGGGGCGATGTGTTCGTGATCCTTGCCGCTACTTCCATCCTCCTTTGCACCTTCAGGCTCAAATAAAAGCAGCGCAGTCACGCGCAACCGCGGTATGGCTATAATTTATCCTTTAAAACAAAAACAAAAAAAAAAATTCTAAAATATTCTTTTTTGTATTTATAAAAACTAATTTATATAATTTTCATTTTTTATATCCTTTATAGTTTCCTGATTTATTTTTATTTTTTATGAGCAAAACTATTTTTTTTTTAATTATATACATTTTGCTAACATTGAATCGATCAAACAATTTAATATATATCCCTTTCTCGTTTTATAAATTTATTTTAATGATAATATCCTTTAGGTTTTTATGTATAATAGGGTGCCTCGAAAACTTACAAAACTATCATGTCTAGTTATTTTACCGAAAATAAAATGCTTCCTAAATTACACTCACTATTCACACACAAAGTGGCCAAAAAAAACACATCCTGCCAGACTTTATGCTTACATTTAACTCCAAATATTTTCTATTGGATTGAAGTCCGTAAAAAAGAAGGATGGAAGCAATCTATCCTATTTATTGTAAATTATTTGTTGTTTCTACCTGTTTAGAATAAGACGGCTTTGAAGATGTTAAGCCTCGTATTTACGTATTGGCACATAATTTGTGTGAGCTGTGGCTTGTTGTAACAATTTTCGATGTTCGGTAGTGGATGTTGTCTCTTGTTTCAAAAATAAAATTTTACACTACAGTAAAAGCCCTGTGATCCGGAATGCTTGGGGATGAGAGCATTCCGGATAATTGAATGTTTCATTAAAACTAGAAATTTTACGATGATTTCGCATGATTTCATTATTTTGTTAAGATTCGCGTTTATTTATTTTCAAATTATGTACCAGAAAACAATTTTTTTGTCCCTCATAAAACATAAAAAAGTAACGCAAAGTATATTTCCTGTGAATACCCGAATTAAAAAATGATTTCCCTTGTGAAAGAGAAAAAGAGAAATTCCGGTTAACTGAGTGTTCCGATTAATTTAATGCTGGATAATCGGGCTTTTACTGTATTTTGCTTTTTCAATTACACTTTTTCTATTGCGATCTCAGGTTTGCGAATAAAACAACATTCTTTCCCTACTTGTATTCAGTAATTCAGTATTCATTTATTGATGCGAGCAAAACCAGTAATACACAACAGACTAAAAAGCGAAATAGTGTACAACTTTATTCATGAAATAAGAGACAAAAACATTATCGAACATTGAAAAATGTCTTGTTACAACATGTTTCCCCTGGATATTTATAAAAAATCGAAATAGATACGTAACAAAATTATTTGATGCGTGTTCTTCTGGCCGCAATATTAGAATCAAATTGGATAATAAATTGAATTGCTTAGAAAACCAACCCCGTTTATTTTAAAACCTGATTAAAGTCGATTTTTTTGGCTAAATTTTCGACTTTTCTAAACAAGTAGTTGATAAGTTCGTTTTATGGCAATAGGTTTAATAAGACAGGGAAGCACACCATTAGATTTTTGTTTTTGTAAATTACGACTTTTTGAACGTCAAAAAAAAAACTGCATAAAATTTAGGTTAGGTTTTTTTCTTTGTATGTTGCGCGTGTTTGCCTGCAAAAATGTAGGTAAATTACATAAACTCAGCTATTATTGGCTGGACCCGGACGGATAGAGTTTTTGTTACATATTCTGAATGTTTAGAATAATAGGAAAAGCTGGTTTGTGATCGAATCGATGGGGCCAGATTCTTGACACAGTTTGAGACACCAATGCGTCAGTGAGAAATGCAAAGTGTGTAAGGCCATTTTTTGAATTTTCCGTTTTTCATATCAAACGAAAGAGGAGGAAATTGTGAATCGATCACTGTTTCTAAAATATCAAAAAAGGTTATATTAAGGGAAAAATCTTAGAGAACACGGAGAGTGAGATTGTTTTCATTGTCTCCTGAAAAAAAAATTTGAACTTATACATTCTGCATTTCTCGCTGATTCACTTGTGAAAACCATATTATTATTGTCATTAGTACGAAAGACAGAAGATTACTCATCTGAATGGGTGAAGTTTGTAAAAATAAAGGTTTTACTTAAATTTGTTGAAGCATTTTATTTGTTAATAAGTTCCTTCAAGTTTTATTTTACAGTTAAAAAATTCTATTAAACTCGCCAGCTAACAAGAAATTTTATTAGGATTAAGTAAAAGTATATAGCTTTGACAGATCCAGGCTGCCATCTTTGAAATAATTTCTTTTACGTTCAGTATTCAGTTTCCTCATGGTTGACGTTTCAACAACTTGAACAAATTATAAAAATTTACTATCAAAATCAGCGTTCAATTAGAGCAACTTTTCATACTTTAGATATTCTTGACCAACTGGATACTATACATAATCGTCGTATTGTTGATAAATTTGAAACTGATTGATCGCGCTTTAGGAATTTGCAGGCAAGTTCAAACAAATATTTGTAGGAAAACTTTTTCATTTTCTAACAACCGCGTTAGCTCAATTAATTTTTGTTTCAAACAACGTTTTGTTTAATGAATTTAAAAAAATTAATTTAAATTTTTGGCGATTGAATGTAAATTGTTTGTTGTTAAAGAAGTGAAAACTTAGGTAACAAAAAATTGACAGCCAAAAATTTGCAATTAGTTTTTCTACTAACGAGGGAATTTCGGTCGGCTAAGGACATTGAATTCTAAGTTTCTTTGCTTCCGAAGGTAATTTCTACTGCCTTTGACAATTATTTTCCTTTTGTCTCTAAAAGGTTAAGAAAATCAATTAAAAAAATTTTAAAATAAAGCCAAAAAATCTTAACTTCAAGCTGATTGGTTTAATCCCAAAAGGGGTTATAAAAGAAATTACGCTCACAGAACGTCGCGCAATAACTTCTGTGAGGAAATTAATAGCCTGTCGGATATAGCTAGTCTCAATAAAGCGCTTGATAAAAATGATGTATGTACTATAGAGTTAATTCTCTTCGTCTACGAAACGGATAAGTCAGCTCCTTCAAGAGAGAGGTTGGTGAGTTGCTTCTTTCTGATCTTTTCCCTGGTTGTGACGTTATTAATTCTGATTTCATTACCTCCGAACTCCCTAACTTTTCTGTTGAAACCCCCGATTGGGGTAAAGAGCTGGTGGTCATTATGGAATATTCCCTGCTAAATTACAGCACGACCCAAAAACCTCACATTATGGATCATCTGCTTCACCTTTTCCGAACGGGCATTACGTTTCGCATTGTTACAAAATCCTGGGCCAGAACTTGGTACCTTAAATTTTTCAAAAGACAGACATGTGGTCTGTGAAACTGCTCCACATGAACTTGTCACTCGGATTCAAAGATCCCTCAACAATCAAGAATTTCTTGTGGGCAATTTCTGGATATTGCATGAGAAGGACTTAACGTCACCTCATCTAAGTCTGATCTGATTGTTTTTACTACGTGTAGAAATGTTGAATATCTATCTATACCCTCTCTTTATGGGAAGTAAAGCATCTTGGTGCCACCAGATACTAAACTCTCATTAATAAATCACCACTTCGATGGCAAAATTCAAAAAGCTACTGCCATGTTTTGGTGTAGAAGAGCTTTTGGGAAATCCTGGGGATTAAGTCGGAATATTTGGCGCGTGGAATATTTTTGATGGAACTGTGGGGCATAGACTAATTATTAGTAACTACAGTTCATGGATTCCAGAAATATCATTGCTTACAGCCTGAGCTAAACTTTATCCATCGAGAGATTTGTGGTTCTCGCAGCAATTTCTTAAAAATGTATCGGAGTCTCTGGTCTTCTTTTCAAATAGCTCTTTCGCTGAAGTTAGTGCTGGATTTGGAGCTTACTATACTCTGTATGATTTAAGATTGTTTGCTAGTATGGGTTCCAATTGCAATGTTTTTCAGGCGGAGTTAACAGCGCTGACACATTAAGTCATTGAGGCTTTCAAGCTTGTTATTAACGACAAAAATATTTTTCTACGTATCGATAGAGTACATATAGTCGGATTTTAACTAAAGTCAAAACTTTTCAAAAAAAAATTAAATTTGAAATTTAGTAAAAATACTTAAGTTATGTTATTATCAAGATTGCGATTCTCGTTCTCTATACTTAAACATTACAGTTCGGAAGAATGATACAATTTGAGTTATATCTGATTTAAACAACAGTTATATGTCCTAAACTTAAATTTTGAAATGTTATTTATCCCGTTTTTTTTTTTCAAAATAAAATTTGAGACAATTTTGCATTGTGAAATAACTTTGAAAGTAAATGTCACAGAAGTTATGAGTTTTGTTTTTTAATCCATTATGATATGTCATACTTGTTAAGACGTTATTACTTTTTTAACAATTTAAGCTCAGTATGCTGCTCGAGCTAAGATAAATTTTACCGCGGTCTCCACAAGTCTCCATTTAATTACAGATAAATCGCAAACTAATAATTTGTGTAAAGATAAATTTTGTTGATTTTGTTTGACTTTTATTCGTTTGTTTTTGAATGAAGTTTCTGTCCAAATAATCCTCTAAAGGCATTGCCCCATGCACAAACCGCAAACCGGCATTTCAAACCGTCAAATCCAATTATTGACAAAATTGTTTGTTTTTCAACATGAAAATTATTAAAAAATAGTTTGATTCTATAAGTTCTACCTTATTCGTAAAAAATTTTATTAAAATTGATTTAATTTCATTCAAAAAACTCCAATTTTATATTTTGACGGACGGATTTTTGCTTGACGGACGGCAAAACATAAAATTGGGACTTTTTGAATGAAATTAAATTAATTTTAATAAAATTTTCTTAGAATAAGATGGAACTTATAGAATAGAACTATTTTTTAATAGTTTTCATATTGCAAAGTTAAGCAACTTAGCCAAAAATTGGGTTTGACGGTTTCAAATTCAGGTTTTCCGTTTTGCATGGGGCAATGCCTTCAATACTCGACTTCGTAATTTTGGTCGGCCATTTTGACTTCTGTCTTCTTTATATAAAAATAAATTAATTTTATTTCGTGGCTACTTCGATTATAAAATGAATCAAAATTCAAAACCGTCAAAATGTATCTTCAAATTATTATCCTTGTGAGATAAATTGCGGCTAAAATGTTTGGAGAATTTATAGTGGCGCAATCTAGATTTGAATGAAACAACTGATATTATTTCAAATTTTTCACGCAAAGCTGCATGCCGCTCAGCGAAATTGTAAGCTAAAAAAAAATTATTTTATTTAGCTAGCTAAATTTTACGTCAAAGTTGTATGGAAAGTTTATCTTAGCTCGAGCTGCATACTGTGCCTTACCAACAATAACCTAAAATTATGGTCAAAATCTGGAAATTTCAAAAACTGCGCTTGCGGTATTACAAGAAAGATAAAACAAAATATTCTTCTTGTTTCTTGAGCAAGATTTTGAAATATATCGGTAAATTTTGAAACTGTTAATTTCTTTTTCCGTTGAATTAGAGGTAATAAAATCGTCTTTAATTAAATTTTAATTTCATATATACGTAAAGAACATTTTTAATGTTATGCAAAATTAAACGTAAAGCTAAAACTGTACATTTTTCAATTTTTCCGCTATGAATAAGTTTTGTTAAAAGTGTCGAACTTGTGTCGTTTAAAATCACTGCCAAGAACTCGTGTTAAAAAGTGTTGAAATCTATCCATCTTTGAGCAAAATGCTTAGACATGACATGACACCGACAAACATTTATCATTTTATCAATACATTGTAAAGATCGCATACGTTACAAACATAAAATTTCATGAGTTAAACAGTAAGTTTGCTAGTGTAGACACTATGTTAGTGGCATTTTTTATTTCTTCCATTTTTATTTTTTTTTTTGGTAAATGCAAAATTGGCAATGGAAAAGATTTGGGCATGGCTACTTTTGCTTTTATGTAGAAATGGCTACTTACAAATATACGAGTAAAACATAATATGTATACCGATTTATAGTTTTTTAATTGCGATTAATAGCAAAACTTCTTATAGCTGAGAAGCCACAGTTAGGATTCGAAATGAAGAGTTACGTTTTAAAATTATTGGAGTATGCGTTTTTATCGGCTTGCGATTTACGTTATCAAGTGCTTTCTTCAATAAGTATGAATCTACTTGATCCATCAGTATTACTGATATTTATACCTTTAGTTTCATTCTAATGTGGTTGTGTGGCAATTACACGCAATGCATTAATGACAATAAAAAATTGAAAAATTCCCCAAAAATTGGTATATGATTGGGATACTTTAAGAACATGAAATTTCTTAATTTTTTTTGCCAAAAGACCCAAATAAACTTAAAAAACTCCATTTTAATATAGGAGTAATTTTTTGGACAAAATTTAATAAATTGGCAACATTTATAATTTATTGGAACTATTGGAAGGAAACACAAAAAAGTATTTTTAATCTCATTGAAATAAAAGTTTTGAGAGATCACCAATAGAAACAAAAATAATAAATTGCCCATTGAAGCAAATTTACTAACATCTTTTACTAATTGCTTCGTCAAACTTGCAGACGTTTTTAACGCTGTTATCGCTTGTTCTGATAGTACCACAAATGTTAAAATATGTATTTTCGTTACAATATAAAAATTGTTTCAATATCCTTTTGATCCGTTTTATTTTTGATCCGCTATTTCAAATATTTGATTATTTTGTACCATTGCAATTGTTGTACTGTTTGGAATACAATTTCATAATAAAAGTCACCACTGACTAATACGGGTCCAGGATTCAGCAAGCCTACTAAAAACTCATAACAAGAAAAAAGAAGCGTTTCAATTCTTTAGTGGCCTCGACCATATTCAATGTCCTTCAATTTTTTGAATAACATCATTCGAATCAAATTTGCTAGTTCACGACTTTTTATAAATCGCAGATGCTACATCATCACCTTTTTGGGCCAAATGTTACACGCATACTGGTGAAACCATTGGTTTAAATATTTGTACTCGTGTGACAAAATGTTAAAAAGGAAAATCAAGACCAAGTGGACATCTTGTTTAATAAATCTATAAATTATAATGGATTTTTACTCTTCGTAATGATGGCAAAAAGGCCAAGTAATGTATCTGGCTTTTTTCCAGCATTATTTCGTCTCTTTAGTAATGAAGTAGCGTTTATGAAAAAGCATTGTTTTACGATAATTTACATTTAAAGTTTTTTTAAAGAAGCTTTTTAATATAAACTCTTTTATTTGATAGACAATTAAATTATCTATCGAAGAGTTTAAATTAAAAAATTTCTTGATGATTGAATGATTTTTATTATACACCAATCCCTAGTTTAACAAAATTAATTCGTTCACGAAAAGTTGTTCGTAAATCGAAATTTCGTAAAATGAAATTTCGTAAAATGAAATTTCGATTTACGTAAATTAAATTAGTAAATCGAAATAAACAAAACTTCGTTATGTTCAACTCCAATGTTCAATCTAACTTTCAATTAGTATGTACTAGAAATCAAATTTTCAATGCTGTCGCCAGGAACATTAATATTTACTGATGATGTCGAAGCAACTGGTTGAAAGAAAGAGTTCAACGTTTCTTGCTTAACCGCGTTTAGTTTTACTCGATAGAGATGTTTGTAGCAATCAATAGCTTCGCTGATGCCTCGAGAAACCTTTGAACTTCGTACATCTATCGGATCTTTTCACCTGTTCTTCGACCTCAGGTGACCGATTTTTTCCAGGTGAAGTAAAACTTCGTCGGAAAGACTACTGCCATGAGTATTAAGTCTAAAACATCGGAATCTTCGAAATCGTCAAAACCATATAAGAACTCTCAATGTTTTGAAGAATTTTCCGACAGACATTATCCGGCCAAATATTTTTCCAAATATTTTTCATTGTGAATTGCTTCTCCAATATTTTTCAAAGCATCCTTAAGTTGAATACTTTCTAAAACTCCCAAATAGATCTACGATCTGGCTCATCGGTAGCAGCTATTAATTGCTTAGCAGTTTTTCGTAAATAATACGCTTTGAACATTGGAATCGCTCCCTGACTGATCGTCTGAATCAGAGCTGTACTATTTTTGGGCAAATACTCGATTCTTATACAACACCAGATGAGTCTAATAAGTTGATTGTCCAGCAATAATAATGCTTTATTGCTAAGATGTTTGCTTTCCAAATATGATTTTACCGACGGGCAAAAATCTTAAACCCCTCCTCGAATATGGACGAGGTTATCTAGGCTTATTTATTTCATCTTCAAATAACTGATATACAGTCAAACTTCCATAAATCGAACTTCTATTATTCGAATTTTTCTTTAAATCGAATTTATATTTTGGCAGGAGAATTAAATATACATTTATTCCTAACTTCTATATTTCGAATTTTCTATAAATCGAACAAAAATTTTTGGCAGATGGCGATTCGATTTATGGAAGTTTGACGTATTAGAAAAAGTTAAATTTTAAAATCCCCAGTAGCATTGGCCCCAAGAAGAAGAGTTAAACGCTCCTTCGATACTTTAAATCCTTTAAAACATGCTTTCCTTCATGAGAAATAAATATCCTGTCAGGAATTCGTTTCCAAAACAGGATGGTCTCGTTTACCTTGAACATCTGCTCTGGATGATAATTTCCATCCTCTAGAATTTTTTTAAATATATTTTGATATTTCTTGGCAACTAAGATATCAGCACTGGAGGCTTCACCCGTCATCTTCACGTTGTGAAGGTTCTGACGTTTTTTAAGTTTCTCGAACCACCATTTGCTTGCACTGAAAGATTCATCTGGAAACGTTCCTCCAGCATCACTATTTTTTAAATTTCTAAAAAGAGACTTGGTCTTTTCTTGAATCGTCATTGTACTCATAGGGATATTATGCTGGTTGTTGTCTTCGATCCATAAAGCTAAAAGATTTTAATTTTTTTCATAATCGTACTTCTGTTGCGTGCTAATTTTGCTTAATTTTTTATTTATTTTCAAAGAAATGAATTCAAAACAGTAAAATAAGGCAAAAATTTCGTAAATCGAAATTTTATTACGTAAACCGAGACTTTGACCAGACGATTTTCTAAACTTCTTTTATTAAGAACTTATAGAAATAGCATTAGCAAAATGGAAGTAAAATTAGTTGAAAGTACGCCGCAAACTTTCAATTGCCGGCCTCTTTTCCTAGATAAAATTTTACAAAATTGAATTGAAAAATTCTTGTGTAAAAAAATCTGGCTTAAATTCCGCTCACCTATAAAAACTATGGATTATTTGTGGTTTTAGGTAGACCCAGAAAGTTGTATTACGAAGAAACAACTCCGTTAATTGTGAGATGTTAGATGAATTTAAGCGTAGAATTTTAGAAAAATTTGCTATTTTTTTCAATTATAGAGGTATGTATTTGATTCCTTTTCAACATCTATCTCAATACACAACTGGAACTTTAATTTTGTTGTTTCATTAGTACCGTCAAGTTTTCAACTCAACAAAAAATAACCTTATAAAAATTTGATGCTATTTGGTCGTGAAAACTCCAAATAAGCGAAATTTTACGCAGTAAACCTGCTATTCAAATAGCAATAGTATTCGTTTGACGTTCGAAAAGTTGCAACTGCAAAATGTGTTATTTTTATTTTAAATATACAATTACTCATTGTTAAGAACTAATTAAAACTTTATTTGAATCAATAGTCAGGCATCCTACTATACACCCATAACCCGTCCTTTTATAATTAACGCGTGATAACCATAGAAAATTGAGAACATTTATTTAAACTTTTAACTATTCAAGATAATTATTTTTTATTAAACCACACACTGTAAATACAAATTCCCATTCGACTCATCTTTATGATTATCACTCGTTTGTTATTAAACAATTTTTTTTTTTTTTTTTAAACATATCTCTAGTTAATTATTAGTTATTCTATTCTTAGTTCATAAATAAATAATGAAATGTTATTAAAAAAAATAAAAGCATATTACATACTTATCCTGCTTGTGTATTACGTTAAGATGCCGCATTTTATTTTTAATAATAACATTTCATGCCGTTTAGAAAAAAAATATATTCCACCACCGTATATACAGATATATAAACAAAAAGACAGCCGAAAATAATTTTATCCTTAAAAAATTAATTAAATAGTTTTTATTTTATTCATATTTCTCAATGGAAAAATTACAAATTTTTCCGTTTCTGTTTTTTTTTTAATTAATTTTTTATGAAAATATAAATTTAAATTTGTACAAGGAAAAGAAGAAGAAAAACCCAACAATAAAATTTTTCCGTTTTTAATTTTCCCCGGATTTTTTTTTTTTTGTTTTAGTTTGTATTGTTTGGTGTAAACCTTTTTTGGTAGATTTTCCTTCAATAGTAATAATAATAGTATAGGATACGTTATTTGAAGGAATTGAAAATTATTAGTTTTCTTGTTTATAAATAAAAAATATATATATAGTTATATATATTGTTGTTGAGTTTTTTTTATTATATAAAACCATAGTTTTTACTTTTATTTAGTCGTCTACTCTCTAGCGTACAACTATTTTTTTTTTATGTGGTTTTTAGTTTTTTATTTATATCCTTATTGTTTTGTTTCATACATATATATAAATATTTATCTGTATACTTATATACATTTATTTATTTATTTATTTTTTAAAAATGACTACTGTAGAAAAAACCAACCCGAAAAACTACTGTAGCAAATTGAAAATTTCGTTTATTATGTTCCTGTATAAACATTAGTTTGTTTTGGTTTTAAATTAAAAAAAAAATACAAAAAAATTTGTTTTATGAACATAAACAAAACAACGCTTGGCCGATGCAAATTGCGCGCTACACAATATTCTCTTATTTTAACTTACTATATCCTATTTGTTATTATTTTATAAAATATTTTTTTTTTATATTTATTCATATCCAATATCCTTACAACTATTTATTATTAATTTTTAATATGTTTTGTAAACTACTTACTTGTACATTTTCATTAGCATTGCTAAGCTCTTGGTGCAACAGGTGTGCATGGTTTCGTTAAACTTTCCATTTTTTTCACGCTACTATATAACAGGCTTTGGTGAGAACAAAATTCAGTTCCACAGCACAAGCAATTATTAATTTTGTTTTTTAAATCGCTATTATTTAAATCAATGTAAAAATGGTCCGCCAAACCATAAATGGCATCCCAAATATTAGACTGCCTGAAATGAGACAAGAAAACAAAACCATCAGATTTTAGATTGTAAGGCTTACGATCATCAAAAAGCAAAAAAAAAATACGTAATAAGATTAATAGGACCAAAACTATCAGAGCAACCTGTATTTAATAGAGCCGTAAAGTAAAAAATGAGAACTTGGAAAACTATTTTTTAATTATAAATTTTTAAATGAAAATGTCACAAATTCTTAATTATGTGCCAAAGCAAAATTTATAATGGTCAAATTAAAACGAAAGCATACTACTAATCGTGTAAAACTAAGTCAATAAATATCACATAGACAGCAGGCTAATCATCGGCTGACATTGGCTGAAAAAAATTAAATTTGAAAAATTGTAAAAAAGTAAAGTCACAAAATATTACAAGACGTGCAAAGATGTTGAGAAAAGTTTTAACATATTTAAAGTCAGCTCGATCTAAAAGCTCACTAAATACCATAATTATGACGTATCATTTAGGCTCGATTATCTAGAAGGCTCTGAAATTATCTGACAGCTCAACTTAAAACAAAGAAAATGTTCACGATTTATTTTTATTTTTTAAACCAAACTGTAAAATGTTAAGAAGTGGTGCTATAGGATTTTTGTCTAAATAAAGCCACTTAAAATTAATAGAAAAGCAATAAAATTTGACAATTTAGCTTCGGGGTTATTATCCCCCAGAATTAATTAATCGTATAAAAAAATTTATTAAACAAAGGATTAAGGCGGACAAAAAAATGTTTGGTGTTCGATTAAGCTAAAGCTAACTGTATTCACGTATCGAATAATTTCACGTTTAATGTGAATACATCTCTTTAATTAAAATCAAATTCCTTAGATACGAATAGAAATGAAACCATGCAGATCTGAACAAAAACAAATACACGAAACGCATCACACATTGCTCTCGCGCCGCTAACAAATACATAGGTGTAGCATTCGTTATCCTCCATCCACATATATAAATCCATTAATTATTTATTTTTATAATTCATATTGTTAATTTAAAACAATATTATTTTAAATAAAAATTGCAACTATATAATATGTATACAAACAAACTGAAGTGTAATATTTTTAATTTAATAATAATTTGGTTTTGGTTTTTAGTTGAGTTGATATATAATTTGAATTTAGTAAAATTGTCTTCCAAACAAAGCAAACAAAAAAAATTAATTAGTTGTAAACCAACCCTTTAAACCAAATTAGCTATAGTGTGCTTTTCCCTCTTTATACAAAGAACACAAATTTTACAATCTAAATAAATATGAGGAATAGCTTTATATTTTATATAGAGCTCTAAAAAAAATTAATTTAACAATAATATGAAAAAAAAGAACAACAACAACAAATGTACATACTAAAAAAAAATGTGTATAGTTATTAATTAAATGTTTAAATTATTTATAAATATTTGTGATGTGTAACAGGGAAGAATTTGTTATAATTTTTATTATTATGTATTATGTATATGTGCAATGTTTGCATCGGTGCGCGTATCGCGCGGTGAAAAGTTTGTTTTTTTTTGTTTATATTTTATTTACTTAAATAATTCGAATGTGTGTTTAATTTATTTATTTATATTATTTATTTAAATTCAAAATTTACAAAAACAATTAAAAATATGATTTAAATTTTTATCTATATATGAAATTAAAACGCTATAGAGTCGACAAAAAAACAAAAAAAAATTCTATTCCAGAAATGCTACATAAAAAGCTCTCTATAGTTAATTAGTTATGATTATTATTAACAGTTCAAGTCACGTGATTAGAGAATATATGCAATGTGAAAATTATTATTTTACAGGCAAAAATATATAGTATTTGATTTTTATTTTTATTTATTTAACAAATTAAATGATATATATAATGGTTTTGATAGTGATGATAATGATGATGAGATAAAACAGTTGCAGCTCTTCAAATATTATATTATATATTTATATAAAAAAATACAAGCTTTAAAGCTTTTTTACAATTATTTTTCTTTACTATAATATTATATTTTTTATTATGTTTAGCTAATTTCGTTCTATTTGTAACAACATAATTATATTAAACCTATTTAATGTTCGTATTAAAGCGGAAAATTAATTACAAATGGAATGAAAAAAAAACAACGTTCTGTAGATAATAAAAAAAACTTTTAGGAATTAAGTTTTTTTTATATATAAAAAAAAAAAGTTGCTTCAACATTAAATATAACATTTTAGTTTAAAGTTTAATTTTGAAGCATATGGGGGATAGATTTTTTTAAAGTACGTCTCAGTATACTACTTTAAAAATATAATATTAATGTCTTAAGATTTAGTGTAGTTTGTTTTTTTTTTTTATCAATTTTCTATAATTTTTTATTTTTTATTTTCTTTCTATTTTCACTATAAAAAAAAATGCGTCTGCTTCGGTGGGATGGTTTTATTTTTTTTTTTTTTTTATTAAAAAAAAAACTTGTACAAAATACAAAATTATATAAATAATATCTATATCTGCTTGTGGCTTTGTGCTATTTAAAAAAAAAATACACACAAAATATATAACAACAAAAAATATTAGTCCGCACCTGTATCCACCGCTGTTCCAGTCCTGACTGCAGCTGCTTCCAATCTGACGCCTCTTTCACAATCACATCAGGCTGTTGCTTCCCATCATCAATCGGCAGGCGTTGTTGCTTTGGGCCATCATCCACTGGAAGTTGGCAAGAAACGTGCTGCCGATAATGACATGTTTCAAATGGTATTGCGTTTTATAATTTAGTTTGGCTTTATTTACACAAAAAAAAAAAAAAAACATTTTATTATTTTGCATGCAAGTAAAAAATACCAACCAATTAAAACAAAAACAGTTATGAAGTACTGGAAAAAGGTGCCACTATATTTATCTATAGGATTGGATTGGAAGGCGTTAAAATGGCGCGAATACTTTTTTTATTTTCTATAATTATAATACACAAAACTAGTACACTATAGAGTGGCAATATTTTGTTTTAAGGGTCTCAAATTATTTGTTCTTTATAGGTTCATTATCGATTGAATATTCGATTCTGTAATTTTTGGAACTTTTATTATAAATGATATATTATCTAAATTTAGATAATTGTATCATGTTTGTCAGTAAAAATTCGATTCAGTTATTATCACAGTTTTTAAGCTCATAAAAAATGGTAGAAATTAAACATTTAACAGTTTGTTGCTATAAATAATTTTTCATTTTAAAATAAACAGGATAATTTTATTAGGAATTCAGAACGTCAAAAATTTTGAAAAATTGGAATGCAAGCCAAATTTAAACTATATTTTTCCATCTTTGATTTCAACAAATTGCAGGTTCCGTTGCGTCATCTATTATTATTGCGAACAGTAAATTAAAAACACATTAGGCGCATATTTTCCATTAAATTTCACTTCTTCAGTAATTTAAAAATAGCGTCTGCTTTGGTCCACTTCCGTCAGCTATTACCGTTATACCTAGCTACTTACTCACACCTATGTACTCCTGCACTAGCCATTGTTAATGGGTATTTTTTGGGGTTAAACGAATACAGCTTTACGGGTGCTTAATTTGGAACGATCCAAAGCTGCTGAAGTTGTGGCGTAACTAAATTTACCGTGTTAGGTTTATTGATAAGTCCTTCATTAGCAATACCACTCGAGTTACTTGTAAGACAGGTTTTAAAAATTACTGGTTAATCTTCTTCTTCCTCTTGTTCATCCATATTAACTTCTTTCGGAGCCACATTTTAAATTAAAACAAGTATCTAACTGCTTGTCGATGCTCCGATAACCTTTTCTTGTTGTTTCTTAAATTTTTCTTAAACGTCATTAATATTTGATGTGGTGGTGGCTTGTTGAAAAAATAACAGGTCGAAAAACCATCTTCATTTGTTTACGGAGCTTATTAAATGCGCCCGATACATGTAAATAGTAATAAACCTTATACAGGTGCAGTACACACTCCGGGAGTCTGACAATATTTTTTATTTCCACTCAGATTTTCAAAATTGGTTACGTCCTGGATTCCTAATAAATTTGCCCAGTTTATTTTAAAATGAAAAATTATTTTTAGCAAGACCATGTTAGATTAAAAGTTATCTACACTGAATGAAAAAAGTGTAAACATTTAATTCTATACACCAGCATAGAAACTGTAAATAAAACTATTCTCTAAATTCAATCAAATTTCTCCTGAAAAACATGATACGATTATCTTAGTATATCATTTATAATAATAGGGTAATTAGTTAGAAAATTACAAAGCTTAAAAATAATTTAACTTAGAAAGTTCCAAAAATCACAAAATCGGTTTGAGCACCGTCCTTAAACCCTCTTAAATTTTTTCAAACAATAGCCACCGTTTACAAATTCTATTTTGAGCAATAGCTCATTTGCAATAAAATATGCAGCAAGAGGTGAAATAACATTAAAATGTTGGCAAAACTACGTATTGTCAGTAAGTATATCAATCACGCCACTCCAAAATTGTTGACTTAAATAATTCTATCGACCCTAACCTCTTAATTTGAAATGGATTTGAATTCCAGAGGGCAACTCCTCTAACATAGAAACATTTATTTAGTCTCTCACATCAACTTTTGGCCGGAATTAAGCGGAAGAAGCAGAAATGAAAACTACTAAATAGCAGCTACCTATAAAGATAAAAAGACTGCTTAAATTTGAGAAGTTTAAAAATAAAAAGACAAACGCGAAATTCGTAAAATATAGAAAAACTACATCCTAAAACAATGCTAGAGTAGGCAGAAATATGGTCGAATTTCCAAATATGTGCCAAAAATAAACCTAAGTATTACAAGCATTGAAACACCTTTGGCGAACTTTCATATTTTCCTGAAGCATAACGAATAAAACTATGTCACCGTATATAAAATGAGGAAGAAGATAAGACAAAAACAATTTTTTTAAAATCCTACTACTTTATACAAACAACTAAGCGTTCCAAACACCCTCTTACTAATTCTAACTAAATGGTCACCAAATCCTTGACAGTATTTGAATATTTCATTAGTGAACCCTGCAGAAAAATACCAAGAAAGGAAGAGGTATCTACAGAATTCTTATAAAATTAAAATCACTCATTAGGGACAACTAACGATATTACTTAAGCCTTCATTTATCAGAGAAATATTCCTAACAATATAATCCTGATCTAAACGACTATTTCTATACATTTGGAAGTCATAAGGGAAAATATGAAATGAACAACGGTGAATATAGGATTCTATGTCATTAATATTCATAGAAAATAATGAGGACTCAGCACTGAAACCTGAGGAACGCCAGAAATTACTGGATGGAAATCCGACATTAAATTGTCGAAAAAACTGCCAGAGAACGATTAGAAAGAGAGTTGAAAAAAAGGATTCTGTGATTAATAGAATCAAGTCTTTAAAAAAATTTAACAAAATTAAAGAAGTCAATTCCATATTTCGTATATTACGCCTAATATCATCACATATATCTAGTAACGCAGTAGAAGTGCTAGGCAATTTTCTAAACCCAGCTTGGACGAAACTAAATAAACTATTGTTATGTAGATGCGATTGAATTTGATTTTAATGACTATCTCAAAAGCTTTAGAGAGAAAACTTGAAATGCTAATTGGCCGAAAATGGTATAGCTCTGAATGATTACTGATCTTTGAGATGGGGATTATTTTACTTATTATAATCTTAATGAGACTGACTATTAGGTTTATAGAAAAAACGATTAATGAGCATTTGAAATTTCCTGTTGGCATTTCAAATTTCTTGAGACAAGCAAGGCAGAGATTTTGCTTTAAAAGTAAAAATTTTAAGCGGAACACAACTATCAAAGACAAAATTAATAAACGAGTTGAAAAATTCTATTTGGCTAATTGCACAACTAAAGCAAAAAATATCCGCCCAAGGAACCGAGTTACAAACTAAGTAAAGGCGGGAATTATCTATACTAGAAAAATATCCAAAGGGTTCGGTACTAAATCTTACTTTACAAAATCTTACTTTTTATAAATTCTGGAAAATGGGTTTTCCATGGGGAAAAGGAAAATATCTGAAAATTTTAAATTCTGGAAAATGGGGAATTTAATTTTAAAGTTTTCAAAAAAAGTAAGATTCGACAAAAAAAATAAGAATAAGATTTTGAGTATTAAGATTTCGATACGCTCCCATCTCTAAAGCTAAAACTACTAGGTTCAGGTGGAGAGTAACAAGAAATAGAAAAAACTAAAGGATCGGGATGGGCTCATATACCGAGAGGCAACTGATTGAAAAAACAAAGATTTATTAGTAATAGAGATGATGCGTCAATATAAGAAGATAAGAGCCACCGCTAGCGGTTGGACAACAAAACATTGGTGCAACAGTGTTGGGTACGGATAAATTAAATCTATTTAAAAGATTCAAATAATCCCGAGGAAAGGCGGAATTTTGGAGTATATCGTAATTGAAATCACCTGATATTTGTATTTCATCGAACCTCTACAAGAGAAATAACTAAACAATCTTTCAAAATCTACAAGGGATTTTTTCAAGGGACATAAGACCTTTTACTAGTTTTTTTAGGGTTATGGACGGTACCGAATAAGATTTTACGATTATTTATGAAAACATTGACAAACAAAAACTCTAAATCAGACTAATAATTCTGAAATGTATGAAGGTATGGTAACCAATCTAGTCTTAATATAATCACCTATATAAACATACAAAAACAACCATAATTGGTGAGGTTCCGTCCTAAATTTCCTAAATATATTAAAGCCTGTGATGGCCCAAACTAAACTAAGGATATTTGGATTTAGAAATTGAGGTGTGACCAACACACAACTTTCTTTTACGAACAGCGAATTTAGAGAAAATTATTATAAAAATTTCTCGGTTCACGGAAGCTGGGAGCTGGGACCCCAAATTTTATGAAAAAAACTTTAAACAAGAAGTTGAAGTTTGATTGGTTAAACCATCTGGGCTACAAATTGACAGATATTTAGACCACAGACTTCACTTCGAAAACCAGTTTTTCTGACTCAAGGACCTCAAAAATCAAAAGTTCTTCTTTTTTTATTTATTTATTTTTTTTTTTTTTTGGGTACATTTTGTATATGGGTCATTTGCATTTAAATCTCACATTTCAATGTTTTCAAGTTTCATGCTTTCTGAAGTATATATAATAAACGAATTAAAATATAATTTTTGAATACATATTTCTTTGAGCAGATTTGTTTTTTGCATTTTTTTAGTAATATTTTGTGGTATTTTTAATTTTTTGTCATGAACGTTACTTAAAAATACATTACATATTACGTTATTTTTAAAATTATTAATCTGAAAATACAAAAGATTAATATACCATTTGGAAGTAGACATATGTATCAACAATGTGAATAAACGTCGATAAATTAAATTTATGTTTTTGAATTTCACAATTTATCTACCATAAGTAAAGTAACGTTCATGACAAACAAAACTCGTTTTTTTTTAAATAAAAGTCTAAAATAATTTAAAAAAATACATTTTCATAAATTTCTGTATTGTGATCATGAGTTTGTGAGTTAAGCAAAGTTATACTCTCAAAATATGTGAAATTTAAATGCAAATCAGTCATATAATAATTTTGCTGTAAACTATATAATTTTTAAGATATTTGCAAAATAAATTTTCTGGCTCAAGGGAGTAGTCACTTTCGGTTGGCCGATTTGAACTAAAATTCACTGGGACCTCCCAATATATGAAAAAAGCTTAAATATAAAATATCAGTTCGCTTGATTAAACCATCTGGACTGTAGAAAGGACTGACAGACACACATCATTTCGAAACCAATTTTTTGGACTTACGGGACCTCAAAATAGATAAATCTCGAAAAATCTTAAGGTCCAAAATGTTTATGATTACTATACATACTTTACTTATGTAAAAGAAAGTAAAAGGACTTAGTGAAGCAAAGTATATCGACTGAAGCCCCATTAAAAATGTGACCAATCTCATCAATATTTCGGACAGGACTTTGTACGCTTAAGCACATTTAATAACAACCTGTCGACCAACATAGATTTTATAACCACTATTAAATGACATTTAAAATCAAAATCAAAACAAATTTTTGCAATACTTACAAATAAAAGTAAAGACCGCTTCATCCAGCTACAAGATGAACATTGATTACCGAAAATCTAAAACGAAAAAAAAATCCCTACTTTGGGAAATACCTAGAAAAAGTAAAGTAGAGTAAAATATAAATAATGATTTTTTTCTTCTGTCTAAGGCTACTAACATTAAAACAAAAATGATCGATTTTAAATAATTGTTTGAACTGAAACGTTCTAGGCGATGATTTAAGTTATTTGGGTCCCTTCATATAAAATATTGCCACCCTAATATACAAACACATACACTAAAATAAACCATTTAAGACACTTAGATTGTTGTTATCGCATTACAAAATTAACCAACCAACCGAGATATAGTAACACTCTTTTTCTGTTATCTCATAGCTTCTTATAACACACACACACGCACACAAAAAGATCAACTTTTCGGTGGAAAATATCCAAGTATATAACAAAAGCTTTCTACCGCTTTGTCACTGTTACAAATAATATTTCCTAAAAAAAACGCAAAAAAAATAAAAAATAATAATAATTTAATTAATTATCTAGATAAAAAAAATAATACTCAGTACAAAAACATACAACAAAAGCTCAAGGAAAATAAAATTATTATTATTCTTTTATTTTTTAACAAAAAATATGAAATCATAAGATTAAGTTGCTAGCATGCGCGTGACTGTACTTTTTTTTTTCTTTTTTAGAATTAAAAGCTTAAATTTTTTGTTCTATATTTTTATACATATAATAATAAATGATAAATACGTGATCTTTAGATATTTTGATCGTTCATTTTATATTTTCGATAAAAATTTCTAAAAATACGAAATTTATAAGAATTACATAAGGAATGTTTAAAAGGTATTATTTGATAATAAACCCCAAACAATTGAGAAATATACATGCATATAAATAATATTAGGTAAGCAATTTTATTGTAGTATATTGCATATATGATTCAACATTCAATAGTATCTATAAAAATTTAGTAAATGCACCAAATCCATTTAGCCTATTTGTCAATTTCAGTTAAAAGTTTTTGTTCAACTTTCAACTAATTCTTTAGTTTTACTTCAATGCCCTATCAAAATAAGTACTTGAAATTTAATTTAGTTTACCATTTGAAGAAGACAGGTACCTTTAACCAAAACTAAAATAAAATTAATTATCTAGCAAAAATATATTTCACCACCCAGGGGAATACGAATACCAAAAAAAACAAACCTTATGCATAAATTTCGCAAAACTCACACAAAATCTATACATAAAATGCATACATAATCAATTTTATTCCGCTTTTATATTTTATACAACTAACTATGTTATATTATATGTATATGTACATACATAATTGTGTTATAATTATTTTGCGCTAACAGCAGAGCTGCAACTTCTGTAAATAACCGAATTAAATAAAAATAAAAAAAACTACATTAATCATTGTTATATTAATTAATTATACTATTATTTAAAAAACAAAAACAAAATAAATAAATGAGGCACTAAAACTATATTTACTCGTTGGTTTTATATATATAACCACCTATTTTATAGACCAAGAGTAAATTATAGTGCATTCTTGCAACTTAATCATTTTGATATTGTATACCAAACCAAAATAAAATAAATGGAATAGAATTTAATATATATATACAATAATAAATATTTTATTATTAAAATTTTATAACAATAATTCGATTTTATTAAAAAATTATTAAATATTTTTTTTCTCGTTTATTTTTTTTGTGATTTAACAAAAAAAAATTTTTTAGATGGATATGAAATCTGTTGGATCATTTTATTATGATAATTTTGTAAGTAAACTTTATATACATAAATCTAATATACATTTTTTAAATTTTACTTGTCTCCTCTAACTTAATAAAAACCATTTTTTTATTTTTGCAATTTTCCACTTTATTTTATTTAATAAAAATTCATAAAAAATACATAACTTTGTTATATATAAGATTACTTCATAAAATAAAGTGGAGTAGGTATACTAGTATAAATATATCTACTAGTTGATATATTTTATTATACTCGTATATGTACATATATAAAAATGCTTAATTTTCTTTTTGTATTTTAAATGTTTTTTTTTAAATGTTGTTGTTGTTTTTTATCCTTATTGACATAAAAATTATTTGATTAAAAAACATATCCAACAAAACTAAGAAACGAAACAAACCAACCAAAAAAAACAAATTTTACGCTGTTATTTTAGGCTTTCGCCGGCATGCTACCCTACAAACGTCCAGCTGCCGATAAATCTGGTATGCCTGTATATCAGCCAGGAGCGACAACTTATCAACAGCTGATGCAGCTTCAGCAACCATTTGTTCCTGTGTCATGTGAGTACCCTAGTCCCAGTCCTTCTACAGCAGTTGCTGCTACAACAATTCCACAAACATCCGCCACAAACAATGCAAATGCTATTATTAATAATAGTTTATTAAATAATAATAATTTAATTGCTGTAAACAACAACAACAACAGTATAAATAATAATAATAATATTAATAGTAATTGTAATTTATATAGTAAAGTGAACAATAACAGTAATAGTAATATTGTTGTAACTACAGCAGCATCATCTATTATCCAAACATCATCACAGATGTCATTATTAAATAATATTAATAATCGTAGTAATTTAGTAACCTCTTCGTCCTCTACTTTTTCCACTAGTACTACTGCTACTACTACTACTACAACTACCCCAATTATTAGTACTCCTTCTACTTTATTATCAACTTCTAATTCAAATTCATTAACTTCAATTATTAGTAATAATAATAATATTTCAAATCAAATTATTCAATCATCATCTGTATCGGTCACAACACAAATATCTCCAACTACTACAACACCATCGATTGCCGCCAACTTAACGACAAATACTGCCACAACTTCAACCAATGTATTATCATCACCTTTGCCATCTATATCCTCGAGCACCTCGAGCCTTTTGTCATCGATCAAAACTGATATTTTAACCGCAAATAAACCGGCTGTGCCCACTTATCTAACAGCCCCTTCGACAGCGATTTCACATGTACCACTTGCTGCCACAAAGCCGTCCATTTCTAGTGCACAAAATTCTTATACCATGGCCATACCAGCTGCTTCATCTGCATCCGCATCCTCCACAACCCCAGCTATTTCACTACATAACCATCATGCACTGATTAATGCACATTTATATTCACAAACACAACAACACTTAGAAAACAATGTATTGCCATCACAAACCATCACATTGCCTATTGCCACATCTAATTTATATCCACAGCAAGCGCATATGGCACAAGCACAAAGCCATGCTTCTCATGCTGCGCAACAAACGCATTACGATCCAGCCGCTTTAGCTAAAGAGGTTGCGCAAAAAAATTACGCTACCGCATTAAAAATGGCCGCCACATCAAATGCTCTGGCGGGTAAACCATTAACTGCTTTGACCTATTCTGGGGTGCCATATAATAAAAATGTTGCTGCAACCGCTGCTCTCCTCTCTCAACAACAGCAGCAACAACAACAACAACAACAACATCACAATCATTCGAATTTGATGGCGGCACACCATGCCCAAGCGGCTCATGCAGCACAGCATGCACAAGTGGCACAAGCTGCACAAGCAGCACATGCAGCACAAGCTGCAGCAGCCGCAGCACACCAGCATTCACCGGCTGCTGTAGCACAAGCAAATCATGCGGCGGCCGTTAATCGTTTACACCAACAAGCCGCATATGCTGCCGCCCAACAACACCACCATCAACACCAACAACAATATTTACCACAAACTGCTGCATACTCGCGTCCCCCACCAGTGCTTTCCCAGCCTACAGCCACACCACAATTAATACGCCCCGATACTCTAACCGCAATGCAACAATATGCTTGGGCAAATGCAATTGCCGCTAATCAATATCAAAACCAATATCAAAATCAATTGTTTTATTCACGTTTCGCGGCCAGTGGGTATCCACCACAATTAACACCTGGCGCCGGTTCTCTAACACCTGTCTCCTCCGCATCATTTGTACATCCAGGCACTAATTATGCCCTCCAAATACCTCAATCACCAATACAAAGTAATCCACAAACCGTGGGCACGGTATCAACTCAAGCGGGTAGCGCGGTTGTTTTGAATCCATATAAAAAGATGAAAGTTGAACGATGATTGCATTATCATCAGTAAGTCTCGTAACACAAAGGTGATGATAATTAATTATTAAAACAAAAAATGTCAAATAGTGCCTAAAATATAAAAATTAATTTTTTTTTATTAGTATATATTTTTAATTATTAAAATATAAAAATAATAAAATACAAAAAAAAAAATTACTAGAATATATATACATGAGAGGAAACGACCTCTATGTGTATATACAGCCCTATCCCAGAGAAAAAGAAAAGAATAATAATAATAATAATCGTTTATTTTTTTAGTAAATTTTTTTGAAAACACGACAACACACGACAAACAAATTCGGTAAATAAAATCGTTAAACGATATATTTTCGCTAAAACGCGCGATTTTTTATTTTTTTTTTTTTTTATAAAGTATACACTGTTAAAATATATTAATTTAATTTCGTTTTTAATTTTAATTTTAATTATTGTGATTTGTTAAATAAATATAAATTTACTAAACTAAAATATAAAACAATTATCTACAATGGTGTGGACACGTGCAATACCCAAAAACCACCATACACCATTTTGTGTACGACGCCATTTTGTTCTAGTCACAAAAATAAACACGTGGTCACAATTAAAATAATAAATAAAAAAAAAACAAGTATGGAGATTTTATAAAATGATGACATATGGATGATGAAATGAATAATTTTAAATTAATAGTTTTCTGTTCCTTTTTTATTTTTTATGATTTTAATTTATAATTAATTTTAATTATTATATTATTTGGTTTTATAAAAACCATTTTTAATGCTTTTTTGTTACGAATCAAAAAAAAAACAAAAAACAAACACAAAAATTCGTTAAAAAAATGCGATTTTTTTTGTTTTTTTTTTTTTTTAATTATGTTTATTAATTAATTATTAGGAAAACTTTTTTTCGACCCTCTTTATTTACAAACAAAAAAAAAGGAAAACTACAATATAAATTTGTGTGTATGTACAATCCGACGTCTCTCAAAAATAATACGTTGCAATTTTTATTTTATTTTTTTTTATTTTACGTTAATTAATTAATTTTAATTACAATTTTTTTGCAAATCTTAATAATATAGAAAGAAACAACATCTAGTATTTTTTTTTAATCTTTGAAAAATGAAATATTTACTTTAAAAAAAGATTTATAAATTTATATTTCTAATTTACAAACAAAATAATTAATTAATTCAATATAGGGAAATGCATTTTTTTTGAACTTTTTATTTTATTTTTAATTATTTTTATTAATTTAATTATGCGTCTTTTTTATATATAAGATGTAATCGAAATATTTCGATACTAGTCTAATCTTCTAATATGTGTATTTTATAAAAGAACAAAAAAAACACCTTGTGATGATGATGAGGGAAATAAGAGACGCGGGCAATTTACTGCATGTGACTTAAGGACCTTGTGTTCGGTGGATATTTTCCACCGGGCGGCGCTAAAGCTTCAAACAGCTTTTAGTTTAAAATAAAATTAATATGTTCATTGCGCAATAAACAGCTTTTATATAAATTATAGTTATATACATTATTTTATCCCAAACATATTTAAGCAATGAAGATATAGTAAATTAAAAAAGCTCTCTCTTAATTTTTTGTTTAATTTCCTTATTACAAAAAAAAAAACAAAATTTGGATTTTTTAAAACGTACCAACATAAAAACGAATCGAACGTATTTTTTTTTTTTTATAATTATAGCATATCCTCAAGCACAGCCACATATATTTTTGGTATCAAAAATTGAAACATCATCAATACCACAGCAACCTCCTCCTTCGATAACATATTATGTTCGTGAAGAGAAATAGGATTATATAATTTTTAAAATCAAACAAAAATGCTAAGATGACACAAAACAAAAAAAAAAGTAATATTTATATAATAAAAAATTTAAAAAATTAAAAAATTAGTAGAATATAAAATTTTTAATAAAATTAAATCAAACAAAAACAACCTGATCGAGTGCGAGAGAGAGACATTATATAGAAATTAATTAAAAAACATGGGACCGTGCGTAAACCTGGCAATATTTATATATATTTTTTGAAAAAATATTTTACCTAATTTTATATAACCACAGTATATAAGGACTAAATTTGAGGGGTGAGCAGATCAAAATCAAAGCTTTTATGTTGTTTTTTTTTTAATTAAATTAAAAAATAGCTTAAACTAATTTTCGTGCAATTATTTATTATTTTTAATTAGATAATTTTTTTTGGTTTTTCTTTTTATATTAAAATAAAAAGTGCATTTCCTTTTTTAATTTGGTTTTTTTTTTAATTACAAATATAAAATTTATATTTACATAAATATAAAATAAATATTTCAAAATTTTCTACTCTGTATATATTATATTACATATCTGAAACTATTGTGTATAGATCGGATATTTCCAAAAAAAAAAAAAAATCGTATCCGTATATAAATTTCTGGCTTTGTAGTTTTGTTGTAAATCTTAAGTATTTCCGCTGCTTCAATTTTCAAAATAAAAGCTCTGTTGTTTTAAAAAAAAAAAAGTTTTTCAGGATAAGTAATAATATGTTTAAAGGATATACACACAAAACACACATTGCATACACACACCTACATTTAATTAAGCTACTGTATTTTTCTGATTTTTTAATTAATTTTTTTTTATAGAAAAAACTTTAAAATAGTCTTCCATTTCTATATATATTTAAATTAAAATACGTAGAAATAGTGTTAAAAAAAAGTTTTTTCTTGCCATTTTTATTGTTTTTTTATTAATTTCGTTTTATTTATATATACATATATCTATTATAATATATTTATATATTGGTACATATATATATGTATATATATATTGTGATAATTATTTTATTAATTCATAATTTTTTTAAATTTAATTAGAGGTAGTACAACCTCATTAAAATTAATTAATAAAAAAAAATAATTAAAAATAGTGTTCCTCATATTCAATATATAATAATTATATTCTAAAATAATTAAAAAAAAAAACTAATTTAGTTTCTAAGGCCTAACATGGAGTTGATGATAATAATTTAATAAAAAAAAAAAATTGATATACTTAAATAAAGCATGAACCATTTGCACCACACAAAATGCTCTATTTAAGGATATGTAACCACACCAAAATATATAAATTAATAATATTAATTAAAAATTAAGTTACTAACACCAATTGTTTGTTTTTAAAAAGATTAATTTTAAAATTAATGCGGGTGCAGTATTCTCAAAATCATATGTGTAACATTGTGTATGATCAAATCAACCTCGCATGAGCTATTTTATAAAAATTCGAGTCGTATAATTTTGAGATTCACGCCTAAATGTATAGTAAAGCGCGTACTAAGTACTAACTTTTACCCCATCATATACTAGCATTTTGCTCAAATCTTTCCCCACATTTGTTGATGATGTATATTACAATTTTATTATTATTATTATTATTACTATTAATTAATTATTTATATTATTTTTTAATTTACTTTTTTTTTTGGAGACGGGAATTTATTTGTATTTTATGCTTATTTAATTATTATTTACACCATTATTTATATATTTCTTTTGTTTTTGTATTATACATATATATTATTATTATTATTATATATTTATTAAGTTGGTTTTTATTTTTACGTACATAATAAAGTTAAAAAATAAAAATAGTAGATTTTTAAATACATAAAAAACACAACGCTTATTTATTTATTTTGGTTGTAAAATGCAAAACACAAAACATCGTATATAAAATTAAATTTAAAGTAAGGGAATTGCATGCCATACAAAACAAATCAAATTGGGTTAAAAGTGAAGAACCTATTTATGTTTGCTTTATTTATTATTGTTTTTACAATTTTTTTTTTTTTTTTAGTTTGCTTAATTAATTGTTAACGTATCTTTCACTATATATGTTTATGTATAGGAAAACAACTAACATAAATTTTTAAATCTACCTCAAAAAATAAGTTAATTTGCATTTACAATCACACAAGTTTAAGTAAAAAATATATAATTAATTGATTATTGTGCATTTAGTATATTTTTTTTTTTTTTTTTGTATAATATTTATCTCTGATTAGTCTCAATAAATATGGCGATATTCTCAAAATTATACGATCCGTAACGAGAATCGTCCTTTGTTTTTCACACGAAAATACATTACATTATAAAAAAATAATATATAAATTTTAATTAAAAAGTTATTAAAATATATAACATAATATTGATAAAAATACTATTACTTATATACTACAAACTACTATTTCTACTTTATATTACTTAAAAATAAATTAAAAAATATTACTCCTGTGTAATTAATTGTTAGCGCAAATAAATTATATTGTATAATTAGAGAGGAAAATTAAATTTTTCTTTTATATTTTTCTTTTTTTTTTTCATTTAATATTTTTGTTGTTTATTATATGCAACAATGAAAATCTATTATATATTATTTTCCAAAACATACATCACATTTTAAAATTGAGAAAAATATTTTATAAAATAATCGCCGAGTCGGTTAATTAAAAGGCCTATCCAATTAAATTTATATTTTTTTTTTATAATTAATATGCATATAATTATAAATAATAACACAATCAAACAAACCACTCACACATACACAAACAAACTCTCCAAGTTATATAAACATACACGGTAATTACACGTATTATTGGGCGTAAAAAAAATTTAATTTAAAAAAGCTTTAAGGGCATGTGCTAAATTAATTACGTATAAAAACATTTTCGACAACAAAAATTTCCAACCAGCCACCCAAAAAAAAAAAAAAAAATCATCAACATTGTGCTTTATGTGATTAATTTTTTTTTTTACTGTTATACATATAAATATGCTTAAAACTTTTGGTATCTTGGTTAGTTAAATATACAAATAATTTTGCGAAATTTTGTAAATAAACCTTATAATATGTATTAGATTAGGTATTAATATAAATTTTCGTGCGCGCAATGCAAAAAATGCAAAAATGTACTTTAATATATTGAGTTACAAAATAAAATAAAAAAAAGCTTGATTTTTATTTATACATATACCGGCCATGATTGCATGTCATAATTGTAAGCTGATTTAATACATGGTGCAGTAATGTTTTTCACATTTACAAAAAAAAAAAAACATGTATAGTAGCATAATATTTCTGTTTCTAATCCATAATTTTATTTTAATTTTATTTTTCCTATATTTTTTTATAATAATCTTAATGTATTTTAGTAGTTTAACGAGCGCGCGCAAAATGGAAAGTTTGCCTACATACATACATACATTCGCTCGTTAACAAAGGAAGAAAATAACAATCGGATTTCAATTGTTGTCGTTGCACACTAATATAAGATCTGTTGTAGAAAATGCTATGTTGTTGTTTAGTGAAAATCAAAAAAAAAGCAAATATTTTCTATTAAGCTTGCCAAACAAACCGTTTGTCTTTTGATAACTTTTGTCGGTTTTGATTATTAAAATGTAAAAAACATATGGCTACAGATTGTTGTAATTCAGCAAAATGCCAACATATATTTTTATTTTAACTACGTACTCATTATTGAAAAACTATACCAACCGTAATTGAAGATAGAATATTTTATAACTGAAGGAGGCAGGTATTATTCAGGTTTGGTTTTAAGCCATCGTTATTTTTTTAATCTTTATCTAAAAGCTGGTTTACAGAATTAAATTATCCTACGATATAGACAAATTAAGAAGCTCACGTTTAAGGTAATTCAAAATTTTGTGGAAATTATGTGCAAAAGTTTAAACAAAAAAATCCTGTTAAATCCAAAATTTATTTGAGATGAATGCTATATTACACTTTGGCCTTTCAGACTTCTCAGGACGCGTCTATTAACCGGAAGGAATATGTATATTGTACATAAAGCTCACCAAACTATAATCCTTACAATTAAGACATGCATTAAATAATAGGCGATAGCAATATTACCAATATTTCGAGGTAAGTCCCTAAAACTTACCAACCGTACAAGTAGGTTATAGTTAAAAGAAATCGCAAATAAGAGAAAACTAAATTTATGGCTCGTCGATTAGTATTACGATATTCTTCTCAATCATAATATTGTAAAAGTAGGTTACAAAAAAGCTGCAAATGATCGAACAGTATAAAGAAAAAGCTTTCATTATACCTTTATACGCTTTTTATTATATTTAATTGTGTAAAATTTATGATTTATAGACCTATATATATATTATATAGAGTTTATTTAAGAAAATAATAAAAACTTGAGGTGAAAGCAGCTTTTCCTTTTTTCAATAATTTTAATTTTCATATTTATTTTAGTCCGTTGTTGCTAATGACACAAAAATATTTCCATTAAAAGAAAAATTTTATTTTCATATTTCAAACGAAAACTATATTAAAATAAAATAATTTTATACTAAATCTAAAAAAAAAAAAATTAATTAATTTAAAACGAAAAAAAAAAATAAACAAATATGAAAATTTTGTAAAACATATATTATTACGTATTTCGCTTCTTTAGTCGAGCTTTTTTAATTGAGTTTAATTGATATACATATATAAACTAAAATAGACATATTATTTTATTTTTACTTTATATACATATATCCATGTTATTTTCTTCATTTTATTTAGAATTTAAATTACTATTATTATTACTATTTATTAAATATTTATTATTTGTTGTTGGTTGGCATCGTTTTTGAAAGCTCGTTTCAAAAAAATACAAATTGTGAATAAAAAAACATTTTGTAATTAACTTTTTAGTTTTTTTTCTGTTTATTTATTTATTTATTTTATTATCTCTAAATATTTTTTTTTTAAATGTATGGGTGGTAATAAGTTAATTTTTAATTTTAGTTTTTTTTTTTTATTTAGTGAAACATTAATTAATTAAATTAACGAGCAAAATTAAAAAAACCTCGAGTAGAGAAGAGAAATGTTTTCTTATTATTTATTTTTTATTATAATTTTCTTGTTGTTTTACTTTTTTTTTTTTGATTGACAAATGAAAAATAGTCGCTAAAAATTATCGCTAAAACAGAAAAAATATTTATTTACTTTTAGTGCTTTTAATATTATTATATATAACATATAGAAACCTCGTATTTTTATATATAAAAAAAAAAAAGTTTATTATTGTGATTTTTGTTTAGTATACTTGTCTTTATTATTTTTAATTTTCTTATGTACTACTTACTACAGTATATATGGAGAAACTCACTAAAAGTCAACACCTCTCTCCTATATATGATAAATTTTTAATTTATTAGTTTTTTATAAGACTGTGACTAATTTATGTGTAAAAATGTTGTTCGGATTTTTTTTTTTTTTTTTTTTTTAATAAACGCTGCTAAATTGCATCCTCAGCGTACGAGGGGTTTTCACAACTAACGAGGCACCATATACAAATTGCACACACATTAATTATGAAGTCCAATCAAAAATATGTAAAAGGGGTGATCACTTTTGCGAGATTTTTTCGCTGTAATTGTTCACACGAGGTTCATTAAATACAAAAACAATTGATTTAGATTAAATATTTAGTTATTTTCTCATAAATAAATTTAAAAATAATTTTAAAAAATGTGTAAATGAATTAAATGTTTATTATTTTAATTTTTTTTTTTTTTTTTTTAATTAATGGGCGAATGCGGTTTTATATATAAATATATTTTAGAATGGAAGTTTTTTTGTAGTAATCATTATTATTTTTACTATATAAATAAATATATACTAAAAAAATAAATATACAATTTAAAAAACAAAATATTTCACGTTGATTTTAGAATTAATGAAAACAAAAACCAACTTATTAATAATAAAAAAGAAAACTTCTTTGCAACATAATTCATGTTAATTTAAAAAAAAAAAAAATAAGAAAATTAAAAAAAAAAAATTTATTGAAATGATGCATGAGATAATTGTTTATTTGGATCAATATAATTATTTAATTATTATATAACTATATTATTATATACATATTATTAAAAAAAAATATTATTCATACATACTGTAAAGTTATGCTTTTTCTTTCATTCTTTTTGTTTTTATATATCCTGTTTTTTTTTTAATTACTTAACTTAGTTTATAATTCACTATTTTATTGTCCTTATTCCATAAATTTACATAAAATTGAATCGTTCATTTAACAAATAATATAATAAGTTACGAAATTAGTTTAACGTTTATCCGTGTCGCACACTACTTATACTATTTAATTATCGATGGGGCTACGAACTACATAAAACATATATTTTTTTGGGATCAGAAAAACAATCATCACGACCGCTCGCTGCTAAATAAACTTCATTTCACATAATACTATACACTCTATTATATTATACACTCTCTAATTTTTTGTCGCTTATGTTAAATTTTTTAAATTGAACGTTTCAATGAAAATTGCGATTTCCTCATGTTTTGCTAGTGATTTTCTAAACAAAGGCATACAAACCCCGAAAACAAATAAAACAAACCCACCCCCACCCCCCGTGTGTTCACTACTTTTCTCTAATTATTATGTATTTTTTGGGATCTAAATATTTTTTTTTGTTTAATTTTTATTTAGCAATAAATTAAAAAATAAAATATTTGTGATGCTTATTACGATGGCGCGCCACTCCTGAAGAAGATGGCCAATATTTTTATTTTCTTTTTTTTTTTACAAAAACAATCTTTATTTATTTTATTTTATAATTTTTAATTTTTCATTAAAAATACAATCAAATTAAAATAAATTAAATTGGTGGCAGTAAATTATTTATTATTTTACTATTATTTTTAATTGTTTAATGAGAATTTAGGACTTGATTTATATATTTAATTGTGTTTTAAATTATTTTTTGGTTTTGTTAAATTTTTTGTTTTTAATTTTGGTATCATTAATTGTTGCTAATTTATGTTTAAAATGACATTATTTTGCTGTTACAAAAGTTCGTATTTTCGAGTATTTTATTTTATTACATTTTTAGTTTTTAACAAAAAATTCTGATGTGCTCTTGTGATCTTTATATTGTATTATTTGAAAACCCCTTGTAAATTAAACACCTTGTACAAAAACAAATAATTTTGAATTATGTTTTGTGTTATTTTTTTTTTTTTTTAATTATTTTTTGGTTATGTATAAGCAAAATTACAAAAATGAATTTATCTAAACCATATTAATGGAAAGTCCTTAAAATAAATTTGTCCTTAAATACGAACAATCACAAAGTCCCAATTCCACAAATAAAATTAATTTACATTTTCTAAACGAAAGCGAGAGCTCATTTTAAATAAGCTACAAATTTCTCAGAAGTGCGACTCTAAAAGTAAAAATAAAATAATTGGAAATCTTTACTTCTGGTATAATTTCATGAGTGGCATCATCATTTAAAATAAGTGACTTTTAATAAAAGATTGTACTCATAGATTATTATTCACTGCAATACAAATATTTTCCGCATAATTATGTTTGTATATATAAACTGTTTTACGAAACTGTTAAAAAAACTGCCAACAATCGATGTCATATATTAACTTAAAATTTAATATAATAAATCCATTTAAACTACATATGTATATTTTTAAACGAAAGGATGGTTTTGGATGTCCAACATCGTCTGTATATGTAATGATAATTTAAACAACGCAAAGTATGTATAATCCTAATAATCAAACATGAGTGATATATACATGGACGGAAGGGAAGATACAGGATATTAAAAACATCGTAAATTCATGAAACTTATATTACAGTTAAAAGAATAAAAACTAATATTTTAATAACAACAATAAAAAATAATTATTATAATTTAAATAATAGAGAAAAATATTAATAGCACGTACACACACAATATAAAATTAAAATCACTTAGTAAATAAATATGTAATATTTATGCAATTTATCATGTATCTTGATGCATTTAACACTTCTTTTGAAATCTGCAATCATCGTAAAGATGAAACGTGCTTATATGTACATTGGTATAGAATACTGATTAATTAAACAACATAATTGGGGTCTGATGAAATTTTTAACCATAAATAAATTTTTTCGTTCACTGTACATCGGGTGGTGGTCTAGGTTGGGTGTATAAAAAACAAAAAAGAAAATTAACATTCTAGATAGTATTCCTAACATTTTGACTTGGCGTATTAATGTACAATAAAGATATAATGCAATTATAACATACATGGAGAAGAACGTGATTAAAATTTTACCAAGCTATCCTTTCTTTAAAAACGTAAAATTTTAGAATAATAATTTTTGATAGTTTACTTATACATACACATACATTTAATTTCTGTGTTCACTTTAGTTTTTTATTCCGTTTTTTTTTTTGTGGGCGAAGATCGTAATTTAACATTTTTTATTTAAAAAAAAAGTCTTTATTTTTTCATCTTTATGTGTGCCTTTTTATTATTATACTATTATTTTTGTTATCCTTATATTCATTTAAATAAATGGAGATGGTTTTTTAACTAGTTGCCGAAAGAATCCATGTTTCTTTTGAAAAAGTGAGAAAAGAAAAAATTCCTCTGAATGCGAAAAAAAAAATCTAAAAAGAAAACTTTGTGAGTGAAAAAAATTAGTGTGAAACCATTTTTTAAGTTTTATTATCATTTTTACTTGTTTATTTATTTAATTATATAATAATTTTTTCTTTTCGATAGATTTTTCATTATTATTGCTAATATACAGTAAAATGTGAGAACCAAAAAAAAAAAAACATTGGGAGAAAATTAATTTTTTATTATTATTTTAATTGATGACGCTTTAGGCTGAATATATAAAAATTAAATTTATACTGCAGGAGGTAAGATTGCACTGCCTTGCTCTAACGTATTTTTATTATTTATTTATTAACTTAAAGAACAAAACAAAGAATAGTTTTTATGTATTGGTATTTTGTATAATTTTGTCATTAAAATTTAAATAATTAAATAAATTAATTAAAATTACCTAAAAGCTTTCATTTATGTTTGTATTTTTGTTTTGCTTTATTATTTAATTTAGTGGCTTTTACATAATTTAAATATCAGAAATCTATTGGTTCGAATGAAATTGCTTCTATAGTCTTGAGTATCTTTTGATGACCTTCCCTGTTCTTATACACCTAACACAAATTCACATACAAACAATATTTTTATGCGTACTAATCAACAGCCACATAAATGCCATAACAAAATTATCTAAATATTCATTTAAACAGTTGGAATCGAAAGCTTCTAAGAAGCGAAATCTAAACAACGCTCGGCATGTGTGTTAAACGTTTTTAATTTTTATTTTCAAATAAAACTCTAAATATTAAGATCTTAATATTTTTCAGATTCTCTTATCAAGTTGATACAATTGGTTGTATTGATGCAATATATGGAGAAATTATCCAGTGAGTAAATTTTAATTAAGAAATTTTAACTGTATAACAACGAAAGTTCTTTACTAAGCGAAAATCCATAAATCCGATTCTATTCAAATACAGATCTACTTGCTTGTTAAGGCCTACGATTCCAACTGTTTTCCCAACAATAATATCATTTCACACAAAATATAAATAAATAAAATTTATTTATAACGAATTAAAAAATTTAAAATCTAAGAAATCTGTTAGCGTAAAATAAATACCACACAAATATAGAAAAATTATCCATAATTTCAATAGTCTGGTACAACAAGTAAGAACCACAATACCAACCAAATAAACAAAAGCAACTGGAACTTTTAATTATTTTAAACAAAAAAACCTAAATTATTTAACAAATTCTGGGGAATTTCTTTGTTTTGTTGTTTAAAAAATAAACAATTGTTTTTACAAGAAAAATAAAAATAGTCTTTTGAATATTTCGGAAAAACAAATTAGACAAAGCTATATAACTTAACATTTTTATTTTTCTTACAAAAATTATAAACAATACAAATATTATTTATTTTAATTTAATTATTTTAAATGTATTTTTTAACCATTTTTTTCGTAGTTTTTGTGTTTTTCCAGATCAACTCCCAGCACTCTTCTTTCTCAAACAAAATATTATACTAGTTTTTTTTTCGAAACAAACTTCGAATAAAATTGTGATATATAAATAATGTAATAAAAAAAAAAATATTAGACGCATTTATACGAGTATATCCATATTGCCGTTTTTATGCCGGCATAATAAACAGATTAGTATTATTATTATTAAGTGTTTTCGTGTGAAATGATTGCACACACAGTACACAGAACAATATTGTGTAAAATTGAATCGACGAGGCAAAATGATGAAACCCCTTTTTTTATTAAACAAATAAAAGTGCAATTATTGGTATTTAATCCTTTTTTAACAAGCAAGCCTACATATTATATAAAAAAAACACTTGCACATGAATAAATTTCCATTAAACATATAAACAAGTAAAATTTAAAAAAAAAACTATTGTGGATCACAAATAAACAACACACATCGCATGCGAAATATAGGTTTTATCAAAATTGAAAAACTAACCTAGTTTTCCTTATACTACTATAAATACTGAATTGTGTTTTATTTGTTACATTATAATTCAAAATTTGCTAAAGCTTTTAATTATTTAAATCGTAAAAAAACAAAATAATAATAAAATAAACATTTCATGCAACTATTTTGAAATATAAAAAAAATTAAAATTGTACTATGTTCTGCTGATATTCATCCTACCTACCGCATACCTGCTAATAACTCTACCTAGGTAGTCTAAATATTGCATTAAAAAAAAAACAATCAATATCAATTCTGCTGCTACCATATTACCGTATAACAATATAATGGAACCTCATCCATTTCTATTATTTTCTATTTTATTCTAGTTGTGTAATTATTTTATCGTTTTTCATTATTACTTATTTTAAACAAAAAATAAATTAATTAACCAAATTAATATTTTATGTGTGTGATATATATTTTAGACTAAAAGCTAAATAAAAAAATCCATATTATAAGTAAGTTAATTGAAAAAAAAAAAAAAAAAATATTTTTTTGTTGTTTTTGTTTAAAAATTATACATTTTTTTTTTTAGGGGTGGAAAATTAAAAATAATTTCCTTTGGGTAAAATTTACATTTGATAGTTTAATATGCTACTTTCGTGTTTATATTTTGGTTTTCTAAGCTTTTAAAAATAATTTTGGAGCTACAGCTTATTATCAAGTAATTAATATTTTCTTTCTTACAAACTAATAATACTTCACAATTCCTTATTTTATCCTTTAATTTATTTTCTATTTCTTTTCAGTTACTTTTTAAAATAATATTTATTAATCATTACACTTACACTTCACGACTTGCAGAAAGTGACTGATTGTTTACCTTAAAAATTTAACATAAAAATATCTTGAGGAGCTATCTTAAATATATAAACGTTGTAATTTGATGAAAACAATAAATGGGTAAATTCTATAAGAGTTTAAACAATAAACATTTGTAAAATTATTTAACATTAATATTTTTAATTAATGTTGCCTCTTATGTATGCAAATTTATACGAAAAAAACGGGTTTCATCTAACAAATCCCCAATTAACCCCAAAATATTTTAAGATTAAAAAAATACCGACTTATAATTACGTTAGTTATTATTTATATAAAACTAATCCGGACGAATCTTAAATTTTACCTTTCTGCAAGTCGGCTATTACAATATATAGTATATTAAAAATTTACAAATTTAAAACCCACAGACAATTTTTTTGAACAACAAAAAAATAGTTGATACATTTTTCCATCAATTAATTTTTTGTACTTTTCCGAGTTTTTAATAGCTCCGGATTAAATACAAAAACAAAATTGAAATCACAAAATTTCATTTTAATTTTAACAATTAATAAAATATTTTTGCATGACATATTTAATTTTATTTTTTTTTTTTATTTATTTTAATTTTTTTTTTATTTCAATTTAGTGCTTTTACTTTTTTCATGCTTCCAACCAACGATGGATGGTAAAATATATAAAAAATAATCAAATATAAAATTTAAAATGGAATAAAAATTCTGTTTAAAAATGCCTGGCTTTATTTTAATATAACTAATTTAATTTTGGTTTAAATTTTTGTTTTTTATGTAAATAATTTATAATTTTTTTTTTTTATTTAATTTCTGTGTTTAATGGAATAAAAAAACCAACCAAAAATAACGTTAAAAATAAAAAAAATAATAATAATTAAATAAATGTGAACCTGAATCCCAATCAAAACAAAACATTTCTGCTTGAAAAAAAATTTAAACAATTTTTTTTTTTTTTTTTTGTTTTTCGTTTGATATAATAAAAATTATATTTCGCCGCAAAACACATTGTGCATGCATAAACTTTAAAAAAAATACAAAATTTAATAAAAATGTTAACAAAAAAAATTTTACAAATATTACATACACTTTATGTAATGGAAACAAAAACCATGGGAACATTTTTTTATTTTATAGCAGCATCTAAACTTCCTCTTAATGCCCCTTATGTTATCTACACTGACGCCAATGGACAGGTACAAATGCTTATAATATAATCATTTTTTTATAAACTAGTTTTACTTGAACAAAATATTTTTTAATTATTTGTATTTTTTTTTTATTTCGGATTGTGTTCATATGCTTATGCTTATTAAGCTTAATACGCTTTTTTAGCTTATTTATTACAATTACAATATCGCTTAAATGGCTTAGTAAATTTATTTTGTTCAAATAAAAAAAAGAATTTATTCAATGTAAGTTGTTTTTAAAAATACAATTTTTTTTTTAATTAATTAATGGTATATGCTTTTTCTTTTATAGATTTATTCAGTCAGCTTTTTATTTTTCATTTTAACATTATTTTTTAGTAGAAATTTAAACAACAAAAACGGCTTTTTGCATGATTAATTATTTTGAGTTTAAATTTTTTGTTACGCGTATATCCAATTACGAACATATATATGTAATACATAGTTTTAATTTAATACATGGCTTTTCAATGCTTTTTTATTTTAATATTTAAATCAAACTGCCTTTTTATATAGAATAATGCACGAGAAAAGTTATTTGCCTTTGGGTCTATTTTGCTGATTTAATGTTTTAAAGAACAGAAACTTCAATTTTTTTCATTATTTATCATATTTTTTTTGTTTACAATAAACTTATCCTAAATGAAATAGCTTTTAAAATTTATGTATATACCTAGTACTAGAAAACCCAAATAGATAGATATAAATATTGCTATGCTTTATTATTATATATACAATTTTTTTTTTGTCTATTTTTGTTTAATTTTTTATTTTTTAATCTCAGAACGAAAAAATATTTTATTTGGAAAATATATAAGAGATTTTCATTTAACAAAAAGAAGAAATCAACGTTGTATCAAAAGGAATTATACAAAGCAATATAATATAAAAAAACAAATAAAGAATTTTTGTTTCATTTTCAAATTAAAAATATTTTAGAAATAAAACGAAAATCTTTATAGTTTAAGTAGAAAATTTTGAATCAAACACAACCAAAAAAAAATAGTGCTAAAAGAAGGAAAACCAATCTATATGATTATTATTAACCTATCGTTATAATTAAATTTTTTATTTTATTTTTTTACTGTTTTAATTTTTTTTTACTTGTACTTATAATATTATATAGGACACAAGTCATGATAAATAATATCTAATAATTATTGTTCTTTTTCCTTTTTCTCTCTTTAGTTACTGGACACCCTCCCGGTGTGCCAAGATTTTAAAAGATTGACATGTAATCGGCCAAATTGCAGATTTGTTCATTTAATGGAAGGTATATATAATACATCAAAATTTAATTTTTATTTAATTATTGCCATTTAGTAAGTTTTGACGGAATCACCTAACTATGAATATTTCAAGAGAACCAGCTATTAAAATTTATTCTCACAACTATCAAAGTTTTTACAAAAATAACTTTTTTATAATCTTTGATATTTTGTTTTAAATAAAACTATTCAGGGAAAATACAATCAATGAATTAGAAAAGGACCATGAAAAATGAGCTTGACCAAATTCGTTCGGAATGTATCTACTACCGAACCATGAAATCAGTTTTAAAACATTAAATTAAAAAGCAAAAAACTAAAACTAAAATCAATAATTTTAATTCTATATGATTTATAACAAAGTAATCCATATATTAAATCCCCGAACATTTTAAGCCGCTAAACACGACATAATTTTTAATTCTGCCCTGCCCATATTTACAACAACAAAAATTAAAATAGATAATAAAAATATTTTATGTAGATACTATACATACGAGAACATATAATATGTTTCCGTCCATTTTTTTTTTCATTTTTAAATACATACGTATTTACAATAGTAGCATAAATATTTTAATAATTTATTTAAACATCTATTTACACACTACACATTGTTTTCTATCTAGTATTTATACAGAAAGACAATTTTCAAATTTATAAGTTGATTATAAAATATCTATCACGTTGAACAATCAATGCCCCTGAGGTGACCAATCATATATAATTACCTTTCTCATATAATAATGTCTTTCGAAAATTTAATTTAATTTATTTTTAAAACAGTAAAAAACAAATTACACATATGCCCTTTAATTCTTTTATCATCAATAAGTTCAAAACTAAATTGTCTGTGTTAAAAAAAAATATATTCGTATGTACACCTTTTGGGTTATCTGATAATTCTTGTTGAGTAATGGATTTTTAACTCTAAACATAGAGTCAACATATTCATATTACATAACATTTTCAGTTAAGAATTTTACTAATTTAATTGTTTGTTTTTTTTTCTATTTCTAGAAGATAAAGTAGAAATTTGTGATCAACGTGTTGCTGTTTGCCGTGACCATGCAAAAGGTGCATGTAGACGACAACAATGTAAATATTATCATATTCCGATTGCTCTACCACCAGCAAATGTTATGGCATCATTAACGACGACAAATATAAACAATAATAATATTACAAATAACATTAATAACAACATAATAACTTCATCCTCGTTACCATTAACTACAACACCAATATCTCAATGATCTATACAAATTTATCTATTCTATTGGATAAACTATTTATAACTACATCGAAAAAATCTGCAAAATAATTTGGATTTTTTATTTTATTTTATTTTTAAATATTATGTATGTTGAACATAAATTTCAGTTTTATATAAATAATTATTGTTATAATACGTCCTGTTGGAACAACGACACACAAGCATATTTGATAAATAATTTTCAACAAAAAAAAAAATTATATAAATAAGTAACCTACATACAATATTTTTATTTTATATTTTATTTTTTAATAAAAATGAAATAAATTTGTATTAAACAATTTATAATCATTCAACAACAAAAACCGAGACGAGATAAAACTTATTTTGAATTTGGATGATTATTCTATTCTATAATTTTTATTATCAAAATAAGTTTTGTTATACATATATATACACATTTTTATAAATAAATACCTTATGAAATATTAACTATTACATTAATTTATCTAAAAATAACAAAATTATTTCTATTATTTTTATTAATATTATATAAAAAAAAATTATAATATTATAATTTTCCTAACTCATGTTTTTTAAGTATTTATTATATATAATATTGTTGATAATATTTTTTTTAATAATTATTATTTTTAAGTTTTTAAAAATAAATATATAAATATAATAAATAAATAATTAATCAACATAAAAAATATTCTAAATTCACCAAAAAAAAAAAAAAGTTAAAAACTGAAAAAATCATACCTGGCGCGATATTTTAAAATTAAAAGACATATTTTTATACAAAAAAAATCGACGGTTTTTTATAATTAAAAGTAATAAAAAAAGGAAAAATAAATAAACAATTTGTAAAAAAATTATAAAATAAATAAATAAGAATTAAAAACAGTTTTTTTTTTTTTTTGTTAAATACACTAGACGGTATGGTATATATACGTATATATAGAGAAACAAGGAAATGGAAAAGTTTTTCTTCGTATATTTTAAGGGGAGACGATTTTAAGTCTTAGCAATATATTTTTATTAAATTCCACTTATATACATATATGGGCTTTATGATACCGATATTGCTGTATATTTATATTTGTGTTTAATTTATTTGTCATAATTCAAATTTGTTTTCAAAAACATATTAAAAGGACATTACGAATACAAAATTACCGTACTCTATCTAAAATAATTACGTTCCTTACGAATTTTGAATAATAATATACAAACTGCTTTCGATTTAGGCCCGTTAAAATTCTTCGTAGATCAGTCTTTAGCAACCCTTGAAATCATCGTCTTACGTGTAAATAAATAAAATGCTAATTTATAGTTAATATATTAAAATCTAGTGCAATTTGTTTGTCGAACCGGGCCCCTATGAAACACAACAAAATCTAAATAAATAATAGGTAAAGTGTTTCTAATTAATTAATTAGCATTTATAGTTTCTATTGTTATTTTACTGTTAGAAACAACTTCATTTATTTTGGTTTTTTTTGTCAATAAATTATTATTATTAAACAAAAAAACAAAGTTTCACATAAAAAATAATATTCAAATTATTAGACACGTTACATAATTAATTTTTACTAAATATAGTTATATTTAAATACACATCTAAATGCACAATATCTACACCAAACAACCAGATACAGTACGTCGTGAATGTCCAAACTAACTATTTGATTTAAGAAATTCATTTCTTTTAATTTTAAATTGAAAAACATCACACCCTAACACAAAGTATTCCCAATAAATCTCTTACAAATACAAACAAACAAAATATGATACACACACAAAACAAAAATAATGTCTCTCTCTATTATAAAAAAAAATAATTAATTAATTAATTTAAAAAAAAAACAAAAAAAAATATTTTTTAGATAGATAAGAAAAAATTAATTATTATATTAAATTTATGAGTAATAAAAATAAAATAATAAATAATTATTAAAAAAAAGTTCATAAAAAATTACAAAAAAAAAATTTTTTTACATTTTATGATTATTATTATTATTAATAAATATATTAATTTTCGATATTACTAGGGTAGAAATTATTAAAATGGTCTATAAATAATAAATAAAAAATTATTTTAAATCAAAAATCAAAAAACATGAAAATTAATTATATATATGAAAAATTATATAAATAATTGAAAACGATCAATGAAAAAGTCATAAGTGGCAAAAACAAATATAAATTTTTTTTTTTTTTTTAACAAATTCTCAGTCAAATTTTTAATTTCAAAAAAAAAAAAATTAAATAAAACATACAATAATAAATATAAACAAACTAGAAAGAAGAAACGAAAAGAACACACGCACACCATATTTCTTTAATTATTTAATTTTAATTAAGTAAAACAACATAATTTTATTTTAAAAACCAAGTGTGTGTGCCGAAACGGAAAATAAATAATTTTATTAAAGAAAACTAAAAAAAAACGTTTTAATTTTCAAAAATAAAATAATTTACAAAAAATTATTGAAAACAGCATGATCTGTGATAAAACAAAAATAAAACTAAAAAAAAATGATTTTTAAAAAATTTAAAATTTAACATAATAATAATAAATAAATATTTAAAAAAAAAAAATTAAAAACTTTAATTTAGAGAAGAAAAAAATGAAAGAAATTTTAAAAATTTAACATACACCAAATATTTATTTTATATTATTTTTGGCATTGGAATTTTCCTTTTTTTTTTTTGTATAATTTTATTTTTATTTTATTAAAATTTAAATATTTAAACAAAATGAAAAATGTTTATTATTATATATAAAATGATGATGATGATGAAAAAAATATTTAATTATTTAATTGAAAATAATAATAATAATAATAGTTCGGTAAAAAAAAACATTAAATTACAAAAAAAAAAAAAAAATTAGTTTTTTGATTTCATTTAACATTTCACAAAATTGGCATGACATCGTTAACTCCTGAATGATTTTTGAATTGGTATTTCGTGCTGAAGATTACTTTCTCGATATTGTATGTATAAAACGTTTAAATGCCCGCCTAAAGGTACCCTCCAAAAGCGTTTTAGAAAAAAAAAATGTCTGGAGAAAGCTTTTGTTTATTGAGGGGGAAACATGAATAAATTATTTGACCTTGAAACGGAGATCTAGTTCATCTTTTTATATTACAAACCTATTTTGGAAAGTAGAGAGCGGATAAATGTTATTTGTTATTCTTATACACAAATTTGTTCATGACGGTATTGTCGCCAAAACTAAAATGTAAATATAAACAATTTGGGTTATTCAAGTATTTTTCAAAATTTTGGATTTACACCGCGACCCGATCACTTTGAAATTTTAATAGAAAATGTTACCAGTGAAACTACAATTAATAGACGCTTAACAGGCGTAAACCATCATTTTTCACTTCAAGTATAAGAATGTTTGTAGGGCACAACATTCCCACTCCTCCGACCGTAACTAATATACATAATGCCATCCAAAATATCATAATTATAGTGTTGGCTTTTCAGTTAGGGAACATACAGATAACAACACTATAATTTATTTATACTTTGAATAAGAAAGTAAAAAGCATTCTTCACTTGGAATCAAATTCGACACCTTCACTGTCACTATTCACTGCACGAAGCATTGCTGCATTAGCTACTCAACTAGGTAGGTATATTGATTTACAGTTGCTTTTTAAAAAATATTTATTTGTTTTACATGGATTTTCGTTTAATTTCAAATCCTATGTCCCTAGCTTGAGGTATTTTAGTTCAAAAATAATTGAATGAGCTCCCTGACCCCGGGGTCCAATTAGGTTGAAAATGAAATTAAAGTAGAAAAACTGAACTCAGAAAATGATCAAATACAGTTTTTATTTTAGTCAACCGAGACCGACCTTAGATAGAAAGAGTTGCCAATGGAGATAAAATTGTTTTCAATTTTCAGGCTCATATGCCCAGTGCCATAAAAGAAGATTCAACCGCTTGTCAAATAATATTTTCTCTCTTTCTTCTTTTATGAAATTGAGCTTTGTTTCGTATTATAAATTCAATGCAAATTTAGTTGTAAGAACACAATTAAATATTTGCATGCCCGATTTTATTGAACTACTTTGCATTGAATAAATTTGCGATTGGTCCTCCTTTTTCTAGGCAAAGTTAATCGAGGTATAGTTATTTTCACAATTTGAATCTCAAAATATTTAATAAGTGTCTGAGGAGAATCTGCTCACACCGACCGGAGTGCGCGACTACTATGGAATTTGATTAGAAAGTTCAGCCGAAAACTAAAAACGTGTAAACATTATCAGAGTCCTAGCTTTAGTCTATTGAAAGTTTTCTAATTATTTTTTCGAAACTTTGCATGGCAGCTACTAGGAGAATGTATGTATTCATGGTTCGTATACATTTAGTCTAAAGGGGACGTTGCTTTTTAAAAAGTGTATAGCCAAGTTGGCAACTTTGACAGTTTATTTCAAGTTCTTCAAAAATAATTGAACACCAAATAAGCTGGATCGTTTTTCGCTAAAATGTCTAATTTTGCAGTACTTCTAATTCACGTTGATTGGTTTATAATCAAAATAAAATCTTTTTGCTTTACACTTGCTTTCTCTTGTGGAAAAGAGATAACCATAATTTCTAAACAAAAATCTCAGAGTCCCTAATTAAATTTATTTTATTACAGTTAAAAATAAAAAAATATCAAGCTCTCATAAAAATATTCCATTTAATAAACATTTCATTCGAAGTCATTCAAGGTAACGCAGTATTCTATTCATTCTGCGGAATGAATCAACGATAAAAAAACAATAAAGTTTCTAAAAAACGAAAACATCCATACAACAAATATGAATAAATGGGTAAATTTTAATTTCAATTAAAATCTATTTGTCACTTTTAGGAAGATTGCCTCGCGTCAAACTTGTGGGCTAAAGGAAAAAATATATGACTATAAGACTTGTTTGCATTCTCTTTAATCACTTTAACTTTGTTATGAACGATCGGTGGTTTTAACTTGTTAATTGTTCTTAATTAAGTTTCATTTTAAGTGACAGTGATCCAGTATATACAAGAGATTAAACTTTAGATGTTTAAATAGTTTAATAGTTTCTACATACAAGAAATTCGAGATCCTTAAAAATGCACATCTAAACGCGTTCTTAAAGTTACCAAAAACTACAAGCTACAAAGCTAACATAAACATATAAGGTAAGTTGAAGTAAAAAATCGAACAAAATTTTTCATGATTTTGAGAACACACTTGGTGTAAATATTGAGGAATTATACTCATACCTTATTATTTATCTGCCAACACGTAATAACACATGGCTTTTCCTTACAGAACTCTAGTATGTATATCTTTTCTGGTACAAAATTATGAACATGTTCTATCCTGAATCCAAAACATTCAATGTTTTATTGTGCATTGACGTAACCAAGAACGATTAGAATAATCAATGTATGAAACTCTTATTTTATTAGGTGTATAGTATTAAATAACTAAACTAAAAATTAAATATTAATTAAAAACTTTAAAATAAAAATATTTGATATGAAATAGCAAGACGCTAAAGAAAAATATTCAAAATGTCTTTCCTGTAAATTATTTCTACATTTTCACGTAAAAAAAACACCAAATCGTTTTAAAAACTTTAATTTTATAGACTTATAATATGTTTCCAACATTTTAACACTAATTTACTTAACAATAAGCAAATAAGTAGTAAATTTTCGAAGAATCACTTTTTAAAAATGCGTCATACCCATACAACAACATGACAAAACAAAACAAACGAAGCTGATTAAATTTCAATTCAAAATAACATTAGGAGTTAGTGGATTCTCGTATGTTTGTGGTTTCATTATACATACTTATTTCATTTTGTACGTAATAGACATCAAAATATTGTTTAATATGAATTTTTAGTTTTTTTTAAATACGGTTACAACATTTTACAATTTTAAACCATTTTGTATAATTTAATAAATATTATATGCTGAGAAAACTATGAGTTAAATTAAATTGCCACTAAATAAATAAACATTGAATCATAATTTCTTATTATTGGTATGTAAATTATAATAAATAAAACAATTTATTTTAATTCGTTCGTGCAAATCGATCAATTTGAGAAAGGATTTTTTAACACATTATTATGTAATGGACTAGTAGAAATTCTAGATTACAAAAGAAACAACAAATATTTTCAAATTAAAGTGCCTCAAAAATGATCATTTTAAAATACAAACGACCGACGCTTACAAATTATATTATTTTATTATTTTTAATAAATTTCAATAATTTTTTTTTATATTTTGATTTTTAAATACTTTTAATTTCTTACCGTGCCTTAATATTTTAATTTCTGTTGGAGACAAAAACATCGAATTATTAATAAAAATATAATATTATAAAAAATAAAAATATTTTACATTCTAATAATTAATTATGATTCAATATACAAAACAAAAACAATATTTAAAAATGTATAATCAAATGTTCCTTTAAAACACCATTGAACGAGGTAAATAAAAATAAACAATTGCATAAAAAATAATTTAAAACAAAAAAACTATTTTTTTTTCTTTTTAAATATTATTTATGAATGAATAATAAACCAAAATTATAAATAAATATTAATCTTCGTTCCTTTAAAAAAATTTAATTAAATAATGAAATAATAATACAAATTTATTATTTTATTATTTATATTTAAGAAAATAATAATATATAAAATAAATAAACGTTGTATTTATGATGATGACAAAAAATAATTTAAAATAAACTAAAATTATTAATTATTAATTATATTTAAAATATACATAATTTAGTGATATTTACAAAAAAAGGAAAATAGTCTTAGAAAACATTAGAAATTATTTTTTATTTTAATTAAATATTAAACTCTATTTAATTAACTAAATTATACCGAATTTTTATCATTGTATCACACACGGTATCATCACTTTAATTTTATCTTAATTAATTAATTTTAATTTTTTTTAATATTAATTTAACCTATTTAAGTAAGCGATGTTCGAATGTGATTGTGATTAATAATTTATAAATTAATAAAATAATAATTAATTGACCGTTGATGGTGTGTAATATAAAAATATTAGAGTGAAATAATTTTAATTTTGTTTTCCAATGTAATAAGTATAATAGAATTTTAATAAAAAATCGAGATAAAAATTTTAATTAATTTAATTCTAATTTAATTCAGAACACTAAATAACAAGGGAAACTAAACTTTATTTTTAGTTTATATTAATTTACAAATTAAAATTTTTATCTTTGAAAATATATAGACAAAAAAAATAGTTAAAAAAAAAAATAACAAAGACTGGATTTCAAATAAAAAAAAACATATTTTAAATATTTTATTTATTAAATTTTAAAAATACCAATCATATTTATAAATAAATTATATATTCAGCAACGAAATAAACAATAAATGACTATTTTATTTGAAACACATAATTTTTTTCACACAAATAAAAATAAAATTCTAAATTTAATTTTTATTTTAAAAAATTTAATTTAAAATAAAAATGTACAAATAAAATCAAATGGATTATTAAAAATAAAATCAATAAATAAAAATATGATAAAAAAACATAAACTAATTATAAGCTCCCTAAAAAAAACAAATAGTAATGATATTTAAAACAAAACCGTTAATTAAAATTTTAAAACTGTAAACAGTTGTAAAAATATATTTTCAAAATAACAATGAAATTAAAGTTAAATAATTGATATTAAAACCAAGAACATAAATTTAAATTTTAGGATTTTATTCGAATTAAATTAAAATAAACAAACACAATAAAATTAATGAGTTTTGGTTTATTTTTTAATTAATCCCCTCCCCCATAAATAATAATATTATTATTAATGTATAAATAAATTAAAATACATAATTACACAAAATAAACAAAAAATTAATTACACAAATAAAAATATATATTAATTAATTATCATCAATTAATTTATTATTATTATTATATTATGATTAAATATATAAAAATGAAAATCAAGGACGGAATTTGATTAAAATATTAATTAGTAATTATTTATATAAATATAAAATATTAATAATTAATACAAAAAAAAAACAATTTTATTTAAAATTTATTAATATTAATAAACAAACATTATTTTTATTCCCATTTTTTTATTGTAAATACATAAACAAATTTAATCCTTTAAAAATAACAAAAAATTAAACTTTAAAAATTAAAAAAAAAAAAAAAAAGAAATTATATATTTTTTCGTCCTTATCAAAAATATTAAAAAACAAAAATTAATAATAAATTTAAAAAAAAAAAAACATAATAATTAAAAATACAAAAAAATAATTTTGTGATATTTCAATAGTGTTAAAAATAAAGAAAATTAAAAGTAAACAAATAAGTTAAAATAATAAAATTACAACAATAAATAAGAAAAATTGGATTTGTCAAGTTATATTATATATATTTGAAATAGGCAAGATTGAAATATATGGTTTATTAAAAATTAATTACAAAAAAATACAAAAAAAAAATATTAAAAAAAAAAATGAATTAGCTTGTTTTATTTACAAATTAAAGACAGAATTATGTATGTTTTATGCCGCATTATTCCACGAATCTCTAGGATGTTCGATGCACGGTATGGAATTTCGTTCTAAATATACTTATATTCTAAATTTAAATATTTGTCAGAATTCAGAATCTAAAGACATTTTAATTCCCCCATTATAACGAAGTTAATTAAATTATACCCAAAATATAGATTAAAAAATGTCGTGTCCGTTCGTCCTTCCACCCTTGTGCTTAAATTATTTTGTTATCAGAAATAAATAAATAAAATAAATAAATGAAAAATCAGAAAAGAAATTTTGAATATTGTGGATAGAGTCTAATGTAAGTATAATACAGATATTAAATTTATTACTTATTGTCATTAATTAAATTTGGAAATTTAAAAATATAACAGAATATTATTTATTTCTAAATTATAAATAAGAACTTAAACATGCTGTGATAAAAGAGTAGATTAGCATGTTGGGGTTTTGAGTTCAATCCTCGGTTATTAATCCAAAACTAATTAGTTTAATTAACTTCTACTAATTTTCTATTGGACTGTTGTTTGCGAGCTATGTTTACCTGTTAAGATCGAACCAGAAAACGTTAATTAAAAACAGAAAACGTTATTGTTTTAAATATTGTAACAGACAAACAGAATACACAATATGAATATTATCAAAGCAACCTTGATTATACAAGCCATAATCTAAAAAACGAAGCTTTTTTAAGGGAATTAGAAACGACGAAAAAATTAAAATTTCCATAGTAAAACACATAAAACATATGGGAAATCACTTTTTTTCTTAAGACAAATTTGTCAATGAAAACGTTACAAATTCTTAATTATGATTTTTGAACTATTTTCAAAAATGTTTGAATTTCAACATATATAAATGTCGTTTAAGGAAATCGTTTTCATTTTCTTGTAATAATTGATTTATTTAAACCAAAATATAAAAAAAAGTTCATAACAACAGCATTCTGGTCAAATAAAAAAGAAAAGCTTACTACAAATTGTGTGCATTAAGTCAATATACATTACATAGATGGCAGTACAAATTTTTCAAAAATCGTACCAAAAATTGCCACCAGTGGCACTATTCTGGTTTTCCCGGGGAATTGCGAATTGGGAATTGATTTATTGTCAGTTTTTAATGTATTTTGGTTTTCTTTTTTCCAAAGCATACTGAGCGATTGGTATTTTATTCATGTTTTGGGAAAAAATTATTCCCAGCCAAATTTTTAGGGAAAAATAAACAATAAAATTGCTATGAAATGGAACTACTTTTCCCAAAAATTTAGTATGCTTTGGAAAAAAGAAAACCAAAATACATTAAAAACTGATAATAAATCAATTCCCAATTCGCAATTCCCCGGGAAAACCAGAATAGTGCCACTGGGGAAATTTTAAGTTCAAAAATTGTAGGAAAAGCAAAACAAATTCTCAAAATATTAAGAACATGTCATAATTTTGTGATTAAATAATTTTTTTTCGTATTTTTCTGTATAAATCTGAGACATCTAACGTACACTAGTAAAACTAAAGATAAATTTAGCAAGTATTATTTTAATTTGTCAGAGCCAACTTTGATGTATTTTTCAAAATGAAAGTTCGAAAAATATATTTTAGAAATAATTTAATTTTAATATTTCTGCAATTAATATTTACTTAATATCAATAAACCCTTCCAGTAAATTGCTGCTAAAGATATGTAGAACACTTTTGTATAAAAATTTTGTAACATTTCTGCTTTTTTCAATGAAAAACTTGAAACTAAAAAACACCATTTTTACTATGGATTCCTATGGAAATCAGTGAAAAGTTATACCACTAAAAAAGCTTCTAAAAAATACGTCATAATGATTATGGCTCTATACTCTAGAAGGCTCTGATATTATTCAATACTTGAAATGACCGACCAAACGGCAAGGTGGTTAAAGCTGCGGCGTTTGGATCGGGAGGTACCGGGTTCGAATCCCTATAGGGGCGGGATGCAAAACGGATCTTTCATCATCTGATATCGGTGATAAAGATGAATACAACTATAACCGACCCCCTGTTGAGAGTGCAGAATCCATGGGCCGACCCACCTTTCATGTCAGTACTATAGGTAGGACGTAAAAAGCGAACTGCGAAAGAGTTGGGAATGCCTTGAGCCGCAGAAAAGATTGCAAAGATAAACAAACAAACTTGAATTAAACAAATTCTTACTTTGACCAAATGTATCGATGTATACTATGTTGTGATCCACGCATTCAAATTATCCATTTTCATTCGTTTAGCTCCACAATTGTTTGAAATGTAAACCCATTTCAACTTTTAAATATAATTGTACATAAAATAACTTTTTTCGGTATGTAGTGACGCCTCCAGAATATTTTTTTTTTTCGCTGGCGCTACATCCCATAGAGGGATTTGGCCGCTTCATTATGAAGTTTCGTAATCATTATTTTTAACGTATAATGAATGATTAATTCCAGAATATTTGATTCCCTAAATATACTGTGGTGTGTATCTTTGCTTACCAAATTAAATATATTCCACATAACTTCACTATACAGTGAAACCTCTATATATTGAACAGCGAAGGGACTTATCGTAGCTGTCCAATTTATGGAGGTGTCCAATATAAGGAAAATTTCTTCTTTTTTTAGTAAAAAATAAATGACACGCATATCAACATTTTTATTTGGAATTCAGATTATTTCCATAGTTAATTCAACATTTTTACCGTCTGACTATTTTTTGGTTGTCCAATTTCCAATATATAAAGGTTGTCCAATATATAGAGGAAAGGAGCATTTTTTCAAGGGACTGAATGAAAGTGTCCAAAATAGAGAGGGGCCCGAAGTTGGAGGTTTTGCTGCACTTTATGTTAAATTATCTTGGATCCTTCTCTTTTCAATCCTGGTTTAGAGTTTCTCTTTTCAATCCTGGTTTAGAGTTTCTCTCTGGAAAGCATGCTCGGACCAGGGAGTCGAACGTATCTCGTCGAGCGAATACTTCTCTTTTCAACCATGGTTTAGAGTTTCTCTCTGGAAGGCTTCCATACTGTTGTAAGAACAACACAATTTTGTTTAATTAGAATATTTTTAAGTTATTTTAACTACAACATCAAAATACAGTAACATTTCAATAAAACGATCGCCGACTTAACGGTATTCAGATAATAGGCAGAACGGGGCGTTGATAAGGGAGTAGATTAGCATGCTGCCGGTCTTGAATTCAATCCTCGCCGGCGAGCAAAAAATGTTTCTATTTTCGTTTTGTTCGCTGCTAAATTCCGTTTGATGGTGGGTTCCTCATGAATTTTTCCCATGCGATATTTTTTTCTGAGTTCCTAAATCAATCAAATCACATTTATTTGGTTATTTTAGTGATTAATTGGTTAAGGATTAGCACGGAAATAAATGCCTAGGTAAAAAAACGGACCTCGCAAATCCACCAGCATGGTTGTTACCATTGTCATGCACCATATTGCCTATTAATTACATTTTTCGAATTCGGGTTACCTATTAAGGCCGTGACTGAATTAGTTAAAAACCAGTTAAAAATTAAAATTTTGACATAAAAGTTAAAATTAAAAAATTTACTCACCACAAAAAATAAATAAAAAATGCATCATGGTAGGCACCGTATATAAAATTTAACAAGCGAGTTAAAAAAACATAACCTCGTTTTTTAATATTGGTTCAGTTGATACATAAGCACGACGTGTTTCTTTGTGTTTCTTCTTAAAACAGCTTCATTTGATAAATTACGCTTTTTATAAAGTAATAAAATAGATAACAAACTAGGAAAATGATTGTTATAAATGCGCTTCATGTTGCTGTTCAGTTGTCACAATTTTAATTTTTAACTAATTCACACAGCAATATTAAATGTGGTAGATAAAAATATTTCAACACGATAATTTGATTTTCACCAAATTTTTAACCAAATATTTTTAACATATTCACTCACGGCCTAAAATAGAAAATTTATTTACGATTTAATAGGCGAGCAGAATTTAAAAAGAAATCTTTTTGATTAGAAAATTGTATTTAGAAAAAATTTTGTTGTAACAGGCAAACATAACTCAAAAGCAACTTTGTAAAAAAAAATGTAAATTAAAAAAAATTCATAACGATGACTAGATCTGCGATTGTTTTAACATCTTCGGTACACATTTCAGCTATGCTAAACGAGAAATGTAGTTTTAGTTAGCTTAGTTAGCTCGCTTACCTCTTTGCACTTTCCAGCTGATAACTAGCCTTATACAAACATACATTGTTGATTTTATATCTTCCCATTAAAATTTTTTATTTTGAACCGGGGGGGATCAGAATTTAGCTCACATCGCTTAGCTTAGCTTAGCTGAAATTAAGATTAGATATTAAGGCTGGAGACCAATTTTTGGGTAAATTAATTACTATGGTAAAAGAAAGTTAAGTTTAAGCGGTCATGTTGTTTTTAAATACGATTTCGCCCACTCAATTCGTACAACAATGAAAAATGAATAATCATGATACTAAAAATTTACTGTTTTCTTATATCCTTTATCATACTTTTAACAAGAAAGGTAAATACATTTACCGAATTTAATATATTTACTCCCACTATTTGTCCGGAGCCTAAATTAGTATTATTTCCCTAAGTGATAACTAATTTTATCACAGTGTAAAAAACAATCAATTTTTAATCATCCATCCCTTGATTAAACAAAAATATAACTAAACAATGCTAATTCCAGCTTGTAGTAAATCACCCTTTATTAGATAATAAAATGACGGTACTTATTGTATGAGTAAGCTTATGACTGAGAGATTTAAAAATAGCCCCACTATGAGGTAAGTACCTAATTCAATTAGCCTAATATAGAGATTTTGTTTATCTGGTTTTCTTAACCGTAGATAATTAAGATGGAGCAACGCCAATAAATTGAATAGATTAATTATCCTTTGGCATACTAACATCTTCCAGATTCATCTTTGTTATAGGATTATTGATGTTGGTATAATTGTTTGGTCTTGATTAATTGTGAAATATTTCGACGATATGTCTTTGTACCGTTTATTTTAAACCTCATTTCAGAAATTCTGAAAGGCTATTTGAACACCTTCGTTTAATTCTTCTCTATGCTTTGTGTGTTTATCTGCGTAATATTTTTGTTTTGATCGAGCATCTTGAGATTTTGTGTTACGTTATTGTTTACAATATTTGGTTGGAATATTGTAGTTGGTTGGTGTAATAAAGATTTTGTTAATGTTTCTCAGTGTGTTTTTATAATTCAGAATGGCTAAGTTTGTAGCAGTGCCGTCTATGTATACTGCATTTTTTAGAAGCAGCTTTGTTAATTGTACGAAACGTTCCGATAGCCCATTCGATCTCGGAAAATGTGAACTTGATGTCTGTTGAGTGAAATTTCAAAGATGCTGAAATTATTCATGCCAAACATGCTGAACCATATTTTCAGGTAGTTTTTAACTTCAGTTTGTCAAAATCGTACCATCCAGAACATTTGTCGGCTATTAACAAGTAAGTTGATGCATTAAAGTTGAATAAGTCCGATCCAATTATATGGAATGGGTACTGCTGAATTTTATTTATTTCGTTCCATCATCATGTTCCCAAGCGGTCAACCAAATTTGTACTAACCGTAGTAAATGTTGCTTGAAGTTGTTGCGTATCTTCTCTCTTATCCACTCGCCCCCCATAAAATTAATACACACGTTGGTGAGTCTTATTAAATTTCATTCTTAAAGTTGTCAAAATGTTTTATGTTTTCTTGAATTTTATTATCTTCAGGCCCACCATTTTATATATTAGGTGTAAGGTAAGGGAAAGTTATGTCTACACGAAATAGGAAATGTCTGCGTAATTGTACTTTTGTTTAGATTTCTAGGATCGATGCAAATGCTCAATTTGCACTACTGGTATTGCTTTGAGTTTTCAATGACTCCAAGCTCTTCCATTTTGTTAAGTTCTTTTTTAACTTCCCTTTTTAATACAAATGGAATTTTTCTTGATGGTATTAGCACAGAATAATATACAACCAGAATGGAATTTACGCGGACTAAGAAATTGTTGCTCTTACCTTATATTTTACATGCTAATTTTGAATTTTCATCCACTGAACGACAATTTAACACTGGAAATCTTACCTTCGCCACCAAACCAAGGTCAAAAAAATGAGTCCATTTTTCTCCATTTAAAAACCGCGTTATGTCGCTTCTGGGTATTCTGTGGTATTACCTCCAACTTGCAACTTGTTATCCACCAAATCGATGTTATATGGAAATTCATGAAACAACCCAATCCATTGAAAATTTCAACGATAGCAAATAGATTTTGAGAAATCCAAAATTCATCATATTCAACAAAAATCAAACCTAGGTAATATCTAAATTGATAACTGTTTTCCAGGTAAGCTAAATATTTTTATTCATATCCATGTATAGTTTAATTTATGTGTTGATATAACCCAGTCCGTATAATAAATAATTCGAATTTTACACAAGTTCAGTTAACTTTAAATTATGATTCGAACCATATTAATGCTAGGAGCCGTATTTGCGGTACTCGCGAATATCGATTGCAAAACATTTTCAAGTTGTGAATTAGCACGATCTTTGCATTATCGTTACAAATTTAGTAAAGCATCGCTTGGAAATTGGGTGTGCTTGGTTCAACACGAAAGTCAGTTCAAAACAGATGTAACTAGTAGGCGTACCGATGGATCGACAGATTATGGTTTGTTTAAAATAAATAGCCTTTACTGTGGGGAAAAGGATCCAAGTGGTGATTGTCATGTTCTGTGCAGTTGTAAGTACAAATTTGTTGGATTTGTTTTTTTATTTATTCAAGCTCCGATCGTTTATAATTTTGATTTATAATTTTTCAGCGTTTTTAAATTCGAATATTTCCAATGATATTAAATGCATCAAGAAGATTTACAAGCGGCACGGATTTTATGCTTGGGCGGGGTGGACAGCTCATTGCAAAGGAAAATATTTGCCGAGAACAAGAACTTGTTTTTAAAATTAGGCACATAACCCTTTTAACAATATTTTAAATAAAACTAAAGTGCTTAAGCTTAAAGAGTATTTAGCGTCAGAGTATTTCATTATAAAGATTACGAGTTTAACCCCGTCCCCAAGTATTGAAAATTCGTTCAGTAGTTTAATTTGCGGCGATTTTAAAAAATGTTAGCTCTGAATACTTTCAGTTGAACTTTTTACATTCTATTTAACTTGTGCGTCCCAAGTCTAACAACGCTTTAAACCATGATGGTATTAACACTTCTTCGGTACGACTTGTATACATTGCTGTTAGATTGTGTTTAAGTTCTTGGCATTTACGTTTGTTTGTTTGTTGTGTTTTATCTTTGCAATCTTTTCTGGGGCTCAAGGCATTCCCACCAACTCTCTCGCAGTTCCATTATAAAGTCCTACCTTACGCAGTATTTAGCCAAATCGAGAACTTACGAGTACAATAGACCCGTTTTTGCGTAGACCACCTTGCACATTGCATTGCTTCATGCCAGCCTATAGCCTATAGTACTGATATGAAAGATGGGCCGGCCCATGGATTCCGCACTCTCTTCGAACCCGGTACCTCCCCTTGATCCAACCGTCGCAGCTTTAACCACTACGCCGTTTGGTCAGTGTAAGTTAGGTTCTGTGGATCTTATAGTAATAACTTAACAGGTAAATAAGGATTTTGCTTGATTCTAAAATATTTGTAAATAATATTTCGTAATTTCTGTAAGGATGGTATTATTTTTGTTTATCAATTTTTATTGTACTAGTTATCGAATTGATTATAGTAAAAATAGAACAAAAACACAATGAAATGTACCTATAAATACTCTTGAATATTGCATTAAAAGCATCAGTATTTTTTTAATTATCAATCGGGACGTATAAAAGTTCATTATGAAAACGTTATTCATAATTGCTGCAATAGTACTCATTGCAGCCATCCATCAAAGCGAATCAAAACGGTTCACTGAATGCGAGCTAGCACGCTTGTTACACGATAAATACCATTTTTCACGGGCATCATTACCCAACTGGCTGTGTTTGTTAAGATCAGAGAGTGGATATTCGACCCGCGCGGTAAATAGAGCAAATCGTAATGGTTCTTGGGATTTTGGATTGTTTCAAATAAATGATCGATACTGGTGTGGTCGAGGACATGTCGGTGGAACATGTCATATAAATTGTTCTGGTACATATAATTAAAACAATTTATTTGTGCATATTATAAATAAGCAGGGATTATTTTATTTCAGCATTCTTAAGCGATGATATAACAGCAAGCGTTCACTGTGCGGCAAAAATATTCCGCATACAAGGATTTGGAGCATGGTATGGGTGGAAAAATCATTGCCGCCGCGGTCTACCGAGTATCAAACATTGCTTTTAAATGTTTAATTAATTATTGTAAACAAAAATATAATATAGCTAATAAAGATCTGCATACGTACATTGAATACAATTAAGCTACTATTCTTTATTTTCCAACCGCTCATTTCGCGCTTTTAGAATACTCGTTATAAAGAATTCACCAGCTTTATAAGAACTTCGAACGAGTGGCCCGCTAGCTGTATACAAAAATCCTAATTCGTTTCCTTTCCCCTCCCAGTGTTTAAATTTCTCTGGCGTAACATATTCAATCACCTTTAAATGTCGTTTGGTCGGTTGCATATATTGACCGAGTGTTAAACAATCGACACCTACATTTCGGAGATCACGCATTGTTTGTTCGATTTCTTTATCGGTTTCACCTAAGCCTAACATGATTGATGATTTTGTAACCAATGATGGATTGAATTTTTTCGCATTCTCTAAAACATGTAAAGTTTGTCGATAGTCAGCTCGACGATCACGAACAAATGGTGTCAATTTTTCAACGGTCTCAATATTGTGTGCGTAAACATCTAGGCCCGAATTTGCGATGATTTGAACTTGATTGAGGTCACCACGGAAATCAGGAACGAGACACTCGACAAATATACGCGGATTTTTAGATTTTATTTCGCGTACCGTTTCAGCGATATGATTGGAGCCACCATCCGAAAGATCTGAGAAAAAATCGGTTAAAATTTCATTTAGGTAATAAGATATAGGTAATGATAATTTATATATATATATCGTACCATCACGGTCAACCGATGTCAGCACAATGTAATCTAGCCCCCATGAAGCAATAGCGGTAGCCGTTTTTCGCGGCTCCTCTGGGTCAAGTGGTGGAGGTTTGCGAGCCGTTTTTACCGAGCAAAAACGACAACCACGTGTACATGTATCACCCATCAACATAATCGTCGCTGTTTGAGTTCCATGTTCTCCGCCACCCCAACATTCTCCAATATTTGGACATTTCGCCTCCTCACAAACCGTTGCTAATTTCAGCTCACGAAGCTGCTCTTTAATCTTATAGAAATTATTTCCAATTGGAATTTTCGTTTTCAACCAAGGTGGTAAACGTAACCGTTCACCGTCATTTTTCTCCCTCTTCAATTTACCCTCATATTCGTTCCACCCTTCGGGTGACAAATTAGGATTCTGTACAAAATCACCAAAATTTGGACCCGTCTCAAGTCTTTCTCGAATCTTATCTATCGGTTTAACCTTGGTATCGCCATATAATCGCTGAAATGATCACACAAGTAAAAATTGACCCGATACGATTACGTAAATAAAACTTACTACGCAGGATGTTAAAGGCATCGACGTTCTATGTAGTTTACACACAACAATTAAATTCTTTGGTATATTGGACATTTTAATTAATTTATTTATCCACAAATTAAAAACAATTACTTCTCAAACCAGACATTTATTTCATCATGAATTTCGTACTCAAAAAATGTATAAGAAAATTTGACATAAGATAAAGAGCGAGGTGGATATATTTAAAAAAGTAACTCATTCGCCTAAATGAATACTATGCATATTTTTTATTTTCTAACTTGTGAAATTTGTAATTATTTTTCGTAAAATATACAATATTTAGCACCTCTTGAATAAATATTTAGTTGGGTAAATCTCATGATAAAATACAGTAAGAGCGAATTAAACTGTAGCTCCGCCACTATTGATATAATTACATTCTTTGTCGTCGATCATACTTCTTCGGTATCTGGGCGGAAGTTGCCAATCTTCAATTGCTTGTCCACTTGCCGCCCGAGTCTGCTGTATTTAATTAAACACATAAATTACGTAAACAAATCAATATATCGCATTTGCTATAAATAACCTACCGTATGCTGGACATTCGTTTTCACTTCAGCAATGCCGTGCGACTGAGGTGATGATACGATTGCTGCAGACTGATTTCCACCCTTACGAAATTTTATCAACGGTAAACGTTTTGCAGCCGTATGACGTAGGACACTTAATAAAACCATTTTAAATTAATTTCGATTTTTAAAAACTAAATACAATTTTATTAATTTTTCTTTTAGAAGTGATGTGAAAGTGAAATCAAAACAGTCTTATCTCATAGAAATTTTTTTCTAATGAAAAAATACTGTCAAATTTGTTTCTTTTGAATTTTTCGTATGTTGGTGTAGTTGATTTTGTACTAAAATTTTATTTTAACAGGATTGCCAACTTAATACAATAAAAGTTGAATGTCAAAATTGGTGAAACAAAATATAAACAAAAAAATTGTCTAAAAAATTCGTAAAAATTGATAAAATTAAGGAAAAAAATATGCCGGTTGATATAAATCGGTTGACAGAGGGTTGGCTCGAATTAGAAAGTGATCCCGGTTTATTTACCTTGCTGTTAGAAGATTTTGGGGTTAAAGGTGTCCAAGTAGAGGAGATTTATGACCTTCAGAAACCATTGGAAGGACCTGTGTTTGGTTTCATATTCTTATTCCGGTGGATCGAAGAGCGCAGAGCTCGTCGCAAAATAGTGGAAACCATTGATATTTTTGTGAAAGATGAGGAAGCAGTAAATTCAATATTTTTTGCACAACAGGTTGTGCCGAATAGCTGTGCTACACATGCCCTCCTCTCGGTGCTGTTGAACTGTTCTGATATGCATTTGGGCGAGACACTAAGTCGACTGAAAGTACACACTAAAGGGATGTGCCCGGAAAATAAAGGATGGGCAATAGGTGAGTAGCGTCTACAATATATTAAAATAAATTTTGAATTTAATATTGGCGAAAATTTCTGATTAGGTAACACCCCAGAGCTGGCATGCGCGCATAATTCTCATGCAATGCCACAAGCACGGCGAAGATTAGACAAAAGTAGTGGTGTATCTACAGGGCGATTTACCGGAGAAGCATTCCATTTTGTTAGTTTTGTTCCTATAAATGGCCACCTATTCGAATTAGATGGTCTAAAACCATATCCAATGGATCATGGCACTTGGGAAGAGCATGAAGATTGGACTGCTAAATTTCGACGAATTATGGGTGATCGTCTAGGAATATCAACTGGAGAGCAAGATATTCGATTTAATCTAATGGCCGTTGTGCCTGATCGTCGAATTGCCATCACCCACAAACTGAAAATGCTTAAAACTAATAAAGAGATAGTAACTGCAGCTCTGAATAAAATTCTAAAATCAGAGAAAGAGGCTTCACGGAATGCCGAACGACACGAAATTAAAGTTGAACCGCAGGACACGCACATCATTAATCTCTGCGATGATGACATTAAAGTCGAAAGTGATGATAACTATGAACAACCCCAAACCGATCCCCTCGCCATAACCAACGATAATAGTACCACTATAACGGCTACATCACAATCATCTGCTTCATCAACTTCTTCGGCAAATTGGAGCTGGTCAAATAATCCATCAAACGAATCAAAAGAACCACTTGAGGAAAGGGCTGAAATAAAACACGAGCCACCCGTACAAATAATCGACCATGAACCAGAGAAACAATCATCATCATCAGACCCGTCACTATTAGAATCGAATGCGTTTGCGCCAAAAGATTTGCTAGCCTTGTTAAATAATCTAGAATCCGAGATTAAAATCACCGAACAACATTTATCCGATGAGAATGATAAACGGAATATGTTTAAAGTGGACGATTGTCGTCGCACGCACAACTATGATGAATTTATTTGTACATTCTTATCCCTTCTCGCACATGATGGTGCGCTCGGTGAACTCGTGTCACAGCACCTGCTGATGAATCGCAAAACGCAGGGAAATCGTGTTCCACGAAATTATAAACGAAATGATAAATCACCGAAAACACCAGGCAAACGAAGACGTGGCCGAAATAAGTGTAATCGGAAGAAATAATTTCGCAGAGATATATTCACCTTCTTTTACCTCAAATGTTGCAATACGCATTATATGAAATAATTAAATAAAATAAATACCTACATTTAGTAAAGCACTACGTTTTATAACATTGTTTCACAAACACTCACGTTAAGGCAGTTAATTTTATATCAAATAAATGCTAAAATAATTTTAAATTGTAAAAACATTCGAGTTTTACTGGTATATGGGAACATTAAATTGGCTTGTGTTACAGATCATGCTCAGTTTTTGAATTGGGGCAAGTCATCAGGCCCAACATAATTTAAAAATTTAGTACGCCAAATACATAGTAAAATTTCATTATTTGAATTTTTATTTTTTTATATTGGTAATGATGAAAATTGTGTCTTGGATGCATTAATAAATAAAATTTGTCAGGTTCATTGTGAAACTAGTCGTGTTCCAGTCGACCAATTCAAGTACTTATGAGTACTTAGGTTTGTGTCTTTGCTTAAATTTAACTACTCGTAACTGCTCTTGCATTCTGGCAAGAGCAGTTACGAGTAGTTAAATTTAAGCAAAGACACAAACCTAAGTACTCATACCCAATATGCACGCCCAACGGAAATCCGTGTGAATTTTCGTGCGAAAAACATACTGTTTCTATGGAAAGAAACATCAAAAGTACACGGAATAGTGTATTACTCGCCAAAGAAAAGTGTCTCAAAAATTCCGGTGTGGGTGTGTGCCCTAACTAAAACGAGACAAAATCAAATTTGGAAAGTAGATGGAATTTTGTTGGAAATTTGCATATTTTCATATCCTTTTCCGTACTAATTTCTGGCAATTATAAAAAAGTTTTCCGTCGGAAACAAAATATTATTTCCATAGTAGATTTTTGGTCTTTTCCTGATGGAATCAACCAACATTTCCATGCGAATAATAACTCAAAATAAAATTTTCATTTCAAAATAGTGTTTTATTTATTTCAATTACAAATTCAATAATTTTGTATATCTGTACTTAAATAATGAATGTTATACATAAATAAATAAATAAACTTATAATAATTGCGTTTAATGTGTAAAACATAATTAGGTAATTAAGATTCTTAAGATTACAACGAAGTATAAAAAAAATTTAAATATTCACGTCGATTATAGAATTCGCGGTTGCGGATCTATCGCGGATCGTAAACTACATATAAAAAAAATTGGAAACAATTGGTGTAAATCAAAGTATCCTGGAAAATTTCTATTGATTTACATGTGATTTATATTTTTTGATTCCCCGTACAAACGCAATATTTTTATTGTGGATCTAAAACATTTTTTTTTTGACGAATTGTAAAATTATCCTAAGGAATTTCAATGAAACTATGATAAAAAATTATTGTTTCTAATTTTTTTTATATGTAGTTTACGATCCGCGATAGATCCGCAACCGCGAATTCTATAATCGACGTAAATAAATTGAAAAAACACTTTAATTCACACACACGTCTGGCTCAATCAAAACACAAATCACAACAAATTGACAAACTCAGCTGAGTGTAGAAAATGGCGTGTGCGTCGATATTTTTATGTGAGTATTTTTTTTGTGAGAGAAAGAGAAAGACAAAACCCGATACACTTCAAACGAATTTGATGTGTCTTTGATATTTTGTTGTAAGGAATTTCGTATGGAATTCGAATAATTTTTCCACAGTGTGGAAAATTTGCATACTGGGTAAGTACTTGAAGTGGTCGACTGGAACACGACTTCAATTGATTTGAATATTATAAATTTGGCCTGTTGGCCAATATATATTTTGTTTGATGGTTGCTACACCATGTGCATTGTGCATACAAAATAAAGGATTTATGTGGACCACTTATTTTGAAACCATGTCCTTACATAATTTTATAGCGATTTAATTTGAATGTATTATCAGTCTACTAAATACGATTATATTAGATATCTTTCAAAAATTCCAAAATCATCATTAAATATGAATATGCCGCTTTCAATACTCGCATACATGTCTGTACATTCAGTAGGGCGAATTTACCAGCAGTTAATTCTGGTGCGTTTTGTGCCTACATTAACATTATTAAAATATCTTTCTGTTCGGCTATTTCTAATTTATACCATATACAGTCGTATATTAAGGTCACAATTTTTTCATTCTGGAATTTAAAAAAATAATTATTTTATTCATAAAACTGTTAATGTTCGAGATGTTTTAGGTGCAACTTACTTGAATTTGAATTATTGTACCAAGAACACAGTACTCAAGTAGCTGGAATAGTACAACGATGACTAGGAATTGGCCAATAACCCATTTTTCCTGAAAACATTGTAACAAATTGTTAGCCGAATTAAGTTGTACTTTTCATATAACATAAAGGATATTCAAATAAAACACATAAATTATTGGAATTCTTCCGAATGCTGCCTTGCATAGTTAGAACAAAGAGGAGGTCATATATTATTATCGATTATTAACCGCAACATTTCTACTTTAACTTTCAATGATAAGATAACGGAAGAATTCCAAAAGTTTGTGTTTTATTAAAAATTTTAAATCAAACCACAAATTTGAATACCCTTTTGTGCCTAACACTTCCACCTAACATGGGAATTTTAAGGTATAAGGTATAATTTTCAGTGCCAGATTTACCGAAGTGATTAATCCAGGTTGAATACGACGCTATTTTGTAGACTGGTAAGCAGAATAGTTTGTAAAAGTCTGCGAGAGTGCCAGTGTATGCTTTCCGAAAATTATCATACAATATACCAATCAGCTGCAAACACCTCAGCTTAAATTACCAATAATAGCCTTCCTCTCGGCTACTAATCGTAATTATACACTCTGGCGAGAAGAGCTAGCCATCAACTTAGACCTCAGTGATATTATAGGACGCGATATGAAACACAACTTAGGTAGATGTCTCTGTTGTTGGTCTACGGCAAGATTGTCAAAATAATAAATATTTATATGTATATGTATATGGAAATGCTTATTATGTCTTGCTTTCTAAATTTAAAAAAGCAAATTTAAATTATAAAAATTGTGCACGGAGACCATTGGTTCATTCGCCTCTATCTGTTGGCATTGGCAGAAACCAAAATAAGATAGATGCCACATTTTTTGATGTAAAATTAGCATCTGCCAATCTAGGCTCATTGCTCTCTCACCTAAATGTTTACTATAGTATGTACTTCTGCTAGGAAGCCGGTACATACCCTGGGAGGGTGCTTGGTATTCAGAGTCTGCATACTTTGGACTAATTAATTAACCCCTCGGCATGTGCTGTTCCACCTTAGATTACGGTTTTTTGTCAAGGATTTCCTCTTTAGCGCCGTAGTTTAGCCTGTGCCAAATAGCCTCAGTTACCGGTGGTTGCCACGAGGAGGCAGCACTTACACTTGCGAATTGTGACCAAGTTACCCCTTACAAAATTGTACCCATCATGCAGCTGCCTAAAACTCGTACATGACTAGAACAGCTCACGTGATGCACACCCTACTGGAAGGTTACGAAGCTGGTAGATTAATCTACTCAACTTTGGTCCGCCTCCAATAGACGTCAAACCATCATCTTGAAATATAAAATATGGTCCAAATTTTATAATTCAAGATAGCGGATGCAAAAAATCTGCAAATTTTGTCAATTTATTTTGCAATTAAAAACAGTAATTTGTTAATACAAATTAATAAAAAATAATTAAACCATTTCGGGTGGTAAACTTTGTTTTAAATCGCATTTAAACCCGATCACAAAAGGTTTCACCAAAATCCATTTGCCTCGGAGTCCGAGGTTTTACCATTTTTTTCATTACAGAAACTTAAAGACTTTCAAAACATTTTTCACAGAAACATGAAACAGAATTGACTCCAGACCCCCATTGTACATCATAATATATTAATAAAAATAAAAAAAGGCCATAATTCAGCAAAAATATTTAACTATCAATAACAACATTTTGTTACAACTTACCTATACAATCAAAAACAGCGATAACGTCAATACTGATGCGCAACTGAACAGTTGAAATAAACTATTCATCGAATATATATCGTTCAATCGATTAATATATGTAATAATGCCAAGATGGTGTATCCAAATTTCGCGTATCATATTACGAATTTTTACTACATCGTCTCTTGTATATGAATTCTCAATAAATTCATTCAAATCATCAAATAAATTTTTAAAATGCGATACAAGCACGGTAGTATGAAAAACAAGCATCAAAAATGCCATATCGGCTGCTAGAATTCCAGTTCCACCGTACATAATAAAAACAAGTTGTAGAATCATATTGATCGTATAACCAAAAGTTGTATCCGAATCGGTGGACGGTAAGTTCACTGGTATTATAAGAACGCGTTCACCATAAAATAGATACGTAAATAGTGGCAACAAATCATACATCAAAGTAGTGCCAAAATATGAAATCGTAAATAGTTTACAGCAAATAAGACAACGTTGAATACACACCAATAGCGGTTCATGATTCCGCCTATTGTTGACGTTTGTTTCGTGCAACTCGCGAAGTTGATCTGCCAGTAAAATGATTGTATGACGATGTGCTAAAATCGTGTACAGTTTTGTCATACCTTGAATGCCCATTATTATTATGGTGAGTCCTTCCATGATTTTATTTAATGCCATTCCAGTTATACTTCTGTAAAAATATGTAAAAATAAATAGATTCGTAACTAATATAACGAGAAATGTGCGTATATTGAATTTGTAATTGGGGACAACAATATTTGCTCCTGCAAATTCAGCCAAAAACATGATATATTTTAATAATTTGTTAAAGATATAGATGCTTGTTGGTTCTTCAAAAGATTTTTTCACTGGCTTTCCCATCGTAATTTTGTCTTATTCGATAACTTGTTATAAGAAAACTAAGGTCTTTTGGATATAAAACGTGTTATTTATATCCTTTTGTGCTACACAATAAACTTAATGCATAATTTATCATTCTTATTTAATTTTATAATTGCTTTAATTGCGTAAATACAATGTAGCTCGTGCGAATTCCAACATCATTCAGTTGTGAATAATTTATATTTGTGAAATACGCAAATGTGGCGTGAATGATATTTTGACTACAAAAGGGTAAGACGGTGCGCTACTCCTGGGGGATACGATTTCTGATTCTGCTCCATTGATTAATTTTGTTGATAACTATTTTTCCAAGGTCGCAAGCAATTTATTGAATCCTCATTTTCACTTCCGAGTGACATGTTATGTACCATCACTTTCGATTCGTTTTCGATTGTGTTTTGTCTCTTGTAACAAGAACAAAATTATACGCTATTTTCTTCTTTCATTACAATTTTTCTAATGCGATCTCAGCCTTCTGTATACTTTTCCTTTTCTTCACATCGATAAAGTATCACAAACAAAATTTTTTGTGATAAAGAGTGATGAACGAAAGTAGAAATAGAATGTTGTTTTATTTGAGCAAGCTGAGATAGCTTTAGAAAAAGCATAATTGAAAAAGCGAAATAGGGGACAATTTTGTTCTTGTTACAAGAGGAAGAAACAAAACACTATCGAAAATGAATCGAAAGTGATGGTACAACATGTCAGCCAGCAAAATCATTCGCAATCAAATAATGAAGCTTCTAATAATTCGTTTTTCTAAATTTAGTACATGATAAAATTGACGGGAAAACGGAGTAACTGGTTTGTTAATGAAAGCGTTTGATACTGTCAATCACAATAATCTCATTGAAGTATTAGATCATTAATTAATAAAAATTGGGCGGACATAGGTGATCCTATTATGATTTAAAGAGGAAAACAAGAGCCGCTGTAAACTGGGACTCCTACAAGGAAGTCCTCAAAATTTACAAATATCAATTAAGAAGTGCAAAGAACAGATCTTGGAGACTATACTGTGACAAAATTCAAGAGTCTTCAGAGATGTCCAGGCTGCGTAAAGTACTATTTACTGGCCCTTCCATCCCAAGCTTTCTTCAAAGGTAGGATGGAGCATCAGCATGGACCACAAATAGTGCGGAATCGCTGGAACTACTATTGGAGACTCACTTTCCTGATTGTTCCGAATCTGCACCTACTATATCAGCAGGTATTACCTGCTGATATAGTAGGTGCAGATTCGGAATCCTTTGCCCTATTGGGCAAGTAGCCTCGTAGGCCAAATTATTAGCAGAAGAAAGATTCTGTGGGCGATAAGCAGCTTTAAACTACACATTTCCTGGTTAGAGGTAATTTTTAGAGGCAGCCTACTAGAACTATGTCACATTCCTAGTAAATAGACGGAAGTGAAGGTTGTTTTCATACCTAAGGCGGGAAAACTCTCACACTGCAGTCCCAATAAAGACCTTAGACCGATTAGCTTGACTTCGTTCCTTTTCAAAATACTGGAAAGACAAATTGAAGCTCATATTAGAGGCACGATTGTGCCGGCAAAGCTGTCTAAATCTCAACATGCCTATTGCAAGGGGGAGATCTGTAGAAGCTGCTCTTCATTCTCTTACATATTTTATTGAAAAATCTTTCGAATATGGAGACTAAGCGATGTTACCTAACCTTGTTTTGGACATTAAGGGAGCCTTTAACAACGTGCTTACAGGGGCTATAACTCGGGCACTTTCGGATCTAGGAGTGGATGAGTCTCTCAAGGACTGGATAGATCAAATGCTATGAGGCAGGATCATAAATGCCAGTCTGCGGAAATCCTCCGCCAGAAGATTTGCAAGCAGAGGCACGCCTCAGGATGGCGTACTGCTCCCCTGCTTTGGAACTTGGTCATAAATGATCTGTTGCTGAGACTGGAGGATAGTGGCTTCAAGGTGGTTGCCTATGCGGATAACGTCGCTATTGGTGTCCGTGGAAAATATCCCGGCACACTTAGTGAGCTTATTCAAAATGCTCTGGGCATTCTTTAATTATGGGCCAATGGTTATGGGTTGAATGTGAACCCATACAAAACCGAATTGGTTCTCTTCTCCAGGAAATATAAACTTCCTCATGTCGATCCTCCCACTTTAAATGGGTTCAACTTGGCTTTTATAGATGAAGCAAAGTTTCTGGAAATATTATGGAAAGAGTAAAGAAAGCTACGGTAGCGCTATAGTCTTGCAAAAATTCCATTGGGAAAGGGTGGGGGCTGGATCCCCACATGGTCCTTTCGCTATACACAGCAGTAGTTAGACCCATTCTTCTGTATGGGATAAAAGTCTGGTGGCCTGCTCTGGACAAAACTGTCAACCTAAAGTTGTTGACAAAAGTTCAGAGAACAATCTCTCTGTGGATCAGTAGTACACTGAGGAGCACACTCAGGCACTGGAGACTCTGCTATTTCTGACTCCTCTAGATATTGGGAAAACAGTGGGCAGCTTGCACTGAGATACGACTGAAATCCACGTGTATGTGGACCTTCAACAATACAGGGCATACATCTAACTTTGTAACAAAGCGCTTCCCAAAACCACTGACTATACTGTCCCGTCACTATCTTTTGATAAAAATTTCCGGACTATTATCCCATACAGAGAGGACTGGATGATGGATTCAGTTTTGGAACCAGGAGTTTTAAATTTCTTCACTAATGGTTCAAAACGGGATGGAAGAGTCGGGGCTGGGGTCTCCTTCTGTCTCCCTGGCTACTGTAGCATTTTTTAAGCTGAAGTAACTGCGATAAAGGAAGTCGTGGACTGGTTGAGGTATAATGTAATATCGACTTGTGATATTCGCATATATACGGACAGTCAGGCTGCCATTAAAGCGCTGCAATCACACCTCCTCACGTAGAAAGTAGTCCAGAACTGTCTGTCATCTCTTAACGGGATGACAGATCAATTCAACATTCACATTATATGGGTGCCAGGACATTTCATTAGTACAGGGAATATAAAAGCCGATGAACTGGATCGACGTGATACAACGGACCACATCTCAAACAGCAAAAAGGGTATTGAAATGCCGCTTGCGGTATGCAAACTGCTGCTTCAGGAGGAAGCTAGTAAGTTGACGAATGACAGATGGTCAAATAGTACCTCATGCGTAATAACTCGGCAGGTCTGGCCAAAGTTGAACTCGGCGAGATCCAAACAGCTGATCCTCACTTCAGCGGAGTCAGATCAGTGTGGTTGTTGGAGTGATTACGGGGCACTGTCTCATAGGCAGACATGCGAGTAGACTTGGTTTCTTCTCACATGACTACTGTCGTAGTTGCGAGGACGAAGAGGAGGAAGAGATAGTACTTCATCTTCTTTGCACCGGTCCTCGTCTGGCACAAAACAGACTGAATTTTCTAGGGGCACCCCTTTTCGAAAACGAATTTTGAAAAATCATCGACAATAATCAAAATACGCAGGTGTTACCTGCCCTTTTGCGTGGATAAGGGCACCGAAATTCAGGTAAATCTTCTGCCAAGGTCCCGAAGTACTTTCGAGTAACGATAATGGGGGTCTAGCCGTATAATTAATTGCTTTGTTGCATTTGCAGTCAATGCCATTATTGTCGAAATCTTTCACATCACGATTTAAAGAAGGCCAATAGAAATGCCTAAACCCTGGATGTCCATCAGCTGGAAAAGAAAAATTTAGTGTAAAATTTATGTAAATTTTGCCCTCAAAAATGTGCAAATTGCAGCCGCTATCATGGTACTTTTCGATAATACGGACTAAAGCTGAATATTCGACGGGGAAAATGTGAAGAATTGAGTTGAGATCAATTTTCAGTAGAGATCGATGTTGATGTGACGGCAACAATTGAAACCATATATATTCTGGAAAGGGCGTCAGGAACAGCATTCTCACTTCCCTTTTGATATCGTATATTAAAATTAAACTTCTGGAGCTTTATTAAGCTCCAAAGATCTAATCTACCAGATAAATCACATAATGACATGAGCCAAGTCAAACTGGCATGGTCAGTAATGACAGTGAAGGGCCTTCACATAAGCACTACATTTGTTTATCGCTAAAATGGCCGCCAAATACTCCTAACAAGTACAAGAGCAGACACTAATGCTTCCGTCAAAAGATTTCTGAGCACAATTCGTCCAAGCAAACATTTTACCCTTTAGTATAGTTTCGAATGAAGCAGACCTCTTATACCAACTACAAATCTAAAGTATGCAGGATAAAAGCTATAGTAAAAGCGTACCATCAACTACCAATCGAGAGAAACGATATCGAGAAGACCGCGATAATAACCCCGTTCGGTTTATTTGAATTTCCAAGAATAACATTTGGTTTGTGCAATGCTGTACAATTATTTCAAAGGTTTATCTCCACGCTGTTCTCGAAGATTTACATTTTGTGCATCCATACATTGACGATCTTTTAATAGCTTCGAAAAATGAAACCCAACATCTTGAACATCTCAGACTGGTTTGTGGCAGGCTTAAAAGTTTCGGAATCATAATAAACATGGCGAAATGTGTTTTTTATAAAAAGCGAACTGGAGAAAGGTTTCCAAAACTTCTGAAGTACATATCTAAGAGGTTTGCAAAGATTTTTGCCAATGTCCAATTTTTATAGACGATTTATTCCAAACGGTGCCCAGATTCAGTCTCCACTGCTTTCTTTTATGAACGGCAATAAAAAGAACGACAGGTTAGTAATAAAGTGGACATACCATCAGAAGCACGAAAAGCTTTGCGGATCTCTGCTCACTGACAGCGAGTGGCATCCTTTGAGTTTTTATTCACGAAAACTTTTTGTGATGCAGACAAAATATAGCGCCTACGATCGAGAGTTGCTAGCACTTTACTCTGCTATTAAATATTTCCAATATACATATGTTGGAAAGGCGACATTTTGTAATATACACCGATCATAAACCGTTATCTTTTGCTTTTCGGCAGAAACCAGAAAAGACTTCTCCGAGACAATTAAGCACCTTGATTATATAAGTCAGTTTTCTACGGATATTCGCCATATTTTGGGAAAAGATAATATTGTAATTTGTAGCAGATACAATGTCACGCATAGAAACAACTTCAGTTTCTAGCGTTTTCTCGATCTAGACTACCTCGGTGATAAGCAACGAGAAGACAGCGATTTGAGAAACTTGTTAGAAAATCCGGAATCGCAAATTTCACTAAGGTTGACATCCGTTACCATATCTTCAAGTAATACACTAATTTATTGCGAACACAAGAATTTCGCAAATCGATGTTTGATCATTTTCACAAGATGGCTCACTCAGTTGTTAAAGCATCAACAGAACTCGTTCGTGCGAGTTATAAATGGTCATCCGTTAAGATCATACGACTTGGGCACGTACAACCACGTGTCTAAAGTCGTACAATCTTTATTAACAGAATATCTACAAATGTCAAAATACTTAGGGCTCTCGACATACTCGGTTGGTAAGTACGCAACACCAATGTCGACATTATTAGCCCGTTACCATCGTGACAAGTTATAGTTACTGCGTGACATGTATTGATAGGTTCACTAGGTGGACTGAGGCGGTACCAGTAGCCGATATAACTTTGGAAACTGTGGCTTGAACTATTTACACTAATTGGATATGTAAATTCGGTGTCCCTGTAGTTATATTACAACCGACCAGGGACGACAGGTTGGAAAATTTTGGGAGTGGAACGATGTAGATCGTCACCTTACCATGCACCATCCAATGGAATAATCGAACATTGGCATCGTACCTAACTTGAAAATGGCACTCAAGTGTAGCTGCGAAAAAGATCAACCCAGTGGGTTGAATACCTGCCAACGATCCTTTTAAAAATACGAGCAGCTTTGAAGCCGGATTTGGGAGCAACCACCTCTGAATTGTATGGCAAGTGTATGGCACTACGATCAGATTGACGGGTGAATTCCTTAATCCAACGTCTGGTCCAGTGAGCGAGACCAATTTCGTGGCGCAGTTGAAAAGCTTCATGAAAAGGTTACAACCTAAACAAACCAAATTGTATGTACATTTTAGACGTTGTTTATGGACAGCACCTCAGATACCTTTATCCACTGGGGTAAGTTCACCAATGTATCGCTTTACTTTCCGGGCTCCGTATCTGTGCTATTTAACCGATCCTTTCCACGCAGTATTCTCTAATCTATCTGGAAAATATCCAAAGTCCAATCAGATCACTGCCTAAAAAAGACATTACCTAAATCGAATTACAAGCTACATTTTCTGTACTATCAAATCTAATATGGGGCCAATTATTAATTTTCAACTGATGAAATATTTAGATGATCTACTAACTTATATACGATTATCAGTAAGGTTTTATTTGCCGTGGTCGATCGACTGGAGATTTAATTAATTATGCCACAGAGCTATGGAATAGATGTATCCATTTGTCTGGTGAGGCTCAAATTATAGCACTTGACATTTCTAAGGCTTTTGATCATGTGCTTCTATCAATTGGCCTTCGCGCTCCGCTTTGATTTCTTGGATCGGGAATTTACTTTTCGGTCGCAAAATTCAAATGGTACTGGATGGTGCGACATACTCTGCTCACACATTATATGCTGGTGTCGGGTCGGGATCCCTCTTGTCTCACACCCTTGTTTTAATGATATTCTACTAACACACAATCCAATACATTCTTATGCTGATGATATTACTCTCCTACTGCTACTTTTGTTCCTTTTATAAACAGGCCCATTGTTTTTTTTTTTTGTTTAAAAGACCTATGTAATGTATTTTGTGAATCAAAAGCGCAATGTGACACTTTGTCGCACGAGAAAGTAAATTGCTTACCGAGGCGAGTACAATTCAATCGTGACCTTGACGGTTTCTTTGAAATACACGGGAAGTAATCTAGGGTTTTCAACCCAATTCAAATCAATTTTGGTTTATTAAAACACATGAATTAAGAAATTAAAAAGAACATACTTTATTATTACAAAATAAAATCATTTAAATCCAAACAACTTAGCAGATAACCATTAGGCAATGTTTTATAACATTCGGGTATATAAGAACGTGAATTTTCTTCTAAATAATGTAATAGAAAATCATAAAGTTCATCACACATCTCAAACGTATGCACATTAAAATTCGTTTTCCATTCCGTCCAATCGGCATCATAAGTTCGGTACATAACTTTTAATAAATCAACTGAATTCAATTTATTGGCTGTTGTGTCCAGACCGAAATAATCGATTTGATTTCCCATTATTTGTAATGAAACGTAATCGAATTGTGATGAATCTAGATTACGTTTCATGAAAATTACATGAAAAATTGGTGGAAAACGTATCTCATACGAACATGTTATATCGTTTATGGCGGTTTTTAGTAAATAGAATAGAAGATTCTTATTATGATGCTGCTTAAATAAATTAAATTCGTTTAATAGAAATTTTGATGACCACAGTTTGATTGAGTTTTTTTGAGTGATTTCACCCAACGGATTATTACATTGGTTACAGAAAATTAATTTATCAGCAACACATATTTGACTTTGGTCGATTAGATCTTTGTTTACCAGGGCGTAGAAATAGGAGTAAAATAAATCCGAAGATTGAGGTTGAAATCGTTGGTGGTTTTGAGTAACATTCAACGTAAAATCAATAATATTTTCAGTACCCGGAATCGGATTATCACTATCTTTATGACAAAACCATTCATCTATATTTAAATTATCCGATGGTAGCTGGCACATTCGATCGAAGCAAACATTTTTCGCTAAACACGATTTACATTTGCTACAGTTCAAATTGTATTCAGACTGATTTGCAATACCCAATTCGAATTTCTCTTCGGATCCAACGATACTTTTGAGTTTTAAATTTATATCTTCACTGCGGTTGGTTCTCAGGACTCGAATTCTAAATGATAACTGATTTTTATTGATTGAAAAGGATGAAACAGAATTAGGAATGATTTCAAAATGTTCTGCATTATTTAGAGACTGATTGTTAAATATAATTTCATTTTGGTTATAAGTAAATGTATAATTGGCAGCATTAATCTGGTCTGCAAATTCGATGAAGTAATTTGCACATTCTAGCCGCGGATGTAGTTCAACTAGACATTTACTAATTTTGTTCGGCTCCATTTGATAATTTCAAACGCTTTACTAGCTGGGTCGATTCTTGAAGTTTATCGAATAGTGAATCACTTTCGCGTAGTGTGAAGGAAAGTTTTGCCTTTTGATAGTAATCTGGAACCAGTTGAATATTGTTTATAACGGTGTCCAATAGATGACTTCGTTCACAAAATATTCCTGCAGCCTCAAACTTTAGGAATGTAAAATGCACGTGCAGATGATAAAATGTTGGATGGTAGTGTAAATAAATTCGTAATTGTGATTTCAGTACACCGTACTTCTCAAGAAGGATTTCGCAACTTCGGTCTCGAATATTTCCCAACAGATCTAAATGAGATTCGTTCAGATCCCGTAAAGATTTTATATCTCTTCGCAGTGGAAGCGCTTGACAATACAATGCTTCAATATTTTTTCCGTCCCACTTTATATCCGGCAGCAATATAAACCCTTGCTCATCAGACGGATCTTCGTATAATATACGATCAGCCTCCTTCTTATGTTCCAAAATATTGTACAACCACTCTAATGAGAATTGCTCTTTAGTAATTTGGGGCAATATAATATCACGATATAATTCTGGTGTCTCCTCCACAATATGAACCTCTTGGCTTTGATATTTCTCAATCAGTTTTGCGGTGGCCGGATAAATAATTGTCGTTTTTATACCGTTTATCGAAGTTTGCGGAAAACAATCCAAATTACTATAAATATCGTTCACAAAGGTTAATTTTAGTTTAGTATTTGCAGAGAAGTAACCGTCTAGTACAGAAGCCTCAAAGGGGTTCTTCTCAAAAATAACAACCGCGTCTTTTGTTTCATCCAAATTTGTAAACTTTCCCACCAAAAAAATAACTTTACGATTAGTATTATTGTTGAGGATTTTGGTTAATTTAAATTTTGATAAATCATAATTACAATTTTCTTCGCACATAGTTTTAAAATCAAAAATTTAAAATTATACCACGTTTCTATTTCTTATGAATGGATGCCGGTTTGTTTACTATTTTTTGACACATCAGGCACATGAAGTTGGTAACAATATTAGAATAAGAATTTATCTTAAGGTAGGTGCATGAAATTTGTCAAATGATGGTATGTTTATGTACTCTTGTACTAGAAAGTTGACGATAAAAAAGTTTAAATTTTCCAATTGTCAAGGATTTATACTGAACGCTGTACACCAACATTACAAATAAAAAGACTTATAATTTTTGTACATTTTATTTTGACAGAAATTTATTTAATTTTGTTTAATCCGCATTCAGTACAAATTCTTGAGAATTGAAGAAATTATTTTAAATATCTATTCGATTTTATGTTCTCACGCTCTAGTAAAAAACAAGAGTTCTAGATGTATTCAGCCTGAGCTTATCAAGAATATGGCAACTTAACGGAGTTAAAAATATGTTATCCTTGTAGCTTTTTCTTGCTTTTCAAAAAAAAAAATTTAAAGTAGAGGTCAAAAGAATAAAAGAAACAAATAATTATTGTTGAATGAACACAAAAATGAAGTTTCATTGGCAAGAGACAACATATCTTTAACTCCGTTAAGTTGCCATTTTCTGACAACTTACACAGCATTCACAATGAAAATTTTTTTACTTTTGCCTTCCTGGTTTGTATGAATTTCCAACTTGACGAATAAAAATTTTTGCTCGTTATGTTGGAAATTCATACAAACCTGTAAATCAAAAGTAAAAAGTTTTTGCATTGTGAATGCTGTGTTAATTCACAAATTTCATGAAGCAACCTTTAAATTTAACAAAACGAGAACCGGTCAATTCCCTAATTTTATCGTTTAAACAAAACAAAAATAATTTGTACCTTTAAATACAAAATGTAATGCAATATGTGTGTAATTGATAATATAAAATGTATTTAAATTTTTTAATTATGTAAAAGAATTAAAATTAAATATTCAAATACATTTTCCTTTTAATCGTTTTTACTGCCATCTATGAAGTTAATTTAATCTATCCAGCCATTTTCAAAAAGAATGTCTCACCCAGCGAGATAAATTTGAACTAGAATTTTTTCAAACGGTTGCAACAGTCAATTGAAGAAATTGAACGCTTTGTGTCAAATCAATAAAAGCAAAAGGATTTTGTATTCTTATCGCATTAATTTTCTGTTTTATTTTAATTAATTAAATTAAAAAGGACGTGATTTATTTAATTTGGTTAAATATTTGAAAGTGTTACTTTATTTTTAATGTTATATTAGTTTATGGAAATGGATCCATACACACAGGTATGTAAATAAATGGCGATGCAAATTGTTTGTAATTTGTGGAGCTTTCGATTCTCATGCGGAGATAATTTTTTGTAATTCCAGCAATTATTAGAACGAGCTGAAAAGCGTAGCAAGGCTTTAGGGATTACATCAACTTCAAAATTTCCTCTACAAGAGCACAACGTTGAACAAGGAAATCGTGCAAGTCGCTCACCTTGTAAAACACCCAAGAAGATATCGTCCACAAGTACCACCACCAGGACACATAACTCAACAACAAAAATCACAAAAAATGTTACGGAACGTGAAAGTAATGGTAGAGAATCCAAGGAAAATGTTGATTTAGCTGTGGAAATTAACATAACATCGGCCCCAAATATACAAGTCCAGGTTGAAGTGGAGGAGAGAGATATTGACGAACATGGGAATATAATCGAGTCGAATGAGGAAGGCAAACATGTGCCAGTTATGCGAGATACTTCGAGAACCCGATTACAGCGTTTGGGTGCATTGTACTCGGAATCAGAGAATTTGTCATCACCAATTCATCGAACCGAAGGGCGTTTCCACGAACAAATTGAATCCACATCTACCTCGTCATATACTGGGGATGATGGTAACAGCAAAGTTAAACGGTTTGGTAAATTAGCCGCTCTAGCAGATTCGATTAACAATTGGGAAGATGATTTATCTCATCCTTCAAATCAACCACAAGGTCCACCAAAACCAAAACGTTTATCAAGCCCTAAGAAAGAAATGAAGGCTAACGTTGCAAGTGGTGCAACTGCTAAAAAATATCAAGCTCCTGCACCGCCAAGAGAAGTGACGTCGCGTAACTCACCAGGAGGGCAGAAAGAACAAGCTGCGCCAAAAACCATTCTATCAACTACAAAATCAACGAATGCCAATTCAAAACGTTTGAATTGGGATAAAAAAGTTATGGATGCACTCGAATCACAAGGTTTTCACAGAAGAGAATCTACTAATAATAAATTAGTGTATGACTACAATAAGGAACAACAGAAGGAGGAGGCCGAATCATCTAAACCAGAACCACAGCCTAGAGCTGTTAACAATAACAAACCAGCGGTTATACCCGGTTCGGAAATTGAGAAAAAGAATTCAGCTCCAATTAGTAAACCAGTTGAAAAATCAACAAAAGGTTTAGTATCCGGTCGTGCTGCGATCTTTGAAACACAATCTCATTCTACCGGGATTTCGTATTCATCTCGATCAAAGGATCCGGCTGAAATGTCTTTAAAAGAGAGAATGGCATTATTTGAAAAAAATAAAGGTCATGCATTAATACCTAAAGGACCTTTAGGTATATCAGCATCGGCCAAGCAAATTATGGGGGACCCAAAAGCTAAACAAATATCGCAACCAGCTTCAACTAAAATTTCATCATATAACAAAGCCGTCGTAGCTGAAAGCAAAGCACAAGGACATGGAATCAAAAATACAGTTGCTGCATTATTATCAACAGGATCAACTATATCCGAGTCTCAAATCAGTGATGATATAAAGAAACAACGGCAACAAGATATGGATCAGTTATTAAATCGTTTCACCAAACCCGTTAACGTTGCTGCTAAAATTACCGATAAAGTTGATAGCCGACTATCTATTCCACCACCCGCACCTCCAATGCCGCCAAATAACTACAGTAGCCACGTCGATGCAAATTGTATTATCAACGTGCATAAACGTAGAAGTGGTGATTCAAAAGAGACGCTCGATAGCCCTGAAGTAATTTCGGTTGTAGGCGATGTTAAGCGAATTAAAGTAAATCCGCCTAAAGAGGGGGGTTTATATCCAGCTTTGTCAGATTTAGAAACAACTGAATCAGACCATGATTATACTACAGCATCTGTGGGTGAGACAGGATCTGATTGTGCGAAGGCGAAGCTTATCCAGCCGAACGAGACGCAACCGAAACCACAACAACAATCACCGCAGCAGCATCAACGACAATACTACGATGACGAGGAAGACAGGTGGGATAAATTTATAGATTTTTGCTTGTTGTGTTTCTGTCTAGAATAACACTTGCCGAGCATATTATCGGTATCCGTCCTTTCTGCTTATCTAGCATATAGAGTCTACTAGAATTTAAGAATAGCTTTAAGGTTTTGTTTGTACGAAATCGAATAAAATATTTTCATATTTCATCTTAAATTTCTTCATTTTCACTCATTCATTTTTCATCAATTTTTCTAGTTATATGGATTCAGAAGATTCCAGTGTTGGCCAATTGAATGGCAGCTTGGGGCGTGAAATATTAAATATGGTCCGACGCAATGAGTCTTACGAGGCTACGAAAAAGAACCGCGCATCATATGAGAAGCAACAACGATATTCGAATAATAGTTCCGCTACGGGAAGTGAGGTATCTGATGTAGTTGGCGATATAGATGAATATTTGGATGATGATGACGAAGAACCAGAGCCCGAAGAAAAAATTACACCGGTAAGTTTTAATTCGTTTATAATGGATTAACAAATTCAAATATAATTTTCAAATCCAAACAGAAAAAGGGATCTATGTCGTCAAACAGTTTTTCTTATCAAAAAAATGTTAAACATGTCCGCTATGAAGAGGAAGATGAAATTGTTGAAATGCGTCCAAAATCAAAATTTCGTACACCAGTCAAGTCAGAACTCACCGTAAATCCATCAAAGGATAACGATTTGGTCACATTAGTTCACACCGTGAGTTTCTATCGACGGCAACAAAATTTGCAATCATCGAATAATAATACTCCAGTTAAGAAAATTCAACGCCCGGTCACATATCACGAGACGACTACGACATCAACCGAGTACGATGATAGCTGTGACAGTGACGAGAAATCTGAATATGAAGATACGGCGGTCGTACAAGAGAAAGTTAAAAAATTATTCGATGAGGTGGGCAAACAACAAACAATAATGTCTCAGACAAGTCAAGCATTAAATTTATGTGCGGCCACTATCGAATTTTCTGGATCAACCGAAGCTGTTGAAGGGGAACGTCATTTATTGGTTGCATCCCATCGCCGACAAGCTGCATTAGATGAAATACAGCGACTTCGGGTCGAAGGTTCAATTCGTCCGATTGGTACGCCACAAGAACGTGGCTGTCTTTCAATAAACGAAATAACGGTGCCACTAAAACAGGACTACATTAAAAAATTGGCATCTGACACAATAAATGGTCATCATTTGGTCTGCCTGTTGAAATATAACGAACAAGTATTGGCCACAAAAGCTATCCCAACATTACCCGGTCTAGTTGCTGTTAAATTTCCTGACGTATTGCAACTTGTTAATGTGTATGCCGATTTTAAAGTCACCCTTGAAATATACGGTATGACCGCTCAAAAAGAAATTTTGCCACACGAGATCAAGTATCATATCGCAATGAATAAGAAGCATGCAAAAATTTTAACGCCTAAAGGTAAAAAAGGACATGACAATCGATTGGTTATGCCACCGGTACAATCACCAGCCGGTCCGAATGCTATTCGTACACCTGCACTATCATATTATGGATTTGTGATATTTTCGTTACGTGAAATTCAACGTACAAGTTGGTCACTTAATCAATGTTCTGGAGTCAGTCCACTCGAGGGTACTGTTCACATGAAAGTTAATTGTGAATTATCGGTTTCGGTCGATCATCGTGGTTTCTTAACAATGTTTGAAGATGTTTCCGGATTTGGAGCATGGCACAGACGTTGGTGTCGATTAAACGGACATGTATTGAGCTACTGGAAATATCCGGACGATGAAAAGAAAAAACTACCAATTGGAAGTATTGATTTATACAATTGTTGTTCACAAAAAGTTAATATAGCGCCTCGAGATGTATGTGCACGTTTAAACACAATGTTGTTGGAAATTCGACGACCGTGTCAAGAGGACGATGTAGAATCTTTAGTATTAGTTAAGCAAGGCAAATACACAGTATTAAGGTAAGCTGCACGACGATTTCAACGGAAATTTGATAACAGACATTTTTTTCTATTTATTTTATGATTATAGACATCTGCTATCGGCAGACACAAAAGAGGAACGCGAAGAATGGTGTACTTATCTGAATAAGTCATTAGCACTGATACGGGCATGGGGGCCATCGCAAAATTAATCACAACCAACAGACACAATTTTTTTATTTTTATTAATTAACATACATTTACTTATGTTAAAACCATAACAATTATTTAGTCATTTAAAACTAAAGCTTATGAATTAGTAAGCTCTAGAATAAAATTATAAGTATAACGAATGCATTGATAATGATCTCAAAAAACTTAAAAACGTTATCTGAAACGATTATATATTTATAAAACGAACATTTATAAAATAAATACTAATTTTTTACTTAATATATTGATATTTTTTTTGGAAAAAAGCTCCAATTTTATTAAATAAAAGCTATTTTTATTTTGGGTTTACATTTCAATTTCAAAATTTAGTCGTTAAACGGAAATTAATTTTAGTTTAGCGGCAAAAGCATTCAATTGATCAACGTTCTAGCTTCACGGAATTATTAAGAGATGGGGATAGTGTCTTTACAAATAGGAGATTTGAAATTTTATAACAGACTAATTATTTCTACACATTTTATCTCCACAATACTGTCCACCAGTGAAATCTAAGTAGCATGATTTAACGATAGGCGCAAATTCACGATGGAATTTTTATTATGCGCCCTTTTCTTGAAGTGGGGGCAGACTGCTGTAAATCTTTTGGAGGCTTCAGGTCGAACGGATACCCTTTTATTCTATGGTTTTCTTGTAAGTATATTTTTAGATTCATTATCCGGTTGTGCGTTTTTACTAAAAGGTTGGCTATGTGATATGATTGATCTAAACTTGTGTTACTCATGATCATGAAACACCTGTTTGAGTCGGCCAATACTTTAACTATTTTACATTTAATTCGATTACGAACGGTTTCTTGGAACGTTTGATAATAAGATACCGTCCTCTAAACGGCGGTTGTAGAGACTTGCGCAAAGCATCAGTTTTCAGAAATATAAGCAAATACCTGGGGTGACAAAATAGGATTAGGGTATTGAATTTTTATTGCCTGTGAGAATTAGTCTGCCGAGGTGGATTTAAAATTCTACCGAAATGTTGTTCTTAAATCTTACTTTTAACTAACTGGAATTAACACTCTCGTCCACTTTAAAAAATTATGGCACATTATGGCGTTCCAGCGTTCCGTTACATTTTGGATTATAAATCGATGTATGTCCTCCTAGATTCAAATTTCAAAGCCGCAAGTAGCTTTGACAATTCAGTAAAAAGTTGGGTCTCTAATTGAGAATGTTGATGCTTTAGGTATGAATGGGGTAGGTGTGGGAATCAAATTTCTCAACACAATAATTTATCTGAATTAAATTTGACCGGAAATTGTTGAAATTTCAAAGCGGTGTTGCTGCCCAATAGTTTTTCAAGCTCCACATTGGTCTGTGCATCTGCGATTGCGTCATAATCAGATATTGAAATTTGTGAGAGAGTACCAGCGACTCCGTTATCGATCCCAGAGATGTGCTGCAAGTCCGTAATCAACTGCCTAGGTCTTACAAACTATCTGAATTGTCCTGGATATATTTTCTCTGGGTACTGTGGAAATGCGAAAATTGGCTTCTTCTGATCAGTAGATAATGTGAAAATTCGACCTTCAAGTAAATAATGACAAAAATTGTTTAATTCCGGAATAAGTTGCGAGAAGCTCCTTATTGTGTTGTGTGCACTATTGACGATTGTAAAATTAAAGAAAGTGCCTCTCGAGTCTCGAGGACAATAGTTAAAATGATGCACCTGATAAAATGACATTTGTCACAAATGCGACGAAAGAAAATTTAGCAATGCGGTAATTAAAAATTGTTTTTATAGTCCAAAATTGGAATTATTTACAAAAATTTCGAACGTCAAATTATCAGGTAGGTCAGTTTAAAAAAGTTCCACTAGGTGGAATCCGTGATGCTCCAATCGTCAATACCGCTGCGTTTTGCCATTAATTTACTCCTGCACCATTACACTGATTGCTTTATCGTAGGCGTCAACTACAATCGCTAAGCCTGCAGTAGGTGATGACGGGTGTGCTAGCAGAGATGCTTGACATAATTTGGTTTAAATAACAGTTTTTGAGGTGTCGCTGGGTTCTATTGGGATTTGGTAATTCGCACGGACTAGATCCAATGTTGAGAATATACTGCATCCTTCCAGCTGATAAGAAAAGTCGTGAAGATGAGGAATTGGATATCGGTGCGGAATTTTGATTTTATTAAGCGTCCGATAATCTTCGCATGGTCTGTAATCTCCATTCTGCCATCAGAAAATGTTTGAAATCCGCTTGAGCTATTTTTAATTTATCTGGAGGCAAGTGGCGAATTTTAAGTTTGAGAAAATCTACTTCAATAATGAGACTTGACATTATCGTTTTAATAAATTTCCAAATAAAATGTTGACGTAACTCGGTATTTAATTTTATTTAGCATTCGAGTGCCAAATGCCTTAATTCGAAATATTGAATTAATTTACCAGAATTAACAAAATCAGGAAGAATGAAGGAAATGTTTGCCCGCTCAACAATTAAAAATCCTTAGTTAGAATTAGTTTCTTTGATGGTTGGAAGACTGGAAACTGTACCATCAATACGCATGTTGCAGAATGCTGATGGGAAATGAACACCTTATGGAGATGAATAAACATACATTATTTTTGACACAATGATACCTGCGTCCTTCCTACGATTTTACTACCTACGATTTTTTTGGTTTCGGTAAGTTGGCCTCAATCGGCTTACTCTTACAAGAGCGTTTTGCGAGAAACACTTTTCCTGAAAATTGTTCATTAACTTTTGCCTTATTAGAGGACCCTGTCAATCCTTTAGTTGCTGCCAGTTTGACTAATCCAGTAATGTTCTATATATTGAATTAAAATCTTCTTCTTTTCGGAATCCTCGACGTTCACATCAAGAACGCAAAATGCGTCTTTGGCGCAACCACTTTTGAATGAAATTATGGCATTTCCAGCTCCTAGTTTTAAAATAACAATGATTCGTCCATATGGTAAATTCGTCCACCGATTTATACCAAAACCATACAAACACTCGTGCCAATTCACAATCACTTGGCAGCTTTACTCAACAAGCCCAAGACAGTCAAGAACTTATCTTGACCATATCAGCATGCATTCACGTGGCTTAAAACTAAATTGGCACAGATAACATTTCTGGTGCATCCACCGAGTGACTCTAAGCTCAGCTCAGCGTTACTTCTGACGCATCAAATACTACCATTGGAGCCGGGCTGCAACACAATACATAACGAGTGTTGAGAGCTACTGGGAAATTACTCGCAGTAAATCTGGCAGTCAAATGCTTTAGGTATTTTGTAGAGGGTCGGGACCATATACACCGACTATAAACCTCCGACTAGAGAAATTCAGTCAATATAGCAATTCAAAGGATAACTTCTAGGGAATGCAATCTCGGTATTATATATAAGGTAATCCTGGGATCCCGGATTTTGGTATTGGCAAAAATCAGGGATTTAGGGATTTTGGGATTTACTAAAAGAAAGGGATCCGGGATTTGACAAAGATCGGAATCCCAAGATTTCAATGGGATCCCGGTTTTTCGGAATTGAAGAAAAGGCCGGGATCAAGGGATTTGACAAAAATCCTGGATTTCTGGATTGCACTCCCTAATCACTTCCACCGTCTAATGAATACTCTTATTTGCTCACCTGTTTCGGTCGCCTCACTCGCTGGCCCAAAGTATACTGATGAGTGATGACCAATATGTCAGCTCAACCACTGCCACCACATTTGTCAACAGCTACGTATCACAATTCTACTTTATTAATAATTTTCATATGGCAAAATGAAGCAACTTAGCTAAAAATTGGGTTTGACGGTTTCAATGTCGGTTTTCCGATTTGCATGGGGCGTTGAAGGGCCTTTTTTGGGGAATGAAAGAAAACAGATATGTTGGGCATGGGAAGCAGAGAACAAACTTTCAATTCGTTTTCGATAGTGTTTTATCTCTTTCTAAAGCTATCTCAGCTTGCGCGAAATAGAGAGAAATGTGAAATAGAGTACAATTTTATTCTTGTTACAAGAGACAAAGCACTATCTACAATGAATCGAAAATGATGGCACAACATGTCACCCCTGAATGCGCTTAGGTTTGCCAAATTAAGGTCTATTTGCTTAACTAAAAAGTCTCAAAAACTACTACACGGTCTTCAGTCTCAGGACCGTTAAATTACATTAGCAAAATGTATTTTGTTTTTAGGAGTTGAAATTCAATCATTATTCATTTCACTCATTATTCATCCATTATTTACTCATTATTCACTCAGTATTCTCTCTTTATTCGATGATAATTTAAGCGATTTTACTGATTATTCATATTCATTCATCATTACACCTTTATTTACTGATTATTCACGTATTCTCATTATTACTTAATGATTATTTACTCATTATTTAGTAATTATTCACTAATAACTGATTCATTATTTATACATTATTCGCTCATTATTCAGTCATTATTCATTCTTTATTCACGTTATGTTCCCACAGTATTATCTCATTATCCAGTGACGGTCCAGAGATTATTTACTCGTTAGATTCACTGAAAGATGAATGGTGAGTAATGAGTGATGGATGAATAATCTGTAAATAATCTGTCAACAATTAGTGATTAATGAAGGAATGATAAGAGAATAATAACTGAGTATTCTTCTTTAACAATTCATCAGAGAATAAGGAGTGGATAATGAGTGAACTATGAGTGCTTAAAGAGTGAATAATAAGTGATTAATGAATAATATTGAGTGAATAATGTCTTATGAACAATGGCCGAATAAAGAGTGAAAACAAATTTATTTTATTTTGCACTCATTAATCTTTACTAAAAAAAAATCCGAAAGTGAATTTTCCGAAAACCAAACCACATGTTACGTAAGTTAGCGCTCCTTTCAATCTTTCTATTCAGATTCTTCATCATCGCAAAACTCGAAAAGAAAATTGGTAAGAAGCCTGAAGCGTCTTGTTAGAATTTTGTTTTAAACAGCATGAAGCCAGATCCTAAGTTGCAACTTTAATTTACCTTTATTTCATCTTCGAGCAGTTTGGGCAGATACAAATTATTTAAGATGTTTCCAGATGATTCTAGATATTAGAAATTACTCCATCAAGTTATGCATTCAAAACTCAAGGCCGAATCATTGAATAGTATTCAAGATTATTGAGATTATCGAGATTATTCGAGATTTCTGTAGTTTTTCGAAATTATTTGAAATTTTTGAAGAGTAGCATGATTTTTCGAGCTTATTCGTGAATTTGTGTTGACTTGCTTACCGTTAAATTGTTTAATATTATTGAGACGATGATGAATCTTCTAATTCAATAATTAAGTTCATATTTCAAGATAAAAAAATCAAACGTTTATTAAAATTAACATAAAAAAAGTAAAATTATAAAAAAAATCCAAAACATACATAAATAATAATAATTTAAAAATATTCACCAAACAAGAAGAGTATTTTATTTATAATAATAATCATCATTATTTGGTTTCAACAAATTTGTTGCGATCGTTGAACTAATCGGCGATCTATAATCTTGATTTCGGTTGTTCGGTAAAACATCGTACAACGACGGTAACACTGTATTTTTACGTTGATGTTGATAACCATCATTATACGATGGTGTTGATGTAAACGTTGCTGCCGTTGGACTGTGATAATATTTTGAGACTGGAATTACGGTAATGTCTTCGTACGGTGGCCGAACTGTGCTAGAAACTAATTTTGCGACTAAACCAGGTTTTGATCCGCGTGCATACGGTGTTGGTATGGTTGAGTATTGGTGAGAGTGTCCCGATGGTGCCGAATGGTAATTATTAATATCGAAATGTTGAATATCGAAATTATGTGAATAACGGTGCGCATCGATTAAGGCAGACGGGGATGGGGATGGAAATTTAAATGTTTTTGATATTGGTGTTGACGGTGTGCTTAATATTGGTATATGTTGATTATCATAATTATTATCGTAATTCGAATAGGAATTTGTTTGGTGGTATGATCGTCCATGAGCTTGTAAATCCTTATAATAATCGTAAATTGGTTGGGCCGAAACCAAAGCGTCATTCGTAAATGGTTGATTGAGATAGTTGTGATAAGCAGCTGGAGGTATTAATACTTCGAGAGGGGTAGATAGGGGCGGTGGTGATTCAACAACATTTGGTTTTTGTAGAACTGGAGCCTGACGGTAATCGTGATAACGTGTAGGCTGAATTTGATTGCTATGATGACCATCAATTAAATTGTAGCTAACATCAGCCCGATACCCGTTATTATCTGCCGTATATTTAACAGTTTGTATTCGTCCATCGGGTAGTTGTACTTTATAGCTGCCATGAACTGCGCCACCCGTTTGATGCTGTGAATGTGAAAAATCATCACCAGACTGTTTGTCGCGTACTGTATACGAAAACGCATAGTGTTTTTTACTAGTCGATGCATCTTCATCTGGATCGCGGGTTCGTTGATAATGTTGTTGTTTTTGTGGATGATCCACTCGTTTCTCTTTTAGCTTGGCGTACGGATGTTGAATTTCACCGCGATTCAATAAATTGTCATCATTACTGGGGAATTTAACTGGGCCGGGGCTGTTAAAGAAACATATAATTACTAAAAAAAGCAAATTATTTAATATGCGGTCATCCATCTGTACTTATAAACATTATTTGGCAAAGTATTTTTAATCAAATGGGGCGCTATTCTTCGTCCATTTTCGTATGGATGTGGATTAAAGTGTCGCGGTTGTAAAAATGCTGCTGGTTCGGGTGTTTCTTTCGTCGATGATATTGTTGCATTTACCACACATATTGATGTTAGACACATCTGAAATACAATAAAAATTATATGTAATTGTTTTTAGCATTGTTCTCATTATTTTGTTGTTTGCTTGGCTTGGGAATTTTACCTGCAGCACAAGTAATTTGGTTTTCATGAGTTTCGTCATCTTTTTGGTTTATTATACAATAGTGTATACGCAATTCTAAAAATATATAATAACGATAAATTAACATTTTATGTATATAACTCGCGACCTTCATTGTATTTTCACGCGAAAGTGACAATTGGTGTATTTTTATTGTATATAAAGGGACATTAACAAATCATTGAGTTGAAATTTTAAGGTTCGTGACCTTAATTATTTCATTACAATGTCTTGCATTTCTTTCGAACTACATATTATATAATATCGGCATAACAATCTATTAACAAAACAAAACTTTTTTTTATTGAAAGTAATTTTCAGAAATTTAAGCTCCACCTTTGACTTAAAGGTATGTGATGCAATCGTGATAATACGTTTATATTCGTTTGTGCATTTCAACGTGACCGGCCGTTTAAAAGAATTTCATAAATTTGATACAAATAATAACATAAAAAAATTAAGAAGAAATTTAAATTTAAAGAAATTCTCTGTTTGGTGTTCAACACGAGCAGACCTATTTTTGTTTTTTACAAACAATAAAATTTTTTTTTAAAATTTATACATATTGTGAAAACACAATTAAATAATACAGTAACGGAACAGTTATAATATAACAAATAATCAAAAGTTAAATTAATTAAAAATTAAATTGGAAAGTTTTAAAAGACAAATTTGTCTTACTTAAGTAAAAGGAGGAGTCCTAGCGACTCCTCCGGTGATAGTGAGTGCAAAATTCTCAAAACTAATGAAGAAAATAGCATCTCCGTTAATAATGATACTGAAACAATGAGTGCAGATTCAATGCCATTAACATCGAGTGGATTTGGTCTACTTCCTCAAGGAGAAGGGATCATTCCAGATAAAATACGGAAAATTCCACCAATAATAATCCGAGATGGAATTCCAGCTGAAATAAGAACGTTTCTAAAAGATAAACAGGTTAGTGCAGCCAACTTTACTATTAAAAACATGTCGATTGGAGTAAAAATCAACATAGATAACATGGATGATTATAATAAAATAAAAACTCTCCTGGTGAATGAAGAAGCTCACTTCTTTACATACGAAAATCCTGAAAATAGGCAGCAGAAGTTTGTACTAACTGGATTGTCTACAAACGATATTAAAGACATTAAGGATGACTTAGCTAAATCAAATATATTTCCTCTTGAGATAAAGCAATTATCAGTGAAAAAACAAAGATACAACAATCAAGCCACTTATTTGCTCTATTTTAAGCAAAATGAGATAAAAATAAATGAACTACGAAAAATTAAAGGAGTTCTAAACGAAATAGTACAATGGAATTATTACGTCAGGCGGCGAATAGGTCCAACCCAATGCAGGAAATGCCAAATGTTTGGTCACGGGACAAGAAACTGTTTCCAAATTGCAACTTGTAACATGTGTAGTGAACATCATGATTCTTCATTATGTCCACTAAAAAAAATCGAAAATGAAGAAGAGAAAAACAAACTAATAAAATGTATAAACTGTAAACAAGGTCATCCATCAAATTCAATTTTATGTAATAAAAGAAAGGAATATATTGCAATAAAACAGCAATTAAATCGCAAACATAACGCAACTCACAACAATAATAAAATACATATTGCTAATCGACAAATTCATCAACAAAATAATGTACCGAAGTTTCAGTACAATCAAAAAGATTTTCCAAACATAAATAGTCACCTTGATTTCGGGTCTAGGCCAAATACAATCCAATGGAGTAATCTATTTGTAAACAACAACAATAATAATAATAATACGTTAAATAATAACTCACAACTCAACGCCAATCAGGACAAAAGTAATCTGTTCACACCTGAGGAGATTTCCAGTCTACTGAAAGAAGTGCTAACCAGACTAAACTCTTGCAACAACAAGGAAGAAATATTCTTTGCTATAACTTCATTAGCCTATAAACACTTATATTCAAATAAATGATCAGTCAACAAATAGCAAACAATTTTAAAACAGTTCTCTGGAATGCTAGAGGAATCAAAAATAAAGTAGTTGAACTATCAGATTTTATACAAACAAATAAATTAGATATAATATTGTTAACAGAAACATTTCTTAAACCTAGTGATAAGTTCTATGTTAATTCAAATTATATAATATATAGAGCAGATAGACTAAATAACATTGGTGGTGGTGTTGCAATTATCGTGAAAAAAACTATTAAGCATAAGTTGTTACCATTTTTTAAAACTAAAGTAATTGAAAGTATTGGTATAGAAATTGAAAGCACTAATAAACCGATTAATGTAATTTCGGCTTATTTTCCTGGCACCCGTGTTGATGCAAGTATGTTAAGTGATTTCAATCATGATTTAAAAAAGCTTTCAAATACTAACAATGATTATATATTAGGTGGTGATTTCAATTCTAAACATAGATATTGGAACTGTTCAAAAGCTAACCGTGCCGGTAATTTAATATACAACGAAATCAATAAAGGTAGCTTTACAATAAATTTTCCCTCTCAACCAACGTATTACCCTAGTTCATCGCGTGGCGTTCCATCGACGCTTGACATAGTTTTATGTAATAGGCACGGTTTAACATCAAATCTTTTATCTGTCTGTGAACTTTCTTCTGATCATAACCCGGTCTCATTTACAATCAGTGCTAATCAAGAACTTCATACTAACCCAAATCTAATTCGCTGTTATAAATTTGCAGACTGGAAAAAGTATCATAAGATACTAAAAGATAACATAAAGCTAACAAACTATACCAGCGAAAATATAAATTCTATTGAAAAAATAGACGATAACATTACTCAACTGTCCGAATTGATCATAAAAGCCCAAAATGTTTCAGTGCCATTGTTAGTTAATCAGAAAACACAAATAAAACTAGATGAAGAAACATTAAAAATTATTAGATATAGAAACACTCTAAGACGTCAATGGCAGAGGACTAGACAGCCTTATCTAAGAAAAATAATAAATAAAATAACCATGCAAATAAAAATAAAAATAAATGAAATTCGAAACCAAAACTGGAATAAACTACTAAATAAACTACAAATAACAGGTAGTAAAACTTTCTGGAATGTAACCAAACTAATTAGAAATAAAACTGTCGGTATTCCACATCTTAAACTGGATGATAATATTTTAATAACACCAGAAGAAAAAGCTAATGCCATTGCTGAAGAATTTCATAAAACCCATTTTTTAACTAAAAATGCATCTCAACCAGCTACCGAATTAACAATAGCTAATTCGATAAAGCAATTAGAATCAATACCAAATTTTGAATCCAATCCATTAATTACAACTACTAAGGAAATTGCACTTATTATTAAAAATCTGAAAACATCTAAAGCTCCAGGTTCCGACAAAATATCTAATAAATTGTTAAAACAAAGCCCTAAACATTTAAAGATATTGCTATGTTACATAATCAATGCATGCCTAAAGTTAAATTATTTCCCAAAAGCTTGGAAATTTGCTAAAATAATACCAATCCAAAAACCTAATAAGGACCATTCCAGACCATCAAATTACCGTCCAATAAGCCTGCTATGTGGATTGTCTAAAGTATTTGAAAAAGTAATTCAAACAAGAATACTTTCGCACCTTGATGAAACACAATTGATTCCTAAATTTCAATTCGGATTTAGACAAAAACTCTCGACAGTTCACCAAACGTATAGATTATGTAAATTAATAAAAACCGAACTAAACAAAAAACAATCATCAGGTTTTGTAATGATGGATATTGAAAAAGCTTTCGATACTGTATGGCATGACGGGTTGATTCATAAATTAATTCAGTTTAAATTTCCTGTATATTTAATTAAAATCATTCATTCTTATCTACATAATAGATCATACTCAGTATTCATAGGAAATGTTGAATCAAAAGTTTTTTCAATTCCTGCTGGTGTTCCACAAGGTGCTGTATTAAGTCCTTCACTATTCAATATATATATTTCAGATTTCCCAAAACCATTAGGTTGCACCATTTTTCAATTCGCTGATGACACTGCTATCCTGTCGAGCTCTATGGATCCGCAAAAAATCATCAACAATCTAGAAAAAGCATATGCTGAAGTAGCAATCTATTTACACAATTGGAAGATAAAAATAAATAACACTAAAACACAAGCGATGTTTTTCACACGAAAACGTGTTCCACATGCTCTACCGGCGAGATGCATCAGTGTAAGTGGAATTAGTATTCCTTGGAGTAAAGAAATTAAATATCTTGGCGTGATGCTTGACCAAAAACTTATATTCCACAAACATATAGATTATACTATTAACAAAGTGACCAAACTAATTAGAATTTTATATCCCTTTATAAACCGCAAATCAAGTTTAAGCCTTAATAATAAACTTCTGATATTTAAATCTGTATTTTCACCAATATTAACTTATGGCTCTCCTGCTTGGCAAACAATATCTCTGTGTCATCAGAAACGACTCCAAATAATGCAAAACAAACTATTAAAAATGATATATAATCTGCCGTGGTTATTTCCAACAATTAAACTTCATAAGCTTAACAAAATAAAAACAATAAACGAAAAAATCATTTGTTTGAACACTAAATTCAACTCGGGGTTGCCACTTATCAACAATTTTTGCACGGAAAGTAATAATTGAATTATTTCACGATGGTTGAAATACAAATTAGTTTTAAGTATTTAGGTTAAGTTAATTAATAACGATAATTAGGTTTTTTCAACTTTCTCCTAGAGGATAATATTAACATGGAATAATTCACAAAATAAAAATTAAATTAATAAAAAATAAACTAATAAAACAATAAATTAAAGATGTAAAGTTATATTCAAACTAAACTCTTAAGGATTATATGAAACTACTAATGTAATTTAATGTTAAAAAATATTTAAATAAAGATAAATTGAATTGAATTGAATTAAATTTAAAGAACTCGTAATTTCTATTTTTTTACGTTGCCTAACATTGTAATTTCAATAATAAGCGGGTACAATTATAATAATTGACAATTATAAAATTTCAAATATTTTATTCGTCTATTTAAATTGAATGATCTAAATTAGAGATAAGTGAAATTTATTTTCTTTAAGCAGACGAAGAATTTGATTATTGAAAGTGAATTATTAAATTTAAATTGAGATATTTAAATGGAATTGATGTGCGATATAGATAAGGGTTACCTAAGTTCGTTTAACTATCAAACAAAATTCATAAAAAAAATATTATAAATAATATTCTTGACAAAGATTAACCGAGAACTTAAAGTAAAGACGGAATCGTTAGTCTTCGCTTGGTGTTAGATCATCCGGTAGCCTTGATAAGTATTGCACATTATTACATTCTGTAATTGGGACTTTGAATTACTTTGATCATTTCCAAATTTGCCAATTATTGTAAAAGCTTTATCAACCTTCTTTCTTCGAACAACAGTATTTCGATCACGTGGATTCCTGCTTATTATGACTTTGAGGGCAATGAAATCGCCGATTTGCTAGCTAAAGCTGGAACCTATAGGAGAAATATATCGGTCTCGAACCGGTTACTCACGTAACTCAATAGTGGTAAGAAATCAATCAAGAATTCGCTCTGTATCAGTTGAGCCAGAGATGGTTTGCTACTTCCAACTATCGTCTGGCTAAATATTTTATTTGTAGGCTCAAATTGACCCTTTCATCTAAGAGTGCAGAGCGCTTTATGCGAAGTCGAAAATCTGTTAATTTAGGTGAGTTGTCCTCGATCGCTATCTCCAAGATTCTTCAGTTTATTAATAAAGCGGCAATACGCAATTGTGAATTAAAAAAGAATCCCCGGTTAGCAATGTGGGCTCTTTGTGGCATTGAGTGCAGCACCTCGGTGGGTTCCGACCAATTTTAATAAATAAATAAAAAATATCATTACCCAGCGACAAAATTTTGTTAAAGTGGAAAAAGTAGTGTGTGGAAAATGAGGAACTTTGTCAATTCACGCTTGTATATTATCAGCTATAACATCTGACTTGTCATAGTTATACCTACACCTTTTCCAATTGTAATACAGAAAACCTTCACTATATATACGCGGCTATACAAACTGTTAATACATATACTTTATTATACATATAGTAGCCCGTGAATTTACTTTAATATTTCAAACATCTGAATTCATTTATTTTGCAAATTAACATACGCAATTTAATACATAGTTTAATCATTTAAAACGTAAAATACAAGATTTCTATCCATAAAAATGGAACTAAAGGACATTTCCGCAATTTGCCAATTTGTAATAAGGCATCCAATAACACGACTGCTACCTTGCCTACATATATTTCACTCAAAGTGTGTGCAACCTATAATCGATGTTCCAGATAGTACGTGCCGCGTTTGGAACTGATGCAATTGAAAGGAAGAAATTCAAAAAATAATGAAAAAGTTCTTGAAAGGTTAGTGAATTATGCGACTGGATATCTTTGGCTGTAACGCTGGAAATAAAGTATAAGACGGCATATCACTGGATCCAATTTGGACGTGATACAATGTTGCCAAAAGGTGGCATAAAACCAAAAGCTTTGACTGAGGATGAAATTGATTTGATGATTTCCTGGGTAGAAGAAGACTGTAGTATAACATTAAAATGAATAAAACAAAAAATTATGAACAGTTTCCGAAAAGTGGTGGCTGTGTCAACCGTTGGTAACTACTTAGAAGGCTGCCTCTTCACTACCAACAAGTGCACATTGAACCGATTACAATGAATTCGGAAATCAATAAAATAAAACGATCTGAATATGTCCAATATTTGAACCACCACATAAAGCAGGGCAAAACAATTTTATGGATGGATGAAACAAATTTTAATTTGTTTTGCCGTAGAACAAGGGGCCGTGCAAGAGCTGGTCACAGAGCAGTCCAACACCTTCCAGCATCAAGAGGTCCTAACATACATTTAATTGGAGAAATTTTTACTACAGGAGTTGTGTCTATGGAACGCTGAAGAGGTTTATTTACTGCACAGTTAGCAAATAATTGGGTAAAAACATTACTGCAGGAGTGGCAAGATTTGGGAAATCAACTGGCAGCTTTAGTTATTGTTGTAGACAACGCAATTTGACATTGATACGACTATTTGATCTAAAGTCAAAGCCTATGCCAAAAGTTAGATTCGCGTTCCAAATGTTGAAGGTAATAGCGTTATGGAACAAAGATTGGTCTACTTGGAGAATATTATAGATCATGCAAAGAACCTAGTCGAAGGTGATTGTGCTCGAACTGTGCAACACTGTACAGTAACACCAAGCTACAGCTTTAGCCATGAACGACATGCCTGTTGGTTGTTAATTACAATTGGGTGAAATTATTAAAATAACTGTCTGGTGATATAATATTTTAAACTAATTATAAACTGAAATAATATTAAATAATTGTAATATAACTTATGAAATTATTGAACTGATTATTATAAAATAAATTGTTGAACATTTGAATTAATTCAAATATTATTAACGCTTTTATGAAGAGAAGAAGTTGAATTTTTTTAAATTTTAAATGCGGTAATAAAACAGACAATATTTGGGGTAGAGGATCTTATAACTTTAGTATTTTATAGAATTGTTTTAGGCCTTTGTGAATCGTCAGTAAATTCACCACCCCACGTGCTTTACGAGTACTTGTGATGTGTTATTTTAAAAATAAGTTGCATCATATTCGTGAAGGTCTATTGATTAAAAAATGAGAAATTACTCTCTTCATCTGCTCATTCAATTGCTCCATAAAAATCAAGCCCATATCTATAACCATTTTTATTTGAGTGGAATGAGAAATTCGGGAATTTAATTAATTAAAATAATCAATTAAAAATGCCCGTAAATTACTTAATTTAATACTTGAGATAAGATCTTGTAACTTGCGCTTTAGAATAAATTGGAGTCTTTCGGAATTACAGTAAATTGTACCCTTTTAACTGAACTACATAAGTATATAGGATGGTGACGACGTAAATGGATATTTATTAGATTTTATTGCCTCTATCCAAATTTGTATTTGTAAGTGCTATGTAGTTGAATAAGACGAGAACACACACGAAATACCCACAAGTAAAAGCATGCTTGAATAGAATATAAAATTTGAAGTTTGGGATTTGAAATTTGGAATTTAAGTTTGAAAATTGGAATTTTAAATTTAAAATTTGGAAATTGAAATTTACAATTTCAAATTTTAATTTGAAATTTGAAATTTAGAATTTGGAATTTGAAATTTGAAATTTGAAATTTCGAATTTAAAATTTATAATTTGTATTATGAAATTTTGGATTTTGGAATTTGGGATTTGGAATTTGAAATTTGAAATTTCGAATTTGAAATTTGGAATTTGAAGTTTGGAATTTGAAATTCAAAATTAAAATTTAAAATTTAGAATTTGAAATTTAATACAATATTTAAAACTTTGATTTTGGCATTAAATTTGGAATTTGGCATTTGAAATTTGAAGTTTGGAATTTGGAATTTGGAATTTGAGATTTGGAATTTGGAATTTGAAATTTGGAGTTTGGGGTTTAAAATTTAAAATTTAGAAAATGAAATTTGGAATTTAAAATAAAAATTTAAAGTTTGAAAATTGGAATTTGGAATTTAAAATTTCGAATTTTAAATTTTAAATTTGTATTATGAAATTTTGGATTTTGGAATTTGGGATTTGGAATTTGAAATTTAGAATTTGGAATTTAAAATTTGAAATTTGAAATTTAATATTTTAAATTTTGATTTTGGAATTTGGAATTTGAAATTTGGAATTTGGAATTGGAAACTTGAAATTGGAAATTTGGAGTTTGGGGTTTGAAATTTAAAATTTAGAATATGAAATTTGGAATTTAAAATAAAAATTTAAAGTTTGAAAATTGGAATTTGGAATCTAAAATTTTAAACTTGTACATATTATGAAATTTTGGATTTTGGAATTTGGGATTGGGAATTTGAAATTTGGAATTTGAAGTTTGGAATTTGAAATTTGAAATTTAAAATTAAAATTTAAAATTTGGAATTTGAAATTTGGAATTTGAAATTTTGATTTTGGAATTTGGAATTTGAAATTTGGAGTTTGGGGTTTGAAATTTAAAATTTAGAATATGAAATTTGAAATTTAAAATAAAAATTTAAAGTTTGAAATTTGGAATTTCGAATTTAAAATTTTAAATTTGTATTATGAAATTTTGGATTTTGGAATTTGGGATTTGGAATTTGAAATTTAGAATTTGGAATTTAAAATTTGAAATTTGAAATTTAATATTTAAAATTTTGATTTTGGAATTTGGAATTTGAAATTTGGAATTTGGAATTGGAAACTTGAAATTGGAAATTTGGAGTTTGGGGTTTGAAATTTAAAATTTAGAATATGAAATTTGGAATTTAAAGTTTGAAAATTGGAATTTGGAATCTAAAATTTTAAACTTGTACATATTATGAAATTTTGGATTTTGGAATTTGGGATTGGGAATTTGAAATTTGGAATTTGAAGTTTGGAATTTGAAATTTAAAATTAAAATTTAAAATTTGGAATTTGAAATTTGGAATTTGAAATTTTGATTTTGGAATTTGGAATTTGAAATTTGGAGTTTGGGGTTTGAAATTTAAAATTTAGAATATGAAATTTGAAATTTAAAATAAAAATTTAAAGTTTGAAATTTGGAATTTGGAATTTAAAATTTTAAATTTGTATTATGAAATTTTGGATTTTGGAATTTGGGATTTGGAATTTGAAATTTGATATTTGGAATTTGAAATTTGGAATTTGAAATTTAAAATTTAAAATTTTGATTTTGGAATTTAAAATTTGGATTTGGAAATTTGAAATTTGGAATTTGAAGTTTGGAATTTGGAATTTGAGATTTGGAATTTGGAATTTGAAATTTGGAGTTTGGGGTTTGAAATTTGAAATTTAGAATATGAAATTTGGAATTTAAAATAAAAATTTAAAGTTTGAAAATTGGAATTTGGAATTTAAAAATAAATTTGTAGTTTGGATTTTGGAATTTGAGATTTGAAATTTGGAATTTGAAATTTAAAATTTGAAATTTGAAATTTACAATTTGAAATTTTAATTTGAAATTTGAAATTTAGAATTTGGAATTTGAAGTTTGGAATTTGAAATTTGTATTATGAAATTTTGCATTTAGGAATTTGGGATTTGAAATTTGGAATTTAAAGTTTGGAATTTGAAATTTTAAATTAAAATTTAAAATGTGGATTTTAAAATTTGGAATTTGAAATTTAATACAATATTTAAAACTTTGATTTTGGAATTAAATTTGGAATTTGACATTTGAAATTTAAAGTTTGAAGTTTGGAATTTGGAATTTCAATTTGAAATTTGGAGTTTGGGGTTTAAAATTTAAAATTTAGAAAATGAAATTTGGAATTTAAAATAAAAATTTAAAGTTTGAAAATTGGAATTTGGAATTTAAAATTTCGAATTTAAAATTTTAAATTTGTATTATGAAATTTTGGATTTTGGAATTTGGGATTGGGAATTTGAAATTTGGAATTTGAAGTTTGGAATTTGAAATTTGAAATTTAAAATTAAAATTTAAAATTTGGAATTTGAAATTTGGAATTTGAAATTTTGATTTTGGAATTTGGAATTTGAAATTTGGAGTTTGGGGTTTGAAATTTAAAATTTAGAATATGAAATTTGAAATTTAAAATAAAAATTTAAAGTTTGAAATTTGGAATTTGGAATTTAAAATTTTAAATTTGTATTATGAAATTTTGGATTTTGGAATTTGGGATTTGGAATTTGAAATTTGATATTTGGAATTTGAAATTTGGAATTTGAAATTTAAAATTTAAAATTTTGATTTTGGAATTTAAAATTTGGATTTGGAAATTTGAAATTTGGAATTTGAAGTTTGGAATTTGGAATTTGAGATTTGGAATTTGGAATTTGAAATTTGGAGTTTGGGGTTTGAAATTTGAAATTTAGAATATGAAATTTGGAATTTAAAATAAAAATTTAAAGTTTGAAAATTGGAATTTGGAATTTAAAAATAAATTTGTAGTTTGGATTTTGGAATTTGAGATTTGAAATTTGGAATTTGAAATTTAAAATTTGAAATTTGAAATTTACAATTTGAAATTTTAATTTGAAATTTGAAATTTAGAATTTGGAATTTGAAGTTTGGAATTTGAAATTTGTATTATGAAATTTTGCATTTAGGAATTTGGGATTTGAAATTTGGAATTTAAAGTTTGGAATTTGAAATTTTAAATTAAAATTTAAAATGTGGAATTTAAAATTTGGAATTTGAAATTTAATACAATATTTAAAACTTTGATTTTGGAATTAAATTTGGAATTTGACATTTGAAATTTAAAGTTTGAAGTTTGGAATTTGGAATTTCAATTTGAAATTTGGAGTTTGGGGTTTAAAATTTAAAATTTAGAATATGAAATTTGGAATTTAAAATAAAAATTTAAAGTTTGAAAATTGGAATTTGGAATTTAAAATAAAAATTTTAAATTTTAAATTTGTATTATGAAATTTTGGATTTTGGAATTTGGGATTTGGAATTTGAAATTTGAAATTTAGAATTTGAAATTTGGAATTTGAAGTTTGGAATTTGAAATTTGAAATTTAAAATTAAAATTTAAAATTTGGAATTTAAAATTTGAAATTTAATATTTAAAATTTTGATTTTGGAATTTGGAATTTGAAATTTGAAATTTGCAATTGGAAATTTGGCATTGGAAATTTGGAGTTTAAAGTTTGAGATTTGGAATTTGAAATTTGGAGTTTGGGGTTTGAAATTTAAAATTTAGAAAATGAAATTTGGAATTTAATATAAAAATTTAAAGTTTGAAATTTGGAATTTGGAATTTAAAATAAAAATTTTTAATTTTAAATTTGTATTATGAAATTTTGGATTTTGGAATTTGGGATTTGGGATTTGGGATTTGGAATTTGAAATTTGAAATTTAGAATTTGAAATTTGGAATTTGAAGTTTGGAATTTGAAATTTGAAATTTAAAATTAAAATTTAAAATTTGGAATTTAAAATTTAATATTTAAAATTTTGATTTTGGAATTTGGAATTTGAAATTTGAAATTTGCAATTGGAAATTTGGCATTGGAAATTTGGAGTTTAAAGTTTGAGATTTGGAATTTGAAATTTGGAGTTTGGAATTTGAAATTTGGAGTTTGGGGTTTGAAATTTAAAATTTAGAATATGAAATTTGGAATTTAAAATAAAAATTTAAAGTTTGAAAATTGGAATTTGGAATTTAACATTTTAAACTTGTATTATGAAATTTTGGATTTTTGAATTTGGGATTTGGAATTTGAAGTTTGGAATTTGAAATTTGAAATTTAAAATTTTGATTTTGAAATTTGAAATTTGGAATTGGAAATTTGGAATTTGAAGTTTGGAATTTGGAATTTGAGATTTGGAATTTGTAATTTGAAATTTGGAGTTTGGAATTTAAAATTTAAAATTTTTAGTTTGAATTTTGGAATTTGAGATTTGAAATTTGGAATTTGGAATTTGAAATTTAAAATTTGGAAATTGAAATTTGAGATTTGAAATTTAAAATTTTAAATTTGAAATTTACAATTTGAAATTTTAATTTGAAATTTAGAATTTGGAATTTGAGATTTGGAATTTGGAATTTGAAATTTGGAGTTTGGGGTTTGAAATTTGAAATTTAGAATATGAAATTTGGAATTTAAAATAAAAATTTAAAGTTTGAAAATTGGAATTTGGAATTTAAAAATAAATTTGTAGTTTGGATTTTGGAATTTGAGATTTGAAATTTGGAATTTGAAATTTAAAATTTGAAATTTGAAATTTACAATTTGAAATTTTAATTTGAAATTTGAAATTTAGAATTTGGAATTTGAAGTTTGGAATTTGAAATTTGTATTATGAAATTTTGCATTTAGGAATTTGGGATTTGAAATTTGGAATTTAAAGTTTGGAATTTTAAATTTTAAATTAAAATTTAAAATGTGGAATTTAAAATTTGGAATTTGAAATTTAATATCATACAATATTTAAAACTTTGATTTTGGAATTAAATTTGGAATTTGACATTTGAAATTTGAAGTTTGAAGTTTGGAATTTGGAATTTCAATTTGAAATTTTGAGTTTGGGGTTTAAAATTTAAAATTTAGAAAATGAAATTTGGAATTTAAAATAAAAATTTAAAGTTTGAAAATTGGAATTTGGAATTTAAAATTTCGAATTTAAAATTTTAAATTTGTATTATGAAATTTTGGATTTTGGAATTTGGGATTTGGAATTTGAAATTTAGAATTTGTAATTTAAAATTTGAAATTTAATATTTAAAATTTTGATTTTGGAATTTGGAATTTGAAATTTGAAATTTGCAATTGGAAATTTGGCATTGGAAATTTGTAGTTTAAAGTTTGAGAATTGGAATTTGGAATTTGAAATTTGGAATTTGAAATTTGGAGTTTGGGGTTTGAAATTTAAAATTTAGAATATGAAATTTGGAATTTAAAATAAAAATTTAAAGTTTGAAAATTGGAATTTGGAATTTAAAATAAAAATTTTAAATTTTAAATTTGTATTATGAAATTTTGGATTTTGGAATTTGGGATTTGGGATTTGGAATTTGAAATTTGAAATTTAGAATTTGAAATTTGGAATTTGAAGTTTGGAATTTGAAATTTGAAATTTGAAATTTAAAATTAAAATTTAAAATTTGGAATTTAAAATTTGAAATTTAATATTTAAAATTTTGATTTTGGAATTTGGAATTTGAAATTTGAAATTTGCAATTGGAAATTTGGCATTGGAAATTTGGAGTTTAAAGTTTGAGATTTGGAATTTGAAATTTGGAGTTTGGGGTTTGAAATTTAAAATTTAGAAAATGAAATTTGGAATTTAAAATAAAAATTTAAAGTTTGAAATTTGGAATTTGGAATTTAAAATAAAAATTTTTAATTTTAAATTTGTATTATGAAATTTTGGATTTTGGAATTTGGGATTTGGGATTTGGGATTTGGAATTTGAAATTTGAAATTTAGAATTTGAAATTTGGAATTTGAAGTTTGGAATTTGAAATTTGAAATTTAAAATTAAAATTTAAAATTTGGAATTTAAAATTTAATATTTAAAATTTTGATTTTGAAATTTGGAATTTGAAATTTGAAATTTGCAATTGGAAATTTGGCATTGGAAATTTGGAGTTTAAAGTTTGAGATTTGGAATTTGAAATTTGGAATTTGAAATTTGGAGTTTGGGGTTTGAAATTTAAAATTTAGAATATGAAATTTGGAATTTAAAATAAAAATGTAAAGTTTGAAAATTGGAATTTGGAATTTAATATTTTAAACTTGTATTATGAAATTTTGGATTTTTGAATTTGGGATTTGGAATTTGAAGTTTGGAATTTGAAATTTGAAATTTAAAATTAAAATTTAATATTTGGAATTTGAAATTTAATATTTAAAATTTTGATTTTGAAATTTGGAATTTGAAATTTGGAATTTGGAATTTGGAATTTGAAATTTGAAATTTAAAATTTTGATTTTGGAATTTGAAATTTGGAATTGGAAATTTGGAATTTGGAATTTGAAATTTGGAATTTGAAGTTTGGATTTTGGAATTTGAAATTTGGAGTTTGGAATTTAAAATTTAAAATTTGCAGTTTGGATTTAGGAATTTGAGATTTGAAATTTGGAATTTGAAATTTAAAATTTGGAAATTGAAATTTGAGATTTGAAATTTAAAATTTAAAATTTGAAATTTACAATTTGAAATTTTAATTTGAAATTTGAAATTTATAATTTGGAATTTGAAACTTGGAATTTGAAATTTGTATTATGAAATTTTGCATTTGGGATTTGAAATTTGAAATTTAAAGTTTGGAAATTGATATTTGAAATTTAAAATTAAAATTTCAAATTTGGAATTTAACATTTAAAATTTTGATTTTGGAATTTAGAATTTGAAATTTGGAATTGGAAATTTGGAATTTGGAGTTTGAGTTTGGAATTTGCAATTTGAGATTTAAAATTCCGAATTTATTTTTTTTAATCGTGCAAAGTGAAGAGTTTTTGGATTCAAATAGTTTGTTCATAACATTGTTGATTGGGGCAAGGTTAATAAAGTTTCAGATTTCTAAATCAAAATGATTCTGAATTTAAATTTATATATCTTCTTCAAGCGGGAATTTGGTTTAGCAGATCACAATCTGTTTAGAATTAAAATAAAGTTTATTAACCAAATCATATATTTGTGCTAATTGTTTGTCATATATGGTACTAACCAAAATATCAGAATATTAATGTGGGTATTCAAATTGTTTTATTTAATTTAGTATGGACAACTTAAATCTGTTATTAGTTAATGAGTTCCAGATCTAATTTAAATTATTTGGCAGTGGGATTTTAAGCAGAATAGCCATAAGCAATTATTTATTTTAATTTTGGTTTTGGAGGTAACTTCTAGAGTTAATAGCTATATAGATTTCAAAATCAAATTTTATAGGGTTTCAGATTTCTTAGTTAATATTTTAAGAATTTTAGTTTAAAATATTAAACAAAAAAAGATATTAAGTATTTAATATTCATAATTTAAAATTAAAATTTTTTATGCATCTCGAATTTCAGGTTATTTAGTTAGTGATTAATTTGCTGTCCTTTTAATTTAGATGCCGAATTAAATTAAATTTATATGATTTTAAATAAAGAATTAATAGTGATCTCTATTGGGGTTTCGGTTTCACAGAATTTAATAAAAGTAAATTCATTTTTGTTACAATTAAGTTGAATTAATGTCATAATGTTGGTATTAGTGTCGATGTGGATATTGGTAATGGTGTTAATGTTAATATAGGCATTTATATTAAGATTAGTAAATTAATAAATTAATTAATTAATAAATTGGTAAATTAGTTTAGAACCAACTGAGAAACTAGACCATAACAGATCATTACATAAAGAATAATTTATAATTTATTTCAGAGAATTTAATTTATACTTAATTAATTTTAGAATAGTTATTATAAAGGATTAATACAAATTTTAAATTTAGCAAATTTTTGAAGAACCTGAAATAGCTTGTGAACTATTTTTTCTTAAAATTTAGTATGCTTTGGAAAAAAGAAAACCAAAATACACTAAAAACTGACAATAAATCAATTCGCAATTCGCAATTCCCCGGGAAAACCAGAATAATGCCACAGGAACTTAAGCAGTAAATGATCTGGATTTTGTGTTGTATTGTGCTAAATAATTGACTAAAAATATACTACTAACAAATTTACTAACTATATCAACTAATTAGGTGTCTGGAACCAGGTTGATTCTTTGTTACTAACATACCTTACCTTTTCTTCGGTTTTGTTATGTGTAAAGGACGTACGGAGGGACCGGTGTCAACCGGGAGATTTGCCAATTTATTAGGCAGTGTTGTATCTTTTGCAGATGATATGGTGTGTTATCGTGGGCATTCTATATTTGCTGTATGCCACCAAATCAGTACTGATCTAGCTATTCTTAGTAAGTGGTTTGATTACCATTCATTAATTTTAAGCGAAAAACGAAAATTATGTATTTTAAAGTTGGTTACAGTAATTTAAATTCGCCTGCAGTTAAGTTTCATAGCCGTTGTTGTACACTTGACAATTGTTTCAATTCGTGTTTTTTGATTAAAACTGTTGAAAGTTTCAAGTACTTGGGAATTAGTCTTGACTGTCACCTTAATTGAAAATTTCATATCGCTAAGGTTAAAAAATCTATCAATATTGCGTTAAGAATGTTATATTTGCTTAGAAGAATAGCCCCACGCTCTGCCTTAATTAAGCGCTATTATGCTTGTATTAATTCCAGGTTAGAATATGCACTGGCGTGATGGGATGGCTGCTACATCATATGTCATCATTGAAGATTCTCATTACTGCGCAAAAGCATGCGATACGCCTTGTTTGTTTTAAGTCAAATCGTGTCTTTTCGTGGCCATTATTTTTGAGTCTGAGAGTTTTACCTTTGTAATATCTTTATGTATATATAACGTTTTACGAGTATTTTATTTAAGCAGTGAATACTGGGCGATTCGAATTTTTCAGAAAATATTTTTTAGTTACCGCTCCGTCAATCTATAATCAACGTCTTCATATTATTAGGCAGCAAATTGATTCTAAATCGATTTTAAAAGAAGTTAAGTTGTGGCTTTTTGAACATCTGGAAATAAATTTTCTCTCTAATGTTTTTTTTTTAATTTTATATTTTTATTTTAACTTGGATATTTCGTAATTTTGTAAATTTCATAAATTATTAATTAATTTTACATACTTAAATAAATTTTTTTTTTGTTTTTTGGCCTCACACCAAACTTTTTCTTATAATTTTAAATTATAGCAAGAAATAAATAAATTTCGTTTGATTGGGTTAAGTTTTGCCAAAGAAACTGGAAAATTCATAGTGGAAACTTTTTATTGTCGTTGTGGGAAATAGCAGAATTAACTGCGGTTGGTTGATAAAATTGTACCCTAATAAAAAATAATAGCACGAACCAAATCATTCTCGCCCTACATTTTAAAATTTTGTGTCCTCCTTTTTTAGAAAAGTATTGCTGCTCATAATAATACAACTAATTTCGCTTAAATTAATTTGTAAAATTTTTCTAAATATTGTTTAAACGAAATTTGGATATTATTTTTTAAGGAATAATTAGAGTATATTCCTTCTTAAATTATGTCAGAATTTAAAAAGATTTTATATAGACGAGATAAACGCTTTATATGAGCTATTTAAAAACTCTTTAGTAATAAATTTACTCAAAATACGTAGCACCAGAAGAAAGTGAAAAAAAAAACAATTTAGGACTAAACCACAAATACTTATGTAATTCCACAAAACAATCGTCCAGAATTAGCTTTAATACTTAGCCTAGAGAATCGTAACAATTCCGTTAGTATATTCCAGTTTCAGTGATGGCCTTAAATTTTCGTAGATAACACCAAATCTTTAAGTAACATTAAGGTTTATTGAGTGTGAATTTCCACTTGTGACAATTGCATTAATGTTGGAAGATATTATGTTGAAACATAAACATGTTGCAAGTTTATTGAACGCATTTATAACAATAAACAGTTTCAATTACAAAAAGAAAAATTTAGCCTACGGCCGGTCGTACCGTGATGTTTTACTTAATTAAATACAAAACATTCGAATAAATTATGCCTTAAATTTCAAGTTCATTACCGTACTGTCGTTAAAAAGTCAGGAAGAAGAAAACTTTAATTAAAAACCAATTAAATAATATTTCTTTTTACATAAATCATCGGATTTCACTTTCTCAATTTATACTTAATCGATTGTAAATAATCGTATAATAAAATTAAAATTATAACGATCTATATAATTAAATGTCCCCACGCTATAACTAATCACCTTGATTATCACTATATTCACTAAGATGCAATCTTCTTTTATTAATACACCACTGATAATCCAGTATATATGCACAACAACACCAATTTATTTAAATCACTTAACTTTAATTAATTTAAAAAAAAAAATCGTTAGTTAATAAACTCTAACTCAATATTATGGACACAACTATTCAGTTAAACAACTCGAAGAGTAATGAGGTAAATTAATAGTTGATTAAATCTTTTTATAAAAGATTTGATTGTTATAAAAGTTACAACATTAATTTAATAAATAAACAAAACAACAAAAATATTTTATTCGTTGTTAATTTTGTTTTTCTCTTCAATTGTTTTATCTCAATTTTCAACCTCAAGACAACAAACGAAAACAAAAAAAAACCAAGATATTGCAATGATCTTAATTTTTAATTTAATTTATTATTTTATTTTATATAAATCATAAATGTTTATGTCTGTATTATTATTACTTTTTTTAGGATATAGTTATCTGTACAGTATTAAAGTGCGCTTACAGTTTTGAGGGTTGAAGGAAGGTGTTTTTTTTTGTAGACATTGAATTGGTGCAAATTAATTGGATGGGTATGGTTACATAGAATTATGAAAATTTTGTATTGTTTTAGGCTTGGTTTTTCGCCATTATGTGCAAATCGAGATATTGTGTAATTAAATTAATTAAAATGACACAAAATTGCGAAGGGAAAATACTAAATTGGGTGACATACATAGTTGAAACGGGATTGCATGTAGTTCACAGCCGCTTTTATAAGTTGCAGTCTTACCAAGAAGGGAATTTATGAAGACGCCAATTTGTTTCTATTTCTCATTAACACAGGCCTGCATGGATTTTTTTTTCATGATGAACAGTCGAATTCGAGGTAATTTTTTGCGCTGAAACCGAATCTGGTCACATAAATACCCTATCACGTCAGTTTTATTTGATATTCTGACCAAAATGTGTCAAAAAACGGGTTTTTGGTAGTTTCGCACTTGAAATAACTGAAGAGTAAGACCAAAAAGAGTTGGGGCAAATCTGACAATGGAATTTTATTTATCGTACCAAAATCTGCCACTACAAAAACGGTTCCGGGAATTTCAGTAGAAGACATTTCAGTCAAGAAACGAAAAGCATTTTAGTCATAAAAATTCCCATACAAATATTATGATTAAAACTCTTTTTAAAAAGGGGTTCATAAACAGAGGCTATATGGTTTATGTTTGGCCATGATTGAGTCAAACGGTCGTGTTTTTTTTTGTTTTTTATTTTCCTCAAAAATTAATTTTATTAAAAAAAAAGTGTTCAGTTGATTGATAGGTGAATACGTGGTGTGTGTGAATTGAGGGCGGGTACGTTTAACCTTGAAGGTGCCTTCACAGAGCGAGATTATAATCTGAGATTTCGTATCCCACTTTTTTACCAATTAAATTTTTTTTTTTTTTTTTTTTTTTTTTATAAATTTTTTTAATTGGGTGCAGAGCGGACTTATAACCGGTCCTAGCTCCTTGTAACTGTCAGAGCTTCTGCACCCAATGCGCGATCCTGCAAGTAAAGATTAATAGCTACCTTAAATTTATTCATTTTATATTCCTTCGGAAATTTGAAATGTATTAGCGAATTCCACATTTTTGATGTTCGGTATATAAATTCGCGCTTGATTTCTTCAGTTCGAGGTTTCGGGAGCTTCACCGTAAACCTATGTGCATTGGTTGTTCCTCTTGTTACTCTTGTTGTTGTAACGAATGGTGGTATTTTCTCCGATAGTTCTGCAGAACATTTACCATGTAAGCATCTGTAGAAGACGCAGAGTTCTGCAACACCTCTGCGATGCTGTAAGCTGTCTAGTTCTTGAGTAAGTCTGGGATTCCGTATTATTCTGATAGCGCGGCGTTGAACCCTGTCCAATAAGTGGAGGGTGGTACCAGACGCACCTCCCCAAACTTGACAGCAATACTCTATACATGGTCGGATGAAGGTTTTATATATCTGGAGAACTTGATGCGATTTGAAAAACCTTCTGCATCGATTCAGGAACCCGAGTTTTTTCGAAGCTGATTTAGCCAATGCAACAATGTGTTCATTCCATTTGAGTTTGTTACTTATTTGAACACCAAGCAGTCGAATTGAGTCGCAACCCACAAGGATATGGTTTTTTACCACAAATGGGTAGTCGTTGCGACTTTTTTTACGTGAGAATGTGCATATTTGTGTCTTTTTCTCGTTAAATTGTACTAAGTTGTTGTTACCCCACTCAAATATTGTACTTAAATCGGAATTAAGAGATGTTACGACTTCTGACCGTTTATTATTTAGATCTGTAATGCTAGGCTCCGCCTCGAATGAAATAGAAGAATGCAATGTGGCATCATCCGCAAAGCTATGGATAGGGTTTACAGTGCTATCCAGCAAATCGTTGATGTATAGCAAAAACAGGGTCGGTGACAAGGGTGATCCCTGAGGGACTCCGGCATTTGGGGAGTGCGTCGATGATGATCTCCCATTAAGCACGACGCTGATTTTTCGGTCATTGAGATAGCTTTTAATCCACCTGGTGGTCATCGAGTCCAGCCCGTATGCCACAAGTTTACAAATAAGATTCTCATGCCATACCTTATCAAAAGCCTTGGATATATCCAAGGCGATTGCAAAGGCCTCTCCGTGGTGTTCTAGGGCGAGATTCCATTTGTTCGTGACATACGTCAGGAGATCGGTCGTGGATCGGCTTTCACGAAAGCCGTATTGTCTATCCGAAATTAGTTTGCTAATTTCAAGATATCTAACTATATGTTGATTGACGCATTTCTCAAAGACCTTAGCGACGGCAGACACAATTGATATTGGCCGGTAGCTCGAAGGGTCAGTTTTGTCACCCCGTTTCAGCACGGGTTGCACCATTGCATTCTTCCAGGCGTTCGGGTAGGCACCTTGCTTATATGAAAGTAGGAAAATTTTAGATAATATTGGAGCCAATTCACTGGCAAACTCCTTCAATATTCGAACTGGAATTCCATCAGGTCCGGTGGCCTTGTTTGCATTCATTGACTTTAGATTAGTAAAGACAATTTCCTCCGAGATGACGACGGGACTCATTTTGGAACCACAATATGGAATTAATGGGGGTCCAATTCCATCTGGGACAACTAATGTCGAGTTCGATTTGAAGACGCTCGCCAATAAGTCGGCTTGTAAATATGGATCCACCACCAAGGCGCCGTCAGCACGTTTCAATGATGAAACAGATGTTTTCGAAATATTTGCAACCGATGCGACCATGTGGTAAAAGTTGCGATCGGAGATTTTCAACTCGGAAGCCACATTGGCTTTCTTGCTGTCGGCTCTTTTTGCTTCTCTACCACAGGTTCTTTTGCAGGTGTTCCGTATCGTTTTGTATTCCTCATAAGAAATTCCGTTGCGTTTATATTTTTTGTGTGCCGCTTTATTTTGTTTGGCAGCTTTGGTGGCTTCTTTTGAAAATATTTTAAAATTTTGATTGGGATTGGAAAATGATGAGGGTATAAATTTATTCATTCCATGTAAGACCGTGTCAGTAAAACTGGAAACGGCGTCGTCGATGTTGTTGTTATGTAGGCAATGGCGTTCCCAAGGGAAATGTTGAAAAAATGACCGTAAACCATCAAAATCAGCTTTATTAAAATGCCAAAGACGCCTTGGCTGCTGTCTAGATTCTAGTGGTGTTTCGACAGATATTTTTGTGGTTATTAAGTTATGGTCAGAATTTCCAATTCCAGTTTCGACATGGGCCTCCATGGAGTGAGGGATTGATGTCAGACAAAGATCCAGAATATGAACTCCTCTAGAATTTTGGCATTCAAATGTGGACTCACTAACAATCTGTGTGAGGTCATGCGAAACGGCAAGCCATTCCGCATGGCGCCCAGCGACATTTGTATCTTTGTGATTCAACCATTGTTTATGGTGGGCATTAAAGTCACCGACCATAATTAATTCGCATTCGGGATGTTGATTGCGAATATCGTCACATTTGTCTGATAAGCCCTCGAAAAAGCTAATCGTTTCTGAATCCGTCTGATTAGGAGATCTGTACAAGCTAATTAAAAAAATGAGTTTATTAGGCAGAGAAATTTTAAGCACAATAGTTTGAGCGGTTTTTGAAAATATTTCGTACTTTTTGTATCTTGAGTACGGTATGTGGTTTTTAACGAAGATGCACACTCCACGTTGCAACTCAAAAGCTTGTTCGAACTGGTAGCGCTTGAAGTAGAATTCGTTTTCGTAGATGTTCGACGATACTTTTGTTTCCGTTAGAACTAATATGTCGGGTTTACGTGATTCGAGATGTTGATGTGCGCAATTTTTGTTAGTCACGAGACCTCTGACATTGGTATAATGGATGTTAAGGCTATTAATGGTGTCTTTACGAGGATTATGCCTCGCCCCGCGATCCGAAGAGACATGTTTCGGGGATTTTCTTTTATTATTATTCATATCAAAAATAAATCATTTTTGTACGGAAAAATGTTGAAAAACCGACCCAACAAAAAATATAAAATAAAATAATAAAATTTCAAAAAATAAATTATATTAAAAAATGAACGCGGGCAAAATTATATATGAACTATCATAAAATAATTCTTAAAATAAAAATAAAAAGTTTTTACGGATGCTGGGCATTAACCCAGCGATCCAACCATTTTAGTCGCCTCCTACGACAAGCAGTGGATGCTGTGGTGGTATTCTAAGGATATCATCATGCTCGTTCGGTGCACTTTACGATTCATGAGAGTGCCCCCCGACCACAGGGGCGAAAAAAATTGCATAATTTTCAAATGTAAACGCCTTTTTTTGTCCAACTCAAGTTAAATTTTTTTTATCTTATGAGCAAATAATCCAATTCATACCAACATAACAATAAAAAAAAAAAATATCGAACAATGATTGAGCAATTTTTTTAGCTCTATTTATGCCATGTTTCATTTTAAATTTTGACAAGCATCCGAATTAGCAAATAAAAATTAAAATTAAAAATTAATATTAAAGGAATAGATGTTAAAGATATATACTCTTTAATCGTGATAAAATTGTTAAATATTATTATATAATAATATATACATATCAATGAGAGTCGTTGACCAGCGGTAATAGTTCTTTCCCCTACATCCATTCTTTGAATTGATGGCCCAATAAGAGCAAGTAGTTCATTGAAAACTTGGGGGCTCATTCGATGAAAATTTATAAAAGTTTCCTGATCGTTCAACCGCATTTCCGCTACAAGGTTGTTATAGAATCCTTGCCGGTTTTTATTACGATTCACAGGATTTACCCCAAAACGCCGAGTTTGCCTATTTTCATACTGTACGAATAAACTAAGGACGCCACTCAGAAGATCAAGATCCCGAGATAATATATTGACAGCGTCTTGTTTTGAAAAAGACATTTTCAGAAAATAAATTGAGTGAAATGGGAATATAAAGAGTTTACGTTAATATTAAAAAAAAACACCGAAAACATAAATTATACTGAAACAAATAAAACGCGGATATACAACCCGATGAATTCAACCCGAAATGAAATATTGAAACAATAAGAAACAAATAATATTCGCGGAAAATTTAAAACAAAAAATATGATATAACACGGAAAATAGAAATACAAATCACAATGATATCGAAACACAGACAATCGAAAAGCACAGCAAAATAGCAAAAAATAATTATTTTGGTGTAACCCAAGCCAACCACAAACAGAAATGAAAAAATACCAAGTGAAATTGACATCTAAAATAGATCAATTTTTGAGCAAAACTTCAGTGTATGACTAACTTCAATCAATAAAAAAATAATACACACATTTTTAAAATTTTTTAAAAACACTTGTTAAATATTTCGCAAAATTACAAAAGGTTTAAAAAATCACTCGATCGATTTCGGCTTATTAGGCCATCATCAGGAGTAGAGTAGATACTCCTGATGATGGCCTAATAAGCCGAAATCGATCGAGTGATTTTTTAAACCTTTTGTAATTTTGCGAAATATTTAACAAGTGTTTTTAAAAAATTTTAAAAATGTGTGTATTAAGTGTGTTTCGCCAAGTGCCTACGGCAGAAGGTGTAAAAAGTAAAAAAATAATCTTAGATTATAATCTCGCTCTGTGAAGGTACCTTGAAGGTTGAAATCTGGAAGGCGTACATTGAAATTGTCCTGGACCCGGATCAGTTCTTTATTTGGAATGTGGCGGACATAGCCTGGAAGTGTGCATAATTGCGAGCATTTGCAATAGTTTCGGATCAGGTCCGAGGGCGGGTGATGTTGTACAAAGTTTGGGATGGATTTAGTGAAGTGTGTCGTAAACAAATGGTCTTTTTAGACATGTGTGGGGTGCGATTATGCTCTCGTATTACTAATTACGAGTTTCGAAAGCTCAAAATATGCTGACAAATTCTTTAAAAAGAACCTTAATCATTACGAGTTGTCTGTCCATCGTACTTCATATTGTACGAGTAAACAACAGCAAGGGAATCTCAATTGCGAGAACTCGCAATGTCTTGCACATAGTCATATTCTGATAACTCGGAACACGTAGGGGTAGTTTCTGCTGGTAAATCTAATGCAGAATATTGCTGCTCATACCGGTGTTTTATTGGGTGGAGTGAATAAAAAAAAGTAAGTACTTATAAGAGTTACCTTTTCCATAAAAGGTACTACTTTTAAGCAAAAACTTTCTCTTATTTCAAAGTGAATAATATACCTTGTGCTTACAAGTAATTACCGGGAAAAATTTAAGTAATACCTTCAAGTCTTTACTTATTATTTAGGCAGTACTTCAGATAATTTAATTCTAATTATTTATCTAAATAATTTGGTGCTTATTTTGTACCAAATCAGTAAAGATTTTTTGTATTTCATCCTCAGTTCTTTTTTGTTGACCTCGAACTCGTAGCTGTTCATCTTTATTCTCGTCTTCTCCATCGAATACCTAAATGTGATTGCTTCAGTTGTCTGCATCCTCTTCCGCTACATAAAGATAGAATAAATTGAAGCCTTTGCGGTAACAATACGCCAATGTCTGGTAGGCTTCTTTATGAAGTAACAAACTTATTCGCTGCTTATTTTAGAAAAGACACAAGACCTGTAAACTGCACTAATTTTGCTTATATATTTAGGTTTGTGTACCCTTTTCTATTAATAAAATTATCAATATTTTCACGTGGGAATGATCCAAAGCTATAAAACTATTAAATGAAATGCCTTACAAACGATAGTTCTATATATTACCATATCCTTAGGAGGACCAAATTTTTTTTACTCTTCCAGTGGATTTAATTACATTTGGAGGAAAAGCTAGTAAAACTATATTTACAACACCACAATCAGCGTGATAAATTTCTTCTGACTATCACCGGGATCCATCGGGAACTAAAAATTAAAAAAATAGAACCTAAGATCCTTAAGACGCGAAGCAAAGCTTTACTTACTGTACCTTGAGAACGACAAACTTTGATACCCAGGATCACTTATGTAGCGTAAAAAAAATTTTTTTTTGATATCAACCCAGGCAGTAAGATCAAATGTTTCAACCAAAAAATACCCAGCTATAAACTTTTCATTTTCAACGATGAAACCTCAAAATTTGTGAACACATCCCCCGGCGTTCACGATAATTTCTCATTTTTCGAATATTAATAATTCGGGCCATTATGCGATCAATATTCCCAATCTAAACTCAAGTCTCCTTATACCCAACCTTGTAAATCATCAAGTAAGCATGGAATAAGTTAAGAACTACACTTTTTTTTATTCACAGCATTTAAGTAGGTACTGGGAAATATTTAAGTGTTTGCTTATAGAGAAAGCAGTTACTTGAACTTCAATATTTCATATTTCGTGTGATAATAAAATATTGGTGTATAAGTAAAGTGGTGTATACCAGCAAATGAAAATGTGTCCGAACCAGTTGAATCTTGGAATTCTAAGTAGCGTTATTAGTGAAAGCATAAATAATCCACCTAATTTAGTGCTGGATTAAGATTATATAATTGTTAAATAAAAGATCAAATAGGCGAATACGGGGACCGCAAAAGAGTGACCCTTCAATTAATGGCAAGCTACCGGATTTAGGACGTGATTTTACAGGACAAGAATTATGAAAATATCATTGAAATCAACCAGATTGTCGTGGTTGGTATTAGCCGTTAATGAAAATTTAGAGATAACTTTGGGTGAGATTTCCGGAAATAAGAACCTTCTATTGTATTAATGAACCTTGTATTAATTTATACTTTTTGCCCGATTTTTTACTTAAAAATAACTGATTAAATTTGATCTCAATTGCCAGAAATATTAATGATCATAAATATTAATATTTGTAAATAGGGTTCCAGAATATTGCTGAGTATCCGCGAGCTTACTGAGAGGTTCCAGATTTAAAAAAAAAAAAAATAATTTTAAAGTGGAAGCAAATAGTTGAATGCGGTTAGTTAGGAGTGAGGAGGGGGGGTTGGCGGGAGTGGTTTTTAGGAGATGGTCTCTGGCGGGGTATAAACAAATTTTATAAACTTGAAATTAAATTAAATTTTTAGTTTCCTGATTTTAATTCCAAATTTCAAATTAAATAAATTCGGGTTTATTTAAGTAAGTATAAAGTTTAGAAATAACTAATTAATCACGATTTTGATTTCGACTTCGATTTTTAGGGAGTCCCGTGGAACCTGACTCAAACTTCCAAAATCTTCAAGCATCTAGCGGATTTGTGGTTTTGGGAATTGTGCTTTCTTGAGCTAACCTTTATCTTTATTATAAAGGTTAATTGGGTTGCTTTGATTTTGGCCTTCTATTGATTTACAGGCACTTCAGTTCGGACTTCATACTACAGAAACTAATTAACGTCTGATCATTTTGATTTCGGTCACTGGTGGCATTAATTGTAATTCTTATAATCTTGGTGGCAGGTTCGCGGATATGCTTTATTTATAATAGTAGTTTGAGCTGAACTGTAGTCACAAGTTGCGACAGCGACCAGTATGGCGGAAATCATTTATATGAGTAGCTGAGACTAATTATATATTATGTTAGGTCGTCTCTGAGCTACTGTTTTATAACTTGTGGCGGTTCATGCATTTTATCAGGCGCCTAAAACTATGCATTCGCCACCACAAAATTAATTCTATCGCGAACAGTTTAAAACAAAACAGAATACACCCAATACAAACAAACGACAACTGAACTATAAACTCTTTCATACAAAGAGACAAAACAAAATAATAAAATTAATAATTATTAATTAGTCTCGTCTCGGATTTCATGCAGAGCGCACGCGCGCTACCTTACCAATACAAAAATAAAAACATTGGTGGTGCAAAATAAATAAGTAAATTATATATAATAAAATAAAATTGTGAACAACAAAAAAATAAATAAATAAATATAAACATAACACGTATCATACAAAACTCAATTAAAAATAAAAAGTATTAACTTTTATATTGGTGACCCCGACGTCCGTTTTTACGGAAAAGAACACGCCACGCCTAAATAAAAAATAAAATTTTTTTTTTTCGTGTACAACAAAATTATGAATAACTGTTACGATCCCGTAACATACCAACGTCACACGTACACATATTTAGTGACATGCACATGCATACATGCGCATGCACGGTAACATGCTCAGACACCGCAAACATAAAAATAAAGTCATACACAACAATCACGTGTCACACATATGCAATGGAGTCAAATCAACATCACCACTATTTCACGGAGCACATGTCCCTCGCCTTCGTCATTGCGGTCATCATTGTTCCATTCAGCGACATCAACACCAACGGGACCAACATCACCGCCGTTATCATTCGCACGGCGCACATACGTTACGCAGACAATGATACACGCCTACGCATACACATGCGGTTCTCAGCATCATCGCCATGGTTATCATCACCTTTATCGCCGTCATTGCACCATATGGGCACATCGCTACACATCTTGTGCATATCATCATCATCACAGTCACTGCAGCCGCCATCATTTAATGAGACTTGTATTCCTCGTTATTGTCGTCATTGTCATTGGAGCCATCGCAAAGTGAGACGACAACAGCAACTGCAACAACAGCTTCATCGCACCAACACAGACGACAACAGCAACTCTAACAACATCACCATCAACTCATTTTTTTTTATATATATGTATGTCGTATTTTGTAAATTTATTTTTTTTAGCACCACCATTTTCATTTTTATTTCGACTTAATTTTCATTTCTTTTTCTTTTTGCTTTTCTTTTTAATAAAATCATTTTTTTTTTTGTGTTTTATTTAAACTGGCTCACTCCAATGGACGTACGGCAAAACGTTCACCCAGCCATCCCTGACCACACTCCCCAGACGACACGACAAAGGACAGAACTGGCCTCAAAACAGGTTACGTCGGATTTCAGAACAACCCTTCTGGTCCGACGCATGTTTTGAGGCCAGACAGGAACAGGCAAAAACTTAGACAAGAACACGTCAATCAAACATTGGCAAAGTCGCGGTTTTTGCTGGCGTTCCACACACACGCACACGCAAGCATCAAACATACACTTGCACACACACGCAAGCATCATTCACACACGCGAGCATCACG